>OZ007590.1:94636454-96126454 GCA_963931845.1 Maratus michaelseni
AATCTATAAATATATAATTGGCATCTCCTCCCTCCCAGTTCAATATGCCTATGTTTCCGTATCATGAAAGTTTGCTGTTGTTGAGCGTGAATTTTTTTTTATTATTACAACCACAGCATTTAAGGCTGTTCTCAAATCCAAAGGAGCTAACTTTCTGACACATTTTGAATTCCTTTTTTGTTCGGAAACGCATGAAATTGGCAGGTTATCTTATACAGAAACTTGTATTCACGAAATTGGTTTTTCATTTTATGGTGAAGGCAGGATCTTTCCGAAAATACTGTCAAAGCTGGTGTTTTGAACCGAATTTACGAGGAGAGCGAGAACTGGGAAAATCGTGTTTTCCTCGTGACGCGAATCGCTTATAAGTCGATAAGTAATTTATTGTTAAAAAAAAATGTAAAACTCATTTCGGTTCCAAATCGCTTCCATAGTCTGCCTGCTAATTTATACTTTTGCGTTTAAAATGATTTATAAAATGTGTCAGAAAGTTTTGCGTTGTTGAGCAGTTCATTTGAGAACCACCTTAATAAACACATTTACATTCATTTAATTTTCAAAAGTTTTTGTTGTTGTTGTTATTTTATTAAATATTATTGGCATAAGAACTAAAAGATCTTCTTAAAACCATAAAAACTTTAAATGCACCTAGGCCCTGTCGAAAGATCTGAGTCTTTCTTCGTCAGGTACAAAAAAGGCGTGCTTCTACTATGAAAGCGGCAGCAAGACAGATCTGTAAATCTATTAGTATCTGTAATTCTTATGTATTATCTAATTAGTGTCTTGCTGCTGCTTTCAATAGTAGAAGCACGTCTTTTTGCGCCTGAAGCAGAAAGACTCAGAATTTTCGAAAGGCCTAGTGCATTTAAAAGTTTTTGATGGTGTTTTAAAAGACGATCTTTTAGTTCTTATTGTTCACACCAGTTTCAACTTATTTTCAATATTATTGGCATGTTTGGTATGTATTCGGATAAAATTTTCGAAAAGTTCATATCCACAAACATTTTTGCTTTTTTTTAAATGGTTTATAAAAAATAAAAAAACATATATTGTGCATTAAAACCACAATCTTAATGTAATTATCTGTAACTGGACGAAAGTGGGGTGAAATTATCATCAGTAGGTTTGCAGTTTCTCTTCAACCTGTCCTCGTCTTCCGCCAAAATTCCGCCAAGCAAATAGATACATTCTTTACAAAATATTAATACATAGATATCATAACAGTGACACATTTTAACTTAAGTTTCATTTAAGCGCCAATCGTTTCTTTATTTAAAGATTAAAAAAAAAAAAACAGATGCAGAGAGTTTTATTAAATAGGGCAGCGCACAACTTCTTCTCGCGAAGGTATAATGTTCACAGTATATTACTCTGTACTGTCAACTTCCACGTTCCCTTAGTACAGAGAAGATGTTCGATACAGTAATGGACCACGGAGGCGACCGCAATGGTGAGGGCGCGGATTCGAATACTGGTAAGGCATGGATGTACATTGTGTATGTATCTTCAGTGCTGTCACTTTCCCTGTGACTATCCCGTCTTCAGGAAAAAGATTTATGTAATTTGTCAAAAGTCATGTACAGTGAGCTCCACATTGTAAGGAAAGGGCAGCTGACGTCACTGTTGGTTAAATTACTGTTGGTTCTCAATAAACACCTGTTCGTTCTTTATGACTCCTACTGTACACATGAGATGGGGCGATTTGATTGGTCTACGTTAAACTGGTCTATGATATGATTGGTCTACGTCGCCATAACGATTCCTGCAATGATCGCTACGACAAAAATGTAGTGGTAGATTGGTTGATGGATATGTTTGTTTGTAAACATGCCCTTTCCTTATATGTGGAGCTCGCTGGTCATGTATGTATTTCTGTGAATAAAAAATATGGATCATTCGAGACAACAGCCTTGTAACTTATAGGTCTCAAAGCAACCTCCTTCAAATGTTTAAAGTAATGGAGCGTATTTTTTAGTGTCTTCTATCATTAGTAAAATTAAGGTAGAAATATATTTGTTTTAGTTATTTAAATGCTATTGAGTTGACTTTTAGTAGTTTTATAGATATTTAAACAGTTTAAGTATTTTAAGTCTGTCTTAGGGATTCCTATTAGGTAAAGAGATTTTGATATTGGAATTCCACATCTGGCGTCCGCAGACTGGACTGAAAGCTGTAAGCTTTATTTAAACTGTTCTGAATAAAAAATTGTTATTTTTGAACACAATGTATGCATTAAAATTAACTAAAAGGCAACATCGTAGTCGTGTAATGAATTCGAGGAACAGCTGTCGCAGACGCACCGGGGTTGGCGCAATTTTTGTTTTGCGCCATTTTGGCAAGAAAACCCCGCTTTGGGGTACCTGTTAGGCCTAGCTTGCTTAACAGCATGTTAGTTTTATTTTATTATAATACACACACAAATTTTTATTAACAAAGACACACAAATTATTTTATTATAAAACATACACAATGCTTAATTTATTATAAAATACACAATGTTTTATTTAATATTAAACACACGCAAACTATTTTAATGGGTTGCCATACAAAGCAAAATCTCGCCAATGTCGCCGGGTTACTCGGGCATAAAATCGCCATTTTGGCGCCAAAAATATACCCCAGTGCGTCTGCGACAGCTGCACCGAATTGGATACAGATCAAAATAATTTATCGTCTGCTGAAAAAATTCTAAAATTGACAATGATGGAAGCTAAAGACAAACGTATGATCGATGTAGAATACAAAATTAGAGAAATGCTGTACTGCGAAGAAGCTGAACAAGAAATCTATACTTAATATTATAAAGTAGTAAAGATTGTTTTTTTTGTTTGTTTGTTTGTAGGGGGTAATCTCTGGAACTACTGGAACGATTTCAAAAGTGATGATGGCAAATTGATGGTGACAATCCCTGCTCCAACATAGGCTATATTTTATGTCGGTGCCACTAACCCCAGGGGGGTGCAGAAGCGAAACACGTTCTAAAATTTCGATTTTTTTATACTGAATGAGCTAGAAACATGAAATTTGGCATGGTAGTTACTTACAAGATGTAAATGCTCTCTAAGAACAAATTCTAAAAAAATTCGAAATTTAAAAGGTGTGAGATGAGCGAAAAGCGTTCTAAAAACATTCTAAATTACAATTTCTATGGAATATCTGGAACTACCGAACCGTTTTCAAAAGTGATGGTGGCAAATTGATGGTGACAGTCCCTGCTCAAACATAGGCTATATTTTATGTCTGTGTCACATAACCCCAGGGGGGTGCAGGAGCGAAAAACGTTCTAAAATTGCGATCTTTTCTATACTGAAGGAGCTAGAAATTTGAAATTTGGCGTTGTAGTTACTTATAAGATGTAAATGCTCTCTAAGAACAAAATAAAAAAAAAATCGAAATTTAAAAGGGTGAAATGAGCGAAAAGCGTTCTAAAATTTATACATTATAAATTACAATTTCTATGGAATCTCTGGAACTACCAAACCGATTTCAAAAGTGATGGCGGCAAATTGATGGTGACAGTCCCTGCTCAAACATAGGCTATATTTTATGTCTGTGTCACATAACCCCAGGGGGGTGCAGGAGCGAAAAACGTTCTAAAATTGCGATCTTTTCTATACTGAAGGAGCTAGAAATTTGAAATTTGGCGTTGTAGTTACTTATAAGATGTAAATGCTCTCTAAGAACAAAATAAAAAAAAAATCGAAATTTAAAAGGGTGAAATGAGCGAAAAGCGTTCTAAAATTTATACATTATAAATTACAATTTCTATGGAATCTCTGGAACTACCAAACCGATTTCAAAAGTGATGGCGGCAAATTGATGGTGACAACCCCTGCTCCAACATAGGCTATATTTTATGTCGGTGTCACTAACTCCAGGGGGCTTCAGGAGCGAAAAACGTTCTAAAATTTAAATTTATTTTATACTGCAGAAGCTAGAAATTTTAAATTTGACATGGTAGTTATTTATAAGATGTAAATGCTCACTAAGAACAAATTTTAAAAAAAAATTGAAATTTAAAAGGGTGAGATGAACGAAAAGCGGTCTAAAAACATTCTAAATTACAATTTCTAAGGAATCTCTGGAGCTACAGAACCGTTTTCAAAAGTGATGGTGGCAAACTGATGGTGACAGTCCCTGCTCCAACATAGACTATATTTCATGTCGGTGCCACTACCCCCAGGGGGTGCAGGAGCGAAAAACTTTCTAAAATTTCCATTTTTTTTATACTGAAGGTGTTAGAAACATGAAATTTGGCATGGTAGTTACTTATAAGATGTAAATGCTCTCTAAAAACAAATTCTAATAAAATTCGAGTTTTAAAGGGTTGAGATGACCGAAAAGCGTTCTAAAAACATTCTAAATTACAATTTCTATGGAATCTCTGGAACTACAGAACCATTTTCAAAAGTGATGGTGGCAAATTTATGGTAACAGTTCCTGCTGTAACATAGGCTATATTTCATGCCGGTGCCACTATACCCCCAGGGGAGTGCATGAGCGAAAAACGTTCTAAAATTTCTATTTTTTTATACTGAATAGTTAGAAACATGAAATTTGACATGGTAGTTACTTATAAGATGTAAATGCTCTCTAAGAACAATCTCTAAAAAATTTCGAAATTTAAAACTGTGAGATGAGCGAAAAGCGTTCTAAAAACATTCTAAATTGCAATTTTTATGGAATCTCTGGAACTACCGAGCCCTTTTCAAAAGTGATGGTGGCAAATTTTTGATGACAATCTCTGCTCCAACATAGGCTATATTTTATGTCGTTGCCACTAATCCCAGGGTGGTGCAGGAGCGAAAAACATTCTAAAATTGCATTTTTTTTTCATACTGAAGGAGTTAGAAATTTAAATTTTGCATTGTAGTTTCTTATAAGATGTAATGCTCTCTAAGAACAAATTAAAAAAAAATTGAAATTTAAAAGGGTGAAATGAGAGAAAAGCGTTCTAAAAACATTCTAAATTACAATTTCTATGAAATCTCTGGAACCCCAGAACCAATTCCAAAAGTAATGTTGGCAAATTGATGGTGAAAATCCCTACTCCAACATAGGCTATATTTTATATCGGCGCCACTAACCCCAATGGGGTGTAGGAGTGAAAAATGTTCGAAAATTGCGACTTTTTTTATACTGAAGGAGCTAGAAATTTGAAATTTGGCACTGTAGTTACTTATAAGATGTAAATGCTCTCTAAGAATAAATTTTAAAAAAATTCTAAATTTAAAATTGTGAAAGGAGCGAAAAGCATTCTAAAATCATTCTAAGTTACAATTTCTATGGAATCTCTGGAACTACAGAACCGATTTCAAAAGTGATGGTGACAATCCGTGCTCCAACATCCTCTTTAATGTAAAGCTATGCGTTGCTAACGACTGGGTTTTTTGCTAATCTTTGCCACAGATTAATCTCGGAAAATGAAACATTTGAAGTTACTAAAAAAATAATAGCTCGAAAAATATTTGTCGGAAAATTGTTAGACAAACTGCGTTTAAAAGGTAAAAAATTCTATATTTCTTGATATAAATTTCAAATGTAATGATTATGCTATTTTTCAAATATTGAATTTCAAAAATTACCAAATTTCACAATGGAGTACCACAGCGAAACCTTCACGCGTAAAAAGATAATGATAAGGTCGACGTGTCCTGATGTGTATATTGGCTATAGCACGAGTCACAAATTATAGTAGCCTTATTTTTCTGTTAAAATATAAAAGTGAATTATGAAATGTCAATATTTTGTTTGATTAAAGGTTCGTTAAGAGAAATTGACCAGCGTAGCGGGCGTAGCTTGCTAGTAATAGATAAAGGTATGGGATGAATCTGAGGTTTACATTGATCGCTGGTGCGTATTACAACATAAATTAAATCAACTTTTGACTGTAAAAAATGAAGATTTGAAGTAAGATATTACAGTAATGAATAAGAATACGTTGCTTCATTATCCAAAGATAGAGTTACTTACTTTTAATGGTGAAATTAAGAATTGACTGCAATTCTGGGGTCAATTTCAAAAAATTGATCAAGATCCTAGCATAGATTTTCATGACAAATTTGCGTATTTGGCACAAACCATGGAAAAAGGCAGTGTGGCAGAAGAGTTGATTAGAAGTTTTCCGCCTGGTGGTAATACCTGGGTGGGAAGAACTTTTGATAGAACATTATGTTAGAGATTTGTTAGGCCTTGTACTGCAGAAGCAAAATCCACGAAAACATAATTCATTGCGACGATTATATGATTCATTAGAATCGAAACTGCGAGCGTTAGTAGCTCTTGGAGTTATTAGAGACAAATATGCTGCAATGTTATCCCCACTTGTTGAATCGTCTCTTCTAGATGATATTGTAACGAAACTAGCATTCTGTGCTCGGGAGAGCCTTCTGGTTGATCAAGGCCGACCTTACTAAATATAGCTAAACTGGAATTATCTGTTGTGTGAACCTATGGCTCCGAGGTAAAGTACTTGACCACAGACCAGAAGGTGGTGAGGTCGATCCCTGTTGAAGGCAAGTGTCCTAAAATTCGTTTTGATTTAAAGATTGCTTTGTATTTGTTTCTAGTTCCTTCGGAAATATGCTAATTGTTATTATGTTAATCGTTATTTAATTTCTAGAACTTTTCAAGCTTGGAATGTTCCATTCGAGAAAGCACCCCTCGAGTGTATTTAAGCTGGTGTAGCCTTGAGTTGGGGGAATAAAGCTTCGAGTTGGTTCATGCTTGTTGTCTTCACTCGTTCTCAGTTAATATCTACGCGACAGTTTGGTGGAAGCGCCGGGTACGATACAAACTACGGAAGAGCCACGCAGATGTCAACGCCTTCAAGGACTGTCTCCTGAGTTTGGCCTCTTACCCGATCCAAGGAGAGTTAGAAGAAAGATGCCTGAGGATAAGAACAGTGTCCCAGAGAATGCTAGTACCGTTCCAGCTAACGTTACTCCTGTACCCATCATGACATACCAGCTACCTCGGAATCCGTGCATCTTTTCGGGAGAGGACGAACAAGTTGTCAGCAGGTGGCTGAAAGATTTCACACGAATTGCCACCTATAACCCCTGGGATGAACCGATGTGTCTTGCGAATGTTATTTTCTATCTTGCTGGAACAGCTCGACAAGGGTTCGAGAACAATGAGGAAAATTTTACTAATTGGACTGCATTTAAAAATTCCTTAGAAAACACGCTCTGCCGAACGGACGACGTAAAGAGACAAGCTGAGAGACTGTTGCTTACACGGACGCAGAAAACTGGTGAAATGGCCGAATCTTACATCCAAGACGTTCTTGCCTGTGTCGTAAAGTCAACTCCTCTATGCCAGAAGGAGAGAAAGTGACTCATCTCATGAAGGGGATTGCAGAAGATTTGTACCAGGTCCTGATGGTACAGGATTATCAGACTGTCGATGACTTCGTGAAACGCTGCCGTCAAATAGAAACTCTTCGACGTAAACGTGTCACCCGGCCAAGATTCCAGAGGCTTCCTAATGTTGCTACAATCTCAGCCGAAGCAGACTTAGGTGACATAACATCATTGATACGAATAATTGTGCAGGAAGAGCTTAAAAAGTTCTTGCCGGAAGCGAGTTGCTGCACAAACGATGAATGCGAATATCCAAAGGACGTTGCTTCGTTAATAAGAGAAGAAGTTATGGAGGCATTGGCACCACTCACGGGTCCAAAAAGACGTACCTTCACTCCCCGACGCACAGTTCCGGTCAGGCCTCAACCAAGGCGTTAAGCCAGAAACAGCACCGTTCCGCAACGAAAGACAGATGTATGGAGAACTACCAATAATGTACCCCTTTGTTACCATTGTGGACGTTCAGGACACGTGCTAAGGTACTGTAGAGAAAGACGCAGGGTATTCGCGGATGCAAACACCTCTTGGACATCCAATCCTGGACGAGATATGGACACTGACTCCCTACGCAGCTCCGACGAGAATTATTCGCAGCCCATATCTTCTAGTTTCAGAAATAGTTCGCCTTATCCCCGTCGCTCTTCTAGCCACCGACAGTCGCAGTCACCTATACGTCGCTCTAGCTGTTTTCCACGCCGAGCTAAAGAGGAAAACTAGCTCTAGTGACCTATGCAGGAGGTGAGGCCGCAATAAAAGAAAATCCTCCGGCGTACATTATAACCAAGTTACAAAAAAATACCACCTATGTTACCGTAAATGGACAGTGTGTAAAAGCCGTCGTCGACTCTGGTGCCGATTATTCGGTTATATCTGAAGCATTTCGCAGGCAATTGAATGTACCTATGTTTAGTGAAAATGGACCTATATTGAAGACTACATCTGGAAAGCCTGTAGCCGCCTCAGGACATTGTGTATTAAAAGTCAACTTGAATGGAATTGTGAAACCATTTGACTTTCTTGTGTTTCCACGATGAAGCCATAAAATGATACTTGGATGGGACTTTTTCCGTGCCACTGATGCTGTTATAGATTGTGGGAATGAAGAGCTTTAACTATCGGAAATTCTCTCAGACACCGTGGTATGTAAATCTGATTCTCCCTTGATTGCCGCAACAGATTACGTAATTGAGGCAAATTCAGCGGAGCAAATATGTGCCGTTAGTCCAGGAATTCAAAAAGCAGATAAAGCTATGGTTATTGGCAACAAAACTCTCATGTGGGAAAGAAGCTATCCATACCAGCATCAATCATTACGGTAGAAAATAATTGTTGTAAAATATGGGTAACGAATTTCTCTGGACGAACTCAGATAATACTGTAAAAACTCCGGCGGGATTTATAAAATTCGAACTGGTAGCTGTGGCTAACCGGAGTAATTACTCACGTTGATTTGTAGAGGGAAAAGTTTCTTTATTCGAAGCTCGAATTACAGAGCATTCCTTCTACAGGTTTCATTATTTAAATAAAATAGAACAAAATAAAATAAGATGAAATGCGTAGGTGCAGGTGATTATAAACAAGATCCACAAAGTCCTCTAATTTCTCCTTAGGTCTCTACACAGACAGTCTCGTTCTAAACTTAATTTCCGTTCTCTGTATTCGGTGATACAAATTAAACAGGACAGGGTGTCCTTGGGTGATCGAGACGGATAGCTCCTCCGAGTTTTCCTCTCACAGACCTGGCCGTCTGTCTCCCTCCGTTTCACTTCGCTCTCGCTTCACTGCAAGACTCCGCTTTTCAGGGTCACGTCCTACCCTTTTGCCTCCGAAGAACCCATCTCTTCTCGTCTTCTCTTCTTCCTCTCGCCTCCGAAAAAAGGGGGGCGGGGGGAGGTTCATCCCGGCCTCTTAAACTTACGGCAGCCTATCGTAGTGGATCTCTGGTTCTCATTCCCAGATTTTAAAGGACTTCCCTTGGCGTCCGATAGTCTCTGGGAATCTCTCCATCTGCGACCTCACAAGGAGAGTAATCAATCCGTTAGTGTCGGACTAGGTGCCAGGCAGTCTCGGTTATTGTTCTTAAAATGTCCACGCCATTCAGCATCGGGAATCGATCGTTTCGTTTGATCTGACCCGACAACTCCTGAGGTCAATAGTAACGTAACTCAGCTGGGATATGGGAAAATATCACAGCATTACCCCCTCCAGCAGTTGAGATTTTTCAAGCATTTGGAAAATCTTACATCATTACTGGTGCGCTAGCCTTCCATACATACCCAATACACAAGTTAATTCTCAATAGAGGCTTACCTTAAACATTATTATTCACAAGTTTACAATACACTCTACAGACTCACATCGTTAAATTAAATTTCAATATTCATTGCATGATTCAAATACACAATTATTTCAATTACAAAATTAAAAACTATATACAAAATTACTGAGTGGAATGTTATTTATTCCATTCTACTTAAACAGTCTACATGTGGAATTTGGTATCCCTGGCCTATATCCTAAGGATCTGCGAATATCCTGCCTTTTTCCACAATCTCTAATTAGTCGGAAATCATTTCCGGCGTCGTTTTTCGACTGTTTAACCTCGCTGCCTTTTATTTCGTTATGCGGCGATATGTATCCTGGGGTTTCTAAACAATCAGAACTGAAAACCGTTTTTCGCTTCCTTCCTAACGCACAATAACTGTTTACTCCTTTTGTTGTTTTCTGTCCCGAAGATTTAAACCTAAAATCTTCCTTTCGTTTTAAGACTTTGTCTTTATTTTTTTCCCCATGCTTACTTTCCCGGATTTCATTCCTTAAATAAAACACCCTCGCTCTTTCTTTATAACCCTCTTCCTTCATCCTTGATTTGGGTGTCGCGCGGATCGGGATCGTCGCGAATTTCGTTTTAATGGAAGATTCACAATGAGTTACTCCTGCACGTTGGCTAAGGGGAAAGGGAACAAAGCCTTTCTTTTCCTTCCTGTCCGGTTTTCTCACTTCATTCTTTTGATAAGCCGAAACTAAGCGGTTCGTGGGGTTGGGGGGAATTGGGCGGTCACTCCTGTGCCTTTTTTTCGGTGCTGCACTCCCAAAGCTAACAGGCGGTTTCGGTTTCATTCTGTCTAGCAAATTTTGTGTTTTGCTTCCCAACAAATAATAATCCATTTCTATGTCTGCATCGACAATACCTGCGTAAGTCCTAACTCTTTTTCCTAAATCACACAGATTAAGCTCTATTTCTGCGAGGGGTAGACATTTTAAATCATTTTGTAACGGTTGCTTTACCCACACGACTCTCCCTGTGTATTGTTCTCGGGTCACCTGGTTGGCACTAATTAAATCTAGCGACGTAGCCGTGTCTCTAAAAATTTTCATTTCTTTCCCATTTATAATCCCTTGTGTTAAATAGGGCTGGAACATTTCGTTTAACTCATCGAGGTCAGCCAACCGATTAACCACTTCAGGTATTTCACTCCATTTTAGTTCGGGGCAAAATTTGCGGATATGAGAAAAACTACCACAATGGAAACAAGACCTGTCTTTTCGCTTATCAAAAATTACATCTCTATCTTTTTTATCTTCCCTCTCCCTCCAATTTCTTTTCATTTCCGCGTTTTGGGGTTCTGTCTCTGGTCTATCAACCAATCTGTTTCCCTCAACCTGTTTGCCGTTATTTGAATATCTAGGCGGGGACTGTTTCATCTCTGTTCTCCTAACCGTCTCATAATGATCTAGTTTTAGGGTCAGATCCAATGGCGTAATTATTGTACTCCAAGAGTCAATAAAATGCTGTCTAATTTCAGAGGGCACTTTCCGTTTGATCTGGTCAGTAATTATCAGGTCCCTAAGTTGACTAAATTCGGACACCTGAATACCGCTTAACCATTGGTCGAAATAATTCGTAATTTCATACGAAAAATCTTTCCAATTTTTTTCTTCGGACCGTGGTGTTGTTACGAATTTGATTCTGAAGTCTTCTGCACTAATTTTAAACCTTTCGAGTAATTTCCCTTCACAAAATCAAAATTGTCCGTTTCGTCTGGTGGTTCTCTAAGAATAACTTCTGTCAATTCTATAGGAAGTAAACCTAGCAAATTTGTTACCCATTGCGACTTATCTAATTGCGCTTTTAATGCCTGTCTCTCAAATAAGTTGAGATATAAGGAAATCTCCGATTTTCCCATTTCAAATTTAGGTAACACATTTTTTAACAGAATTTTAGGTTCCCTTTCTATTTGACTAGATGATAACGTTAAAGTATCATTTTCCCGTTCGGCCCTAATTCTCGCGAGCTCATGTTCTTTCTCAATTTTATCTTTTTCCAATTTCGATCTCTCTACACGGTCTTCTTCAATCAACTTTAATTGGTTTAACGCCATAGTCTCATCATAATCGGGGGCCTCCGTTATCTTTTTAACCAATTTAGGAATTGTATCATTTGACAAAACCTCTACTTCAAATTCTATCGCAAGGGTTTGCAGATCGCATTTTCGAAATCCCGATATGCCTGCCATAATCACTAATTTTAAATTTTAACACAATTTAATTCCAATCTCCCGCACATAAATGCAATAAAAAAAAAATACACAATTTTTTTCACCCCCAAAACAACATAAAAATAAATACAGTAGTTTCTGCTCGAAACAAAATACAATCAATATTCATGAAATTTTGATCGCAGGTCACAGATTTTTAAAATTTTGAATTACAAGCAAACCAATTCCACATATAGGCTACAATTTGCCAAAAAAAACATATATCTTACTTTAACTTAACTGAATTACTAACAGACTTCAACTTAATCTTACAACTTCTTTAAATTCAAAATTTAATTCCTTAGCAATCTTCAAAATAAGAGAGCACATTAAAAATTTCGGCCGAAAAATACAATTAACATAATTTGCTTTTCATCAAACAAAAAAAATTTTTAATTAAAAAGATTAAAAGAATTTTTCAATTACTAGAAACAAGATGAATTTAAAGTTTGTTACACTTTTAATTTACCTTCAACACACAAAAACATCTGTTGGTAATTAATATTTAAAATTTTTACTTATATTACCGAACACAAATAATTAAAGAAAAATTGCTTCCTGTCCAAAATTAAAAATCTACACACTAAGCCTCCACTGAGAATAAAACAAGTGCTCACCTGGGTATAGCTCTGTCTGCGATTCTCGGCGGTGATTCTGCTTTCTTTTCTCTCCACACTGTCAGCAAAGTTCGGATGCTTCTGGTTTCTGGTTCAGCGGATGCAGTTTCAGATCAGCTCGGGTCTCTGCCTTGGCTTTGGCGGGTCACTTTGGGGTCGGTGGATCTTCCTCGATTCAGCGGAATCTGTCTCTCTATCACAGGATTCTGTACGAATTCGGCGAGTTGTCCTGCTCTGCCCCGATTCGGTGTGTAGATTCAGGTTCCCAACGGCTGGTGTAGATTCTGAAGAAATTCGGCGAGTTGTCCTACTCTGCCCCGAATTCATAAAACTTTGTCACGCACGTTTCTTTCACCACTTTAAATCCCTTGAAGCTGTCACCATCTGTAAAAACTCCGGCGGGATTTATAAAATTCGAACTGGTAGCTGTGGCTAACCGGAGTAATTACTCACGTTGATTTGTAGAGGGAAAAGTTTCTTTATTCGAAGCTCGAATTACAGAGCATTCCTTCTACAGGTTTCATTATTTAAATAAAATAGAACAAAATAAAATAAGATGAAATGCGTAGGTGCAGGTGATTATAAACAAGATCCACAAAGTCCTCTAATTTCTCCTTAGGTCTCTACACCAGACAGTCTCGTTCTAAACTTAATTTCCGTTCTCTGTATTCGGTGATACAAATTAAACAGGACAGGGTGTCCTTGGGTGATCGAGACGGATAGCTCCTCCGAGTTTTCCTCTCACAGACCTGGCCGTCTGTCTCCCTCCGTTTCACTTCGCTCTCGCTTCACTGCAAGACTCCGCTTTTCAGGGTCACGTCCTACCCTTTTGCCTCCGAAGAACCCATCTCTTCTCGTCTTCTCTTCTTCCTCTCGCCTCCGAAAAAAGGGGGGCGGGGGGAGGTTCATCCCGGCCTCTTAAACTTACGGCAGCCTATCGTAGTGGATCTCTGGTTCTCATTCCCAGATTTTAAAGGACTTCCCTTGGCGTCCGATAGTCTCTGGGAATCTCTCCATCTGCGACCTCACAAGGAGAGTAATCAATCCGTTAGTGTCGGACTAGGTGCCAGGCAGTCTCGGTTATTGTTCTTAAAATGTCCACGCCATTCAGCATCGGGAATCGATCGTTTCGTTTGATCTGACCCGACAACTCCTGAGGTCAATAGTAACGTAACTCAGCTGGGATATGGGAAAATATCACAATACCAAAGAGGATGAATATAGCTCGCTTAACAGTAATCGAAAATAACTCCATCTGTTCGCTGAATGATACTGATAGAGAACATACCAAAAGACATAAGTCTAGAAAGACACTGATTCGAGGAAAATTTAAAGAAATGTTAGATAATGAGCTAACTGTTCAAGAAGTAGACGCGCTCTTAAATCTGCTGGAAGAGTATAGTGATATTTTCGACTTCAACAGAAAATCGAGAAAATCTAGATGCAATGGTGTAAAGCACAAGATTGACACAGGTAACAGCGCTCCAATTAAGCAGAGACCTTATAGTACATCAGCAACTGAGAAACGAATACTTGAAAATGAAGTACAACGAAAGTAGTAGAGAAAGGGGGGTTCAACGGCAGCAGGCGCAACCGCGCAACGAGCAACCGCGCAGCCGGTGCTGCAATGTTCAGAATCAGCCTTCTCTTTACAACAATAGTTTTTTGCTTTATTTTGTTGCTATGCCTAATATTTTCTTAAATAGTTCTATGTGTGTGTGCGTGTATATGTGTGTGTGTGACAAATAGTTCTCTTTGTGAGTGTGTATATATGTGTGTGCGTGTGTGAATGTATGTGTGCGTGACAAATAGTTCGCTTTGTGTGTGTGACTATCTGATTATTTATCAAAGTTTTACAAATATTTTTCATGTTTTTATAAAGAAAAAAAATATGCGGTAGTTAAAAAGTTTCACAAATTAAAAAAAAAAACCTTTTAGAAAAAGTTTCACTTTACTTAAAATTTTTTTTCTTTTATTAAAAATTTTATCTTAACAAAAAAAAAGTTTCACTATAGTTAAAAAAAGGTTTTCACTCATTTTCGATTTAACCACAACAACAACAACAACAAAAGTTTGTGTATAAAGATAACGTTTCGCTATAAAGGTTTCAAAAAAGTACTCAAAAATAAAATCAACAATTTTTATTATAACAAAATAATTTACAGAAAGATATTTACAGATCAAAATATACATCACGATTTTGCATTAGCAATACAAATCAACATTTTCCTCTTTGTTACAAACTTGATTAAATTCATAATGGCCATATGCTAAGCTGCTTATCCCATCATCCAATAAGTAACGCTTGTCGTCAAAGGGACTTAAGCTAATTTTATTTTGAGTTAATGTATATAGGCGATGATCATCTTGGGCATTCCTTATCTGTTTCTCCATGCTTGTTTTTTGTTGTTGGAGGCACTCCAAGTAGTCTTCATGTTTAATTTTCTGCGAACAATCTGCGTAGATACGCCTTTTGCACGCTTCTTTTCGTCTTTAACAGATTTTAGAGAGTATATTTTTGATTTCAGTCCGACAAACTCAAGGGCTAATTCGCCATTAAGTTCATCTTTAAACTTTCCGAGCGTCTTCTTATTATCTTCAGAGTATAGACGATGAGATTTCGGGTATTCAGAAAAGTAAAAAAAATCACGATGCTGCTCCAGATCCTTATAAATATTATTGGTTTGAATATGATACGTTAGGGAATCTGTATCCGTAAAGAGTAAAACTGCACGATCTTTGTACGTTTTCTTTATAAAATTGTAAAAGAAATCATACATACAAAGTTTAGATAGTTCGAGTATAGAAAATCCAACATAGATGGGTCGGTTCATATGTATGCTAGTTTTTAGTCTCTGCACAGCAGTCAAGTCTTCATCATAAGTTTTGAACGATTTAAAAGTAGGCGAAGCTACTAATTTTTTGGCTCTTTTTTCACCATTACAAAGCCCAATATTTCTTCTTTTTCGTAGATTTTCCATGGTTTTACCAAAAACAGAATTGTTCATTAACTTAAAAAAGTCTTTCTCAAAAGAAGATTTTGCTTCTTTCCTTTTTTCGGTATTGAAATTAATGTGTTTCTGTAACCATGGACTCTGTTTAAATTTTAAAGCTTTGTGCACAGCTGTAATTTTTAAACCAAGTTCTAAATAAAATTTAAGATTACGATAATGGGTTATATAATTTCGTTTATTATTTAAATTTGGTACAAGTTTAGGAGTTCCGTCGAATTTTCAGATTGTTAAGTAAGCTTCTTGCATGAGAAGACAGCATCTGATCCTCCACAGTTCCTCTCTCAGGGGCGACAGGGTATTCATTATGCAAAGGATGTCAATGTTTCGGGTATTCCAAGTCTACCTCGAAAAGATACCCAATTTCGGAGCTATCAGAGAGAGATAAAACCCACTCTTCTGTGATATGACTTGTTTCACACCATTCAAAACCACCGTAGGGTAAAATTTGGCTCATAGCCCACCCGTATAAGTTATTGGCATCCCAATACATGATGCAGCTGGGTGCCTCATTTTTCTTATAATCGGGCGTACCAGGGATGTTTTCTCGGGCATATCTTTTACTTATCATGCTAATACCACCTCGTATTCCATTTTCAACCATAAGCAACATATCTATATCACTGAGTAACTCTAAAGGTGTATCAGACATCTTTAAACAAGCCTGCCATGCGAGGGAAGGTGCTGTAAACAGATGAGCAGGGTCATTTTCGTAATACTGCTGACATAAATTCCTAAAGTTTTGAAACACGCCAGCAAGTAGTAGAACATCTGTCTTCACATAAAGGTTGTGATAATCACCAAGAGTCTTGATATCAAATGTTTTCCATACATTCTGGGCGTGTTGTTATTCCTTTTCACCTATAGGCTCATTGGTTAAACTATTAAAAAATGCAGAAGGCGGGGGAAGCTGCTTCTCAGTAAATTTTTCAAAACAAGTAAAATAATCATAGGGGTAAACCCTTTTCCGTATAAGTAAAGATAAATTATTATTTTGTGCGAAATTTTCTTCAAGTATAGTGAATTGATCAGGTTGAAGTTTTTAACAAGTTTTTCCAATGACGTAGGCAAAAATTGGAAAGAATCTATAAACACCATCTGAATAGAAGATGTAGGCTTTCTGATTTTAAAGGTGATATAGTTTTCCATAGAAGTAGCAATAACATCGATTTCATCATCTTTGAGATTTCCAAGCTTTGTCATAATATGATGACCATCATAGTTTTTCAAGTTATGGAATATAACAGGAATTGTTTTACACTGCTTATAGTTCAAGTTACATTCCACATGTGCAGCTCCTCTGTACGCACCTGACAGGTGATCATGGTCACGTGTACGTTTCTCATCTAAAGTTTTCTTACAAATATGACAAAACTCTGCTTCTCGAAATGCCTTTTCTTCCTTGGGAGAAAGCTTCATAGGTTTAATATTTAGTAATTTTTTACCTAAAATTTCCGTCTCTTGCATCATTCGGTTTAAAAAATGCTCAACACAGTTTCTACCACGATATACCTGTGCTTTCTTCATACACGTTCCATCAGGTCCAATAACGCAATAACGACATAGGCATAACCACATGGTAAGTGATAGGTTGTTTTCTCGGTATAGGATGTTTTAGAAGAGGGAGGGGCTGATGAAATAGATATAAGGAGACTCTCAAAATCCGCAAAAATCGTATAGGTAACAGGATGTTGAAAATGAATACCTGTAAACTTTAATATATTATCATTTTCGCTAGGCATCTTTATAGCTTGCGCAGCATGTTGAGAACAATATTCATTATGCTTATCCAAAAGATCTTGTCTTGAAAATCTATCCAAACATCGATAACAATAATAGACAGCGGCTCTATGCTTGGTAAGTTCACCTAAAAGTCTTGAAAAACTTCTTATCAAACAATAGTGTTGCTTTTCACCATCACCAACCAATAACAAATTAATCACATCTTGATCTTTCTTTTCAGATATATACAGGGGGCAAACTTCGTCCTCTTCATAACCAAACACACTAACCCGTAAATTGTTGAGTTGTTTAATAACAGGTATCTTCTGAAGAGGGACATGGCATTCTACACTACCTAATTTAATATCATGTTCATAAGGTCGATAGTGTGAAACACATTCAGGTTTTTTTGTATAATCTAAGTTCAGTTTAAAAGCCAGAAGACACCATACTAAACATTTGTTATCTTCGTTTTTTATATTCAGCACTGCTTTTTTATCATCGAGTTTTTTAGACAAAGGAATATAGGAACTCGCAGCGAGGGGGTGATATTTAGCAATCTTGAGTTCTAAATGAAGATTTTTTCTAAGTTTCCAGCCAGAGCCTATTTTGGCCTAATTTTTTTGTAAAATTGTTTTAAATAAGTTTTGGATTAATTTTTTACAAGTTTTGATTTTTTTTCTTTTATAGTGTCATATTTAAGCTGTTTTAGACGTAAGAAATATTAGAAATATTTCTAATTGAAAATGATTTTTCTGGGCGCCCTCTATGAGCGGTTTTACAATTAACAATTATTTTTGAAATATTTCTAAGTGAAAGTGATTGTTCTACTGGTTGGTGTTATTTAAAGTTAGATTTAATTTTTTTTAAGTCTTTTAAACAAGTTTTGAATAGATATTCAACAGCGCCATCTATGATATGTTTTAGAATTAGCTTTTTTTTTAAACATTCTCAGTTTCATCACTTTGTGATTAACAAATGGTATTAAGTTCAGATTTAAATTTTCTAAATTGGGTCGTTTTGATATGATATTTTTAGATTTTGTTTCAGGAAATACTCCTAGATAAGGATTGTTTTTTAGTATTAAGATGTGAATATTGACAATTTTTGAATATAGAAGTATAAAATTTTTGTATAGAGAGTTTTTTTGTTATGCAAGGTTTAGTGGAATAATATGAATTAACTACATATATTTTTACCTGATTATCGCGTTCGTTTAAAAATACTAACATTTAAATGGTTTGAAAAAGTTGATCGATCACTTATTTCTTCAATGAAATCGAAAGACATGCATAGCAAAAGTTTATACATTTCAAAAGAAGAGAAAAATCAAACATAGCCATGTTAACAGAAATATTTAAACATAGACATGTTAGCAGAAAAATTCAAGCATAGACATGTTATCAGAAAAGTTTAAACACAGGCATGGTATTGTAGTTTCCTACCAGGCAAACATTTTAAAAAGTAGTCAAAGTTATAGTTTATAAATATTAAACTATCAAAAATATATTTTAATTTAAATATTTTATTATAGATAATCTCAAAGTTTGAATTAACCTTTTACAATATGATTGAAACTGAACTTGGAAAATTAAAAATCATAGGATTCCTTTTCACAAATATCTTACATGTTGACTTATAGTTAAACTTATAACAAATAGGCTGGTCGAATTAGACTTTTGTCTATGATAAGGTTTGTAAACGCATTTAACACACGTGTAAATTTATAAACTTTGCACATTTCCTTTAATAATTAGCTTCTTTTTGTTGAAATTTGTTAGGCATTTTCTCTAATTTATTTTAGATTATAATTTTAATGATATTTATTTCGAATTAAAATTTGTGGATTTAGTATGATGAACAACATATAATCACATCGTTTAGCATGAAAATTTTTAAATATCAAATTGTAACACCTACTAAATTAATTTAAAATCCTATTATAATATATGAATTACTCTTACCTTTTTTGCTGAAGCACAGCCGTTTTATGTAATGACTTGAAGAGAAATAGGTGATTAGTATGAATTCATATCTGCTAATCACATTGTCGATCAGCTATGTCACATGACTTATGACGTCACTGAAGCGCTGCTTTTTACCTGTTGATAAGGGGATGATCTTGTTCTTATCGCAAACACGTAATGACGCCACCCAACCCGTCTGAACAAGAAACTGACAACTATACTAGCGAGTAAGACTGAAGGAAGAATGAGTAAGCGAGTGTATTTAATGTTTATTCTAATCTCAAACAGGAAATGACGTCATATACCGGAAGATTGCTAGTGCCTCTAGCGGCGATGGCAGCGCCCCCTACTAAAGATAAGGTATAAAGGTTAGTTGAGTGAAGACCAACAACTAAGGTGGACGTGTTTTTGGGGTAAGTGCTAAATTCTATTTTTATTCTGTGGGATTTTTTATATTTTGTGATATATTATAATTTACGAATTTAAATTTGTATACATTCGGGTTTATCTGTTTAATTATGTTATACTACAAAGAGGGGAAAGAAACTTACAGACCCTGAGATCGTATGACACGTTTTGATAACAATCATATCAAGCAATACTGCAACTCAACTTTGACTTCGGGTCGTGGTATGTGGTTTGGTATAAATAGACGGGGAAATATGAATTTAATCATTTGATGATTTATACCGCTTTAGACGTGTCTTAAATTGCTCCCACTTTTTATCTGTGCGAATCGTTTCAGAAGATTGTTGTTTGCTTTTAAGAGTTGAAGTTTTTTTTATTGATTTTATATTATGGATGTTGATATGCCTATTGATGAAACCCCGATTGTGGGAGATTCTGTATATGTGAAGAAGATGTTTAACTGTTTTACCTGCGGTAAAGATTTTTCGAGTACTTCTATTCTGAACCAACATATGAAAATTCATTCTGGCGAGAAATTATATACTTGCGATATCTGCCAGAAGTCTTTTGGACGAAGATCAAACTTACAAAGACATTTAAAAACACATGATAGTGTTGGATTGTTACAGCATGATGGATTCCCTGAAGTTTTTACAGAAAAAGATACTATATCTCAAAGTTCTTTCAATTTTAATCAACAAGTTGAAGAGGATGTTTCTTTAAAGGCTTGTGACCCCTACGAATGTGGAAAAGAAGTATGTTTGTATCACCTGTGACAAAGTTTTTTCAACATATTTTCATTTAAATCAGCATGTTAAGATTCATCTTAATGAAAAGTCGTTTTCCTGTGAAACTTGCGGAAAGTGTTTTAGAAGGAAATCGGACTTGATTTAGACACCTGAAAATCCATAATACCTATGGACAGTCTACATTTAAGTGTGATGAATGTGATCAAGTTTTCACCCGGAAGGATAATTTGAAGCAGCATTTACAGTCGCATCGGAATTCAACATTTCCTTGCCGTGATTGCGATAAAGTGTTTGGAAGAAAATTTGATCTGAGACAACATGTACGCACTCAACACTCCCGCACACCTCTTGTGAGTGTAAAATGTAAAATGAGCTTATCTAATGCAAAGTTGAAAAACACAAAGTATTCTGATGCGCTTAATGTGTTTAAAACAGTGATTTTGCATCCTGATGAACGTGAGGAAAATGATTTAGAGTTATTTCATAGACATTTACAAACTGAAATACAAGAACGTTTAATAAGTGAAATTCATGAAAAAGGTGTAATTAAAAGGTATATGGTAGAAAAAATAGCACTTGAACGTCTGACTGATAATGAGGAGTTTGAAGAAATTCAATGTTATTTTCGATGTTCGTGTGTATGACCGAACTTATATAGAAGATACTATCTCACAACATATTGAGGAAGGATTTTCGAAGATTATTAAATCCTTTGAAGAATTTGTACAAAGAGGTTCTGGCTGGAAACTTAGAAAAATTCTTCATTTAGAACTCAAGATTGCTAAATATCACCCCCTCGCTGCGAGTTCCTATATTCATTTGTCTAAAAAACTCGATGATAAAAAAGCAGTGCTGATCATAAACAAGTTGGAAATTGTACGTCAAACGTGACAAATGAGGTGCGTTCGTACTATAGCTAGTTATATAAATATTCAGATCTTGGTGGCTTTTAATTCTGTGAAATGAATTATATCGTCTGCAGATTAATTTTTGTAATAAAATAAGTATCTCGGTCGCTTGACGATTAAACTTCGGAAGCTCCTATAACAAAAAAGCACCGATTTTTTTAAAAAAAGTCAAATTTCTTAATAAATATTTTTATTAATATCTCTTAAAGTTTTGATTCGATTTTTATAAAATTTGATATGTCTCGACAAAATTCTGCAAAGATAATATATCTTAAATTTCAAACCATTCGGTTAAGTAGTTTTTGCGTTGTTATATGTGGACGGACGGACAGACAGACGGACGGACCAAGCGACGACAATAGGTGCTACGTATTTATATAATTACGAACGCACCTGAAAACGAAGATAACAAATGTTTAGTATGGTGTCTTTTGGCTTTTAAACTGAACTTAGATTATACAACAAGAACGAAAAATCATGCGTCAAGCATAGATTATATAGCACTTTCCAACGCTTCCAAAATAATTTTACAAACCATACCGTTTAATAAGCTAAAAGCTAACATCTAAGTAAACAATTTAGAAAACGCATAACATATTTAAAAACATAATTTCAAGAATTTCCAACATATACAATATTCGGAAAAATATCCGAATACTTTTATTCAGCCCTGTATAAGATCTATAGATTTGTATATATACTACATAGGATGATAATTTTAGTTCAGTTAGGAAACGCGTAGCACAGTTTAAAATTCTCCGTCTGGAGTTTGTCAATAAACAGAAATGTGTTCGCGAACTTTTGTGCTGCCCTGTATAGGATCTACAGAATTTATACACACCACGTAATAGACAAAAAGCAAGTTAAAATTAAAATCGCGTTCAATAACTTAAAACGCACTTCCAGGAATTATTGTTAACAGACAGTAGATAATTCTTTTGCGTGTCCCTGTAAATGAACGATGACTGCTATACACACAATATTCCGTAGTAAGTCTCTTGTAATGCACCTTAGTGATCTATATAAATTTCAATGCGTTTAAAATAGTGAAACATTATTTAAATAAACCGCAGACGATTTTTCTCCATAGACGTAATGTAACGGAATTCTTTTGACTGTCCCTGTAAAGTAACTATAAGTGCTATGCACACCCTGTTCCATATTAAGCATCTTCTAATGCACCTTAGAGATATATATAAATTTCAATGCGTTTAAAGTAGTGAAACATTATTTAAATAAACCGCAAATGATTTTTCCCCATAGACCGCAATGTAACGGAATTCTTTTGAGTGTCCCTGTAAAAAAACTATAAGTGCTACACACTTCCGTTGAAATAGGGAACATGCTATAGATAACGACAATAACATATAAAAATTGCAGAGCAATCCGAGCATATTTACGGGAGTTAGAGCACGGACAGACGGCAGACGGCCAGACGGCAGACGGCCAGACGGCCAGACGGCCAGACGGCAGACGGCCAGACAAACCGAAGTCATAAGCACTTTTCAACTAGGTTGGAAAGTGCTAAAAAAACCTGAACGTGTTTCACACTATCGACCTTATGAACATGATATTAAATTAGGTAGTGTAGAATGCCCTGTCCCTCTTCAGAAGATACCTGTTATTGAACAACTCAACAATTTACGGGTTAATGTGTTTGGTTATGAAGAGGACGAAGTTTGCCCCCTGTATGTATCTGAAAAGAAAGATCAAGATGTGATTAATTTGTTATTGGTTGGTGATGGTGAAAAGCAACACTATTGTTTGATAAGAAGTTTTTCAAGACTTTTAGGTGATCTTACCAAGCATAGAGCCGCTGTCTATTATTGTTATCGATGTTTGCATCGATTTTCAAGACAAGATCTTTTGGATAAGCATAATGAATATTGTTCTCAACATGTTGCGCAAGCTATAAAGATGCCTAGTGAAAATGATAATATATTAAAGTTTACAGGTATTCATTTACAACATCCAGTTGCCTATACGATTTTTGCGCAATTTGAGAGTCTCCTTATATCTATTTCATCAGCCCCTCCCTCTTCTAAAACATCCTATACCGAGAAAACAACCTATCACTTACCATGTGGTTATGCCTATGTCGTTATTGCGTTATTGGACCTGATGGAACGTGTATGAAGAAAGCACAGGTATATCGTGGTAGAAACTGTGTTGAGCATTTTTTAAACCGAATGATGCAAGAGACGGAAATTTTAGGTAAAAAATTACTAAATATTAAACCTATGAAGCTTTCTCCCAAGGAAGAAAAGGCATTTCGAGAAGCAGAGTTTTGTCATATTTGTAAGAAAACTTTAGATGAGAAACGTACACGTGACCATGATCACCTGTCAGGTGCGTACAGAGGAGCTGCACATGTGGAATGTAACTTGAACTATAAGCAGTGTAAAACAATTCCTGTTATATTCCATAACTTGAAAAACTATGATGGTCATCATATTATGACAAAGCTTGGAAAATTCAAAGATGATGAAATCGATGTTATTGCTACTTCCATGGAAAACTATATCACCTTTAAAATCAGAAAGCCTACATCTTCTATTCAGATGGTGTTTATAGATTCTTTCCGATTTTTGCCTAAGTCATTGGAAAAACTTGTTAAAAACCTTCAACCTGATCAATTCACTATACTTGAAGAAAATTTCCCACAAAATAATAATTTATCTTTACTTATACGGAAAAGGGTTTACCCATATGATTATTTTACTTGTTTTGAAAATTTTACTGAGAAGCAGCTTCCCCCGCCTTCTGCATTTTTTAATAGTTTAACCAATGAGCCTATAGGTGAAAAGGAATATCAACACGCCCAGAATGTATGGAAAACATTTGATATCAAGGCTCTTGGTGATTATCACAACCTTTATGTGAAGACAGATGTTCTACTACATGCTGGCGTGTTTCAAAACTTTAGGAAATTATGTCAGCAGTATTACGAAATTGACCCTGCTCACCTGTTTACAGCACCTTCCCTCGCATGGCAGGCTTGTTTGAAGATATTCTGATACACCTTTAGAGTTTCTCAGCGATATAGATATGTTGCTTATGGTTGAAAATGGAATACGACGCGGTAATAGCATGATAAGTAAAAGATATGCCCGAACAAACATCCCTGGTACGCCCGATTATAAGAAAAATGAGGCACCCAGCTACATCATGTATTGGGATGCCAAAAACTTATACGGGTGGGCTATGAGCCAATTTTTACCCTAAGGCGGTTTTGAATGGAGTGAAACAAATCATATCACAGAAGAGTGGGTTCTATCTCTATCTGATAGCTCCGAAATTGGGTATCTTTTCGAGGTAGACTTGGAATACCCGAAACATTTACATCCTTTGCATAATGTCGTCCCTGAGAGAATAACTGTGGAGGATCAGATGCTGTCTTCTCATGCAAGAAGCTTACTTAACAATAGAAAATTCGAGGGAATTCCTAAAACCAAATTTAAATAATAAACGAAATTATATAACCCATTATCGTAATCTTAAATTTTATTTAGAACTTGGTTTAAAAATTACAGCTGTGCACAAAGCTTTAAAATTTAAACAGAGTCCATGGTTACAGAAATATATTAATTTCAATACCGAAAAAAGGAAAGAAGCAAAATCTTCTTTTGAGAAAATTTTTTTTAAGTTAATGAACAATTCTGTTTTGGGTAAAACCATGGAAAATCTACGAAAAAGAAGAAATATTGTACTTTGTAATGGTGAAAAAAAGTAGCAGCAAAAAATTAGTAGCTTTGCCTTCTTTTAAATCGTTCAAAACTTATGATGAAGACTTGACTGCTGTGGAGAGACTAAAAACTAGCATACATATGAACCGACCCATCTATTTTGGATTTTCTATACTCGAACTATCTAAACTTTGTATGTATGATTTCCATTACAATTTTATAAAGAAAACACACAAAGACCGTGCAGTTTTACTCTTCACGGATACAGATTCCCTAACGTATCATATTCAAACCAATAATATTTATAAGGATCTGGAGCAGCATCGTGATTTTTTTTACTTTTCTGAATACCCGAAATCTCATCGTCTATACTCTGAAGATAATAAGAAGACGCGTGCAAAAGGCGTATCTACGCAGATTGTTCGGCAGAAAATTAATCATGAAGACTACTTGGAGTGCCTCCAACAACAAAAAACAAGTATGGAGAAACAGATAAGGATTGCCCAAGATAATCATCGCCTATATACATTAACTCAAAATAAAATTAGCTTAAGTCCCTTTGACGACAAGCGTTACTTATTGGATGATGGGATAAGCAGCTTAGCATACGGCCATTATGAAATTAATCAAGTTTGTAACAAAGAGGAAAATGTTGATTTGTATTGCTAATGCAAAATCGTGATGTATATTTTGATCTGTAAATATCTTTCTGTAAATTGTTTTGTTATAATAAAAATTGTTGATTTTATTTTTGAGTACTTTTTTGAAACCTTTATAGCGAAACGTTATCTTTATACACAAACTTTTGTTGTTGTTGTTGTTGTGGTGGTTAAATCGAAAATGAGTGAAAACCTTTTTTTAACTATAGTGAAACTTTTTGTTGTTGTTGTTAAGATAAAATTTTTAATAAAAGAAAGAAAAAATTTTAAGTAATGTGAAACTTTTTCTAAAAGAATTTCTTTTTTTTTTTAATTTGTGAAACTTTTTAACTACCGCATATTTTTTTTCTTTATAAATACATGAAAAATATTTGTAAAACTTTGATAAATAATCAGATAGTCACACACACAAAGAGAACTATTTGTCACGCACGCACACATACATACACACATGCACACACATATGTACACACACACAAAGAGAACTATTTGTCACACACACACACACACACACACACATACACATATATACACGCACACACACATAGAACTATTTAAGAAAATATTAGGCATAGCAACAAAATAGAGCAAAAAACTATTGTTGTAAAGAGAAGACTGATTGTGAACATTGCAGTACCGGTTGCGTGGTTGCTCGTTGCGCGCTTGCGCCTGCTTCCGTTGAACCCCCCTTTCTCTACTACTAACGAATGCTAAAAGAAGACGTGATACAGCCATCAAACAGTCCTTAGTCATCTCCCGTCGTGCTTGTGAAGAAGAAAAATGGTGAATGGCATGATGATTATAGGGAAAAATTCCTGAAGACATGAATTATGAAAGTGTTGCAATGAAGGTAACTTCCTTGTTTTTAGAAAACTTGAAGATTGAAGATTTATGGAATTTGGATGTTCTTGGTATAACTGACCCATCGGAAAAGAAAACCGCAATTGAATTACAAGAAGCAACAAAGCAACATTCCTTTGACACAGCTAAAGTTGAAAATAATCTCTTTTTAGTACATATGCCTTGAATTGAATGTCATCCTCCTCTTCCTGACAATTTTGGACTGTGTGTGAAGAGACTAAATAAAGTTGTGAATCATCTGAAAACAGAAGAACTTTATGAGCTGTATGAAGATGTATTTAAAGATTGGTTGGATGATAAAATAATAGAGTTAGTACCGGAGAAAGAATTTAAGTTACCCGCACACTATTTACCTCACCAACCTATAAATAAAGAAAATAGTACTACAAGTATTCGACCTGTTTTCGATGCCTCGGCGAAATAGAAATGCTCACCAAGTCTCAACGATTGCTTAGAGAGTGGAATGAACCTCATTGAGTTGATACCAACTATCTTGTACAGTTTTCGATTATAAAGAATCGGTGTAATAGCACACATACGAAAGGCTCTCCAACAGATCAGTATTTCGCCCTCCGACAAGAATTATTTACGATTTTTGTGGTTTGGAGAGGACAGTGAGCTGAAGCACTATAGACATTGACGTGTGGTGTTTGGGGTAATGTAGCCCTTTCCTTTTGAGTATTGTGGTCCAATATCATCTTCAGAATGTTTTGAACCGTCACAACGAATATCCTGAAAATATGATTAAATTACTAATGAATAGCTTTCACGTAGATAACTGTGTTGCAAGTGTACGCAATGAAAAAGAATTAGAGCTATTCATTAAAGTGACGACAATCGTTATGGCAGAAAGAAAATTTGAATTGAGAGGATGGGAATACACGAACCTAACATATATGAAACTATACCTGACACAAATATGCTTGGAATATTATGGAATAAAGTTGTAGATACACTAGGTATCAGTAGAGCTAGTTTAAAAGAGCTTTGTTTCGAGAAAATCATATTGTCTGCAGTCCACAGGATTTTTCATTCGATTGGAGTGGCTTGTCCTGTTTCATTGTTTCCTAAACTACTTTTAGAGACACTTTGGAGCATAAAGCTGAATTGGGATGAAGAAGTGGATTTGATATCCCAAACTGAATTTTTGAAGTGGCTGAAAAATATTTCTCACTTAGAAAATCTTCGCATTCCGCGATATTTAAGAAGTGGTAACATCCATGAAAAATGTTCCCTGCATGTTTTCTCTGACGCAATTAAATATGCTTATCCTGCCGTAGTTTTTATCAGAGTGGAAACTAGTGAATCTCTTAAAGTACAGTTATTACAAGCACGGTCTAGAGTTTCTCCTAGTGGCAAGAAGATGACTACTGATGGCTACGAAAATATGTGGACTGTAATTAAATGAAAAAAAAAATAAAAAATTTCAACGAATTCAATTTAACGAAACCATTTTTTAAAAATTAACAAACGATTGTTTTACGGAGCTCCCAACTGGAGACAACCACACGAAACGAACAGCAAACAACTTCTGATTTTACATTTATTGCCAAGCGATATTAGAAGCCAAGAATGACGCCAACATACCGGCCACCACTGAAATATTTATTTCAGCAACATATGTTAGACAAGTGTCCTTCGTTGTAAACAATATATATATATTTTTAACAATAAATCTTCAATTCTAATGCAAGTTTCAATTCAATCAATAATATAAATATAAAATTTAATTCAATTATAATATTAAAATACAAAGTTACTACAAAATTTTCAAATATAAATGCACGAGAAATATAAGAAAAATAAATATTTACATTATAATAAAGGATCATTTATGGGCAAAATACAAATATTTGAAATTCCTCGTTTGAATATACCATTTGGAGTTTTGACAAGCACGGCCCTAATTTAACCATCATTACCATAAATTACGTCTTGAATGCGACCTACAGACCAGGTACACATTGACAAATTACTATCTTTTAATAAAACCATTGTTCCAACTTTAACATTTTCTTTTTCAATTAACCATTTGGTTCTTTGTTGTAGATTATTTAAGTAATCTCTACTCCATTTTTTTCCAAATTAAATGATTAATTTTTGTAATTCCTTGCCAATTAATAAGTTTATTATTGGCAAGTTCAATCAAGTTTGGTTCAAAGATGCTATTTATAGGGCGGCCAATTAAAAAATGTCCTGGGGTTAAAGTTTCGTAATCACTTGGATCCGAAGATAAAAGTATTAGAGGCCTAATGTTTAAAATACCTTCGATTTGATTAACAACAGTTAAAAATTCCTCAAAAGTTAGTTTTAAATCTCCAATTGTTCTTTTTAAATGGTGCTGAAAGGATTTTACCCCTGCCTCCCACAAGTCACCAAAATTAGGGGATCTAGGAGGAAGGAACTTCCAAGAAATTGAATTAGCCAATAAGTAAGCAGCCAATTCCTCGGATTGATTTTTTACAATTTTATGTAATTTTTTCAATTCTGAATTTGCACCAACAAAATTAGAGGCATTATCGGAAAAGATAGTGGTACAAATTCCACGCCTAGCTACAAATCTTTTTAAGGTAGCTATTAAGGCTTCAGAAGTTAAATCTGTTATTATTTCTAAATGAATTGCACGAGTAGCAAAACAGACGAAAATTGCGACATAAATTTTGCTAAAAACTCCTTTACGTTGGTGTTTATATTTGATATAAAATGGGCCACATAAATCAATGCCTGATTTTTTAAAGGGGGATTGAATTTACTCTCTCTTTAGGTAACGAAGCCATAATTTGCTCTGCAATTTTAGGTTTATTTTTAAAACAAACAATGCAATTATGCACTATTTTTCTGGCTATGTTTCTGCCATTTAAAGGCCAGAATTCTTGTCTCACAAAATGAAGCAATGTTTGAGCACCAACATGCAAATTTTTTAAGTGAAAATACTGGAAAATCAAAAGTGTGAGCCTGTGATCTTTTGGCAAAAGAATTGGATATTTTTTATCATAAGATAAATTTGATTGGTCTAAACGACCACCAACCCTAATTATTTCATCCTTATCAAGAAAAGGATTTAAATTATTTACTCGACTATCCTTTAGTTTCTCACCTTTCTGGAGTGCCTTCATTTCCCTGGCAAAGTACATTAGCTGAACTAATTTTACTAATTTTATCTTTGCTTGGTGAAATTCCTCTTTTGTAATAGTCCCTACCAGACTTGCCAAGTCTCCGGCTTTTTGAACACCAGTATTATTTTAGAGAAAATGTTGTTCTTTTAAATCGCAGAATGTTCCGATTACATAAAACAACATTTTCAGTACTAAAATACTGGTGTCCAAAAAGCCGGAGACTTGGTAACTCTGGTCCCTACAACCTTTTCTTTGTGCTTGCATTTATAAATAAATCTATCTCATCAAAAACAACTCGTTGTAAATGATCCCGCCAAGCCACAAACCTAAAACGTCAGCCATAAAAATAAATGATATCACATAAAAAGAAACGATATAGAAGTGCATACTCCGAGTCCCGTGTAAAAATCTATCACCACTCACAATGTTTCCAAAGGACTCGGAGTGAGGTACAGTATGTGAAAACTGCTTGGCGACCTGCAGGCTTTTATAATGTTCGCGTTTCCTGCAATTACATATGACTATATTATTTTTATTTTTATTTTATTCTTTTTATTTATTTAATTATTTTGCTCCCATAAAATTGTAAAAAGCTGAAGCTTCTGTGTTTGCATGTCTTTTCTTATTTATGAGCTTGAAAAATTAATTTGTTGATTTTATTTACCATTATTTAAACTAGAAACACCACTCTTACGAAGAAGATTTCTTAAGTAAACATGTAAAGATTTTGAGTTTGTAATATATATATATATATATATATATAATGATCATACGCATATTAATAACAATGCACCTTATAATAAACGTTAACTAAATTGAGATATATTGCAAAAATTCTAGCGTAAGCGGAATCGCATAAGTCTGGGGAAAAATCCGTTCTGTCAGTTCTTTCGCATACAAAAATATTTATAAAAGTGATATAACAAAAATTAAAAATTTATTTTTTCGATTTTCAAAATTGATATACTGCATATATTATAAAAGCCTACAGGTCGCCAAGCAGTTTTCACACACTGTACCTCACTCCGAGTCCTTTGGAAACATTATGAGTGGTGATAGATTTTTACACGGGACTCGGAGTACGCACTTCTATATCGTTTCTTTTTATGTGATATCATTTCTTTTTATGGCTGACGTTTTAGGTTTGTGGCTTGGCGGGATCATTTACAACGAGTTGTTTTTGATGAGATATCACTTCTTTTTGTAAGGTGTTTAATTTCAATTACACAGCTCCCATTTTTATTCAGAAAAGAAAAGATAAAAGAAAGATGAAAGGGGCAAAATAAAAGAATAATTGTGATGCTATAAACAGAATTATACATCAGAATTATACAATTTATTGAGTGACTTATTCCAATGTACATGTCGCTACCATAGCAACGGAGAAACTTTTATATTCATTTCCTTACATTGTATTCATCAGATTATTTATGACATGTTTATTTTCCTTTTTCTTTTGTTAATATCACTCTTCCGTGTATATACATTCAAAAAACAAAAAAATAGAAAATTTTATAGTAGTTTACAAAGTAATTAAAATACTGCAGTTTCAGAAAAATGTGGAAAAATAAGAAGCACCTTTTTTTTGGTCAATTATAACAATGAGTTTACTTTACCGAGAATAATCAAATTTGTTTTTCTACGAACCATTGTAATTTACAGGGATTTTTATACTAATATATTAAATATTATTCTTGAAAATTACTGAGTACCTTAAAATTTTTTTATTTGTTAAGTTTTTTAACTCAACGTTTCGAGAATTGGAAAAATATAAGATTCGCAACGTTTGCAAAAGTATAAAAACTATTAAAGTGATTTCAAAATAGAAAATGTTCGTAGGATGACATGTATTCCAAAATTTTGTGTGATTTTGTAAATATACCACAAAGACTAATGCGTTTATATAATGAACCGTTTAAAAAAATGCAAAATTTTATTAAAATTTTTGATCTGATAAATCATAAAGCTTTAAATTAGATTTTAAAAAGAAGCGTGATTAAACCAAAAATGATTATATTTACTAAATGCACAAAATACATAAAGACACAAAATACATAATTAATGTTTCTAGTCTGTCCATTCCAATTCGGGGATACTAAAATATAGGTCCTCAATCCCCGGCAGTCCATGAATTAATTAAGACATATGTATGCAACTGTTAAAATGTTCCCAAAGTCGACAATAGAAGCAATAAGTATAGCTCGGCAAATATGAAACACGCATTGCTTCATCATGACTTTGTTTCGTGAGGTGTTCGTTCTCCAAACATAAAAATCTCTTGAAAGTGTCCGTTAACCGAACATGTGTTCGTTATCCGAACATAAAAATCTCACGCGAAAGTGTTCGTTAATCGATTTGTTCGTAAACCGAACAGTTCGTTACCGATCACCTACTGTATACGAAATATAGCATTTTTAATTTTTATGGGGAATTTAAGAAGATATTTCCTTTTCATTGTGCTCTAGGCCCGTTTTTAGATCATTTTAAGTTCGTCATAGCCGGAGATTCGATGAACGGCAAATATTTAAACGCAAAACTTCTAATCTTGGGGTAGCAACATTTTTACATTCTATTACTCAGCGCATGAATGTAAAGTTGGAATTTTTTAATCGCTTTTTCAATCAATTCCTGATACATTTATTAATAAACACAATTTTTTTTAATCGATGAAAATACTATATTTTAATAGATTTATAGCTTAAGATCGACGAGCTTTCAGGCGGACAAAATGAACTCATATTAAATTTTAAAGCAAGATAATAAAACTTTACAGAGATTGAAACAGTATAAAATCATTAAAATACATCTCACTCAGTAAATATACATCGGTTGTAATGTAATCAAGATCTTCTAAGAGACTCTGTAAACGAAACGTATATGGTTCAACAATACAAACAATAGAGAGTTTAAATGAATCGGATGTAGTAACATATTTGAATATCTTGTGTATATAGCCACTTTGACAAAAATTATGCTATTTATACTATTGTTTTTCCTCTGTGTTGAGGAATCAAGTACTTCAACGTAAAATTTCGCTAATTACACAACTATTTAGTCTTATTAAAAAATCTTTTGAGTTACCCTGTAAACGAACAGTAAATTCTACAATTCTGTTTTACAATAGCAAGCTAACTTAGGTCGTTCGTAGTAACATATTTTAACATCCTGCGCAGACGTTCTTTTTAAAAAGAGTTAGACCATTTAATATTTCTTTTCTTCATCTTAAGTATAGGAATAAATCACTTTAAAGTGATATACATAAAAAAACTAATTCATATTTTTACACGAAATATTAAACATTTGAACTACTCATAAAAACAATGCAATTGCTGAAAACCGCTTAAAAATCGGATAATTACACAATTCTTTAGCCCTATATCAAAAGATCTTTTGTGAGAACCTGTAAACGAACCTTAAATGTTACTATTTTTTTTTATAATAGGGAGCTTACTTGGGTCGACTGCAATAACATATCTTAATATCATGTGTATACGACCATTTCTAAAAGAGTTGGGTCATTTATTATTTTTTTGCTCTATGTTAAGTATAGGAATCAATAAGTTTAAACTGATATAAATCAAAAACTAATTAATATTTTTTCATGAAACTTACAAAGGTTTCAACTACTCATAAAAACAATTCAAATGACGTAAACCACGCAAAAATCCGATAATTACACATTGCCCCTCTCAACAGTTTTTTGCTATATGTTAAGTATAGGAATCAATAACTTTAAACTGATATAACTCAAAAACTAATTAATATTTTTACATGAAACTTACAAAGGTTTGAACTACTCATAAAAACAATTCAAATGACGTAAACCATGTAAAAATCCCGTAATTACACATTGCTGTAGCCCTGTCAACAGTTTTTGGTCTGTACACGATTTAAAAAGTGCAAAAAACAGCACTTTTAAAATCGCATTTCCTGAAAACCTATTCGACAGATCTTGCTTTTCTTTTGATTTTTTAGTCACGTGGCACGCCCCATTCCATAGAATCAAGAATTTTGTTTCTATCATAAATAGAACGCGAGATATAGATGTGTCAAAAACCCGTTTTGTCCCATCCGCAAAATATAAACTAGACAGAGTTAAAAAAAAAAAAAAAATTGTAAAATCGTTTGGCATCCATTGGCGGAAATTCCTTTCATTTACAGTTCAATGCATTGCTGTTTCTTATGCTTGGCGAGAAACTCTGTCGAGTTTCTATGATAAATATAAATTAAAATACAAATTAACTTAAAATAACTGTTACTTAAATCTCAAAAATTGTTAAGAAAATCATTAAAGTCATTATGAATAAGATGCAAATTAATGTTAGAGTTTGATTTCAGTTCATTTAAATATACATCATTATTTTGTAAGTCAGTTTTTTCATTTCTGTCAAGTCCAAGAGATTATTAGGCAACAATGGACCTTTCCACTACAGTTCCATATCTAAAAGTTCCTGAGGGTATGTTCCACGGGATATAATATCAGCAGGATTATTACTAGAAGGAATGTGTTTGTAATAAAATCGTTCAGTTACAGACTGAATTTTTGAAACTCGGTTTCCTATAAAAGTTTTTAATAGATGAGCAGGGGTTTTTATCCATGCCAATATATAGTTGAGTCTGAGAATAAAAGTACTCCTTGAATGTTTACTTTTAAGGAAGGGAGAATTTAGAAGACAAGTTGAGACAGAATAAATCATAATAAAATCAAACTAATATGCTGTTAATAAAATCAAACTAACATCTAGGACTAACGGGTATCCAAAAACGGGGGTTTCTCGCAAAACTAAAACCGCGCCTAAACCCGGTACGTCTGCGACAGTTGTTCCCAGCAAGGTACTAATTATTTATACAAACAACAGTTATATAAACTAAAGTTTAAATTCCAATGTAAACATTTGCAGGTTACTTCTCCATTATCCACTTTCCATTAAAAAAAAAAAAAAAAAAAAAAAAAAACTATCACCAAACTATAGGATTTAACGCCAAAAATGCATGTGTGGCAGGGTTGCGAATTAAATTCTTAATCTAAAATAATTTTTAGTTTATATAAAAACAGATGTTTATTCAATATATAAATTGTCAACTCTCTCATGTATGACATTTCTAGAATCACAACAAATTAAAGTAAGTTGCAATGCAACGAAAAATAACTTATAATATTAGAGTCGTCTGCCCGCGTAATGAAAATAAATCTGCTAAGTTTAAACTGATTTAAAGATGTCAGTCGTTTCTCGTTTTTATTTACAAATACACATATTAGAATAATTAAGGATCTTATATGAAAGTCTCCCAACAGTTTCATTTCGCATACCACATATCATTTGCAATATTGGTACTTTTATATTAACAGGGCGCAGGGGATAAATTGTCAAATATTGTTCCCACACCATATTCATATTGCATTCATTTCATTAAAATATAAATCTTTCACTCATTTCATTTAAAATACTTACATTTAAAATATATCTTTCACTCATTTGATTTAAAATACATCATTTCGCTATCTATATATTTAAAACGCTAAGCGTTTTATTTCGACTGTCCGTGAGAACAAACTACTGCATCAAATTACATAATTCTTTTTTTTAATGAAAGGTATTTGGACACAGATTTGTTATCGTACATTCGTTTGTTCGAAAATTTAATTAATTAGCCGTAATTTTAAATTAAACTTTTATTTCTGCGTATGACGTCATAAAGTCGGCAATCGGATAATGCCCACTGTTGCGAGGCACAGAGTAACGAGAAACTCTGTGGTTGCAAGGATAAAAGAGAAATAATAAATATTAAAAGCACGTGGCTTTTAGGGCGAATTTTTTAATTTGCAAGTTAAATTTCGGTAAAAATATTTATCCGCGTGTTTTATAAGCGAATAAAAATTCATATTTACTCTGACGTCACGGGAATATTGTCCATTGGATTTCTTTTATCATTATGCATTATAACTTTGTTGATGCCATTTTTTTCATTACAATTAAATACAAAATATATTTTTATTTGTATACATGGTGTTTAAGCATAAAAGTAACGTATACAAAGTACGTGTGAAAAGTTTGCGCCGGTGAAAATGACGTTATGCTTAGCTTGAAATGCATTTTAACATTGGTAAAACTAAAAAGAAAAAATTATATGACAGTGTCAACATGACGTAATTTTAACCGATTTTTCAATTTTTAATTTTAAAGATTAGAACTGGAGCCTTTATTGGTTGCTTCATCTTAATTGCATACCTTGATTACATGTTACCAATTACTTTTTTAAAATTATAGGTTAGAAGATTTCATCTACTATCTATTATCTATCTATATTATAAAGGACAAACATGTCCGAGCGTAACGCTGACGTCATTTTGCGAATGGCAACAGTTGACGATGAAATTTCGGTTTTGCGATTTTTACTATTGCAATTTTTTAAATTTCTAAATGTCTCACATTTTTATTTTTTGCACCGTAATATAGGGAAAAAAAATCTACTTTGAAATGCAATTTGTTTAAAAATTGTATCTTAATTGGCCGATTTATTATGGCTTTTAAAATCTTTTTAAAAAAATGGTATTTTTCACTTTTTTCGTGTTTAATGGTTGCCGTTGGTAATTTGTTTCCCTCTTGGCGACCGTATATTATCGTTGATTAAATAACTGAAATTACTACTATTAGTTAGAAATTAATACAGACACCTTGAAAAGTAAAAGAAAAAAAAACTTTTCCTGATTTTATATAAAATACAAAATAATAATAATAATAATAATAATAATAATAATAATAATAATAATAATAATAATAATAATAATAATAATAATAATAATAAACGTTTTGATGAGCGATAATTCTACAAATCAAAACAATTTAATTTAAAAATTAAAGGAATGTTTGTGATACATAAAAATATTTTTCAATTGTGACTCAAAACAATATTTGGCTATTTATCGTTTGGGCCAGGATTATCACGTTCAAAAATCAATTTATGATGAAGTTTCGCTTGCTGTTTTAAATGAAAATTCTAAGGTTCATTTTATTGACACGGTAGGACTGGCAAAACATTTTTACTTCATGCAGTTTTTAAAATGATGAGATCATATATATGGTTGCGTTAGCTGTTGTATCTTCTGGGATCGCAGCTTTGTTATAAGATCAAGATAGAATAGCACATTCAAAATTCAAAATATCGCTAAATTTGAACGAAACATCTACGTATGCCATTAGTAAGCAATCTGACCTTAATGAATTTATAAGAGAAACGAAGTTAATTGTCTGGGATGAAGCACCCTTGATGAGTAAATTAGTATTTGAATATTAGTCCAGTAGAAATAGCGCAAAAAAGGGTCTTGCCTTACAAAAATCGGGTAGTTCTGATTTTTGGGTATGCTGTAAAGGTTGACCCTCTAATAAAAAAACCAAGTTTTCGACCTTCTAGACCTTGTGCGCTTTTCACAATATTGAAAAAACAAATATTTTTCGGCACTTTTTTCGATTTTTCTTAAATAACTCAATTTTAGTGCATTTTACATTACCATTTTGTAGAGCATAAAATTATCTACAACATGCAGTATTCAGGTTTGTAAATTGTCCAAATAGGGGGTAAGATACGGAGCGGGGAAAATAGGGTTAAATTTGGAAAAAATGCAAAAATCCACAAATGACGTTAGTTTTTGTTTAATAACCCACTTTTAGTGCATTTTAGAAACAAAATTGTCATAATCAACATTTTAGAGCATTAATAACTTGTTAGGCAGTATTTTCCTGTTTTCATCCAAACTCTTTTTGCTGTGATTTTAAAGGTTTATTACAAATAATTAATTTTATAATAAATGAAACTATCGACTATATCATGCTCTAAAAAGTTGATTATGACAATTTTGTTTCTAAAATGCACTAAAAGTGGGTTATTAAGCAAACACTGACGTCATTTGAGGATTTTTACATTTTTTCCAAATTTAACCCTATTTTCCCGGCTCCGTATCTTACCCTCTATTTGGACAAGTTACAAACATGAATACTGCATGTTGTAGATAATTTTATGCTCTACAAAATGTTGAAAGTGCTTTTGTCTCTAAAACGCACTAAAAGTAGGTTATTAAGCAAAAACTAACGTCATTTGTGGATTTTTACATTTTTTCCAAATTTAACCCTATTTTTCCGGCTCCGTATCTTACCCCATATTTGGACAATTTACAAACATGAATACTGCATGTTGTAGATAATTTTATGCTCTACAAAATGTTGAAAGTGCTTTTGTCTCTAAAACGCACTAAAAGTAGGTTATTAAGCAAAAACTAACGTCTTTAGTTGATTTTTGCAAATTTTACCCTATTTTCCCGACTCCGTATCTTACCCCCTATTTGGACAATTTACAAATCTGAATACTGCATGTTGTAGAAAATTTTATGGTCTACAAAATGGTGAAAGTGCTTTTTCTGTAAAATGCACTAAAATTGAGTTACTTAAGAAAAATAAAAAAAGTGCCGATAAATATTGGTTTTTTCAATATTGTGAAAATCGCACAAGGTCTAGAAGGTCGAAAACTTGTTTTTTTTTGTTAGAGGGTCAACCTATAATAAATGAAACTATCGACTATCTCATGCTCTAAAAAGTTGATTATGACAATTTTGTTTCTAAAATACACTAAAAGTGGGTTATTAAGCAAAAACTAACGTCTTTAGTGGATTTTTGCATTTTTTGCAAATTTTACTCTATTTTCCCGGCTCCGTATCTTACCCCCTATTTAGACAATTTACAAACCTGAATACTGAATGTTGTAGATAATTTTATGCTCTACAAAATGGTAATGTAAAATGCACTAAAATTGAGTTATTTAAGAAAAATCGAAAAAAGTGCCGAAAAATATTGTTTTTTTTCAATATTGTGAAAAACGCACAAGGTCTAGAAGGTCGAATACTTGGTTTTTTTATTAGAGGGTCAACCTTTACAGCATACCCAAAAATCAGAACTACCCGAATTTTTGTAAGGTAAAATGCTATTTCTACTGGGACTATATGTGGACCGTACTCTTAAAGACATAAAAAAAAAACAATAATTAGCTATTTGGTGGAATAGTAGTTGTATTTGCTGGCGTCTTTAGACAAATTTTACCTTTATTTAAACATATAGAATAAAATTCTTTTATTAAATTTTGATGCTAATCTTACGTAATCGGGTCCATGTCAAGGGAGAGTTACACATAAATGATGTTATCAAGAATAGTGTTTAATGATAATAATAATAACCAACAATAATAATGATAATAATAATAACCAACATATGTCTGATTATTCCTGAAGTCATTTTTATGGTAGCAACAAACTGACTAATAATTTTCGCTTTCACTGCACCTTTTTAAACTTCTAAACATTGCGCAATTTCAATTTCTACACTGTCGAATAGAAAAAAAATGCAACTTCTTTGAAAACTGCATTTGAATTTACTGATTTTTTATGATTTATGGAATAATTTCCAAGCATGAATTAATTTTAAATCTATATTTTTGCAGTCCGATTGCGAAAGATTAATCCGTTTGCATTTAAAACAATAGTTCCGCATTTATTCCCGGCTAATGTTACAGAAGAAAATTAAACCTTCATCAAAATATAAATATAAATAATAATATAATATAAATAAAATGCAAATTTAACAGACATGTTATTGAACTATGCGCTTAAACAGATGAAATTTCCAGAATTAAAAAAAACCTGCAGTAAGCAGCAAAATCTTGGACGATTTCTTTGGCCATTAACTTCTGGCATGCGGCTAAATAATATTAAATTTCAAAATTTTATTTGTGTATAGTATTACTATTTTTCTTATAAAAATTCTTTTTGGCGTTGTTAATGATTCAGTTTTAAATATATATATTAAATGTGAAAAATCTATTAGAATTAGAAAAAAAAAAAAAGTTTTTCGCCTATGTTCTGTAATCCGGGAAGCCCGGGTTCGATTCCCTAGTATATATAAAACACAAACGGAAATTTCGTTCCGTTCCTTTATAACTCGAGTTCTGCTGAATGGATTTTGATGGAACTTGCACTGTTCGATAGATAATTTTTCAGGGAAGGTTTTAGTATATAACACAACGTTCTACGTAGATAAATTATAGGGTTATGACGGAAAGTTATGTTGTTTTGGACGTAAAGGTTACCATTGGTTATTTTTTGGCGACCACTACCGTGCTTAAACGAATTGAAACAGATAAGATTTTGAAAATAATACAAACACCTCAAAACTAAAAGAAAAAAACTTACTAACCTTACTTAAAATTAAAAAAAGCAAAACAATTTTGATGAAAAATAATGTTATGAAACGAAAATATATAATTTATACATGAAAGAAAATGTTCGTAATAATTAAAAAATTATTCAATGTGAAATATTGAAATTGAAACCATATTTGGCGATTTATCGTTTGCGTCAGGTTACGAAAAATACATCTGAAAATTTGATTAGATAAATCTGAGTAACAATTTTATTTTTGGGTTGTTCTTTATTTTTTAATTTAATATTTATTTTTATCTAACTCCTGCATCATGTGACTTATAGAAGAAAATAGCAGATGTGATTATAAAAATGATTGTAATCGTGAGTCACATGTTATTTGTATATTTATGATTTGATTTTACTTTTGTCCCAAGCAATTTGTTATTAAGCCAAAAAAGGCATAAGGATGACATCGGTCACAATAATGGCACAATAATGCATGTTCACAATAATGATGATTTTCAAGTGTACGACAACATTTTTGGAGTAATATTTTTTTATTGAAATGTAAATTATATAAATAACAATTAATATTACAAAAATGGAGTCAAATATTTAAATATTAGTGTTAATGCCTGCCAAACACTAATTATTAACACATTAAATTTATTTTCACTATTAATTTCTTTTTAGTTTTCTTTGCATGCCTTTCTTTCTTTTTTAAGGTATTTAAAAGATATTGGACTAATCTTCTGTAATAGGGTCACCCACAAATTGGCGTATTTACTGTAGTTTTGGAAATTTCTTTTATATTTGAAGGGGACTCTGGATGGTAAATCTGATTGCAGTGAATTTGTGCTCAACGATTAGTAAATTTATGTTTTTTCATTATGTAGCAAACGGACAAAAGAATATTTACTAATATATATTTTCTATCTGCATTTTATTTTACTATCACTGAAAAAGCAATACTTGCAATGTACGGAAAGTACTTTTAAATACTAATGGTGGCCAAGAAACAACATTTTCTGATTTATCATTTTAGCCTATATAAGAAAAAAAGTACCTGGAATTCAGATTACATAACATTTTAATTATTATTAAGCAATTTCGGCTAACTCACGGCCCTAGTACACAAAGCTTAGTGACAAATTAACCAATTATGTACCTTACTTATTTAGACAACAAACAGAAGAATAGTGTAATCTTGAAAATAAAAGAAATAGCAAGTCTTATTATTTCTCCCAGTTATTATGCTCATTGAGTAGGCACAAAAATCATCACTTCAAGTATTCGCAAAAAAGATTATTATTAAAAATTTTGCATAACTAACTTTATCACTCTCAAGGAATCCTACTGGTGAAAGATCTATAATTCAGTCGACAACAATTAGACATTATTTTATGAAACGTAGTTTGGCGCGTAATTAACTTCGTTTTGAAGCTAACTCTGGTACATTTGTAACTATATCCTTGCAAAAACTTCTAAGCTTTGACTTCAAAATTGGCTGTGGACGGAAGATTAGGAATCTTTTATTTGATGCAAATAAGAAGATTATTTTTTTTACAAGAATCAGTTATCGAGGGGTTTTTTTCTTTCAGGTTAATGGTTACATGATTGCAATTGATATATAAAATGAAAATAACATTATTTTAATTTTATTGAAATAATTGAGCTTTAAAAAACGCACTTTTTATGATTCACATTTCTTCTAAATGTGAAAGTTAAACACTGTTCTTTGTGTGCAAATAATTTATAACATTTTTCACTGTATTTAATCTGTTGGAATTCAAAGATAGAAAACTGTAGTAGACTTGCTGGAAGATGATGTATATTACGTTTTATAATGTAACATATAGTGAGATTGTATTTAAGCTACCAGAACAACACATAGCACCAAGCTGAGATGCCCGGAGTTGGAGTAACTAACAAACGAAAATGAATAATCCAACCATTATTTAGTTCAATGGCCAATCTCTGCGATGATTTTAATGCTCTCTTTTTTAGTAGTGTGGCGACTCAGAGAACATTTTAATTTCTGTTTTCACAACAGCCACATTTCTCTACCAAACTCTACTATAAATGATCAAATAAAAGAGTTGCTGCTTAATAGCCTGAATTTTGTCTAACGCATAAGAAAATATAATGTCGCAATGGCGTTCGCATTGTATTGAGCAATGTGGAAAGACTTTCGACGTGACGGTTCATATTACCTTAAAATAAGGTCGAATTTACTATTTCTTTTGATTACAGGTTCATTTGGGAAATTGACCAGCGCAGCGGGCATAGCTTGCTAGTTTTTAAATAAAAAAATTCACAAAAGTAAAGGATTTCAGGAAAATTAAAATGAATAAAATTAATGCTATGGTTAAAAAAAAACCCTTCAAATAATGCTTGTATTTTTAGCTAGAATAAACAATGTAAGGACTTTTTTATAGGAATTATTTTCGTAGGTCTGTTATAAGTTCATTTAACAGTTTCTTATTAGCGGCAAAGTCCTATTTCTTTCACTGTGAATTTCTCTTTCGATGTCAAAAAGTGGTAGTCTACTTTTGGACGCCAGCCAAAACACAGAGGCATTTTTTAGAAATGTATAATGGTTGTGACAACAAACGACGCTATCGCTTTAGCTTTCATGGCGCTTACATCACTTCTAAATACTACAAATTAAAAATTTGTACTATATTTTACAACATATTACAATTTCAATTCTTGCATCATCAATTAGAAAAAAAATTAGCTTTCGAGTGAAATTTATTTGAAAACTGCCGTTTAATTCAACAACTTTTTAAATAATTTTCAAGCATGAAATAGTTTTCAATTCTATCTCGACGAGGACCATCAGTTTGTTTTAATAATGTAAAATAGCCCAAGGGAAAGTTGCCACAATTGAAAATAGATTTCCCTAACTATCATGAAAAGTGAAAAAAATAATCATTAAACCTGATAAATCATAAGATCAGATTATCCATAAGATAGAACACTTTGGCGCTAAAAAAAAAAAAAAAAACAGTTTATGATTAACATCAAATTGATATGTTGAATTCGTTGATGTATATGTTGCATCAGAATATGCTAGGAACACTGTAAAAAATGGGTACTCAAAATTGATTAAAAAGTACTCAATTTTGAATACGTCACATACTCAAAATAGCTCCGATCCAAATGTACTAAAAATTGAGAAACACATGTACTCATTTTTGATCCCATGGATGTATTCAAATATGAACTGCTATGTACTCATTTTTGATCCCATGGATGTATTCAAATTAAAAAAAAATTATGTCGTTAAAATAAAATTTATAGGATAAAAAAAAAAAGTTACTTCGCGAGGACAACCTTATAAGGGATATATACATTTCTGCTCATTTTTTCATTCCTACGTGAGTTTATAGTAATTAACCAATCCTTTCCCAAGAGAGGAATCGAACCCGTGATGTCCTATTTACTAACCTGACGACCAAAACCAAAGCGCCATGACTGGTCACGCCTCCTTCTTAAATGTTGTTACTTACTTTGAAACCCTCCCTCTATCCCTTCCTAACAGCATGTGGCGCCATCTGTTAGGCAGGGATAGAGGATAGTTATTTTTATATAGATATAGATATAGATATTTATATAGATATATATTTATAGAGGATAGATTTGTTAGGAAGGGATAGTTTTAGAAAAATCGGACTGACAGAGCAGAAATACGAGATATCAGTATTGAAGATGCCTGAGCAAACGGGCGAAAATATTCTACTTTTACGAAACTTTTAGCGTGTGGACTGGTTTTATGTGTTTTTAAATATGTTTTTAAGGATGTACAGTGCCTGTCTATATGTGTTAAAGATTAAAATAATGTCTGAAGTAACAGGTAGTTCGAAGAATTATTAATTAAAAAATGACATTAGAAAAGATCATAGATTGAAATACTAAAATTATAAACTTTGTAAAATTATAATTTATAAAATAATAAATTTTAGCGTAATTCATAAATTTGTAAGCCAAATCAGTTTAGTTTAATACCAATTTGCATAACTATAATTTGCAAAGATATTATGTTATGAAACTTTTAAATAACACAATATTGCCTCACGTTAAAAAAGTTAAAATAAATTTTAAAAAAATTAGTGGAAAAAAAAATCATAATTTTGAAGTACTATCAAGAAAAGAAAAAAAAAGTAGATGTGTAAAATGTGAGGGGAAAAAAAAAGAGTAAATGTGTTGTAGTGGATCCACTTTGATGAAAATCCAGAACAACCAGATCCACTTTTCATTTCTCTTATTCTTCGTTTTTCCTTCAAATAATAGCTTTTTAGGCTCCGAAATTTCGTCATTACACATTCTGAAATATACAAGTATGTTGGGTTTGATCATATGTTCATTTTTTATCCAAAAATACTCATTTCGAAATAAGTACATGAACTTACTCATTTTTGAGAATACATATGTTCATTTTTGATCCAAAAATACTCATTTCGATATGAGTACATGGACTTACCCATTTTTGAGAATGCACATGTTCATTTTTGATCCAAAAATACTCATTTCGATATGAGTACATGAACTTACTCATTTTTGAAAATTCACATGTTCATTTTTGATCCAAAAATACTCATTTCGAAATGAGTACATGAACTTACTCATTTTTGAGTACTTCATTTTTTACAGTGAACTGTATTTTATTATGTTTTTAAAGATGCATTGGGTATTTAACTGTATAAGAGGGAAAAGATCCCCGACTGTGAAAAAGGGATGAACATCCTCATTATGGAATGAAACTGAAGAAACCATACAAATAAATTGCACATGAAAAAATTAAAAATCCGACTCATCTGCAGATTGATTTATTATTGTAAAAAAAATTCTTCATCTTTGCATAAAAATTGATTAGCTTAAGACAATGGATGCATTTTAGAAGATATGGATTTGAAACGAACAATGATTAAAGAGGACATTTTAAAACTTTTAATTTAAACATTTTAAAACTTTTTTTAACGTCGAATTTCGACGGTGCTTTTGGCAGATGCAATGCACTGCAAAAAATAATTGTTGATTTTACAGTATAAAACTGGCATCCCAGCTGCCAGTATTATACCGTTAAATTAACAGTATTAAACAGTAAAATAAGCAGTAATACGCTGCCGTGCAAGCAGTAATACGCTAATGCGCGGTAGCGTATTACTGCTTATTTTACTGTTTAATACTGTTAATTTAACGGTATAATACTGGCAGCTGGGATGCCAGTTTTATACTGTAAAATCAACAATTATTTTTTGCAGTGTGCACATGCGCACTGGAGCTCATTCTGTTGCATTAACACAGGGGGGGGGGATGTGTGCTTTATTTACTATGTTCTTTTGTTTACTGAATATGAGATGAAAGTAACGGATATACTAATTGTATGATACTTCATAGGTTCATGAAAATTTCTTTCTTGCCGTGGAGGATATGGCGGTAATGTCAAAAGGATTTGCATTACACAGTTGTTTACGGATTGTTTGTTTGGAGTTTGAATTAGAAATAGTACTGTATTTCACGGGGGGAAAATACTTTTAAAGACTGTTTCATACGCACCCTCTTCTTATGTAATAAAGAAGCTTATTTTATTAATATTGCTATAGTAGTTTTTTTTCGTCAAGTTTTGACAGATTTCATCTAGTTTCAATTTAAATTACTAAAAAGAAAAACATAAGAAAAAATACTTGCGAAATTAAAATTGCTGATTAAAAAAATGCTATTGGCGAAATTTGCGCCAAATCTCTACTACTAAGTTATTACGGTTTTTGTATTTCAAATAGAAAAAAAGCCAGATTTATTTTCCATTTTTAACATTTTCCAACATAGTTGAAAAGTGTTTATGAATTCAGCTTGTCTGCCTGTCTGTCCGTGCTCTAACTCTCGCAAATATACTCGGATTGCCATGCAATTGATATATATGTTATTGGGGTTTACTATGAATGTTCGATATTGAAAATGAAGAATGTAGCACTTATACTTCGTGTACAGGGACACTTAAAAAAATGCCGTTACATTATGGTATATGGGGAAAATTTTTTTGCAGTGTATTTTAACGATGTTACACTATTTCAAACATATTGAAATCGATATACGAGGCTGACGTGCACTACGAGATGCTTACTATCGAATATAGCACGTGTAGCACTTATAATTAGTTTACAAGATAACTCAAAAGAATTCTGTTACATTATGGTCTATACGTGGGAAAAATCGTTTGCTATGCATTTTAATCATGTTACACTATTACAAACATATTGAAATTGTTATAATTTTCTAAGGTGCACTATAACATGCTTTCTGTAGAATATGGAGTGTAAAGCATTTATCATTCATTTACAGGGCACACATACAGGGCATTCGGTTACATAATGGTTTACTACGGGGAAAACCTGTTTGCAGTGTATTTTAATTATGTTTATGTTACACTATTTGAAATATAATAAAATTGGTATACATTACTGAGGTTTACTACAAGATACTTGTTGTATAATATGATGTGCATAGCATATCGTTCATTAACAGGGACACACAAAAGATTTCGGATATAGTACTGTATCCGAAGTATTATATATAAGCGATAATTCCTGGAAGTGCGGTTTCATTTAGGTATGTGTTTAGCTAAATTTTTGCATACTATGTGGTATGTATAAATGCTATACATCATATACAGGACAACAGAAAAGAATTCGTAAGCATTACTGTGTATCAACGTAAAATGCTTAAAAGGTTTTTTTTAATCGAGTTATGCATGTCGAACGTGAACTATATTTAGTATACTAAGAGATGTTTGTTGAATATAAATAAAATCACATACAGGGCCACGCAAAGAACTGGATACATGGCCGCCTCTGAATGATAATTTCTGATAAGTGTGATTTCAATAGTTTTTAGCGTATTTTTTCCTGAATAAAACTTTAGCTTAATATGTGGCACATGTATAAAAATTTTACGGTGCGCTGTACAAAATAATCCAAATATGTTTCCGTCTATTGGTAGAAACTGCTGAAGATGAATTTTCTACTGTGTTATGTGTTTTCTTATACTAAACTAAATTGCAGCATACTATATATAGTGTATAAAAATCTATAGATTATAATAAAAGGCTGCACAAAAGAATGGGAGTGCATTTCTGGCTATTGGCCTGTAATTGCTGAAATCTGGTTTTCAAACGGTTTTGCGTTTTCTAAAATGTTTACTTAGGTATTTTATTTATCTTACTAGTATATAACCCCCGTCAAAAATGACGGAATGTTACGTTTCATTTACATAAGACTTCATACAAACAAACAGCATTAAGATGTTATGAAATAAATATTCAATCCTTTGGTATAAACAACGACAATCCCGAAGGAAATAAACTGTTTTAATTGAACTTCAATAGTTTAAAGATTTCACTATAAAAAGATTCTGTAAAGATTAAGAATGGTAAAATCTTCAAAACATTGTTTAAATCAACAAAGTTGTTTAAACACCCATTGAAGGGTTAACACATCTCCGGGCCCGCTTGCGGACCCCTAATTACATCGGGGCGGTGCCTTGCATACTAACCTCGCAAAAAACTGCTCTAATACTTCACCTGGCAGCGCTGCAAAGCATATTTTTAAGCGACATTAAAAATTTCGAGTAATTTCGGCAATCTGCGTCATTTTGATCTTTTAAACTGTCCTGCTATATCAGAGTAAAAATTTCATTATTGAAATACCGATTTCACAACTGTATACAACTGTAATAAATTTCGATCATTAAAATAATTTATTTAATTTTATTTCTTAATTAAATCGCATCTATTAATTGTATTAATATGACTGATCATTTTTTTTCAATACAAAGTTACTATGTTAAAATTCAAAATTTCATCTGCATTGATATAACTAATACTTGTTGTATCACAGTATTACATTATATTCCTTATATTTTAATTATAATTGATATAAAATATTCATTTTATTTACAATGCAAGCAAAATTGATAAAATACAGAACAAAGTGCAATTTCAACAAAAAGTTTATTTGCCAAAATAATAATTAAATAACTTAAATTTTAAAAAGTTTATCTCAAATTAAATTCTGATTTTTTATAAACATGCCTAAAGAAATCTGTGATAAATTTTAATCATTAAAGATCATCTTTTATTAAATAAGTATTTTTTTTAAATATCTTATTAAATTACAAATTTATTTTCACTACAAAGTTTCTACTATGCTAAAATACAAAATTTTATTTCGTTGATATAATTAATATATGATACTATATTGATATAATATAGTATATATACACGGTATTACAATTACATGTTCCTTATATTCTAATTACATTTTATAAGAAATACAGGGACCTCTCACGTATACGCGATGTTCAGTAATTACTTCTTGTACCACTATTCTAAAACAGTAAAATTCGATTTATAAATTCTGCGATTAAATAAGGAGAAAATTACTTTAAAAAGGAACTGGTGCTGAAAAATAATTACAGTGTATCGCGTATAAGTGAGAGGTCACTGTATTCAATTCAAAATTTTGTTTATATTAATCTCCGATAGATGGCGATAGAGGCTCACAACGAATGAACGAAGTAGTTTAGCGAGTATCACGGAGGAAAGTAACTTCTTCCGTTTGCGATCGCTTTCCAAACGGTTGCCTTCATGGTTTAATATTTTAAACGTTCACGACGAATGAATCATTTGTTTGTTTACTTTCATGGAGCAATAAACCTAATTTCAACTGAAGTTATCTCTGAATATAAACATAATTTAATGCAAGCCATCTCACAAACATTCATTTATTTTGAAAAACATGATTTCAAGTAGCAGAAATAATCGTTTAGTTGTTATATGTTATTCATTAAGCCTAACATGGCGTTTAACTACGGTCAATTCGCAGACCAGAGTGGTTGTGCCTGGAATGGTTACAGACAATTTATTGCCTTCGGATTTTATTATAAGTAGATTAAACAGCGAAAGTTTGTTAAAGTATTCAGCTAGTGTTAGAAAGTGTTTGATAATCTACACTGCAAATTCCCAGGACACATTGGGAACACATTTGGAACACTTTGATTAAAAAAAAAAAAAAAAAAACGTTCCAATTACCTTAATGTGTACTGAAATGTGTTCTGAATATGCTCCGCCATAATAGAAAGTGTTCCGAAAGTGTACCGAAAATATTCTGCTCAGGATATTTGTTAAATCTAAACTTAGGAACACATTTGAGAACAGATTGGGAGCACATTTGGGGCCACATGTGAAATCATCGCTTTCAAAAAGTGCGCTTCAAAGTGTTCTAAAAAGTGTTCTGAAAATATTCTGCTCAGGATATTTGTTAAATCTAAACTTAGGAACACATTTGAGAACAGATTGGGAGCACATTTGGGGCCACATGTGAAATCATCGCTTTCAAAAAGTGCGCTTCAAAGTGTTCTAAAAAGTGTTCTGAAAATATTCTGCTCAGGATATTTGTTAAATCTAAACTTAGGAACACATTTGAGAACAGATTGGGAGCACATTTGGGGCCACATGTGAAATCATCGCTTTCAAAAAGTGCGCTTCAAAGTGTTCTAAAAAGTGTTCTGAAAAGTGTATAAAGATTTGCAGTGTATCCTTGATGCATGATTTTTCTTTCTTGTTATTAAATTGAAATGTGGTTTTATTGTACTGAATATATTAGTGCAAACATAATTTTTTTGATCCATGTACTCTAATCCGATTGTCTACGAAAATCTGAAGCTGGTGAAAATGACGTTCGCACTAAATTTTCGTGATGTATGTACTTTAATTGTGCTTTTTATCTATTTTAATATAATTTACAAGCGATTTGAAATTTATTCTTGGTTAATAGGAGACATATTTTGTCACCCTCATAGGTACCTGCTGTCAAAATTGGAACGAAATCCGTCAACTATTTTTTGAGTTACTCTTGACGAAAGGTTTTAATTGCCGAAACGTCAGTTGAGGCTGACTGTGCACTGCAGCAAAAAATAATTGTTGATTTTTGACCGCGCGCGCGGTAGCGTATTACTGCTTGCGCGGCAGCGTATTACTGTTTATTTTACTGTTTAATACTGTTAATTTCACGGTATAATACTGGCAGCTGGGATGCCAGTTTTATACTGTAAAATCAACAATTATTTTTTGCAGTGTGGAGACCCGAAAAGTTTTTGGTTTCTGTCTGTTTGCCTGTCTGTGTGTCTGTTTGTTTGTCTGTCTGTCTGTTCCACGATAACTGCCGTAAAAATCGTCCTATTAGGGTGATTTTTGGAGGGTATGTTGGTGAGGTACTCGGAATTAGCTGTATAGTTTTTAGTTACATTTGGTTCATTTGTTCGAAAAATATAGAACATTTCTTTTTAGGTCATAATGGGAATGCAGACGATTTTCAAATTTCATTTTTAACTGAAATGAAAATCTCCTATTTGAATAATGGATTTAAACATAAAATTACTAATGCTAAATTTTCGATATGGAGGATTTAATTATATCCAATAGCTTTGAAAATTTGCTTATACATTCATTAGAATTTAGAAATTAATTGTTTAAATTATTGGAAATTTTTTGCATCAATTTGAGAGATATGAAACATAAATCTTTCTCATTTTATACAAAATTTCCAAATGCATTAAATTTTTTTTCTCTTTTTTATTATTACATTTTTTTTTCTATTTTTGCCAAGCAAATGAATTTCAAAGAATATCAACAAAAGACAATTTAAGTGAGTCGCATTATTTTGACGCAAAATTTTACTAACACAAAATAGCTAATTTTCGAGTGATTTTAATTTTTAATATGCTTTTTCAAATGAAATAGATGAAGATTTATTTTAACTACTAAAGGATGATGACCAAATCGGATTTCTAAACAAAAATTATAAAAACGTTGTACATCCTGTGCAAGGAGACGGTTATTCTAATGAAATCACAATAATGGATTCATTCAGACATATACTCAAATAATGAAATAGTAAAATTACTGGAAATTAAGAACATAAAATTAATGTGACGGAGGGTTCAGGAGGGCAGAGCCACCTTGAAGGAATGCATTTTTACTCTGAAAAAAATATATAAATAAATAATAATAATAAAACAAGAATAATTAGTTTATCATATTGCATAAAATAGTGTTTAATGTGATACTTCTAAAATTTCCGGAAGCTTCGATAAACCTTATGTGCTTATAAGTGTACACATAATTTTAAAAACATTACATTTTATAAGTAACTACCATGAAAAATTTCATGTTTCTAGCTCCTTCAGTATAAAAAAAAATCGAAATTTTAGAACGTTTTTCGCTCCTGCACCCGCCTGGGTGTAGTGGCACCAACATAAAATGCAGCCTATGTTGGAGCAGGGATTGTCACCATCAATTTGCCACCATCACTTTTGAAATCGCTTCAGTAGTTCCAGAGATTACCCCCTACAAACAAACAAACAAAAAACCAATCTTTACTTCTTTATAATTACTTCTTCATAATATTAGTATATATATATATAAACACATAATATAATATAAATACATATATATATACAATATATATAAATACATATAAATACATAATATAATTAATCAGGACTTTACGTTGCACACTTAACATATAAATACTCATCAAACACTTGCTTCCAACGTAAAATTATTTAATAAATATGAGTTACTTTTAAACTACATATATATAAAATAAACCTCGACGTTTCGGTTAATCTTTATAACCATCATCAGGAGAAAAACCTTCATAAATATGAACAGCAAAAATTAAAATGTGTTACATGATTGAGTCACAATATTGGCAGATTGAATATTGTGACTCAATCATGTAACACATTTTAATTTTTGCTGTTCATATTTATGAAGGTTTTTCTCCTGATGATGGTTATAAAGATTAACCGAAACGTCGAGGTTTATTTTATATATATGTAGTTTAAAAGTAACTCATATTTATTAAATAATTTTACGTTGGAAGCAAGTGTTTGATGAGTATTTATACATAATATAATATATAAATACATAAACAAGCATGAAAGTTCATCAGGTGTTTTCTCATAGCTATTTATATCATTTGACAATCTGACTTTCTAATTCATTTTGACTTAGAAAGTAAAGCGCACTCTTTTAAAAGTGAAATAAAATAAGAATATTCGGTACATTAAGAATTAGTCAATCAACTTGTCGCTGGACTGAACAATATTATAAAGAAATGAAAAATATTTTATTACTTTGGTCGTTTCTTCCCAGTTATTTAACACAAAGTTGTTTCAGATATTAATATTAGCAAAACCGAAAAAAAAAAAAAAAGAAGCAGTCAAACAATTATTGAAGAATATGAAAAACAAGTAAATATAAGTATTATGTAATTATAAACAAATGTGGAATGGAAAAGGTACATAATCAATAAATTTGGACCTATGAAATCCTGCCCGCTAATTTTTCAAATAGAAATAGGTATAGCGCTCTCAAAAGGGCTAAAATTATTCAGTTATTAGATGAGTAAATTCTGAAATAAATAAATAAATAACCACCATTGTATTATATAAGAAACAGAAAATAGAAAGTAAAATTTAGAATGTTGACGAAAATAAAAATTTACATCCTAAACAACATCTCAAACATATAATTAAGGATTTTTAAAGTGTATTTGAAGAAGTAGCAAAACTTATAAAATTGGTTTCAACCAGGGCTGCGGAGTCGGTGGGAAAAATGACCGACTCCGACTCCGACTCTGACTCCTGAAATTTTAAAGGAACCAACTCCGACTCCGACTCTGACTCCGACTCCGGGACGTCTAAAGTACTAGTATTGCCTGTTGATTCCTATTATTCAGATTGCTTTATTGCTGTCATTTGTTTTGAAATAGTAATAGTCGCTTTGTTAAATTTGTCATTAAATAAAGAAAATATTACTATTTTTTAAAAAATGGCAGCAATCAAGCAATCAGAATTAAAAAAACTCAACTGGCAACACTACAACCAACTGTTACATTCCTGATTGACATTGAAATATATGATGTGTATATTTTTGGATGAATTATGGGTATAAGCTGTGATAGGTAGTCAAGACTAGGACTCATTTACTGCAGCGGCAAACTTCTGACAGTATTTTAGTATAAAAAGTTTCACCTTTTTTCACCAAAATATGGGTGAAAGGATGTTTAATTTTGGTTTTATAAGTATTCCTGAAAACCCAAACAATATGAGGCAAAAAGTTTACAATTTAAACCTCATTTGGGGTCTCCAGAACCCGAAAAATTACGGGGGAATGCAAGAAAAATAAAAATGAAAATTTTACTATTTTAGCATTAATTCTGTTCTCACGGCTTCGTAAAAAAGGGGCAGAAATTTTATATTTTCAGCGTTATTAATTGTACAATTTTGGGTCCTGCAGACCCGAAAAATCCAAATATTGAAATCTAAAGAAGTAAATAAAATGGAAATTTCACTATTTCAGATCCCGCTGACTTGGAAAAGAAAATGCAAAATGTTGTAATTTTGGAGTTATTGTGTCTTCCGGACCCGAAAAATTCCAATGTAAGGGAAGACAAATAAAGAGGAAATTTTTGTATTTCCTGCATTAACTTTATAATTTTGGCTTTATTTCGGGTCTGCAAAACCTGCATATCGAAAGGAGAAAGATGACTGAAATTTCACTATTTCATCATTATTTTGAGTACTGCAGACAGAAAAAAAATTATAATTTCACTTTTTTCGGGGGGTGGGAGAGGTTCTATGCATACGAAAAAAAGGGGAAAAATTACTACAATTTCAGCATTACTCTTGGTCCCACAGACCTGAAGAATCTGATGGAAACAAGAAAACAAAAGGGAATAATTTTCTATTACAATGATATTTCGGATTCTGTGGACTCCAAAAAGAGCAGAAACTGCCAATTCTCGCATTACCTCGGGTTCTGCAAACCCCAAAAACCGAGAGAAAGTACTGCATACTAATATAAAATATAAACTAAAGATTTCAATTAAAAGCAGTTTTCATATATACTGTAAACTGGACAGTATATTGGACCGGTTTAACCTGGGTTTCCTTGTATATATAGTCCAAATATAAAAATAATAATTCAGTTTATAAATTTAAAATTACATAGAATTGGTTTCATTTCACTTCAAACTGTCTAAAAAACAAGCTGGAGTCGGAGTCGGAGTCGGCCTGTTTTTAGTGACTCCGACTCCGACTCTTTTGTCCAAAAATAGCCCCGACTCCGACTCCGACTCCGCAGCCCTGGTTTCAACACCTTCTGCGAAAATATCTTCAAAATCTATTCTTCATAATTCATGGAGAGAAAGATAGAGAGAAAAGAAAGTTAGTCTGTGTTTTGTACAACTAATATTGAAGAGGGAGAAATTAAACAACCAAGTAGATATAAATAAAATATGCTTTTCGACGGTTTAAACAACACGCAGAAAATCAGACCTTAAAAATAAGTAGCTGAAAGATAAGTTTGTAAAAAACAAGAAATGATCAATTAGAATAGTATCATAAATTTTAAGGAAAACTGTAAACCACGTATTATTATTATATATTTTTTCTTTAATCTACCTATTGAAAACGAGTTAGATTCGGCACTGGTATTTACATTTAACATTTTATTAAGCAAAAAGTTTTATCAATTAACAAAAACACTTTTTTGTTTTGCATTTAAGCAAGAGATGGCGCCACTAAATATTTAAAACCGTAACAGAAAAAATATCTGCCGTGGGGAAGGACGCGTAAAGAGAGTTGTAGAACGAACCATAGTCTGAATCAAAGCAATGGAGTAGTAAATTCATTATGTGTAGGTGGAAATTATTACGCTGAGAAACATTAATTTGCCCATGGCACTCGCAATGAAGAAGGAGAGGGACGTATTTCTGCAACACTTCGATGGACAAGTCAAAGGTAAATCTCTAATATACGTAATTTTGTAGATCTTTGGCCCGAATTTTCTTACCGTTGATCTAAGTTGTACCTTGTCGCACACCGGAAATATAATAGTCTACGGTGGGTTTTTAAACGCCGCTAGTCTAGATTTTACGGGCAATTTAATACGTTATTATTCAACTTTCGCTTTTTCTTTAACCTTTGTATGCTTATTATTCTTTTACAATGCTTTAGATTTTGTTTAAATGATGTATGTTTCTTCTGGCAGCTTCGTTAGAAGCTTGCAGATGTGTTTGTTTATATTTGTTGCCGCTTGGTTCGATAAGGGACACGACAGTACTTGAAGTGAAGAAACTACTAATGTGTACGAAAATCTAGTGCCGGTAAAAGCACCGGTCACTTGACAATATAAGTAGCTCAACTTTCATAATTTATGCAGTGCGTTGATAGTCACAATTAAAAATAAAAAAATGATTTGACCCCCCCCCCCCCCGAAACAAAATTTTGATTTATTGTTGACCTTTAAGAAATTATTTAAATTGTTTTCAGTAAGCTTATATTGTGAGTGTTTCATTTATATGTGTCTTTTTTGAAATTCTGGGTATAAACATTATTTTTGACTTTTTTCGAGATAGTTTTGATTTAACAGAATTGTATTGCTAATAAAATTTATTTCCTATTTAACCGCCCCTTTTAAAAGTGAGAACACTGTCATATTAAATTCTTTAAGGATAATTTCAAATAACAATTTTAGTCCATATTCAAATACGAAAACGCAATACGTGTTTTGATGATTTATAGTCTGAGTCATATTCGATGATGCATTGTTGTTAATTTTATTTCTCACAAGTTGTTGAATGTTTTTAGTAAATTATAATAGCAATTTGTTAAAGAATTATTGTGATTACTGTAAAAAATTGCTGTGCTTGATTAAAAAATTACTGTGATCTATTATGTATCGTACTTTTTCTCTGTTAAAAAGCACTTTTAGTACTTTTTTTCTCTTAAAAAATTAAAGATTGAATACTACCATTGGATTTATTTGCCATGTAAGGTAAAATTGATGTCTATTTTAATTGCATTTAGTCAGATTTCTAAGTGTAATCCAGATTTAGGAAATCTGCTTCAAATCTGCAAAACGATGTTACTTAAATAACACGTTCTTATAATTATTAAACAGCCATGGGATGGATTCAGATTTTGTTTACTGTTTGTCTTGATAATCTATATCGATTTGGAATAGCATCTTTGTTTTACTTGCACATTATGCTGAATATAACAAAAGAAAACAGCCACATGTTAAATATTCAACGAAATATTGAAAAGTATGTATGTTGCCTTCACTAGGGGGGGGGGGGGGGGATGGGACTAATACAGTTTTCCATCTCACAGTTTTTGCCTCCCAGATCGCAAGTGCTGTGCTATACAGTCATTTAACTCTTAAAAACAAGACCCCGTCAAAGCATCCGAATTGTGTTATCTAAACAAATGTATGATTATATAAAATGCACAATTGAAATAAGGATGGCATCTAAGCTGTAACCAGTTTGACTAAATAATCACATTTTCATTCATAGAGTTCGGGGGAAAAAAGTAATCCGTATGACAAAACCGGCTTTTACATTTCGGTCATATTTAAGATAAGTTCTAAATAAGTGTAATGGTAATAAATAAGGATAGTAATTAATAACCTACCGGCTTCTTTGAAGTCAAATAAACATATTTTGCAGGATGGGAGAAAGATTTTTTCAATTTCCAAAATAATTTGTCTTCATCTATTCTTGTCAAAATCCTGCTAAATTTATGTATACTTAAAGATGTTATTTTAAATAAAGCTGTCATAATAAAAACAAATTTTGGAACATGATTTTTTTTCTTTTTTTTTTTTTTTGGGGGGGGGGGGGGGGGGGGGGAAGGGGGAGGGCTGGTGGAATTAGTTTGGTAAAACATAGATCATTTTAAAGTGAACTAAGACAATGTTTTGATAAAATTAATTATTGCAAAAATTAGTTAAAACAGATTTTTTTTTCATCTCTAAAAATAATTTTCTCAGTTTTTCACATGCACATAAAAACAGCCTTTTTTTCCACATTTTTCTGCATCTTTTCTTTTAATATATAGTAACTTAAATAAAATTTACATTTTTAATATATCCGATATTTTTTATACCGATATTTTCAAAATAGTCAACTTATTGACGATTATAAATATTTTCAGACATAATATAGATTAGAAACTATATTGAACTTAACATGAACATTTAAAACAACAAGGTTATATTTATATATATATTATTTATTTATTTATTTATTTATTTATTTATTTGTTTAATTTTTATTATTATTATTATTTTATTTTGTTTTGTCACTTACGTAACAAAATTGAAGATAAACTAATTTAAAACATATACAATTTACTCACATTCACAAAAAATAAACTATAAGATTTAGTATCAAGAAAATTTTGCATTTTATACAACAAATTTTTAAATAAGAAAAATAATTTGTTTTTATTGAAAAATTTGAACATAAATGTTAGCTTATCTGCTTTTTCATTCCCTAACCGTTTGTGAGGTTGTGTGTTGACTGAACTAAACCAAAACCAGAAAAGATTCTTTCTAAAGAAGATGCATATATAACTTATTTAAATTAGACAGTTTTTCTTTCATTGGCTGCCCTAAGTAAATATTGTCCATATGATTGTTGGTTCTACATTTAAAAATCTAGCGTCAAACTTGGCTGGAAAATATTGCAGCAGCTATTTGGCAAATATATATATATTTTTAATTATAAAAGTCACTGTTACAGAGCGACAGAGTCAATAACAGTTGAAAAATTCATTTACACTTGTTTTTGTCTGAAAATATCAAAAATATCATACACAATACAGGAATCTGTTTAGGAAAAAATTGGGTCCTTTAAAGGACCCTTCACAAATTTTTTTATTTCAAAACAGGACCCTTCACAAAATTATTTTTCCTAAAACAGGACCCTTCACAAAATTCTGTGTCTTAAAAATAGATTTTTAACAACATTTTTCCATTTTTAAGCCGAACATTTGACAAATAATTCATTTAAAAGTAAAATCTGACCTGTCACTTTTACATATAATAAAGAAAATATATGTATTTTACATCCATGTATCTTTTTAAAAATGTATAAACAAGAACATGGATATACCGATCATTTCAAATTCAAAAAATTATGATTAGATTTTTCACAAATATAAAAAGCTGTTCACAATTTCACAAAAACAGCACCCTGGGAAAAGTGTCTGGACAGACCCCTGCAATAATATTTTGAAAATATATATAAAATCTATGAAAATATCAATCATAAGAATATTTGGAAAATAAATATCGGATATATATCTTATCCATTGATACCGAACTCTGGTTGTAATATAAAGTATTTTGTACATTCAAGAAACTTTTCAACCAATTTGTATTTTATTTTTTTCACTCTGAGCCAAGAATCTTTCTAAATTTATTTGTGCACCTTAATTTTCGTTTAGTACTTTACTTTTTCTTTTTGAAAATAGAAGCATCAGTGCATATCTTTGTACAATGTTACTGTGATCATTTCTTGCCTTAGGTACTTTATTAAGATGCTTTAATAAGTTTATAATCTATATGTATGTAATAAAATTAATTGCATGAGAAACCTGATCTACTTGTTACTAAATTTTTGTTAAAGAGAAAAACATTCAAAATCTGATCAACTATAAACATCTATAAACTCGCAGCCTTCATTATTTTTATTCTGGTTTTCTATTTTTATATAGTCTGCGTACAGTTGCATGCTATTTCAAAATAAGTTAAAAATATTAATTTATCAAGCAAATTATAACAATGTCATTTCAAATAGCATTTAAGTGATGCATATGATGGTGTAATGATGGCCTTGGTAATAAGACCTCTTTAGCTAGTGCTCTCAGGAGAAAAAAACAAAAACAAAATATTACATACAGCTTATAATCGGTAATATAAAAGAATCGTACTTAAGGGACCCTGCCCAAAAGGTACACCTCGATTTCGATGAAACTTTTATCATAGAGTGTACTCATGTTATGAATGATGATACCAATTTTATCGGCCATCGTCAAGGTTTAGTATTTTTAAAATATTTGTAAAATATCTATGTTGCAACTAATGAAAATTGCTGAATGTGTTATTCAAAAAATTCCAATAATTTCAAACAATGTAATCGCCACAGAAATGATAGTATAGACATGCAAATGATTTATAGAAAATCAATCTGATAATCAGAATCCAGTTGATTTTTGTTTCACAAGCAATAGAACCGAATGTCATGAATCTGAAATATTTCATTTCAGAATTTGTGGATGGTGTAAAAATTCATTGTGTTTTATTCATTTCTATACTAATTATCTTGTCCGTGACTTTACGTTGTTTGAAATTATTAGAATATTTTTTAATAAAACATTTAGCGATTTTCATTAGTTGCATCACAGATGCTTTACAAATATTTAAAATATACTAAACCTTGACGATGGCCGATAAAATTGGTATCATATTCTTCATCACATCATGAGTACTCTCTGTGGTAAAAGTTTCATCGAAATCGATTTGTACCTTTTGGGTGTCCCTTGTTAGATACGAGTTTTTTCTGTTGGTTTATTTGATCTAAATAACATGTGGGTTGTTTAAATTTTATTATATTCTAAATGAAGACAAAACTGCATATTCCAAAATAATAAAATTTCAAAATTGATTTAAATCAATGATTTACAAAAAAATCGGAGTGACTTAAATCTTGATTTTATTCATTATTTTAATCAATCTGATTTAAATCGGCGTACCCTAATATTTTGAACCAGAAATTTTATTTTAAAAAGGAAATCAAATAAGTGGCATAGAAACAAGAGACATTTTACTAAATCATTATTTCAGATTTTTAAAATGCTTATTTGTATCGAAAGAATCCCGAAGCTTGGCAGCTATATATGTATATACATTGAACTAGAGTGCAATACCTCAGTTATGAAATGAGGAATAGTGTCATTTGGTGCACCATACAGCTTACTAAATGAGTCCAGTACTTCAGTATGGTTTTCAATTCTGCTACCGGGACCGTACCGGATTTTTTTTCTTTGGAGACCCTCTTACTTATCAATCTATACATATATATTTTTTCTAAATGTATTCAACCGCAAAAGGTTCATCTCAAAGGAAGAAAGAAAAATAATCGGGTATAGCGGCAATCCGATCCACAAGAATCGAAACTCAACCCAACTCCAAATCTCCCCCCCTCCCCACCTCCCCTCCTTCTCTTAAAAAAAAAAAAAAACTTTTTAAAACTATACGTGATTCTTGAAAAGAAAAAAAAAATTGTCATCCCGACGATGTCGAATTCTTTTTCAGAATGCATCCAGGGAGAGCAGTTTGTGTCAACCGGCATATTATTTATAAATTTTTATTATTTTAGATTTTTTTCTAGTTACAATCCAGACAAAAACATAACAGATATGATATTGTATTTTTTCGTTCATTTTCAAGTAAAATCTATTATAGAAAATCCTTTATATTAGATTGTTTCCATGCTAAATTTCATTAAATTCGAAAAGCATAAACATTAAAATTCTTTCTGAACTATAACATTCCATAGGAGGCAATAAGTCCAAATAATTACGATCTTATTAAGGGTTCCCCCTTAATAACTCTAAAAAAAACCTCTAACAATTTTACCATGACTAACGACAAATAGAGCATTTAAATATATATATATTTTTAAAGACTAAGTGAGTCTTTTTAAAGGCTAGTAAAGAATAGTCTAAAAATAAATAAATAAATACATGTTGAAAATTTAGCTCTAGTATACAGTATTTTTTTTTTTTTTTTCCCAGTCACTCAGCAATATGAGTTCAAACTAGAGTCATGCATGGCTCCGGTTGTACCCGACTCGAACCCAAAAATTCTGCTTAAAATCAAATCTAATCCGGGGGAAAATAAAAAATTGTCAACACGGAGCTGAAGTAAAATAAAATGAATCCATATTCTAATGTAAATATGGAAAAGTAGTTTACAATTATATCTCTAATATGAATTTAATATTTTATTTTGGTACATAAATGTGCAAATAGACAAATCCAGACTCGCCAAGTCTCCTGATTTTTGCTTGATTTGCCATACTCCTGATTTTTGACATATTTCTCAGGATTTTCTAATATATTTTTTTTTCATTTTTATTTTACATTTAAATATGCTAGAAAAATCGCGGAAATTTATTTCTTCTCTGTGTTTTAGTAATGCTATTTGATATAAGCTCATGTCAATTATATATGATGACTCTCACTTGAAAACTTTGTTACTCTTCCTATTAACAAATTTTCATTCTTAAATGTAAAATTTGATACCATTAATTTTACTTTCCATAATGGATAAATTGTAACTTTATGTTAGAAACTATAAATTCACTTTTTAAATGTAATCATGTCTAATTTTATTTTTGTTATTTATAATTTCTTTATTAACAAAGAATTATTACTCATAATTTTCATATTTGTATATATTTATTAGAAGGCAAAATCCATTCATGGTATTTATAAAACATATTTTATGTCATTTGCTTAATTAAAAGAATTTTGAGGCCCTCAATTAAAAGTATTTTTAAATTTATTAAGTAAAAATAGTTAAATATTTTTTTTATGTTTACATTTAAAAACAAAACAAAAAAAAAGAAAATCATTAAAAAAAAAATCTCCTGATTTCTGTTTAAAAATCTCCTTTTCTCTCTGGAACTTGGCAAATTCTGCAAATCTTAAAATGTGCCGTTACGAATTTAAAAAGTCCCATATTCCCACGAGCTCCTGCCCTTTTTTAAACCTGGGAGGAACTCTGTTCCAAACCTATTTTTAATTATGAAATTTTTTTATAAATACATATTTAAAAAAAAATCCCTGACGTCTCGGCCTACAGGCACAGGTAGATTTCGAAGACTCAGACCGTGGGGTGCCTATTTATTGGGGATTGCAGAAGAAAGACCTTTTTGTCGATGCGGCAGTTGGGACCGCCCACTTCGAAATATACCTGTGCCTGTAGGCGGAGCCAGCAGGGAATTTTCTTTCTTTCTTTCTTTCTTTTTCTTTTTTTTTTTTTTTTTTTGTTGTAAGAGTTGGTCCTATATAAAAAACTTGTCAATATAAAAGTTGTAGATAATATTAAGAAGATTTTTAACAAATTTAAGCGGATTTGATATCTTGTGAAATGACGAAGTTATGATTTTTTTTCTTCTTAAAACCCTATTCCCCCCCTCCCCCCCTTGGGGCATTTTTAATGAAATCAAAAATCTGTCATGCATACATTTTTGGCCCTTTTCCTAGAAGTAATAACGTTAAACGGATTCGATATGTATCATAATTAAAAATTTATGTTTTTTTTTCTGTTTTCACAAAAAGTTCTCCCCCTCCCATTTCCTCCCCCTTGGTTCGATTTCGTCCATTAACGAACTTGACCGAGATTTTATGCCCCCTTGATTTTATGTAACAGTTTGAGCAAAAGTTTGATGTATTAAAGAAAATACCTTGATATTTCATCTTTAGAATTCCCAAATTCTAAAGATGAAGTATCAAGATATTTTCTTTTATAAATCAAACTTTTGCTCAATGCAGTGCAAAACCTTTTTATCTTTTTAAAACGAATTAACTAGAGCAAAATTAATTAGTTTTAAATAATATTTGATTAGTTTTTCAGATTAAAAGAATATGCACAGCACTGTAACGCAAATAGAACTAAGTAATAAAAGAACTTTCAACTAAGCTTATTTTAATTTTAACACAATTTAAAATTAATTATAAATAATAGGCCAGTTTTTGTCTTCCCGTACAAATAATTGAAACAACAGTGAAAGTCTTAAACATTTTTTTTTTTTTTTTATGCGCATCTCAAATTTTATAAATATAGATTAATGGTTGTGTGTCTCGGACCGTGTACAAAGTGTTGGTGGGCCAATTACGGCCGGCAGGTTGAGTATGGTTAGTCTGTGATGAGTCTGCTATTATCGTTGGCATCCACAGAAAAGATCTTACTGTCACTGGTAAAATTTTATTGAATATTCTTTCTTACAGAGTGAGCTTGATATATGTATTCAGAATTTTTATATAATTTTTCTGGTAACTAACTGAATGTTCTCTGAACTTCTTATAAAATCTTTATTTTATTTTTCGAAATTTAGGGATAATCCTTTAACACATTTTCGTTCATAAAACTATGAATATTTTAAGAAAAATTATGTAAGCTGTACCTTTATCCGGGCTCCATAATTCAATAAATTCAAATATTATGTCAAATGTGGGTGCTACCACACTGCAAAAAATAATTGTTGATTTTGCAGTATAAAACTGGCACCCAGCTGCCAGTATTATACCGTAAAATTAACAGTATTAAACAGTAAAATAAGCAGTAATACGCTGCCGTGCAAGCAGTAATACGCTACCGCGCACGCTACCGCGCATGCGCGGTAGCGTATTACTGCTTGCACGGCAGCGTATTACTGCTTATTTTACTGTTTAATACTGTTAATTTTACGGTATAATACTGGCAGCTGGGTGCCAGTTTTATACTGTAAAATCAACAATTATTTTTTGCAGTGCATTTGAAAATTCAAAGGTTGATTCAACTTTGAATAGGTAGTCTACCTCTATTTCAAAAATTTTATTCGTATTCGGAAATTAGACAAATCCCGAGTGCCGCTTCTTTCTGCGACAATTTGGCTATTAAAATGTATGGAGTGTCCTTTTTTTTTCCTGACTGTACTTTTCGATTTGAATTTAAAAATTAGAATAAAAATCAAGCAGCACGTATCATTTTTGCACACAAGCGTGACTTTTTATCATATATTACCTATATAATAATCTGCTTATTGTAATTCCAACGCCTAATTAATTGTGAAAACGTAATATACAGGGTGTTTTTTTTAAACTGACACTATTCAGAGCCGTCTGTAGCTCGTTCTAATAACTGGATTGACACAAAATTTTGTGAATGGACTAAGAAAACCATGGGAAAAAAAGATTCCAAAAAAAAAAAAAAATTAGTTCCAATCACCGCCGATAGGGGGAAATGTGGCGCTGTACATTGAAAAAAACCCATCAGAAACAGACAAAATTAATAATTTGGATAAAATGCCACGTTTTATTCATCATTTACACTTTCCCTTTCGTTGATCGCAGTTGAAACATCCATTATCACTTTTTCTGCCACCGGTTTACGTCCTCTGCCTGACCGAACTGCTAGCGAGCCTGTTTCTTCGAATTTCAGAATCATTGCTTTCAATACATTAACGGATAAAGGTCCTTTGCGCAGTTTATGGCGTGTTCTAAGTAAACGAAGAGCGGCTGGTGCATTGTACTGGTTACAATATAAGAACTTCACAAGTAACGCGCGCTGCGGTAACGTGAGATTCATTTTCAACCTGAGCTGAAATTGTTTCTCGGTGTTTTTCGCATGCATTTATAACTTAAACTATTGGCGCTACTGTCGCTTGCGTAAGTAAAAAATTGCATTTTCATTTTTTGCCCGTATTTTATGCTAATTCCCAGTTGCATAAATGACCACAGCGCCACATTCCCCCTATCGGTGGTGATTGGAACTATTTTTTTTTTTGTTGTTGGAATCTTTTTTCCCATGGTTTTCTTAGTCCATTCACAAAATTTTGTGTCAATCCAGTTATTAGGACGAGCTACAGACGGCTCTGAACAGTGTCAGTTTAAAAAAAAAACACCCTGTATATATGTGCTGAGAATTCAGAATTTTTCTAACACTATTTATCGTAGAGAGGATTATCTGGATTGTAATTTTCTATGTAATAAAGATAAGAAAGTGACTAGACGTCCGACCAATCGGACTTTTAACTATTTAGGTACTACGTCCGACCATTGTTTGCGCATGCGCTGCCAACAAGTCGGCATGCAAAATCGATTTTTTTTAAAAATTTCTTTTTAATACACTTTAGTGCATTTATGCAATATTAGGCTTGTTTGCTTTGTTATTTAATGTATTTTGTATATTTATAAATACTAATTTAGTAATATTTGTCTTTAATGAATTATTTTAATTAATTATATAAACGTTATATTGTTCAGTAATATTGTTTTTATTTATTAAATAGTTTCTTCAAATACAAATTTATCTTATACGAATTTGATACTGCATTTTTAAATGCTGTTAATTTATAATTAAGTGTACTAAATATTTGTTTCTATTTTCATATTGTTATTATTATTATTAGGGTTATATTATTATTATTATGATTATAGTTATTATTTTTTTTTATTATGAGTTTTATTTATTGTATTACTAATTATTTACTAATTATTATTTATTATATTAATTATTTATTAATTATATTATTAATTCAATAATAATAATAATTTAATAATTATTATATTATAAATTTAATAATAATAATTTATTAATTTTATCAATTATTAATTTAATAATTGTTATTTATGTATAATTATAAACTGTTTGTATTTTTTTTTTTAATATTATACAATTAGTTTATTATAAATAAATAATAATAAATTTTTATACTATTTAACAAATTATTTTTTATCAATAATATTCATTATTGTTAATAATTATATTTATTCTTTAGTTCGCATTTAATCTTCATATTCTTTGATGAAATTATTAACTTCATCCAACGAAGAAAACTTCTTGCCTAACGTTTTCACAAAGTGCAAAAAATATTAAAAACATCCGACCGCTTGACACACTGTAAATATCTATCTGTAAACAAACATCCGCGCATGCGCAAACGATGGTCGGACGTTGTGTCTAAATAGCTAAAAGTCCGATTGGTCGGACGTCTAACCACTTCTGATAGATAATGATGGTTTTCAACTATTCGATGAATCTGAACTCCGAACCTCCAATTTAGTTCAAAATAAAGGATTGTTTAAGGTTTAAGGAATCTGCTGAAGTTTATACGATTCCTTTTGTATGTGTTGGGTGGCGGGGGGGGGGGGGGGGGTCCCGAGACCTTTAAATGGATGAATGGGCTAAATGCATGAGACCTGAGGTCGAGGCGGTTTTTACTTTTGAATATTTGCATAGCTGTCTATGCTGAATGTGTTATTAAATTATCAATATTTATTTGTCACAAATGCCACAAAAAAATTAATTGTTGTTGCAAAATGTTATTCCGTATCCGAAAACATCCACTAAATTTTCAAAAATTCAGCTAAACTTTCTGCATAAAAAACCTATGTGGTGGCTAAAACTAGTCAGCTGGCGTTATTTGCAGCTGCACATATTGGCATTCTGGCGGTACAGTGGCTTGAATATCGGATCAAAATACCTCCAGCCCTGGGGTGTGACGTCACGTGCATAAAGTCATTTGGGTTCTCTGTGTATTTTACAAGATTTTTAGTTTCCTCAACTCATGGACATGGGTAAGGAAGAGGCTCATGGAATTCAAGCTATTCCCTTTCAATTAAAGATATATATATATATATATATATTCATAATTTACATGATCAGTCCAAAATACTTATTTTCTATCTTCAATGTTTGGCAATTCAGCTCTGAAAAAACAACTGTGCACGGAAAAAAGCACTATACATATTGATTGTATTTCTAAGGTGTTAATCTTTAATATTTAGAAATTTAAACCCGCAGTTTCATTTCTTTCATATCAGGATTACGAAGTAGTTTCTTGCGAATTGTAACGTGAAACATGATTACAAACACTGATATTCCAGGACTTTATTTTCTGTGAAAACTTTTATGTCATCTTGACCCTATGCCGATGACCTAAAAATTGGATAATCATAACTCTTAACCCCTTCGTGACCGGCGGATTTTACACAAATTTTATTCGGTTGGCACCACTTAAAAAAAAAAAAAAGCTAACTTTACTTAAACTATCACAAAAAGGCTCTAATTAGAGAAAGCAAATATTACTTTTATTTTTTACTGGTGCATAAAACAAATTCTGTATGCTCTTTTTGAGTGTGCATATATGCACCCATGGTCCCGAATGGATTAAAGGGTAAAACTGGGAAATTTCATTAGTGGTCAGTGGCCAGTAGTAGTAGTTTTAAAGGTGGCCACATTTTTTTTTTTAACTACTGGCCATTTTTTAAATTTAAAAGTGCTAAACAATAAACTCAAGTTAAATATTCTGTTAATATTATTACAAAATTAAATAGACCAAATAAATGTGTTAATATTAACTTATTGCAGCCAGCAAAAGTGGAGTGATTTATTGGAATGCGAGAAAAGTTTATTCTCTCCTTGCAGGAAAGGTGACCATTGGCAGATAATTTTTTTAGTAGCCACTTTTTTTTTTTTTTTTCCATTTAGTGGCCGTGTGGCATGTGGCCGGTGCTAATTTTGCCCTTTAGTAACTTTCTAGAATTTGGAATCCTTAAACTAAATTAAATTAAAACATCGATTTTGTGACAATGACATTAATAGCTAGCTTTAATTAATGATTATCATAAATATTTTAATTATTATTGATAACGATAATTGTTCAATTTATTTTGAAAAAGACGCCTTGATCTCCCCTCACACTTTTTGAATTGCTACGCCTGTGCCTCAACTTGCCAAAAAAAGGTTTTTTTTTTTTCTTTGTACACTTTTATTTAACTCAAGCTAATTTTTGTATATAAAAATAAAATTTTGTAATCGATTTTCCCCCCACTTCCTGATATGCTAGAATTATAAAAATTACGTTCACAGGTGTGTTTCCGATGACAATAAAACATTTTAATATTTGTAGAACTTAATTATAAATTAATACATTAATTTAAGGCCTTTTCCCGATAGCCCGCCACATGTGATAAATCGCCAAATATTTTCTGTAACTCATACAGTTATATAAGAGTTAAAATCAACAATGGATTTAATTATGCGCCCATTCACGGTCGCCAAAATATGTCAATAGGCTTTGAAACTACAACAATAAAATATTTTAAAGGCTGAAAAGTAGAAAATAAATTATAAAGAAAAAAATAAAGAGTGTAATATTAAAAAAACTTTTATCAAATAATAGTTTAATATTAATTAATTTACGATTGAGAAATAAATTTATAAATCCTAAAAAGATAGTTTAAATAATGTTTCATTTTTTTCTCTCTTGTTGTTCTATCTTAAAAAAGAAATAGAGCAAAAATTATATATATTTTAATAAATTCACTTGTTTGCGCATTCTACCAGACATTAAAAAAAAAAAAAAAAAAAAAAAAAGTGCGTAATCGAGTTTGGTGCCCACGCCAAATTAATGTATTGAAACGGAAATTTTTGGGGAAAACATGAATTGCAGTCATAGAACTAGATGTGACTTAAAAAACAAAACGAAACATTGGATGCCTATAAAAGTGTTTTTTTTTTTTTTAAACTATTTTTCTTTTATACGTATTTAAATAAAAGCAGATCTGAAAGATGTTAAAAAAAAAGTGTTTAAGGAATTATGTGCCAGCATACTAAACAGGTCAAATTCAGAATCTCCTACGAAGTCAGTAAAAAAAAAATAAAAAAAAAACAGAGTAATGCATTCTATTCAATGTTATTTTTTAGCATATACAAGGAAATTAAATAAGTTAACTATTTTAATTTTCTTTTCGATAAAAGCAGAGAGTGCTGAAGTGCTCTCCAAACACTACCTGAGGATAATAAACTGGAGTTACCACTCCAGAATCGCCGTAAAAGGCAAAGCAATGCTTGTGCGTCACTTTTTTCATTAAGTATTTCGTTCGCTCGCCGTTTTTGCGCGGGAAGTGAAAAGAATGCGGCCTTGGGACACTCTCTTTCAATGAGCATCTTTGTCTTTTTCTCTGTTTCTCATTTTCGTTTTGTTATCTCTTAGCAACGAGAACTTTTTTTTCTTCTTATTTTCTCCCTTTAATTCCCTTCTCTTTTTCAGACATTTTTCTTTCGCGCGTATCTGTTATCGTCATTCGTAAACGACATTCAACTATAACAGAATTCGCCTGAAACTCATAATTGCAGACGAACTCGGTTATAATGAGAACAATGGGGAGGAGGGGGGGGGGGACAGAACATTTATTTGTTAAAACGAGTTATTCAGAGCAATCAAATTTAAAGATCTACTGTGAGAATAAGTGCAAGAAAATCTATAAAAATGAAACCTGTCTATAACGGAATCCTGCCTAAAATGTAAAAAATGCATGGTTCTGCTGAAAAGAATACAGTACACAGTAACAATTGACGATGCATCTGTTAAGACAAAAACTCCCTAAAACGGAATTTTCTCTGGCCTTTTGCGATTCCGTCTTAGTAGGTTTTACTAGAATTATTATTTTTTTTAATGCAGCAGTTTTCCGTTACCTCTGTTTTTATATCCACTTTTTACTCTATATCTGAATTCGGGACTCTGAAGTCTGAACATTGACTACCATACAATTTTGCATAATCGGTACCTGGGCATTTTTCCAACTATAGACTTGGCGTATTTTTCGACTATTGCATACAGTTAAACACTTAAGCGACAAACAGACCTTTATTTTGTACATCAACATGCACTTTACGGCCAGGCAGGTACTGAAATTAGAGATGAGTTCGGATCCCTTTTTCTGAGCCCGACTATTTGAAATAAGAGCCCGAAAATTTTTAAGTCATCAGAACCCGATACCAAAAGTTCGAAATAGAAAATTGTCAATAATACTTTAAAATTGTTTATTGACTAATTTTCTCATTAAAAAAAAAAAAAAAAAAAAAAAAAAAATGGATTACAATAGTATATATATATACAGTGTCTCACATAAGTGATGGGACACTTGTGCTTTACAAAAGGAAACTAATCAAATAAATTAAAAAAAACATGTACACATTTTTTTGTGGGTGTGTTTCATACTTAAATTTAGTAAAGATTATTACATAACATACATTTTGTCAAAATATTAAAATATTAATTTAATAAAAATACAAATGTTTAGAACGGAGCAAAAAATTGCTCACATAAGTGATGGGACACCATTATATATGCAACAAAAATCGTCTGAAATAAGCAATAAAAATATTTTTTGGGGGTTTTATTTTTACTTAAAAGCAATTGGCAATAATTTATAAAATCGTCTGCAGTATTTCTCTCCAGTTTGTTTTGGAATTTTTGTGTTTTTTAGCTCTGTGTAGCCATGAATGCTAAACGAAAAGAAACTTCGCCTGAAATTCGAAAATTAGTTATTAATTTGCATATTGAACGTGGAAAATCTATTAGAAAAACTGCTGAAACAGTTAACTTGAGTCGTTCAACAGTTTTCAATATCATTAAACGATATAAAAAGAATCATATGATTCAGGATAAAAGAAGACCTGGCCGACCATCAAAGCTATCCAATGGAATAAAGCGAATTATCGTTCGAAATATTAAAAAAAATCCAAGAATTAGTGCTTCAAAAGTTGCTGCTGATTTACAAGCATTATATGGAATAATTGTTAATCCTGAGACTATTAGAAGGGTAATTCGATCTGCTGGATATCACGGTAGAGTAGCCAGGAAAAAATTCTTCGTAAGTGAAAAGAATAGAAAACACAGACTAGCTTTCGCAAAATCCAACATAAATAAGAATTCTGATTACTGGAATAAAGTTATATTTGCTGATGAGAGTAAATTTAATATATTTGGTTCTGACGGTAGAATCTTGGTGTGGAGAAAACCCAGGGAAGAATTTCGCAAACAGAACTTGGTACCAACAGTAAAACATGGTGGAGGAGGAGTTATGGTATGGGGGTGTATGTCGTCCTCTGGAGTTGGTAATCTTGTTTTTATTGACAGTATAATGGATCAGTACAAGTATATTGATATTTTAAAGCAAAATTTGAAATCTTCAGCACGAAAATTGAACCTTCATAACGATTTTAAATTCTACCAGGACAATGACCCCAAGCACACTGCTCTGAACGTTAGACTCTGGCTCCTATATAACTGTCCTGAAATAATAAAAACACCACCACAATCTCCAGACTTAAATCCCATAGAGAATCTTTGGCAAGAATTGGAATCAAGAATTCGCAAACACACCATTTCTTCAAAACAACAACTAAAATCGGTGCTTCAAGAAGAATGGGGTAAAATCACTCCAGAAATCACAAAAAAATTAGTCGAATCCGTCCCAAAAAGATTAAATCATGTTTTAAAAGTAAAAGGAAATCCAACAAAATATTAAAACCTTTTAAAAAGTAAAATTTTTGGATAAATATTTGATGGAAAAGTAAGTGTCCCATCACTTATGTGAGCCATTTTTTGCTCCGTTCTGAACAATTGTATTTTTACTAAATTAATATTTTAATATTTTGACAAAATGTATGTTATGTAATAATTGTTACTAACTTTAAATATGAAACACACCCAAAAAATTTTTGCACATGTTTGTTTATTTATTTTATTGCAGTTTCTTTTTATAAAGCACAAGTGTCCCATCACTTTTGTGAGACACTGTATATTTTTTTTTTTTTTTCGAAAATTAATTTCGAAGTATATATATTTTCGATGGAAGGTGGAACTATACTAGATATCGTGGCTATTTTTAAAATGCAATACCCAGAGCGATAGTCAAATAAACAAACCAGTTTTGAATCCCACCCCCTCCCCGTCTTAAAAAAGGTCACTAAGAAAGTCCTTAAAAAAATAAGTATATATCGCTTTTGTAGCTTATACCTTCTTCGATCCGACCAAAACGTATACTTGATTCCTTCTAATTGGCTAAGCGGATCCACATAACTGTTTCGACGAAAAGTTTAATGTAAGTGAGTTTCTCTATCCTCATTATACCTTTTCCCAAATAAAAACGTATCCCCCCCCCCCCCCACACACACACACACACACGCTGCATTAAAAATTATGTCAGGAGAACCAGTTGGAATTTTTCTTTTTCTCTTTCACCTCTGTTTTTTCAAACCCACTTTCTTTGCTTGCCCTTGCGGGCTGATTTCGGATCAGGCATTCAATATTTGAAAATAACGATTCGGGGTTATTTATTTATTCTTCGTTCCGTCTATCAACTACACATCACAGGTGGTTGCCTCTCATTTCTGGTCTCGTGATTGGCCCACCTGTAGGTGACATCACCTCGCGAGGAAATCCGCTCGTTTCCTTGCGGACGGGAAATTCGTCTGCCTATCGTCGTCGCTTTCATCCGTCAGATCGCGCGCACATCCTGCTTCGATTTCCCTTTTTGGTATTTAATGCCTCATTTAGAAGAGAGCGAATTTATTTATTTTATGGTGCTGCAGTCAGCTTCTCGGACCCTAGAAATTTAATTGGAATGCTTGGATTTAATTTGAAATGATCTTGAATTTCAATGAGATTCTTGATGCTGCTGTTAATTCAAAAGGTATTTCAAATTCGTAAACGGATAAACATGAAAACAGACAATTCTTAACAACAAAAATCTGGTTTTCTGTTAGTATATATGCTACCGTAAATGTGATTATAAATAACTACAACTAAAATTGGTAAATGTGATAAATTATATATATAATAGCGCTAAGTGTATAATACTTCCGGAGTGAACGCATCCGGATCCTGATAATCTTTCGTTAAAATCAGCCATTTTATTTTAATTTTCAGAGATTTAATTTTTTCAATAAAGTTGCATAAGATTAACCTTTTTAGAAAGATTGTGAAAAACAAAAAACAACTTAAGTGGTGAACTACATCGAAATATGCATGTTTTTCGACATATCTTGCGTTAAAATTCGTATCTCCCAGCAATCAGCGATGGTAAACAATATACGATTCATACCTTTGAGATTCATTAACATATAGACCATGGATGCAATAATTTTGCTCAATGGCAATATAAAATATCCTATATATTAAAACCACGGAGGAAGATACCTACCTCGTGGTTATCTTCCTCCATGATTAAAACGAAAACTTAAGGCTGCTCGTCAGTAAACTTCCCGATTCCTCTCGCTAAAGTTAATCCTATGGGCGTAGGATACATTTGTATTTTTAAAATATCTCCTCAGGAAATTAATATTTTTAACTTCTGTTTTTTTGTACTGTTCTTAAAGAATGTCTCTTTTTTTTCGTAGTTGTCATTTTTTTTCTAAAATATGTCCTTAATTTATATTTTTATGCGTTAAAATCTTAGCGAAACTGAATAAGATTTTAACACTTCACATAAAATTAAGTATATGTTTTAGAAAAAAAATTGACAACTAAGAAAAATAGAGACGTTCTTTAAGAACAGTACAAAGAAAACAGAACTTAAAAATATTAATTTCCTGAGGAGATATTTTAAAAATATGAATGCATCCTACGCCCATAGGGATTAACATTAGCGAGAAGAATCGGGAAGTTTACTGAAGAGCAGCAGTAAGATCAATTTTTTCAGTGCACAAAAAGACATAAATGCGCATGCGTAACATACATCTAAAAGATATCCACAACAGTAGACTTTAATCGCCTGCAAACACCTTTGACTTTATTTACTATGAACCAATGACATTATTTTTAATTTTAGAAGTGTGACAAACATTGGGAGATCGCTATTTATTAAACGTGAATCATTTTATTATTATTATTATTTAATAGTATCCACGCAAAAAAATCTTAATTTGCTATTTTTCGAATTGCAATATTTTTAAAGTTATAAATTACATCTTTTATTGACGCCGAGATGAATTTAGCCATTTGGCCACCTGATGATGATGAAGCTGCAATAAAATTGTTTCAGGACTATGGAATTGTACATAAAGTTTTTTGTGAGATGCCGGCTGACATTAACAATTTCATACCTACAATTTAATTTGAGTTTCATTTTATTATTTTATTGCATAATATTTATTTTTTCTTTCATTTTAAGTATATTGTATTTGAATTGGTTTAATGAGACCGTTTGTGAAAGTTTGTAATTTTCAAATGATAATTTTTTTTAGATGATCACTATTGCACCAACAATTAATTTTTTTATTTCAAATGTTTCATTTGGTGCCAACTATTATGCTTGGCGGCAATCATGTCAGTGTAACAAAATGGGCCGAATTGTTTTTATTGGTGCAAGAGAAAAATGTTGAGAATATATGCATTCACTGTTGTCTTGAATTAACGGTAAGAACTTTTCTGCGGAAATGAAGCAAAAACCCTTTTTATAAAGAGTATATTAATATCTGTATATCTATATACATACAAAAGGTTTTATCCCGACTGATTCATCAACGCATATAGACGAAACTATTTAAACCAGAAACTTGAACTCCTGAGTATATAACAGGGTTGGCAAAAAACCGGGTTTTTTTTGAAAAAACCCCAAAAAAAACCGTTTTTTTTGGTTTAAACCGGGTTTTTTTGCATCTTTTTTAATTACATATATACACATCAGTAAATAAAATTTAACATTGACAAGAATGATTAATATTACAATAACAATATATATATATATATATATATATATTCTGAAAACAGTTTAAACAAAATAAATAAACAATTGTTATTAATTATGTACAAATTCAAATCATTAAATTTTATTTAGAGCTGAGCTAACATCATTTACATTCAAATTCAAAACAGTTATATATATATACAAAAGTTTCCTATGTAATACATAGAACATGATCACTTGTGCCGTCAGGTTCTACAGTAATGGTGATAAGTTTTAAATAATTTTTAAAGATTACTTTTTAAAAAAGTTGAAGAAATAATTGCTGTTTTATATATACATATTTCCAAATGCAATCTGTAATTCATGTTTACCAAATGATTTAGCACACTTATAAAACATATTAATATGTTTATGTTATGTATTTCATATTGCATTCATAGAATGGATTCTGTATCTTAATGTTGATACTTAAAAGTTTTTAATAGTATTTAATTGCAAGATTTATATTAAATTCTTTAAAGACTTAATCTATTGCCTTCCTATATTTTTTCATTTTAATAAGCAACACTTAGTTGTGTTACATAAGAATATAAAGATATAATGTAGAATTTTACCTTGGTATGCTATACTAATTTTTTTTTTTAAATAAAAATAATGCAAAGAAAAGAAAGTGAGACTTACTTTTTTATTCAATTTAAAAAAACAAATTGAATTTCAGTAAGAAAATTAAATTGAAATATATTTAAAAATATATATAAAAGAAACATTTTAAAAACATGGAAATTGAATAAATTTTCAAAATTTTAAGAAAATGGAAGTACGACACATGTCTATAAAGATTCTATGTTAATAAACAGGATTATTAGGGTTTAATGTTTTAAACAAAAAAACAAGTTTTGCCGCTTTTTGTAAACCCAGTCTGTTGCGTAACTTTGATTGTACAACACCAAATGAAGAAAAAATTCTCTCTACATTTGCAGTAGTCGCTTTTGCAGTAAGAATCGTTTCAACTTCTTTCAACACACCATCATTGAACTTTTTGATTTCATTTTCTTGAATATGCCACCATTCTATAGCTGATACATCTTTACTAAAATCATTCTCAAAAAGATATCTTTGAAATGGAGAACTTTTGGCACGAAATTTTAGTATCAGATATAATAAATTGTTTTTGGGAAATTTTGTTTTAGCATATTCCAATGCTTCTTTTTTTCCTCCGATGACAATTCGAGATCAGCATCCTTGGCTCTTGGATCCAACAGATAAGCAAGGAGATGGGCTGGTGTTATTGCCATTTTATAACGAGTATCTAGTTTTTTCATAATGTCTTTATTCAGTTTCAAATCTTCCATCTGTTTTTTTAAATTTTTAAAAAGAAAAACAGTTTCTCCAATTGTACAATTTTGGCTTTGTACTTTATCTAAAGCTACACTAATTGGCTTTAATTGTTGAAAATAGTCTTCAGCATTTCTTTTCAATGAAATGTTTGAAACTAGACTTTGGATATTTTTATCAATTTTGACTTTATTATTTTCGCATATAGTTACAAGAACTGACCATGATTTCAGATAGCTGTCTAAAGCGTCAGAAAATGAGTTCCAGCGAACTTCACAAGGCATTATTAGTTTTGATGTACTTGCATCTTTTCTGAAGCACGCATTTGCATATTGGTTGTTTCTGAAGTATTTGATTACATGCAAAATTTGTTCTTTTACATTTGGATAACTTATATCATTTGCCAGTAAATTTAAAATATGGGCTGCACATCCATAAGTAATAATATTAAACTCTTCTTTTTCATCAAACATATCCCTCATTTTTCGGACATTTCCAGTATTGTCTGTCACTAATGCTTGTATTAAACATTGAAATTCCGATTGGCATTTATTAATGGTTGTAGTCGCAATATCATACAGATTTTCACTTGTATGAGCAATTCCCGATGTATCTATCAATAGTGTCTGCTAAGTATGTATTCCCGTCTTTTGTTGTTAAAGTAACACAGATCACAGGTTCGTTGTGAATGTTTGACCATCCATCTAATCCTAATGTGACAACTTCATTTTTTAATATATTTTCACATTTTTCTTTTTCTTTGCTGTAAGTATGATCTAATAAATCCCCAGCAATTTGTTTTCTTGATGGTGGAGAATATTCTGGGCGGAAACTCTGAACCATTTTAATAAACTCAGGATGCTCTACAGTGCTAAATGCCGTATTTGTAGCATATATAAATCTAGCAACTTGTTCATCAAACATTTGCTTTTGAGATGGTGTTGATTTACTGACAAAAAAGTCCATAGTATCTCTTTTCCTTTTAAAAGAACCAATTTCACTTGTTGCTCTTTGTGTTATTGCTGAATCCAAAGAACTTGAAATACTGGATAGTGACACTGACACATCATCTACACAAAAATAAAAATAAGAATTGCTTAATGATACAGAACATATTACTTCAAAAATCATAATCATATAATTAACAATAATTCAATACAAAGACATTTTTTTTCTTTGTTTTACTGCAAAGTAAACATCTCTATCATATTGATATATTTATTTTTGATAATTTATTTAATACTCGAGATAAAATTACCATGTCTTTTATAATTTTGGATATTTATGATTGGTGAAAACTTAGTTAATCTCTAAGAGCCATGCATAAATTAAAAATTAACAATTTCATTTAATAACAGTTCTGATCACATAATTTGTTCTTAATAATATGATTAATTTGTAAAACTTTCAAACTGTTATCAAATGTAATTTTAAGATTATCAAAATAAAGTTCTCTAACAAAAAAATGTCTATTTAAAATTTTCTTGTTTTTTCTAAAATTTCATTACTTAGAATTACATAAATATTTTTTATTTCATAGAATATAACTTTCTAAAATCAAATAGCATATGCAAATTAAATAATAATATAGTATGTGATTTTTATAATTTATCTTCTCAATCAAATAGCATTTCAAATAATAATGTAATTTTTTATAAGAGTTTAGAATCATCTGAATGAAGATATACATAATGTGTTCTCAATATGCATTACTTGTAATTTTACAGATAAATTAAAATTTTTGAATTTAACAAATATTTAACTTAACAAATTTTTAACAATTTTCTTTCAAAATTAAAAATAATAGCAGCAATAATAATGATAAAATAAGTACTTACCATTATCAACAGAATCAGAATCAGAATGATGATGAGAATTATTACAAGTTTCAATGTGTTTCTTCATCCTAGCTACTTGACCTTCCATTTCTTTATTACAATTTTTGCATCTAGCTCTACAACCTTTCCTTTTATCATTTTTTACTTCATTAAAATATAACCAAACTAAATCTTTTCTTCTACCAAAATTAGACATTTTTTGTTCTCAAATGCTAACTCTTGGACCATTCATACACAGGTGCATACACAGGTGCAACTATGATGCAACTGTGACTTATGCAGGTTGACTGCTGAAATGAGTTGAGCTGTTCAGTTAGAAGTAGAAGTTATTTGTACATCAAATATTTTGAAAACGTAATTATATAAGAAAAAAATCTTTAAAAAAATTAACAAAAAAACCAATTGGTTTTTTTCAGAAAAAAACCATTTGGTTTAAACCGTGCCAACCCTGGTATATAAGATTAAGAAAGGATTTCTTTTAAATTCAACTCCTATAGGGGAGGGTGGTTAAAGGGAATGTCAAAAGTTTTTGGTCAGTTCGTCATACCTCAGCAGCAATTTTAGGTAGGAGCGTGAAATGTATCATAACGAATCTACCAAAAAATGGTTAAACCCGTATTTCAATGATTTTAGGAATTCAACCTTCAAAGTAGTGAAGGGGGATATTGAAGATCCATTATTGTTGTAACCATTGTTATCACTGTCATAATCTTGAAACTACATTGTTGCCAACATCGTTAATTTTTGTCTTCAACCTTGGCTATGAACCCGATTATGAAAGATTAGACGAAAAAGAAAACTATTGCTGATTTTTGATTAAATATGCGCACGACATTTTTCTGGGAAAAAATTTAATTTGTCTTATTTTTTTTTTAATTTTCATATTTTATAAATTGTTTTTGCATTTTCCGTCTTTTAGCAATCGGATTTCAATCTGCATACAAAATATAGTACATTTTCTCCTGTTCTCAAAATATTTTTGGGGGGAGTATAGATTTACGATTTACATACTGATCGCCATATTTATGGCCTTGAGTATACACGAGGCTCCGTTATAATGATTGCTGTACAATTAGTTTATAGGTGTGAAATCCGCAAAGCTCTGTTAAAATAATAATTGCCGTTTTAACCGTTTATGTGCGCAAAATTCACAGAGCCCTCGTTATAAGATAGCGTTTTAATGATTTATGAGGCGCGAAATACACGGGAGTTCCGTTATAAGTTATCGCCGAATTGACCATATATGATTGCGAATAAATAAAATATATCATAATAATATCTGAATAACTGTACATTTTGTGCAATTAAGAAAGAAGATAACTTCATGAATGTGTCAGAAAGTAAGACAGTTTGAATTAGAGAAAAAAAAATTGCAAAAACGAGGAAAAATTATCATCCTGAATTTATTCGGCGAGTTATTAGCAATATTCGGCTAGATATCTCGATACATTCGTCCAACTAGTCTTCGGTATTCGGCTAATTGATTATTCGCCCAAAGGGTCGAATATTCGTCCCGACCCTACTCATAATTAATACTAACTGTAAGTTTTATGTAGGTACACATGGGATGATTTCGTAATCGCGAGTTTGGATTTTTACTGACAATTTCAACTGGAAATTCCAATTTTCTTCTCATGTTTTGTTCGAATATGACGTGTTTGCGCGTGTGTGTTCCCTTTCTAATAATAATATCATCTCTCTCTCTCGACTGCTCACACGTGTCGCATGTCCTCCTGCGGATGCGAGTGAAAATATGTACTATTTTGGAATCTTTTCCCCCCTTTTCTGTATAAATAATCTCAGCTGTTTTTACCTTTCTACAAATTACTATCCCAGAGTAGTGATGCCGGGGCGTTAAAATATTTATTTTCTCCCAATCTGACCCTCTCTTCCTTTGTAGATTTTCAGTCAGTGTTGTACTGTTTTTTATTTTAACTGGGGATGGTTTTAACCGTCCTGTTCAAAGCATGCTTTAATCGTTAGTGGACAAAGCAAATTTTGACTGGTGAAATAAATTAAAATTTATTTTGTTAAATGATAAATTTAGTACAACATTTGGATGGGTAACATAACTAAAGATAACATTTTAATAATATTTAATGCAACATTTAAAAGTGTTTGCAAACATTTTACCCAACACTATATTCTTAAGTTTCACCACTTTATAATTTAACAGCAGAAAACTTTCTAAATATATATGTTATTTATCTATAATAATAAGTCGTAAATATTTTTAATACCAATTTGATTACTAATCTAATTTTATGTAAAAAGGGAAGGGAATTAAATCGCATTAAACGAAAGAAACATTTTAAAAAATGTATTTAAAATTCAAAAAATGTTTACAAGTAACAAGTGCTGTATTAAGCTAAGATGATTTGGATTTCATGGTTCATACTGGATGAGACCAGACTTGGAAAAATATTTTATCTTTCTACGTATGAGTGATGAGTTTGCACAATCATTCATCTGGTGCATTATGAAATCTACAAATAATAAATCAATATTTTCCAATTTTTAATTACTGCCCACCAAATGTTGTAATGTATTAGTGAGACTTTGGAAAAATTAAGATTAATGAAATATCTGTTTGTTTAAATTATCATTCCATGAAAAAACTAGTCGGATGTGCCAATCCCAAAACTTTCTTCTATCTCACACATGTTTCGCATACACTAAAAACGAATCAGTGCGATTTTATATCAAGGTCAAACTGAATCTGAAGTTTTATTGAATTCCGTGCATTAGTTATTGAGATATGACTATCGCTAAAATCGCGTAATCCTGAAAAATGCTACATAGCAACACCACCTGTTGGGATATTTAAACCAAAACCTAATCAACAACTTATGTCAACGTCTTACTGAATCTGCAGTTTGATGAAATTCTGTGCATTAATTCTTGAGATATAGCTATTGTGAAAATCATGCAAAAAGTTGCATAGCAGCGTCACCTGCTAGGCTATTTACATCAAAACGTAATAAGTACCTATGTATGTCAAGGCCTAACATAATCTGGCAATTGCTTTAGTTCTTGAGACATAGCTATCGCGAAAATCATGAAAAAAGTAACATAGCAGCTCCACTTGTTTTGTTATTTGCACCAAAACATAATCAGCGACTATTTATGTCAAAGTCTAATGAAGTTTAATGAATGTTTAATTCTTGAGATATAGCTATCGTGAAAATTGCAGCATATAGCTGCACTACCTGTTGGACGATTTACACCACAAACTAATCAGCACCAATTTATATCAAGGTCTAACTGAATCTAAAGTTTTATTAAATTCCGTGTATTAGTTGTTGAGATAGAGCACCCACAAAATTTTTGTCACACACAGACACACACACGCAGGCAGACTCACAGACAGACATTTTCAAAAAAGAGCCAAATCGTGTCCAGAACCCTTCTAAAACGTATAAATCCGTCGAAAACCGGAAGTTGACATTTTTTATGAAACCAATACTTTCTTCTTATAAAGATAGAAGAAAGTTACAATGAAGGCTGCGAGTCTATAAGGTATAGATGTTTATAGCTGATCAAATTTTGAATGTTTCTCACTTGAACAAAAACTTAGTAACAAATAGATCAGGTTTCTAATTGTAATTAACTTTATTACATATATCTACCCTATATATATAAAATCCTAATGAAACGAATTTGTGAAACGATTTTATGAAACGAATTTATGAAACGATTTTATGAAACGACTGATTAAACGACTGATTATGTTTCAGGGCTATTTTTAATAAAATATTAAACGCTTGATGGTGAAATTAATACCAATTGTCCATAAAAATCCGCGGATGTCAAAACTGGTAATAGAATTTTGAAATTGGAATTAGTTTTCGAGATATTAATTTTTTTCTAATTTTAATGACATTTCTGTAATGATGGCAACTAATTACTCAGTTTTTAACACTTTCCAACCTAGTTGAAAAGTGTTTATGACTTCGGTTTGTCTGGCCGTCTGGCCGTCTGCCGTCTGCCGTCTGGCCGTCTGCCGTCTGGCCGTCTGCCGTCTGTCCGTGCTCTAACTCCCGTAAATATGCTCGGATTGCCCTGCAATTTTTATATGTTATAATCGTTATCTATAGCATGTTCCCTATTTCAACGGAAGTGTGTAGCACTTATAGTTTTTTTACAGGGACACTCAAAAGAATTCCGTTACATTGCGGTCTATGAGGAAAAATCATTTGCGGTTTATTTAAATAATGTTTCACTATTTTAAACGCATTGAAATTTATATATATCACTAAGGTGCATTAGAAGAAGCTTAATATGGAATAGGGTGTGCATAGCACTTATACTTACTTTACAGGGACAGTCAAAAGAATTCCGTTACATTACGTCTATGGAGAAAAATCGTCTGCGGTTTATTTAAATAATGTTTCACTATTTTAAACGCATTGAAATTTATATAAGGTTCATTACAAGAGACTTACTACAGAATATTGTGTGTATAGCAGTCATCGTTCATTTACAGGGACACACAAAAGAATTCTCTACTGTATGTTAACAATAATTCTTGGAAGTGCGTTTTAAGTTACTGAATGCGATTTTAATTTTAAATCGCTTTTTGTATATTACGTGGTGTGTATAAATTCTGTAGATCCTATACAGGGAAGCACAAAAGTTCGGGAACACATTTCCGTATTATTTAACTCCAGACGGAGAATTTTAAACTGTGCTACGTGTTCCCTAACTGAACTAAAATTTAGCATCCTATGTAGTATATATACAAATCTATAGATCATATACAGGGCTGAATAAAAGTATTCGGATTACTTAGATGTTATCTTTTAGCTTATTAAAGAGTATGATTCGTAAAATTATTTTGGAAACGTTGGAAAGTGTTACATAATCTATGCTTGATGCATGATTTTTCGTTCTTGTTTGTGACAAAAAAGGGGAAAAAATTGAAAAGGATCCCGATAGGGATTATTGGTTTCTTTTTATTCGTCATTTTCAAATTGAAATTGAATTTATTTTTTATTTCAATCGATAATGAAGACAAGATTGTGATTAAATTATGTTTTTCAGGAAAATTTGAAAAAAAAAATCACATTTCTATCGTCAGGATTCAATCGTCTGTCAGCATTTAATTTAATTTATAAACTGAAAATATTTTGAACACATTCGTCCAAATGACGTCATTTATGTAAACGCAAAAGAAAGGGGGGGGGGGGAGGAATTCATAGTAATTTAAGTATTGCGCGGCAGTGCAATACTTATTTATTTCTTATTATTTATCGATATCATTTTGTTATTTTTTTGTAAAATTTAATTAAACGAATTTACCCAGCTAGAAAAAGTTTGCAAAAAAAGTGCAAAAAAAAAAGTGCACAAAATCAGAGCGTATTTGGCACCTCTACTTGTGTATAAAAAGTGCAAACTGAATTGTGCAAAAAAAGTGCAAACTGAATTGTGCACAAAAAGTGCATAATCAGAGGTGCCAAATACGCTCAGATTTTGTGCACTTTTTTTTTTGCACTTTTTCTGCATACGAAATAATCCCTGAATTTTGCAGTTTTTATGCACAATCAGAGGTGCCAAATACGCTCAGATTTTGTGCACTTTTTATTTTACACATTTTTTGCATACCAAATAATTCCTAAAGTGTGCATTTTTTATGCATAATCAGAGTCTCTGATTATGCATAAAAAATGCACAATTTAGGATATTTTTGGCATGCAAAAAATGTGTAAAATATAAAGTGCACAAAATCTGAGCGTATATGGCACCTCAGATTTTGTGCATTTCTTCAAGTAGATTTTTTGCATACCGAACATTTTAAGCATATATTTAAATCAAGATTCAGCTTACTATGAAATTTACAGCTATCAATGTATAATAAACCCACTTTTGGAAAGATGCATAATTATACATAGGATTATGAACAATAATTTTATCAGACATGGTACAAGTTCACCAACATGCGGAAAAAAATAATAAGCTTAAATTTAAATATGTAAATTTAATAATTAAATATAACACTGCATACAGTAAAAAACATGTCCAATGTTGTTAAAACCCAATAAGAGAAAATTATTACACTTACTTGAAAAGAGCTGCACTAAATTCTAGTTATTAGTTGAAAATGTTTTAACTAATGTATTTGAACTTAGAAAAAGGCATTAAAAAAAAAAATCAACTTTACTTATTGTTGTTTATTTACAGAAGTGCGATCAGCTTTTTCTCATCATTTCACTTCCAATCCAGTCATTGAAAATTTTGATTGTTGCAACTGGATGCAATCATTCTTCTGATTGCAAAGAGCTTTGATAGACGACTGCTAAAATCTAGCTGCTGTTGGGAAAATGTGAAAGAAACCACAGCACACACAAAAAAACTGACCATTGCAGTACAGCTGCTGCATTTATTTGAAATCACAACATAAATAATAAACTAATGGTACTCTGTTCCAGTAATGTAATGTATACAGTAAATGTTCCGGACTTAAATTTTCTTGCTTTTAGATTTAAACAAAATAAATTCTGACAGTCTGACAGTCACATTGTGGAGGTGTATCTTTGGATGATTTACTTTTATCACATCAATTTCAAGCTGTATCCTGTTTGTTTCCTGTGTAAAAAATAAATAAATAAATAAATCATGCAAAAATATGCAAACTGAACTACTTTACAGACATTACATAAATATAAGAATTCAATATTAGATTTTATTAAGTAGTTTGTTTTTCTACAGGAAAAAATAATAGTTAAAATTCACTTATTTTCATGTGTAATATATGGACAAACTGGAAAATGTTGTTCATATAAACAATTTCTCAAATCTCAAACTTGAAATTTACTATCTATACTATTAAAAATGCATGTGTGTAACTATGTATCTATATTAACCTCAAAGGCTCAGACTGTTGGGTGCAGAGCTGAGAAATTATTAATAAAGTTGCATAATAGGAAGGACCATAAAAAAAAATCCAAAATTTTAATTAGATTTTTTTTTGTTATGTGAATTTTGTTTATGTTTTGTGATTTTTGCTCAGCCAATTTATATTCAGAGTCGCTAGAGGAAAGGGGGGAAGGGAAGAAGTAGTTGTCAAAAGAAATATATAAAATTTAGGAAGCTTGAACAGTATTTTTTTTTTTTAAATGTTTGTGTGTGAATGTGAACGAAAAATTTGATTTTCAATTAATTTTTAAATAAAAGATCATTTTTACATAGTGTTCTCATTTGATGTTTTTCAAAGGGTGCTGCACCCTGCCCTTTTCCTTTAAACTTGCCGATGCACCCTGTCCGTTTTAGATAATGATATTGTAAAAGCGCCCTGCTTGTTTTCCCCCCAGTAGCTTCTTTTTGTATCTTCTACATATTTTTTAATATTTGGCTTTTTCCTCTCATACCTCCCCCCCACCCTAAAAAAAAACAGATGCAACAACTGCATATTGTATTTCTTTTAAATGCTAAAAAGATGTAAATTAACAACATAATACAAATATAACTTTTATTAGGTTGTTCGACATGTTTTGACTCACTCCGGGTCATTTTCAAAAACATTTTGAACAACATTTTCCAAATCTCAAACTAGAAATTTACTCTAGATTAATTTTAACACAATTATTCAAATTCTTGGCCCGGACATTTTTTGTCCAGTTGGAAAATTACAACTAGTGATGCACAGAATATTTGGTATGTATTCGGCCATACTACAAATATTTAATTAGGCTGAAAATAGGTCGCACTCGGCCTAGCCAAATATCAAACTATTCAGTTTTGCTGAATATCTTTATATATGGCCCAACCAAACAGGCTTTTAAAAATATTTTCAAAAAATTTAGTTAAATTTTATTTTTAACTGTTAATAAATAAAGATATCCCGGAAAATTAAGAAGTAGAATTATATTCAAATAAGAGAGATTACTTGTTCATTTATGTATTTCCTGTTTGAAAAGTAACAACTAAGAAAATTAACTGTTAATGATGACATTCATAAGAACTAATAATGCATAAATGTAAGATCGTGAACATTGTTTTCTTTTTCAAAACTGAGTGTTTCTAAACAAACATAATAGAAGATAATGTGCAGCTTTCAGGGTAAAGGTGAAAATAAGCACTCGCCAGTCGCCATTCATCGATTAAACTTTAAAAACTGGCCAAATGCAGGATTTCCTGATTGCCCTTTTTCCCTAAATTTTGCGATTTTTCAGCATCCATTCGACGAAATTCGTAATTTTTATGTACCCGTTTGAAGAAATTCATGGCTTTTATGTGCCCGTTCCAAGAAATTTACGATTTTCTATGCATAATCAACAAAATTCATGATTTTTACGCATTCGATTGATGAAATTCATGATTTTTAGACGTTCGATCGATAAAATACATGATTTTTACATGCTCAGTTGATAAAATTAATTTTTTTTACACGCCCGGTCAACAAATTTCATTATTTTTATGCGTTCGGTCGATAAAATACATGATTTTTACACGCTCGGTTGATAAAATTAATTATTTTTACACGCCCGGTCAATGAATTTCATTATTTTTACATGCTTGGTCAATAAAAATTCCTGATTTTTACATGCTCGGTCGATAAAATTCATAATTTTTACACGCTCGGCCGATAAAAATCATGATTTTTACACGCTTAGTCGATAAAATTCATGATTTTTTCACACGCTTAGTCGATAAAATTCATGATTTTTTCACACTCGGTCGATAAAATTCATGATTTTTTCACGCTCGGTCGATAAAATTCATGATTTTTTCACGCTCGGTCGATAAAATTCATGATTCTTTTCAGACTCGGTCGATAAAATTCATGATTTTTTTCACACTCAGTCGATAAAATTCATGATTTTTTCACACTCGGTCGATAAAATTCATGATTTTTTTCACACTCAGTCGATAAAATTAATTATTTTTACACGCCCAGTCAACGAATTTCATTATTTTTACTCGTTCGGTCGATAAAATACATGATTTTTACATGCTCGGTTGATAAAATTAATTATTTTTACATGCCCGGTCAACGAATTTCATTATTTTTACTCGTTCGGTCGATAAAATACATGATTTTTACATGCTCGGTTAATAAAATTAATTATTTTTACATGCCCGGTCAACAAATTTCATTATTTTTACGCGTTCGATCAATGAAATTCATGATTTTTACAAGTTCAATCTACAAAATTAAGGATTTTTACGCGTTCGATCTACGAAATTCAGGATTTTTACGCGGTCGATCGACGAAATTCAGGATTTTTACGCGGTCGATCGACGAAATTCAGGATTTTTACGCGGTCGATCGACGAAATTCAGGATTTTTACACGTTCGATCTACGAAATTCAGGATTTTTACGCGGTCGATCGATGAAATTCAGGATTTTTACGCGGTCGATCGGTGAAATTCAGGATTTTTATGCGGTCGATCGACGAAATTCAGGATTTTTACGCGGTCGATCGACGAAATTCAGGATTTTTACGCGGTCGATCGACGAAATTCAGGATTTTTTAGAGTGTCAACAATACTCCAGATTGTAAAACATGCAATGGGGAGTTATGAGATGAAAAAAAAAAAAAAAAAGCAAAATATTAATTGGTTATTTTTTTAAACCAAAAACATTGGGAAGGAGGTGTCCATTAATGGCATATCTACATAGCTGCAACCTTGGCATAATCGTAATTGTGAGGGCCGCAAGATAACAAAATTCCTAAACAGCGTAATTAAACTGGACACTGTAATAAAATATAATGTAATAAGATTTATTAAATTATAAAATAATACTTACATGAGATGTATCAACAAGTCTCTGTTCAACCACATTTTACTAGCAGCTAAGCTTCCACTCTGGAAGAGAAGAAAATCAATAACAACCCAATACAAAATGGCTTATAACTGAATATAAGAACATTTTATAAATTTATTTTAATTCACAGAAGAAGCTACAAAGTTTAATTAATCAAAGTTTAACTAAATTAATTAAAAAAGTTTTAAGACTATACTCTTTTTAAGTTATAACTCAAAGCTAAAGCACAGTTTGTTTTTTTCTGTAAAGGCTTCTTGTAAAAAGGTCTGGTTCATAAAATGGCAGTATCTATGTTAAATATTATGTAAAATTGTTTTATAATTTAACTTTTAATACTTTAGTCTGAAATATGAAAATATTAGGCCAGCCGAATATTCGGTATACTTGTGGGCTGAATATTCAGTATTCGGCCAAAATCGCTATTCAGTGCATCCTTAGTTTATAGTAATTTAAATTTACTTTATAAGCTTTTAAAATTTTCGTAATTACATTTTAAAAGTTACAGATTACTAACTAATATGCTAAAACATATGTATCAACAATTATACATCCCAAGAAGGAAATCCATATACTGCGATATTTTTTAATATTCCTTTAGATTCCGGTTTCAGAGGTTTTATCAAATAAATACTTGACAAAGTTGATTACATAGTTAAATATTATGTACTTTATGATTAAAATAAGTTGGCTATTATTTACTTTGTGGAGGAGGAAGAGGGGAAGGGGATCAAAAAGTATGTTTACCTCCTGTGAACAAAAACAGCATTTTGGCCTTGAATGAGGGTTCCTGCAGTGGAGCTCCCCCCCAACAAATTTTGACAAACAAAATCAAAGCATATTTTTATATATTTTAAATAATTTTTTAGTTTACTTTCAATTAATAACTCCAAAATAATATTCATCCACAATTACTTATTATAAACACATTATTTAATTTTACTGAATAATTTATTTATATTTAATAATAGAAGTTAAAATGTTTTGATTTAACTTGGTTATTAGGGTGGGTCGAAAAAACCGAAATTTATATAATCGAAACATAATAGTGCGGAAAAGTTGCCATTGGTAATAAGGAATAAATTCACAAAATATTACACCAAATGGTTAATATCTTTTAAATATCTTTTACCGCCGCAAAGAGGGCAAAGTTTAAAAAAAACGTATTTTTTTTTTTTTTCTTTTTTTTTAAATTAAATTATCTAACTACAATTTCTAATAGAATGCAAAAGCTACATCAAGATGTTAGTAATGTTCCAATAAAATGTCATTATGGTGAAATTATTTCTATTACTGCCGCAGGGGCAGCCAAAATTTTGAAAAAAAACGGCAAAAATTTCAATTTTCCGTTTTTTACTTTTTTTCAAATTCATATTATATGTCTACTATTAAAAAAATTTACATTATATCTAGTAATACCTAATAAATGTCTAGTAATTTTGATGATCGGGATTGCCCACCAAGGGCGAGAGCGGCCCGCCCCTCTTAAACTTTGGAAAAAAGGGCTTTTTGAAGAAATTTTTGCGATTTTATGGTAAATTTAAGGATTTTTTTAGTAGGGGCGACCTTTTACATAAATTCCACCTCAATTTTCACTTTTTCTCCCCCATCCCAACAAAAAATCTCTAAAAAGTTCCGGAAAATCCCCAAAATCACTTCAAAAAACACATTTCTCTCAAATTTAGGGGGGGGGGGGGGGCTCTCTCGCCCCTGGTTGGCAATGCTCATGATCAAAATTACTACACATTTATAAGTTATTACAAGCTATAATGTAAATTTATTTAATTCTAGACATATAATAAAAATTAAAAACTTTAAAAACGAAAAATTGAAATTTTTGCCGGATTTTTTCAAAATTTTGACTGCCTCTGCAGCGGTAATAGAAATGATTTCGACCCGATTGATTATGTCAGAAACTAAACAAATGTTTTGATTTATCACTCAAGGTCAGAAATCTCATTTTTTAAATCAAAATATTTTTACTTTCATTATTAAATATAAATAAATTAGTCAATAAAATTAAGTGTGGGGGGGGGGGGGGGCTTCAAAAAGTATGTTTACCTCCTGTGAACCAAAAAAAAAGAGCTAGTTTTGGCCTTGAATAAAGGTTCCTGCAGTAGAGTTCCCCCCCCCCCCCCAACAAATTTTGACAAACAAAATCAAAGCATATTTTATATATTTTAAATAATTTTTTAGTTTACTTTCACAATTAATAATTCCAAAATAATATTCATCCACATTTACTTATTATAAACACATTATTTAATTTTATTGAATCATTTATTTATATTTAATAATAGAAGTTAAAATGTTTTGATTTAACTTGGTTATTAGGGTGGGTCGAAAAAACTGAAATTTATATAATCGAAACGTAATAGTGCGGAAAAGTTGCCATTGGTAATAAGGAATAAATTCACAAAATATTACACCAAATGGTTAATATCTTTTAAATATCTTTTACCACCGCAAAAAGGGCAAAATTTAAAAAAATCGCTTTTTTTTTTTTTAAATTATTTAACCATACCAATACAATTTCTAATTCTAATAGAATGCAAAAGCTACATCAAGATGTTAGTAATGTTCCAATAAAATGCCATTATGGTGAAATTATTTCTATTACCGCCACAGAAGCAGCCAAAATTTTGAAAAAAAACGGCAAAAATTTCAATTTTCCGTTTTTTACTTTTTTTCAAATTCATATTATATGTCTACTATTAAAAAAATTTACATTATGTCTAGTAATAACTAATAAATGTCTAGTAATTTTGATGATGGGGATTGCCAACCAAGGGCGAGAGGGGCCCGCCCCTCTTAAATTTTGGAAAAAAGGGCTTTTTGAAGAAATTTTTGTGATTTTATGGTAAATTTAAGGATTTTTTTAGTAGGGGGGACCTCTTACATAAATTCCCCCTCAATTTTCAATTTTTTTCCCCCTCCCAATAAAAAATTTCTAAAAAGTTCCGGAAAATCCCCAAAATCACTTCAAAAAACACATTTCTCTCAAATTTAGGGGGGGGGGGGGGCTCTCTCGCCCCTGGTTGGCAATGCTCATGATCAAAATTACTACACATTTATAAGTTATTACAAGCTATAATGTAAATTTATTTAATTCTAGACATATAATAAAAATTAAAAACTTTAAAAACGAAAAATTGAAATTTTTGCCGGATTTTTTCAAAATTTTGACTGCCTCTGCAGCGGTAATAGAAATGATTTCGACCCGATTGATTATGTCAGAAACTAAACAAATGTTTTGATTTATCACTCAAGGTCAGAAATCTCATTTTTTAAATCAAAATATTTTTACTTTCATTATTAAATATAAATAAATTAGTCAATAAAATTAAGGGGGGGGGGGCTTCAAAAAGTATGTTTACCTCCTGTGAACCAAAAAAAAAAGGAGCTAGTTTTGGCCTTGAATGAGGGTTCCTGCAGTAGAGTCCCCCCCCCCCCCCCCCAACAAATGTTGACAAACAAAATCAAAGCATATTTTATATATTTTAAATAATTTTTTAGTTTACTTTCAATTAATAATTCCAAAATAATATTCATCCACATTTACTTATTATAAACACATTATTTAATTTTATTGAATCATTTATTTATATTTAATAATAGAAGTTAAAATGTTTTGATTTAACTTGGTTATTAGGGTGGGTTGAAAAAACCGAAATTTATATAATCGAAACGTAATAGTGCGGAAAAGGTGCCATTGGTAATAAGGAATAAATTCACAAAATATTACACCAAATGGTTAATATCTTTTAAATATCTTTTACCGCTGCAAAGAGGGCAAAGTTTAAAAAAATCGCTTTTTTTTTTTTTATTTAATTAAATTATCCAACCATACCAGATACAATTTCTAATAGAATGCAAAAGCTACATCAAGATGTTAGTAATGTTCCAATAAAATGTCATTATGGTGAAATTATTTCTATTACCGCCGCAGGGGCAGCCAAAATTTTGAATTAAAAAAAAAAAACGGCAAAAATTTCAATTTTCCGTTTTTTACTTTTTTTCAAATTCATATTATATGTCTACTATTAAAAAAATTTACATTATATCTAGTAATAACTAATAAATGTCTAGTAATTTTGATGATGGGGTTGCCAACCAAGGGCGAGAGGGGCCTGCCCCTGTTAAATTTTGGAAAAAAGGGCTTTTTGAAGAAATTTTTTGCGATTTTATGGTAAATTTAAGGATTTTTTTAATAGGGGGGAAATCTTACATAAATTCTCCCTCAATTTTCACTTTTTCTCCCCCCTCCCAACAAAAAATCTCTAAAAAGTTCCGGAAAATCCCGAAAATCACTTCAAAAAACCCCTTTCTCTCAAATTTAGGGGGGGGGGGGGGCCTCTCTCGCCCCTGGTTCGCAATGCTCATGATCAAAATTACTACATATTTATAAGTTATTACAAGCTATAATGTAAATTTATTTAATTCTAGACATATAATAAAAATTAAAAACTCTAGAAAAAACGAAAAATTGAAATTTTTGCCGGTTTTTTCAAAATCTTGACTGCCTCTGCAGCGGTAATAGAAATGATTTCGACCCACCCTATTGATTATGTCAGAAACTAAACAAATGTTTTGATTTATCGCTCAAGGTCAGAAATCTCATTTTTTAAATTAAAATATTTTAACTTTCGTTATTAAATATAAATGAATTAGTCAATAAAATTAAGTGGGGGGGGGGGGGCTTCAAAAAATATGTTTACCTCCTGTGAACAAAAAAAAAGAGCTAGTTTTGGCCTTGAATGAGGGTTCCTGCAGCAGAGTTCCCCCACCCCCAACAAATTTTGACAAACAAAATCAAAGCATATTTTTATATTTTTTAAATAATTTTTTAGTTTATTTTCAATTAATTCGAAAATAATTTTCAATAATAAAAGTTAAAATGTTTTGATTTAACTTGGTTATGTTAGAAACAAAACAAATGTTTTGATTTAACTGGGAATTATGTCAGAAACAAAACAAATGTTTTGATTTAACTGGGTTATGTCAGAATCATTGTTCAAAATTAGCAGTCAGTCGTCAAATGCAACTACATAGCATTTGACGACTACAAAATTGTTCCCGGGAGTTAAATTTGATGCCTAACCCTTTTTAACATTTATTTTTTGTTTAACTTAGCCAATCACTCGCTTTTGAAAATTTGGTCTGACACCAAACATAAATTCTAATGCGAGACAGTTTGAGAGCGATTTTTAGCAGAGTGTGCAAATCCAAATGAATACATTAATTTATGCAAACTTCTAAACTTTATATTGAACCTGCCATTTAGCACTCTGAATGTGAAAAGGGATTTAGTCAGTTTAATTTAATAAAAAATGATATACATAACCGTTTATCCACTGATATTGTTAATGATTTATTAATGATAAAACTGTGTGGACCCAATTTAGCAGATTTTTGTCCAGATAAAGCTATAAATCCCTGTGAAATGATGTAGCTGAAGGACGGTTAAGAAATCCTGATTCTATTATCTAACTTTATTAAAATTAGTGGGTATTGTTTGACTTTCATCTGTGCACTCTACATGCAGTCAAGCATTGTTAGCATTAAATTGCTTAACCCTTTATATCTTGAATTAATTTTCCAGCTACTTTTTAAATGCTCAGAATCCTCGATTATTTCCACCAGTTATTATTATTTTTTTTTTTTTGTAAAGTTTTTCTTATCTAATCATAGCATTTTTGAGATTCAATTAGGTGAAAATTTCTCATTTGATAAACCGGTGGTAACAGATTAAAAATTCTGTAAAAGACTCTCGTCGCGAAGGGGTTAAAGTGGTACTTATAAGTACCGTCAGGATAAAAAGGGTTAATGATGATTTTTGCTTAACATGAATTGATAATGCAGTCCCAACAGATAAGATGGTACTATTATTTTAATGGTTAACACACACACAAATGTGGTCCTTTTAGATTTCATTTTAACAAATTTTTTTTTTTTTTTTTTTTGCTAAATTTAAGTAATTATCAACAACGGATAAAATTTTGTTTAACATGGTTAAGTGCATTTTTCTATTAACCCCTTAACTGCCACGTGAGTATATATACGCCTTTAGAAAACATATTCTTCTTTTACAGGTTTGGCAAACCCACGTGCCAATAAGGCATTTTTCATTACCAGTTCCGTATTTAGCTCACGGTAACATCTGTATTTTGTTATCACTATGCCAGAAAAGTTATCTTCAGCTTATTTATTCGCAGAATTCTCTGATAAAATAAGGTATTGGGGGGGTCTTGTCAGATTTCGTTGGCAGTTAAGGGGTTAAATTTGAAAATGTAGTATTAACTAAAAAAGCTTTATCAGTTTTACAGTTGCTTCAATAATTATAATATTGTAGATTATGAACTTCAATAATTTAAATAAAAACAAAATATTCACAATTTTCTGTAAAATAGCATATAACGATACAGTTATGTGAATTTTAGAAATTGCAACTAGAAATTTTTATTAGACGCCTAAGATAGTTACAGTAAGCATCACTTCACACCTACCTTTCATTACCCAATTTCTATCACTGGTCAGAAACAAAACAAACGTTTTGATATATTGCCTGCGGTCAGCCATCTCATTTTTTAAATCAAAACATTTTAACTTATATTATTAAATATAAATAAATTAGCCAATAAAATTAAATAATGTGTTTATAATAAGTAAATATGGATGACAGGAAATGAGAAACAAAACAAATATGTCTTGATTTAAAAAACAAGATGGCACACAGCAGGTTAATCACAAAGCTGTTCCTTTATTACTTTATGCAGTTTAACCCTTAATTGCTGTCACAAAAACTGTTGCATACATACTGTGAGTGGTTTTGGTTTCCAAGACCGCTTGATTGAAAGATTAATAAAAAGCTCGAATAACTAATAAGATACTGCTTCTGTTCTAAACTTTATGTAGGGGAGACCGGTACACAGTGGACCACTTTTTCAGTTAACATTTTTTTTTTCTCTTTAACAGACTGACCGATCTGTATGAAAATATTTTTGAATATTCCTTAAACCTTCTTACATCCATCATAATTTTCTTACAACATAGTTTTCAATACATTTTTCAAAAAAAAAAAAAAAAAAAAAAAAAAAAAAAAAAAAAAAAATTATATACACTTGTGAAGTGGACCAGTGTACCCCGGAAGCGCGGTACAGTGGACCACTATTAGGTATTATCTAAAATACAATATAAATCTATTTTTCATTAATCTAATTATTTTTTGTTGCCCGTTCACCCACAAAATAACATAGTAATATAAATTTTGAAGCAAAAACAAAAAAATTATATTTTGAAAATAATAACTGATTAATACAGGAACAATTGCAATTTAGTTGAAGTTATTACTTAAGTACAAAAAAATCAGCTCACATTAAAATTTGCAAATTAAATTCTTAAGTACTTATGAGTAAGATTGAGCCTGGAATTTTCAAGAAATAATTTTGGGTCTGAGAGCAACATTATGAAATCATTGACATCAACAGCAGATTCATCTACAGTTTCAGAAGAAATAAACTGATTTCCATTCAATTTGCGTCTCATAAATCTTACTTGAATAAAATCATCAACAATTAGACTACAGTTATATTTATCAAAGGCAGTAAATACAAAACAAAATATTTCTTACTATGTTAAATAAATTGTTATTTTTATTTGTTTACTTTATTTTACAGTTAAATCTACTTTAAAACAATCTTTCTTTATAGAAAATAAGCAATTATTAAATATTTTGAACATTCTGCATTACAGGAGCAGAGTGGATTGTGGACCACTGTGCCCCAGGAGTGGGTGGTCCACTGTACCCCATGTTGAAGTTCAATAAATAATCATATTAATATTGTTCATAGCTTTCTTTTAAACATATTAACTTTAAAGTAAAATAAAAACAAGTATCTTAGCTTTGGTCATATATTACAGATACAGAGGACAGTCAATTCTCAAATACTCATCATACATTACATGCAGATAGATTTTAAAAACCAAATTTTGAAGGGAAAACTTGCGGGTATGTACAAACAAAACAAAAACACAATTTGATTATTTTTTTTTCTTAGAAGGACAGTAATTACTTGAACTTCATTTTTATAAACATGGGAAGACTTATTTTACTTTCTTTAATCATTGTTGAACGCTAAATTATACTTTGTGATAATTTAAGAAGTATTTTGTTTTGTTTATTTAAGGAGTTTAAGTATCTCCTTGGAAACTTTTTAAATTCTATGGAGTTTCTAAGTAGTGTAAGGCGTCTGTATGAACCCTGCTATAGTTAAACTGAAAATCACAAGTTACTGTGAAAATTGATAAAAGCACTACCGCTAAAAGCAGCTAAAAGATTTTTTTTTTTTCCCCCAAAAGCCGTAGCATTTAAGCCTAACATTTATAACTAGGATTAGGGTGGTTTTATTCCAAACAAACGTTCATTTACAATGTTTTTTAGAGAACATTACAACATAAAATTGAATAATTTACCTTTTTTCTGTAAAATAGACAACATCAGGCGAGAAAAATTGGGTTAGAATCTTGTATATACAATTCTTGTTTACGCCACAGATTACGCTTGCCTCATGTATCTCGACAACAGAAGGAAAGGCACCGCGCACGCGCAGATGGAAACTAATATATCCTCGACTCCTGTCGGCCTGTCACACTATTCAAAAAATTAGCAGTTGGAATTTTATTTAATTAGTTTTAGAATATATGCTTTATGTAATTTAGATCATTTTCACTGTCTCTGGGAGATGTAGAATACCCCAACTGTGCATTTGAGAGGGGTAAAATTATAAAATTTCAAATCTTAAAAATTTAAAAAAAAAAAAAAAAAATTAAAATTTTTGAAAATTTACCGAGAAGAAAATTTTGAGATATTCCTCATTTAAGTTTGTAATTTTTAAAAACTTAAAATTTTAACAAAAGTTTTTTTTTTTTTTTTTGAAAAAAAATTATTAAAAAAAAATAATAATATACAGTAAAATATGTGTTTTAAAGCTATATTTTTCTTTATAATATCTATATAATATATACATATGTACATACGTCCAATTCAATGAGGGGGTTACCCCCCCCCCCCATTGAATTATTATTAAAAAATGTTGAAAAAGAATTTAATCTTATATTATTAGTCAAATTGCAGGTCATAGAAGAACAGAAAGTGTGAAATATGTTTTATCCCCCCCCCCAGCTCCACCTTCACATCCCTCGAGGGGGTGAGGGAGGAAAATATTGCTGGAAGGGGGGGCACGAATCTGTGACGTTGAAATGTTTCTTTTCAGGCAATATTGTATTCTCATAGGAAATACATGCACTTTTGAAAAAATTTACAGATTTGAATTGGCACCATTATGCATAGAAATAATCAAAACTTGGAATATAGAAATTTTTACATCTATAAAAAGTAAAGACTTTTGTGCATAAAAAATGCACACTTTTTGCGAACACGGAACAGGCAGTTATTTTATGCAAAAAATTTGCACAGTTTTTGAAAACAAAAAATATGCACTTTTTTGTATGCATAAAAAATGCATATAATGTGCACACAAAGTGTACACTTTTTGAAATATTCAAAAATATTCACTTTTTTTGCACAAATTGTACACAATTGAAACTTTTTTGCAAAAAAAGTGCAAACATTTTCTAGCTGGGTATAAAATCACTAATTCGGATATTTGAAACGAATATATAAAATAATAATTGCCCAACTGAACGGAAGGAGAATAAAATATCCTGCTTGGTTTTCTTTCCAATTTTAATGAGAATATGACATCAATTATGGTAAAATGACATTTATTCCTTTCTCTCTTTTATTGGCAGCAAGGAAAAAAATGCTCCCTATACATTAGAGAAATGCTATTAAAGTTTAAAACAAATGAATATTTCAGTAGCATTACTTTTTTAATAATGAATTATATGTTTACACATAAATAACAAAGCCTTGACGAAACAGAGAAAATAGCCTTGGCAGAAAAGGAAATTTGGCAACATACTTTCTGTCAACCTATTAACTTTGTCATTTCGTATACAGAAGCATTTTTTCAATATTTATACAATTTGTTTAGCGTAGAATGTCATTTATCCTATTTTATATATAATCAGAAGTAATTTGTATAGAAAAAACAATAATATACGTATAATTAAAATACGCATATAAACAAAAAAATCGTCGAATTTGTTTCCATGGCTGTTTATGTCATTTGGCAGCAAATCTCACTTTCTGATGCCCGAATTGCGCCAAGCTTTTTAAAAAAGCGTCAAGACCCCTATAATAGAAAAGTACCAAAAGTTCATTGGGTTTTTTTTCATAACTTTTGGCAACAAATCTATGTATATTAACGAATCTATCCCTTTTTGAAGCTCGAAATACGCCAAACCTAAAAGCAAAGGATCCTGTACTGGAAAAGTACCCGATTTTCTTATGGACAATATTCAAGTGACATAACATGGTGTAAAATTATCGCGGATAGCAAATTTGTTTAAATATCTCATCAATTGATGCCGAATAAATGCAGGCATGCATGCACAAAATATTTAATTAATATTGTATGATAAATAATTATTAGAAAATTCGTATATACATATTAATTAAAATAAATAATTTACATATTTAAAATAACATGAAAATATGCATGATGGTGCATTAAAATAGAGAGAAAATTAAAATCTGTTGCTGAAAATGTCTATAACATAGTACTTTTTAATACCGTGGTTCTTAATGTTACTCACAAACAGATGGAATTTTTCTCATCCTTAAACGCAAAGGAAGAATAGAATACAGATCGTTGTTATAAAAGTCCGACAGGTTGCCACAATTTAAACCTAACCATTTTATACAAGCTGGTTTTCAAGTTGTAATTGATTTTACTTATCAATTCCGAAAACAGTCGTCAGTTGTCGCAACAGCTGTGTATGAGGCCATGATAATCAAAAAATGACCCATTAAAACGTTAAAAGCATGGAACCCCAATTACAGATTTACCAATATTTTTAAAACAAAGCACGCTGTCATGTTTTTAGAGGCCTCGAAGTCTGAGCGGGGGTTGGCGAGCGTAGCTCGCAGGGGGTAGGCCCCCTAGTATAAATTATAAATTTATTAAAACATCTTAATAAAATGCCTAAGGCAAAGAAATGATCACTGAACATTGTATAAAGATGTACACTGATATAATAATACTGCTATTAAAAATATATATAAGTAAAGTACTAAATGAAAATTAAGGTATACAAATAAATTTTGAAAGATCCTTGCCTCAAAGTGAAATATATATAAATTGGTTGAAAAGTTTCATGAATCGAAAATTTTTATTAATCCAATACTTTCTTCTTGTAAAGGTAGAAAAAGTAAAAAATAAGGGCCCAGTGTCATCTCATTCGGAGCCCCAATTTTGATATTTCCCCCTCTCTCAAATAGATTGAAATATTATCAATTGAATCGTTATTTGTGATGTATGTTTTCTGTTAAGTATCGATTATTTTACACCTTCCGTTATGAGATTTTATGTGCTGAATTTTTTAAATAGTTTTTTCTTCTTTGGAGATTATGATCAACATTTTATACTTTTAGAGTAGGGCGAAGTTAAACAAAATAATATATTTCTCTAAATATGCATTTATGTATGTATCGTATGTTCGTGTATGCTTTCTAAGGCATTAAAATAGGAAGGTGATCCCGCATGAACTCCAAACTCTGCGCTCCACTTTGGTTTAATAGGTCTTTGATGATGATAATAAACAAAATCTATTTCAATTATCCCCTTTCCTTTCATCCGATAATCGACATCGAAACGGTTAGTGTAATCGTAATGACTATCACGTCATTAAAATATCTTAACCGTTGTATCGTTATGCTAGCGACTTTAAATACAGCTTATATTACTATATACACGATAATCTACACTGCAAAAAAATAATTGTTGATTTTATAGTATAAAACGCGCGGTAACCTATTACTGCTTGCACGGCAGCGTATTACTGCTTATTTTACTGTTTAATACTGTTAATTTTACGGTTGCGCGGTAGCGTATTACTGCTTGCACGGCAGCGTATTACTGTTTATTTTACTGTTTAATACTGTTAATTTTACGGCATAATACTGGCAGCTGGGGTGCCAGTTTTATACTGTAAAATCAAACATTATTTTTTGCAGTGTATTAAAATTCTTTGATGTATTATTATAAATATATATGATTTGAGAACCATTTTTAAAAGAAAAACGAGTCCTCTTTAATGAAACGACGCAATTCGAATTTTGCATCTGTCTGATCTCTTTAGTGATAAACTTTGGTAATAAATTCGAAAACAAACGTGAAATGCTATAGGGTGCTCGAGAGTATTATAACAACAAACAGAGGTGATAATTATATAGCAATAATGAACAACTAGATAGTACCCGTCAAGATTTGACGGTAGATAACTTGAAAGTTCCTTTAGAAATATGCTTTTATTTTTAATTAGATGCTTTAAAATTAAGTATTGAACATTTTATGAAATGTTATATTGTGTAAGCGATTCCTATAGATGTAAGACGATAGATGGTGTTTTCCTTTACATTTGTTTTGACTGAAAATATAAAAAATTTTATACTCAATATTTTGAAAATAAATATTAAATATGCGAAAAAATCAAACTTCATGATATTTTGAAAATAAATATCGGTTATATATCATGATATATATCAAGATATATATCCATTGATATATATCACCGAACCCTGATATCCCTTGAGGGGAAAGAAAAATAAAGAAAAGTTTTGTTTGAAAAGTTTCTGGAGAGTGTATGCCACACGTGTATATATATATAAATTTTTCCAATCATGTATTTAATAATATAAATTTACACAATATAATAAACAACATTAATAATAATTTTCCAATAAAAAATTTTACCATTCACAAGACATATAAATATAATCGCACACTTGGACGTAAAATTTTTAATTACAATTCTTTTGCAAAAAATTTGGTCTCTTCAAAGAATTACCCATGTTATTGTAATGACCCAAAATATCAAAAGTATATAAATACAACACATGGTCATATCATTACTGGTGATCTTAATATTGTAGAACAACCTATTTTACAAAACTTAATGCATAATGGCACAAAATTTCGTCTTCCATATAAGTGTAATATCAAATCCATAATATTGCAGTTTATTCAAGATATTGATTTGTTTATATATAAAATTGCTGTTGATTACAATAAACCAATCGAATATTTCAGTGAATGGAGATTTTCTGTAATTGATAAATTAAAAAATGAAATTATAAAAAATTATCATCATATTACACATGCAGCTTTTAAAAACATAAATAAACATATATCAGAATTACAAAACAAATTTATAATTTCTTATGTAGATAAATCTCCAAATAATTATGCTATCATTTGTAAAGAATACTATAAAGTGTTAATTCACAATGCAATCAACACAAGTAATATTTTTAATAAAACTAAATTAAATATTGAAATAAATAACAGAAAATTATTAAATTATCACAAATTACTAAAAATCAAATGTAATAATTTTAATTATCCTTATCTTGTTATAATTCCAAAATTTCATAAAAATCCTATTAAATTTCGCACTGTTACCATCGGTTGTAACACATATAATAAAAATGCAAGCAATTTACTACTTAATATTTTAAAGCAGATATATGATATAACGCTAAAACATAATAACCAACATTGCCTAAAAAATAGTTTTCAACTCATTAATAGAATACATAATATCAATCCGGTAAAATTCATAAAAACATTGGATTTTAATGATTTATTTAATAACATTGATATAAAAGATTTACATAAAACAATGTGTATATTATTTAAAGAATTTAAATCTCAATTAAAATTAAAAGAACATATTTCAGTAAATTTTTTTAAAACTTTACTAAATTTTACATTGCATAATAATTACATTATATATGACAATATTATCTATAAACAATGTCAGGGAATTCCGCAGGGCGGAACCGCATCTAGTATTCTCTCTGACCTTTACTTATATTATTATGAAAGAAATATAAGTCCGAACACTGATTATGTATTTTATCGCTATATTGATGACATTATCATATTTTATTTCAATGAAAAAAATTGCACATCACCACTCAATTTTTATCCTACTCAGCTTAAATTAAGCGAAAATGATTTAATTAATAATATAAACTTTCTTGACTTAAAAATTAATATTACTAATAATTATAAATTAATTTTTGATATTTATGATAAGAGATTTGATTTCCCATTTAAAGTAAATATTTTTACCAATTATGCTTCATGTTTACATAAATCTGTTTATAAAAATATAATTATCAATTATCTACATCGTATATACTTATGCTCAGATATAAATAAAAACAAAAATATTAGATATATTCGAGATCAAGCAAAAATATATGGATATCCTATTTTTATGATAAATTCAATCATCAACTCTTTTAAATAACATTTATTATATAATTTAAATATAAACATGGTATGTAATAAATTATTGTTTTAGTGTGCGATAACATATAACAAAAGATATAGAAAATAATAATTATAACATACATTATTACAATTATAACATATTAGGAAATTTAATATTTAATATTTGTTTGAACATTATATACACTTTATGTAGAAAATTACAAATATAACATACATAATTACAATTATAACATATTAGGAAATTTAATATTTGATTGAACATTATTTATACTTTGTATAGTTGTGATTGTGCGTTGCCGATCACCTCTGTTTAAGGTATTATTGATGTGCAGTTTTCATACATTTATAAATTAACTTATACAATAACAAATTAAATTATACAATGATAACATTGGTGATTATAACTCATATATATATATCTATTTGCAATATATATAAAAATAAATATATATAGTTTTTATTTTTGTCTATGAATAATTAAAATTAACAAGTATTTTAATTACTGCATTGCATTAATTTGATTGAAAAACAGTAGTAATACTATTAATTATCAACATTATAAATTTTGAGATATTTTGAATTGTTTATGAATTATTTAATTAGATATTTAAATTAATCTATAAATATAAAATATATTTACAATGTAGTATAAATTAAACATTAATTATTTAAAAACAAGTCTAATATATATTTAAGTAGTAGTAAAAATAAAACATTAATTATTTAATAAATGTCTATAATATCAGTGGATTAACACAGCTGGAAGCAAAAATATTTTGAATTAAAATAATATCTCTTTTACATAATATATTCTTGTTAAGAATATCTGAAATGCTGTGCAAGTTGAATTAATTCTGTGTAGATTTATTCATATAGTAGTATTATATTTTTTTTTTGAATTTTAAGTAAAATTACAAGTTAGTATTGTTTTTTAAAGTTTATTTATATAAATAAATCTAATGAAGTGAGTATGTAACTAATAAAGTGGATATATAACTAAATATTAATTATGAACTATTATAATACCAATAGATGGCGACACTTTACCTTTCAGGTAGTTGTAGATAATATTGTTAATATTATATTTAATTTAACTATAGAGGGAGCTATTGATTGTATATTAATTTTACTTTCAGGAATTAAAATTGGATGGAGTAATATATATTCACGGATATAAATTTGTTATAAGTGTATTAAAACCAGAATTATTTTGAGTGTTTTTGAATCATTTTGTGATTGGGTGTCATTTATGGGGTTGTGTTTAAAAAAAAAGTGTGCTCTCAACTTGTCTTACAAATCATTTCTCTCAACTCGACTTAGTTAACATGTATGATGCATTGCCATGTGGATGTGAATATTATGTAGACGTTGTGACATTTTAAGGATTCTGTATAATTATTGTGAGTAAAATATTTTATCTACACTTTACGAGTTCATATTTCCAATTTATTATTTCAAAACTGTTATCTCGTGGTAATTTAGTGAGGTGTTAATTGCAGTTTTTTGGATAATCGATGTGAGTGAAATATATTGTATTTTCTTAATGGTTTTTTATTTCCTATTTAAATGTTTCCAAATTTTGGTATTTCCAATTGTTGTCTGGTAATAATTCAGTGTACCTGGATGATTCTACTGATCTTAGCATTATGCCAGTGGAATTATGAAACACTGAATTATTATTTAAAACACATGTGGGTGCATCCAGGCTGATGAGTACATGTGCATGTGTTTTTCCATGTCCAATTCATATTTGATTCTCATGTGGTCCAATTTTCCATTGTGTATGGTTCATATTTAATTTGTTAATCCATTTGTGTTTACTTAGTTGCAACTCCAATTTATAATTTTTTTTTTTTTCCCCTTTCTCTCTATTTCTTTTTTCAATATTCTTTTGGTATGAGTAAAATTTGGCTAATTACCATTGAAGCATCAGCTATGGTAATATTATGTTTGCACATGGTATTTATTAGCTATGTGGTATTCTGTATACACAGTATCATTGATTATCTCTTTGGAGATTTAAGTAGAATAGAACTTGATATGTTTTTTGAAATTCATAGATATTATAATTATATATATATATATATATATATATATATATATTTTGTCATGAAGTATAAACTTAGTGACTGGCTGCAAAGCATAACGTTTATGTAAATAGTAATCGTAAAAGTTTGTACAGCTTATCTTAATTTTCATCTCACGTTTTTGTCATATAGAAATAGGAAAAGAGTAAAAAATTTCTGTTTGATCTTTCCTTTTTAAATTTTTCTTTCAGTCTGGGATTGACATTTTTATCTTGTTTCTTTTGGGGAAAAAAAAAAAAAAAAAACTTCTACGGATCTGAAATTTCATCCAGAAACTATTTTTCTGTTCATACGCGTGCAATTCGCGTACAGAACTTTGGGGGCAAATAAGTTCTGCTTGTCAGTCATAGCTTATGCGTTCTTGTGGCTATTCCATTACAGCGTGTCCCCATGATTGTCAGGTGTCATTCCATATCTAGCCTTTCATGCTGTATTAGAGAACTATTAAATTTCTCGCCTGATGGAAGCCATCGCGGAATTCTACTAATTAGCAGCACGTATCTCGAATTTCTTTGTCGTATTTTTAATGATATGGTGATTAAATTATTAAGAAACGAGTAATTAAAAAAATTGGTGCGTGCAGGGCCTGATCATCACAGGGGCGCATGGGACACGTGACCCTATCGTCCAGTTATACACTGGAAAAAAAAAAAGTTAATTTTACAGTATAATACTGACAGCTGGGGTGCCAGTATTATACTGTAAAATCAACAATTTTTTTTTTTTGCAGTGTAGGGGGTCCCAAAATGCATTTTGTGTATTCTTTGAAAAATACACATTGAAGAAAATATCTTGCTTGCAGTTGGCATTAAAAAAGCATTTCATTTATTTGTCATCACAGAACTATCTCGGTATTTGCAAATGAATTTAAAAGAACCTGCCAAATTCCTAAAAATTAAATATTATGTCAAATATGTTTATGCGAATAACTTAAGGCTTTAGTATTCTAATTAACATCAAAAAGACAAAATAAAGCATTTTTAGCACTTTCCAACCTAGTTGAAAAGTGCTTATGACTTCGGTTTGTCTGGCCGTATGGCCGTCTGCCGTCTGGCCGTCTGCCGTCTGGCCGTATGGCCGTCTGCCGTCTGCCGTCTGCCGTCTGTCCGTGCTCTAACTCCCGTAAATATGCTCGGATTGCTCTGCAATTTTTATATGTTATTGTCGTTATCTATAGCATGTTCCCTATTTCAACGGAAGTGTGTAGCACTTATAGTTTTTTACAGGGGTACTCAAAAGAATTCCGTTACATTGCGGTCTATGGGGAAAAATCATTTACGGTTTATTTAAATAATGTTTCCCTATTTTAAACGCATTGACATTTATATATATCACTAAGGTGTATTAGAAAAAGCTTAATATGGAATAGGGTGTGCATATCACTTATAGTTACTTTACAGGGACAGTCAAAAGAATTCCGTTACATTACGTCTATGGAGAAAAATCGTCTGCGGTTTATTTAAATAGTGTTTCACTATTTTAAACGCATTGAAATTTATATATATTACTAATGTGCATTACAAGAGGCTTACTACAGAATAGTGTGTGTATAGCAGTCATCGTTCATTTACAGGGACACACAAAAGAATTCTCTACTGTCTCTTAACAATAATTCCTGGAAGTGCGTTTTAAGTTACTGAACGCGATTTTAATTTTAACTCGCTTTTTGTCTATTACGTGGTGTGCATAAATTCTGTAGATCCTATACAGGGCAGCACAAAAGTTCGCGAACACATTTCCGTTTATTGACAGAAACTCCAGAAGGAGAATTTTAAACTGTGCTACGCGTTTCCTAACTAAACTAAAATTTAGCATCCTATATAGTATATATACAAATCTATAGATCATATACAGGGCTGAATAAGAGTATTCGGATATTTTTCCGAATATTGCATCTGTTGGAAATTCCTGAAATTAGGTTTTTAAATATGTTATGCGTTTTCCAAATTGTTTACTTAAATGGTATCTTTTAGCTTATTAAACGGTATGTTTTGAGAAATTATTTTGGAAACGATGGAAAGTGCTACATAATCTATGCTTGACGCATGATTTTTCGTTCTTGTTTAAAATATGCAACAATGGTATAAAATTTAAACTGCATTATAAGGCTCTATGTTATGGTTATAATGTAATTATTTGGAGAAGGGGGAGGGGCATAAAATAAAATGTGTCCCACGGGTGCTCTGGGTGCGTGTCCTGCAGATTCGGTAGAAGTGAAACTTTTATCTGCGTGTGTCAGTATATGAATGAAATAAGTATATGAACATGAGTTGGTTGTTAATGCTTTCTCGAGAGAAAAGCTAGCGCGGCGCACTCGAAAAGTGGAATCGTCCCGTATGGAAAATGGCATTGCACATTCTGAAAATGGCACAGTGACATTGTACTTGGAAAATAAGCACAAACTTACGCCTTGTTGAATATGTCTCAGTGATGTCACTATACTCTTTTGAAATCCTAGGTCCCTAAGATTCAGACATTTCCAGAAAACTGGATCCCTTTTTTACAAAAGCGCATCTCCCTTTTAGAAATAAGACAAATTCAGTGTATTTAATGCAAAATAAACATCTTTTGAGATCTTTGAAGGGAAAAATTATGCACTTAGGAGCCAACATAATTTTTTTCAGCCCGCCGGTCTTGTAATAGCGGCGATTTTTTCGATTCTACATAGCGCATCCCTGACGTCTAGAATAATCTGGTTGAGCAAACATGTGCATGTGTGTATTGTATATTCGTATATATCTAGGTCTTTGTAGTTCCATACATTATTAATTATGTAATAAAATGTACATTCGTGTGTAACTGTATATGTTTGTGTGTGTATATAAATGTCTATTGAATACGTTTGTTATTGTTATATTTCCCTCGATTCCCTCCAAATTGGTATAAAAATATGTAATTGACTTTTTTTCTTCAATACAATTTAGTTGATTTTGATTATACAGATGTGCAGTTATTTTTTTTCTTTTGGTGATGATCTTGTTGTAGCAAAAATAAACTTTTTCCGTCTAATTGCCTCTAGAACAGTGGTTCCCAACGGGGGGCGTACGCCCCACAGGGGGGCAATTTGACTTTTCAGGGGGGCAATTCCAGATTTTTGTGAACTCATACCCTCTGAATTATTTTTGTAATAGTAATACTGTAGATTGAAAATAAAATTTACACATTCAAATTTAAAAAAACAAAATGAAAAAAACAAGTTTTTTATTCACTTTTTAAAAAGTCTCCATTCAAAAGTTTTAAATAAAAGTTAACCAGAATAATTATAGAAAAAATTATTTAAGATATTTAGATACCTTTTTATATATTAAAAAATTCTTTATGATTTTTCTAATTGGTAAGTATTTTAGAATTTTAAACAACTTTTTCGATTATTTATTGAATGAGTCGCACTGCAATATTTCACATGAAAATCAATTTTACACATGAAACTATTCGAGTGTATATTTAACAATTACTTGACGACCTTCCTTTACATAATCTATTATCACGTTTAATTCTGATTAGAAATTGTTTAATTTAATCGCTGAAATTCTGTGATTAAATAAGACAAAAATGTTTTATTCAAAATTATTAATTGGTCTAATCAAGGATTCTGAGCACTCCCGCAACGTGGCGACTGTTGCGAAGAGGTTAAAAGTGACCCTTTATGTGTCAAAGATACTTTAAACTACGAGTAGTATCAGATGATTATAAAACATATTTGATTCATCCATTACGTTCGGTATGTTTCAGGATCAATGTTAAATGTTTTTTACTCTATCAGTTTTTTCATTTAAATTTTTATAAGAATTATATTTTTTAGGGGGAGGGGGGGCATCATCATTTTAAAGATGCTTTGTTGGGACACGGCCAAAAAAGGTTGGGAACCACTGCTCTAGAAGGTCGTTTAAAAATTATTTTTTTAAAAATTAATAGAACGACTATTTTTTTAACATATAGGGGAGACCGGGGTACAATGGACCACCCCTTATTATTCATATTATTTCTGTTTTTGAATGCTTCATATTTTGGCATATAGATGATAGCACTAAAATGGTGAATTAAAGTGTAAAATTACGTGTCCAACTGACAAATTAGCCATTTTATTCTAGAAAGATGGTTTGTGGCAGGTAGAAGTGAAGTAAATATTTTCAGTGAAACACGTCTTCTTTTCTTCATTAAAGAATTGTGATTTGAAAGACATTGCTGAGCACAATTAAAAGCTAAGATAATCTATTCTTATATTAAATGTAGCTAAAATAATTGAATATAAAATTTGTTACATTTTTTAACTTTTTTCTGTCAAACTTCCATAGGGGAACAATGGACCACCCAAAACTGGCAGTTCTGTATCCGGGCATTATATATGAAATTAAGATTAATAAATTGTTTTATTTTGAGTGAGTAATTTAACCATGATTCACGTAGTTTACATTTTTAAAGTATTTTACTTATTCATTTATTTATTTATGGTTTCTTTACTTTTTATAAACATTCAGTTAATTTTAAATTTCTATATTTTTACAAACCTGCAATTATATTAAACAAGTACATTAAAAAATTAATATACCTATTAGTCTGTATCTATTTATATTAGTGTAGATAAATTATAGGTGTTAAGTAAAATAAAACAATGCTTTTTTTTTTTTTTTGGATGGTTTGGTAACAGGATTATGATTATGTTTTGTCAGATTCATGCAGTGAAAACCTAATCAAAATGTGTTCATTTTACCTGATCTTGTTGATGACTCTCTTGTTCAAGATATTGCAATGAGTTTGCCGAACTCTACATATTTACAAGAAAACAGCATACCTTCAGCGACACAAAAATGTTTTAGTATTTGCTAACTTTAATATTTATTAATCTTATATGTTTGAACTGAAGCCACCAATAAACAAGTATAATACATTCTATGTTTGTGTCATTAAAGAATGTACTACATAAATGTTTTTTTTTTCTTAATTTACTTGTGGCCCATTGAGCCCCATGCTGCGGACCATTGTACCCCGACCTTGGGGTACAATGGTCCACTTTGTCACTTGCTATTTAAAAAAAATATAGTAAAAAAAGTAAACATAATTATTGATTTTGAGTGAGTGCAACTTAAACCCTAATATATACATAATATGCACACATTTTTTCAAACACAAAAAACCAGTATTTTGAGAGTAAACAGTCAAAATTTACAAAAGTGGTCCATTGTACCCCGGTCTCCCCTAACTTGTTTCCTACTTTTTTTTTTTTTTTTTAAACACTTTTGCAAATTTACAACTGGTAAAATATCAAGTTCGTTTCAATCAACCGTTTTGGGACACCCTGTATACTTTAATATTTCTTAAATATTTTGTTTCATACAGGAATTAAAACAAGCTGTGTTATTTATTGTGTAATTCTTTTTATCAACCAAATTTTAGAAATGAATGCACCTTATTGTTTCACGACAAAGATAGCTGAGAAACCAGATATTCGATGATCCGAATTTTGTTAAAACTACCCGAGCATTTTTTATGAGGATAATAAAATAAAAATAAATTAGGAATTAAGTTACCTAGAATGCCTCCACAGAAAAAGAGCATTGTGAAAGAACTCGAACGAAAAAAGAATATCAGATATGCGATAAGGTGTGTTACGGAAAAGGTGTGAAGTGAGTTTTATATGCAGAATGGGAATTTAAAACGTGTTCTCAAGCTCGAAAAATGCGGAGGCTGTCATTCAGTTTTCAAAATTTGTGAGACGGATATGTTATTTTTTATTCCTTTGCTCTATGTTATTCTATAAATAATTAATGTATTACTTTTCCGTGTATGTCTGTGATTTCACGGAAACCGGGCTTGCATGTCGATGGCGTATTTGAACTGAACTAAAAATTACATAATGCATTCCATAATACAGGGTGATTCATAAGTAAGTATACAAAGTTTAAGGCACGTTCCCCAAATGTAAGCCGTACGCATGTGTACTCATAAAGTTTTTCCCCGCTGCTGGCAAAGTGACATGAGAGTGGAAAAATACGTGTTCAATATTCTAGAAAAATGGCATCTGAAATATTGAACACGTATTTTTCCGTTTTTCAATTCGATGTATATTTCTCGAGTTATTCGACCGTTTCCAGACTTTTCAATGGAAACGATTCTCACTGCATTTTACTCGATTACAGCGCCATCTACGATTTTCCGAAGAAATTATCAAATACGAAAGTTACGTATTTTTTTTCCGTAGAATCCGAATCTGCAATGAAAAAGGAGGATTACCATTTAAGATTTCAAAGTAGCCCCCCTTTCCCCCAGGGCGCAAAGCTCGGGAAGGGCATTTTGATATCCCTAAATAGATTTTTCAAAAATATTGAACATGCATTTTTCCGTTTTTCAATCCGATGTGTATTTCTCGAGTTATTCGACCGGTTTCAGACTTTTCGGACACCCTGTATATAATACACTGGTGTGCAAAACTTAAGCAACAAACACAAAATGCTAATTTCTGAACACGTGAGTACTCAAAAGGAAATTCTATAAAGAGCAAGTGTAGAAAAGAGGTACTACCCTAACAGCACGGCCAGTCGATGTGAAGTCCTCTTGACGCCACACATGGTTAGAAGTGTCACAATCGCTACAGTGAATCAAAATATGGGATATTTCACTGTCTCATTATTACTCTCAAATGATTGTTAACACTGAAAAGTCACTGTGACTGTCGCTTTGTGATGGGTCACCAGGTGACATTACAATGAAGTCACCTTGCGATTGTCAAGTCACTGAGTGAAGACTGAACTTTGAAGTCATTGTGAGCATTGCATTGTGACGAGTCGCCAAATAATTTCCGGTGATCGACACTCTGTTGTGAAGTCATCATTGCACTCCTTTGTGAAAAGTCACCAGATGATTTCATTTTCTGTCACTTGGGAACTCGTCACAGAACAGCTATCATGATGACTTTGCAATGGGGTGTCAAAATGACAGTCACACGAGAGTCACAAGATGACTTCATTGTAAAGTCACCTGGTGACTCGTCAAAAAGCAGCAGTATTGGTGATTGTTCAGTGGAGTGACCAAATGTGAGTAAAAATGAGACGAATGAAAGATATCACATTTCTGTTCATTGTAGTGACTGTGACAATTGTGACCATTTGTGATGTCAAGAAGACTTCACATCGACTGTCTGTGCTGTTAGGGTAGTACCTATTTTCTACACTTGCTGTTTATAGAATTTCCTTTTGAGTACTCACGTGTTCAGAAATTTGCATTTTGTGTTTGTTGCTTAAGTTTTGCACACTAGTGTATTAAATTTTAGCATATGAGAAAGTTGGTGAAAACTCGATTACAAAATTCCATCTTTATATAAACGAAAAGCATGCTAAGTTAAATAAGAGTGTAAAAATAAAATGTTGTATTGTCTTCGGAAACACACCTGTGACAACTAATTAAAAAAAAAAAAAAATCTAGCATTTGAGAAAGTTAGTGAAAAATCCATTACAAAATTCCATCTTTACATACAAAAACCAAGTTGAATTAAATACAAGAACGAAAAATAATGCGTCCAGCATAGATTATGAAACATTTTTCAACACATTCAGAATACTGTAACAAAACTTCACAGTTTAATAAGGTGAAATAATATGTCTAAGTAAACAACGGATGACAAGGGATGACCGCCCCGGGAACCCAGCTTTCGCTTTAGAGTATAAGTGCAATGCTGAGACGAAGACACAAACCCACTGTTTTCTTTAACATACACTATTACAAAATTCAAAGTATAAATTGTAAATATTAAATGATTATAATTGTAAATAATAATAAATATTTTAAAGTAATTATCAAACGCGACAAAGTTAACTAAAGTTTGAGCAAAATTTGCGGAACAATGTCTTGATGTACCATTAATAATAATAATAAAAAAAGTAGTATTGCTTAGGATAAAAGAAAAATATTGTGAATGAAATACTTAAGCAAAAAGAAGAAAAACCCAGAAAATTATTAATAACAGAAATTGCCAGTACTAAAATGAAAAGGATCTCATAAATAGTAATAGTAAGAAAAAGAAACTTACTTATGTAAAAAGAATGCTAAATAATTTAAAAAATCAGGAGCAATACTGATGTAACTTAATTTTGCAATTCAAAATAAATTACTTCTAAAAATATGAAGAAAAATTGCTCTAATACTTTACTAAGAATGCTAAAAAGCTATTTTACAAACTGATCAAATTGAAATTGAAATTTAAGAATGAAATTATGATGGAAGATTTGAGCAATTTTACGTATATTATAACGCAAAGTGATAGTGCTGTTATAAACTTAATAATTAAAAAAATTATTAATAATTAAAATAAACTTAAGTTAGAATAGTTAATAAAATATTAAAGTAAATTAAAATAATGTTGTTTAAAACTTATAAAAATATTAAACCAATTATTTTTTAAACTTAATGTCGAAGTAAACAAGGTCAAGGTCAAACCGGGCGCATAACACATTTGAAAACCTAATGCAAGCAATTACCGCCAATACTCGGGAAAAGTATCAAAATTCTTTTGTGCAGCCCTGTATAGGATCTATAGATTTATATATATATATATATACTACATAGTATTCTAAACTTTAATTCAGTTAAAAAACGCATACACAGTTGAAAATTCCCGTACACAGAAAAAAATAAAACCCAATTTGGGTCAAAAGATTCTTAGGTATGTGCCCAATTTGGGCCATGCCTGTTTTGGTTACCACTGTGTATCCATTTTGGGCACTGTTAAATACCCAATTTCATTTTTCATTTTTTTCTTTTAAGTGGGTATTTAACAGTGCCCAAAATGGATACACAGTGGTAACCAAAGCAGACATGGCCCAAATTGGGCACATACCTAAGAATCTTTCGACCTAAATTGGGTTTTATTTTTTTCTGTGTACAGTGAATTCCGCCAATAGACGGTAATGTACTCGATATCTTTTGTGAAGCCCTGTACAAGATCCATAGAATTTATATATACCAAAGAATATGCAAGAAATGAGTTAAATTTAAAAACACGTACCACAACTGGAAACGCACTTCCAGCAATTATTGGACAGTACAGTAAAAAAATTCTTTTGTGTGTCCCTGTAAATGAACGATGAATGCTATGCACACACTATTCTATAGTAAGCATCTTGTAGTGTACCTCAGTGATAAATATCAATTTCAATATGTTTAAAATAGTGTAAACATGATTAAAGTACACCGCAAATTTTTTTTCCCATAGACCGTAATGTAGCTGAATCATTTTGAGTGTCCCTGTAAATGAACTGTAAATGCTACACGCTCCATTTTCAATACCGAACAAGCCATAGTAAACCTCAAATACGTTTATCAATTCATGCCAATCCGCCTATATTTACGTGAGATTAATTTTGACACAATTATTCAAATTGGTAAAGAAATCAATAATTATCCCAACTGGGGAAGAAAGTCCGGGCCAGGATACCTGTTTCGAATTTTGGCCCGGATTTTTTTGTCCAGTTGGGGAAAATTACAACTTATATGATTTCTTTATCAATTTGAATAATTGTGTCAAAATTAATCTAGTGTAATCCCATATCCAGCGTTTTCTGGAGTTCCCATTACCTGCGATGTGCGATTTATTCTGTTGAGCTGATTCAGATATCAGAGCAGATGCTATGATCAATAAGGTTAACTGGGTGAATTAGATCCGCCAGATTTGTCCGGGATTGCTCAATTGGTAGAGCATTTGCAGCTTCAGCCAAGAGACCCCTGGTTCGAATCCTAACACGGCCTTTTTCGCCTTGTTGGGAATTTTACAACTTATATATTTACACGAGTTAGAGCACGGACAGACGGCAAACAGACAAACCAAATTCATAAACACTTTTCAACTACATTGGAAAGTGTTAAAAAGAGTGTAAAAATAAGAATCAGTCAGTCTCTCTTTAAAAAAAGAAGCCGGTAAAATAACTTAGTCTCTCAACATCAACACTGGAAATTAAATTTTGTTGTGATGATCTTTTATTAAAGGTGCAACTAATTGCATAAGGTGCAAGTAACGGTAAAAAGTTTATTAACTTTTAAATAACCTTCACCTTACATTCAATTTTTTTTTTCAAACACAATGAGAACCCCCCCCCCCCCCCCAAACACACACACATTGCATTGAGAATGAGCTTTCGCCGGGTATGTGTTTCAGCCTTCAGATGTACTTTCCGACAATGAAGTACGTTTGCAACCGTCTTCTCCATTCGTGCAACGAACTCTTTGTGAGTCATACAACGAACCCGAGAGTCGTGTGCTTCTTTTGGAAAAGAAAACTGATGTAGACATCCAATTGTTTTAATGAGTCGTCTTCCGCAGTACTTTGTTGTGACGTTGTGTTTTGATACAACGGGAGGGTCATTCTTCCAGAAACATACATTTACAGTGCTAAATTTTCTGAAAAAAAAAAAAAAAAATCAAATTGAAAATTAAACAAGAACGAAAAATAAAGCATATATTATGAAACATTTTCCAACACTTCCAATAAACTTTACTAACGAAATTTCAAAAAATGATGAAAAAAGATAAGTAAGTTAACAGTTTAGAAATCATATAACACATTTAAAAAACCCGTTTACACTGCAAAAAATAATTGTTGATTTTACAGTATAAAACTGGCATCCCAGCTGCCAGTATTATACCGTAAAATTAACAGTATTAAACAGTAAAAAAAGCAGTAATACGCTGCCGTGCGAGCAGTAATACGCTACCGCGCATGCGCGGTAGCGTATTACTGCTTGCACGGTAGCGTATTACTGCTTTTTTAGGTAGATTTCGTAAGAAATACTACCTATTACATTCTCACCTAAGTTGGAAATTTTGAAAAATTTTTGCAGATCTACGCCGATCATGACTCCCAGAACCCAAAACCACCCCAGTTCAAAAGTTTATATATCTATCTATCTATCTATCTATCTATCTATCTATCTATCTATGTCACTTTTTTCTGACCACGATAACTGGAAAAATTCTGCATAAATCTCTTCCAAACTGATACATAAAATCAAGGGTCATAAAATCTCGGTCAAGTTTGTTAATGGGCAAAATCGAGCCAAGGGGGGGGGGAAATGGGGGGGCTTTTTGTGAAAACAGAAAAACCCTCATAATTTCTTTATTATTATACGTATCGAATCCGTTTAAAGTTATTATTACTTCTAGGAAAAGGGCCGAAAATTTATGTATGACAGATTTTTGATATAATTAAAAATGGCCCCAAGGGGGGGAAAAAGGGGGTGTTTTAGAAGAAAAAAAATCATAGCTTCGTCAATTCACAAGATATCAAATCCGCGTAAATTTATTATTAATCCGCTTAGTATTATCTAAAACTTTTATATTGACAAGTTTTTTATAGGATCAACCGTTATAGCAAAAAAAAATTAAAAACAAAAAAATCCCTGCCGGCTCCGCCTGCAAACAAGTTATTTTTCGAAGTAGGCGGTTCCTACTCCCGCATCTTTTCGAAACTGGTACATAAAATCAAGGGGCATAAAATCCCGGTCAAGTTCGTTAATGGGCAAAATCGAACCAAGGGGGGGGGGATGGGGGGGGCTTTTTGTGAAAACAGAAAAAACCCATAATTTCTTAATTATGATACGTATCGAATTAAAGTTATTATTACTTCTAGGAAAAGGGCCGAAAATTTATGTATGACAGATTTTTGATATGATTAAAAATGGCCCCAAGGGGGGGGGGGGTTAGAAGAAAAAAATCATAGCTTCGTCAATTCACAAGATATCAAATCCGCGTAAATTTATTATTAATCCTCTTAGTATTATCTAAAACTTTTATATTGACAAGTTTTTTATAGAACCAACCGTTATAGCAAAAAAAAAATTAAAAACAAAAAAAAAATCCCTGCCGGCTCCGCCTGCAAAAAAGTTATTTTTCGAAGTAGGCGGTTCCTACTCCCGCATCCTTTCGAAACTGATACATAAAATCAAGGGGCATAAAATCTCGGTCAAGTTTGTTAATGGGCAAAATCGAACCAAGGGGGGGGGGGGGGGGGCTTTTTGTGAAAACAGAAAAAACCCATAATTTCTTAATTATGATACGTATCGAATCCGTTTGAAGTTATTATTTCTTCTAGGAAAAGGGCCGAAAGTTTATGTATGACAGAATTTTGATATAATTAAAAATTGTCTTAAGGGGGGGGGGGTTTAGAAGAAAAAAAAATTCATAACTGCGTCAATTCCCAAGATTTCAAATCCGCTTAAATTTATTATAAATCCTCTTAATATTATCTAAAACTTTTATATTGACATGTTTTTTATAGGACCAACTCTTATAGCAAAAAAAAAAAAAAAAAAAAAAAAAAAAAAAAAAAATCCTTGCTGACTGCGCCTGCAAACAAGTTTGGTTTCGAAGTCGGCGGTTCCAACTGCAGCATCATCGCAAAAAGGTCATTTCTTCCGCAATTCCCGACAAACAGGCGCCCCACGGTCTGCGTCTTCGAAATCTACCTGTGCCTGTAGGCCGAGCCGTCAGGGATTTTTTACTGTTTAATACTGTTAATTTTACGGTATAATACTGGCAGCTGGGATGCCAGTTTTATACTGTAAAATCAACAATTATTTTTTGCAGTGTAACAGTTACCTCCCATAGTGAAAAAAGAATTCTAATTAATTTATACAGCCCTGTATATGATCTATACATTTGCATTTACATAGCGTGGTAGAATTTAGTTCAGTTAGAAAATTCACTTTTAGTAATTTTCTCCAACAGATAGAATTGCACTCTAATTCTTTTCTACAATCCTGTATATTATCTAAAGAATTTTGTACACACCACATATTAAGCTATAAATTTTTTTCAAGTAAAAAAGTGTAACACAATTTAAAGCGCACTTCCCAACAATTATCAACCATAGAAGTTTTTGTATCTTGTTATGTGTAGCTTTATATATCAATTTACTTATATTCCACAAATGTCTATTAGTATACTAAATTTCAGCAGAAAAATGCATAACACAATTAAAAACTACCCTTAAGCAATTCACTTCCGTAGTCACTTAGTTAGTAATACTTGCGAATTCCTTTGGGTATAGTTCTGTATATGATCAACAGAATTTATACCTGCCACATATTATGTAAAATTTTGGTTAAAAACGCAAACCAAAGTTGAAAACTCATTTCCACATCCCTCATACGCAGTACTGTAACCGAAGTCTTTTGTGTGACCTTGTCAATGAACGATGAATGCAATGCACACTATACTTTTCAGTAACCAAGATAGTGCACCGCAGTAATGCATATGAATTTCATTGTTTGAAATAGTCTAACATTATTAAAATGCACTGCAAACGATTTTTCCCCGTAGAAAACATTATGCCACAAAACTCTTTTGTGTGACCCTGTAAATGAATAATAAATACTTAGCACCCCATATTCTACAAAAAAGCATGTTTTAGTGCGCTTCCTAATTGTATATCAATTTTATTATGTTTGAAATGGCGTAACATAATTAAAAAATCACTTGAAACGATTTCTTCCCTATTGACCGTAATGTAACGAAATACCTGTCCCTGTAAACGAACTATAAATGCTGCACACTTCATTTTCAATAACGATCGTACTATAGTAACCGTCAACAACATAGAAAAATTACAGGGCAATCAAAGTATATTTACGAGAGTTGGAGCACGACCAGACTAACCGAAGCCATAAACACCTTTTCAACTATTTTGGAAAGTGTTTAAAATGAATAAAATAATGCCATTTATTAATTATGTGTGAAGGTGGATTCGGAAATGTGCTAATGAAATTTTTTATGTTTAAATAAATCTAAACCAGTTGACTTGTGCAAGGATTTCGAACTGCCGTCGAACACAGGAAAACCATCGCGAAATTCGTTAGGTGATCGCGGGGAAAAAATTGTAAATGTCGTCATTCGGTCGCGGGGAGAAAGAATATCGCGATATTCGTCAATCGGTTGCGGAGAAAATCTGGAAATTCTACAGTCCGTCGCGTGGAGGCGGAAAAAACCCGCGAGGTTCGCCAGTAAGCCGCAGAAAAAAATCCGGAAATTCGCCAATTTGTAGCAGGAAAATTTCGCAAAATTCGTAAATCAGCCGCGGGGGAAAAAAATCATGAAATTCTTAAATCTTGTGCGGGGGAAAAAATCACTAAATTTGTCAGTCGCTCATGGTAAAATATCAAGTAATTTTCGTCAATCGATCTCCAGAAAAAATCGCGAAATTCGTTGATCGATCGCGGAAAAAACCGCGAAATTCGTCAGTCGGTCATGGGGAAAATATCTCGAAAATAGTTAATCGGTCGCGTGAAACATTGAGAAATTCGTCAATTTTTCTGTTTTCTGCTCTCTTATACATTGATTGATTTTTTTTTCTTTTATAATTTCGAAAATAGCCTAAAATATTTTTTTTTTTTTCTGTAAAACTCTTATTTTTATATTTTCAAAATTGAGTATGAACGCTGATATCGCTGATTCATGCAGTATTTAGGACAAAATTGTCTATTAACCAATTATTTTAGTTCCTAGGCTTTCTCATGTGAATTTTTTTCATAAGACTAATCAAGAAGAAAAAAATAATAATCAGATTGCATTGTGGGTAAGAGTCCACCAATATCACAAAACTTAAAAAAAGAAGGTTTGACATTTAAAGATGGGATCGTATGAGTGCTACTGATAAAAGGGGGCTTCGAAATGTGCCTTTTTAGGTACGTTCGTAATTATATAAATACGTAGCACCTATATTCATCATCTGGTCTGTCCGTCTGTCCGCATATAACAGCGCAAAAACTATCCAACCGAATCGTTTGAATTTTAATATAGATAATCGTTGCAGAATTTTGTGGAGTCATTTCAAATTTTATGAAAATCGAATCAAAACTTAAAATATATTAATAAAAGTTTTCTTCATTCTATTAAATCCTATCATACGTAATTAATTCAGTGATATCCCATAATAGGTAATGATTCTAGGTTGCCATGGTGATTACGTCCTATTTAAGATGGAGTCATTATTTCTGTATTACTGAATTTAAAAACCGAATTTGTATACTAAAATTGTTTAATTATAGCAATTCTATAATATACCGACAGTTTTTTGGATAAATGCTTCCGGAGAAATAGATATTAAATAGAAAACGAGTATAAATATGGATTTCAAGTTCTGAAATTTTCAAAGCTAAGGTTTAAGTTTTCCATTGGAATTTTCAGTAAATGTCAACAAAAGATCAAATGTTACCAACTTAAAATGTACTTATTTTATTGCAGAAATTAATCATATCGTAATAAGACTCATATAATTCATCATTAATCATATCATAATTCATTTTTTCAGTGAAATATTAACGACGATTTTTTTTACATTGTCTTGTATTGGATATTTGCGCATAGTATAATTTTAATGTAGCAGAGTTGTAATTAATTGTTTGTAAAAGTATATTGAAACTTAATTTCATAAAATAAAATTAATATCTATAATATGAAAATCTGCACATAAAATAGATTTTGTATTCATGCATTTTCGCATAAGAGTGCACCAGCTATTGCACCAAGATCTGAATATTTATAAAACTAGTTATAGTACGAACGCACCTCATTTGTCACGTTTGACGAACAATTTCCAACTTATTTTAAAACAGTGTCCTTTATATTAAATGCCCTCCCCCCCTTACTATGCATTATGAAGATGTACTATATTTCATTTTCATAATAATTCTACGATGATAGCTTCAATGATGCCACTGGGGCTTTTTGTGACTTTTAAGTGTTAAAAAAAAAAAAGTTTTCCTTTGAACGTTTTCCATGATCGAAAATAGATGACAGCTTGCGAAAATTTTATATTCTGATAAATAAAGAAGACAATTTGCTGTTTATCTTAGTCGTACTTTAAAGTGAAGTTTTCGAATTTTTTTTTTCTATTTTTCCCTTCTTTTTTTCCTCTGTCTCTTTTGAAATACCTAACCCCTTCCAAGTTTATAAAAGTTTTATCGCGAAAAGTGGTCTTCTATTTCAGATTTTACTACCTCATCCATTACTTTCCTGTCATAGATTTTAAATGTAACCTTTGATTTTTCCTTGCTCAAAATTAGAACTTATATATATATTTATTTAAGTTGAATTTCTTTATACCAATTTGACACAATACTACACTGCAAAAAAAGGGTTGATTTTACTGTATAATACTGGCATTCCAGCTGCCAGTATTATACCGTAAAATTAACAGTAATAAACAGTAAATAAGCAGCAATACGCTAAAAAAGTGCTGATTTTACTGTATAATACTGTCATCCCAGCTGCCAGTATTATACCGTCAAATTAACAGTAATAAACAGTAAAATAAGCAGTAATACGCTGCCGCGCATGGCAGCTGGGATGACAGTATTATATAGTAAAAGCAACACCCCCCCCCCCCCCCAGTGTGTTTGGCGGTGTCACCCGATTTTTCTACAAAGTTAAACATCCATTTATTTACATTACTGCAGTTAAAGAAGATACAAAATCATATTATTTCAGATGTTTTTTTCCTCTCTAATGATTAAATACAGGGTTAGCATAAATGGAGGACTGGATTTTAAAAATATATATTTTCAAAACTATTACACATATTATACTAAGTGATATATGAAAATAAAGAAACACACTCAGATTTTTTTTTTTTCAGGTGCAAATGTCTGACGTGTATAAACTTTTCAATCTGTAATAAAGTTCGTTCCACACTTTTTTTTGCGTCTTTATACTGTCAGTGGTTCAAAGTTGCATTCACATTATGGCATTATCGTCCTAGTTCGTTGGCGTTCCTGGTGTTCAGTCATGAGATCCAACCATTGACTAGAAATATAAATGGACAGCGGACTCCTTTCTTTTCTTCCGACAGACTTGAAGAATATATCTTTCCCCTTTCATCGCCAAAAATAGGCGAAAGGGTGCCGCTTTCTGGCGGTAATCCCTTTCTCAAACTTGATAAACTCAAACGCAAGTGAAAAATCTCTGTTTCTTCTGGGGAGCTGTGGAATATCCGTGACAGTTTGGCACGAAAACAACCTGTTTGGCAGAATATTCTTCCTCCACACCTGCTGGAGGAAAGGACATGTTTTCTGCAAGAAAGGGTTGCTAGTCCGCTGTCCATTTATATTTCTAGTCAATGGATCCAACCAATCAGCGTGCTTCATTGATTGTTTATGCCGTGGAGGATTGAGTCTTACGCTGCATTTATATAAGGTTTTCAACAATCCTCGACAAAATTTCGTAATTTATTTCCCTGGTCTCTCTTTTTCAAAGGTTCTGTGGTCATCAACAAAAGAAAGCTGAGTCTCAACAAAAGAAAGAGGCGGTGATAAATATGTCAGGGATCTCCTCTGCTGACCTCTGACCTCTAGACGAACTTCCGAAGACTGAACACATCAAAGAGAGCGAATGACCACATCAGAGGATTTCGCTGAGGAAAATCGTAGTCTGTTCGATCCTTTATGTTTTAATCCCAGGAACGTCAAGTACTATAGATAACACCATAATGATATTTAAATAACAGCAACCCTGCGTACGATGCAAACCTCTGTGTGACTTTCAAAGCCTATCATTTAGGTTTAAAGTGTCCACTACTGGTACAGTGTCTAACCCTGGTGCATTTACCTTAATTCTGTTATGTGAAAAATTCAACGATTTCTATTTTTTTCTGTTTTTTTTTTTTTTTTTTTTTTTTTTTTTTTTAACTTTGTTGCTTTATTTCAGGACACGAAGTACTAACTTATAATCGAGCACTAAAGGTTTTGGTGTATGTGAAACCTTAACAAGGATGTGAAATAAATATTCTCATTGAATTCTCGCTATTTCTATTGCTTCGCGCGCCGTCCGAATATTTTCTGTCTGTTTTTATAAACTACAACTTCCAGTTATAAAGTCGTAAAAATGCAGTGCCCTCGACTTGCTTCCTCTGCTATCTTCTTTATGACAGCGGATTTATCTCTAGAAGTCAGTTCAGCGGATTTACTGCGTTCAGCTCGTCTTAATCTGTGTTGTTTCTTCCTCGATAAGTCGACGATGCTTGCAGTCGGACTACGTAAGCCTGATGTTAAAAAGAGAACTCGAGATGAAAACGAATTTTTTCTCTTGGAGCAAGCAAAAGATTCTAGTTGATGACACCTGTTAACAAGTCATTTTGCTTAATGTAGTAATAGTAAGTTCGATTGCGGATGAAACATGGTGCAATTAAAAGTTTAGTTGTGGAAATCGGCGTGTCTCGTAACAGGGAAAGTGCGGTCTCTGAGATCGCACTATGTCGACTAAGCCTAATGATATTTTTTTTTATGAATTTATGACGTAGACATGAGATTTTCGCTGAAGTAGTTTTATAAATATCTAGTGTGCGAAAATTTCTGTGGAAACTATTTTTTCAGTTGAATGTTGACAAACATTAATGTGTACAATGATATACACATCTATACAATTTCGTACGAATTTTAGGCAGATTTCGTAAGAAATACTACCTATTACATTCTCACCTAAGTTGGAATTTTTGAAAAATTTTTGCAGATCTACGCCGATCATGACTCCCAGAACCCAAAACCACCCCCAGTTCAAAACTTTATATATCTATCTCTATCTATCTATCTATCTATCTATCTATCTATGTCACTTTTTTATGAACACGATAACTGCAATAATCCTGTACAGATCTCTTCCAAACTGATACATAAAATCTCGGTCAAGTTCGTTAATGGGCAAAATCGAACCAAGGGGGGGGGGGGGGGCTTTTTGTGAAAACAGAAAACACCCCATAATTTCTTAATTATGATACGTATCGAATCCGTTTAAAGTTATTATTACTTCTAGGAGAAGAGCCGAAAATGTATGTATGACAGATTTTTGATATAATTAAAAATGGCCCCAAGAGGGGGGGGGTGGAGAAAGGGGGTGTTTTAGAAGAAAAAAATTCATAACGTCGTCAATTCACAAGATATCAAATCCGCTTAAATTTATTATAAATCCTCTTAATATTATCTAAAACTTTTATATTGACAAGTTTTTTATAGGACCAACCCTTATAGCAAAAAAAAAAAAAAAATCCCGGCCGGCTCCGCCTGCAAACAAGTTATTTAGTTCGCTAATGGGCAAAAACGGACAAAGGGGGGGGGATGGGGGGCTTCTTGTGAAAACAGAACCCCCCCCCCCCCCCCATAATTTCTTAATTATGATACGTATCGAATCCGTTTGAAGTTATTATTACTTCTAGGAGCAGGGCCGAAAATTTATGTATGACAGATTTGTGATATAATTAAAAATGGCCCCAAGGGGGGGGGGAGGGGGGTGTTAGAAGAAAAAAATTCATAACTTCATCAATTCCCAAGATTTCAAATCCGCCTAAATTTATTATAAATCCTCTTAATATTATCTAAAACTTTTATATTGATAAGTTTTTTATATACCAACTCTTATATACCAACTCTTATAACCAAAAAAAAAAAAAAAAAAATTCTGCTGGCTCCGCCTGCAAACAAGTTAGGTTTTGAAGTAGGCGGTTCCAACTGTCGCATCATGGCAAAAAGGTCATTTCTTCCGCAATTCCCAACAAACAGGCGCCCCACGTTCTGCGTCTTCGAAATCTACCTGTGCCTGTAGGCCGAGCCGTCAGGGATTTTTTAAATAAGGAAACTTTGTTGGGTCCATAAATAAATGCGTCCTCTGAGACCGTACGTATCCTGTTATGTTTTACTTTGTCACCTCTCCCACTAAGCTTAGTAAAAATCGTGGAATATGGGAATTGTAAACATACAAACTGCCGTTATCTTCCGAAATTTTTACAGTATAACATACCTGTTGTGCCTGGTGTGTTAGCCTAACGCAATGCGCTTTCGTTCCCATTCACCCTCTCCCGTATTTGTACGATTTATATCTGTGTGTTTTAGGTGTAAATATTTTTCTTGTTGTTTTCATCACATTGCTTTACTTATGCCTGTGTTTTTCGATGATGTTTATTCGCGTCAGATAGTGTTTAATTAATTGAATCATTGATCTGAGTTGATATGCCTCTACTAGCTGCTCGTCAAAAAAAAATCAAATGATACCTCACTTGTGGAAATCGGCTGGATAGTGAGCTAAAGAGAAACGAGCAAATTTCTAATACTACTGTACAGATATACATATAGCACACATACTTTTGATTCCACAATTCCTCCTTTCGCTTTGCTTTAGTCTGTCACGTAAAATAATAGTTTTAGGTTGAATCTGAGAGTTATTATTGTTATCTCTCGGTACACACTAAAGCCGTGAGAATTTGAAATTTCTGTTGTGCCCTATTTTACAACTTTTATTGGTTCCGGTGATCTTCCAGTGAAGGTTTTGATCATTGGTTTTATTCTATGACCTAAGTTCACATTCTTGAGATCCCCAGTTTTATATACTGACTGGTGACCAAAAATTAAGAGTCTACACTAGTCACGCGAAGAAACGAGAATGCTAATTTAAACCTATTCCATAGGTTTAACATTTGCGTTCGAGTTTCTTCGCGTGACTAGTGTAAGCTCGGAACAAACTCAAAATGCTAATTTTTGAACACAAAACTTAATTACGAGTGCCCAAAAGAAAGTTATATAAACGGCCGGTGTAGCAATTACATACTATTCTAATAGCACAGCCAGTCGATGTGGACGTCACGAATAGTCACAAGTATCACAGTCACTATGGTGAATCAAAAAGTGATATATTTTATTCGTATCATTATTACTTTCAAGTGACCGTCATTTGGTGACTTCATTGAGAAGTCATCGTGACTGTTGCTGTGTGACAAGTCTCAGCCTTACGTCACATTGACTATCTGCGCTGTTAGGCTAGTACCTATCTGATATACTTGCCGTTTATATAACTTTCTTTTAAGTACTCGAAATTATTTTTTGTGTTCGAAAATTAGCATTTGGGGTTGTCCCTTAATTTTTAGACACTAGTGTGTTTTGCGAGGTCTTTCAACTGAGCAAAATTTCCCAATCCTGTGTTTTATTTTGTTTTTAGGCTTCCATACTTAAAAAGAAAAAACGGAACCATTATAAGATCACTCCTGTGTCTGTCGTCCGTTTGTCACAGCCCCTTTTCTCGTAAACTATGAGACGTGGAAAGTTATAAAGCCTTTTTACCCACATATTTTCAGATTATTAGCCATTCACAAATATGTTTAGGAAAAATTTAGGGGGCTAATTGAGTTACTCGAAAAAAAAGTTTTCCTTTTGCATATCGTGTGGGTTATCGTGTGAAAGATCTCGTAATACCGAACTCAAAAATACATTTGTTTTAATTTTAGGTATTATATTTTCAGAGATACCGCCGAAAATGCACTGCACAAATATGTCGGTAATTAGCCGAGATATTAATTAAGTTACTTGAAAAAAAGATATTTTATCTATCGTGTAGCGTTTGTTCTAAAGATCTCGTAACATCGAATTCAAAAATATATTTGTTTTAATTTTAGGTATTATATTTTCAGAGATATCGTCGAAAATGCACTGCACAAATATGTCGGTAATTAGCCGAGATATTAATTAAGTTACTTGAAAAAAAGATATTTTATCTATCGTGTAGCGTTTGTTCTAAAGATCTCGTAACATCGAATTCAAAAATATATTTGTTTTAATTTTAGGTATTATATTTTCAGAGATATCGTCGAAAGTATAGTGGAAAAATATCCCGCCCCCCTCCTATTTCCGAATCTATTGAAACTAAAATTATGAAAAAATTAGGGGTAGTGGGAGTTTATTAATTAATAAATTTAATGTACGGAACCCCTTGAGCTCCAGTTATACTCACACCTGACCGATTTATTTAAGATTTTTCTTTCCCTTTTTTGACGATGTTATAATAATAATAATAGTAATAATAATAAAATCAATAATCATTTACACGATATTGTCAATTAAAGTACTACTCTGCAACATATATAAAAGTAATTAAAATAGATAATTTATAACTTTGTACTGCTCTTCGTTAATAAAATAATAATCTAGCAACACTGTTGTTATATATGCGCATACTCATATCCTTCTCGCGCTTGAAGTCTTCTAATGATAGTGCGCTTTTTCATTAAAGCTGTATCCCATTTGCTTTTCACTATTTAACTCGTTCTTCAGATATTAAAAGAACTGCGTGAGCTCGATTGCCAAGATACACGACTTTCTGTTTATTTAGATTGAAGAGCAGGCTTTTTTTGCGCGAATTGAAGATGTCATTCTCTCTTTTGTGCGAGGGCGATCGTAAATTCTATCTCGCTGAAGTGGCGACAATCCTCTTGCGATACGACTACAAAAGGAAGGAAAACACGTCGAGTGCGTCGGCTCTTTTACGACGCTGATAATCATCTAAATCTCTGGACAAATATATATATTTTTTTTGAGTGCGAGGGCGATTACAACAGAATACGCGACAAAACGCGATAAAAACAAAGGGGGCTTCTGTGTATGTTTAGTGTTGTGCAACTTACAGCGCGATTTTAAGCCGCTCACTACTTTTCTTTTTAGAATAGTTTTGGAGTGAATTTCGATTATAATTGCTATTCACTGCCGTTGGCGGAGCATAGGGGACAAAATGTTTAGGGACCTGAATTCATGGGGAGAGGGGGAGGGGTTGTCGACTAAACTTTAAAATCGCCTTAAATCTACATAAAATCGTTCTCACGGAAGTGAAAATTGCTTCGAATTGATTGATCCTTGCTATTGATTTGCATTTCTTTTTAAATAAGTTTAGAATTGTTCAAGGAAAGCTGCAAACATAGTCTCCAAATATTTCCCTGTTCATAGAAAACCCTTATAAAAATTATACGGTTTAGTTTAACCCCATAGATATAGTGGCATGTTTCTTCATATTATACTTCGTTTTTTTTTTTTTAATAGGCGCTTACCCTTGACCGGTTGACATGGAAATCTCATATTCGCATATGCTACCGCCTTATCATTTTCCCCACTCCATTTTGACTTTGTGATCATCTACAGAAGGGAGAAGGCGTTTGCTATAGGTGGCGCCAATTTCTCCGGATTTCTGCGAATTTTGTAAATTAGATAAGTTTTTATCAGGGTCATATATATATCAATGGATATATATCATGATATATATCCGACATTTAATTTCAAATTGTTGGAGGGACCTCCAAATTTTCACCGACCAAGAGATCCATAAAATCTATCATCAGCCTTATTGCTAATCGCGACGTAAGTTAGTATAGATTCTCTCTTAACTTAGATTGCTCGAATCGCTTTACTGAATGATAAATAACAGTTAAATCCGTCATTTAAACCGACAATATTTAAATAAAAAACTTATCCTGCAATTTATAGTACTTTTTTAAATGTATTTCACCACGTTTAAACTAATTTCGATTGAGCTACAGTAAGTCAGTAGGTAAAAGCCTGTAAGGTAGATAATCTTATCCCTAGACTTTAAGTTCCGTTTCCAGTTCCGACCGAAAACTACTAATATTTATGTGTATCACTAGCGCAAGTGAAATTCTTTGTTGGGTGCAAACACATTTGAGCTCTTATGTTGCTTCTCCACCTGACACTGAGGTTCAAAATTATGAGGATAATCCCTTGTCTGGTGTGATGAGCACTCTGCAACATTTTTTTTTTTCTTCTTTTGGCTGACGGCAGAAGAAAAAAAGAAATTAAGAAAATCTTCTGTATTCCTAATACTGTTGAAATTGAAGTTTTACACAATACACAAGGTGTTACAGAAAATTTGTATTTTTGAAAATGAATTCAAATAATTTGTCTCTTAAGGATCAGAGAATCCCTTATTTTTTCACAATCCGAGTGAACTGAAATCACCGAATCATTTTTGCTTCTATAAAAACAACTTAGGCTTGATATATAATATATACATTTGATTTAGTTCATAAAAAAGCCTAAGCATCAAATCAAATTCAGATGTCTACAATTTTACCGCTGAGTTCAGTTTTTGTTTTGTTGGTTTAGAAACTATTGAAATTGGTTTTAACAGATGGTTAGAAAACTTCGGAATTTCAAATACACTCGAACTCTGTTATAATGAAGACGACGCGACTGGCATTTGCTCGTTGTAACAGAAAATTTATAATCAAGTCGCAATAACTAAGTTTCAAATATTGTGTTATATAGTACATAGAAGAAATATTAATTCAATTATTAATCAAAATTAATAAAATTTGATTGACTGTGATCCTTCTTTTCTTAAGCAATTTTATGTTTCTAAATTAGTTGCATGAAATTAGATTGCTAAATAACTATAACTTTTTTTTAAGTATTTTTTTATTATAGATGTATGAATAAGTAAAAAAAAAAAAAAATGCTGTTGTGATGTGAAATCACATATAGTTTTAAATTAGCTATTTTTTTTTACTTTAATAAATTTCCCTTTCTATAATTCATTTATTAAAGTTTTGATAAATTTTATTTAAGCTCTTTGCGTTCTTATTCAGAACAAATAAAAGAATTAGATCAGCTTTTCTGCTCCCATGCAAATTCCCATCTTTAGTCCTGACGTGCGATCAAACGCTTAAATCGGATAAAAACAAAAACTTCAAGAAATATTTCGGCCTCCAAATTAACTCTATTCATTTTCACATTCGTTATATTTTTTTCATTATGCAGTTGTTTCTTTCTGATTCATAAAAGGTTATTCAGCACTCCTTATTTTGTCTATCTAGGAACTTCTCATGGGATGCAAAAATTCTTCAGTAACGTAATTATTGGCGGTATTTAATCTTGTTAAAAATTGCTACTTTGGCGATAAGTTCAAACAGTTATCCATATGTTCCTTATTAACGGATACTTTTGATTCATGCACTCTCGCCAAATGTATGATGCCAGAAAAAATGTAAACGAAGAAATTTACAGCGTATGTGTATCAGGATTCCTTCTCTGATTGCCGACCTGAAAACATGTAGATTGTGAGTCTATTGTACGAACATTAAGGCACCACCCACACCCACTCGCCTATTTTATGCTGCTGTGCTTGTGCTTTTTATTAAAAGTTCTTCAAAATCTTCATGGATGTATTCGACTCAATCTTTCTTCCAGAAAGGGATTTTTTTTTTTATTTTTCTAAAAGAACCTGGCATTAATTATTTCCCACTATTTATTTTCAAAATCACTTTTCACGGCTAACTCAAGTCTACAACATCTTTACAGCTGTAATTATAAAAATGACAAATTGACACTTACCATATATTGTAGGGATGTAACGAATATTCGGCCACTATTTGGTATTCGGCTTATTCGGCATGGCCGGATATTGAACAGATATTCGGTCGAATATCTGTAGCCGAATATATTTAGATATTTTGCCGAATACTTGCTTATTTGGCCGAATATTCTAAGATATTGGTTAAATAAGTTCCATAAAATCAAAACAAAATGTGATTTTAAGTATTTTTAACAAACAATATTAAAGAATTATATCTAAATACATTAATTATTATAAGAAAAAGAAATCCTAATACTTACTCAATTTTAAAGCTTCATGACAACTTATAAATAACTGTATATAAAATGATATTACATAAATAAAAAATATTTTTCTTGCTGCATATTTAGGCATCATATGAATTTAAGTAAGTATTGCAACATTAATTTCTTTTACATTAAAATGCAAAATGTATACTGCATTTAAAGTTTAAATCTCTCTCTCATCAGTGAATTTTAAAATATTAACTTTATATCTATTTTTTAAATCTGATTTATAATGATAAGTTTCTTAAACAATAAAATTCATAAATATTAAAAGCAAATATTTTTCTGTCTTGTAAAAATGCTTAATCTTTCCCAAATTAAATCATTTTTCTAGCTTTTAGTTTTACTTTTAAATGATAAATATATGACTATATAAATTACTTTACTAATTAAAAATTAAACATTAGATGTTGATTAAACGAACTAATGAGTTTGATACATTGAAAAGAAAAAAACTATTACCTATACTGAAAAAACATTTAATGTGTTACTTTAAAATAACATACAGGGGTAACAAAATTATTTATCACTGTAAAGCCTGAAATTGTGATGCAAAAATAACTTTTCAGCATTTTTAGGAAGAAGTCTGTTTCGTTTGGTTTCATATATATTACCAGCTTCAGAAAATAAACGTTCACTATATACCGTGCTTGCATACATTCAGCTGTTATGATTTTTGAACATTCAAACAAAAAATTTATTTCAATTAGTCCTTAATTTAATTTTTGATTTTAAAATTGAAAAAAAAAATAATTTTTTTAAAGTCAGTATTCGGCCTCCGAATATTCTGTATTCGGCCTAAAACTTGGCCGAATACTCGGTATTCGGCTATTCGGCCAAATCACTATTCGTTACATCCCTAATTTATTGATTATTTTAAACGAATGTTTCAAAAAATATTTTTTTTTCATTATTTCTTTTATTGTCACTTTTACGATATTTTATTTTTAAATTAAATTCAGTGAACTTGAGGGGAGAAAAAAATATTTATAAAATATCCTGCTTATTTTCTTTCGAAGAATTTAACTAACGAAGTCAATTAAAACGAATGACTGCAGAAATCTAATCTCTTCAAGATATTTCACTCAGTTTGAATAACAGTGCAGAATTCACGTACATAAAATGGCGAATTTCATTTAAAGTATTTAGAAGTATTTTACAGTTAAATGCAAAGCAATACCTTAATTTACGGAGAATTAAACAATAAATTTATTTCCCGTCCTCTACCGTCATCTGATTGCCCAGTAATGTTGCTTTCCCCATCACATGTGTTTGCATGCAGTAAAACATGTTTTACAGGCAGCCTATTGTTCGGCTGCTGAAAGTGTCCTTTTTTATCACCGATTCTTTTGAAATCCATTATAATTTACGTAATTTTGCCAGTTTTTAATATCAGCTCCAGTTTTAGACTATATTTTTCAACTAGTGATAAGGCCGATTTTTTAAATATATTATTTATAGAAATTGTTCTGATACTGAATTGTTTATGAGAACAGTTTGCAGTTCGCGTTTTCTATTTGCTGAGCGGACTGATTTAAAATTGTTTGATATATGCACTGAAAAAGTTGGAGACTTTTAATAAGTAAAACAGTTTAAAGAAAATTGCAATGACTATTCTGCCCATACAAATTTATTTCGGAAAGAAGACTAGTGAAATTTACAATCTGAAATATGCGATGCATAGAGGCAGGTGAAGCCCTCAGTTTTCCAGGGCATCAGGAGTAACAAAGTCTGGGTCATCAAATAAACTTTTAATTAAAATTAATAATTATTGAATTATAAAATTTTTTAATTTTTATGGAATTATTCCCTGCATTGCATTAAATAATAGCATTTTCCTATCGTATTTAATCCTCTCGCTCATCTAGACCTCATATGAAGCTCCTAATTTAAGTTATAAAAATCAGTGTTTTAAAATCGGTTTTCCAATAAATTTCGTTTTGATTGACACCTGATCAAAGTCAAAATGTGGTCAAAGTGGTAAAAATTATTTTTTTTCGACACAATATAAAATAAATATAAACTTTAACTATACCAATTAAAAGATAATCTTTTAAAATTAATTCGTGAGCGAGGTGGATAGTTACAGAAACTTATGTATCTAGAAACAGTTTTGGAATATGGGCATATTCACAACTTATTATTTTTTAAACCCATGACCTTTCCATACTTATATAAGAGCAATTTAGTGTAGGTTCATATCTGTAAGGGGCAGGGGCACTAAAAGACCAGTCGATCCGAGGGTCCTTACGGCGCATTACTTCTTTAGACTGACTTTATCTCTTTTTGAGGCTTACATCCATTTGTAAAGCATTTTTTAAAAGAATTTTGTGTATTTACCTACAAGAGAATGTGTCATTTTGTGGAATTTTTTTTCTTCGTTTTCGCTTGTCACGATCCCCGTGTAATGCCATTGTCCTTTTTGTATTCCACCTTCTAAAAGATATCTGTATATTATGGAGGCAGTTAATTATTTTTATTTTCATATTTACTTAAATTTTATTCCAATGCAGTACGGTGGTTTTTGCAGCGTGATTGCTAGGCATAATTTTAAATTGCCCTTATTCACTCACACAACTACAATGGTACCCGGGCTCTCGAACACAATTTGTTACAAAGATCTGTTCGAGAACCTAATCAAATTTTACCCTGAGAAATTATGAAAATACGATTAAGTTTTTCTCACCTTCCAAGTTACAACTTCCTCTATTTACATATTTTATTTCAAACATAACACTGTATATTAAAATGCAGTAAAATATAAAAGTGAGCTATAGTACCGTACATTGCATGGGACAGTGAATATTTTAATAACATTTATCAAATATTTAACAAAATCTGCTCCATACCTTTATTAGTGAAGCTCTGTATGACTCGAGAAAGAAGCGGGGGGGGGGGGGGTTCCATTCTTATTATTTTAGATAATTAGGACCACCAAGTTTACTTACTGGTTTTGAATCTCAAAATGTGGGAAATTTGTTTTTTGTGCTTCACGCTTTTTATTTTTTTTTTAAGATCAAAAGATTCAGCATTTTTTGCTTTACCGGGATCTCGTAATGCACAGGCTTCCAGTCCAGGCGATCAGTGTACATCATATATGAACGCTTTGCGTCCAAATAAATAAATAAATAAATAAATCAGTCACTTTTGGAATGTTTTTTTCATTCGATCGCTTCGGAAGCCACACTCTCACTGTACGAAAATCGAATCAAGTTTCGCTCAACTTTCTTGTTCGAGAATAGAATTGTTCGACAACGGACTCGTTTAAGAATCAAGGTGCTACGGTATTCATTGAAAATTTTCATGACCGTCTGGTTGCAGTTGTGGCACACTCTTTAGAAAACTATCGGAGACACGATCTTGTGACCACTCCCAACATTTGTACATTTCTCCTGCATTAAAAGTGTGAGGAGTAACCGAACATTTCAGTTAGTCTTCGACCCAGATGGATCCTAGAACTGTTCGCGGGACGTAATTCGAATCGGCCCGGTCAAATCGCCTCCGTCTCCCAGTCAAGAAGAACAAAAACAGAAGCGGAAAGGTTAGTCGAGTAGCCATTGTTCTCCACGGAAGGTGAACAGCGACAGTCTCGATTAAATGGCTTCGGTGAATCATTTGGGCCTTTCCTCATTTCGCTTTTCCGAACTTCGAGGAGGAGTCATGTGAGGGGGAAAAAAAAAGAGCTTGTTCTTGGAAAACGAGGAAATGACCACGATTTCCTCGTCACTGAGGGAAAAGTCACGACGAAAACCTCCAGACGACGGTCTCGTGCATTTATTATTTATTTATTTTTATTTATTTTTTTTATGAGAACAAGATAGTGGTATAGTGTGTAAGTTTTTTTAATACTTGAGATACCTGAAGTTTTTTTGCAGTTCATTTTTAGGTGTGGAAATATTTTGGGAACACACATATTTCTGCAGTTTGATAGTAGTTTAATTTATAACAGTGATGGTGATCCTATGTTGAAATACATTCTCTCTCTCTCTCTCGCATGTGCGCGCGCACCCACCCACACACTAGAGATGAGATGGGCTCGACCCGTATGTCTAGGATCAAAATGCAAATCATGCAAATTACTTCTGTTGTCAACATCCCTTTTTCTATACATTTACAAAACGTACAACAATGAATGAGGTATCATTCGAAAGGTCTTTGAACTGGCTTCCGATATAATACACTCACATTTCGTTAAAACATATTTTTTTGATTAAAAATTAAATCAATTCTTTTCATAAATGAAAGGAAACATTTTCTCAAATCAGTGTTGCCACGAAAACAAAGTACCGCATTATATCATGCTCAACAATGACTATGAAAAGAATAATTAGTACAGAAAAGATAAAGTTTGACATCTTCGCACGGGTTTAATTTATAAATATGATTAAAAAGCAAAACTGCAATTGCAATGTTTAGGAGAAAAATATACCATTGATTAAATTGTTAGATTAAATTATTAGATTAAATTGCATTTTGTATGGATTCAATTTATTTTTCTTTGTCCTATGTTTTTCCCGAAGCAGATGACGTCACCCTCTAATGCAGTTTAAAAACTATTGTTAATCCTTCTTCTCGCGCGTGCCTTTTGCTGTCTTCGATCAGTTGTTACTGTAACTTTGATGGAATAAATGAGATGATATTCTGGTTTGACTAATGTTGTTTGCAGTATCCTTAATTTTTCTTTAGAAGTTTAAACCTGTATCTTAAAAATATTAGATATTGCTAAAAATTATTGGACTTCAGTGCGAAATCCTCGCACGGGTCGTCATAATAATCTAAATGTTAAAATAACATTTCAGTAGCAGTTTAAATTTCGGTTAAAACTAATTTTAAAATTCAAAGGGGTGAAAAAGCCTTATAACATTCATTTGCTATATCTACAGTTTTATTAAAAATTTAACTGTATTGCACTTACCATCCACACAGTATAGTAAAGCCTCTATAACGGACACTTCTGAATTGCAAAAGCCTTTATTCAACAAACATTTTTTCCATTCCCAATACCTACATATTTGTATGTTTTTACCTCTGAGTAACATGTTTTTCCAATTAGCAGAAAACTATATGGTCCCGAGGTGTCTGGTATTAAGAGGTTTTACTGCATTAAAAAAAAAAAAAAAAGAGCCTATAAATGCCGTCAAGCAACCTCTTCTTGATACTGATTTATTTGAATGCATTTATTTTAAAAACAATAAGTTTAAGGATCTATACTTAAGGTAACGGCAGATGAAAAGAGTAACTCTCCCCCTTGTTGGTTTGTTTTAATGGTTTGTTCCATTCTCCAGCAGTTAAGCTATGTATTTCATTCGTTTTTGTCATTGTGTATTTGTGTTCGTTTGCAACCCTGATGATGAGCAAGTGTTTGCTCGAAAGCGCTCGGTTTTATATAAAAGTACAGTTTTGTATATAGAGTATAATCTTTTAAACACCTTCAGTAAAATTTTATAAAATGTAATATATGTTTTTAGAATATTTATGTAGTTTTTAGTTATTTACAATTTTAAAATGTTATGTTATTAACAATTTTCTTCTACGGAATTTCAGAATCTGGTTCTGATGACAAAGTTTTTCGGGCTCGGGCTCGCTCCGATTTCAAATCGTCGAGCTCTGGTTCCAAAAAATAACCCGAACTCCCTCTCACACACACATGTAGAAAGGGCCAAGAATACCATGCTTTAAGCCTAAATATTTCTTTCTTACCTATATCTAATTCTCTTTTAGTATATTCATCACCACTGTTATCTTATTTATTATTTTTATTATCGACATTTTTAATATACCACGTTTTTTTAGGCGAGCATACTTCTGTCCATGTTATATCAGAATTAAAGCAGTATATTGCCTCGCTATAAACAAGGTCAGATCGCGCGAACACCGTTAGCACAAAATTTTAGAAAATTAAATAAATGCATTCTTGTTTTTCCTCTTTTTGGCAAGTTACTAGTTAAAATTTATTTTTTTTCTTTTCAAGCTAATTGTTAAACATTATTTTGCTTGAAAAGGTTGCAATATTAAAAATTTTGCTGGATGAAAATTAATTTATTTTTTAATGAATTTGTAATTTGATATTTTTTTCTCCTTTTCGTTACAAGTAATGTTTTAATTAATTATAAATAACCTAAAATTTATAAAATTATTATTATTTTTTTTTTTTTTTTTACTTTTGAAAAATATATAGAAATCATATAATTCAGTAGATTTTTCAGAAATTTTTTTGATAGCTAACAGTTTCAGATTTCATACAACTCTGGTTATAACGAACTTCAACCGTATTTCTTTCCGCCCGCCTAATGAACAATAATTGGTCACTGAGATGTAAGGGATTATGATCATTAAAACATATACGTGAAAGTTCCGCTCAAAAATAGAAGCAGTGAGTTAGAGCCTTGCTGAGATCGATTTATCCAGGGAAAATACCAGAGTGCCGCACGTGGAAACTGTCCTTGATTTGTCGATTTCTTGTAATTTGTCGGTTTTTAATTTTGCAGGGTTTTATTTATAATAAAGAATTGACTTACGTTTGTGTGGTAAAAGTTGGTATTTATTCTATTGAGATAAATAATGACGTGCCACATTCGGAAAATTCTACAACGCCGTACTGTTTTAGTTAATAAATCTAAATTAATAATATTTCATTCATTAGAGCTTCTAATGAAATAAGATTTTGCGTGTCCGGGACACCCGACACAAAAAAAATCAGTATTTCCAAAAATTTTCCATCCAACGCCTAAAAGTTAGTTTTTTTTTTTTTTTTTTTGCTTAAAACAGTGTTACTGAAAAGGTGTCTAAAGCTCCTATAATATCTGTCTCCTCTTTATAGGCGCCTTAGGTGCGTCGGCGACGAATCACGTGAAATATTGAATATTAAATCCCGCAGGAGCAAGATTGCCTCTTTGATAAATTGAAAGTTTTGAAGAAATAAAAGTATTTTAACTTTGAACTTTGACTGCGAAAAATTTATTTTGAGAAAGATGCATTTGGAATACATTATGACACGTTATTTTCTTACTTACCTTTATAAGAAGTATAAAAATATACTTTCTGCCATGTATATGACACTATATTGATATTAAAATTTTAACACAAAAACAAAAGTTTTGTATTTTTGATGTTTTAAATACCATAGTTCCACATCCAGTAACTAAATGACTACGTTATTTAACCAGTTTTCTTATTTTCTGATATTTCTTCTATAATAATGGGAAAAGAAGTCAAAATGAGTCAAAAGTCCTTAGACAAACATTAAAGGGAGATAGACTGGGCTGCCGGATTTTAGCCCAGGCCGGTTCAAACCGGCCGGCTTTTTCTGGTTTAAACCACTTTAAAAAAGCCGCCCTTTAGACAATTTTTTCTTTTACTAAAACTGTTCTTAAAACGAAATGCATTATTAATTAGTAACTTTTTAATTACTGCTACCATAAAAATGTACATCAAATTAAAGTAGAACTGTATAATAAATAAATTGGCAATTAAAATATAAGTGAATTGATAATAGAAATGTCCTTGTGGGCAACAGATAGTAAGAATGTTTATTAGAAAATTTTTGCAATAAAAACTTTTTAAAATAATTCAAATGACTTTTACCAAATAAGATATTTATTTGAAACTAATACACTACTGGTCTATGGAATAAGTTACCGATCATTTGACTCAGTTTTTAAATAACGTACACTTTTACCAATATTTCAGCACCTAAGCTGTTTCTGATCGTGTTCCAAATAAAACCATGTATTGAAAAAAATTCTCTCAATAGATGCAGAACTTGGAGGACAGGCTGTGTAACTTATTAAAAACAATTGCAGAAACCATTTGGTAATAAACCATCCTTTTTTGTCTTCACTTTAGCAAGATTCCACCTCTCTAACACTGATTTGCACTCTAACACTTTCGGAGAAAACTTTAGGGGAGAATGTTTCGAGATCTTTGATTTTAGTACATCAGGTAAAAATTCGGCATAATTTTCTTCAAGCCACATTTCTGCTGTATTTTCTCGTGCATTTATCAATTTTTCACCAAAGTATTTGGGATCCGTCATGTATGCTAAGAAATGGATTTAGATGCAATTCACGTGTTGATGAAAACTTTTAGTTTTTCTTCCAACATATGTAACCATGTTACAACTGCTTTTGACAATGTAGCTGTATTACTCTGAGGATCAGTTCACTGCTTTGGCTATATAACGTTAAGTTGTTTACTAAGATAAACAACTTCAGTGTAAATACCAACATTACTCAATATGATTCCAATCTGAACTCATCCAAATGTTCTAGTCTGATTTCATTATAGTTGTGAAAATTGTTAGACATTATTTACCTAACGAGTATTAAGGCGTGAGAACGGTTAATTACCTCTTTTATTTTATTTCTAAATACTTAATCATTTTTCTTCACAACATCTTATAGAAGTAAAAAGGAATGTTCTTACCGTTTGGTAGCTTCGCCAGTGATGTATCCGAGTTAATCCGTTTGAAACAACTTTGTTTGTTGTTGTGTGAATATTATTTTGTTTGAAGTATCCATTTGAAAGGAATTATGATTTCACTAGATAGATGATCATTGAATAAAATTATGTAGTGGTATACTAAGTAGAGAAAATCATCTTCACACTTTGAAAAGGAAAAGAAAGAATTTAATATAAGATAAAATTAAGACTGAACATTCTGCACCCTCTCAGTTGGGTGTTTAAGCACGAAGTGAGCAAAAAAACATATATAAGAAAATACACACGTGTTTTTCTCAAAAAGTGGGTTACATTTAAAAGGTTATATGCGTGATAAACATCATTATCTAAAATTGGCCATTTTGCATCATTAAAAGTCAAATTCAAGTGTTTATAAAAAAGAGTCAGTAAAAGTCTCGTTAAAAAGAAGTTGAGCTAAACTGTTTTTAAAATGTCCGACGATACTTAACACAAATATTCTGCAGATGGCTAACGAATAAAGTCTTTTCTAACAGGCAATAAATTTGCCTCGTTACTGTCAGCAAACCAGATGTGAGCGGCACTGAAAGATTGTCCAGACGTAAATTCTATAACATTTATTTGTAGATTTTTTGTTTTAACACTTATCTTAATTAGGAGGCTTAATTTCCTAAAACGGGCAACAAAAATTTGTTATGAAAGTTTGTAAGCATTCTTTTTATGAGTTCCATCTATTGTCAGTAGGAACTTGAGGCATTAAACCACCCTTTTCTCTTAGCCAACCATGGGCATTGTGCTTGTTCCTAAAATATTTTTGTATTTCTACAGCATACTTAATCAGGTTGCTTAGCACAAAGATTCAAAATATGTGCTGAGCATCCAAATGCAGTACTTTATAGATAGTTTCATTTTGTATATTATTTATTTGTATATAATTCTTACCCATAACAACATGAAAATATCTTTATTAACACTGGAACCGTGGGAAATTTTACTCAAATTTTATAAAAATATTTTACACCAGAATTTTTATTTAAAACTATTTAATATATTTATTTAACTTATTTTTGTGCGTCATATATTTAACTTATTTTATGAACAAATTTCTGGTTCGAATCGATAATTATTCATTTGGTACGGGTCATTTTGACCCGTACCAAATCGACCCGTACCGTACGGGTCAAAATGATCCGTCATCGTTGTTCTAGTGTTAAGCAGAGGAAGTGCCACTGGACCTATAGTATACATTTATTTTAATCATATTATATTGGCTATTTATGAGGCTTTACTGGTATATTAACTATTAATTTTATTTTTATTTAGGTTTATTAACTATTAATAAAAAAGGACATCTGAAACATGATTGTAAATATATTTTATAAGATTTTAGTTCTGAGTTATACAAATGCCCATTAGTAAAGTAAATTGACATATATAGTTGTTAAAAATAAATAGTAAGATATGCACTGGAAAAAAAAGCCAATGAAAGCCAGCCGGTCGGGCCTTTTTTAAAAAAGGCCAGCCTTTTTGCAGCCTTGGAGATAGAGCACACTAACAACAAACAATTTTTGGGGGTCGTAATCCATTTATTTACTGAAAATATAGCGTGTCTCCCGGAATTTTATTCCTAATTTTAACAATATTGAAGATACTTTAACAGAATTTGCAACAGATTTGCCTTTTTTGTGTGAAATACAGGGTAGACGTCTGCACGCGGTCCAGGCTGTGGCCAGTTTTCATTGACGACATTCGGGCCTGACTGAGGCTGGCCTGGTCTTCTCGTTCCGGTCCGGACAAGGCCTAAAATTTTTCTGCAACCTCGAACCGGTCACGGGCTTAATTTTTCTGTAGGATCGGGCCGGGCCTATTTATCACTTTTCGTGGGCCCGGCTGGGGCCTATTTTTTCTGCAGACTCCGGCCGGGCCTCGCCACACTTCTTTTTTCTGGACCAAGCTGGGATTAAACTTCATTCTCCTTAGAGGTTTGCATGGGTTGAAATTTTCAGGCTCGTGCAAAAATCAGTAAAATGAGGACCGGCACAAGAGCTTTTGCAAAAAATGCATAAGTTTTTAAATAGCCATTATTCTACAATTAAAATTCCTTTTAAAGAATAGTACATGCATTTCTGAGCAAAAAAATCAAAGTACAGTAAAACCTGTGAAATAGAACTTGAGTAATAGAACTGAGACAAAAACCTGACTCAAACGGAAAAATGTCTTGATACGTACAAAAAGAATATGTATAATACATATATACAACAGACGATGTACCTGCTAAAAATTGAACCTGTCTATAACGGATTTTTTTATCTGCTGATTTTTCTTCTCTTACTGAATCTTCATTTGAATATAATTGTCAAGTCAATTTTTTAAATCAGTGTTTATGTACGTAATTGTCTTAGTGGTCATTAAAAATGTTGATATTTTGCATTGATTTTTGAATAAATTTGATAAAATTTTAATACTAACTATTTTAGTATAATCGTTATTTGATTAATATTGAATTGCACCTCTACGCATATGCAACTGTGTTTGTGTTATTAAAAAATACTTTTTGAGTTGTACTTTATGAAAATGTAATAATATTTTCCATCATGTTCTTAAATCAGAAGTTATGAGTAAGTAATTATAAGTAATTTATGGACACCCTCTATAACGATATGACGAAAAGCGGTTGAAGTGAGCGCCATCTAGATTCAAATAGTGCTGAATTCGACGTGTCATATTTTCGAATCTAATTAACATTACGATATTTCCAGTAGTGAGACCTTATGTATACTTAATCGTTCTTCGTAATATCATTTCATTTTTCACAAAGCAAAGTAATTCTGGTGAAAAGTTTGTCAAAATATTTTAATTTTGAATAAAATTATGAAAAATGGTTGTGTTCCAATTAGTGGGACACCCTGTATTTTGGGCTAAATAAAGCGATTATGACCCTAGTTTTCTACACAAAAATTGTTTGTTTTAGAGTGTGCTCTACCGCCTCTTAAAGTTTGTCGAATTACTTTTGACTCATCCTGTTTATTGGATTAATTTCGCGTTAAAAAATTGAAGTTTTCAGCAGAACTTTTTATAAGATCAAAACCCCACCTTAAAGTAACAATATTTGACTAGAAAATGTATTTCAAACATTTCATTTCTGTTATAATATCAGCGTTTGTATATCGTCGAATACATTTGAAATGTACTTACTGTTTCTTTTATCTCTTTCAGGTATGTGTTTCTTTTAATGTAATCTGATGTTCCATATAATGTAATCTGAGAAGGAGCAAAAAATCCTTGTAAGTTTTCCTAGTCTATCTTTCTGGAGGCTAACGAAAAAGAAAGGCTACCGCGGTGCTTTACTCGTATCTTTTTTTACAGACCGCCGGAGTCACGTGATGCTCGAATGCACCAATGCAGGTGTACGAAAAGAGCATCACGTCACTCTAGCGGTCTGTAAAAAAAGATAAGTGGAATGCACTGCGGTAGCCTGTCTTTTTCGTTAGCCTCGATCTTTCTTAAATGACGTTCATAATGATACAGAATCTCTAATAAGGGTGCTCTGTGTATATGCGCACACACACACAAAAATATGAAATACTATGAATATCTTATGGAATCTTCAGAGAAGCTTCATAAGTATAATTGATAGTAAAGATATGTTATTTCACCAAATATTGTCAGCATTATGCCTAAAAATAACAATATTAAGCTCCTTTATAACATATCAAAGAACTAAAATAAGGTACAAAGAACAAGAGATGCAATAAATAAACCATGATTCTACAGCAATAGATAAATTACCATAAAGCAATAGACACAATTCACCATAAAAACGAAGAGTGCAAATGATTAAACAAGATTTAAAATACTACTATATATATATATTAATATTAATGAAAACACACATGAAAAACAAAGGATCAGACATTATAAAAAGCAATGGAATGGACACTAGGAATTATACTTAATCCCAGTGGCAGAACTATCTTCAAGTGTCTGCAACGCTAATGTTGCTTTCAAAAATAGTCTGCAATACGCAATATATCATATAAATCTATTCTTGCTGCTGTTGTAGTTGTAGTGCTAATTAATTATGGCATCAGCATTTATCTGCCTTTCTGAGTAAAAAAAAAAAAAATTCTGAAATTAACAGCAAATATTCTGAAAGGTTACAGCAGAGGGGGGAGGGGAGAAAATCCCCTCTCGGAAATAATTTTTCTTGTTGCAGGTCGGATTAACTGTACTTTTGATTCGAGTCGATTTCAGGCTGAGTGTAGATTCTTGCAAATTGGGTTCGGGTTAACCCGATTTTTCAAAAGTTAGTTCAGTATATTGTTTCAGATTAAAAACTATGCCTATATTATTAAACATAGAACTTTGTGTGTCTGCTGTTTTCTAAAGGAATGCTGAATCTTTTCGGGACTATTTCACAAAATTCGCGTTTTTTTCGTGATCATTTGACGAAATTAGCGTTTCTTTTTTCCTCCGCGATCCTTTGGCGAAATTCACGTTTTTTTTTTCGTGGCCCTTCGGCGAAATTCGCACTTTTTCCGTAATCCTTTGACGAAATTAGCATTTTTTTCTGCGGCCATTTGACGAAATTTACGTTTTCTCTGTGGCACTTTGATGAAATTCGCATTTTTTCCACAATCTTTCAACGAAACTCATGGTTTTTGTACAGTCTTTTGACGAAAATCAAGTTTTTCCGCGGCCTTTTGACAAAATTAGCCGTTTTCCCAGATCCTATGATGAATTTCACGATTTTTCTTTGGCCTTTGGACAAAATTCGTTTTTTCCATGATCTTTCGACGAAATTTGCCGTTTTTTCGAGATTTTTCGACGAAATTTGCCGTTTTTTTCGAGATCCTTCGACGAAATTTGCCATTTTTTTCAAGATCCTTCAACGAAATTTTCCGTTTTTTCGCGATCTGTCGTCAGAATTCTCCGTTTTTCCGCGATCCGACGACGAAATTTGCCGTTTCTTCGACGAAATTGACCGTTTTTTCATGATCCTTCGACGAAATTAAGTTTTTCTACGATCTTTCGACGAAGTTGGCGTTTTCTCCGTAGCCCTTCGGCAAAATTCGCATTTTTACGCGATCAGTCAAAGAAACTCATGTTTTTTTTGGAAGCCTTTTGACGAAATTCACGTTTTTTTCACGGCCTTTTGACTAAATTTGCGTTTTTTTGCGATCTGTCAACGAAATGAGCCATTTTTCGCGAACTTTAAATGAATTTCGCGTTTTTTCCGCAATTCTTCGACGAAATTCGCCGTTTTATTCGCGATCCTTCGACGAAGTTTGCCGTTTTTTCGCGTAATTTACGCGCTATAGCGTGTCCGTGGCATCGCTGTATGTTTTTAGTCTGCAAGTGCCCCAAAAAGTCTGGGCGTACAGTCTACCACGGGATACTTAATAGGATGAAAAAGCAAAAATTGGAAAACTATGAATATCTTATAGAATTTTCAGAAGGGCTTTATAAGAATATTCAAAGTAAATATATGTTATTTCATCAAATATTGTCAGCAATATGCCTAAAATCGACAATTTTAAGCCCCTAATAACACACACACACACACACACACACACATATATATATATATATATATATATATATGAAACGAGAAAATTAATAACCTACATGAGGTTCAAATAACGAAATAAATAAATAAATATGCAACTTAAATAGAAATTAGATAAATAAACAATTATTCAACAATAGAAATTGGATCATAAAATAATGTGCAAGGCTCACCAAAAAAGACAAATTTTACTGTAGATTAAACAAGATTATAAGTGCTTGACAAGCAGCCAGTCATTATTAACTCAATATGGCTGCTATATCTATGCTCAAACATTGCTTAGAAAAAATGATAATAGAAAATAAATTCTGTAGTGCTGCCATCTGTCACAGAAAAATAAAAGTAAAAGCTGGAATTGTACACAAGCTAAACAATAAGTCTAGTGCTGCCATCTATTATGAAGAAAAATAATTTAAAATCAAAAGATATTTTTTTTTGTTGACAAAGCAAATATTTAAAATGTGAGAAAACTAAAGGAAGTAAATAAAATTTAAATATAATAAAGATGAAACGGGAAGACAAGTACAATAATTCGCAATGTATGATTAGACATTGTGTGAATAAAATTAATAGTAGTGTATTATTTATGTTGTAAAAATGAGATTTTTTTCGCATTTGAAACTTTGGAAGCAATATAACAAATTTTTCCTGAGGATGACCATAGAAGGTGGTCGAAGCGTCGATATTTTTAATGTATATATAAAATTTTAAATTTGTATACACCATTCAGTAAAATGTGTGATGTTTTATACTCACGTCTTTAATGTTGTAATATTTCCTGGTGTAATCGTCCAGCATTTATATTGTAAAAATGATTTTGTTATGTAAATAAAATGATTAAATGCATAAAACTCTTTAATATATATATATATATATATTGTAGCTTTTTTTAAGCAGTCCCGCCACATTCCTCCTTAATGGTATTTTTATTTTATAATTATATATATATATATATATATATATATATATATATATATATATATACATATATATATATATATATATATTCGCAAAACTTCGACTCATGGACCCATTTTTAAATGTAAAAGCATAATACTTACAGGGATGACTATTATTGGAGTAATTTGCAATCGAATAGTTGTTTTTATTTTTCGATAAATTAATTACTTTTTGAGTTATAAGCTATCGTTTTCTGACCTTTATCGGGCTGTCTCGTCAGGAAATTCGGTTCAAAACGCCAACCTTCGCAACATTTTCTGAAAGATCCTCAGATTCTGATTGCCTCTGTCGAAAAATGGAAAAAAAATCATTCGATTTCATAGATTCTGAGTAAGAGACCTGCCAATCTCATGCAGTTACAACTTAAAATTAATTCAGGAGTGTGTCGGAAAGCAACCCTCTTATCAAAAACTGCTGCAACCCATTTGACTAAGCTTCTTTCATTTATAAAATACTAGTAGGCTTCGCCCGCTATGCTAATCGATTTCTCCAAACGAACCTTGAATTAAACGAAATATATAGGTCAATTTGATCTTGTGTTTTAAAGTAATTTATACTTTTACCTTTAATACCCTTCCGCATTGCTGAAAGTGATACAAACGCCATTGTGCTATTATATATTATAGTGTGTCAAACAAAATTTGGGCAGTTAAGGACCAACTCTTTTAGTTGATCGTTTATAGTAGGATTTGGTATAGAAGGATATGCAATATACTAAAAATCATCCCTGGTTAATCTTTCTAAAAAGGTTAATCTTTCATAATCGAGTTCATCTGATTATAGAACTTTTCCCCATAATTCTATAACTAAGCAACGTAGAATGATATGTTTTAAACTAAAACCTTTCCCGAAAATTTAACAAACTAACAGTGCAAGTCTCATCAAAATTAATTCAGCAGAACTCAAGTTACAAGCGACCGGAACGAAATTTTCATTTGCATTCTATTACAAGTATAGTAATATATATAAAGATGGAAATGCTCAGAACAAAATCGGAAACTTTGGGGAAAAAACTGTTTTTTTTTTCCGGTTCTTTTTCGAAGGAGTATTTCAATTTTTTCAAATTGGAAAAATTGAAATTTAATTTATAAAATAATATATTCAAAATGTTATGGCTGCGTTCTGATATTTTTTTCCTGTTCAGTGTCTCCCATGCAAATGTTAACATAGAAAATATGATCTGTAAGCAATTTAGGAAGGACTTGAATTCTTTAAAGGATCCTCTACAATTTTTTTCACCTTAAAACATAGGACCCTTCGAAAAATTCTGAAATTTTTTCAATCTCCATTTTGAATCCTACAGAATTGTGATGATTTTAGAACAACAAAACCTGTCACATAACAGCTGAAATCGCCAATGAATCTCTTATCTAGCTGAATCTACAGTAGTGGCCAAAATTGTGAAAACCTTTCGGGGAAAAATGTTTTTTCTTTAAGTTTGATGGCTCATAACACCAAATATTTCTTAGTTATACCATAAAAGCTATATAACACTGGGAAGGTAATTTAATCAAAAATATCATGCAATACAGTTTATCCAATTCTAATTAATTTATCAGACATTATAGCCAAATAATCAAAAAAAGGCAGTAAAATCTGGTTACGTTGATGATAATTATTTTTATTTTTATTGCCAATGCATATGGATGTTTGGAGTGTCAGACAGATTCCATTTTATTTGATAATGTGTCAAAGTTTGGTTAGGATTTTAAAAAAATATATATATACCATATTTTGGTACTTATAGGAGGCTTTTTATCACTATTTTTTTTATGATTGCTATCAAGTTGCTAAAGTTCTTTCAATTTTTGAGTTAGTAAAGCATAATAAAAGTAAGAAAACATCATACAGAGTTGATTAGTTACCCAGAAATCAATGTATAACAATATTTTTAAGCCTAGAAAGCTGTGGTTATGATGAAATTGGAAGTAAATTAACAAAGGGATGTTTAAGTAAAGCAAAACACGTCTGGTAAAGGCAACAAAAGGTTCAGGAGAGCAATTGGCGGTAGAAGAGTAAGGTCCCTGTGTATAGGTCACAGAAAACATCATCTCGGTGAATGCAACATGAAATGGCACACTGAAATGTGGAGTTGAATCAAAGTAGAGTTCTGTAGAGAATGCAGCATTTTGGTCTAAATGCTAGAATTTCATGAAAAAATATATATAATATATATATATAAATCAAATAAAGGTTGAAAATATTAAACTGAACTAAAAGGCATGTTTACTAGACAGAGAAATAGTAAGGTCGTGTTATTTGGAGTGTTAAAATGTTTTTTGTATGGAATTCTAGCAATACTTTCATATTAAGAATCTAAAACTTAAACTAAAACCAAAACACAGGGTTGGTTTAGGTTTAGACTGGAAAGCTATACCAAAACTAAATAAACAAGAAATAAAAATTCTAACTGTTCGGAAAAAAAAAATGTGTGAAATATTATCAATTTTTAAGCAATTGAAGATATAAAAATAATAATATTTATAATGTCACAACTACAATAATTTGTTTCTTTAAAATGACTTTATTTATATACAAAGCAATACTATGTAGAGGGGATTTAAATTTGCTTTCAAACTGCAGTGATATTGGTTGAAACTCTTAAGATTTTTTTTATTATTATTTTTAAAATTATCTCTACGGGTAATTGAGCAAATGCAACTGAAAAATCATTTAAACAGAGGCATGATACATTACAAACAATGGTGTTAAATTAAGCAAGAAAAGCTACTGTAAAAATTCTGAGACTGAAAGGCTAAACTTTTAAAAGCTGACTTTTTTTCCTTTTTGTAATATATTCATGTAAAAAGAAAAAGAAATATTTTCTTTAGCATGCAGAAATTAAAAAAAAATGTCTATTATTTATTTATTTATTTATTTATTTTTTTAAGAAAATGTAACTTATTTTTGAGAAACATTTGTAAGAAACCAATTTTCCCAAAATTTCCAAATTTTCCAGAAAAAAAAAGCGGAAAAAAATATTTTTTTCCGCCACTTCAAAATTTCCGGAAATTTTACATCTCTAATTACAAGTGGTAGATAACATTGTATTTATTTCTTTCATTTATCCAAACAAATTACGAATTCATCTTCAGTCATTTTCGGAGTTATCTCAAAGACCAACAGTGGCAATAATAATTATAAAAAATGAAATGAAGTGCGAAAAATAACTTTTAAACTATGTTCCAAATATATGCAAGAGTAGAATCAAGTGGGTTAAAGATCATGGCTGACTGAAGAGTCAGTTGTAAGTGTATCGCCAACAGTGATTAGCAGAATTTTTTCTTCTTGAATAACGGACAAAGAAGTTAACTACTCTCATTTCATCAAAATTCTAAAAATACATTTGAAACGCATTTCACGATTATGTAAAGTATTTTCTAGAATTTCGAGAGGATTGATGGAATTTGTTATGCAACCAATAACTGAAGAATTCTCTGCAATTATTGTTCTAGCGTCTAGTAGTAAATGAACACTATTCTATAGCAATCATGAATGAAAAGGGGTGACTGAACAGCAAGCAGGTTGTAAGTGTATCGTCAATAAAAATCAGCAGAGATTTTTCTTCGCGAATAACGCCCAATGAAGAAATAAGATAATTTGGTTTTACTGGTCTCATTTCATCAAAATTCTAAAAATACATTTGAAATGAATTTCGCGATTATGTAAGTTTTTTTTTTTCCTGAATTTCGAGATGATTGACGGAATTTGTTATGAAATCAAATCACAAAAATTATCTGCAGTTGCTGTTGTTCTTCTTATCGTTTAGTAATGAAATGTATTCTAGTAATTATGAATGAAAATCTTCCACGGATCCGAGATTTTCTACTCTTAGGTAGTTCTACACCTTCAAGCGTTTTATTCCAGAGTTTAAGCATTAATCGGTTAAAAAGTTAACGTTTATTGACTAACTTTAGTTTTATGTTTTTATTCATTCAACATTTTTTTTTTGTTTTATTGTTTTATTAAAATAGATAGGAGTATGTCTCGCTTTTTTTGTTCTGACACAATCGTACAATCAAATCACCATATGGTCATGTTATTCGCTGTAAAAAAATTATAAAAAATTTCTCTAAAACAGCATCGAGCCGCCAACATTAGTTTCTTTTGGAAATATTTTGTTAGAAAATATTTATATAATAAAATTTATTATTTTCGTTAAAAAATGTAGACAGACGTGCGCACGTTATCGAAAACAATGCTATCATGTTGAAATGTTTTTGGTTTATGATATTATTTTTTATTAAAACATTTTCGTTTTTGTGTGTTACAATAGACGAATTATTTTCTTTTTTGTATATTGAAATAGACGAGTTACAGATATCTATATTTAATGTATTTTATTTTAAATGAAAATAGTGTAACCTTTTTATTTTAAATAAAATGAGTGCAATACGATTGAAAGAGTATTTGGTCGATGTATCACCACGATGTAGTCCTCGGGCAAAGAAAATTTAATTTATTAATTTATAATTAAGTTTAAAAAATATTAAAATGTTGTATTGTCAACAAAAACACACAGCACATAATTTTTATAATTTTAGCGTCAGGAAGTGAGTGAAAAATCGATTACAGAATTCGATCTTTAAATACACCAACCGTGTTAATTTAAACAAAAGAGTACAAAAAACAGAATGAGTTTTTATCGCCACTTTGCTATTTTTATTCTTTATATGTAAAAGAACATACTAAGACTTGTTTAAAAAAAGTATTTTGCTATACGCTAGTGCAATTTTTTTTCTCTCTATTGGAACGAAATATGTGCAAAACTACCTAGCATTACGAATCGGTATTTACATGTCATTTCAAAGTTACGCCGGGCGGGTTAGCTTGTATTAAATATTAGCGATTGTATTCACCTTTACTTTTATATTTGAAAAAACGTTATTGTGTGCAAGTTGTATGTATGTATTGTAAAAAGGATGAATTCATAGAGTGGCTTTTCTCCCCCCTGTGCATCAAAATGTCCTTCCTGAAGGCATGGGATTTTACGCTGATAAATAGTTTAGAAGTTCAAAGATCCCCCCCCCCCCCAACATACACACACATCCACCCACATACACGCCTCCTGTAAAGAAAAGTCTGAACTCTATATACATTATAAGATGTATGTACGTTTTATGTATTTTAAGATTGATAGATGTCTGACTGTCTAAGATGCATGTATATTAGTATGTAAGTAGTAAATTTGTATAGAAATTGCCCACTTTGAGAGCCTGCCGAATGGCTTAATGTCTAGAAAATTATCTGTATGCACAAGGAGAGAGATAAGTATGCAGTTAAAAAGTATAAAAAAAAAGTAAGGTCATTTTTATGGTCATTATTTGGGTAATTTTATCTTTACTCGCAAAATTTCATGTCCTGAAAAATGAAGAATTTTTCTTTCTACTAAGCACTTTTACTCAGTATCGCTACCACTTTTGATATGTCTTATTTGTTTATTAAAAAAATACAGTAAGTATGTTTCAAACTTTATTTACTAAGCTAAATATATATATTTCGTTTTTTTGGCTGTCCCAAGATGGTAATGTGAAATATATTGTTTATTTAGTACTATAACATTCTCATCTGCAAGCATTTTATTGTAATAGAATATGCTATTACATTTGTATAACATAAATTAATTCTTTAAGTCCATGGTTTGTTATAATTTTTCATTAACCTCTTCAATCCGTAGGTTCGCATATGTGGACCTCCCTTCTTTCCCGTGTTACTAACGATACTCGAACATAATTGCACTTTCGATCTCGAATGATATGTTTTAAAGGTCTAAGATTCGAAATAATGCTGCAAATAGATTAAAACTCTTGCACCGAAATCAAATTGGAGAAGAAATAATTTAGTAATAATCAATAATGTTACATTGATACTCAGTGGCGAAGAGGTTAAAAAGTAGGTGTCCCTGGTTTTTCCAACCTCTGTTACAGATATAATTTTTTTTTCTGTTCTTGTCAAAGGAGTTTTTATCACATGACACCAATGAAGTTTATACGTAAGCAAGTAATCACAATAGTCATTTTGGAATATTTGTTATCAATATCTGTTACAGTGGACTGATTTACATTTTACTCGAGAGAGTGTTTTTTCTCTTCTATAACCAATTACTCATTACCCTTATGGTTCGATTTTAGAATACAAATCATTTTAGATTTGGTACCTCTATCATATAATTAGAATTAGACTAATGGGTAAGCCAAAAGATGTGTGTTCTCAAAATATTTTTTCTCTTTCTAAATGGATAGAGGTTACAGATGTTATTCTTCAAATTAGTTATTAATTCATTTAATTAAGAATAATATATTTAATTACTTGGTCATAATTTTATTCATTCTCCTTAAACATATTTTGATTAATATGCAACATTAACTTGGCTAAGGATATCTATTAAACCCAACGGTAAAGAGTATTCTTTGGTTGTTTGTTCTTTATAAATATAAGTGCAACTTTTTGTTTGGTAACAGTATACGCACGCACTCTATATTTTACAATAAGAATCTTGTAATGCACCCCGGTAGTAATGTATATAAATTTCATTATGTTTGAAATTGTGTAACATCCTTAATTTACGCTGGAAACGACATTTCCTAGCAGGACGTTAAATAATTTAATTTTTTTGTGTGACCTTGTAAATGAATGATGATCGCTTTGCACTCCATATTGTACAAAAACAGAGATTACAAATTTTTACAAATTTTTCATCAGGTTTGCTAGCTTAAATAAACAACATTAAGCTCGGCTTTCAGTTTTTTGCGACTGGACCTGCTCCTGCCCGTCTTGATGTATTGATTGGGGTTCTTTCGCGGTGTTCGGGTTTCAGTATTTTTTAAATCTGTCATGTCCAGTATTGGATGAGCACAGTACACAACTGGTCTTAAACCTCATACAGCTACAAAATGCAATTATCGTGATCAAAATGTAAAGAAAAAAATTTTCTGCACTAAAAGGGAAAATCTGCGAGTAAAATTAAAATGACCCATTTATTTAAACTTTTTTACCCGTATGAAACTTCGTGTGTTTTGACGACGCGTGTCTAATGATAATGCAATCTAGATTTGTCTTCATAGTGGCCCAGTAACCTTGTGCCACTATGTATTTTTATTATTTTTTGCCTGCATATTTTTCGTCCCCATCACAGGATGCGTTCATTTACACTGATTACTCTACCCGATATCCTCTTTGCGTGGCTTGTTTAATTTGTCTTGGATTTTACCAATATTTTATCCTCGACGGATGCAGGAAGGACTTCCACCGATATCATTTGCGCTTTCACCTTGTGTTTGTTCCCTATACGTCATTTGTTTTTTAGTACTTGACAGTTTGCTTTCAGTTTCAACAAATATGTCTGTATTATTGTAGTATGGCGTGTCACTAATTTTAGTGCGAATATACAGGGTTAGCACAATTTTGCCCTGATTATAAATATTTCTTGTGAGAAAACTATTTTAATTAAACATTATGGATATTGGACATTATAATTCATTTTATGGTTGTTTGGATACATTATAAGTACTGTTATAAAGTTTTTAATAAGACCACATACTTCATGAAATTTCAACGTGTCCGCACCTTGGCCTCCGCGCTCTCCTGGCATTACTCCTCTTGATTTTTTTTCTTTTGGGGCTATACCAAGGACAGAGTCTTTTCCACACCAGTTGCAGACGTTGAAGCAGTGTTGAATTCAAGGGGTGGCCCGGGGGGACAGTCCCCCCGGAGCACTGAAATGTACCGCCCTCCGGAAGATTTGAGATTTTATGCTTTTAATCGTTAAAAATTCTAATTGTGTCTAATTAAAGTCTAAAAGTGTCTGAATTCAACACTGCGTTGAAGAACTGATGGTTAGGATAAAAGATGCTGTGTGTGCAGTTACAGAAGACATGTTCGCTAACATGTTTTCTGTAACTAGAACTAGAATGCCGTCTTGACATTATCCGAGCTACCAAGGGGGCACATGTTGAAATTTCATGAAGTATGTGGTCTTATTAAAAACTTCATAACAGTTACTTACAATGTATCCAAACAACCGTATGTCTAATTATAATAGTTTTTGCACAATATCCATTTATAATCAAAGCAAGACTTTGTGCTCATCCTGTATGTATGTATATATATATATATATATATATATATATATATATAACCATAAATGAAACATTATCATAACACCAACTTAAACCATGAAATAATTAAGTATGAAATAATTAATTGACAATGAAAGATTCCCCAACACACTTAAAAGTAAACATTATCTTAGAAGTAGATATGATATTATCCACCAAAGGTATTAATATATATATATATATATATATATATATATATATATATATATATATATATATATATATATATATATATATATTACGATATGAACAATCCTGTCGAACTTTTTTATTTGTGTTACGACACGAAGCATACTGTAGCACTTTTTAATCAATTATGAATTTAAATAGTTGGAACTCAATCTCGAAGACTTATTCAGATCACCAACATAATCATGCAGTCGTAAGTATGAATCCCTCTGGTCTTTGCTAAAAAAACATTAGAAGTTTTCTCGCGTAACAATAGACGAAGCGTTGAAAGAACAGAAGTTTTATACTATTGCTGTATTAACGATATTTGGCTGAGAAACACATAGGATCCCGTTATCTTAATAACGGCATTAATAATTTATAGGCATGAAAAAACCGTGCCCATTTATAATGATCACTATGTATCTTATGCAATCCCATTTTTCTTTATTTTATCTAAACGCTATTTCTTCCCTCTAGATACTCACGGGCAGGGCCGAGCAGAACTTTGTCAGCGGGCTTATGAAAAAAAAATATATATATCATTTATGTCGCGAAATCTTTATTTACGTGCTTTTTTGATATTCTTATTAGTTGTTTTCATATAGTTTAAAATAAAGTATTTTATTTATATTTTACTGTTTTCATGTAAAATGAACTTTCTGGTCCCCAAGCGAAGTCAGAGCTGTACGCTTCAGAAGGTATCTGGGACCCACTCGGAAGCGAACTGCTAGACGGGCGAAGACCGGCTAGTGAGATACTTAATGTCAAGACGCATTTATATGTACTCCTGTTTGTGAAAAATGCAATACCATGAAGGAATAACGCGATTGATCTGAAATTTTCAGCAAATTCAAGTGTAGTGTGTTATGATGATGATTCAAATTTCAGAGTCACCACGCATGCGTGGGCTGAGGAGCGCCCTCTGGACTTCTGCTGAAACTGTATAAATAGAGGTCTGTAGCGGGACTTTGAAAATAGTCTATGGTTATCTGCTAGTGGTAAACGTTAGGTGAGACGTAACTATGCCTCTTCGACGAAAGAGGGCGACATTTCAACAACTGAAGGAGTTTGAACGGGAGAGAGAATCATCAGCCTTCGTGAAAGAAGATTTTCCTATCGTGCAATAGCAGCTTGTGTGCCGCAGCGTAACAGCAGCACAGTGATGCGAGTTTGGAAGAAGTGGATCGACGAGAATCGGACTGCTCGAAAATCTGGGTGTGGACCCCGAAAGGTGACCTCAACCGCGACCTACGTTGTACACGCCTGGTTCTTGACTTTTAAAATGTCACACGGAGTGGATAATCTTTACACGGTGATTGGCACAAAACGATGGGCGGGACGCTTTGTACCAATCGCCGTTTTAAGATGATCCATCCCGTGTAACGTTTTAAACGTCATGAACCGGCCGTGTATAACGTAAGTCGCGCATCAACGCCCGATGGTAGACACCTTGTCCGCATGGTGCTGACGAACCATACAGCTTCATCTAGACAGTTGGCTTCACAATGGTCAACTGCTACAGGTGTATCACTGTCTGCTTCGTCAATTCGTCGACGTTTGCTACACCGTGGACTGCGTCCAAGAACTCCTTTATACAGGATCCCCCAAGTGTAAAACCATCGACGCCTGCGGCTGCAATGGGCTCATGAACATAGAGACTTGGCGTGTAGATTGGCAGCAAGTGTTTTTTTTTTTCTGACGTATCCTGCAATAATTTGTGGTACCATGATGGCCGCATTCGTGTTAGACGCTATGCCAGTGAACGGTACCTTCCAGAGTGCATTATCGAACGTCATAGTGGACGAACACTCGGAGTTATGGTCTGGGGTGCGATTGGGTATCATGGGCGATCGTAGCTGCTACGAATTATGGATAATCTGAACAGCAACATCAGTGAAGTGCTGGAGCCCGAAGTCGTTCCTTTCCTTCAAGGCATTTCTGGAGCTATGTTTCAACAGGATAATGCCCGCCCACATGTTGCAAGGAATGTTCAAGACTGCTTGTCCGCAGAACACATACAGCTTCTTCCGTGGCCAGCGTACTCGCCGGATATGTCGCCTATTGAACATGTGTGGGATTTCGTTGTTCGGCGTCTTGCTCGTGATCCTCGTCCTACAGCTTCTACAGATGAACTTTGGGTACGCATACAAACAATATGGAATACCCTTCCCCAGGCAGACATTCAAAATCTGTTTGACTCCATGCCACGCCGTATAGCAGCACTTATTACTGCGCGTGATGGCTACATCAAATACTGATTTCGGACACTTAATATTGTTTTTTTGCTTTGAAAATGTAATAATTTGTTTGTGCCAATACCAGTCGTTTGTGTATTAAATTTCATCTAATTCTGATGGTACTGTAATTTTTACTAAAACGAGTTTATATGCTTCTATTATTTTGTAAAACTTTGATAGAATGTGACTGAATGTTTTCGGGGTCAACACTTTCATGGTCAACCCTTGAACATGAAACCCTCACGGTTTCATGTCAACCCTTTCACAGCTCACCAAAGCGCCGCGGCACACAGGTTGGAAACCCTTGCTCTTGGTGTTATCTTATCCTTTGTATTAACGCAACAAATAGTTTGGAAATTTAAATTAAGATTTTTAATCCATTTCGAATAAAGTTTTCAGGGGTAATAAATCTAAGCTCGGACTAACCAATATTTCGAAGTTCGAACTAAAGAGATTCAAATGTATATAAATGTAACACATATTTAAACAAAAATGATAATATCTGAAAATTTTGAGTCCATCGACCACTTGTGTATATCTAAATTTTACAACCGTTTTACTGCTATTTATTGAACATTATTACAAAATCAATAATGTTCCTTTAGTTCGTGTATTTTATTCTACAAATATGCTGTTTTAAAAAGGAAAAAATAAAAAAGTAAAATTTTCCTTCTTTCTCAAATCTGCAATTTTTAGATATATTTTTTTAGTCCAACAATTTTGCTCCTGAAGGACTGTTGCCTAGACAACCTTGCATTTAATCTCGCCTATCCATATTTATATTATTCGGAACATGCAAACCTGTGAATCAAAAGTTTTCTCTTTCTTTTTTCGTTTAGACCATGAAAATATGATGGAAGATGAAAAATATTATCGCATTATCGTAAAGTTATGAGATGTTTTTTTTTTCCCTTTGAGCTAGCTCTGAAAATTTTGGTTTTAGTTCACTGTTGATACAGTATAACATTATCTTAAAGCTGTGAAAGTAATCTTGAGTGCAGCTTGTTTAGAGACATTTTTTTTTCTGTTTGCTAAAGCATAGACTTATAAAGCATAGACTTATAAAGCATAGACTATTATTTTATCAAGAATTATTATATTTTTATTACAGAGTTCATACAGACTCCTTAGAAACTCCTTAGAGATGAAAAATCCCAAGGAGTACTCCTTAAATATACAAAACACTCCTTAAAAACTCATTATTTTGAAGCAAAATTTAGCGGCTTCAGTGATTTAATTGAAGTATTACAAGATTAGAAAATAGAGACATATCTTACACGATGAATTATAATTCCTGTATAATCATCTTTCTTAAATATGTATAGCATGAAAGAGACTAACCTTTAAAGGAAGTAAGATAATAATCTTCTCATGTTTATAAAGGTACTGCAAGTAATTACTGTCATTCTTAAAAAACTCATTTATTTATTCATTTATTTTTTTGTATATGCCACGTGTTTTTCCACCTTAAATTTTCTTTAAATTTCTAGGTTCATGTGATACATGGTAAGTATTTGGCACTCTCTTTATATATATATATATTATATATATGACTATTAGACACTGCATAAAATAGTTGACTGGCAATTTTGTATTCAAATTTATGAAACCACTAAGCAACATATTGTGAATACTGTGCAATTGTATCACTAACATTAGATTTTAATAGAATAAAATCTATTTGAAATGCTTTTCTGTTAATTTTTTCTCCTCTAATAAGGTATTGTCTGTGTCAGGTAAGATCAATTGTGTTTGTTGCATGAGGATGCAGCATACATGAAAAAATACGATAAGTCAACCCCTTCAGGGGCAAAGTACTATTGTAGCTAAAATATTGAAATGTTTGATTGACACCAGGAATCACGAAATAATTTATTTTAAAATAAGTAAAAACTTTTCTTCATGTACCTTATAAATTAAAAATTTAATTATGAAATTCTGGTGTCATTGTGGCATTTTGGGATTAAAATTAAGTGTTATACATAATATACCGGTGCCCTTCAAGGGGTTAAAGCTCTTGGACTCCTTAGAATTCTTCTAGGCTCCTTGGATTTTTTCTTTTCTAGTCTGTATGACCCTTGTATTAGAAGAGATTGGAAAGCTTGGGGAAAAACTAGCTTTTCGGGTTTTTTACCGAAAGCGTTTATTTTTCATTGGACAAAATTAAAATTCATCTGGTATATTTAAAATTTAGACAGTTTCATTCTGATGCTTTTTTCTTTATATTTTTTTTTCATGTTCAATTTACTTATTAATTTTTAAAATCTATTTGAAATGCTTTTCTGTTAATTTTTCTCTTCTAATAAGGTATTGTGTGTGTCAGGTAAGATCAATTGTGCTTGTTGCATGAGGATGCAGCATACATGAAAAAATACGGTAAGTCCTTTAAAGCTCTTGGACTCCTTAGAATTCTTCTAGGCTCCTTGGATTTTTTCTTTTCTAGTCTGTATGAACCTTGTATTAGAAATTGGAAAGCTTGGGAGAAAACTAGTTTTTCGGGTTTTTTTTTTTTTTTTTTTTTTACCGAAAGCGTTTATTTTCCATTGGAAAAAAAATTAAAATTCATCTGGTATATTTAAAATTTTGACAGTTTCATTCTGATGCTTTTTTCTTTATATTTTTTTCATGTTCAATTTACTCCATCTGCATAAAAATATTCACAACGTTTTCAAAATATAAATTTATTCACGTGAAAACAAGTATAATCTGTAAGATGCTATTTCTATCTCTAAAAAAGGAAATTCATGCAAAATTGTATCAGTAGTACCAGTTACTGGAAATTGCAAGATTACACATTACCAAGGAAAGCTACTGTGAAAATTATGATGTTGAAAGTTTACATTTTTAACAGTAAAAATAATTATTTGTTTTTGAATATATTCATTATTTTATAAATATTTTAAAATAAAGTAAAAAAAAAAAAAAAAAACTTTTTGTATGAAAAATTATTTTTTTGCTGGCAAAACAAACAAACAAAAAAACACTGGAAATTTTCTCCATTACTACCGCCTCAAAATTTCCGTATTTTTAAAGAAGAGCATTGTTTAGTTGAAATTATACCTCCTAATTTCGAAAATATAATATATACGAATTTACGAATGTTAAATGACTTAACCTACGGAGACTATAAAAGAGTTTTTATTGGAAAATTCGTTGAAGCTACATGAACAACAAAAACAAAAATATTCGTAGTCACAATTCCAAAACGTTTTTTCTAACAGTGATTTAATATTAAGATTTGAAACGAAGTTGCAGAAACAGTATTACTTTTACCTTAAAAACTTTTTCGTGTACGTTTTGAGAAGTTAAGTAACCGCTGTAATAGCATCAAGTTAAGAACATATTTTGCATTGTATTTGCAAATAAAAACATTCAATCGGTGTAACTTTTTTAAAAGAAAAACATTTTTTGGATTCAGTAAGCGTTTTTGAAATATCCAAATTATTCCCGAATATAAATGATAATTAAGGTTAGAGCGGGACGAGGTCGGACAACCTCTTTGTGTACGGAACACTAAATGGTGGAAATTATGCAAAATATTTATTTAAAATTTAATAGTCTGTTTCGAAGACATCTTTCATAGGGGTGTTTCTCTGGTTCCGGGCGCTGTGGTTGCTAAGGCCAAGGCCAATCTTGATGATAATTATCAAATTATTTGAATTATAATTCACTGTTACCACATTGCATTTTTAATTGTTGATTGAAGAAACATTGTAAACAGACTCTATAGCTTTTGGTAATAAATAATGTTAGTCTCATAATACCGCAAAAGCGGGTTTTGTCCACGATCTTCTCGACTAATTAAATTTTACTGCTTGTATGGCGCTACTCTCTCATAAATATACTCTAATGTATAATTAATAATCCTTGAGAAAACACTGTTAATCTTTTCGAACTGTTTCTTGCTTAACAATATAATAAATTATAACACCTTGTAATAATATATTCCTTTTAAATGCTAAAGGTGTAAATTAACAAAATAATACAAATTAAAATAACTTTTATTAGTGTTGTTTTTACATGTTTCTACTCTTTCCGAGTCATTTTCAAAAACAAAATGAGAATATTCCATAATTGCACGGGCTTTGAAGTTATTATTTCCATGTACTTTTTTAAAAATTACGCACGTTATCTTTTATTTTTCATTTGGTTGTTTATTTTCATATCTGTGACTATGGAGTAACTCGAGCCACAGTCTCGGTAAATTAAAAGATGCCGCATCGTTACATATTGTATTTTTGCAAGTTAGTATCTCTATGGTTTCTCTTATGGATGGATAGTATAGACTGGAGGGAAATATTATTTTACTTTCATTAAAATTTATTTGGATGGTTTCTTCTTGATATAATCTTGCCAGGGCTGTAGTTTTTCTATTATATTTAATATCAGCTATATGCTCTTTTTTTCTGTAATTAAATTTCCTGCTGGTCATGCCTAATTGGTTATTCATGGTTATTTAGGAGTATATGAAATATCTTTTATTAAAGAAGACGGATCCAAAAATTACTACATAGGCATGACCAGCAGGAAATTTAATTACAGAAAAAAAGTAGCATATAGCTGATATTAAATATAATAGAAAAACTACAGCCCTGGCAAGATTATATCAAGAAGAAACCATCCAAATAAATTTTAATGAAAGTAAAATAATATTTCCCTCCTGTCTATATTATCCATCCATAATTAGATAAACCATAAAGATACTAACACGCAAAAATACAATATGTAACGATGCGGCATCTTTTAATTTACCGAAACTGTGGCTCGAGTTACTCCATGGTCACAGATATGAAAATAAACAACCAAATAAAAAATAAAAGATAACGTGCGTAATTTTTAAAAAAGTAATGGAAATAATAACTTCAAAGCCCGTGCAATTATGGAATATTCTCATTTTGTTTTTGAAAATGACTCGGAAAGAGTCGGAACATGTAAAACAACACTAATAAAAGTTATTTTAATTTGTATTATGTTGTTAATTTACACCTTTAGCATTTAAAAGGAATATGTTTCTTGTTTATTTGTTTTATTTTACATATATTTTTTTTTATGGAAGTCCAGATTGCTTCGTGGCAGAGGCAGTATTTCTTAATTACAAAACATCATCTTTAGCTAAGTCATTAACCATTCTGCGGAAACGGAAATTAGCCGCGAATAGTCTATTCGATTTCAAGTGAAGGAATTGCGTATTTCTTTTCTTTTTAGCATCTTTAGGTTAATAGCCTCTACGTTTCCTTTTTTTGCACGTGGAAATTTTATCGCGTTTTCTTTCTTCTTTTTTTAATAGTAGCACATGCATTACGTTCTTGTCATTTATTAGTAGCGCGTAATCTCCATTCTGATGACACATACATATATTATAGCAGTTTTACTTTAAAAGAATGTCGTTTAGATTCCTAGATTCATTTGAATTCTACTTGCATATTGCTTATCTTTACAATAGTGGAACTATTTCCCATTTATTATCCTGATTATACTGGAAGAAAATTTCCTTTTGATAACTGTGTTGCTTTACTTGGTCCAGTATAAAAGTTCGCGGGACAGAGATATTTAAAAGAAAAAAAAGTGCTAATCGTTCGCAGAAATAGGTTTTAAGATCACAGAAATTTTTTTATATGAACTAAGCAACGAATGCGGCAAAGAAAGACGTTAGTCAATTTTTAGAAACTACAACGGTATGCATGTGTCACACTAAAGAATAATTGGAAAATATGGATTATATAACTCCCAAATTTTTGTCCCAGTGGTTTGAAAGTAAGGATCTATTTAGTTCGTAAAAAAATTTTAGGCGCGAAGTTTTTTTTAAGATTGCAGGACTTTTGCTGATTTGTGGAGGGAAATGTTTATCTCTCATATCTTTCTTTTTTGTGATGCAGATTTGTTTATTTTATGTTAATTTTCGTTTATTCTTTTCATTTTTTGACCTCCATGCAGCTCTATAAGAATGATATTATTTATTACTCAGTAAGTAAACGTATCAAGTAATTATATTCATTTTCCCTTCTTATTGTCCCGCTCACTAGTAGTAGTCATTGGGTTTTGTCTGTCCTCTAGTGGTATTAGAAGCGCGTTTTTAATTGATTCCAAAACTTCTTCTATTAACTTTTTATTGCGTTTGTGAAATGGCCTACGATGAATAACACACGATTAGAAAAAATAAACGCAATTGGTAGTCTCGGAGTTAAACATAACTCATTCTTTGGCAAACACCCAGATAATCAATTTTTAGAATTTTTGAAAAAAATTTGTATATACTTTTACTTGAACAATTTATACACTTTTACAAATTACATTTATTTATTACTTTTAAGAACATTCTACTCTTGTACATTGGTTCTAAAATTAAAAGTTACAAACACAGAACATGCAATTTCTCAAAAAAAAAAAAAAAAAAAAAAAAAAAGTTGTAATGTAGTTTTATACACAGATGCCTCATTCTGTGAAATAGCCACTATCACTAAACAAGTTTTTTAGGTATGTAAATTCGACCAGAATTGGTCAAAACATGACACATATTTACCTTGAAACATTGAAAAGTTAAGAAAGTAATTAAGTTTGTTTAAATCTTGTTGTATTTCCCAAACCTCCATTTAAGGTTGTCTGAACGCGTGTATATATATTTTTATTTATAAATATTTTTTATTCGTTTAGACTTAGACATACCTAAAACGACCGAAACATACAAATAGTTTTTCATTGAGATTTTGAAAAGTTTGGACTTATTCAAGTATGCTTAAATCTGGTTATATTTCCGAAATATCCATTTAAGGTTGTCCGGGAATTTTATTTTTTTATTTATAATTTATTTATTTTTTTTATTTTTGCTCTTTAAATGTACCTATATGCATATGTATTCTTTTTTAAATGTAAAGTAAAAAAAAAAATGGATTTTTGAAAAATTAACGTTTTCTGCACACTTTTTCATTTTTGAGTTACAGAAAATAGCAAATATTAATTTGTCGTCAGGATTTACCAAAATATTTATTTAAAAAAGTAATATTTTTACCCCCTCCCCCCCCCCCGGAAAAAAAAACAAAAACAAAAAAAACGATTTTTATGAGGGCTTTTTTTTCTACAAATTCATATTTTTAAAATTTTCTCTCAAGGAAAAAACTTCTGAAAACAATTTAAGGAATATATAAATGAAAATAATTGTACGAAGTCTCATAACTTTCAAACAATCTGGTCAATCTCAAGAAACTTTCTTTCATAAAAATTTAGATTATATGAATTTAAATAGGACGAATCTTGAAAAATAACTACGAGATAAATGAATTTAAAGTTTTAAGTATCCCTTAAATAACAACAGACAAAATATCATAAAAAAATATTTGTTTTTTACCTAATTAATCCATTTACACGCGGTTAATTTTAAAATCTTGAGAATAAATTTATTCTGTCCCTGACCATGAATCCAGCTCAATATGCATTTAGTTACAACCAGGGATGAAAATTCTTCGCATATCCACGATTTTTATGTGCGAGAAGTCTTCTTTTCCCCGTGTTTTCAAACATTTTATGATAAGTTTTGTTTTCTCTAAAAATTAACTGCAATTTATAAACGATTTTATGTTGATATTGATTGATCAATTCTTCTAAAATTAATGTCACTAAAATAGATAAGGATATTTTCCTCTTTTTTTGTGGTTACTTTCCCCTTTCTTCTTAAACTTGTGCACTTTCCTCTTTTTAGCAATTACCGTTTTTATTCCTGTACAAGATATGAAATACTCGTCAAATTGGTTAATTGAACGATGTTAAACAATGCTGCCCACTAGCGTTGCCAGATTTGCTGTTCCGATTAGCGGTGGAAAAAAAAAAGTGGGGCGAATATTTCTCATTCGGGAAGTTTCTTTCTCCATTTTAACCTTCACCGACAGTTTCATTTGATGTCGAACCGCAACCCGACCCGTATTAGAGTCCTGCATCGGGTCGGGTTACCCGCTTTTATCCGTACCCGACCCGACCTGCGGTTTGTGTCGGGTCGGCACTATGCTTTTTCGTTGCGGTTCGGATCGGGTTGCTACGGGTTGAGGTATTGCGGGTTCGGGTTGACCTGCTGTTCCAAAACAATGCACACAATATTTTTGCAGGTTAAAAATATGTATACATTAAGACCTCCATAACGGACACTCTCGAAGATCGACCTTTTACGCTATTTGGAAAGGAGGAAAAAATGCCATTCTTCTAATCCCTTGATCATAACTCGCTTTTTTTTACAAACTGTGTTCTGTGCAACAATTTGCGAATGTCAGCGACGAATCTCAGTTGCAGTATCATATATTGTTCCATTGACACTTGCTGATAAAACAAAACAAATTGCTAACTCACGAAAAGAATAAATTTTCTTGCATAAATACTAACGCATTATTATATCTAATGTTTTAATACCGGGTATCTTCTTTGTATTAAAATATGGATTAATTTTCTGTTCCTTCAGTTTCGGATCGGATTCGGGTATAAATATTTTAGGGTTGGGGTCGGTTTCGAGTTGACTTTAAGCAAAATTTCAAGTTCGGGTCGGATACACAACCCGGGCAGAATTATAATTCCTTGTCCTCAATTTCGAGTGTAGATTGAATCTTTCGACAAAATCAAAGTAGAGAAATAGTGACTACTTTTGAAAAGTAGTTTGTAGTTGCTACTTTTTAAAACAAGTAGTTGTAGTTAACTACATTTTTGATAAAGTAGTTGTAGTTCGCTACAAAAATGAAGTAGTTTTTCAGACCCCTGACTTATTCATATTCAAATACGTATTTATTTTCATAGTTCTGTTGAAACTTTTTGTGAAAATCCCAACAATCGGACATGCTAAAACCTAAATATGAGCAGGAAGAATTAATTATTCAAGGTTGAACCTGACTCGCATAAGAAAACAAGTCATCCCGACCCGAAAAAACAAATAAAAGCAACCCGACCCGCTGCAGGACTCTATTCAACGATCTCGAGGTGTCCGCTAATCTGAGGTTTCACTATATTTAAATATTAAAGAATATAGATATGTCCATTTTTACTTTTTTCTATCTTTACAAGAAGAAAGTATTGGATTCATGAAAATTTTCGACTTCCGGTTTTCGACGGATTTATACGTTTTAGAAGGTCCTGAACACGACTTGACTATTTTTAGAAAATGTCGGTCTGTGACTCTGTCTGTATGTGACAAAAATTTTGTGGGCTCTCTATCTCAAGAACTAATGGTCGGAATTTTATAAAACTTTATATTCAGTTAGTCCCTGATATAAATTGGTGCTGATTAGTTTTGGGTAAATATCGCCCAGCAGGTGGCGCTGCTATTCAGAATTTTGCAGGATTTATACGATTTTAGCGATAAGTCATATCTCAAGAAGTAATACACGGAATTTAATAAAACTTGAGTTTCAGTTAAACCTTTATATACAGTGGTGTTGATTCTTTTTAGTGTATGCGAAACCTGTGTGAGATAGAAGAAAGTTTTGGGATTGACACTTGACACAACCGACTAGTTCTATATAAAATATAAAATTGGTATTAGAGATACAATTGTACATTACTTTTCATTATAGCAATAAAACATGATTTATTGTCCTTTCATTGCGGGTGCGGGTCGGGTTGCGGGTTGAGGTAGTGCGGGTTCGGGTCGGATTGCGGGTCGCCGAAAATTATTTTTGCGGATTCGGGTCGTGTTGCGGGCCCAGAAATTTTTTTCGTCGGGTTCGGGTCTGGTTGCTGGTTGACTTCAAATGGAATTTGCGGATTCGACCCATGCAGGACTCTAACCCGACAAAAGAAAAGAAAAAAATTATCGACCCGCAACTCGACAAAAAATTTTTTTCGACCCGCAACCCAACTCGAACCCTAAATGAAAGAAAAAAAATCATGTTTTAATGCAATTATGAAAAGAGATTTACAATTTTATCTTTAATATCAATTTTATCTTTTATCTCGAAAAATGGACATACCTATATTCTTTAATATTCAAATATAGTAAAACCTCTGAATAGCGGACACCTTGGGATCATTGAATAGAGTACTGCATCGAGTCGGTCCCTCATTTTTTTTTTTTTTTCGGGCCGGGGTGCCTATTTTTTTTTTCTTTTTTTTTTTTTTTCTGCGGATCGGTTTCACTCTATAGAATAATTCTTTCGGGATCTTCTTGCATAGAATAATTCTTGCGGGCTTTTTGCAATTCGGGATGTTGGTACTTTCACAAAAAGTTTGAGCAGAACTATGTTTCAGATGAAAATAATACGTATTGAATGTGAATGAGTATATATTCAGTTTAATGCATGATAAAAAATAAAATGTATGTAAGTAATGTGATCAAAGATGTAAAATGTATGTAAGTAATGTGATCTTTCTTTACGGGGTACAGTTAAGAACACTTTTTTTTTCTTCTCTAGGAATATAAAAAAAATATCACTAACGTTGCGTTTTTGATACACACAAAAACTCATTTATCGTATTATGATAGTTTATGCACACATACTCTTGTTACGTGTGTGTAGATTGGGAGGTGTCCACTATTCGGAGGTAAAAGCGTTGAAATATATAAGTGTTAGGAATTGAAAAAGTGTTCGCTAAATGGAGATGTCTGCTTTTTGGGAGTGTCTGTTATAAAGATTTTAATGTATACTGTTTATAGATTTTTCATCTGAAAAAATATTTTGGACATTCTTTTGAAAAATTGGGTCAATCTGAACACAGCCAACTACAGTCAAAACACAACTCAAACCGACCGACCCGCAACGAAAAAAGTATATATATATATATTAGTTAATCGTTACATTTTGCAACCTACAGTTAGTCCGCGTTTCTTGAATTTATACCTACAAAGCGAAAAGTTCAGCACGCGTGCAGCTGTGTCCCGCCCGGTCCTGTATACCTGTGCTTCTGCCGGTCCGCGCCCTCTTTCAATTGACCGTAACTTCTGAAATATTTCTAATTTTACCTAACTGTTTTATGGGCTTATTCTATCTACACATTATAAAAAAAATTTAAAGAAAAAAAATTTAAACGGTAATCCTTTTCATAAATATTTTATTTATTTATTTATTTTATTTATTTATTTATTTATTTATTTATTTATTTATTATTATTATTTTTTTTGTGGGGGAGGGGGGGGGTATGTGCACGTATTTTATGTAAGGTGCTACATATTATGCTAACTTAAAAAACTATTTTATCTTGCAATATCTAATTAGAGCGACGCTTAAAAGGTTTTTATTTGTTTTGAATTCTTTGAAAATTTGCTAAATATTATTTAAACACTTGCTCACGATTTAAAAAAAAAAAAAAAAAAAAATGTTCTTAATAGAGAAAAAAAATCTTTAATCCTGCTAAAACAATTATTGACTCTCAAATCAGATTCTGTTATCATTTCTGCTGCATTACCAGAATCTTATCTATTCTTCCGTTATAAGCTGTTTTAAACTTTAGCTGTTTTCTTTTTTTCATATTCGTTTTTAAATAATGAATGTTCTTACTGATTTAGATAGCTTAAATGCACCTTTTATTGGGTTTTATCTCTATAATATCATAATTGATCTTTTGAACATTTCGCGTCTGCTTTCAAAGATATTTCTTTTGTTTGGTGGCAGTATTTCTTAAAATTCTTTCTTGAACAATTCGACGAAACGTGATTCAATAGATTTACTTTAATGTTAGATTTACATTTGCTGCAATTCACCCATACTGAAAACCATTTCTGATTTCATCTTTTCATTTTTTTTTTTTATGACAATAAATTATGTATTTTTTTTTCCCTTTGTCATTTATAAATATGTTTTTTCTTTTATTTCTGTTTAATGTTTGAGTGTAAGCTGAATTTATCTGCTGTATGGGTTTGATCTTTCTTTTGTTTTCTTATTTTTAAAAAAAAACGTAAAATGGTAGCTGGTTTAAAAAAAAAAAAAAAAAAAAAAAAAAAAATTCTAACCTCTGTCTCTTTTGTTTTGTTTAGTAAGGGAGTCTTCAGTCACTTGAAAACACCCGTTCGCTAATGTTAAACCTATGGGCAGGTTGTTTCCGAATTTCTCGTTTAAATTTGAATATTTTTAAACGATTTTTTTTTTTTTTTTTTTTTGGCATAAGATAGCTGAGGTCGATCTCTAATATGGCTATTTTTTACCTTTTCGATTTCAGTTGCAGATTTTTTTAACAAAGGTACTTTCACTTTGAAAACTGGTTCCGAAAGTGAAAGGACCTTTTATTTTAAAAAAAAATTGTTGAATCTGTAGTAATTTGGATCTGAGGATTCTGCCACAGTTCCACAGTTATTTCATTAATTCACTTTTTTCCAATTTGATTTATCTTTAATTGGTCATGCATTATATTTTTTCTTCTACTTTTTCTGGATATTATTGAAACAGGTATGTGTTCATATTTCAATTTTTGATTTTTATTCCCCCATTTTTAACACTTTCCAACCTAGTTGAAAAGTGTTTATGACTTCGGTTTGTCTGCCGTCTGGCCGTATGGCCGTCTGTCCGTGCTCTAACTCCCGTAAATATACTCGGATTGCTCTGCAATTTTTATATGTTATTGTCTTTATCTATAGCATATTCCCTATTTCAACGGAAGTGTGTAGCACTTATAGTTTTTTTACAGGGACACTCAAAAGAATTCCGTTACATTGCGGTCTATGGGGAAAAATCATTTGCGGTTTATTTAAATAATGTTTCACAATTTGAAACGCATTGAAATTTATATATATCACTAAGGTGCATTAGAAGAAGCTTAATATGGAATAGGGTGTGCATAGCACTTATGGTTACTTTACAGGGACAGTGTAAAGAACTCCGTTACATTACGTCTATGGAGAAAAATCGTCTGCGGTTTATTTAAATAATGTTTCACTATTTTAAACGCATTGAAATTTATATATATATTACGAAGGTGCATTACAAGAGATTTACTACAGAATAGTGTGTGTATAGCAATCATCGTTCATTTACAGGGACACACAAAGGAATTCTCTACTGTCTGTTAACAATAATTCCTGGAAGTGCGTTTTAAGTTGCTGAACGCGATTTTAAATTGAACTCACTTTTTGTCTATTACTGGGTGTGTTTAAATTCTGTATTTCATATACAGGGCAGCACAAAAGTTCGCGAACACATTTCCGTTTATTGACAGAAACTCCAGAAGGAGAATTTTAAACTGTGCTATGCGTTTCCTAACTAAACTAAAATTTATCATCCTATGTAGTATATATACAAATCTATAGATCCTATACAGGGCTGAATAAAAGTATTCGGATATTTTTCCGAATATTGTATATGTTGGGAATTCTTGAAATTACGTTTTTAAATATGTTATGCGTTTTCCAAATTGTTTACTTAGATGTTATCTTTCAGCTTATTAAACGGTAATGATTTGTAAAATTATTTCGGAAGCGTTGGAAAGTGTTACATAATCTATGCTTGACGCATGATTTTTCGTTTTTGTTAACTTTGGTTTGCATTTTTAACTTTTTTTTTTTTCATACTACGTGTTTGTTTATAAACTCGGTTGACCGTGCTACACAAGGAAATTCGCAAGTACTACAGACTATGGGAGTGAATTGCTTAAGGGTAGTTTTAATTGTGTTTACGCATTTTTCCTGCTGAACTATACTTAGTAGACTATTAGAAGTTTTTGGAATATAAATAAATAAATTCCTATACAGGCTACAAAAATAAGATACATTGTCATTTACGTTTGGTAATTGCTGCAAGTGAGTTTTAAGTTTCCTTTTAGCTTAATAGGTGGTGTGTACAAAAGTCTTCAGATAATATGCAGGGGTGTACAAAAGATTTCGAGTGCATTTCCATCGATTGCCGAAAATTGCTAAATGTGATTATTCTAACTGAACTAAATTTTATCATACTAGATATCCAGATCTATTGATCATATACAGGGCTGCACAAAATAATTCGACTACTTTTTTGACACTGAAGGTAATTTCGAAAACTGTGGTGTTATGTGTTTTCTAAACTGTTTACTTACATATCCGCTTTCCCTTATTTAACGGTGAAGTGTCGTTGTAGTTTTCTGGCTGTGTTGGAAAGTGTTTCATAATCTATGCTTGACGCATGATTTTTCGTTCTTGTTGTATTATGTGTCTGTGTTGCCTTATAACGGTTATATATATATATATATATATGGCTTTAATAATAATGTAAGACAATCAATTTACAGGTATTTTAATATGAAAAAAATATTCGTATACTTACGTAAACAGATATGAAATAAATATAGTAGATTAAAATTGCTTTTTTCACCTATCTTATCTTTTTGCTATTCAACCCTATGTGTACAAAGATTGCTGTTTTATGGATAGTTTATCCCTTTCAATTTTTAGATTTTTTTTTTTTTTTTTTTTTTTTTTTTTTTTTTTCTTTCTTGTTACATTTTTCTTCCCTCGCGTTTTTAGACAACCCATTATGGATTTGGTAGATCCATCGATCTTTACTCTGAGCTTCGATTCTGTAGATGCCTGCTATGTTCAATTCTTGGATTAGCAGTGGGTGTTTGCAATGGGGGGGGGGGGGGGGAATCTGCAAAATTTTGTGGGCAAAAAAGTTGCCAACTAACAGACCAACCACAGATCATTATTTTATATCGACCCCATCAATTTTTTACTTGGTTCCTTTCTATACATCATAAAAAAATAAAAAAATCAACTACATATAAATAAAAGACATATTTTGAGAAAAGAAAATGATTTTCAATGCATTTAATTGATTTTATTTTATAAGAAATGGATAATAACAATGTATATATGTTGTCTTTGCCACCTGCTGAAAAAAGTTCTACTAGAGTTCATGTTAATTTCAGTGAGTAGATAATTTAAATTATATAAACTGTTTCTCCCTATTCTAAGAAAAAAAAAAAAAAAAAAAAAAAGTAACTAACACTGCTGTCGCCAACTGCTGCCGTAATTGAATTTATTGCGATCTTTTGCGTTTCTGGGATCATAATAATAATAATAATAAACACGGCATATAAAAACATGAAAACTGGTAGTTTTATAGAAAAATGTATATGATAAACACGCTGAAGCAGGCAGTTTTTAAATTAAAGAATTATTTTAAGCGGTATTTTATGTTGAAATTGGACAAAGTAACTCATTTAAATAAGTTTTATAGGATCAAAAACTATGCATACACTGGAAAAAAAATGTTGATTTTACAGTATAATACTGGCACCCTAGCTGCCAGTATTATACCGTAAAATTAACAGTAAAATAAGCAGTAATACGCTGCCGCGCATTATTGCTTATTTTACTGTTTATTACTGTCAATTTTACGGTATTGCGCGGTAGCGTATTACTGCTTATTTTACTGCTTATTACTGTTCATTTTACGGTATTGCGCGGTAGCGTATTACTGTTTATTTTACTGTTTATTAATGTTCATTTTACGGTATAATCTGGCAGCTGGAATGTCAGTATTATACTGTAAAATCAATTTTTTTTTTTTTTTTGCAGTGTAGCAATTTAACCATCTTTTGCAAGCATATACGGCACTAGGTTGTGATGTGCGATGTCCAATCATTTTTTAAATGTCTTTTTTTTTTTTTTTTTTTTCAATTTTATATTTAAATTTTCATTATTTTAATAGAGATTTAATTCATATTTTAAAATTTCTCATTTTTACCTATCGTTGCCAATTTTTAGAAAATTCAAATATTATTTACACTTTCAATTCAAAGATATATTTACACGTAAATATTAAAAAAGAAAAGAGTAGCGGCTAGAGCGTTTGTTTATATATTTCATCACTTGATGACACACAAATACAAGTAAATGCATGCGTAAAATACTTTAGATTTCTTTTGTACGAATTACTATTTGATAAATACACATTAGAAATTTCATGTATACTCATTAATTATAATAAAAAAAATTCATTTTATAAATTACATTAAAAATATGCACGAAGGTGCATTAAAACAGAAAAAAGAATTAATGTTTAAGCTTTTCCTGTTATTGAAAATATCTAAAACTCGTTATAAACAAAATATAGGCGTAAATTTTCTAAACAGTGCTTTTCATTGGCGCGGTTCATAACGTTATTCCCAAGCAGACGAATTTTCGTAACCTCGAACCCAAAGGGAGAATATTGTCCGTAACGGCGCTATAAAAGTCCCAGGGGCAGTGACATTTTTTACTTAACCATTTTATACAAGCTGATTTTCAAATGTGTAATTGATCTTACTTATCAATCACGAAAACAGCCGTCAGCTGTCGTGACAGTGGTGGATGGAACCATGGGTAAAAAATGGAGTCTGGGTAAAAAATATCCCAGTCAAAGGGAAAGGCATGGCAACCAGATTACAAAAGGTCGCCACTGTTCGCGATAATGTCATTCAATTTTCTGTAACCTGGTACTCTTTTTAAAACGGTGCAAATCAACATGTTTAGAGACTGCGGGGTCTGAACGGGGGTTGGCGTGCGTATCTCGTGGGGAGGCAGAGCGCCTACTTAATATATATATCTATATATATATATACAAAAAACAGTTTTAAAAAAGTATTAAAAAAAATCCAAACTTTGAAAAAAATAAAAATAAAAAATTCCAAACTTTGAAAAAAAAAAAAAAAAAGCAGGTTGAAAGTTGCTTAAAAATGGTGCGATATCAAATTTCTAAGCTTATATTCTGCATAATCTTTAAGAATTTTAATTTTCAGAAACAAGTTACGATGTATTTATTATAGGAGAAAAAGATTTCTATCGACATACCACACGTAGGCACTTCATTTACTTAAAGTAACTTAGTTAATGAAAAAAGTTTAATAAGTAGCAGAATATAAGTTTGGAAATTTGTACATCGCACCATTTTTTAGACACGACTTTCACCCTTTTTCTTTCTGCTTGTCTTATTTGAAGTTGGCTCTTAAAAAGAAAAAATAAATAAAATAAAAAATAAACCTTTTTGAAAGTTGTTTTTTGTAGATATTATTTATTGTAGGTTTTAATCTTTAAGAATAAATTTAAAGTTTTATTTATTTATTTATTTTTCTGTTTTTATATAGTAAATAGTTTTATCCGTTTACACATAAAAATATAAAGTCATGAACAATGCGAGTTTCGAGGCAGTTTTTATCTTGAAGATGGCAACAGTAACCATTTACCTTGAAGGATTCCCCCTCCTCCTTCAGCTATAATTTTAATATCTTTCTCACTACATCACGAATGATATGAAATAGAATATAGATTATTTTATTCAATATGTGATATAGATGTAGATGTGATATAGATGTAGATGTGATATAGATATGTTATATAGAATGTTCCATTCAATAATTGATTAGCATGAAAATTTTTAATGCAACACTTGATAATATGCTATTAGAAGGCTGATATGTGTTTCAATTTTCTATAAATAAGAAAAACGGTAATTTTACTTTTATCAGGGGACAAATTCTCCACAAAATCATTGACTTACTTCCCCCCTCCCCCCACCTCAATTCTTAGTTTTCACATCTTAAGTCCTGTTAGATTTTCAGGAATTAGACCCCAAGCATTTTATATTAAATAAAGAAAAGAAAAAAAAAAACTTTTTTATAGGGTTGTTCCTAATAAGAGTTGATTTCGAAAGGTTTCTTAGAAACCTACTTTTAAAGAATAAATGACCCTTTATGAATATGTCCCTAAAAAATTGGAGGAAAGAAGCCCTCTACACATTTATCGCTATTTTGGAAAAATGTAAAACGCAACAATGGCGATTCTCCATGGCTCCAGTCGCATCGGGGTCGTTCGTCTGGAATCCCCATCTGTTCCTCTATGCATTGTTGTTGTCGAATTCTAGACGAGTTGGAATGCATGCGGTTTACAGTTAGCGCTATCACGGGGGATGAGGAAGAAGCAAAAAAATCAAGAGAGATAGATGCTTGACAAACGGTTTTGATGTTTTCGTATGCATTTCAAAACTGTTTTTATATCCAATTCTGAAATTTAGCCATATTTTTATGGGATACTTTACATTTCATGTGAATTCAGGAAAAAAGAGATACGAGGATGTTTTTCCTCTTTATTCTTTTTCATGTAAAACATCTTTTATCAAATTTGATTTGTAAAGGAATTACCCGGAAATTTTCGATATTTTTTTACAGGGTAATATGTGCAATAAAGTATTCTCAGTAGAATATGATGATTTTGTATCGAATTCTGTTAAGACTGTTTCAGTTAGCATTTAATTCATAAATAATGTTTTTATGAAAATAAACAATACAAATAATAACAACAATAATTAAAAGCTATATTTGAGTTAGAGATTACGACATGCTTTCACTTGATATAACTATACATCATAAAGTTAGTTACTTTTATTTCTTTCAACAATTTACGTTTTCATTTTTGTAAATATTTTCAGAATCATAGTAAAATTTAAACAAGAACTAAAAATCATGCGTCAAGCATAGATTATGAAACACTTTCCAACACAGCCAGATAACTATAACGAAACTTCACCTAAATAAGGTGGAAGGAGATATGTAAGTAAACAGTTTAGAAAACATATAACACATTGAAAAATATAGTTTTAGAAATTACTTTCCAGTGTAAAAAAAAATACTGTAATTATTTTGTGCACCCCTGTATATGACCAATAGATGTGAATATATAGCATGATAAAATTCAGTTGAGTTAGAATATTCACATTTAGCAATTTTCTCCAATCGATGGAAATGCACTCGAAATCTTTTGTACAGCCCTGTATATTATCTGAAGACTTTTGTACACACCACATATTAAGTTAAAAGGCAACTTAAAACTCACTCGCATCAATTACCAACCGTAAACGACAATGCGTCTTTTTCTTGGCGTAGCCCTGTATATGAATTTATTTATATTCCACAAACTTCCCTTAGCCTACTAAATATAGTTCAGCAGGAAAATATGTAACACAAATAAAAACTACCCTTAAGCAATTCACTCCTATCGTCTGTAATACTTACGGATTCCCTTGTGTAGCCTTGTATATGATCAACCGAGTTTATAAATACGCACGTACTATGAAAGAATTTAGTTAAACTTAAAAACGCAAAACAAAGTGAAAACGCACTTATCACACATAGACTGTAAATATCGCACATGTACTGTAACCGATATCTTCTGTGTGTCCCTGTAAATAAACGCAATGAACACCACACTTTCAAGAGACCAATTTATAGTGCACCACAGTAATGCATATAATTTTCATTGTTTGAAATAGTGAAATTTCACTAAATTACACTGCAAACGATTTCCCCCCATAAGAACAATGTGTAACAGAATTCTTTTGTTTGACCCTGAAAATGAATAATTAATGCTTTGCACCCCATATTTTACAAAAAGCATGTTTTAATGCGCTTCATAATTGTATATCAATTTTATCATGTTTTAAATGACGTAGCATCATCAAAATGCACTTGAAACGATTATTTTTCATTGACTGTAATGTAACGGAATACTTTTGACTGTCCCTGTAAAAAAACTATAAGTGCTACACACTTCAGTTGAAATAGGGAACATGCTATAGTAAACGACAATAACATACAAAAATTTCAGGGCAATCAGAGTATATTTACGCGAGTTAGAGCACGGCCAGACGGCAGGCAAACCGAAGTCATAAACACTTTTCAACTAGGTTGGAAAGTGTTAAAAATGCCTCTACAGTACAATAATGCTCCGTATTGAAAGCAGAGTAAAATTGTCCTTCAATAATTACACAGATATTACACTCAGAGCCGTCGCTATGACTTATCATTTGGGAGGGCAGTGTTATATACGAATGCACAAGGAGCTACAGACATTGGTTTTATTTTAATTGGTGAAACTTACGAGTACTTAAATTTTGCCAAGTTTCACATTATTAAAGACTCGGCGGGAAACAAATTGAAATATCTAATATGAATAAGTCAAGGCCGTAGCCAGTGGGGGGATCACCAGGGTTTGATCCTCCTCGGAAATTTCAGTCATGAGAACTGTAAATATGTCACTAAGCGTCAGTGAAGACAGCCAAGATTTAAAACATCTTAATTCTAAGAGGGAAAGTCATTAAGTAAGTCACAAAATATAATTAAATAATAACTTAAATGATATTCACTTCAAAACTATTTTTATTTCTCAACATATTCTCCACCAATATTTATGCGCTTATATCACCGTTTTATCAGTGCCCCAACACCAGCTGCATAACATTCTTTGGGTTGCTGTCTCAGCCGTACAAGAGGTACGTACAAGACTTAAAGTTGAACACAGGAGACAATTCAAGAGTTTGGTTGGCAACTTCTTCAACATGCACCATTACAGCTTCGACTTAGCCCCAAGCGATTTTCATCTGTTTAGTCCACTAAAAAACCATCTTGGAAGCAAGATGATGTTCACAGATGATGAAAAGGTTCAACTTGAAGTCCTAATGTGGCTCGGACAACAACCCAAATAATGTTATGCAGCTGGTGTTGGGGCACTGATAAAACGGTGATATAAGTGCATAAATATTGGTGGAGAATATGTTGAGAAATAAAAATAGTTTTGAAGTGAATAGCATTCTAAGTTATTATATTTAATTATCTTTTGTGACTTACTTAATGACTTTCCCTCGTATTATAGGCTTCTTTTTATTGTTTGATTCCATCAGCATAGGGGAGACCGGTACACACTGGACCTATGGACACAGTAGACCACCCCCTAATATTTTATTTATTAAAATTTTTTTTAAGCTTCTCTTCTATCCTAATAGACAACAGCACTGCAATAATTATTTATAGCCTTCAGAAAATATGTTTAGCTCAGATTGAACTATTTTATCCTGCTTTGTTGTTTTGAGCTTCTAAAAGTAAAAATTTTCATCATCATATTTTTATTTTTTTAGTAATTAAAAGTTGTAGATAAATAAAATAAAACAGCTTTTTTGCAAAGCTAAGATACTTGTTTTTATTTTACTTTAATGTTAATATGTTTAAAAGAAAGCTATTAACAATATTAATATGATTATTTATCGAACTTCAACATGGGGTACAGTGGACCACCCACTCCTGGGGCACAGTGGTCCACAATCCACTCTGCTCCTGTAATGCAGAATGTTCAAAATATTTAATTGCTGCTTATCCTAATAATATTATAAATCTGATTGTGTGCAAATGTTAGGCTGAAGCCAGCGTCAAAATGGAGCATTTAATGATCCTGTACCTTTGCACATAGGTTGATTATAACCCTCATATGAACATAGGCCGATTTTTGTTTATTTTATTCAAATATTTTACTTAATAATTCAAAATTTCGTTATTTTCATAGAGAATAAATGGACATTTTTTCGTATAATATTTTAAAATGGTTAAATTTACTTTACCGTTGCTAATATTTTATCGTTGCCTAAACTAAATAAAAAGCCCGGAATAATAATTTTTACTCAACAATTAATTTTCAATTGAAAGATTTTCACGTGAAAAATGAAAATTCAAAAGCATTCAAAAGCAGAGGAATTTCCGTGATATTTGAAACAAAAATATGGAGTATTTGTTATTATACATGAAGTATGAATATTGGTTACGTTGAGAAGATATTTTCTGTCAAAAACTGCGTTATAATTAGAAGGAAAACTGAAAAATAATCATATTATTAAGAAAAGATTTCGCTTGGACCATGGAACTATGAAAAGGATTCTCCTTGGCTTGAACAAATATGACGTCATAAATAAAACATGTATTTTCAAATATTCGTAACATTACAAGGAGCATGAATATCAGTGTATAATAAAAATATATACATAATGGACGTCAGATTTAAGATGAATAACTGAAATATGTTTTTTGATACTGATTAATAATAAGCTTTAAAATCAGTTACATACAGATGTGAGTTTTCTGATAAAATTCCCGTCATGATTGCCAGGAAAAGAAAATTAACAAGAATTATATCATTGAAAAGAGATTTCTCTGGAATCAAAGTGACGTCATATTTCAAATAAAACGGGAATTTTCAAATGGTGCGTGAATCAATTTCATACATTAATAATTACAGAATACAGTGAAAGAATGGAGAAGCAGTGAACCGTCAAATCGGTTTGCAATATGAAGCCGGTTATCTCTCAAATCGTTAGGCCAAGGGCTGACTTCATTGGACGGGGAGAGGTTTTCAAAGCAAGCCGCCAGTTGTTTGGGTCAACTGTAGGGTTGCATTTTCAGCATCACGCCAAACATAAACATTTCATATACATTTATTCTCTGAACTCTGCGATTAATAATACAAGCATCAGTAAGATTACTAGGAAAAGAAAATTGAACACAAGTCTATTATTTTAAAATCTCACTGTCTGTTTGTATTTCGCAACTACTACTCTTAATGCAATGCGATTTACTTAACACCATCATTGATCTAAGGATGTCATATAAACTCTGAGAATTTAAAATTTTGAATTAGATTCCGAGATATTATTATTTTTTTTTTTTTCGTAAATTTTAACGAGATTTCTCAAAAACGGTAATTAAATTACTCCATTTTTGTGGATAAAAAAAGAGAAGAAATAAAACGGATTAATACATTTTTATGCCATTTTCTCATTAAAACTGGAAAAAGAATTTATTTTCAATTTGAATATTTGGTGAAAAAAAAAAATCTTGATTACAGAATTTCCGAAAATTAAAAACATATTTCCACATATTCAAACTTTATGAATTAATTTATTCTGCAGAACCAAAATCGTCTGTCAGCATATTGTCAAGAAATCAAGAGTTGTTTCAGCTATAGATTAAACCAAGGAGGCAATTTTGCTGTTACATGCAAATGTAACACTTGCAATTGCAAAGCTTTTCGCAACCCCAAATTACATGCAAACGTAACATTTACATGTAATTTGCACACAAATTAATTTCAATTTGAACCCTTATAAATGTTAATTTGCATTGAAACTTACATGAAAAAGTAATGTTTACATATAATTTTGGGTTGCAAAAAGCTTTGCAATTGCAAGTGTTATGTTTGCATGTAACTGTTACTGTTACATACAAACGTAACACATGTAAAGGTTACGTTTGCATGTAATTTTGGGTTGCAAAAAGCTTTGCAATTGAAGCTCCTTGCATTTAGGTGTAGAATTATTCCTCCATATTCACAAGAATTGAATTTAAACAAAAAGCATATACTATTTCCAGTGAATTATTTTTAAATGATGGCTGTTAAAACGTTTTTCAAAGTCGTTAAAAGTAAAATGGTTTATCATGTAAAACTGATGTTTGTTTTTTGACAAATTGTACTTTTTTAAAACTGAGCTATGTCAAGGCCCCTATAACAAAGAAATACCGTATTTTCTCCTATGAAATATAATAAAGAGTTAGTTAATTATTTACGTTTTTAATTATCGGGGGTGAAATATTTTGCTTGATTAATGCATTTATTCTTCTTTTAATGTTACGCGAACGAAGTCACGGGTAACAGCTAGTTTTCTATAAAGAAAGATTGTTTTAAAGTAGATTTAACTGTAAAATAAAGTAAACAAATAAAAATAACAATTTATTTAACATAGTAAGAAATATTTTGTTTTGTATTTACTGCCTTTGATAAATATTGTTATGAATTTTGTATATACCTGTAAATATTCCATTTGTTTAAATTTATTTTATTTTATTATTGTGAAAATTGCAGTATTATTAATGTATTTCCTATTGAGCATCATGTAACTCAATGCTAAAGGCCTCAGATGCTTTGCAAGAAGAACAACCTTACAACCTCATCTTTATGAGAAGTCTATGGAAAAATCGCCAAGGAATGGGTTTATCGCCAAGTTGGCGATGGTTTTGGCGACTTATTTTTATCGCCAAATTTGGCGATATATCGCCAAATGTCGCCAAGTTGGCGACGGATTTGGCGACTTTTTGTGCAACCCCCCCCCCCCCCTCTATACCTGTACATTGGGATCCTTTCTCGCTTTGGTTCTCTATCGAAAGTTAAAGCACTTTCTGGTAATTTCTAGCATCTGAAAGCTCTGGAATAATCTGGAAAGATCTCTGAAGCCTATATAAGGGACCTCCACCAGTCCAGTTACTTGGTTGTCTGTCAACTGCGATTGAATTCATACGAGAGGCTTTGCATTGAGAACTGTGTTACTCAGATTGATTTTGTCGTTGATACGTCGTATTGAACACATTGTTTCTGAGTGAAATTTTGCTGTGCTGTTATTAGATTTGAAGATTACTGAATATCTTGTAATTTTCAGAAGATATTTGTGATCGTATTGCACTGTTTATAGTGAATAAAGCCTTTTTATTGTTCTTATATACTGGCATCAGTCCTTTCGAACCCCGAGCTCACAACATTTGGTGTCAGGAGTGGGGTTGAATGCCGATTACCAGAGCAATGGAGGCGCAACTGACTAAATTATTGGAGAAATTAGGAGAGATGGATGAGAAAATGACTGCGAATCAGGCTGAAATGAAGAAGGATATGTCAGCGATGGATGAGAAAATGACTGCCAACCTTGGCGAGTTGAAAGATGAAATGAAGAAGGATATGTCAACCAACCTTGGCGAGTTGAAAGAAGAAATGAAGAAGGAAATGACCGCAAACCAGGCTGAAATGAAGGATATGTCGGAAGAAATGAAGAAGGATATGTCAACCAACCTTGGTGAGTTGAAAGAATTAATAGATAATAAAATAACATCTTTAAATGAAAGAATTGACAGCGTGGAAAACAAATTTGAAGGAAGGTTTCAAGAAATAGAAGAAAATGTTCAAATGACAGCCAAAACCGTAGAAGAAGTTCAAAAGATCTCCAAAACCGTAGAAGAAAGGATAGAGAGTGTAGAAAAGGAGTTGGAAAATGTGAAGAAACAAAAGATAACTGCCGAAAACTATCCCGAAGATGTGAAGTATCAAGCTATGCTTCCTCGGGCTTCTATTAAACTCTCGACCTATGACGGAAAATCCTCATGGCCAGTTTTTAAGACACAATTTGGGATCGTAGCGGACGCCAATGGATGGGATTCCCAGACAAAGGCTTGCCAGTTAGCTGCTTCTCTACGAGCTGATGCTGCCGACGTCCTACAGACTTTGCCTGCAAATGAACCGCTGGATTTTGAAACGCTCGTCAGTGCCTTAGAATTACGCTTTGGCGAGAAATGCATGAAGGAATATAGCAGACTCCAGCTCAAATCTCGACAGCAGAAATCCACTGAATCCCTGCAAGAGCTTGCTACGGATGTCGAGAGACTTTCACATCTTGCTTATCCTGACTGTCCGACTGAAATTAGAGAAAGCTTGGCTCTGCAGCATTTTATTGATGGTGTGCGTGACCCTGAGATCCAGACAGCACTCCGGATTGCAGATCTCAATGATTTAAAAGGGGCTTTGGTTTACGCTCTGAAATTCGAGGCAGCCCAGCAAGCTACTAGGAAAGATCGACACTTTGTGCGAGCAGCCAACCTGCCTGAGACGTCGGATAGAGCTGTGGAGCGCTTACAGCAGCAGATGAATGACATAATGAGAAAGATGAACTCCTTAATGGCCAACAAACCTTACAGGCAGATCAAGTGCTGGAAATGCGGTGGAGAAGGCCATATACAAATCGACTGCCCAAGACGACCCAGCACCGAAGGTAATATCTCTCCCGCTAACGGAGGAGCAGGAAAACTGATTAATGGCCATCTTGCGGGGCGGAGGTTGCCAGATTTTGAGAAGCCCCATTTTCAAGTATGTGAAATTTCTGCAAGAAGTTGCGGCGAGAACGGAGTTTTTCTAGTCGGAAGTGTGAATGATTTGCCCTGTAATATGATCATCGATACAGGAGCCAATGTGACCATCATTCGGAAAGATCTAGCTCAGCGGCTGAAAGAAAAACTCTCTGGACCCCGCCGCGTGTTATTCTTCAAACTGCGACCGGAGATAAGATCGATATACATGGAAGAATGACACTGAAAATAAAGTTTGGGAACGCCGCTTACCACCATACAGTCTATGTGGCCGATATTTCAGACCCTTTCATACTCGGACTGGACTTTTTAAAAGAGCATGGATTTACACTGGATTTTAAGAATAATGAGTTACGCTCTGCTCAAGAAGATGTCACTATTTTCAAACTTGGAAATGAGTCCGGGTCTATTCAACGGATCACAGCCAAGGCAGATGTTATCATCCCTCCTCGGACCGAAATGATGATACCTGGATTAACTGGAAACGAAAGAATTTTCCAGTATGGCTTGACTGGATATCCTGAGAAGAGCCCAAAGGGAGTGCTAATAGCATCAGCGCTGGTAGATCTGTCGAGAGATGTGATACCTGTGAGGATTGCGAACGTAAGTGAAAAGTCTAGAATTATCCAGAAAGGTGAAGTGCTTGCAACCTGTGCTCCAGTCACCTGTGTTTGCAAAGACCCGAGCTTGATGTTATCGGAGCCGCCTACAAGTTTAACACCTGTAATTGGACGAAATGAAAATTTATCTCCTGAACAGAGACATGCCGCAGAAAGACTGTTCCAGGAATTTAAGGATGTGTTTTCACAAAACGAGAGTGATATAGGGCGCACTTCACTGACACGTCATAGAATTGATACTGCCAACCATCCACCGATTAAACAGCATCCAAGACGCTTGCCGTTCGCAAAACAAGAAGAGGTTTTTAAGCTCTTACAAGAAATGCAGGATAGTGACATCATCGAACCGTCATCAAGTCCGTGGGCCTCTCCCATCGTGTTGGTCCGAAAGAAAGATGGCTCCACAAGATTTTGTGTGGATTATCGTAAACTTAACGATATCACGAAGAAGGACAGCTATCCTCTACCAAGAATAGACGACACGCTAGATACTCTTTCAGGACATAAATGGTTTTCCACGCTGGATTTGAAGAGTGGATATTGGCAAGTAGAGATCCATCCTGATGACAAAGAGAAGACCGCATTTACTACTGGACAAGGACTTTGGCAATTTAAAGTTATGCCGTTCGGGCTCTGCAATGCTCCAGCAACGTTCGAGCGCCTCATGGAGACAGTGTTAAAAGGTCTGACTTTTGAAGCTTGTCTCATCTACCTAGATGACGTCATCATTGGTGGCCGCACGTTTGAAGAACATCTAGAGAATATTCGAAAAGTGTTAACGAAACTAAGAGCGGCGAATTTAAAGTTGAACCCTTTGAAATGCAAGTTCTTCCAACGAGAAGTAAACTATTTAGGACACATCATCTCAGCTGAAGGTGTTCGAACAGATCCTGAAAAAGTGTCTGCAGTAAAGCACTGGAAACGTCCGGAAAATGTCCATCAGTTGCGAAGCTTTCTGGGACTATGCACTTATTACAGAAAGTTTGTACAGGGGTTCTCCAACATCGCAAGACCCTTGCATAGGCTCACTGAAAGCAAACAGAAGTTTCTATGGACACAAGAATGCGACAATTCATTCCAGCGGCTGAAAGAAGCTCTCACATCCTCTCCAGTCCTTACCTATCCAGACCCCGACAAACAATTCATTGTGGACACGGATGCCAGTCAGGAAAGTGTCGGCGCTGTACTTTCCCAAGAAATAGATGGCCAAGAACGAGTCGTAGCATACTGGAGCAAATGTTTATCGAAACCAGAGCGGAATTATTGCGTCACTCGTAAGGAGTTATTAGCTATAGTGAAAGCCATAGAACACTTCCATCACTATCTCTATGGCAGGAAATTTCTCCTTCGTACTGACCACGCATCCCTAACATGGCTGATGAATTTTAAGAATCCAGAGGGCCAAGTAGCCAGATGGATACAACGACTCCAGGAATACGACTTTGACATCAGGCATCGCAAAGGCTCATCGCATGGAAACGCCGATGCCCTATCAAGAAGACCGTGTCCCGAGAGCTGTCGCTATTGTTCCAGAGCGGAGAGCAACTATAATCCCGAATATGTCATACGCCAGACGAAGACTTCACTATTGACGCCACCAGATCCCTGGAGTGATGAGAAGATTCGAGATGATCAAATGGCAGACTCTGAGATCAAACCAATCTTGGAGTTATTAGAATCTTCTAGCACGAAGCCCAGTTGGAAAGACATCTCGACTTACAGTCCTACGACGAAGCAATATTGGGCTCTTTGGAACTCTCTCCACGTCAGGAATGGTGTCCTGTTCCGAAAATTCGAATCGGAAGATGGGAAGACATCTCGGTGGCAGTTGGTACTTCCTCGATCTCGAATCCCAGAGGTCCTCGAAGAATTACATGGCAGTTCCACTGGTGGCCATTTTGGAGTCATGAAAACATTACATAGAGTCCGAGAGCGCTTCTTCTGGGGAAAAGCGAGAGCTGACGTCGAACGATGGTGCAAATCTTGCGATGCATGTGCAGCTCGAAAAGGACCAAAGAAACGTAGCCGAGGAAGACTACATCTCTACAATGTAGGAGCACCTTTCGAACGCATCGCCCTTGACATCCTAGGCCCTCTGCCAAGAAATGCTGATGGCAACAAATACCTCCTTGTTGTCATGGACTACTTCACGAAATGGCCTGAAGTTTATGCCATCCCTGATCAAGAAGCTTCTACGGTTGCGGATGCCTTGGTACACCAGTGGATATCAAGGTATGGAGTCCCCCTTCAAATGCATTCTGACCAGGGGAGAAATTTCATCTCTGCTGTGATTGAGGGTCTCTGTCAACTTCTCGGAATGGACAAAACTAGGACGACGCCTTTACATCCACAATCGGATGGCATGGTTGAGAGATTTAATCGTACCATCCTTAACAATCTCTCACTGCTAGTCTCAAGAAACCAACAAGACTGGGACCAAAAACTTCCCTTGTTTCTTCTCGCCTATCGCAGCGCCGTCCATGAAACAACCGGCTATTCCCCGTCTCAGATGCTTTTCGGTCGTGATCTTCGTCTACCTTGTGATCTGATTTTTGGTCGCCCTCCAGATGCGCCTTCATCGCCAGAGGGATACGTGCAGAATCTCCAGGCACGATTTGAAGACGTCCACAACTTGGCTCGAGAGCGGATCAATATACAGACGGAGAAGATGAAGACCAGGTACGACACGAAAGCCACGGGACATCAATTCAAAGAAGGTGACAAGGTTTGGTTTTATAATCCGACTCGACGTAAAGGACTTTCTCCCAAACTGCAATCGCACTGGGACGGTCCTTATACAGTCCTAAACAGACTGAACGATGTCGTAATTCGGATCCGAAAGTCACCAAGTTCGAAGCCTAGAGTCGTTCATTACGACAGGCTGGCTCCATACTATGGCCATAGTACTTAGTTCATTGATTGTAAATAGTGTAATGTAAATAATGTAAATTAGTATGACCATGGTCTTGTATATAAGTTAATGTAAAAATTTCTTTTGCTTAGCATTACCATTATTAATGTTATTATTATTTAAATACTTGTATGTAATGATGTCTATACTTTAATTTAATTTAATTTTTTTTTTTTTTTTAAAATAAGTGTATATTTTGTATAATTCAGCATTATGAATGTGTTTATTTTGCATGTTTGCTTTAATGTGTTTTGAATAGTATAGCATTTGTTGGTAACGGGTTTGCTTTCCGATCAAAGGTTGAACTGCCCGGGACGTGCAGTGCTTGAGAGGGGGGCAATGTTATGAATTTTGTATATACCTGTAAATATTCCATTTGTTTAAATTTATTTTATTTTATTATTGTGAAAATTGCAGTATTATTAATGTATTTCCTATTGAGCATCATGTAACTCAATGCTAAAGGCCTCAGATGCTTTGCAAGAAGAACAACCTTACAACCTCATCTTTATGAGAAGTCTATGGAAAAATCGCCAAGGAATGGGTTTATCGCCAAGTTGGCGATGGTTTTGGCGACTTATTTTTGTCGCCAAATTTGGCGATATATCGCCAAATGTCGCCAAGTTGGCGACGGATTTGGCGACTTTTTGTGCAACCACACCCCCCCCCCCCCCTTATACCTGTACATTGGGATCCTTTCTCGCTTTGGTTCTCTATCGAAAGTTAAAGCACTTTCTGGTAATTTCTAGCATCTGAAAGCTCTGGAATAATCTGGAAAGATCTCTGAAGCCTATATAAGGGACCTCCACCAGTCCAGTTAGTTGGTTGTCTGTCAACTGCGATTGAATTCATACGAGAGGCTTTGCATTGAGAACTGTGTTACTCAGATTGATTTTGTCGTTGATACGTCGTATTGAACACATTGTTTCTGAGTGAAATTTTGCTGTGCTGTTATTAGATTTGAAGATTACTGAATATCTTGTAATTTTCAGAAGATATTTGTGATCGTATTGCACTGTTTATAGTGAATAAAGCCTTTTTATTGTTCTTATATACTGGCATCAGTCCTTTCGAACCCCGAGCTCACAACATTTAACTGTAGTCTAATTGTTGATGATTCTATTGAAGTAAGATTCATGAGACGCAAATTGTATGGAAATCAGTTTATTTCTCCCGAAACTGTAGATGAATCTGCTGTTGATGTCAATGATTTCATAATGTTGCTCCCAGACCCAAAATTATTTCTTGAAAATTCCAGGCTCAATCTTACTCATAAGTACTTTGGAATTTCATTTGCAAATTTTAATGTGAGCTGATTTTTTTGTACTTAAGTAATAACTTCAACTAAATTGCAACTGTTCCTGTATTAATCTGTTATTATTTTCAAAATATAATAAATTTTTTGTTTTTGTTTCAAAATTTATATTATTATGTTATTTTGTGGGTGAAGGGGTAACAAAAAAGAATTAGATTATTGAAAAATAGATTTATATTGTATTTTAGATAATACCTAATAGTGGTCCACTGTACCCCGGTGGGTGGACCAGTGTACCCAGCTTCCGGGGTACACTGGTCCACTTTACAAGTGTGTATATATATATATATATTTTTTTTTTTTTTGAAAAATGTATTGAAAACTATGTTGTGAGAAAATTATGATGGGATGTAAAAAGGTTTAAGGAATATTCAAAAATATTTTCATAGAGATCGGTCAGTCTGTTAAAGAGAATAAAAATGTTAGCTGAAAAAGTGGTCCACTGTGTACCGGTCTCCCCTACTGCAAAATTGAATACAATTTCTATCAAATATTTAAAATTTATACGAATTTTTTCCTAATGGAACTCTCTAAAAATACAAAATGCGTGCAAAATTTCAATGCTATCAAATACAATGGTTAGAACAGTCTGATACAGATTGTGCAACTTGCTTAAATGAAACTCTTAAAGAATATAGTGAGAGTTTTACTTCCAAATATCCACAAACTTTTTTTAAAAAATGCCAAACTTAGCTATCCCAATATATGTTCCTGCTAAGATTTCTTTGGCATTAAAACATTTGAAAGCATACATACAAAGCTCCAAAAACTATTTATTAATTTGGATGACACTAATGTCAATACATTGGAGAATCAGCAATACAAATGAAATTATAAATATAATTGGAATAAAAATAAGTCATAGAATACATTTTTGTAATTACATTATTGAATTATATCATTTCACAATAAATCGTAATAAGCCTTTGAGCACTCACCCTTATCCAATTATTCAAAAATTAATCTAAAAAGAAAGGTTAATAAAAATAAAATTTTGAGTCCACAAATCAACCTCCGAAATAATTTTCTGGCTACGGCCTTGGGAATAAGTTATAATTGTTCTCCCCGATATGATTTCAGAGTCAATCTTTCCTGGAATTCAATTTTGGCTTAATCTGGCGTTACAAACCTGCAAAATAGATAGCAGATAGATGCATGCGTAGTTGAGAATAGATGCATGCTCTCAACACCAGGCATCTCCGAAATCCCAATACATTTTACATACTTTGGTCAAATACATTTCCCTAACATTTGCATAATTTCTACTATAACATACCTTCACGCCGATATACATCCATCGGGTTTCGATAGAAAAGGCAACTCACTTTTAAATTTATGTGTGTGAAAATATTTTATTCACACTGGATTTCGCATGGGAATATTCATCCTGAAATGTCTTCTATAGAAATTCATTTAAAATAATTCGAATATGCTATGGTCTGTGCTAATTTGGTCTTTTATAAAAACTGTAGTTTTAAAAGTGTCTTCACTCTACATATCTTTATATTTATTATTACTATTTGAAAACTTAAAAAACTAATTATGTTAGAATACATTATTATGTACAGTCATTTACTCGCTGAATTCCTATATATAGTGACATCTACTTTTTTCAGTACCATAAATTTTAATATAAAGAAAATTATTTTAAATATGACAGGAAAAGCACCCGTGTTTAGATAAATACTCTAAACTTGGAAAATTTTCTTCTTCTTGCATTCAATTCTTCTATGCAATCTATCTTTGATTGAATCTAAGAATAATTTCTACGCAACATATCTTACCGAATTACTTGTTACAAATTCGTAATTTGCTACTTTAAGGACATACCAGAAAGAACTGAAATGACGAAAACTGACTGAAGTTTGATTTTATATTAGGACACATGTAATTAATTTAGACCATTACTACACATATAGAGGTAGATTTAACCCAATAGAAACTATCCTATCTTGAAAGGTAAACATATTATAGTAACCCGCTATTTAATGTGCTTGTCGAAGTCATTAAATAAAATCGGGGGTGGTTGTGTTCAGATTAGGTAACTATACTTGCAACTTTTACACTTTAGGTGTAAAATTTACACTTTTGGAGCATTTTTTACACTTTTACTCTTAGGGCACATATTTTTACGCGTTTTTGCAAAGTTTCTTCCAAGTTTCATATTTCATACCTTAATTTATGAATTACTTCCTAGTTGCTTATACTTATATTAACGGTAAATGATGAGTGTGAGGGGAATATTTAGTATTGACAAAGAAGGAGTTCAGGTTTCGTTCTCAAAAAATCATCAGGAAGATTTTAAAAATTTGTATTGCATGTAATAAGTTGCGTTTTGAATAAATTTGCTCAGACATAAAGCAAAAATTAGATAAGAAAAGTTCTGTTAAAATATTTGTGTTATGTCTTTAAAATCAGTTTCTTAATGAGTGTTGCAATGTTTTTCATATTTTTCTCATCAAACTATCTTCATAATGGTCAGTACTGTATTATTTAATAATATTCATCTATTATGTACTTAAAATTTTTTTAAAAAGGCCGTGTATGAGTTATTTAAAAATGGGTTACATGGGTTTTATGTTAGAAAAAAAATGTGTGAAATACTCTTCACGCATCATTTTACACTTTGCCATTTTCAAGTTGGCCGGTATGGGTAACTGAATTCAGGTATTTTTTTCATTTTCGGTACCGAAATTCTGGTTTTTCTGATAGTAAAATTCATAGAATAAGACTAAATCAATTTCATATGATTGCTAGACATAATTAAAATTAATATTTTTCATAATTTGACCTCCCTGTAATAAATTATGTTCCCTTCCCCCTCTCTCCTCACGGAAACATTTTCTCGCTAAAATTTCAGATGTTTTTTTCATAAATCCACAATCACCCCTGGAATTCATGTAATCACTGAAAAAAAAAATATATATATCGATTTTTATTTTTTTTCATTTTTTTTTTAAGAATGTCTTCTACTCTATCCAAAAAAGCAATATATATATATATATATATATATATAATATATATATATATATATATATATATATATATATTAGTTGCTTTTTGAGTTTTATTTAATTTTTTCGTGTTTCCGTTTTTACGTTGGAGTGGGAAGACGAAATCGATTTTTCGAAGAAATGTCTAAAATTCGATCTTTTACTCTCGCTGCTTTTAAAATTCTCTCTCTTGAAAGCAAATCGAGTTGAAAACAAGCGAAGTGTTGTCTATTTCCGTACTGTCTGATAAATTTTTAATCTTGCACTTTGCCACCAAGTATGTTTTCAAGATTTATCCTCCGCTTTTATTTAACTGGTGGAATGTTTGGAAATATTCCTTCTGCGTTTCCCGAGTACATTTTTGCCTTTTCCAATAATCTTGGCTATATTTGGGAACTCTGAAATTGTATTTCTTGAGGGTTAAATTAAGGAAACTATATATCAGTAATTAAATTAACTTTTAAAAGACTATTGATGAATAACGTTAATATTTATCGATAAGTGTATTATATTTTGAATTATAATCGATTGTTGTTCGATGAAAGACTTTTCAAATGCTCATTTCTTGAAAATAGAGTTAAAATACGGTACAGGTGTGGCAGATGCACCAGGGTACCTTTCTGGTGACAAAATGCCGATTTGACTCTTTTTTGCCTGGCGTGGCAACGCACTATACCAGTTAGTGTGTATTAATCGAAGCCCTCCTGTATTAATAGCTGAGCCAGTTGTATTCTTGACGTGTGTGTGTTAATATTAAATTAAACATTGTGTATGTGTGTTTATAATAAAATTTTTGTGTGTTTTATAATAAAGTAAATGTGTGTGTTTTAAAATAAAATAAACTGTTTCATAATAAAATAAAACTAACAAACTGTTTTCGTACGTTAGGCCTAACGGGTATTCAAAAATAGGAATTTTTTCGCCAAAATTGGCGCAAAACAAAAATCGCGCCAACCCATGTGCGTCTGCGACATGTGTTCTTAAAATACTAACTTTAACATTATTTTTGTGAAAAATCATTTGCTTTTACATAAAAAACAGAAACTCTATTTTATTTCTTAGTATATCTTAATAAGAATACATGCAAATTTCGTGTTTTTAAGGTTTTTAAGAATAAATATAACTTTATAAATGTGTCAGAAAGTAGTGAATGTGGATTTGAACTGCTCAGATCCGGCGGTGATGCTCAGCAGTGATTGATTCATGATAGATATCAATGGATATCTATCATGATATAATATGATATTTATTTTTAAAATATCAAGATATTTGACATTTGCTATTTTTTTCATATATTTTCAAAATATCATTGTCTGTGTCGTTCTATAGACAAAAGGAACTTTTGCCTCGGACAGTGACTATTATTAAGCCCCCCCCCCCCCGGCCCAAAAAAAAAACTTTTTCCAAGTTTTATTGTTTATTAAAAAAATAAATAAATAAATAAAATTGTTGATTTTACACTATAATACTGGTATCCCAGCTGCCAGTATTATACTGTAAAATCAACATTTTTTTTTTTTTGTTGGCAGTGTTGAAGCTGAATTTTTAAATGTAGAACATTAATTCAGAACAGCCACTGAAAGATAAACTGTCTAATTTAAAATAATCGGTTATTTACATCTTCATTAGAAAAGAATCTTTTCTGGTTTTATTTTAGTTTAGTTTAAATTGCACAACAGGTTAGGGAATAATAATAATAATTAAAAAAAAAAAAAAAAAAAAAAAAAAAAAGAAAGAAAAAAGATAGAAAAGCTTACAGTTATGTTCAAATTTTTCAATTAAAAAAAATGTATTTTAATTTTGTGGTATAAAACATTAAAATTTCTTGATACTGAATCGTATAGTTTATTTTTTAATGAGTATATAATCAAATTGTTTCTGCTTTCAATTTATTGATCTTCAATTTTGTTGCAAGTGAAACACTGTTTAATAGAATCAGTCGGTTTAATGCATTCAATAACTAAGAACAAAGATCAAAATGTGATTTTCCTGTATATTGGAATCAGCCGTTAATTTGATGAAATTTTGGTTAGGAAATTTAATTCGTTTAAGAGGCACGTAGTGTTATAGAAAAAAAAAATACGAAATTGTATTATAGTAATTTTTACTCATTCATGCAGAGTCTAACTTATTGCTTTTGGTGTAATAAATAAAATATTTATTTTTTATATCAAAGTTGCATAAAAGAATGGTAGCATAATCCAAGTTGCATAATAAAATTATTAATAATTATTAATGAGATTTTTGCTTTTGAACGTTCGATGGAGAATGCTTTATATCTGGTTAATTTTTTTGTTGTTTTTAATAATATACATAAAAAAATTGGGCCCCACTTCTCATTTTAATGCAGTGATGTCTTTAGAAATCCATTTGAAGACAGAAGGCTTTTTAAATTCACATAGAATTCAATGTAAGTTACATGGCAACAGGGTTCGTAAATATCATATTTTCGAAAATATCAAAATATCCGATATTTTCGATATATATCCGATATTTTCAAAATATTCTACTTACTGCTAAAAATAAATATTTTCATGCATAATATAGATTAGAAAGTAAAATATATTGCACTTAACAGGAAAACTTAAACTATATACTAAAACTGCTTTTTTCCCCCTTTTCTCTCTTTTTTTCACTTTGAACAAAATTGAAGATCAACTAATCAACAAAACAGAAACAATTTGCTTTATACACTTATATTTAAAAAAAAAAAAAAAAAAACCTATAAGATTGAGTATCAACTATCAAGAAATCAGAAATTTATATATATTAAAAAAAAAAAAAAAAATTAATACAAAATAGTTTTTTTTTTTTTTTTTAAATTGAAAAATTTAAGCAAATGTCAGCTTCTTTTTTTATTCCCTAACATGTTGTACAATTTAAGCTCAACAAAACCAGAAATTGATTCTTTTCTAATGAAGCTGTATGGAACTGATCATCTGAATTAGACAGTTTATCTTTCTATATCTGTCATGAATTAGTTAGTCCTACATAATTATTAGTCCCATATAATCTACATTTAAAAATAAAAACTTTAAACAAAGCTTGGATAAGATTTTTTTTTTTTCTCTCTCTAGCTAGAATGGAAACAGTTAATATCAGTTGAAAATTTCATTTACACTTCTTTTGACTTAAAATATCAAAAATATTTTGCACAGTGATATTTTGAAAATAAATATCGGATATATATCATGATAGATATCATGATACATATCCATTGATATATATCAACGAATCCTGCATGGCGATACATAGCATCACAGAAAAAGGAAATTTTCTAATATGTTAATTGCTGCAAAAATACTTAGTTATTTCTGATAGTCTGTACATGTTAAACAAAATTTCATGTACTATATCAAAAAGAAAAATAAATTTTAGCGATGTGATGATTAGTGATTTAGCCGAATACCCAATACTCGGCAGAATTCTAGTCCGAATACAAACTTTTTTTTTTTTTTTTTTTTTTAAGGAAAATAATTTTTGATTATATGTATGATACATTCCTGTCGAAAATTGGCACATTATAGACGATCGCTATTGCTGGCGACTTGAACGTTCTTTCCACCAGACAATCGGAACATCTCAGTCCGAAACCACTAAAATTACCTGATAATCATATCGAGGTAGCCGCAGTCGAGATCGTTGAAATGTAGTCATGACACCCGGACAGGGCATCACTTCGAGTCACTCACCATGAAGACAAATCTCGAAGTATATCACATCGGAAATCGTAAGGTATTTGCAGTCGTAAAAATTGAGCAGAGGCAGTGAAATCCAGAAGAAATTTCCCAAAAACATTAAAAAGAAGACTTAATAACTTAATAGATGAGCAGTGGCTTTATTGTGATCACAGAGATGAAAGCATCTCCACCAACTTTCGCTTCATTAAAACTGAACACATTTGAAGATATTGAAGAATTAGTAGAGCTTGAAGAACATACTACCGATGCATTAGTGTAGACTCCCCAGTGACGGCAATTAGATGACAACCACTAATTCGTGTAAATTCTCTCTCCGAAGCCAGTGTAACCGTATAAATACTTCAAAATTTGGCCCAAAGGTACAAAACGCGCGAACAAGCTGGTCCACCCGCATCCATGTTCGGAGGGCGCTAGGGGGATAAAGAAGGCGGAGCTTTCTCGCTAATGGATGAAAAAATGAGGCCACGAAGACGTGTCTCTGACGTATGATTAAAACTCTTTAACAGAAGCGGCAAATTAAAAAGGTAAAAAGGCCTTTGGGCGCGAAAACCGCTTGGAATCATGGGATGCCGAATGAATTAAATAGAAATAAAAATGGTATTATAAAAGTTCCAAAGAATAAAAATTAAATGACTCAAAAGAAGAAATTAGGCAGGTGCGTTTAGAGGCAGTGTTGCAATTTAAGAGAATAAGGTTTTAATAAATACGTGTAGCTTTTAACAGATTAAGATTTTTAGAATGATAAATAAAAGAATATTTTGATTAAGTTATGGAATAAAATACAAAATAGATTTAAGAGATATTTTAAAAAGAGAGGGAAAAAAGAATTGAAGAATTTGGAATAATTTAACTAAAGAAATAGGGCGAAAATTTTTTATTATTACATGTATATATTTAAACTTTAAAATGAAAAAAAAATTAAATACAAATTGATCTGTTATTATTTATGTGTTTAAAATTTTTAATATCTTGAGGTATTTTTGGTAATATTTCAAACACCTTGATGCTAATATTATGACAACTTTTATTATATCTAAATTATAATTGCATAACTTTATCTACAGAGAAGTAAACAATTTATCTAAAATAGGAACTCATTAGTCATTACCACCGTTAAATGTACTTTTTAAATTTGTTTTTTTTAATTTAGAAAATTTATTTTAGCACAAAAAGTTAAGAAATTTCAATTTATCCTTTTATTTTTAGATATATCAAATTAATTTTCTGTAAGCCAGGATGGTAAGTTAAGTTATTTAAATTAAAAATGTAAAGAATGTACTTCACTTTTAGTATCCAATGATACTTTTATCCTTTCTTACATTCAAAATCAATGATACATAATGCGTACTTACTCTCTCTCGTAACTCATAGTGAGATATTTCCTGAAATAACCTTTAGTTAAATTAATTTTACTGTGAGAAGTTTGTGTCCCCTAGTGATTAACAAATTTGTAAGAACGAGTATTTGTTTTGAAGTCAGTCCCCAGTCTTAAATTGCAAATTAAATTAAAGCAACAGGTATGATTAAAGTAGAATATATATGTTTAATAAAATTTTTTGACAATTGAACCAGCATATACAACAACACAAAGTTCTGTGAGTAACCGAATAACTGTACATTTTGTGCAATTAAGAACGAAAAGGATTTCATGAATGTGTCAGAATGTAGACAGTTTGGATTATAAAAAAAAAAAAAAATTCTAAAGTAGGGCGAGATATCTAGCAATATTCGGCAGGTATTCGGTCGAAGAATTAATCCAACTATTCGGCAAAAGGGTCGAATACCGAATAGTGGTCGAATATTCGTCACATCCCTAATACATTTTATCTATATAATGGTTATCAAATTTAAATTTTTCGTGTGCCACAGAAACTGACATGTGCTACTTCGGACACGCGTGCCAAAGGTTCGCCAATCCTGTCCTAGATTATATCAGGGAATGAAAAGTTACGAATTTTTTCGTACTACGATACATACATACTTTATTACTATTCTACTGTGTGTTGACTCTGCATTGTTAAAGATAAATTAGTTCTTTTTATTTTAATTTAAATCAAATCGTTAAAAAGTGAAAACGGAAGGAAAAAAACCCACTTTATTTTTAAATGATATTTGAACTTCTCATTAAAACTATTTAGACTGATATGAATAAAAATTTATCTATTAAAATACTCTCATAGTGGGATTTTTTTCCCCTTTTCTTTCTTTCTTTTTTTTTTCTTTCTTTTTTTTTAAAATATCGCTTTACATACATCATAAACATTTTTTAACATATTTTTTTTAACTACTTCAATTTGATATTGCATTTTGCAGTTTTGAATTAGTTTGATAAATTGGAAATATAACGAGTTCTTTTAAAAGTCCTTTCACCCAATTTCAGCTTCAATATTTGAATTGAAAAGCACTTTTCTGTTTTCTTTTCTTTTCTTTCTTTCTTTTTTTTTTTTTATTAATATATATAAATTAATACTCACTCGTTTTTGAAAGTTCTGAGTTTTTTATGTTGAAGTAGAAACTCTTGGACCAAGTAATATTTCCTCTCATTAATTTTTGACGGCTTTTCAGCCATTCAGGTAGAAAATAAAAAACTACCGCTTTTTATCGATTCATACCTCCGCTTAAATCTGCGTACGATGCAATACTTATTAATGAAAATTTATTTTTAAGGAGTGATATTTAGAAGTAATAAACCGTGTTCTTCAAAACTATATTTTAGGTTTGTTTATTTCCTTTTCACTCCCTATTTTTAAGTCAGATTGTATGCATGCGTTTCCTCTGCCCAATCTCCCTTTTTTAGGTTAATATTTTGAAATGGTTAACTTATTAATCTCTTGATAATATTAATAAGAAAAAAAAAATATGAATTTCTTTCAATAACTGACTGAATTTATTTTCGTACGTTATTATGCGTATACGTAACTGCCAATTCCCCCAGTTTTTAGGTACCACTATTTCCGAATAGTGCTCTGATTTACTTCATTTAATGGTAGAAAATTGCGATTAAATAATATGAAGCTTTCTATTCGGAAATACTGGTATTAAAAAATCGGGAAACTTTGGCACCTATATAAAAGATGCGTTTACTATGCGTATTTGAAAGAAATTGGTTGTAACATTTCTATAAACTTTTTTTTTAACACTTTCCAACATAGTTGAAAAGTATTTAGTCTGACCACTTGCCTGTCCGTCCGTGCTCTAACTCACGTAAATATACTCAGATTGCCTTATAATTGATGTATATGTTATTGAGGCTTACCATGGCAAGTTCAGTACTGAAAATGAAGAGTGTAGCATTTATAGTTCCCTAACAGGAGCACTCAGAAGGATTACGTTACATTATGGTCTATGAGGAAATATCGTTTGCAGTGTTTTTTAATGATGTTGCACTTTTTCAAACATATTGAAATTGATGTACATCACTGAGTTGCACCGCAAGATGCTTTAGAATATGGCGTGCATACCATTTATCGTTTATTTACAGAGACACACAAAAGAATTAAAGTACAGTACTGTCTATAAGGAGTAATTGCTCGAAGTGCGTTTTGAATTGTGGTATGCGTTTTTAAATTTATCTAATGTTTAGCATATTACTTGGTGTGTATAAATTCTATAGATCATATAAAGGTCTGTACCCCCAAAGCAGAATACTTTGCAATGTTCTGCAACGAACTTCAGTTGATAAAAAATGTTCTGCGGGAATAAAAAATAAAGACACAGGGATATTTTCTTATATATGAAGAAGTGCAATTGCATCTTTTATAGAAATGTAAAAGCCATTTTGTAAAATGCTGACATGCACACACGAAGAAAACTAATGGCGAATTTTGCGATTTTACCTGATCGAATAATGAATTTCGTGGTTTCTTCCGACAATCGATTGACGATTTTTGCAATATTGCAGATTTTTCCGTATGTCAACTTGCGAATTTCGCATTTTTTTCTTTGACCCAATTGTCGAATTTCGTAATATTTTTTTCCCGCAACTGATTGAAGAATTTCGAGATACTTTCAATAATTCACTGACGAATTTTGGGTTTTTTAACTTCAACCGATAGGCGAATTTTGCAATATTTTTCTTGGACCGATTGGCGAAATTCATAGTCGAAATTCATAGTTTTTTTCCTGCAACTGATGCACGAATTTCGTGATTTTTACCAACAACTGATTGGCAATTATTCCAGCTTTTTATAGCGGGAGATTGGAAAAAATCGTGGAATTTTTTTCCATGACTAATCGAAAAATTTCGTGATTTTCCTGACGATTTTAGGGTTTTTTTTTTTTTTTTTTTTACATGTGACTGATAGGCGAATTTCATTAAATTTTCTTTTTATCGATTGACAATTTTTTAAGGGTTTTCTTGTGAGTGATTGGATCGATGAATTTCCAATTTTTTCCAACGATTCACTAAAAGATTTCGCAATTTTTTTAGCCGCGACTGATAGCCCAATTTTGTAATATCTATTTACTTTCTACCGATTGGCTATCTTTGTCGTGTTTTGTGACTAACTGGCAAAAATTCTGGATTTTTTCCATGACTGATTGACGAATTTCTAATTTTTTCACACGTTAACACTGACTTCTTTCGCGTTTTTTTTTTCTCACAACTGATTGGGGAATTTTGCGAAATTTTCCTTGTACCAATAGACAAATTTTGCAGCAGCTTCTTGCGACCCATTGGAGAAAATCTTGAAAATTGTTTTCCGCTACTGATCGACGAATTTCGCATATATTTATTAGCGACCGTTTGGCAAATTCCGTGACATTTTCTTTCTACTGATTAGCTAATTGATTTTGCTTTTTCTTGTGAACGATTGATAAAAATCGCGCTTTTTTCTGTGACCGATCAACCAATTTCTTGTTTTACCCACAACAGATAGGTGAATTTTGCGATATTTTCTGTCTGTTGATTGGAAAACTTTGTCGCTTTTTTGCAATCTATTGGCCAATTCTGGGATTTTTTTGACGACTAATTGATGAATTTTTTATTTTTTCCGACAATCCACTGACAATTTTCACTTTTTTTTTTTTTTTACCTGTGATTGATTTTAAGATTTTGCGATATTTTTCTTGTACCAATAGACAAATTTTTGTAGCTTTTCCTTGAGACCAATTGGAGAAGATCGTGAGTTTTTTCTTCGAATGTTCGATGAATTTCACAGTTTCTTCCTAATTTTGCGATTTTTTAACTACGACAGAATTACAAATTTTGCATTTTCCTTGTACTGTAGTCAAATTTTGAGGCCTTTTCTTGCGACCAATGAAAGAAAATCGTGGGTTTTGTCGCAGTTTTTTCCGACAATGCGCTGGCGAATTTTGCAGTGTTTTTTACCTGCGACCGATTGGTGAAAACCGTGGATGTTTTTCCGTGACTGTTCATCAAATTTTGCATGTTTTTGCACAACAGGCTGTAGAATTTCCTGATTTGTTCTCCATGATTGACTATCGTACTGCGCAAGATTTTTTCACGACCCATTGATCAATTCCGCACTCTTTTTACATGAACGATTAAAGAATTTTGATATTTTTTCCCCGGCCATTGAGTGACGAATTTCACGATTTTCCTTCGATTGAATGGATATTTTTCTTGAAAATGATAATTTGAAATGTTCTGCAGGGAAGGCCATTGTTCTGCGACGTACGTCGCACTTTTAAGCATATTCTGCTTTGGGGGTCTGTACAAAGAATTGGTGTACATTTCCGCTTATTGGCGGAAATTGCTGAAGGGGAAGTTTCATCTGTATAAGCGTTTCTTAACTGAACTAAATTTTTGCATATTATGTAGTACACTGCGAAAAAAAAAAATATGATGCGTCAAGCATGTTGGAAGTGTAACACTTTCCAACGCTTCCAAAATAATTTTACAAATCATTACTGTTTAATAAGCTGAAAGATAACATCTAAGTAAACAATTTGGAAAACGCATAACATATTAAGAAACGTAATTTCAGGAATTTCCATCATATATTTCCAACATATACAATATTTGGAAAAATATCCGAATACTTTTATTCAGCCCTGTATATGATCTATAGATTTGTATATATACTACATAGGATGCTAAATTTTAGTTTAGTTAGGAAACGCGTAGCACAGTTTAACATTCTCCTTCTGGAGTTTCTGTCAATAAACGGAAGTGTGTTCGCGACCTTTTGTGCTGCCCTGTATATGAAATACAGAATTTATACACACCAAATAATAGACAAAAAGTGAGTTAAATTCAAAATCGCGTTCAGCAACTTAAAACGCACTTCCAGGAATTATTGTTAACAGACAGTAGAGAATTCTTTTGTGTGTCCCTGTAAATGAACGATGACTGCTATACACACACTATTCCATATTAAGCTTCTTCTAATGCACCTTAGTGATATATATAAATTTCAATGCGTTTAAAGTAGTGAAACATTATTTAAATAAACCGCAAATGATTTTTCCCCATAGACAGCAATGTAACGGAATTCTTTTGAGTGTCCCTGTAAAAAAAACTAAGTGCTACCCACTTCCGTTGAAATAGGGAACATGCTATAGATAACGACAATAGCATATAAAAATTGCAGAGCAATCCGAGCATATTTACGGGAGTTAGAGCACGGCCAGACAAACCGAAGTCATAAACACTTTTCAACTAGGTTGGAAAGTGTTAAAAAAATTGTTGATTTTACAGTATAATACTAGCACCCCAGTTGCCAGTATTATACCGTAAAATTAACAGTAATAAACAGTAAAATAAGCAAGAATACATTGCCGCGCATGCAAAATACTGTAAAATCTACTTTTTTTTTTTGCAGTGTATCCATACAAATCTATACATCATATATAGGGCTGCACAAAAGAATTGGGTTTTCAGATGTGTTATGTGTTTCCCAAATTGTTTACTTAGACATCTTTAATCTTATTAAACGGTGAAGTTTTGTTACAGTGTACTGAATGTGTTGGAAAATGTTTCATAATCTATGCTTGACACATGATTTTTCTTTCTTGTCTTTAATGAAGGGGTGTGCAGATCGCAAGCAGTATAATAGGAGATTACAACACCTTTACACGTCAAACAATTGAAAAAAAAAATTTTTTCTTTTTTTTTGTATTAAATGAAAGAAATTTTAGTTCAGAACATTTTCATACCAAATTTATGTTTAAGCAATTTTTTATTCCAAAAATTGTACCACTTTCCTGTACCCCTTTAGTTTAAAAGTTTTAAACATTTTTATTTCGGAATGCAAATTATGGGACTGTGCGTAGAGTAGCTTAACTGCATCTGAATGAAATATCTTTAAATTTTTAGTCGTAAAATTTCTGTAATGTAACAATTATAAAATTAACTGTAAATTTCTGTACTGTACAATGCATAAAAATATGTTATGTGCAATGAACTGAAATTTAATACTATATATTATAGATGTTTTCGAAAATAAAAATGTCATGCTCGAAAATGTTTAAACAAATTCTGGTAATTTTCAATATCTTCACGGAGGGCGGATCCAGCTCTCGACTTAATGGGGTAGGGGGTAATATTCCTTCTAGAGAGGATGCCACGTCTCTTAATGAAGCATTTTTGCAATATTTATATGTATTTCCATACGAAAAATATAATTTTTGTAGAAACTTTCTTGATTTCGGAAGGAATTGCTATCCCCCATAAACCTTATCCTTGGATTTGCCCTTGATCTTCATATTTTGAGATTTTAATATTCATTCAGTATTTACTTATTTAGTTCAGTCTACAGGAAACTTTAATATTTTTGATTTCAGAAAATTTCAAGACGTTTATTAAACTGGTGTTATAAAGTAATCCTGTACGCTGTACGCAACATCAAAATTAGCGTACCGTTCCTGTTGAATTACAGTTAAAGTTACAGAAATGTCGCTTTTCTTTGTATTATAATTCTGAAGCACAAAGTAAATCGCTGAAACATAAATTTGGTATCAAAATGTTCAGAACTAAAATGCTATTTTCCTATAATAAATTTTTTTAAATTCGATTATTTGTGTGGTTAAATGTGTAGTATCTTCTTAACAATATCATATGAATATGTTATTAAAATTTAAAATGTTTAATCTATATTAATAAAAGAGCTATTTGTTCATGTGTTTGTCTGTTCGCGATGGCTAGGAAAATCTATCGCACGGTGAGGTATGAAAAATTGGATGAAGATAGTCCAAGGCAGGTCCGAATACACCTGAGGCCCAGATTTTTAATTTTTTAGGTTTCCGTACTTAAAAAGTAAAAATGGAATCATAAGGTCACTCGTGTGTCTGTCTGTCGTTTGTCACAACCGTTTTTCTCGAAAACTTTGGAATGGGGAAAGTTCAAACTTCGCAGAGTATAAAGGCTATAGACCCAACATATTTATAGCCATTCTCAAATATATTTAGGAAAAAATTGGGGGGGGGGGGGTAATTAAGTTACTTAACAAAAATTTTATATCGTGTGAGATATCGTTCGAAAGATCTCGTAACACTGAACTCAAAAATATATTTGTTTTAATTTTAGGTATATTTTCAAAGATATCGTCGAAAATGTACTGTAAAAATATGTTTTCCCTTCCCGAATCTACTGAAACTAAAATTGTGAAAAATTAGGGGTAGTAGAAGTTTATTTAAACCTTGCAGGAAAACTATAGCGATTATCCTAAGTCATATAGTTTCTGAGAAAATTGCATTTTTCCTTTACACACAAGTTTTACTTTGCGGGTGCTCAGCGGGGGATTGGAGGGGAGCACGAGGTACCTATCGACGCGAAATCATCCAAGAATTGTTGATAATGATTTCGAACAAAATTTGTCGGTAGTTATTCCAGATATTAATTAAAAACCTATCTAGAAATCGTGGCATGGACAAAGGCGGAGTTGCAATTCTGCGACCTCCTTTCGAAGCTCGCTTGGCACAATGCCCAGTTTAAACTTTGCACAATGTCTTTGTTTTAAATAAGACGAATCATAGTGTTAAATAGTCAACGTTTTTTATTCCAATTGAATTCAATTATTGAAAAAAAAACTCACAGAATAATTCTAAGTCTTATTATTTTTTTAGCAACGATTTTTTGTAATCTTGCTATTAGTAATTAGTAAATTTATTGTACGGAACCCTTTGGGCGCGAGTAAAACTCGCACTTAACCGATTATTGTTAATTAACTGAGATATTAATTAAAAACCATAATGGACATCGCAAAATGCCGACGACCGTGGCTCCGAAGCTTTGCTGTGTTCCGAAAGAAATAAGAGGAGGGAAAAGTACCATTTTTTTAAAATCAAATTTTAATGTTTACTATATAAAGAAAAAAATTTCTGTAAGTGGCTTCAATTCTCCAAACCCCCTCCTCTCACACATTTGGGGGGTGTACGCTGCCAAAGACAGTAGAGTCACCAACATTATAATATAAAGGCTCGTTTGGAAAGATTTTTGTTTAAAAATATAAAATCATTCAACACTGATTTTAGGTATTATTTAAGACTATTATCACGGGCTCGCTCGGGCAACGCCGGGCGGGTCATCTAGCCTATAATGACACAGACAGATAGATGTTAGTGGTGTCTGTCTGCCAGAGTTCTTTAAAGAGACAGCTGCGCACAGAGCTAGAACATTTTTCAGGAAGGTAACCGTAGTCTAAAATTATGCACCTCGAAACCAGTTTTTGGATTCTTTTTTTTTTTTTTTTTTCAAAATTTGTTTACGATTTTTAGCTTCTTTTCGTGTTTCGCGACGATTTTTTGTCAATTTGTTTCAGAAACGGAAGAGCTTTCCTTGTAGTGGATGACACTTTATGTTAATACGATTTTTTCAAATATTAATTCATTAATTAAATTTAATTAAATAATTTTAGTTTTAAATGGGAGAAAAATATTCCTCCCATTGTTTTCATAAATGAAATGAAAGATTTATCTCAAATGATTGATGCTACAGAAATAAAATACCGCAACGATGATTATAAAATAATGTTCAATAAAGATAACGTGGGACATTAATGCTGCACGGATTTATTTTATATATATTTATGATTAAAATGTAGGAATTGACTTTAAAAAAAATTATATTACTTGTTCTTCTTCAAATTTTATTTAATTTTTCTGTTTCTTTGAAATTTTCTTGTCTTTAAACGCTTCTTTTTTTTTTTTTTTTTTTTTTTTTTTTTAAAGAAATCAATTTGTTAAAAATGCAGTTCATATCATTTGACTTACAGTGATTTCAATGTTATATTTTTGATAAGAAGCTGCTTATCTTGGAAATTTTCCGTCTGCGGATTATCAAACGCATAGCTGGCTGTAGATGAAATTGATAAGAAATTTTTCTCAACATATATACGAAATGATAGAAATATATAACAAGTTAAAAGTAAAAACTAATTAATTTATTATTATACTCGGCCGTAAATATACGCCGATTTGACATAAACTCCAATTTATGATTATTTTAGAGTGAATCTATGTTTATCATAAAGAAATTGAACAATTCTTAGCATATTCTGATCCAACATATCTTTTAACCAATTTAACTTAACTTGATATTAATGTAAAACGAAAATCTGTCTTTTCGTTGACATATATTAGTTTAGCGCCCAAAGTGTGGTACTTCATGTTTAATCTGATCTTTGATTAGTCTTTTTTTTTCTTTTTTTTTTTTAATTTGCGTTGGGCAATCAGTTGCTAAATGTGGTAACTTTGCTACAAATATACACTGTCGAGATAGAGGAATATATATATATATATATATATATATATATATATATATATATATATATATATATATATATATACACACAGTCCGTCCCAAAATATCCCGCACTGGTTAAATTACCAGTCTATTGATGGCGCTACGTGTCCGCAGGTGATGTCGAAGCAAGACTACACTTCGTCTTGTAAAGCGGCACAATTTCACGTTGTTATCTGTTGTATGATGCTAAGTGCATCCGGTTTGTTGTAACAGTGTAACGTGATCATATCATGTCGCAGTTCGCGAAAGTCGAGCAGTTTCTGGGTTCTAAAAGGGTCGTCATGCTCAACCATCCTCCTTAGTCCCCAGATTTATCTCCTGTGATTATTTCCTGTTCCCTAAGTTGAAATTGCACCTAAAGGGGACTACCTTAATCGACTGCGACCAACTATTTTATGCACATTGCAGAGGCGGACTTCCAGAAGTGTTTTGATGACTGTTACAGTTGTTGTAAAAAGTGTGTTGAGTTCAGCGGGGATTATTTCGAATAAAAAAATAGGTCGAAGTTTTCATTTCAGTTCTTAATTTTTTTATTATAGGATCAGACCGGGAAATTTTGAGACACACTGTGTATGTATCAGGGCTCCCAAATGGTCCCCTTTTCCCCCCCTAAAGTCCCCTTTTTAGAAAAAGGTCCCCTTTAGTTCCCTTTTGTGCATTTTGGTCCCCTTAGTCCCCTTTTATGACTGGAAATAAAAGAAAAATTGCCGCAAAATGCAAAAAACTTTAAAAATTGCTAAAAGTTAAAAAATTTTAGAGGACAAAATTTATTATAATGCGCTAAAACATTATAACCAGAATTCTTTCACGAATGTAAAAAAAAATGCCGTGGAATGTGGAAAAACATTAAAAAACGGATTGGAAATCTCATTAAAAATCACTAAATTTCAAAAATTTACTGTCATAAAATCGTCGCAAAATACACACACACACACACACACACACAAAAAAAAAAAAAAAAAAAAAAAGCATAAAAAATTAGCCAAAAGTCAAAAATTTCTGCACAATTCCGAATAAATTTTATTGAAAGGAAGACAAAATTTATTAAACTGGGCAATTGAAACCGGATTCTTTTTCATAATGTCAAAAAATCATCCTAAAACGCGAAAAAAATCTAAAACTCATATAAACTGTGCAAAATTTAAAAATTGCTACACGAATTCCGAACAATTTTTTTATTAAAAAGAGGCAACATTTACTGCATTGGGCTAAAAAAAATTGAAACCAGATTCCTTTTACTACTTTGCAAAAAATCCCTACAAAATGTATAAAAATTGCAGAAAAAAAAATGTTAACGATGTAAACAAAATTCTTTCACAAATGTCAAAAAACACCGCAGAATGTGGAGGAAAAAAAAAAAGAAAAAGCTAAAAATTGCTAAAAATTCAAATCAAAAAACATAATTGCAGAAGAACAAAAATATAAAAGTTTGCAAGTGAATTCTTTTTACGAATGTCAAAAAATTAGCACAAGTCAAAAAAAAAAAAAAAAACCTGTAATTTTCATAAAAAATTCATGAAAAATTTAAAAATCACTATACAAATTTTGAATAAACTATTAAAAAAAGGAAAAAAATTACTACTGGGCTAAAACTTCTTAAACTGAATTCCTTTTATTAATGTGAAAAAAATCACCATGAAACATAGGAAAAAAAAAGGGTAAAAATTGCCTGAAAAATTAAATTAAAAAAAAATCTTAAATTTAAAAACTAACTTTAGACATGCAGGTACTTTCCTGCCCACACAGATAAACTTCTATATTATAGATATAGTTTTCAGTTTTGATGGAGAACAGGTGGCACTGTTATGCTGCATTTTTAGATAGATTTTGTTAGAAATACTACCTATTACATTCTCCCCTGAGTTGGAATTTCTGAAATTTTTTTGCAGATATACACTGTTATCTATCTATCTATATCACTTTTTTATGGACACGATAGCTTCAATAATTCTCCACAAATCTTTTCCAAACTGATACATAAAATCTCGGTCAAGTTCGTTAATGGGCAAAATCGAACCAGGGGGAGTGGAAGGGGGGGGGGGGGGCTTTTTGTGAAAACAGAAAAAAACCATAACTTTTTAATTATTATACATATCAAATCCGTTTAAAGTTATTATTACTTCTAGGAAAAGGGCCAAAAATTTATGTATGACAAATTTTTGATTTCATTAAAAATGCCTTCAAGGGGGTGGGAGAAATAGGAAAAAAATTCCTAACTTCATCAGTTCACAAGATATCAAATCCGCTTAAATTTATTATAAATCTCTTTAATATTATCTACAACTTTTATACTGACAAGTTTTTTATAAGACCAACTCTTATAGCAAAACAAAACAAAAAAAAAATAATAAACAAAAATAAAAAACAAAAAAATCCCTGTTGGCTCCGCATACAGGCACAGGTATGTTTCGAAGTGGGCGGTCCCAACTGCTGCATCATGGCGAAAAGGTCTTTCTTCTGCAATTCCCAAGAAACAGGCACCCCAGGGTCTGCGTCTTCGAAATCTACGTGTGCCTGTAGGCCAAGCCATCAGGGATTTTTTTACATGAGGTATTTTAATAAGACAATCTGGGTAAAATTTCATCAAACTTCACATTAAGTTAACTCTTAACATAAATCGATGCTGATTACATTTTGGTGTATTTCACCCAACAGGTGGTGCTACTGGGTTGCATTTTTAACTATTTCCATGATAGCCAGATCTCGGCATGTTTGGGATAGAATTTCACCAAATTTAATATGTACGATGGTAACGAATATTGGTTTTGAGCACTACCAAGCCTTAACCTAGGAGGAGTTGCCATAGTATGCTTTTTCGAATGAACATTATAGCATCCCAGTTTCTATTGTATAGAAAGGAACTGAATTTTATGTTTGAGTTAATAATTAACAATATATATTTATGTTAATCTAATTTTAAATTTTATTAGTTAACAGAAGGTGCTGTTATGCTGTGCTTTTTTTATTCACTGATTACTGTTACTACAAGTTAAATTCCAAGAAAAGCACTGTTCTTTTGTAATTGTTAATGTATAATACTGCTAACAATTGATTCATTTAATATTTTCTTAGATCTATTAATTTTTACTATTTATATTTTATTCCAAATCATTTTTTGCTGTTCTAAATATAACCCATCTTGGCGTAGGATATTTGAGTGTGTTAAATAAAGCTGTGTATATTGTTTAGTGACAAGATAATCAATTGTTTAATGATATCTTTCCTTTGTAAAGATAATCAATTAACATATTTTCTGAAGTAAATTTAAAAAATTTGCATATTTAGGGAAACTTGGGGCTGTATTTTTAGACATGTGGTCCCTTTTCAGTCGCCTTTTTAAATATAACTGGTCCCCCAAAGTTCCCTTTTTTAGTATAAATGGTCCCCCAAAGTCCCCTTTTTAAATAAAAATGGTCCCCTTTCCCCCTTTTTGAGGACTAAAATGTGTTGGGAGCCCTGATGTATGTGTGAATTATTATATTTATCGGTGCATTCTGTGATATATAGAGTAATTTATTGTTGCATGTATATATGATAAAATAAGTTGACTCGAGACTTCGCTGACTGACCGAACTTATTTTATTATCCAACTGAGCAGTACATCCAGAGACTTGGGGGGAGTTCGATTATGTTCGCAGAGAAGCTCGGAGAACCATATTATTATTATTTAAGATTAGTATTACACGCTCATCAGGCAGATAAACTAGCTCAATATCTCTGCAAATCTACGTCTGCTCTCACTTTTTGACACCGCACTTGTAATATTTTCCAGCAGGGGAGGGGGTGAAAGTGTCAATTTGGAGGAAATTTAAACTTAATTGGTTTAGAACTTTTGATATCTGTCCAGTCCGTGCAGAACTTTTCGGGAATAACTCATGCAGATCTGACCATGAAGAGTTGCTCTTACATCAGCAATTTTCATGTTTAGTTATGAGCATTAGATTTTAAAGTTAGAAAAATAATTTGGAAATTTAATTTAAATTTTAAAATTCTCTTACAAGTTTTCTTACATTATTCTTTCATATGCGCTTTATTTTTTATTATTTATTTATTTATTTATTTTTTAAGTCACAAAAAGTCACTAAACTAAGCCACAAATTTCAAACAAATTTAATTCGAAAATACATTTTGTTTCTATTCAGTCATATAAAAATTGAAATTATGTGATATTTATAAGTCATATTAAAAGTAAACTTAATGAGAAATAAAAGCGACCGTTTGGCAGCCGTCCAAAAGTGAACTATGAATTTGTGTTGACGACGAAAAGGGTCCCTAGTGAAAGAAATAGGACTTTATCGCTAATAAAATTTTATGTCTAATTTATTTTGAAATTAGCAATAATGGAAGTATTACGTTTTACGGCAACGTAAGGCACACTTAATTGTAAAGTGAAACAACCTTTAAAAAAAAAATGCAATTTCCAGTTACCAGTGAATCGCAGAAATGCTGTTCATCCTGTCATATAACGCACCTTTAAATATCCTTCAAACTGGCCGAATGAGAACTATTTTATTTTTTTACGTTTGACGTTGTATGTAACATGCAACCATCTACAAATCTTTTGGTAAGCGTTCACAACTTGCTGACATTGTAATTAAATAACTTTGACAATGAATATAAAAGTTTCCAATTCATCTGCATCAAACATGTCAAACACGTGGCCCGCCGACAACATATCTGTGGCCCGCGAAGTCTTTGGCAATTTACTTGTGTTTAATTTAGTTGTTAGAACACGGATACTGAAAATACACTAACACTTGCACCAATCGTGATATGAAAATTTAAAGATTCCGCAAAATTTTTAAAGTATTTTACTTGTATTTGCTTATTTTGAAACTAATATTTTATTTTACTACTCTCGTAGATTTTACACCACTTTACAAAATAATATGCTGAATTTATTAAATACTAAGAAATGTATTATAAAATTAATAAAATACAGTGCTAATTAAGAACTTTTAAATAAAAAAAAATCAAAATATAAAATTAAATGGCTTTAAATGAGTCGCTTTAAAACTGGCATAAATTATCATTTTTGTGCCTCACACAAAACCCCCAAAGATGCCATCCAGGTTCTTCACGTCACGTGGGCTTTAGCCGAACATATAGTAAATATTGGATTTAAGCTTCATTTTATTTACTTAGATTAGTAATTGTGTGTAATCTTTTTGGAATCCTACGTGATCCTTCTTTCCTTTCATTCATTTTTTATTCATATACAAACATTTTATTGACATACTCACACATCCCAGGATTTATAAAAAAAATATGTTAAAACTCTTTACCCTGTGAATAAATATCATAAACTGCAGATATGGACATAGCACATTTTTTAAAGGTGATTTACAACACAATCATATTCGAAGGAAAACTGAAATTTTATGTTTGATATGTAGACACTGTTGGAGTTTGGAAAGAATGTAACATTAAGAGATGCTACAGCACAAAAGTATAAAGAAAACTCGCAAAAATCTGACTAAACATTGAAAAGATAAACTGATTTGAAACTGATACTTCCTAAAAAACAATCAAACTGCTTTCACCAAACCTATTGAATGAAATTAAAAATGATGTCTAGAGCAGTTAAAGAAATTTAAAAATAGTATAAGCATAAGTAACATTGCTAGAACGATTTATCTGTAACGGATTGATTTCTAAAAGCCGAATATGTGCTTAAAAGCTTATAGTGCTCATAAACTTGTATTCGTACGCACATGCTTAATAATTGTCAATCTAGAAAATATCTTGGAATTATGGGTATGAAGATAAACAGATCTTATATGGAATTTGACGACTTTCCATTATAAAGTATTAACTCGTACTTTCGAACTCTTAGAAAATGTAACAATTTTCATTTTAAATCGACAAGTTATGAATATGGATAATTAAGTCCACCAATAGACAAAGTACTTAGAGTTTTCATTTCAAATTACAAAGCACTTGAGTAAACTTTAACTACAAAGCAAATTCCATAATGCTATCTTGTTATTTGACAGTATTAGCGTTTTCAAACAGAATTTGACTTTGATAAAACAATTTTCAAAAAGAAAAGGTATTTCAATTTTTTAATGCTGCTATGCATTAACAAAAATCATCGAAGTGGAAATTTTTAGAATATACTAAAAATATATTAAAAAATGAATTTAAAAGAAGGTTTTTGAATTTCAAGAAATATGAAAATGAGTTTCATCTATTTACTTCAACTCTAATGATTGATGTCGAAATTATTCTTCAGAATTCATTACTGCAGTTAATCAAAATTCATTGTAATTTCATATTAAAGCGAAAATATATGGATATGGGGTTTCCAAAGTTTTGTAATTATTCGTCAGTCGACCGATTTTTTAAAGTATGGTGTGGCATATTAGGCATATTTTAGCTATGTTCGGCAGCGCACTTATACATCTTTGCATAGCTGCTAACCTTTTTATTTTCAAGTCAAATAAACATAATTTGAACCAGAAAATGCATTTAATAAATCAAATGAAATAAGTAGCGCATGGATACAAGTAAAATTTTATTAAATAACTTTTCTATTTCAAAATATGCTAATTTTTATTTTTTACTCTAAGAAAACACGGAAGATTGATAGATCAGGCCTTTGCTAAGTGAGGATTAATAAATCAGCTTGTACAGTCAATTTTTGAAATAATACAATTTAGCAAGTTCAACTAAAAAAAAAAAATTGTGAGTATCTTTTCGAAAAATAAAATAAAATAAACTATGTATAATAATAACTTTGAAACTTAGCGTGAATATTTGTTTAACATGGATGTGTTTTGTACGTACAAATTTTATCCTGTGCAATGGTAACAGTATTTATCTACTTTTTTTTTTTTTTTTTTTTTTTATTAATGTGATCCGCGGTTTTGTATATAATGCTTAATTAGGCCCGTGGCGGTAAACGAGTTTGACATGCCTGATCTACATTAATAAAAGGAAGTGTTTGGGTGAAGGGCTGAAGAATCCATCGCACGTAGAGGTCCGTGACCAAGACAGTAGAGATGAGACGGGCTCAGCCCGATCCCGGACCCGACTCGGGCTCTATTTCTATACCAGTCTTCTGGCTCGGGATCGGAGTGAGAAATTTATTTATTTACAAATTGAAAAAAGAAAAAAAATGTTATTTAAGTAACAATAATGTAGTCAAAGTTTCTTAAAGTGTTTGAAAATCAATTTGAAAAGGAACTGTGTTGTTATCGATTGGATATAAGAAATATTCTGTCTGATTCTGACTTCTTTGCACTGCCAGTATTAGTAATATAAAGAACCCGTGGTATATCCCTTGTCTGTTATAGCCTCGCTTTCGGTTTTGAAGTCCTTTTCCAGAATTGTTGAAAAATAAAACTGATGCCTTTCTGCCATAGTTGTGCAATGATATTTTAAAAGAATAAGAATAGTGGCTTTTGGAGATTTCTGCCTTTGGTTTGGTATAAACAAATTTGCTATGTTAAATAGATTTTCAACTTTAAACTTTTTTTCATTTTATAGAGAAAAGGTTTACTTGGAATAAATTAATTGCTGCAAACAGTTCACCTCTCCGTAGAAATGGGCGTCGGGAACAGCCAGTTAGAAACCCTTGTTTTAGATATATGTATGTATGGGTTTAAAAATGTAATATCCAGGTTGAAAGTAACTTTAAAATTATATATATATATATATATATATATATATATATATATATATATATATATAATTATAATATCTATGAATTTCAAAAACATATCAAGTTCTAATATCATTCTACTAAAATCTACTAAGAGATAATTAATGATATTGTGTAATCAGAATACCACATAGCTAATAATTAACTTGTGCAATCATAAAATTACCATAGCATGTGCTTCAATGGTAATTAGCCAAATTTACTCATACCTGAAGAACATTTAAAAAGAAAGAGAGAGAAAGGGGAAAAAAAATTATAAATTGGAGTTGCTATTATGTAAACACAAATGGATTAATAAATTAATTATGAACATTATTCAGTGGAAAAACTAGACCACAAGAGAACCAATCAAGAATTGGATATGAAAAAACATATGTGGATGTACTCGTCAGCTTGGCTGCACCCACATGTGTTTTAAAAATAATTCAGTATTTCATAATTCTACTGGCATGGTGCTAAGTACAGTAGAATCAGCCTATATATATATATATATATATATATTGAATAATAATATTAACCACTTTGGCGCATTTTTTTTTTTTTCTATTACAATTTTATGAATAAAGCGTGATATATAATCTTGGAATTTCATATTTGCCACCGTTGGCGCTTGAATAAGAAAAAAACATTTCGTGATTTTTGGCCGGTGTCACAACCCGAGATTTATCGCTCTTTGTTTGTGCAATCTAACAGCTGTCAGTGCAAAGTTTCCGTTTTATTGCAATGTTTTTATTTATTAATAAAATCAATGACAATGTAATGTAATGGATTTTTTTTTAATTTGAACTCCAGGATATGAGTTTGAAATATCCGCATTTCAAATTAATAACAAAGATGTAATATATAAAGAAAATTGAAGAAACAAAATATTAACAGTAAATTTCTATTTAAAGACTGTCTCATCAAAGCTAACCGCGATCAGATAATGTTATTAATACATATAAATATATATTTGTTATACTTATTTTAGAAAATAATTTTTCAAATACTACTTTACAAATGTTTTTCTCTTTCTTTTATATACAAATTGTATCTATTTGTATGTCTTTTATTTATAGGTTTTTTGTTTTCTTTTCAGGTAAGGGCATATAGTCAAACATAGCTTCATTATGAATTGTTAGAAGTGTCTATTATGTTTACCGTCTTCAATACTTACTCATATATGGTGAGATTTGTTTTATCTTATAAATTTTAGATCTTTAAGAAGGACCATTTATTTAGAAGGTGGTTTTCGTGTTACAATAGACTCGCCTGAAAGCGAATTCTTGCATTAAACAAATTTTATTTTTTCTTTGCGAAATGTCATTGTTACAATATTAATTTTTATGCGATAAAGCGAACAAAAATTTTAACAATATAATTAACCCTTTGTGCACCGACGGTACTTTAAAGTACCATTAAAAGAAACTTGTTATAAAAATCATTTAACACATCTATTGTCAGTAATGTAAGTTAGCATTAGTTCCAGACACTTTACTTTATCATCTTTCAAAAGCATTATTCGCTGTACAAAGCAAGAAATGTTTTTTCTTTTTCTAATTGTAACTAACTGCTTATCTCTCTCTCTCTCTTTTTTTTTTTTTTTTTTTATTTTTTTTTTTATAATGTTGAAAGACATTCTTTTGAAAGTTTCAGTTCTGAAAAAGTTTTATGTTTATGTGTAAGGCCATTACTTTTGTACATTTTATAATTTGCTAAAAAAGATATCCTGAAGAAATGATTTGGGTAGAGTTGTAAATAGTTTACAAAATCCCTGTAAGTACTGTAGTTAAATTTTAATAAATGAAAAATTTCTAAAATTTATTTAATAGTTGCAGAAATCTACAAACATATTTTTAGATATCCAGAAAAAAATGCTTTGGAAGGCGAAATTTCCATAATTTCGTACATAAAGGATTAAACTGAATTTTGAACTGCAGTAAAGAATTTTCAAAACCATGCCACTGGCGCTATTTCCAACATTGGTTGCCTTTTAGATGCCTTTAGGAAAGATTGGCTGTAGAAAAACAATAAAATGCGACCTTTTAGGTAATTTTTTGTAAACGTTGGTTACCAATTAAATGTCAAATCAAAGGTTTTAAGAAGTTTTTAACTTAAAATTTATTAGACCCATTTTATTTTACCTCTGCTATACATGCTCTTAAATTCATTCACGTTGTCTTTGTCCTTTACTATCAGTTATCTTTTTAAAATATACATGTATATTTTTTACATTTTGAGATATCCTGAATCCGTTTTTTGCTATTTTTAAACCTTTTCTATATGTATGTGTTTATATATGCATGTATATTAGAATTTCCTCACATTTTAAAATCCCCAGAGCTCGTTTTTGGTGGTTTTTCGATGTTGTCGCTATGTGTGTGTGTGAAAGAGAACAATATAGCGCCCCAACTATGTTTTCGATTGAGCTCCCATTTGGTGAATATGTTACAGGCCACTGTCGCAAGAACCGTATATATTTTCGAAGAAATCAGCCTACGGGCTTGGTATTTAAACCTTTTTTTCCAACCATTCTGTGACGGTAACTCATAAACATTTTCTCTTATAGACAAGCAAATTATTTTTATTGCTCACGTTCATCTTATGTCGACACAACAACTATGTTTCACCAGAACTTGACTTAATTTAGAAAACTATTTTTTTCCCCGTCTTTTCTCCCAGTAAAATATTTTTATTTTGAATTGTAAGGGGGGAAAAAAGATTTTACTAAATAAAAGCGGGCGGAAATTTATGTATTAATTTTGGTGAAAAATAAAGAAAGATATCTGCATTAAAAAAAAATAAAATAAATAAATAAAAAATAAAAATAAATAAGTACTTTTGAAAAAATACTAAAATGGTCCGTTTTTGGTAAAAAAGAGGTTGTAATTTTCATAGACTAGGAAGTAATTGTTACCAAGATTGCTCATGTTTGACGGCAACTTTGGCTGTGAACCCTTTTACGTAAGATTAGCTCTATAATTAAAGTATTTTAGTAAGGTAAATAATAAATTTCATGTTGCGTTACATATCTTTTCAGTTATTTTTGGATTATCTGGTATCTGAATGCAAATCATTTCGGAAGGTCAAGTGGAGTCATTCTAGATTTTTTAATAAACCTCGTCGCCGCTTTTCGTAATTTAATTCCAACTAAAAATAGTTTTTTGTTCCTGCTTGCCCGTACTTTCAAAGTACTCTTCGCGTATTCTAAAATCTTCTATTCATTTGCGTAGGAATTGACAACACGAAATTTGCGCAAATTGCTTCGAAATTGAATTATCGTCCCGCCCAGCATTTTAAAACTGTATTTCATAAATATTAAACAAAAATGCACGATGTTCTACTTTACGAAGCCTTGATATTCGAAAATTTCCCCGCCGCGCAACAGCTGTTCTCTCTGGGCTGATACCGGCTTTTGATAATGAACGCCGTTTTAGATAGTAGATATCCCGCTGACGAAGACGATCATAAAGGCATGAACCTGGTGCGCATCCAACCTATTAATTTGTGAATTCCCTTCCAGACCAAAGAGATAAAAGTATCCCCTAGCGTTAGCTTATTAGTTTCGTATTATATTAAGGTCGATTAACTCTTTGTCAGAATCACGAACAGCCTTGTTTATTATTGGGTGGGTTTTGAAAATTTTGCTCCTTTTAAAAAAAAATTATTTTTTAAGAACAGTGATTTTGAATGTTAAATTTGTAGAACATGAATTGCCCATCAATGAAATTTATGCTTCTTCGATACTAGACTTTAAACACACGCGCTCACATACATACACAATAGTCTTACATGGGTCGAATATAACCTGGCGAATGGTGGTTTTATAAGATAGGAATATTTAATCGTACCACAATTTATAAAAAAAAAAAAAAAATCTTTGTAGTAAATTTGTCTTGAAAGTATCTTACTATAAATGTATGACAGAAATTATTTTTCGAAAAGGGGTGCGAATAAAATAAAAAATAGTCCACTAGGACGTCTATGTCCCGATCCGTATTTAAACGCTTAAAGAACATCGATTATAATCAGTGTTAAATTAGAGCATTTTTCACCGGGGGGGGGGAGGGGGGATTTCCGCAGTTTTGAGGAAAGGTGGAGATTATAGAGTTCTTCACTTTTTGAGTAAAATAAACGTAAAATCCCAAGTATTCCAAGGAGAGGGGGGGGGGGGTCAGTACATAAGTTTAAAGAATGTAATTCATTAGTTGTATTGTAACTCGCAATTTTCCCCGGGCAGGGGGGCAATAGACTTCCCCGGAGTTGCATTGTTAATTTTCCCGGGGCGCAGTAGATTTAAGGGCTGGCATAGCCCTCACCGACTTCCGAGTAGGTGCCTGAAGGAATATCCTTCCTGGCACGTTAATTGTTTTACAAATGACAACTGATGATCAATTTATCAGGATGTAAATCTGCTGCAGCTAATCCTTGGTAATTTAAAGAAAATCGTATTTCGAACTTCCAAATTGAGATAGTGAAAGAAAAACTTGTGGAATTACGTAAGATTGAAGAAGTGGGAGTTTTCAGTAAAACTATGTTTTTTTTCAGTCGGTCGCAAGTTCAGTATATTTCGAAAGCATTCCGTGCAAAAATGTCCCATGTTTTTAATGAAACGTGCCATGGAAGCATTCGTCATGTGACGTCATCGGCGACATCTGCGTAATTTAGAGAGTTTTTTTTTTTCATTCTTGTAGTCGTTTCTCCAACGTTTTCCTAAGTGCTATTTTCAACGCTGTCAAGCGACTATCACGAAATGACACCCAAAGATATCGGTACCCTCATGCCATCTGGCGCGCACTGCATTTATCTTGTTTACGTTCTTTTCCCCTCTCTTTCACGTGGTGAAATCGGATCAGAAAGAAATTCATAGTTACATATTTCAGACTCGTGTGCTTTCTCTCATTTTTATTTTCATGTCTATTTAATCAGGCTTTGTCCGAAACACATGAAAAAAACATGACTGATTATACTAGCTAACACACATTTTCTTCTATAATTAGTAGAAGTGGATAATTTAAATAATTTTGTGGTGTTGATTTCAAATATGTTTATAAAAAAATCTTTTGCACGTAACTTTTTTTATATTATCAGAGTACTGCATTGCATGCTCACCTTTTTTTGGAGGTGAATGCTGGCCACTCCCAATACTTCTCACGGTGTCTGTCGTCATCTTTCATAGATCAAAGTATGTGTTGGAAATATAGGTACGATATCTTTATTATTGTTAAAGCCTTTAAAGGACGATAACCAATTACCGGCAATCGTAAAATTAGCATTTGATTTCAGAGATTCAAATAAAGTTCTTTTTACATGTAACACATCATTTCATGCTAAATCGAGGAAGTTCTACACATATAATTGTTATATCGTTGCTTTCTCTCACATTTTTCGAGAAAGGTTCGACTATTTCCACATTTTGACACTAGAGGCGCTGCAGCCACTCATATAATGGTAGCGCATAGTCATTTTACTATAGGCAGATAGACACTTGCTTCACTATTCTAGCTTTATCCGTTGAAGAGATATTTGAGTGTACCGGGACATTTCTTTGCACCCGACTAGGATCTCAATTGACATGGAATGACCCAGTTATTTCATATATTTTTATGTTATTTTTTTCTTGCTGCAGTGTTCTCAATCTCTTCTACTTCCAAAGACATTTTTATAAACAATTTCTACGGCGGAGATAGTTGTGAATCTCGCACAAAGTAGGTGATTTGAACCTTGCTTTATTTACCTTATACTGAACAGGCCCAAAATGAAACAAAAGTTTTCTTGTCAATTACGGTATGTTCTTTCCACTGGTACAAACGGTAATCAAATTAGAAGTGTCCTTTTGAGATATGGGCTTTTGAAAAAGGGGTTGAATTTATGAAAATTGTTTTGAAGGGTTATACTTTTATGTTATTTTTTTTTCTTGCTGCAGTGTTCTCAATCTCTTCTACTTCCAAAGACATTTTTATAAACAATTTCTACGGCGGAGATAGTTGTGAATCTCACACAAAGTAGGTGATTTGAACCTTGCTTTATTTACCTTATACTGAGCAGGCCCAAAATGAAACAAAAGTTTTCTTGTCAATTAAGGTATGTTCTTTCCACTGGTACAAACGGCAATCAAATTAGAAGTGTCCTTTTGAGATATGGGCTTTTGAAAAAGGGGTTGAATTTATGAAAATTGTTTTGAAGGGTTATACTTTTATGTTATTTTTTTTCTTGCTGCAGTGTTCTCAATCTCTTCTACTTCCAAAGACATTTTTATAAACAATTTCTACGGCGGAGATAGTTGTGAATCTCACACAAAGTAGATGATTTGAACCTTGCTTTATTTACCTTATACTGAGCAGGCCCAAAATGAAACAAAAGTTTTCTTGTCAATTAAGGTATGTTCTTTCCACTGGTACAAACGGCAATCAAATTAGAAGTGTCCTTTTGAGATATGGGCTTTTGAAAAAGGGGTTGAATTTATGAAAATTGTTTTGAAGGGATTTGAAAGATGAATAAATTAATGAATATTTAAGCAGAGGGGAAACAACGTTAGCAGCTCTATGACATTATCCATAGGTAATTAATTGGTAAAGTGACAAACTTTTAAACTAATTTGTTTTGTAGTTACATCTTGTTAACCCCTTGGGGACGAGAGACACGTATACGTGACGCATAAGATGCTCAGAATCCTCGATTATTCCCACTAGTTACCTTTTATTGTAAGTTTTGGCTTATGTAATCCTAGCATTTCTGCGATTCAATTAGGCAAAAATTTCTGTTTTGAAAAACCGGTGGTAAAAGATTAAAAATTCTGTAAAGGACTCTCGTCGCGAAGGGGTTAAAGTAATGGTCAAATTGATTGCTACAGGCCGTATGACCTACTTTGAGGCTAAGCAATGATGAATGTATTGAATTTTGATCTGTAATGCGGTAACAGCTGCTTTACAGCCCTAAAAGTTGTGCTAGATCACATATTTGCAATAAGTAAGATTTCTCGTATCATGATCAATAAAATGACAAATTTTGTGATTTGATCGTTTTCCTGCGATAGGGAAATGTGAACTTTACAGAAGAACCGCTGATGCCTCAGCTATACTACTTCTGACTCTGACAGTTTCAAATGTTTATTTTGAGATTTAGATGTATGTCCTGTAGCGATTACAACCAAATTGAAGAGGGTCGAGCAGGAGCCCCTAGGCCAAATGACATGGAATGACCCATATATAATAAAATAATGAAACTAAAAGATTTCATTGATAATTTACCAAAATTTGAAGAAATTAGAAACTTTGAAAACAGAAAAATATGTAAAACTTTTTTGTTTACGTTACCAATAAAATGCTAAATTCTACTAAACATGTTTAAATTTTTTTTAAACCATGCTATTACGAATTCCATCATATTTTGCAACTGGAAATATTTCAAAAGTTGTTTGAAACGTATTGAAATTGTTGAGAAAATCAGAATTTTCAGTAAAATAATTATTATTTTTTTTCCACTTCCGATAAATGTATGTAAAATAACACTTTTTCGCATTAAGCTCCATTTTTTGTTTTTTGCACAACCACAAATGAAAAAAAAAATGCTTTTTAAAATTTTTACTTTTGAAAACTAAAGTGTATTGAGCAGAGGTGCAAAAATCTAGGCGCCAATGGGCCGATTCCCACCACTAAATTTTTAGTATTCTTCACCTAATAAGAATACTGATAAAATTTAGGCGAAGTATACTAATAAAATTTGACGAAGAATACTAATAAAATTTAGTGGTGGGAATCAGCCCATTGGCGCCTAGATTTTTGCACCCCTGGTATTGAGGTTACTCGCAAAACTTAAAATAGAAATAATCTTATAAGAGACACTTCTTTATCTAATATTTCAGCCATTTTGGGTACAAGAAATATTTTCAATTTTAAACATTCGAAATTTTTTGCAAGTGTACTTTTTCCATTTGATTTTATATAAACAAACTCAATTTCTATAAACATATTTAAAACCATGGTGTTCTGAAATCGTGTCGTGTAATAAACTCGAAGTTTGGATTTTTTTTTTTAAATTGCATGAAATATGAATAATAAAAATCAAAATGAAATAATTCATATAAAAGATTTCTCCTGTTCATAACATTTGAGTCATTTTGGGTACAAGCAATACCTTAAGTTTTTGATGTTCAACTTTTTTAACATTGATTTTTCTCATTTGATTGTATGGATACATATATACTATCAGTCTTTGACTAAAAAATGTACCCTGCATACAAAATATAAAAAGCTTTTAAAGCAAAAATCATTATGAAAATGTTAACAGAATAAGTGACTTTGTGTAAAAAATTAGTGTAAACAATTTTTTTTGTTATTTTGTTTTAAAGCACCTTCTACAAAACAAATTTAAAATTTTCTTAAAAAATAAAGGATTTTTATGCATTTTCACAGATCGTATGAATCCAGTCACTATAAGCATTTTTTTCAGCAGCAGATCTACAACCGTTGCTTGGTATACGCCATTACAATACTCACAACATAATTTACAATAAAATGTTATATTTATATATCACATAGAACTTAAAGCAGAAACTTCCAGAAAAAAAAAAAAAAAAAAGACCGACGAAATAAATTACAAAGTCACTGACACTGTAAAATGATTTGTTGTTATTTCATCATTTATTTTCAGGCTATTTCATCCCAAATAATTCGAAATTTATTTTTTAATAATCCAATTTTAAACACAAGTTGACAATCCAGACAGAATAGAGCACCAGAAACAGGAAAGAGTAAGAAGCATATAAAACTAATTTCACGTAAAATCACATCAGAAATCAAGAAAAGCAAAAAATGTAAACAAACATCCAGTTTAGATACAGTTAAGGCTTGGAAAAACTTATTTGCCTTTTTTCTGACATGTTTCGTCGATGAGCTTATTTTTATGATTAATAATACGGTCTGTTTGTTTATCAAGATGGCAACTGTTGACTGAAATAGAATTTTTAATTCGTTGAATTTTAGTTGCGTGGAAAGCTTCTTTGGTCGTTGAAAATCAGTCAGACAAAAAACGCAATATTATGACTAATAAGTCTAAAATATTGCGAAATAAAGTATATTTTTCAACGAAAGAAAATCAACGTAACCAAATTTCAACATTTCAGACTTATTTTCAACACTATAACATCATGTGCTACCTGGAAGGTTGAATCTTTCAAAATCTACCTTCAACGCGTGTTCTCGACTTTTGATTGATAACTACATTTTTTTTTTTTTATCCAGCAGAGGAAGAATGGTCAAGATGGATGTAATCTTAATAGATTTAGAATATTTTTATTGATATCTGGACCAGCCCGTGCAGAAATTTCCGGGTAAGTACATCTGCAGGGCCCGACTACAAGAAACTGAGAAAGCACTTACTCATCACATTTTACCTCTTTAAAGTTGTGTAGAATTTGATAACTGAAAATAATGTTTGTTGGGCCAAGAAAACAACTTACCCAGAGGTAGATTCAGAAGTAGATATTAAAACTTAGAAAATATCTTAGTTGGGAAATTAATTTAAATTTAAATATTTAATACCTTTATGGAAGTAATATTTCCGATTATAAACTTATAACGTAAGCGTTGGAGCTTACTTTCTCAAGACTTTCTGGCGGAGTGCATTTTCTTTTATGACTTTCATATGTTTATGTATTGACTACACTTTATCGGTACACAAAAGCTCGCCTAAGATTCTTTTTCCGACCTCGTAAACTCCCCTTGTATAGAGTGCAGAGCAAAATATGTAATTTGCAATATTATAACCGGAATTCCACACACAAACTCAAATTCACCTGCAACGTGCATACGAAAGTCTTCATGTTTTACATGCTAAAAAAAAATAGGCTTCATCAAAATTCACTTTTGTGACATTTTTGCTGCTTTTGAAATCAAGTCAAGACGCTTATTTCAAGCTTATCTCCAACGAAAATAATTTTGAAATTGATGCGGAACTAGGAAGAAATCGTGACTTTGAAATTCAGAAAACGTGACCAGCTGCTCTACTGAACCCCCAAAATTATACAAGCATCTATTTGGCAAATCAGTTGCTTGCCGCCATGTATATTTTTGTATGCTACTGCGCGAGAACGTTTTTGGAAAAAAGATTACTTTCTGCCTGTGGAAAATTAGATTTTTTAACAACCTTTAGATATGAAAATGATAAACTTTTGCTGTTTTTCCTATATTTAGAATGTTTTCATTTCATCGTTCAGTTTGGTCAGATTTAGCATTTTTATGAAGTTTTGATCGAAAACGTGAAATTTATCAAGAGAGGTTATGTTTAATTGAAAATTCCCCCAAATTACCCTTTTCATCATAAATGACAGGATAATTGCACTGAATGGTACAAAAATTAGTAATGCTCTATAATACATACATAATATAAATAAAGAAAAATACACTAAAAATGCATTAAATTACATTTCATAAATAAAATTTTTTGTTACATAAATCACAGTGCATGCGAAATCTGTTATCAAGTTAATCTTAGAAAGTAACAGAAATGCAGCTCACTACATCGCCGATATCTTTGTGAATTTTCACGACATCCGACTGACCTTTGTATATGTAATGATGGCAAACTTTTTCAAAATATCGATACATCGTCTTAAAATCGTCGTTATCTGAAAATAGACGACAAAAATATCGATTTTTCGTACATCTGAACATTTTCATTGTTATATTCACTGTTTTAATACACGGAGTGATTTATTTATGTTAACTAGGTACGTATTATTTAAAAATGACTTTTAAGCTTTTTGCACACATTTTGAACATTAACGTTGATAAAATCGTTGAAATTACTTCCAGTATTTTGGGGGCAGTCCATTTAAAAATAGTGTCAAATGGTTAATTGAAGATATTGCATAAGCCTTTACTTATTTTATTTGAAGACACGCACACTATTACAATTCACGCCGACAAAACACACAAATTACAACATGTAAGATCCGAGCGAAACATTCTCTAAGAAAAACTATAGCGGTCGCTATATGCATTTATTTTTCAAATACGTACACTTTTCACTCGTCCACTCGACGAGTCTCATCTCGTAATCTTGGCGCAGGCCGCTAGATGGCACAATTGTTACAATAGTTATTTTGTTAATAGCTGCTGGCCAAACAATTTTTTCCGTAATTGTATTTTCGATCTTAAAAAAGGACGTTCATCTCAGTCAGAAGTCACAACAATGCCTAAGTACTGACTTGCTAAAACATAAAATTTTGTGTAAATAGGGTTTAGGTCTCCCCAGATATCCAAATTATTCCTTTGTGATTTTTTGCTCAAAGTATTGGTAAGTACCAAAGGTCGCGGCTGCCAATCCTCGTGATTTTTTATTACCTTTTAACACTCTTTGTCGTATTTAATTACAGAATTATTTCATTAAATAAAGCGAAAAATTCTTTTAAAAATTTGTGGTCTTCAAAAATCGGGAGACTTGGCAGAGCTTGTACGCTACTTGTTTAAAATTCAGATTGCTTGAATGCTACCACTTTTTTTAAGTAAAAATATTCGCCATATTTAACAACAAATTAAATAAACCGAAAATAAGGCGAATTACACAAGATTAAAAAAGTGGTGGCAATCAAGTATTCTGAATTTTAAAAAAGTAGCGAACTGGCAACACTGACAACATGGCGTTATCAAACCTATTCTATTGTGTGACCCTTTGACGTTGAGGGCTAAATCGTTTCGTTTCTTGTGATAATGCATGAGATTGTTTTAAATATTGGTATTTTCCGATTTAAATCGCTTTTTAACACGAGTTTTTTTAATTTTGGTAAAATATCTCCAAATATCACTTTTAGAAGCTATATTACTTCTAAAAACTTGTTCAATAGTAATTAATATATATATTTAATATACAAACAAAACTACAACATGTGAAAAATGCAAGTCCACGTATCCGGTAAAATTCACAAACAAATGAAGTCAAAACATGATGCTCTTGTCACCTTGGCGAGCAGAAACGTCATTTTAGTTAAATTATGATAGGATGCTTTTCTGACTGCGTGAAGGATATTTTCATATCACCTAATATTCTTAAAAATATTAAAAATGTTTTTTAACAATAAATTTAGTTAGGTTATTAGAAATGTACGTCAAAAATGCTCAAAGTTGTTTTTCATATAGGTAAAATATTAATTTCTAAGAATTGCCGAAATATCGATATATATCGAAAGTCTAACGTCAATGTCAAATATCGATATTTTTTGTCCGGTATAGCGATATTTTGGCGCAGTCACTAGTTATATGAGTTGTCCTGCGTAGTTGGCAACCAAATTATAAAAGAACAATGTTTTATCACTCGTGCTTTTCCTATCAAATATTAAATATGTTCATTTCTAATTGCAGGATAATGTTTCCCTTGCGCTTTGTCACGTTTTCTGAAAGTGCCGTGAAGTGTCGTTGAAAACCCTGCATAATATAAAAGAAAAATGTGTAGAAATATTTTGAATTTTTAAAAGGAATGTCTATGTATCTTCTTTCCGTTTATGTGTTGAAGATTGCACTCTGGCCGTAGAAAATTAGATTTTTACCAGACTTCAGAAGATATTGAAATAAAACTTCTACTGTTTTTACTATATTTGGAATTGTATTTTTCCTCTGTTTGAATTGTTTCGTGATTTTTTAGGATTTTTTTAAAATTAAGTTTTTATCTAAATCGTAGAAGTTATCTGGCTGATAAATGTATATGTCAGTGTCACCATGTGCATTAGATAACGTTTCCTGGCTATCTGCGCGAAAATCTAGTCTGCCATAAAAAATAGTTGGTCGAATTTCTCACTTGGAAATTTAATCAGCGGAACTAACTTGTTGGAGGGTGACGAACGCTAAATGAATTTTCTAAATGTTGAAGTTGATGGTCAGTCAGTGACTTCGACGATGGGTTTTTTCTAATACAACATTATTTATTTGAATTTATTTAGAATATATTTTTTTCCCTCCTAAATCTTCCCAAGAAAACAAAGTGGGAATGTTTTTTTTTGTGTGTGTGGGGGGGGGGGATATTAAAGTAGAGTTCGTCATTTTGCCGGCAAAATGGTATTTTTGCAAGGAAAATGGTAAAAACGGCAAAAACTGAAAGAGTTGATATTAACCCCTTCAGCACCAGACATACACTGCTTACGTCACGATTTCATCGTACACTCCTACCAGACGTATTACCCGTACGTCAAGCATAATATTGAAGTTTGTGGTGTTCAAGGAGAAAAAGTTATTGTTATTTCATATGAAATAAACATAATAATATACTAGATGGAACCCGTCAAAATTTGACGGCAAACAACTTGATAATACCATAAAAGTAAAATTTATAGTTGCTTTAACTTGACAAATTTCATAGTGGGGAGCATAATATGATTAAGTGGTCACAGACTTTTCCATCGATAAATCACATGAGGGGTGTATGCAAAATTTAGAAAAGTACACCCTTGGGGGGTCAAAGTGGGGGGATGGACATGGGAGATGCATAATATGATTAAGTGGTGACAGACCTTTCCAATGATATATAACATGAGGTTGTGTGCAAAATTTAGAAAGTACCCCTTGGGGGGGGGGGCAAAGTGAGGAGATGGACACCGGAGATGCATAATATGATTAAGTGGTCACAGACCTTTCCAATGATATATAACATGAGGGTTGTGTGCAAAATTTAGAAAGTACGGGGGGGTGCAAAGTGGGGAGATGGACATCGGAGATGCATAATATGATTAAGTGGTCAAAGACCTTTCTAATGATATATAACATGAGGGTAATGTGCAAAATTTAGAAAGTACCCTTTGGTGGGGGCAAAGTGGGGAGATGGACATCGGAGATGCATAATATGATAAAGCAGTTACAGACCTTTCCAATGATATATAACATGAGGGTAATGTGCAAAATTTAGAAAGTACCCTTTTGGGGGGGGCAAAGTGGGGAGATGTACATCGGAGATGCATAATATGATTAAGCAGTTACAGACCTTTCCAACAATATATGACATGAGGGGTGTCAACAAAATTTAGAAAAGTATCTCTTGGGGGGTGGGGGGGCAAAGTGGGGAGATGGACATTGGAGATGCATAATATGATTAAGTGGTCACAGACCTTTCCAATGATATATAACATGAGGGTTGTGTGCAAAATTTAGAAGTACCCTTTGGGGGGGGAAGGGGGGCAAAGTGGGGAGATGGACATCGGAGATGCATAATATGATTAAGTGGTCACAGACCTTTCCAATGATATATAACATGAGGGTAATGTGCAAAATTTAGAAAGTACCCCTTCGGGGGGGGGGAAGTGGGGAGATGGGCATCGGAGATGCATAATATGATTAAGTGGTCACAGACCTTTCAATGATATATGACATGAGGGGTGTCAACAAAATTTAGAAAAGTATCCCTTAGGGGGGTGGGGGGGCAAAGTGGGGAGATGGACATTGGAGATGCATAATATGATTAAGTGGTCACAGACCTTTCCAATGATATATAACATGAGGGTTGTGTGCAAAATTTAGAAAGTACCCTTTGGGGGAGGGAGGGGGGCAAAGTGGGGAGATGGACATCGGAGATGCATAATATGATTAAGTGGTCACAGACCTTTCCAATGATATATAACATGAGGGTAATGGGCAAAATTTAGAAAGTACCCTTTGGGGGGGGGGGGGGCAAAGTGGGGAGATGGACATCAGAGATGCATAATATGATTAAGCAGTTACAGACCTTTCCAACAATATATGACATGAGGGGTGTCAACAAAATTTAGAAAAGTATCCCTTGGGGGGGGGGGAAAGTGGGGAGATGGGCATCGGAGATGCATAATATGATTAAGTGGTCACAGACCTTTCCAATGATATATGACATGAGGGGTGTCAACAAAATTTAGAAAAGTATCCCTTAGGGGGGTGGGGGGGGCAAAGTGGGGAGATGGACATTGGAGATGCATAAAATGATTAAGTGGTCACAGACCTTTCCAATGATATATAACATGAGGGTAATGTGCAAAATTTAGAAAGTACCCTTTGGGGGGGGGGGGGGGGCAAAGTGAGGAGATGGACACCGGAGATGCATAATATGATTAAGCAGTCACAGACCTTTCCAACAATGTATGACATGAGGGGTGTCAACAAAATTTTGAAAAGTATCCCTTAGGGGGGTGGGGGGGCAAAGTGGGGAGATGGACATTGGAGATGCATAATATGATTAAGTGGTCACAGACCTTTCCAATGATATATAGCATGAGGGTTGTGTGCAAAATTTAGAAAGTACCCTTTGGGGGAGGGAGGGGGGCAAAGTGGGGAGATGGACATCGGAGATGCATAATATGATTAAGTGGTCACAGACCTTTCCAATGATATATAACATGAGGGTAATGGGCAAAATTTAGAAAGTACCCTTTGGGGGGGGGGGGGGCAAAGTGGGGAGATGGACATCAGAGATGCATAATATGATTAAGCAGTTACAGACCTTTCCAATGATATATGACATGAGGGGTGTCAACAAAATTTAGAAAAGTATCCCTTAGGGGGGTGGGGGGGCAAAGTGGGAGATGGACATTGGAGATGCATAAAATGATTAAGTGGTCACAGACCTTTCCAATGATATATAACATGAGGGTAATGTGCAAAATTTAGAAAGTACCCTTTGGGGGGGGGGGGGCAAAGTGAGGAGATGGACACCGGAGATGCATAATATGATTAAGCAGTCACAGACCTTTCCAACAATGGGGCGGGATGGACCCCGGAGATGCATAACATGAATAAGTGGTCAAAGACTTTTCCACCGATATATCACATGAGGGGTATGTGCAAAATTTAGAAAAGTGTCCCACTTGGGGGGGGGGATGGACACCGGAGATGCATAACATGAAAAAGAAGTCGCAGCCGGTTCAACTTGCAACCTTTTTCTCGAAGGCATTTGACAATATTAAATTTTTTTTTACCCAAGACAATTTAATGATATTCTTATTTTTTTTTGCGTAATTCGTCAAACGTTCATGGAAAAAATCAGGAAATTCGCTAATCAATAGTTGATAAATTATAAAATTCAACAATCGATAGCAGTAAAATTGGTCAATCGATAACGGAAAAATCACGAAATTCATCAAATGGTCTCCCGTAAAAAAAATTGTCCTGCACACTGATGTGATGATCAAAAGGGTTTTGAAGTATAGGACAAAATTAGCACTTGCCAAACAGCGAGTAATACTGAAAATTTGGCAATGGACTTTATTGCCACCACTGGTCAAACATAATAGTCACACTCACCAATTGCGATGATTGAATGGAAAAAGATTTTTTTTCTCTGCTGTCGCGCGACAAATTTTGAAACCATTTGGTAAATTTCATCCCCGAAATTGGCAGATTGTGAATTTTTTTCTCGAAGAAATTCGACGATATTCGAAAAATTTTTCTCCCGAAACCAGTTGATGAATTTTGCGATTTTTCCACTGTGTAGATTAATGAATTTTGCACTTCCGCTATCGATTGACGAATTTCGAATTTTATCGACTATCGGTTAACGAATTTCACGATTTTTTCCATGAACGAACAAATTGCGCACTTTCTGCTAATTGACACATTTCGCCCTTTACAATTCAGTCAATGAGTTGAACGTTGTTTCTTTCGAGAAATGTCAGGAATGAAACAATGATTCTTTAGGTTGAATTTACTTCGTTCGATGCTTCATGGAAGAATGTGTGCGATGCAGCAACGGGCGTCACAGACTTTTTAGGGCACTTGCAGACTAAAAACATCTAACCAATCTTCGCGGGGGGAAAATAACAGATTTTGTCAAATGATTGAGGAAAAAACACTACTTTATCAAAGGATAATGGGAAAACATGACTTTTGTTAAAAGACCACAGAAAAAACGTAATTATGCAAAAGGATCGCGAAAGATAAGCAAATTTTGTCAAAGAATCGCAAAAAAGGAAATTTCACCAAAAGATCACGCTTTTTTACTAAATTTCGTCTAAAAATTGCGGAATAAAATGTATTTTATCAAAGAATTGCTGGAAAATGCGAATTTCGTTAAGGATTGTGAGAAAAATGCGAAATTCTTCAAAGGATCGCTGAAAAAACACTAATTTCGTCAAAGAATTGCTGAAAAAACATGAATCTCGCCCAATAACAGAAAAATCATGGTTCATAATCATTATATCTAGTAGTATATGTAAATACAGTTTGTGATATAAGACAAAATTAACATTCACCAATCGGCGAGTAATACTGGAAATTGGTGATTGATGTTATTGCCACCACTGGCTAAACTTAGTCACACTCGCCAATTGCGATGATTGAATGTAAAATGAAATTTTTTTTCCCGCTGTCACTCAAAGAATTTTGAAACCATTTGGTGAAGTTTTTTCCGAAACCATTTTGTGAATTTCCCGATTTTTTCTTCAAAATCATTTGACAAAGAGACTTTTTTCTCGATGGCATTTGACAATATTCAAAATTTTTTTACCCAAGACAATTTGACGATATTCTTAATTTTTTTTGTGCAATTCGACAAATGTTCATGGAAAAAATCATGAAATTCGTTAATCAATAGTCGATAAATTGTGAAATTCAGCAATCGTTAGCGGTAAAATCGTAAAATTTGTCAATCGATAACGGAAAAATAATGAAATTCATCAAACGGTTTCCGGTAAAAAAATTGTCTTGCACGCTGATGTGATGATCAAAAGGGTTTTGAAGGCATTTATTTTATTTGTTGTATTGTGTATAAATACCTAGGTGGAAACAGTTTGCTTATTTTGTCAAATGTTTCAACAATATTCGACCCAATACGCATGCATAAAAAAAATCTTCCGGTAGGACCGGCCAATGAGGTGAAGGTCTATTACGGTCTCTAGAAACGTGTTTGGGATCATCTCCTGTTGTTTTTTTCTTGCACTTTGCGTTAAACCTAGGAAGGTATTTATATAGAACTCACTGTGGAGTGTTTAGAAGGTATTTATTTATTTCATTTATTATAATTTGTATGAATACTTAGGTGTCCATTTCGGATTTACTGTTTAAAAATGAATTTAGGCTCTTTTAACGTTCGCGAAATCAATCCCGATGGAAATTGTCTTTTTAGATCTCTATCATTTTGTTTATATAGTACAGAAAATGATTATTTAAATGTATGTAAAAATATCGTAGAACACGTAATACAAAATTGGACCACTTATAGTCCGTTTATTATCGGGGATGAATCTTATGGTGTTCCGATTGCTAATGAAGACAATTATGTAAATATATGGTTCTTCATAGAGGTATATGGTTCTTCACACTTCAATAGAAGCATTGTTTAAATTAATATAATTCTACAAATATGATGCAGTTTTAAAATATCGAGTAATGATTAATACTGTCAAAGAATATACTCATATACGTAATTAAGTTTTGGTACTTCTCTATTATCTCATCGACCACTTTTCATAAAAAAAAAAAAACTATCGCCAAATAAATGGGAGAACGTTTTCATTGGAATATCAAAATAAATAAATAAAATATAAGAATTTAAGGATACAATTGTTATTTTAATTAATGAAATCCATCTATTTAAAGCAGTTTGCTAATAATGTCAAATATTCCATCGAATTTCGACCGAGTACGCATGCGTCAAAAAAGGACCGGCCAATGAGACGAGGGTATATTCCTGTCTCCAAACGTATTTGGGATCAAGATCAACTCCTGTTGTTTTGATCTTTGATGGCTTCCTCCATGTTGCGTTAAACATAGGAATATATTTATATAAAAAACTCTGGAGTGTTTAAAAGGTATTTAAAGTTGTATTTATTGTAATTTGTATGAATACTTAGGTATCCATTTCGGATTTACTGTGTAACATGAATTTAGGTTCATTTAACGTTCGCGAAATCAAATCATTTTGTTTATATAGTACAGAAAATAATTATTCAATCGTAAATAAAAATATAGTAGAACATGTAATACAAAATTGGACCACTTATAATCCGTTTATGATCGGGTATGAATCTTATGGTGTTCCGATTGCTAATGAAAACTATTATGTAAATATAATGTCAAAAGACAGTACGCACGGTAGTAATATTTTTATTATTATGTGTTCGAAAAAAGCGAATCTGAGCGCCTGAATATAAATTATAAAATATTATTTCTATATTTAGCAACTAAATATTTAATAAATATGCAGGAATGTGACTAGCTTTATGTGAATGTATAATATATGTAAGTCTGAACTTTAGCATTATTTTTTAACAGAAATATATTATCTCTATTCGATTTAAAAGTTTTGTCATTACATAAGTGTGCTATTTTATTTGTAAAGAGTATGTATGCATTATATTGTTTGTATGTATACAAATGTTTAGAATGTTTTGATTTGTAAACTCTTAATATTTGAATAATGTTTACATTATATTTGTTTGTATGTATACAAACAATATATGTATACAAAGAAGTATATATACAAACAATATTAATATTTACATTGTATTGTTTGTATGTATACAAATCTTGAATGTTTTAATTTATTACATTCATTTTTTACCAGTTTGCATGTCCGTTCATGGGCGATTCATATGAAACTCATAATTTGTCACAAATTGGTGATTTTATTGATTTAGTGCTTTGCCCAAGAATGTGGAAAAAAATACTATTTTTGACATCGGGTGAAATGAATGAGGTTATTTCGGTTTTTATTTTGTATATAAAAAATGTTATACGTAAAAAAATCCTGGCCATTAATCACATTGTTTTTTGTATATTTAAAGACGATTACTTATTCTTTGTAATTATTTTTTTGCTGGGGGTTTTTGAGCAAAATAATATTACTTCATAGCTAGAACCAGTTCCGCTAATCATTAATATTTTCTTAATCCTTTGACCGCTGAGCAAATGGGCAAATTTGTAATGTTTTTTCTGTTATTTTTTTTAAATGTCAAAAAAAGATAAATTTTCAAAATTGGTATAAAAAACTTAGGTACTTCTCTATTATCCCATCGTCCACTTTTCATAACAAAATACTATTGCCAAAATGTATGATTAAATGCCAAAAATGCAATCCCATTTACTTGATGTCGGAAGCATTATACGTGTTTGTTATGTCGTCAAGTGGTTTTTAATTCAACATTTGCGCGTATTAATGACAACGTTCTCCCGTTTATTTGGCGTTACAGTTTGGCGATAGTTTTTTGTTATGAAAAGTGGTCGATGAGATAATAGAGAAGTACCAAAACTTAATTACGTATATGAGTAGATTCCTTGACTATATTAATCATTACTCAATATTTTAAAACTGCATCATATTTGTAGAATTATATTAATTTAAACAATGCTTCTATTGAAGTGTGAAGAAGCACATACTTCTATGAAGAACCATATATTTACATAATCGTTTTCATTAGCAATCGGAACACCATAAGATTCATCCCCGATAATAAACGGACTATAAGTGGTCCAATTTTGTATTACGTGTTCTACGATATTTTTACGTACGTTTGAATAATTATTTTCTGTACTATATACACAAAATGATAGAGATCTAAAAACACAATTTCCATCGGGATTGATTTCGCGAATGTTAAATGAGCCTAAATTCATTTTTAAACAGTAAATCCGAAATGGACACCTAAGTATTCATACAAATTATAATAAATAAAATAAATACCTTCTAAACACTCCACAGTGAGTTCTATAAAAATACCTTCCTAGGTTTAATGCAATGTGCAAGAAAAAAAAAAACAGGAGATGATCCCAAACACGTTAATAGAGACAGTAATAGACTCTCACCTCATTGGCCGGCGATTTTTTTGACGCATGCGTATTGGGTCGAATATTGTTGAAAAATGATTTTGAAGAAAAAATCGGGAAATTCACAAAATGGTTTCGGGAAAAACTTCACCAAATGGTTTAAAAATTCTTTGAGTGACAGCGGGAAAAAAATTTCGTTTTACATTCAATCATCGCAATTGGCGAGTGTGACTATTAAGTTTAGCCAGTACTGGCAATAACATCAATTACCAATTTTCAGTATTACTCGCCGATTGGTGAGTGTTAATTTTGTCTTATATCACAAACTGTATTTACATATACTACTAGATATAATGATTATGAACCATGATTTTTCTATTATTGGGCGAGATTCATGTTTTTTCAGCAATTCTTTGACGAAATTCATGTTTTTTCAGCGATCCTTTGAAGAATTTCGCATTTTTCTCATGATCCTTAACGAAATTCGCATTTTCCAGCGATTCTTTGATAAAATACATTTTATTCCGCAATTTTTAGACGAAATTTAGTAAAAAAGCATGACCTTTTGGTGAACTTTCCTTTTTTGCGATTCTTTGACAAAATTTGCTTATCTTTCACGATCCTTTTGCATAATTAATGTTTTTTCTGATGTCTTTTAACGAAAGTCATGTTTCCCCATGATCCTTTGATGAATTTAGTGTTTTTTCCTCAATCATTTGACGAAATCTGTGATTCCCCCCCCCCCCCCGCGAAGATTGGTTAGATGTTTTTAGTCTGCAGGTGCCCTAAAAAGTCTGTGACGCCCGTTGCTGCATTGCACACATTCTTTCTTCCATGGTGCATCGAACGAAGAAAATTCATCCTAAAGAATCATTGTTTCATTCTTGACATTTCTGGAAAGAAACAACGTTCAACTCATTGGCTGAATTGTAAAGGGCGAAATGTGTCAAACATTAGCGGAAAGAAAGTGCGCAATTTGTTCGTTCATGGATAAAATCATGAAATTCATTAATCGATAGTTGATAAATTCGTCAATCGATAGCGGAAAAATCGCAAAATTCATTAATCGACAGTGGAAAAATCGCAAAATTCATCAACTGGTTTCGGGGGAAAAAGTTTTCAAATATCGTCAAATGGCTTCGAGAAAAAAAATCACAATCCGTCAATTTCGGAGAAAAAATCGTGAAATTCGCCAAATGGTTTCGAAATTTGTCGAGCGACAGCGGAGAAAAAAATCTTTTTCCATTCAATCATCGCAATTGGTGAGTGTGACTATTATGTTTGACCAGTGGTGGCAATAAAGTCCATTGCCAAATTTTCAGGATTACTCGCTGTTTGGCAAGTGCTAATTTTGTCCTATACTTCAAAACCCTTTTGATCATATCATCAGTGTGCAGGACAATTTTTTTTACGTGAACCATTTGATGAATTTTGTGATTTTTCCATTATCGATTGACCGATTTTACTGCTATCGATTGTTGAATTTTATAATTTATCAACTATTGATTAGCGAATTTCATGATTTTTTCCATGAACGTTTGACGAATTACGCAAAAAAATTAAGAATATCGTTAAATTGTCTTGGGTAAAAAAAAATTTAATATTGTCAAATGCCTTCGAGAAAAAGTTGCAAGTTGGAACGCCTGTGACCTCTTTTTCATGTTATGCATCTCGGGTCTATCCACCCAAGTGGGACACTTTTCTAAATTTTGCAGACACCTCTCATGTGATATATCGCTGGAAAATTTTTTGACCGCTTATTCATGTTATGCATCTCCGGGGTCCATCCCGCCACCCCCCCCCCCAAAGGGTACTTTATAAATTTTGCACACAACCCTCATGTTATATATCATTGGAAAGGTCTGTGACTGCTTAATCATATTATGCATCTCGGGTCTATCCCCCCCCCCAAGTGGGACACTTTTCTAAATTTTGCAGACACCTCTCATGTGATATATCGCTGGAAAAGTCTTTGACCGCTTATTCATGTTATGCATCTCCGGGGTCCATCCAGCCACCCCCCCCCCCTAAGGAAGGCACTTTTATAAATTTTGTTGACACATCTCATGTGATATATCGCTGGAAAAGTCTTTGACCACTTATTCATGTTATGCATCTCCGGGGTCCATCCCGCCACCCCCCCTCCCCCCCCAAAGGGTACTTTATAAATTTTGCACACAACCCTCATGTTATATATCATTGGAAAGGTCTGTGACTGCTTAATCATATTATGCATCTCGGGTCTATCCCCCCCCCAAGTGGGACACTTTTCTAAATTTTGCAGACACCTCTCATGTGATATATCGCTGGAAAAGTCTTTGACCGCTTATTAATGTTATGCATCTCCGGGGTCCATCCCGCCACCCCCCCCCCCCTAAGGAAGGCACTTTTATAAATTTTGTTGACACCCCTCATGTTATATATTGTTGGAAAGGTCTGTGACTGCTTAATCATATTATGCATCTCCGATGTCCATCTCCCCACTTTGCCTCCCCCCCCCCCAAAGGGTACTTTATAAATTTTGCACACAACCCTCATGTTATATATCATTGGTCTGTGACTGCTTAATCGTATTATGCATCTCTGATGTCCATCTCCCCACTTTGCCCCCCCCACCCCCTCAAAGGGTACTTTATAAATTTTGCACACAACCCTCATGTTATATATCATTGGAAAGGTCTGTGACTGCTTAATCGTATTATGTATCTCTGATGTCCATCTCCCCACTTTGCCCCCCCCCCTCCAAAGGGTACTTTATAAATTTTGCACACAACCCTCATGTTATATATCATTGGAAAGGTCTGTGACTGCTTAATCATATTATGCATCTCGGGTCAATGCCCCCCCCCCCCCAAGTGGGACACTTTTCTAAATTTTGCAGACATCTCTCATGTGATATATCGCTGGAAAAGTCTTTGACCGCTTATTAATGTTATGCATCTCCGGGGTCCATCCCGCCACCCCCCCCCCCCTAAGGAAGGCACTTTTATAAATTTTGTTGACACCCCTCATGTTATATATTGTTGGAAAGGTCTGTGACTGCTTAATCATATTATGCATCTCCGATGTCCATCTCCCCACTTTGCCTCCCCCCCCCCCAAAGGGTACTTTATAAATTTTGCACACAACCCTCATGTTATATATCATTGGAAAGGTCTGTGACCACTTAATCATATTATGCATCTCAAATGTCCAACTCCCGACTTTGCCCCCCCCACCCCCCCAAGGGATACTTTTCTAAATTTTGTTGACACCCCTCATGTCATATATTGTTGGAAAGGTCTGTGACTGCTTAATCATATTATGCATCTCCGATGTTCATCTCCCCACTTTGCCCCCCCCCTTCCCAAGGGGTACTTTCTAAATTTTGCACACAACCCTCATGTTATATATCATTGGAAAGGCCTGTGACCACTTATATCATATTATGCATCTCCGATGCCCATCTCCTCACTTTGCCCCCCCCCAAGGGGTACTTTCTAAATTTTGCACACAACCCTCATGTTATATATCATTGGAAAGGTCTGTGACCACTTAATCATATTATCCTCCCCACTATGAAATTTGTCAAGTTAAAGCAACTATAAATTTTATTTTTATGGCACTATCAAGTTGTTTGCCGTCAAATTTTGACGGGTTCCATCTAGTAACTAATAAATCAAATAAACATAATGAAAAATACACGCAAATGTTGAATTAAAAACCACTTGATGACATAAAAAACACCTATAATGTTTTCGACATCAAGTAAATGGGACTGCAATTTTGGCATTTAATCATACAGTTTGGCGATAGTATTTTGTTATGAAAAGTGGTCGATGGGATAATAGAGAAGTACTCAAGTTTTTTATACCAAGTTTGAAAATTTATCTTTTTTTGACATTTAAAAAAAATAACATAAAAAAACATTACAAATTTGCCCATTTAAAACATTCAAGATTTGTATATATACAAACAATACAATGTAAATATTAATATTGTTACATGATACATTATATACATTGTTTGCATATATACTTCTTTGTATACATATATTGTTTGTATACATACAAACAAATATAATGTAAACATTATTCAAATATTAAGAGTTTGCAAATCAAAACATTCTAAAGATTTGTATACATACAAACAATATAATGCATACATACTCTTTACAAATAAAATAGCCCACTTATATAATGACAAAACTTTTAAATCGAATAGAGATAATATATTTCTGTTTTGTTATGAAAAGTGGTCAATGAGATAATAGAGAAAAGTACCTAAGTTATTTATACCAAGTTTGAAAATTTATCTTTATTTGACATTTAAAAAAAATAACAGAAAAAACATTACAAATTTGCCCATTTAAAACATTCAAGATTTGTATACATACAAACAATACAATGTAAATATTAATATTGTTACATGATACATTATACATTGTTTGTATATATACTTCTTTGTATACATATATTGTTTGTATACATACAAACAAATATAATGTAAACATTATTCAAATATTAAGAGTTTGCAAATCAAAACATTATAAAGATTTGTATACATACAAACAATATAATGCATACATACTCTTTACAAATAAAATAGCCCACTTATGTAATGACAAAACTTTTAAATCGAATAGAGATAATATATTTCTGTCTATTTTATAACTTATATTCAGATGCTCAGATTCTGCTTTTTTCGAACACATAATAATAAAAATATTACTACCGTGCGTACTGTCTTTTGACATTATATTTACATAATCGAATTCATTATCAATCGGAACACCATAAGATTCATTCCCGATAATAAACAGACCATAAGTGGTCCAATTTTGTATTACGTGTTCTACACGTTTGAATAATTATTTTCTGTACTATATAAACAAAATGATAGAGATCTAAAAAGAAAATTTCCATCGGGATTTCGCCAACTTATGAGCCTAAATTCATTTTTAAACAGTAAATCCGAAATGGACATCTAAGTATTCATACAAATTACAATAAATAAAATAAATAAATAAAATAAATACCTTCTAAACACTCCACAGTGAGTTCTAGATAAATATCTTCCTAGGTTTAACGCAACGTGACAACAGAAAAAAACAACAGATGATACGATCCCAAACACGTTTGTAGAGACAGTCATAGACCCTCACCTCATTGGCCGGTGATTTTTTGACGCATGCGTATTCGATCGAATTTCGATGGAATAGATTTGACAGAATTACCAAACAGCTTTAAATATATGGATAACAATTTGGGGAAAAAAATGAAATAAACAGTTAGGATACAATAATCTAGTGCTGAAGGGGTTTAATTTGATTAATTAAGACAATTTCAAATAATTTTATTGATGATAACATTTGAAATACAAGTAAAGACATCTACTTTGTAAATAAATGTTTGATAGAGATAAAAACTGTGTTTTTTTTTCATTTTTTTTTTCATTCTCCGTTTTTAGTATAAGTAATATCATCTTTAATAGTAATAGTTATATATGTATATTATACATATACATATAGTAATAGTTATATATGTATATTATACATATACATATAGTAATAGTTATATATGTATATTAAAAACCTTTGAACACGCAATTAATATACTACAGAAACCTATAACTATTAAAAACAGCGTTATTACATTAAAAGTTGCCTTGTAACATATATCACGGACAAATTCGATTCACCCTATATAAAGGGAATAGTTATATATATAAAACAGCTTTGCAACAACAAAAATAATCTTTATTTTCTCTTTATCTGAACCTATATATCTTTTTAAATTAAAATTTATAGAAGTAATCTTTTAATATACATGAGAGAGGGAAAGGATTATGATTATATACTAATTACATTTGTATCTTCAAACTACTATTGTTCTAATAGCGCGGCAAAGTGGGTAATATTTCTTAGACTTTGTTAAAGATTAACTAAAGCATAAAAATTAGTTGTTCAATGATTATGACTGTTTAAACCAAAACCAAGAAGTTATTTTGTTGTTATTTACTCCCCTTTTCCTATCCTTCGCATTCATAGCATAAACTATAAAAGTATTTCACTAAAAACAATGCAAACTTAATTGATTACTGTTTGAATGATGCATTGACCATTCCAAGTTAAAAAATTCAAAATTACATATTGTTAGTTAAAATTAGTAAAAATTAAAATAACTTAATTACATTCCCGTAAGTAAAACATATGTATCTAATTTTGCCACTTTGGCAAAAAGCTATCTTTGCCAGGACTGTTTTTACCGGTTTTGTCCATGATTTTATCCATCTTCGGCAAAATCTTTGGTATTACATTAGCCCTACACATAATAAAAACGCAAACCATGTGACTGAGGAAAACAAATACGGGCTGACTATTTCGCTTTTGCATATGCTAAGCGGCCATTTTTACTCAAAATTATTTTTTCGAATAAAAGCTCATAAAAGTTACATTTTTAGAAAGATCGTTAAAAAAAATTGTAGGTTTGAGGGAGATGAGTTCCATTCGAATGTGTATAGATTCTGAGATAATTTCAGTTGAAATTAGGTTGACAGGCCAAAATCTCACTTCATTAAATAAAACAAATACAGGAGATTCGTTCATCGTGAGTCATAACATATTAAACCTTGAAGGTAAATCACTGGCAAAGCAAGTTCTCCATGGTAAATTTTGCAGCGCTGTCTGGTGTAAATAAATAAATAAATAAATAAATAAAATCGCGCTCGTAAGCGTGGCGTACGTAATAAGAGAAAAGTATGCTCAATTCGCCGAAAACTGCGGAAAAGATATCGCACTTGTAAGCGTGGCATACGTAATAAGAAAAAAGCATGTTCAATTTGCTGCAAAGAATTGAGTCTCTTCACCCAGGTATAGTGTGTGTCATCTTAGACTTTCCCATAAGAACGCTGAGAAAGAACTTTTTCCTGCATATCTTCTCACGCTGGTGCAGCTTTGAAGTAAAGTAAAACGCCGAATGTCTTTTGTGCTGCGAGCGAAACGCTCGGACATTGAAGCATCGAAAAGGATCACCCTAGTAGAAGCCTTGTGCTTTGGTCTATGTCTATGTCGGGGGAGACAATCTCTGCACACGATTTTATGTCTGCACACGATTCTACGTCCTTTGTTATGGAATATCCAATAACAGAGTTATAAACGGAAGTGTCGTATCCCAGAGTTGCTTAGAGGCTGAGGAGTTTCAAGATGCTCCGCCTCGACCACATCCCCGCCCCTAGTGAAAAATCCCCTGTGAGAGATGGAGAGTTAGAAAGTCAGTTTGGGAAAAGATCACAACAAGTGAGGTTACTCTCAGGAGAGAGAGTAAGAAACATCTGTTTCGGACTAAGCGTAATTAAGACGCTGGAGAGGTGATACCTCTAACGTATTGATACGTCACGTATCAGAGAAAGCCCCAACGAAGAGAAGGCACGACAAGTGCCAGTGAAGGAGGTCTTAATTCTGTTTTATCAGAAGAACTAAGATATTCCGAGTGACGGAACGGGTACACCTAGACCCAAGCGAACTGAACTTCGAAACTACGGCAGATTGTTTTTTGCAGAAACTATCGGTTTGAGAGTTAGACTCCAAGTCATTAGAATATTAATTGCAAGCTGATGACCCTCTTAAAAAAATTAAATGATGTAACTACCCCTTGTATATTTAACCTTTAGAATCTATATTGTGTTACAATAAATATTCTATTAAAGTTATATAAGAATTCTCTCTGCAATTGATCGATACGCTACCACTTACCATCATTATCGGGTCTACATAGAGGAGGCGAAAACTGCCGAACATTGCCGAAAACTGTGGAAAAAGCGTAGCCGGATTCAGTACAAACCCTGAACCAAAATTCTCATTGGATCAGCGTGATCTTTGTAATAATGTATTTTAAAATATCTGCATTAGCGAATGTGTTGCAACTGACCAGCAAACGGACATGAAGCATAAATGCCTAAGCGAGTTAATACTTTAGTTAACTTAAAATGTACTTATTTTATTACAGAAATTAATCGTATCATAATAACAGACGATATAATTCATTTCACTGAAATAAAGATCACCAAAATCTGAATATTTATAAAACTAGTTATAGTACGAACGCACCTCGGTAGGGAATACATCAGGAAGCCGATTTCGCGTAGGAAAAGTATGTCCGCAAATGTTCGCATGCGTATGTAGAGGGCGCTGTGTGTACCCCAACTTTCCATTGCGTCCCAATCATTGTTTTGACTTTCCTAAAGCTAGTATTATTTCTTCTCCTATTTCCACTTCTCATCTGGACTTCCACGAAGCCTTTTACATCTTTAAAAACTCCAAAAATCTCGTTAATAACATTTTTTCAACGTCCAATAAAGGTCATTAACGAGATTTTTGGAGTTTTTGAACGGTTTTGGAAATTTGAACGATAAGTTTTGAATCACCCTGTATATTAAATATTAAATAATTCGATGAAAAAAAAATCAGCACACTTTAAAATTTTAGATCCGCTATTTTTTCGTTGAAGTATTGAAAAGCATATTACACCCACATAAAGAGGGTACATTTTACTTTTAAAAAGACACATTTGGTTTAAAAAATGTGTAAATATTGCGAGGTTCGTTTAGAAAGATTTTCGTTTAAAAAATTCGTGCAAAACTGGGTTAAAGATATAAATTTATAGAAATTTGAGGTTTATTTAACGATGTTATCACGGGCCCGGTCAGCACCGGGTGGCTCTGGTAGTTTATGATAAAGTCATCAGAAGGAGGGGTTGGTTGGTTGGTTGGGGTTTTATGGCACAAAGTCCCTTTAGGGACATGCTGCGCCAAAAAAAGATTAAAATAAGAACATCAAATTGAACTATAAAATCGATTTAAAACTTTGTCATAAAAACAAGATGAATGAAAATAACACATTTAAATAAAAAGAGTGATATGATGATAAATGTATAATTAAAATCATTCAATGAAAATATAACACACGTAATACAAATAAACACATGTTTTCACAATTAAAATATAAACAATCTTTAAACTAACAATTGGTAAAATGTTCATAAAACTAACAGTTGGTATAAATTTTCAATAAACTATAGTTGGTAAAATTTTTAAAGTTTCGAGCAGAAATACATTTACAATCACGTAGGCTCAAATTCCTCAAAAACAGTATTATCATCATCATTTGAGGCAGAGCTGTAAGACTCTGAAACCATATCTTCCTCTGCATAGTGCAGCAGCTGTTTGGAAACCTTTGTAGTAGGAAGCGGTGTATCAAGACAAAATTTCTTGTTGTTTCTTCCCTTCACAGTTTCAGAAGGGGGGGGGGGGAGGGGGGTTGCAGTGATTGCTGTGGATTAGGATTATGGAAGATTCTTTTATTAGTATCTATTACTTTCATTTGATGAATAAAGGGTTATTATATCTGTTGAATGTACTAAAAGTTGCTGTATGTACGTATGTCATTAGATGCATGTAAGCGTATGTAAGATGTAGGTATCTAAACATATAAATAGGGAAATTATGTATTTAAGCATGTAGATAATTTATCAGGTCTAAATTATTCATTATGAAGGTAATTTAAAATTACAAATTATTTTTTATCTTGATCACTCTGGCGCATAAATAAAATCTGTCATTGAGTCTTTTTTTTTTTTTTTTTTTTTTTTTTATTAGGATTTCTCCTGACTTTATACAAATTCAAATTATTTGTGAATATTATTTATCATCACGTATTAAATTAGAAATAAACGTTAAAATTAAACGCATTCGATGTAAAATGTCTCGCATCACCAAATTATGGCCCTTTGCATATTTTATTTTTTATTTTGAAAAATAGGAGGTACTTTGGAAGGCTTTTTCCTTTATTCAAAATAATTGCTCATTCTTTGCTCCTCCCTTCCCCCTTTTCTTCATAAATAGGTTTTTGAACAAGTTTAAAAAAAAAAAATCTCTCCACGCCCTTCAAAATGCATAAAATCAGCAAAAGCCAATTTAATTTTGATTTAATTTTATTACAAGTTCTTGTTTTACTGCATAAAGTGGAATACAGAAAAAGTAATAAATATCAAATAACCTAGTTATTATTTTAAGCGTTTCTCTTATGAATAAAATTGATTACATTACTCTTAACAGAAACTGAAGTGAGTTAAAGAAAGGGAATAAGGCAAAAATATCGTATTTCCCCCCGTTTAAGTCGATTATGACTCCTTTTTAACAACTAAATAAGTGTTTTTATAATAGCCTTTTCTCCCCTTTAAGAATACCATTGATTTTTCTGCGGGAAAATAAAATTGAAAGTTACTTTCTGTAACTTTTCTTTTGACAGGGGATCGTCTTTCAAGTAGTTATTATCGCTTAATTTTTTTTTTCCTTTTTGCTATCGATTCACATGTCAGTTCCACGAATCGATTCTAATAAATGTTACTCTTAATCTTAATTGCTTTGCGAAGTTCGAGAAGAGACAGACGTTAAAGAAAAGAAGAAAGAAGAATCCAAAGAAATTTTCTTTCAAACGGGAAATTGTATATTTATCTCATTTGTTCTTTCTGAAAAAAGGAAAAAATAATTAATTTGACTTGTTTGTAGTTTTGACTATCTGTTGATGTAATGCGGGTTTAACGGTAAAATTTATTAGTCGCCTGTTGTCGCTTTGACTTTTTACTGTCTATTCTAGTTAGTGATGGGCATAACGATTATTTTGATTATTCGAATGAATCATTCGGGCATGTGCAGAAGCATATCTGTCAAACTTCAATTTTTTTTTTATTCAATTACTACCAGAAAGTTTGAAAAAAAAAAAAAAGTTTCTGCAGAAACTTTTTTTTTTTTTTTTACTTTCTGGTAGTAATTGTATAATTTTTTTTTTTTTGAAGTTTGACAGATATGCTTCTGCACATGGCCGAATGATTCATTCGAATAATCGAAAATATCGTTATGCCCATCACTAATTCTAGTACGTTTGGGCTTTATAATATAGATATTTGTTTCAAATCTCTGCGAACTTATCGATTATTGATTATTGTTAGATAAGAAAAATGTTTTTAATCGATCTAAAATTTAAGTTTTGTGACAAAATGCAGACATTTAGCCATTTAAATTTGTCCAAAATTTTAAACAATTTATTCATGTTACATTGTGAGATTAATTTAAATTTTAATATTCTTTCATCTTTACGTAATCTTAATGTCAGCACCTATAGAATCCGAAATGACAGAAATCTACGTTATATTTTTATGTCAATTGTCAATAAATGTTTAGCATGAAGGAAAAAAATGCACATATCTTGCTACACAACAACAATTTCACCACGGAAGCCTTTCTTCTTTTTCAGACCTAAACCGTAAGTTAACCCTCCTAGTGCCAAGTTTTAATTTTTGGTGATATTCTTAGTTTTGGATGATTTGAACCATAAATTAATTCTGTTAAATTTCTTCCGAGGCGTCTGTTTGATTTTATTTATCATGTTTAAGTTACTATTTTGTTTTTTGGTTCGAAACATGAAAAATTTCAAAACAAAAATAAATGGTGTCAATAGAGACCCCAATGGTACTTGGAGGGTTAATATTTGAAAACATTTCTTATCTGACGATGATAATTTATAGGGATATAACCTGAAGCCTGATTAAGCAGTTTAACCGGTTGAATTACGTGATGTTAAAAAAAACAATAATAATAATTTCTAGTATAGCTGTAGATTTTTTATAAAATGTGGCGAATTGATTTCGCCAAAACTTAAAGAGAAAATTATTTATTAATTTTCGCATTATAGTAAGAAAAGGAAAATGACTCATTTCGCGCAGTCGAAAGTAAAATGCGTCAAATTCATTATGAAAATGCAAAATTTAAATGATTGTTTCCATGACGGATTTATGTAATTTAGCCCAGGCTGAAAATAAAAGTGAAAAGTGTTGTCTTCTCTAAACAATCATTCTAATGTTTATTTTTTTTATTTTTTTTTTATTTATGAAATTGTCGGTATACTTTTACATACATATATTCATTGATGGAAGCCTTATGTCTTACTATGTTTCAGGTTCATGAGCATCTTTTTTCAATTTTCATTCTCTCCGTGCGAATAACGGATTTATTACTACACTGAAAAAAAAAAAAAAAATGTTGATTTTACAGTATAATACTGGTATCCCAGCTGCTTATTTTACTGTTTATTACTGTTAATTTTACGGTATAATACTGGCAGCTGGGATGCCAGTATTATACTGTAAAATAAACATTTTTGCAGTGTAATAATGAATCAAGGGAGAGGTACAACGAACTCGTTGAAGAGAAACAAAATTCCAAGATGGCTGTAGCTGCACAGAATACTTTTTCGATAGTTTTTAAAAAGAAATCTCTAGCGCTTGATCTGTCCACATTTCATGTCATTATGATATAAACGATGTTTTGCACAACCCTGTATATTGTTACGAAATCTTCTGCTGTCGGTGTAGTGATTCATAAATAAACATTTAGGCTACGTTCAGACCACATTTTCAAAAATCAGCTTCAAAAAGTCATAAATTATTTATCTAGTCGTTCTTTTCCAAAAGTTCTGTGGTCATCAACAAAAGAAAGGAGATGTGATAAACATGTCAGGACTATCTTGCGTGCAACTCTCCTGTACAGTGCTTCAGAAGACTGGCCACATAAAAAAAAAAAGCCGAAAAGGAACCGATGCAGTAAAACGCGATCTGATCGCAGCTTTAGGTTCTTACTCAATGAGTGCTCTTTATTCTAGAAACCAAATGCACTGATTGTAATCTTTATCACAAGCAAAACACAGCCTGATATAGTCAACAGTGTTGAAACATTTCTGAGACTCAATGAATAGGCAACGTAGCAACTGATGTATTTTACCACTGAATTCTTCGAACTTCCTAGGCAACGAAAAATGATGTCATCTACGGTATTCCGGTACTTTCCGAATTTTTCTGTTCTTATGAATTATACGTCTGCAGTTTCTTGAAATTTCTAAATAAATGATTGGCGATGAAGTTAGTTGCAAAAGTCGCAAGAGAAATCTGCTTATCGTAGAAGCATAGAATTTCACCTGTGATGAGATGATCTGAATTCAACACTTATTAAAGAAACGTGACCAAATAAATTAACGAGAAAAATGCGGTTCGCAACCTTGCCTGAACTTGAATGCATTATGGCCAAAATGTTCGATAATCGCAAAAAATTTCGTTCAAGAAAGAAAAAAGTTACGTAACATCATTTGTCCGGCACGGTGAGCGAAAATAATAACAACCACCATTACGTAAGTTTGAGTTTTCCCCCTCTATTAGTGTGCAGAAAAGTAGAAATGTGCAGTTCGTATTCTGAAATTAACCTTTGGTAATATATTGTCTAGCTTGATTGTCAAAGATGCATAATTTCATCTATTCTTGGACTACAAAGATCAGTATAAGAGAAACATGACCAAATAAAATAAATCACAGAGAAAAATGTGGTTACGCTTTGATGTTTTAATGATCTTATAAGTTATTTGATATATAGAGTGTCCCAAACATACAATGATGTACATTCTCTCACTCTGATTTCCCAGACTGGATGTCGTGTGGATAGCTTAATTGGTAAAGCACTTGATGCACTATACCAAGGGATCCGGGATCGAACCCCGGTCTGGACATTTTTTCACTCTAATGGTTGTACGCTGTTTAGTAAAGTGATAATTCACATCATTTGTATTTCATTAATTTACAGCGTAATTTCAGCTCGGCTGAAAAATTAATTAGTGTATACGCACTTTAATTTTTTACCTGTTGGGGATAAATAGGGAATGTAAATTTCGAAAGTAATTCAAAATAAGTTAGGAAATAAGACTATATTAATGAAATACTCCTCCCACACTGGGGAAAAAAAAAATGTTGATTTTACGGTATAATACTGGCACCTCAGCTGCCAGTTGGGATGCCAGTATTATACCGTAAAAGTAACAACTTTTTTTGCAGTGCAGTAATTTTTAAAAAGTGGTGTTTTAAATTTTTATATCATCCCTCTATAAACAAAATTAGTCAATTGGAAAATAATTCCCTTTACTGAAAGAAGATCGCAATAAAAAATTAATATTATGTATTTTTAAAAATGAAGGAATTATGCTTAATTAAAAATTGACTATTGTGAACGGGGAACCATATATTTAATTAGAAATGTCAATCTGTGAGAGATTGCAAGAAATGAAAACACGGACGGTAATACATATGCTGTTGACCTTAAACAAATTACAATCGATACTTTCAACAATATTACTGGCGACGATTTCCAAAATATTTACAAAAGCATTATTAGAAGATCTTATTGATGTATTGGAGATGAGAGAGAAAACTCTTTGAAAATGCTTTGTAAATTATTTTTTTTTAATTTTGTTTCTTGGATTTAAAACTACATTTGTCTCTTTGCGTAATTTCTGTCTGCGTAATGCTTCATTTAGATGTATTTATGATGGGTTTTTTTTTTTTTGGCGTTAACATATTTTTAATTTAAGGAATGCCACCAATTTGAGAATGGTACGAAAAAGTGGTATAATTCAGCTTTTTTCGTTTTTCATAATTTTAATTAATTTTAAAGATAAACAGTTATACAGTTTTTTGCAATGATATTGTTGCAGTAATTTTTTTTTTCTAAACGACCAATTTCGTCTGCAGGGGTCATATACAAATTTGTGAAATGTAATTTTTAAAAGATATATGGAATGACTATTTCATTAACATAATCTTATTACGTACAATCTGAATAAAAGGAACTCGTATTCTATTTTATCGCCAAATTATCGCAGAGGTGTTCGAGATGTTACTATTAGACTGGGAATTGTCTTTTTCCGAATATGAAATCAGTTTTTCAAATACGGGTCGTCTACATACTACAAATTGTATCAACTCTGGTTTTTCAAATTTTAACTTTTCACACTTTTGACAAAATCGCTGAAATACGTGTTTAACCATATTTTAGTAGATTTGTTTTCCTGACTTTCGCGTTGCTGTCTAAAACTGCAGCTGAGGTATGGTGAAATGATCTAAAACGTTCGACCCCTCCCCCCTTAACCCTCCTTAGGGGGGAAATTTTCAAAAATCCTCTCTTGCCTAGGTCATAACAGCAATCTACTGTCCAAATTTCTTGATCCTGACTTTAGTAGTTTCAGCTGGGCGTTGATGAGTCAGTGAGTCAGTCAGTCATCCTCTCTTTATATAGTCGTATAGATATCTTAGATAAATTATTTATTCTGTGTCTGGTCTAGAGGTTTGCTAGGCTTGACTCTGGTCCGGCCGGGCTCAGACATTACGGACTGGAATCTGGATTTCACTCTTTACAGGCGCGGCCCGAGTCTTATGGAAGAAAATTGGCCAAAACCCATGTCCGGTAAGCCTTTTTTGTGAAAATAATAGTGATATTTGTGTAACGGAATAATTAGAAATTTATTTTGGTGCAATAAATTACAGAGAAACATGTTTATAAATATTTTCTTTTCTTTAAAATCGATTTTTTTAATGATCTTTCGCTTCAATCCTAAACTACGTGAATTCTTTTAAGGAGTCTTATGTAAGCAATTGTCTAAGTCAGCCATACTCAACCTTTTTTTCTCGCGACCCGCAACACACTTACATAATAATATAAAAATGTATAACAGTAAGATAACAAAGCAATATAATAAAGTTTAGGATTGACCTATTGCTGCCGAAGAAATGTTACCAAAAAGTTTTAACACGACTATTTTCAAACAGTATACTTTGTGGTAAATTTCTATTGCCTATCATGTAAAAATATACCGCGAATATTGTTGTTTAGAAATTGTGGCGTAAAGCTATTTGGTGACATTTTCCCTCGACAAACATTTAAACCTTATAAGCATTGTTAGTTATATAATTAGTATAAAACGTAATAATATAACAATGCACATTTTCCAAGTTCTAAAGAAAAAAATAATTGGAATTTTTTAAAATTTTAATTTCGTATTTTTCTAAATACAAAACATTTTTATTTTTATATATTGCATAAATATGTAGTGCAATTTTAATTTAGAATAATGTTTGATTAGTATTGAAGATTAAGAAATGTATTATACTGTTAGCACAAATAAAACTACATATAAAAATAACTTTGGACTAAGGGAACGGCATTTAAGATATTTTAACATAATTTTAAATTATTAATTATAAATTACAGGACATATTCTATCGTCCCATGAAAATATATAAAAGTACACTGAAGGTCTTGGAAATGCATATTCTCAATTAGTTTTATAAATAAGGATTAATGATTTTGTGTCGCGGGCCGCACATGAAAGGTTAGCGGGCCGCAGGTTGAGTATGGCTGGTATAGTGATCACCAATATTGTTATTACGCATACCAGGGTTTGCTGACATATAATCTGAAAAGTGATATACTTAAAAAACTTTGCCTAAACCTGCATGCAATATCATTTAAAAATAATTTTAATTGTAGGATAACGCTGCCTAAAAAATGGCGACAATTTTTTGTAGTAATTGAGTCTGAACGGGCCGGACCTGAAAATTGCAGCCTGTTGAGAACCTCTAGTCTGATCCCCTTTTCTAACACTAAGAAATACGTCGAATAAATCTTCGAAAATAATAAATAATATTAATTAATGAGATCATAAAAGGAATAACTAACAAAAGTCGACCATAAAATATTTTTACATCCCCAATTATTAATAGATTAAGTTATCTCCCATCTAATTAAAAATACTCAGTGATGGTATGGATAACGAAAATGTAATGTCGCTTTATGTGACGAGACATTCAACTTGAAGTATTAATTGTTAATGTTATTTACTAATTATTAGCCAATTATCAACTTTACTCATAACAAGATAAAAACAAAATTGCGAAAATCTATTTAAAAAATGAAAACAAGAACGAAACATCATACATCGGGCATAGATTATAGAATCCTTTCCAGGTTTAACAGGGTATTATTAAGAAATTTGATTTTTTTCATACTATGAAATAGGATATCTAAATAAGCAATTAAATAAAACAACATAACTTAGTAAAAATCTATTTTCAGCAATTGCTGTCCTTATGCGGTGTTGTGTGCGAATTCTGTCGTGCAGAACTGCATTATCTACAGGGTGTCCGAAAAGTTTGGAAACGGTCGAATAACTCGAGAAATATACATCGGATTAAAAAACGGAAAACTGTATGTCCAATATTTTTGAAAAATCTATTTAGGGATTAGGGATATCAAAGTTTCCCCCCCACACACACACTTCTGCCCCCCTGGGGGAAAAGGAGGGAAACTTTGAAATCTAAAATAATAACCCCCCATTTTTATTGCAGATTCGGATTCTACGAGAAAACAAAGGTAGAACATTTTCTTCGGAAAATCGTTGATGGTGCTGTAATCGAGTAAAATGCATTGAGAATCGTTTGCATTGAAAAGTCTGGAAACGGTCAAACAACTCGAGAAATATACATCAGATTGAAAATCAGAAAATGCCTATTCAATATTTTAGAAAAATATATTTAGGGATATAAAAGTTACCATTTTTCTAAAATATTGAACACGTATTTTTCCGTTTTTCAATCCGATGTATATTTCTCGAGTTATTCGACAGTTTCCAGACTTTTCAATGGAAACGATTCTCAATGCATTTTACTCGATTAAACGGCCATCTACGATTTTCCGATGAAAATGTTCAATACAAAAGTTACGTATTTTTCCTTGTAGAATCCGAATCTGCAATTAAAAAAAAGGGGTGAGGGTAACATTTAAGATTTCAAAGTTGCCCCCCTTACCCCCCAGGGGGGGCAGAGTTGGAGGCCAAATTTGATATCTCTAAATAGATTTTTCAAAACTATTGTATATGCATTTTTCCGTTTTTCAATCCGATGTATATTTCTCGAGTTATTCGACCGTTTCCAGACTTTTCGGACACCCTGTATAAAATGTACACACACCACAGAATGTATTAAAAATGTTTCAAAATGCATAGCACGTTGGAAAACGCACTTCTAGCAATTATCGATCTTAGTGTCTTGTAACGAATTCTTTTGTGCGTCTCTGTAAATGAATGATAAATGCTACATACTCCATAATCTATAGAAAACATGTTGTAGTGCACTTCAGTTCTCCTTTTTTAATTTCATTATATTTGAAGAATCATAACATCGTAAAAATTTATCGCAACCGATTTTCTCCACATAGATCATAATGCAATGGAATTATCTTGTGCATCCCTGTGATCAAACTATAAATGCTACTTATTCGATACTTCTGGGAAAGCATATTGTAGTCCACCTCAGTGAAGCATACCGATCTCATTATGGTTGAAATATCATAATATTAATACAATGCACCTTAAAGGATTTTTCCTATCTAGCCCATATTGTAACGAAATTCTTTTGTGTGTCTCTGTAAACAAACTATAAATACTACACACTTCATTTTCAATACCGAACAGTCTATAGTAAACTTCAATAACATATAAAACTTCTATGACAATCCGAGTATAATTACGAGAGTTAGAGCACGGACAAACCGAGTTCATAGTTAAAAATTACGAAAATATACTTTAAAAAAAGTTATTTAAAACAGGGGACGAAACAGTTTACGTAAATATATGCTACAGAAGCTCGCTAATCCGAACTAATTGGGGGCGCTGACTATTCCGATTAGCAAAATTTTGGATTTTCGGAAATTCCGATATAAATGTGATGAGAAAGGGAGAAATCAAAAGATTGGAAATATGGGATCATTCCATGTAAAATCAACAGATGGGCTGCGTATTTTTAATTTTGACGATATTAAGTATACGAACTTTAAGGATACTTGGGTTAACACGAACAAAACTGTGTAATATGATCCTGTTTGTGGCACTTTAATAACAGGTCGGTATGTTGTCTTTAATTGTTGTTCAACCTCTTCAATATTTTGTTTTGAACAAAATAAAAAAATGTTTTTCTGTTTTCTGCGTAATACTTGAACATATCTGAAAGAGCGATTATGTAATCATTTACAGTTCTTTAGAGACTTTATTTTTTTACAGATCTTTTAACGCGTCCTACAATACAGCTCACGATCCTTTTTTATGGCATGAAGCTAAAAAATGTCGCTGAGATCACATTTTAATATATTTCTCATGGTGCCGTAAGGTTTTTTTTTTATATCGGGTATAGCTAACCCATCGTAAGAGCAAATTATTTTTACCAGTTGAGAATAGGAAGATTCTATTTTATCAATGAGAAAGTTTGAGGGTACGTGAGTCCAGAAGAAAAATTGGTACTTTTCCGTTATACAAACACCATTGTCGCCAAGCGAAATAGTTGGCGCCAAATGGAACATTTGAAAAAAAAAATTAACATTGTTGGTGCAAAAGTGATCATTAAGAAAATTAAAAAAAAAATGTAATTTTAACAAATTACAACAACCATTGGGGAAAATACAGAGGGATAGCGGGGTAGTGTTCGGACTCTACCATAACCGTTACCCCGTACTATAAGACATTTAAATTTTTTATTAATTTAGCCCCCCGCTTATAGCAGACCTATTCGCCCCACCCTACTATAACATAGCTTCCCCACGTTAGCTATTACACCCACCTACTATAGTATGATCTCGACAGCAGGCGGTGTTACCACCGCACCGCCTGCTGCTGACTCAGAAGTCCCATTCCCTATCTACTGACTTCCCGTTTGGTACCCGAAGGTAGAATAAACCGAAATATTCAAATATGATGCAAACTTTAGGTGTTAGTATTGAATTTTTTCAAGTTTGGTACAATTTCTATTTGTAGACCATCCCCTAAGCAAAATTTAAGTATTGCTTTAACTCTTGCTTAGATTGATGTCTGAGCTAAAGGTATTTTGAGGCAATTAAAGTTGAAGACCACGTTTTTTTCTTTATAAGACAATTTCTCATCCGACGTCAATTTTTGAATTCGGCTTTTTTTCATATCTGATAGTTTGCATCTATCATTTTTGTAGCTTTAACATTTTTGTAACGATTTTATGCATTTCTATTGCCTATTCAAAGAAAAATTCTTCTAAAGTTATAGAATTTCGTTAAAAACGCTTAAAAAAATAAAGTGACGACGTTAAGAGGTCCATTCTCGACCGAAAACAACAACCATTTTCCCAATGGTTAAAAAAAAAAAGCTTCAAAATTACAGACTTTTACGATTCACGAGATTCAAAATTACAGGCATGCACAATTTGTTTTGTAGTAGAGGATAATTAATTCATTCTTTTCTAAGCGTTTCTCCGTGCTGATCGAATAGCTTTTTTGCTTTTTTAAATTGTAGATGATTGCCATTTGCACATTTCGTATATTATTAAATTTTAAAATAAAATTTCCTGCAAATATACAGCATGCTTAGCCTATTTCGGTGTTGGTCAAGTGTTGTTGTTTTTCATTACTTCTAGTTTTTGTAACCCCATTGCCCCTTGGATTAACACAATGTTTTTTTCTTTTTTAAAAAGTTTATTAACAAGGCTTTGTTAGTCGTGGTATTTTGAAATTGTTATCACTCGTCCCACATGAGGTTTTGGTGGTGGTCCAGAAAATCAATCTTTTGAATTTTTTCAAATTTTGACCTTTTTTCTTTTTCTGGGTGGAGGACTACTAAAAATAGTCTATTTTTCGTTTTTCTTCACAACATACATGCATATAGAAGTTATAAGGAGTAAAAATGGGTTTATAAGTATTTCATGGTTTTACAATGCTTAAAGTGGCAAAAAATGGCAACTCATGAATGAAATTAAGAGCTCCAGAATTCTCTTTTTAGGCGCAGCATAGATATAATTTAGTATATAAAAATGAAAGTATACATTGTTTAACTTTTGGAGGTACCAAAAGCAGTTTTGGAGTTCAAGAGATTGGTACATATATAACCTGCTTAATATAATCAAAATAAGATTGGTACATATATAACCCTACTTAATATCATCAAAATTAAAATAGTGCGACGCAACTTTTTTCCAAAATCTATTGATTTCACAGGGAATGACCCTATAATTTACAATTTTCTTTTTTCTTTCTTTCTTTTCAAAGTAATACAATCATACGTATAGAAAAAAGTGTTGTTAGTTTTTAATACCTTTTTTTCTTCTTTTTTTTAAATTAAAACTCATGAAACTTTTTTTTTCAAATAAATTTTAGTTCTGATTATCCGAACTGCCGGACTAGCGGGGACTAACGGGATTATACTATGTATAATCTAAAACATGTGAAAACGAGTAATTAGGTATTGAAACAAAATTCCGTTTTAGACAAGTTTCCGTCTTAGCCGGTGTAATTGTATGGTATTTCTTCGCCGGGACCGTAAGCTTTTTCCGTTTATGACAGGATTCCGTTATAATTCTGTTCACTATACTGTTAACATCGTGGCATTTAAAAATTTGTAAACACTGATTTTTTTATTATTATTATTATTGTTTAATTTATTTAAATATATGACCTATCAAAAAAAATTAACCTTAAAGTTTCCATTAAATACTAACATTGGTGTAATGTAATGCTATTAAAGCGGGTGACATTTAGACTCGGGGTCATGTGTTCGAGATTTTACCTTGAAAGTTCTTTTAGACAACAAAGATTTTATTTGTTAGAATGCGCGCGACCTTTCCCTCTCCAATAAGTTCATGGCTTCCGACCTTTTATAGATTTGTGTGCTTTTTTCCAGATTCTACTTTCTTAGAAAATTATGATAAATGGTGACTTTCTTTTTGAATTTTTATTCCCAAAATGGCTAAAGTAATAAATTTTTCCAGTTTTTAAATTTATATCGCGATATAATGCAATTTTGCAATTTGTTGTTGCGAAGCATTACTCTAATTTTCGCAATAAGAATTTCTCGTTAACCGAATTTCAACAAAGGAGGTTATGCAATTCATTTGTATCTGATTTTTAAAAATGTATGTCCACGTAATAGCTTTTAAACCGTTGTTTAGTTGTTTTTTTTCTTTACTTCTTTAACACTTCCGAACATAGTTGGAAAAGTGTTTATGAATTCAGTTTGTCTGGCCATGCTCTAATTCGCTTAAATATACTCGGATTGCCAATTAATTGATAAATGTTATTGATGTTTACAATGGCATGTTCGGTGTTGAAAATAAGAGTGTGTAGCATTTATTTGTTCGTGTACAGGGCCACTCAAAAGAAATCCTATAGAGAAAAATATTTTGCAGTGTATTTTAATGATGTTATACTATTTCAAACATTTTAAAATTAATATACATCACTGAGATGCACTGCGCAAGATGCTTACTATAAAGTATATGTAAGCATAGATTTTTTTTTTTTTTTTTTTTTTTTACAGTACTGTCTATGAGAGATAATTGCTAAAAGTACGTTTTCAATTGTGGTATGCGTTTTTAAATTTAACTAATTGTTTGCATATTACTTGGTGTGGATAAATGCTATAGATCATATATAGAGATTCATAAAAGCATTGGAGTACATTTCCGCTTATTGGCGGAAATTGCTGAAGGGGAATCTGCTACTGTGTTATACGTTTCCTAACTGAACTAAATCTTTGCGCACTATGTAGTATATATATATATATATATATATATATATACAAATCTATAGGTCATATACAGGGTTGCACAAAATAATTCGGATACTTTTCCGTCTATAGCTGCGGTAATTGCTAAAATTCTGTTTTCAGATGCGTTTTCCAAGTTGTTTACTTAGACATCTTTAATCTTATTAAACAGTGAAGTTTTGTTACAGTATTCTGAATGTGCTGGAAAGTGTTTCATAATCTATGCTTTGCTTATGATTCTTCTTCCTTGTTTTTTTTGGCAGGGCTGGTGCTGCTGGGGGTCTTAGGTAGTAGATTTGATTAAGATACCTACAAAAATGCTATGTTTGCCTTTCTGTCTGTGTTTAGTCTTTTTTTTCTTTAGACTTTAACCTGTTAACTGGGTATAGTGAAATATTTCGTCATATACGAACTACTACCGTAATATTTTGAACGCATTACTTCCACCGGAAAATTTTATTAGAAATTTTCGTCTTATTAAAACGCCAATACATTCAAAATTATTCATGCAAAATTACTCCCATGAATGAGGAAAAAAATTCTATTATTTTCTTACTGGTAGAAATGTGCCCCGTTGGTAATCAGGTATATCAGTTGAACAAAAGTTTATTCCCCGGTTAACAGGTTAAAGGCTCTAATTTTCGTAAAAATAGACCAATTGTCGCGAAATATGAATATTTTGTCACGCGTCAAGCATAGATTATGAAGCACTTACCAACACATCCAGAAAGCTGTAACGAAATCTCACCCTTAAATAAGGTAAAAGAAGTTATGTAGTAAACGTTTTAGGAAACATATAACTAATTTAAAAATACAGTTTTAGCAATTACCTTCCATAGTAAAAAAAAGTAGTCGAATAATTTTGTGCAGCCCTGTATATCATCTATAGATTTGGATATATACTACATTGCATGTTAAAATTTGTTCAGTTAAAAAATTCACATTTAGCAATTTGTGTCAATCGATGGAAAATCACTCTATATCTTTTGTACAGCCCTGTATATCATCTAAAGACATTAAGTGATATATAAGTACTTAAATAAGTGAATAATCTACAAATTCTTAAAATTTTTTATTATAAAATTTTTAAGTTAAAGAATTGGGAAAATTACCTACTTTCTTGGATGCACTGTTTCGAAAGCATTTTGCAAACTCAGGTTAAAATAACATTTATTTTATAAGGAAATCGACATCGGTGCTGGCATTTATTGGTTTCATTTTAAAGCAAAAGCATTCAACTTTATAGAAGTGAAGTTAAAATGTAAAAATATCAATCATTTTAGTTTTTATGAGCAAAAGAATCTAGGTACGCATTTGGGTACTCAGGGCTCAAGAGGTTAAGAATAAATATTAAATACACCCTGTGCCTTATGTGCGATAAAGTGTACCAAAACGAAGTGGCCTAGATGGTCACTCTACTTCACAAATCCAAAGCCGCGAATATGACCACCATACGTTAATTCTTAAAATTCCAGTCAAAACTTATTATGCAATACCTTAACGTAACCCGAAATAACATGGTGTATGCTAACGTGCTTCATTGAAAAATTCGTTATTTTCCTACACATTATTTCAGTTCCTCAACGAAAAGATAATTACTTTTACGTGCTATTCTCGTAACAATTATGTCAATGTGACATCTGGGATGAATTTCTCTGCTTCTCAATCAATCCTCTGGATGAAAATTTGAAAATCGTCTTGCAGCGCCATCTATTTATCGCATTTTGTACTACTGATTTCTCTCTTTTTCTCTGACCGGCTCATCGTATTCTCTCAATTTTTTTGCATTAAATTTGATGGAGTAATGCGGCATGTTTTGACAGTTGAAAGAAATCTTTTTATTTATTCAATCAAGCAAATATAATGCCTCGGATATGAAAATTGAAAACCATTTCTTTTGCTGCCTGGTTTCTTTCATCTGCTCTCATTTAATGTGTCTGTTCTTTATTACAGAGTTGCGCATCTTACAGTAACATTTCAAAGAAAGACGACAACGACTCAGGGTTGCGGTTTTGTTTTACGTTTAATGTTTGACACAATATTATGAGATAAGTATTACTTCACCGTCGATCAGTGACTTTAATGAATCGTAAGACAGTATTATTATTACGTTTTAATCGAATTAAATTGTGTGAAATGCAGTATGGAGGGATAACACATTGGGTATTGATTGTGTTAACTTTCCAATTGTATTGCTAGTTTATAGTATATGTTTCTTTTATTTTCGGTTTTAATTTTCTGCATTCAGAAGCAGTATGCTTACTACAAACATGCTACTGATTTTTACTTTCTTCTGTACACAAGAAAAAAAGTATTGGATTCGCGAAAAAATTCGACTTCCTGTTTTCGACGGATTTATGCGTTTTGGAAGGTCTTGAATGCGATTTGACTGTTTTTAGAAAATGTCTGTCTGTATGTGACACAAATTTTGTGTGCGCTCTAATTCCCAAACAACTGCGCGGAAATTAATTAAACTTCAGATTCAGTTTGCCCTTGACATAAATTGACGCTGATTAGGTTTTGGTGTAAATCGTCCAAGAGGTGGCACTGCTACGCTGCATTTTTCACGATTCCGCGATAGGTATATCTCAAAAACTAATGCACGAAATTTAATAAAACTTCATATTATGTTACACTTTCACATAAATGGATCCTTATTAGGTTTGGGTGTAAATCGTCCAACAAGTGGCGCTGCATGTTTCACGATTTCCGCGATAGGTATATTTCAAGAACTAATGCACAGAATTTCAATTTCATCAAACTTCATATTCTGTTAGACCTTGACATAAATAGATGCTGATTAGGTTTGGGTGTAAATCGTCCAACAGGTGCTGCTTCTATGCTGTGTTTATCCCGATTTCTGGAATAGCTATACCTTAAGAACTAATGCACGGAATTTCACGAACTGTCATATTCTGTTAGATTTTGACAGAAATCGGTCCTTATTTGGTTTGGGTGTATACCGCCCAACAGGTGTCGAAGCTATGCTCTGTTTCTCAAGATTTCCGCAATAACTATTCAAGAACGGATAGCTTGTCATTTAATTTTGCTTGCAGACGATTTGACTTACAGTAAAATCTCGTTATAACAAATTTCTGGAGACCACCGATGGAATTCGTTATCCGTAAAAATCCGTTAATGTGAAATTCCTATATGGCTTTAAAAAAAAATGTATGCACATTTTATAAAAATAATATTATTACTACATTTGTACAAAATTTTGATTAACATCCAAACATATCAGTAAATAATAATTATACAGCATGAATGAAGTGGGAATTTACTAGTTAGAAATAAGATAATTATCAAGTTCATTAAATTTCAAGATTTTAATCGTAACTATTATAAAGGATTTATCATTTATCTTAGATATCTGACGGATAAAAAAAAACACTGACATTTGCCGTTAATGTAACTTTATTTCTTTACAAGAAAATCAGAAGTTTTTTTTTTTTTTTCTGCACTGAAGTTGACAATGCCTTTTTCAAAACAAATTTTATAAAATGCTTTCGGAAAATTATTTTGCTACACTGTTAAAAATGTTGTTCTAGGTTGAACCAACTTTTGGTGCTGCAACCATAAGATGGTGAAATATCGTCCCAATATTTGAAGCTATGATTCAACCGGAGCTCCAATTATTGGACCACCGCTATATTAACATCTTATGGTTACAGCTACTGAAACACCAACAGTTGGTTTAATATAGGATAATGTTGTTTACAGTGTAGGATAATAACTTTTTAAAAGTATCAATATTCTATAGAGCTCCCTTTGATCGTACAACACCATCTTCGGTACTTGTTGGACAATCATCATCAGCTTCATTTTCACAGTCGTCTGCCTCCCCTACATTGAGTTTCCGACGAAAGTTTTCTTCCAAGTTAGTTTTTTCTTAAAAACTCAACATTCGTAAAACTGAAATAACTATTCTTTTTAAGCTTTCATTAAATTCGTTAATTAAAAAAAAAAAGTGTTAATACGAAATTCGTTTGAAGTGAATATTTTTATAATTTGAAAACATAGGACATTTTTTAACAATCCAAAAAAATATTCGTTGAACTCAAAATTTCGTTAAAGTGACATTCATTGTAACGAGATTCTACTGTATATAGAAGAAAGTTTTGTGATGTCCGCAACATACTAGTTTGTAATTAATGAAGCTTAATATTCCCAATTTGTATGTCATCCAAATAATATATCGCAACATCAGTGTTCGTTCAGCTTCATCGCTTCCCTTTTAAATTGTTTATAACGGCAAGATAGATTTTTTCTTTCTTCTATCTATAATAGAAGAAAGTATTGTAATCGAAATTTTTTTTCGACTTCCGGTTTTCGACGGATTTACACGTTTTAGGGATCAGAGATTCCAAAAAACATGTTTTTACAAAATGTCTTACCCATGTCTGTCCGTACCCATTGTATCATAGAAAAGTGTATGAAGTTATGCTTCAAATCGAACCAAATTCTTTTTCTACGTTTTTGGCTATGGCAAGCTGGTCCTACTTGAATTTGGGGATATTTTGACGGAAGGGGGTGCTGCGATCGCGATTTTTGTTCCATTTTCACCATTGTATCATCGAAAAGTGTATGAAGTTATGCAGATAATTGAACCAATTTCTTTTTCTATGTTCATGTCTATAGTCTGCAGGTCCCAGTTGAATTTATGAATATTTCGACGAAAGGGGGCGCTGCGATCGCGGTTTTTGTTCCATTTTCTCTATTGTATCATCGAAAAGTGTATGAAGTTATGCAGATAATTGAGCCAATTTTTTTGTATATGATTTTATCTATAGCTTGCAGGTCCCAGTTGAAGATATTTCGACGGAAGGGGGCGCTGCGATCGCGATTTTTGTTCCATTTTATCGTATCATCGAAAAGTGTATGAAGTTATGCAGATAATCGAACCAAATTTTTTGCATATGTTTTTGACTATAGCCTGCAGGTCCCAGTTGAATTTGGGGATATTTCGAGGAAAGGGGGCGCTACGATCGCGATTTTTGTTCCAATTTGACTATTGTATTATCGAAAAGTGCATAAAAGTGAGGTAGAAGAAAATTTTGGGATTGGCATATCCGACTAGTTTGAGATGTAGTTATCTTTAAACGATTTGACCCTTGACAGTATGGATAATTATTTCTTTGTAACAAGGTTTGCACGTGAGACAGCAAGAGCTTATCATTTCTACATTTATTATTATTATTTTTAATTGAAATTTTTTTAAAAATAGCATTCTCTTTACTTGCCGCACTGTTTTTGGATCCATGTAGCTCATGCCTTAATCCAGCCCTGCACTGCAAAAAAAAAAAAAAAAAAATGTTTATTTTACAGTATAATACTGGCATCCCTGCTGCCAGTATTATACCGTAAAATTAACAGTAATAAACAGTAAAATAAGCAGTAATACGCTGCCGCGCATTACTGCTTATTTTACTGTGTATTACTGTAAAATTACTAGTGTTAATTTTACGGTATAATGCTGGCAGCTAGCTGAGGTTACCAGTATTATACTGTAAAATCAATACTTTTTGCAGTGTGGATACATATAAAAAGTTGATAGACATGTAAAAATAATTATCTGAATCACCTTTGTCTTAAAATTGAATAAAAAATAAGTACAGAAAGAAAAGAACCGTAAAACATTGAAATCAAATATTAGCTCATAAATGCTTCATATAAGTGCAGAATGAAATTAACTGAAATGTAGCATCACACAAGAAAGAATTCATTTCGTATTCTTATGTGGTTTTTAAATGCATTTATATGTTTTCCATATTTTAATAAAGCTCTTCTTCCTTTTCTAATAATATTGACTGCAGAGATATATGTAGATATATATATTTTTTCTTTTTTTTTTTCAGTTTGTTCTTTACGAGTTTCCTTTCTGGCATGGTTATGTGCTCAATGAGACTGATTTATTATTTCCAGACATAACCTTGGCCATATCAACCTTTTTTCTTACCCCTTGTTATGTTTGCTTTCTTGATTTCCCAGTCCCCGTAGTGTAAACACTGATAACGAGAAGTTCGACGACATGTTACTTTGTGTATATATCGATTTTTTCTCCCTCACTTTTTGCTGTACGTTTTACGTTGCCAGAAGCACCTAAAACTGAAGCTCCATACAAAGTCTTTTGGAAGTTCAAAGTTGTTGCAGATGTTTTTGTTTCATTATTGTTATTTTTTTTAATTTGTATCTCGGCCCTCTGTCACTGCTGACAAACAATAATAAAGTAATAAAAAAATCTGTATTGTAGGCCTATTGCTAAGTATCGTTATTAGGTAGATTTCGTAAGAAATACTACCTATTGCATTCTCCCCTAAGTTGGAATTTTTGAAAAAAAAAAATTGCAGATCTACGCCGATCATGACTCCCAGAATCCAAAACCACCCCCAGTTCAAAACTTTATCTATCTATCTATCTATATCTATCTGTGTCACTTTTTTTATGGACACGATAACTCGAATAATTCTGCACAAATATTTTCCAAACTAATACATAAAATCAAGGGGCATAAAATCTCGGTCAAGTTCGTTAATGGGCAAAATCGAACCGGGGGGGGGGGGGGTGAAAACAGAAAAAAAGGCCATAATTTATGAATTAGGATATGTATCGAATCCGTTTAAAGTTATTATTAGACTTCTGGGAAAAGGGCCGAAAATTTATGTATGGCAAATTTTTTATATCATTAAAAATAGCCCCAACGGGAGGAAAAAGGGGTTGAATTTAAAGAAATTTTCATGTTCGGGTTCTGGTCTGATCCAGTTCGTGCCGGACGTTTTACCCTCGCCAAACCTCCATTATGAACGTATTCTTAAGTCAATTTGCACAAGTTTTTTTTTTTTTTTTTTGCAATAGACTCAATGTGGATTTCGAGTTTAATAACAGTGCACAACATTTAATATGTCTCATCTTTACTATAAAGAATGTCAAGATATAATGGTGAAATATGTTTTCAATGATGGGGCTCAGCTAACTTAAAGAGAGACTTAGCAAAAGGATTTTGCTTAATGAGAAAAGACTATTGAGAAATGTGAAAAATGGTCTCTATCTTTCGTGAGATAAAACAGATGCCTCGACAAAAAGAATTATGTCGGTGATTATCATAAGAAAAATGGACATTAAAGCCGCTACAAGGACACTATAAATACGGTTGAATCTTGTTCATATCAGGAGACGTACAGCATTTATCAACGACATTTTAAAAATGATTTGCATAATTTCGTAATCTTAAGGCTGCTTTTCCAAACTATAATAATAAGTGTCTTTTTAAGCTATAAAAACGAAATTTATAAATTACATATTTCAACTGGCATGTTACGTTACGCTACTGTTGAAATGGGCGGAATAGTTTTATTTGTCTGATAAAATAGTAACAATTTGGAAACGATGAATAATAATTTGGTAACGAAGTTTTTCTACTAACGAAATAACAGCTCTTCCCACCCTCAAAGAAAAAAAGAGGTGTTTTTTACTTGTTTGAAGAATTGGAGTACGAATTGGAGTGTTTTTATTATAAATCTAACGTCATTTTTCCAGTGTTGGAAAACAAATTCCTATTCCATCGCTAAAAGAAAAGCCAAAATAATTTTCTAATGAATTCTATTTTGAACTTCAAGCCCAAAATGTGCATGAAGAAATAGTATGCCTTCAAAACAGCCGGGGCAACAATAGTTGCAAATCCTGATACTGGTGCACACTTTCTCCAGGGAGCCCTACTACGATGGTATCGGAAACCAATCATTCTCTGAAGCTTTCCGATGGAACGACCAGTTCCGAAAAGCCCGGCGAAAACGCTACCATGATGTCATCGGAAGCGATGTCATTCGGAAAAAGACATCGGATTCTCCCTTGAAATTCCCGACCCCATAAAATGCAGTGGAAAATACACACATTGTCGGAAGCGAGTCTTTGAAAGAGATTTTAAAGCAGTTGATATTGATTCGCGGTTTATTGAAAATGCCATCGACACACGTTTAATTAAGATATTTTGATAATCTTTTTTTTAAACAAGAGTGAAATGTTCAGATTTCCAGCTGTCAAAAGCTCAAAATGATATGATCGGTAGTTTTATAGAAAATGAAAAACAAAAATGAAACTTCCTTTTTGACCCAAAAAAGGGTTTTCTTTAAAAATTAACAAAAAATTAACACCTTACCCTAGAAATATTTAATAGCTATCATAAGAAAGGCCTTATTCTAAACTTTTAAATGATATGAAAATACATATTTTATAAGTTCTTGTTAAATAATTATGAGTATGAATACCGCAAATTTTCAAGAAATTCTGCTTAAATATAATATAACAGAGAAAATATTATAGGCTTTGAACTAATTTGAAACGCTAATAATAAACTACATTTGAAAATGTTGCAAGCAATTTTTTGTAGACTTAGATTGATTTTATTATTATTATTATTATTATTATTATTATTATTATTATTATTATTATTTTCTTTTTTTTTGCGGGACGCTCTTTTTTCAAAATGAAAATTTAACGTAAAATAAGAAAAAATCTAATATGGATTTCAAAAAAATAATGCAGTGCTTATTAAAACACAGGCTAACAAAGAAAATGTTATTAATATGCTTTAAATAAACAGTGTGCTATGCCAAGAAAACTAATAGTTCTCGCATAAAAAAAAAAAAATAATAATAACAGAGAAACAAAGCGTTGCATACCCGAAAAATAATTGTCCAGATAGTATTATGAATACTTCACTATACTAAATATACCATTATGCTAGTCCATGTGGGCACTATCATTGTTTACCTAAATAAAATAATTATCCAAAATTTTCACGTTTTTTTTTCTTTTTCTATTTTTTTTTTTTTAAATTATTTCAACTTAGAATTTTTCAAAAAAAAAAAAAAAAAGAACAAAAAAGAACAAAAAAACTTTGGAAAGTATTACAGGTTCTTGAAGACTTTAGGATACAAAATTTTTTGATACGGCATATTTCATAATGACATCAAAAAGCAACGTATTTCATGATAACTTTACAGTTAATTTTGAAAAGCTTCCAAGATAAAAATATATATATATACTATTTGAAGATGATGTAAATACGTCTTCTTGGCTTTTGTTTCTTTTCCCCCTGTTCATGGTTTCTGTATTAAACTAATTTTTCAGAATATAAATTAAATAATGTTCAAATTTTTAGAAAAAAAAAAGTAGCTTTGACATTAAATGAAGCTTAATATCAGGACCGCATACATACATACATATAGTATATATATTTATATATACATATACAGCAACTGTTTTTTTTTTCTGAAAATTTGAGCAATTTTTAATTTATTTTTTGGAAGATTAATTTTATATAGGAGTCAAGGACAGACAAAAATGAATCAAAAGCCAAGAAGAATAATTTAGATCATCTTGAAATAACATATTTTTTATCTTGTTTGAAACTTTTCGAAATTTAATGTAAAGTTACTATAAAATTCGTTGCTTTTTGATGTCATGAGAAACTTTACAATTTTCTTTTAAATATCCAATGAAATATGCCATATTAAAAATATAGTAAATTAAAGTATTCAAAAGCTTGTATTCATGGAAGTTATATGTTCTTATACTTTCCAAAGATTTTCTTTTACGGAAATTTCTAATTTAATATTTTTATCTTCTAATAATCGGGAATTCTCTATGAATGTTATTAAATGACTTTATTATTTATACAACAAATTACAATAATTAATATTGATACAACATTTAATAATATATGTTTAAAGTAAAAAACTTTTGGAAATGTTGAATAAATAATTTATTTGGGTACAACGATAATGCCCATATGGAGTTGATTATTTGCTCTAATGCTATATTTATTATGGAAAAGTTTTAGTAAAAATATCTGGTAAATTATTTTTCCGGTATGCAGTGCATGGCAAGTTTATTCTGCTAATTTTTTTCATGCGGGAGCAGTGGTATAATTAGTTTTGTTGGCATAGTGCACTATTTATTTAAAACAAATTAAAAACATTGTACATGATGCTTTGTTAGACAATGTTTTAATAAGCACTGTAATTATTTTCTTGAAATTCCAATTAGATTTTTTGTTATTTTATTTTAAATTTTCATTTTGAAAAGAGAGCGTCCTGCAAAGAAAAATTACTCTAAGTCTACAAAAAATTGCTTGCAGCATTTTCAAAGTATGCTTATTATTAGCGTTTAAAATTAGTTTCTAAGCTCAGAATATTTTTCCAGTTATTTTATATTTAAACAGAATTTCTTGAAATTCTTGGATATTTATGCTAATATTTATTTAACAAAAACTTATACAACTTTTATTTTTATATCATTTTAAAGTTTAGAATAGGAGCTTTCTTGTAATAGCAATTAAAATTGTCAAGCGTAACCTGTTAATTTTTTATTAATTTTTAAAGGAAAGCCTTTGTTTGTTCAAAAAAGGCAAATTTCATTTTTATTTTCCATTTTCTAAAAAACTACCGGTCATATCATTTTGATCTTTTGACAGCTGAAAATCTGAATATTTCACTCTCGTTTAAAAAAAAGATTATCAAAATATCTTAATTAGGCGTGTTTTGATGGAATTTTTAATAAAAACAGAAAGCATTATTAAGCGTTTCTTTTCTGTTTTCTCACAGGGGAAAAAGAGGGAACGACCGTGGGAACGTACTTTTTCTAACGCACTCTCATTGGTCAGTTTGTTTTTTTCCGATATCTATTTGATAAGGAATCTTCAAATACGACGGCTATTACCGGTTGCTTCGTGGTACGGCTAAAATGCGTGTCGGATATTTTTTTCGGGAAACATGATAATCCCACATCGGATGCTTGCCGTATCGGGAGGATTTCGATGCGTTCGTAGTAGGGCTCCAGAACTAATACAGCTATTTTTTGTATTGCTTTATTTAGATCGTTTTGCTTTACTAGAAAATAAATTCTTTTTTTAGTAATGTTAATAATAATAATTTAAAAGAAACTGAATTATAGATGCGTAACTGTTGCATTTTTACTTTCTTCCATTTATAGAAAAAAAAAAAGTATTGGATTCGTGAAAATTTTCGACAGATTTGTACGTTTTGGAAGGTTCTGAACACGATTTGACTGTTTTTAGAAAATATCTGTCTGTAACACAAATTTTGTGGCCGTTCCTACTCACGAACTCCTACGTAGAATAGGATGAAATTTCAAATGAAGTTCTATCCTTATGTGAACTGGTGGTGATTAGTTTTTGGACAAAATCCTTCGGTTCCGTAAATCGATGACTTATTCGATTTATTTGATGCTTATATTTCAAGGAATTATTCAAATGCACAGAATTCAAGGAAACTTCACGCTTAGCATCCTGAATATGGGAATACATTGCGTAAAAAACCTATTTGCTAAAACGATGTAATTTCTTGTACTATTTAAATCATAAAATTGATTTGATTTATGAAGAGGAAAGTTTTATGATGGCCACAACATGCTGGTTTATTTTTTATTTCTTGACGAATGATCAATTTATAGTTTTAACTACTGCCAAAACTAATCGCAAAAAAATATTGAAATTGTTTCAGTAGTTCTCGAGAAAAAGGTACATTAATATCAGCTGTTTTTCATAGAATTTCTCAAGTATTGTTGTCCCCTTAGGTTTGATTGAGAATTTCTGAATTGTAATTAATTTCCAAAACAATTAAAGCGTAATTAAGTGCAATCGATGTGAATATGAATGAAATTTCAGTCCTCTATTAGATGGTATACTATTCCTGATTTCATTATATAGTGGTAAATGTATTGTAATTATTTATATAAGTGCATTCCTCCCCCCCCCCTATTATTATTTCTAGACATCTAGACCCATTAAAACTGCAGTCGATAATTAGTATATCTTTGCAAATCCATTCCCTTATTAAAATACCTACGGAACTCCAGTCATATCTTTGAATATCTCCTATGCGCTATGCAAAATTAAATTCCAGCCGATTATTAAGATCATCCCCGTTAACTAATTTGTTAATATATTTTACGTAGGATAACATGGCTTTTTGACTTGAAAATATTGTGTAGAAAATAACAAGCTAAGCATATGCGTCAACAGAGATGAAAATCTACCGCGTATACACGTTTTTCTGCTTTTAAATAATAATAATAATAATTAAAAACAAATACCATAAAATATTACATTTATATGTTATAATATATAATAAATATATAACATATAAAAATATTCTGATAAAATATTACATTTATATGTTATAATATATAAATAATATAACATATAAAAATATTCTGATAAAATATAACATTTAATAGCAAAAGTGGGAAATAGAAATCTGTTCATAAAAAACAAAGTCCTTATTTTATGTAAAAAATGAATTAAAAAAAAATCGCGAAAAATTCAAAAATTGCTGTCCGAATTCCGAATAAACGCTCTTAAAAAAAGGACAAAATTTACTGTATTGGGCAAAATTATGGAATTTTCATAGCTTTATAAGTGGATCAATATCGCTGAAATACTTGAAAAATCCGGGAAATACACAATTTTTTCCGTTCAATATATAATTATAAAAAATCTAATTCGAAAATCTGAAAGCCAGGTACATTCGGATTTGTCTTCTTCTTCCCGGAACCAAATTTGAAGGCCTCTACGCACGATAGATTTCACTAGCCATGCCACCCACCCACACACTCTAGAAATTTGCACGGTCCAAAATTCATGGTTTGGGCCCGACTGGACCCGTAAAAAATGTATTTCCCGGCCCATGTATAATAATTCGGGACGGCCTGTACAAAAAAATTATTGGCCCGGTGTAACAGCTAAAAATTCGGCCCGACTAAATTTCTACAAATCATGCCGATATTTTTTTAATCAACATTATCCTACAATTAAAATTATTCAAAAAGCACACTTACCTATGTATAGATTTTATTTTCAGATTATGTGTCCGCTATTTATGGATTACGGAATGACAATGATAATGACTATTTAGACTACGTATTACATTAAAAAAAAAAAAAAAAAAAAAAAAGCATCAAAATGAAGGAAGATTTAGTAAGAAAATCAACGTAGTTTTGAATGAAAGAAAAATATGGTAAAAGAAAATCCTAATTTTAAAGCTCTCCAAAGAACAATAGATTTTTTGAAATAAAAATCTGTAATTTAATCGACTAAATTAAATTACTAAAGATTTCGCTTAACAAATGTACAGCATCACTATTATTTTTACTGAAAAAAATAAGCCCAACCAGCTAAACACCAGCACAACATGGGCTCAGGAAGAAGTTAGAGGTCTGCACGGGCCGGGCCAATAATGATTTTTATAAGGCATGGGTCGGACCAGGGTCAAATTTTTAGCTTTTATACTGGGCTGGGCCTGAAAATCTCTGTCTGTTCAGACCTCAAGAATGAAGTCCAGAGTCAGTTCGGCCGAGATCAAAAGAAGTCCGACCCGGCTCGGACCGAGTCTGCTGAAAAAAAAAGTAATGCCCGGGTCCGAACCGGTCTGGAAAGAGACACGTGCAGACCTCTAACATACACACACATATACGGGTACAGCCATCTTTCTTTTATTAATATAGATTCTAGAATTTATTCGCGAATCCATTCTCTTAGTTGAAATTCATACGGAACAGCAGACATAACTTTGAACGACTTCTATACGCAAAATTAAAATTCAATCCGATCATTAAGGTCATCCACGTTGACTAATTTTTCTTGTTAATGTATTTTACGTAGGATAACAAGCTTTTTGACTCGGCGACATTGTGCAGAAAATAATGAGCCGCGCAATTACATCGAGGGTTTAGAAAAAGCTTTTGTTCCGACTGACATACGAATAAGCGAGTCTTGTTGTTCATCCAGCGTTTTTATTGTTCCGAAACTAACGATCAACGTCGAACCAAGTAGGTTCTCAATTACCGTTGATTATTTCTATATTATCAAACGCCATATCGATTTTAATAGTTTACGACGACATTCGCTGTTTAATTATGTTTCATTTAAATCTGATAATGTTGAACTTTAATTTTGCTTGTTATCAATTGTTCCTGTTATAGCTAACTATTATTATGTTCTTGCATTGTTTGCTATTTATGTTATGTTTTAACTATCTTTAATTATTTTTTTGTCTATCAAAAACAAAAAAAAATAATAATAATAAATAAATAATAATATTGGGTCATCCGGAAAGTTCTGCTGTTTTTCAAAGCGAAACACGGTTTCGTCTGCTTTATAGGTAGATTTCGTAAGAAATATACTACCTATTACATTCTCCCCTAAATTGGAATTTTCGAAAAAATTTTGCATATCTACGCCGATTATGACTCCCAGAACCCAAAACCACTCCCAGTTCAAAACTTTATCTATCTATCTAATCTATCTATGTCACTTTTTTATGGACACGATAACTCCCATAATTCTGCACAAATCTCTTCCAAACTGATACGTAAAATTAAGGGGCATAAAATCTCGGTCAAGTTCGTTAATGGGCAAAATCGAATCGGGGGGGAGGGGGGTTGTGAAAACAGAAAAAAACCCATAATTTCTTAATTATGATACCTATCGAATCCGTTTAAAGTTATTATTACTTCTAGAAAAAGGGCCGAAAATTTATGTATGACAGATTTTTGATATCATTAAAAATGGCCCCAAAGGAGGGTGGGGGAGGGGAATTGTGGTTTTAGAAGAAAAAAATTCATAACTTCGTCAATTCAGAAGATATCAAATCCGCTTAAATTTATTATAAATCATCTTAATATTATCTAAAACTTTTATATTCACAAGTGTTTTATAGGACCAACCCATATAACAAAAAAAAAAAAAAAAAAAAAAAATCGTGCAGGCTCCGTTTGCAAACAAGTTAGGTTTCGAAGTGGGCGTTTCCTAATGCCGCATCGTGGCAAAAAGGTCATTTCTTCCGCAATTCCCAGCAAACAGGCGCCCCACGGTCTGCGTCTTCGAAATCTACCTGTGCCTGTACACCGAGCCGTCGGGGATTTTTTTTTTTTGGCTACTACTGCTGATAAGGAGTGACCTTGAATGATCCAGGTATGTAAATTTGGCCTTTTCTGCTTGGGTTGGGCATAATTTTTGTTTCACTGCAGTGCTAAGAATGGAGAACCAAAACTTTATTTTCGTCAATTATGCTCTTTTATTTCAAGAAAAGTAAAAATGCTAGTCAGACTGCTCGTAAAATTTGTGCTGTGTATCGACAAAGTGCTTTTTCAAATAACACAGCTCTAAGGTGGTTTGAGAAGTTTAAGCGGGGAAATTTCAGCCTCGAAGATAGCTTCTTTTAAGGGGTCCTCCTTTACAGATGATTGTCGTCCAAAGCGACATCATCTTCAAAGGTGAAATTTCCGTCCTTAAACTTCTCAAACCACCTTCAAACTGTGGCATTTGAAACAGCACTTTGTCCATACACAGCACAAATTTTTCGAGTAGTCTGACTAGCATTTTTACCTTTCTTGAAATAAAAGAGCATAATTGACGAAAATGAATGTTTTGGTTCTGCATACTTAGCACCGCATTGAAATAAAAATTATGCCCCAACCCAAGCAAGAATTATGTAACGCAAGCAGAAAAGACCGAGTGTACATATCTAGGCCATTCAATGTCACTCCTTATCAGTAGTAGCAAAATAACTAGACGAAACAATAATAGTTGACTATAATCAAAGAGATATTCAATGTACAAGAGAAAAACTGCTCGTTCACTGAGACTATATCTGCAAATTTTATGCATGCAAGGAGAAAATGATTTCTTAATTGTATCATAAATATTCGAGATTAGTTTAAGTTTAAAACCATTTTTACTTCTCGAAGTTGATCTTGTAATCACATTACATTATAAATCCTAGAAAGGTTTTTTTTTTTTTTCCCCCTGTCTCAAATCTTTGCTCGAGATTTGTTATTCAGAAATTTTAAGAAACTTTTTCCTATCCCCCCCCCCCCCCAAGAAAAAAAATCAATTTTTCCAACACTTAACATTTTTCAAAGTATATTAAAATCCAGTAATCTACTTTGAAATCTGTTAAAGATTTTACTTTAAATCTTGAAAAGTGTTTTCGGAATTTAAAGGTGATAAAATAATTTAAAGCATAAATCCCGGGCAACGGAAAATTTAATTTCCTTTTCCGTTTACATGTTATCTCCTGTCTCCTGGAATTCTCCGTTCTGAAAATTCTGCGCGGGCATGAATTGCTTACTTGTTCCAGAATTATTATCCTGTGGTATTTACAACCACATGCTACCTACTTGGAAAAAATACGAAAACGTTTGACAGCTATGAAAACAAGTAATTCGAAAATTCGATTTAAGTAAGATTAGTATTGTTTTGAATATGGTTTATTTCTAAATAGGAATTAAAAGTAAAGTTTGAAGTAACCAATCTTTATAAGTATCCAAATTCGAATTATTTACTCTTATAAAATGTGAATGAGATATTGGAGATCATAAAAAAATTTTGAAAAATAATAAGCTTATTATATATTATAATAAAGCGAATCTTGTCTAGATCACATGTTCGAGAAAATTCGATTAGTGGGTCATTTTGGGGTTATTACAGGTCATGCCAATTTAATCTAAAAGACGGCTCTAATGATTTTGACTAAATTTTGTATCCTACCGTTTTAAGTTACGAGAAGACCATTGGGCTAGGTCACATGGAGAAAATTCGATTACTGGGTCATTTTTGGGTCACTACGGGTCAATGCATTTCAATGTGAATGAACAGTTATTATTAAGTTGTTGAACACTTGGCACTAAATAAAGTCGCAAAATTGTCAACATTTAAAAAATTATTGGCGAAATATTTTTGAATAATTTTGGCGACATTTTCTAGAAATTCCCCAAAGAAACCGAGATACATGATTCAACCAAGTCAGAGTCCATAGAAAAAACTCTCATTCTCAAAAACAGAATTCAATCAGTCAAGGTACATAAAACTCTGATTGTTATATGTTGTATAGATAATTTATTGTTATACCGAGTTGAACACAAAGCTAATTTTAACCGAGCATAGCTAGGTCTTCCCAGCTGGTTTTATAACTATTAAACGAGCAATTTTTGTTTTTGTATATTTGAGTTCTCGAAAACGGCTCTAACGATTTTTATGAAAAGAACGGATTTGGGTTATTTTTGGGACTAGAAATCGATGTGTCAGGGTGTCATCTAAATAAAAAAAAGTCATTTTCTTGCAAAACCCGCTTTTCTCACGATTGAAATAAAAAGTGTACACTGCAAAAAAAGTGTTGATTTTACAGTATAATACTGGCAGCTGGGATGCCAGTATATTATGCTGTAAAATCAACGCTTTTTTTTGCAGTGTTCAAGAACTGCCAAAAATTGAAATGAAACATAAAACTATTACAAATAGTATGTGGTATGCTAAATAAAACAATTTATGTAATAAATTTTCTTCGCACGGGTAAAATGGTTAATTTTACGTAATCTGATCCGAGATTGGCATCAAACAAGACAAGGTACAATTTTAACTGTAAGATAATTACAACAATGGTTACAAAAAATAAATTAAATTTTCGCCAACCCTATGCCAATTGGTTTTGAACTCAATTGTGATCTTTTTGCAAGCAAATAATTCAAGAAGTGTATATAAAGCATACAAGAGTTTCCGAAAACTGAAATCTAGTACTATTCAATTTTAAATGAAGGTTTCTTCTATTTATACACCATATGGCCAAAAATCACGAAAGCCAAGATTTGACGGTTAACAACTTGACAGTTTCATTAGAAAAAGGTTTCGTCTTTTATTAATTATATATAAACTCGGTTTATGGTGTTAGGTGCCACCATCCGAAAAATCTACAAGAAACCACTCCATTTCTTCCTGTCAAGGGTCTATTCCTCCTCCAGACCTCTATCCCTCATGGCTTTTTTTTATAGCACCCATCCAGTTCTTTCGTGGCCTTCCTCGTTTCTTTTTTTGATTTGTTCTATAATTAAATGCGATTTTATGTAGTCTCTCATCACTCATTCTTTTAGCATGACCATACCAGATCAATTGCTCCTTTTGAAGATCGTCTAATATGGTTCCCTTTATTTTCATGATTTCTTTGATTCTTTGTTTTTAAATTAATTAAGTATTGAAAACAAGATGAATAATAACTATAAACGATTCCTATACAACTAAGGCTATAGATGGTGCTGTCAATCCCATCTACTCAATTAATGAAGTGAAAGAATTTTAGGCATGTAATTTGAAACGTATTCTATTTGCTTTTTAGCAGGAGTTTAAATGAAAATATTATTTGAATGAGTAGAATTTTTCATTTGTATATATATATATATTTTTTTAAGTAACAACAGTCCCAATTTTTTGAAAAAATAACAATATTTAGTATCTTTTAATTACGCAACCTTTAAACTTTTTCATTAATTTTATTTTTATCAGTCTGGATTTAAAAACCCTGAACGTCAAATTTGCTGTTTGCTGATAACGATTTATAATAAACATGTTTTAATTACTTTAAATTTTTTTTACGTTATTAAATTATTAAACCATGTATGTCCTGGTAATTTCTTTCAAAGTTCTTATAAGACAATTTTCCTTTCTTTCTGTTTTCTCTTTTTTTTTCTTTTTTTTAAATGGAAAATCAGAACATACTTTTCTTAGTATATTTGCATCTTCTTGATAAGAGTCATACAAAATATAGCAAAAATTGTAGATCAGCTCAATTTATTTAATCGATAATATTAGATGTAAAATATTTTAGTTTAATTATTTTTAATACAAAATTAGTAATTAAAAATATATTGTTGGGTGTTAAATTTTACTTAATAACTATTATATAATATATATAAAGCATTCGGATTAAAAAAAAAATACAAATCATATTACTTATCCTCCTGGAAAAAAACAACAACAACAACAACATAAAAATGAATTATTTTATCGCCACTAATATTACAGAAATAATTATTTCAAGAGTAAAGATCGAACTCACTCTTCCTTCCGAGAACCATAGCATAAAAATTTATACCATTCAGCCTTTATATAATTCTGCTACCGTACCCTTGTTCAAATTTGGCTCTAAATCTGAATACGTTCTGGATTTAATTTTACGCCTGCGCAGATCTGTCCATTTCGTTCTTAAAAAACTTGATGGTAAACAACATAAAGGTTCCACAAGAAAAGGTTCATAACATCATTAAAATGTCAGGAATTTTTACCGAATATTTGTCAGCAGTTCAAATAAATAAAAACCTCCCCTTCTATAACCGGGCTTTGACTGTGGATTTTTTAAAACAAAATTGCTTCGAAAATTGTGTGTTTATATAAATTTTTCTACACATGTCTTGCCCATGGAAATCGCGGGGTAAGTGGTCAGAGGGTAACTCTCTTTACACGGATACAAACAACAGAAAATTTCCCAAAGAATTCAGTTTTCAGATCCAAAAAAAGGAGCATCTCCAATTTGTTTTCTCTTAAAAAGTTTACGAATAAAGAAATTTTTGAAGCTAAAATCTTATCAGTTTTCTCAATTGTAAACATAAAACATCTTATACCAGGAGCAAGGATCGAACCCACAATCCCATTAGAGAACCAGAATTCCTCTTTCTGGCGTCTTAGACTACTCGGTAATCTGGACCTGCTAAATGTCTCTCTGATTTCCCGCACCGTTTAGCGGCAGAAAAGCATCCTAAAATGCTTATTGTGCATGCTCTATTCAGGATTACAGAATTTCATTTGCGTTTTAAATGTATATAAATGATGTTGAAGAAAATTTATTAATTGTTGTAGAATAAGGTTTGTGCTTAATATATATTTATATATACATATAAAGTGTTATTTCTTGTTAAAAGGTTAATAAATATCCATTTAAGAATAATAAAAACTTATTTCTTTTTTGTAACTTTTTTTGTATAATTTTAAAGTCACGCGCTCATCCAGAGAAAAGTCGCTACTAGTATATCTCTCTTATTTTTGTCTCCAAAGTTGATAAGTATGTTGTTGAATGTAGTATAAGTTTTTACATAAATTGTAGTATAAGTTGTTGAGTGTATTGTAAGTTTTATTTTGTATGTATATTGTAAGTATATAATATGAATGTATGTAAGAAAGGATGTCTGAAAGTTTGTTGGTAATGTATTAAGAATGGAGAATTAATCCTTTCGGGTCCGATTTATTATTATTATTATTATTATTATTACGTTAACCCTTTCCGGCACAGACAAATCCTGTTCGTAAAATAAGAAATTACTGACTGAAACCGGAATTTACAAACGACTTTTTTAGAAAATAAGAAATCCTTATTTTAAGCTTTCATTATAGAAACAAAATTTTATTAAAATATTCTTGGTGCCGTATGCAAGTTTGGAATTAAAATTAGGTGTGCCCGGAGTGGGACCACTGTGCCGGTAAAGGTTAATAAAATTAAAAGTAGCTATCCAAATCACAAAAGTTAAGGTTGACTGAAACTTAGCGAATATGTCATTTACTGAAACCTAATGAATATCGTTATTTTGCGTACTATTCATATAATGACAATAGGCCAAGGAAGAATTTTTGAATTCGTTTAGCGATTAAACAATCATAAGAACTTTCTAATATTTTTTCGGTTTTATCACAAATTATTAGTTTCAGAAAAGTAGCCCCTATTTTATATTTAAGGGGTCTCAGGACTATTAAAATTGGAAAAAAAGTTTTAAAAAATTACCATTTTTAACATTTAATATCTTCAAATGTGTATGATTTTAAAAACACAATTTTTATTGGGATGAAAAGATATAAGCGTGTTCTTTCATTTTACAAATTTAAAAAGTTACAAGATGCAGAATTAATATTTATAGGGGGCTTCAAACTGTCAGACACTTGTCGAGCAGAAAATTGACATGACAGCTTACGTGCACGATTACAAAATAATTTTTGCATGTAGAATTTTAGAGTCTAATTATGCTTCGTATTGTAATAATTACACTGAACCTCCAATAAATTTGTATTTAAAGCATTTTTATATTTTTAATGCAATTTTTTTAAATTTTCAACATTATAACCACTTAAAAAAATATTTTTTTTAATAATAAAAAGGAAATTTTAGGTTCAATTTATGTAGACTAACATGACACATATTTTTAGAAAATTTCATGAAAAAATATTGATAAGTTTTTGAGATATCATGCGCGTTGTGCCCAAAAACATCATTTTGAGAAAAATGATGTTTTGCTTAAGCTTTGAGTATGCTTCAGCTTTGAGTGGGTATAATTCTAAAAGCCATAACGTCTGTTCTAATGGGAATTTCAAGAAAACATTTACACTAAAATGTTCAGGAAAGATAGGAGTTTAATATATAAAAAAAATTAAAAATTTGAAAATTTTGAAGTATTACGAGTCCTGAGATCCTTAAAGAGGTAAACATATGTTTGAAATCAAAGAATCGCCAACAGTGTAAAGAGAATTGTGTAAACTTTTATTATTACTAATTGTTGAAACATACATGAACTCATAATAATTAGTTGTATAGATATATACTATCATTACTAAATGCATATAATAACAAATATTTGTTAAAACAAAATAATAGTGAATGAAAACGCACGTCCTATTACTAGGACGCCAGACACATTGATGTAAGTATGCGGATAAAAAGTATTACAGTATGTAGGTAATTAGAAATATAGTTAATCTTAGCCACTATAACATTTATTTTATAGTTTTTCCCAGTTCTCCTTTCCACTATGTTTGCATACACTGTTTCGCGATATCTGTGTGCGTGTATAATTACAATTTAAGGCTCGAACCCACGCTCGTACTCCCTGAAGGGTGATGACAAACATTTGCGGTTTTTAGTACATGAGGAGTGGGCGTTTATCGAAGAAAAAGAAGGGCGGCGAAAGCTCATTTCAAAAGATGACCACTGACATAATAAATGAAATGGAGGCGAAGCCACTAATTTATCACGAAGGATTGTTATCTCTTTTCTTTATTGTTACAAATTATCCTTTTCTCTCTTTCTGTCTGTCTCTCTCCTTTTTTTCTTTGTTGTAATTTTATTTATTTTACTAGGCGAAAGACCATCAAATATGACAGTTGGAAGAGTATATAAAATTATTCAGTTTTACTTCTGCCCATTATATTTATTGGATTTAAAAATTTCACACGCATATAATAGAAATATTACCGCCTCCGAAAAAAAAAAAAAAAATTATATATATATATATATAGTTAGAATTTAAATATTAATTTTAAAGACAAGAAAAATAAAAGAAAAAGTTTCTTCCACACGGTTCTGGTACGTGATGAATGTTTTTTTAAAAAACAATATATTTTATAATTCCTATCTATAGTTTAATTTCGCACCAATATTTACTTTTGGCTTCAAGAGGTGTCACTTAATAAATAGTAATAATAATAATGGAATCTATATTATAAAGTTAAAATTTGTCCACCACTATCGCTGACATTATAAAAATGGTGGCAACGACCTGCCTTGTATTACAAAACTATTTTATAATTTTTTAAAGGTAAATTTTGCGCAAGCTTCTCACAAGTATTTTAGAAACGGCCTTTTCAAAACGGACATTAATTATTAATAGCAAAAGAGTTCTTTTTTTGAAATTTTTTTATCCTGCCATAATCTGAAACAAGAAAGAAAAATCATGCGCCAAGCATAGATTCTGAAACACTTCACAACACATTCAGAACATCGTTAAAATATACTGGAAATGGTTTTCCGTTATATATCATAATGTAATGAAATTATTTTGAGTGCCCTGTAAACGAACTACAAATGCTACACACTTCATTTTCAATACAGAACATGACATGGTAAACCTAGTATATAACCTAGTAAACCTACTCATGTTAGTACTGAAAGACAGGCAGAACGCCAGATAAACCAAAATTGATTAAAAAACAAAAATATTATTTGATAGATTTTTTTTTTAAATGCTTGTTTACATAATATTATTTGCTAATATTTCAATTATTTGCTTTTTTAAAAATTTCTTCTTTTTCTTTTAGGTATGTGGAATTTGTTTATCAATTAAAGGTCTATTTAATGAGGTATTCTATTTATTATTACTCTGTTAAGATCTTTTTTATTATTATTATTAAAAAATATATTTTTTAATCAGTTTATTTCACATTTATCAAATATTGCTTGTTCCGTATTTACCAAGTATTTTATTATATATTTCATGTTTACCAAATATTATATTATTTATGTCACATTTATCCACACTGCGGAGACGCATTAACGAGAGTCCTGTTGTATTTGCCATTTTTTTTTTTTTTTTTTTTTTTTACATAACTGTTTTCATTGTTCATTAATACATCATTTGAGATTTAAAATATAGTAGTTGAGAATTGTCACAGAAATTTACCGTAATTTCCGGCGTGTAATTCTCGGATCAAACAGTCATGTTTAGACCGAAATTTTATTTTATAATTAAAATGAAATACTTACAGCGATCTAGTAAGTTACATTTTATAAAATAAAATTTCTGGGTCGAAATATGATTGCTTGGTCCGCCGATTATACGCCGGAAATTACTGTATTTCGATTTCTGATGCTTTTAGAATTTTATTTCTAAAAGTTGGCTTGTCCCTTTATGAATTTAGTCTTGTACCTATCGTTATTTATAGAAGTTGCTCCAGACTTTTTTAATCTTATCCATAATTAATTTTATCCGTAATTAACTTATTTATAATTAATTTGTCGAGTAGCGTGCCTTTCCTACGTGTACCACCACGTTCATTTTTCCCAAAGAGGATCTGCCTGTAAATCTAGTTTCCCTGTTGAAGTACTGTTCCCCGGAAAAGGAAGTCGCTACACTGTAAAAAAAGATAAATGTTTCTTTATCTAAGATTCTAAAAAGAAGGTTTGCGAAAATATAATATATAACCTCTTCCAAGTCGCCCACCAAGCGTTTCTTTGTCTTCAAAAATCTCAAAAAACCAATAGATTTCGGAATCGTGGGCGACTCTGCTGAAGAGGTTATATATTAAATTTTCGTAAACCTTCTTCTTCGATCAAGAAACTTTTTACAGTGGAGTGACTTCCTTTTCCGGGCAACAATACTCCTTCAACAGGGAAACTAGTTTTACAGGCGGATTCTCTTTGGGGGGAAAATGGACGTGGTGGTAGACGTACAGGAAAGGCACGCTACTCGGCAAATTAATTATAAATAAGTTAATTACGGATAAAATTCATTATGAATAAGATTAAATAAGTCTGGAGAAGAAAAAGATAGGCACAAAACTAAATTCATAATGGGACAGGCAAACTTTTCGAAATAAATGCCTTTAAAGATGCATTTTTGAAACAAAAGGGTTTTTTTTCTATTCGTATTTTTTGGAAACGTTCCCGAGCAGTCTTTAAAATGTATTAATTATTTTTCTCAACCCGGTTTCAATACGAAATGCCGCTTTTTCGGATGCTATCAATTGTCAAATATACGTTTTCATGTTCAACAAACAAACATGCTATATTAACAGCGTAAATTAAACGTTATTTTGTTTCCCTTGACTGTATAAAATTCTGTTACGCTGCCGAAAATGTAAACTTGGGAAAATCGATAGCACCCGAAAATTTTCTGTTGATACTGAGTTGAGAGAACTGATTAATACACTGTAAAAACTACTCGGAAACGTTTCTGAAAATTACGGGCAGCAAAAGAAACTTTTGTTTCAGAAATGCTTCTTTAATTTTTGGAAATCTATGGGTTTCTGAAGATAAAGGAATGCTTTTCAGAAGTGTACCTCCGATGAGGTTATATTTTCGAAAACCTTCTTGTCAGACCAAGAAACTTATTATGTTTTTTTAACAGTGTAGCAATAAGCTCACGTCTAGAAACAGATGTACTTTAAAAGTGTATATTTCATTCTACAAGTTTTGGTTTATTCTACAATACGTAGAAAAGGAAAAAAAAATGTGAAAATAAAAAAAAAGATTAATGATATATTTTTTAAAATATCATTAAACTGATTGTGATGATAGATATAGAACATAGAGCTAAAACTTTCATTTCAAAATTGTCAATTCGTTTACAGATTTAAGTTTAGAGACGAATTGCGGTTACAATACATGTTACAATACAATACATGTTACAAAAATTAATAAGATGTTTCATTTTTTCCCCCAGTCTGTCAACACCAAGAGTTCAGACGTTCAACCTTCAATTTAGAAAGAATTATTTGTATTTCTAATTTTCAAAGTATATTTTAATGTGGTAGCAAAAATACATGCAGTTTATATTTTGAGCGAGTAAAACTTAGGTTCCAATACTTTGTGGCTAAAAAATAAAATAAAAATTAATACGGGATGTTCCTTAATCAGGTCCATAGCCAAATGGCGTATTGGAGTAATTATAGTTTGGCTCAAGAGTATTTGTTAAAATTAGTGCCCGACTGAAACCAAGTTTATAAGACCGGAATCTAATTTCCATCCTTTCACAAGTTTCGACTGAAAACGAAAACTGAACTCTCTCAAATAAAATTTTAATCATTAATATATACATACAATATATACAAAAATATATTAATTTATTCACAAATACGCATGTCTATCTACATAGAGACGCATTGACTTCTGCGTATCGTGAATGCGCACGTCTTTATTTTTCATAATGCAACACTATTACCTTAATCAATATATATTTTTAAGATTTTATAACCAAACATCTGAGGCAGATATTCATTATTAACTTATAGTTATTCATATAGTCAAATGTTTGCACAAAGGATTTATAAATGCTTAGTATTTAACTTTTAACTTCATCAGAAAGAAGTATTTAAAATATGCTGCTTCAAGAAAATACTAATAGCATATTCATTCTTAGAAAGGAAAAAAAAATCTAATAAATGAATTCTCAATTATTATTACTTCAGAAATTTAAACAAGAAAAACCATGCATCAAGCATTGATTATGAAACACTTTCCAACGCATTTAGAATACTGGGTAGAAAAAAAATGTTTCACTGTTTAATAAGGTGATAGATGATGTCTAGTAAACAACTTTGAAAACACATAACACATTTGAATACCCAATTTCAGCAATTACAATTTGTTGTTAGAAAAATATCCGAATTATTTTCTGCAGCTCTATATATGATCTATATATACTGTGCAAAAAATTAGTTCAGTTAGGAAACAAATAACAAAGTTGAAAATTCCCCTTCAGCAATTTCCGTCAGTAAGCAGAAATGTACTCGAATTCTTGTGTGCCGTATTGTATATGATCTATAGATTTTATACACATCGAGTAATATGCAAAAAATAAGTTAAATTTAAAATCGTATACCAAAATTGAAAACTCACTTCCAGCAATTATTGCTTAAAGACAGTACTGTAGCCGAACTCTTTTGTGTGTCCCTGTAAATAAATGATAAGTTTTATAAACACCCTATTCTATACTAAGTATCTTGTAGTGAACCTCAGTGATGTATATCAATTCAATATATTTGAAATATAGTGTAACATCATTAAAATACACTGCAGACGATTCTTCCCCATTGACCATAGTGTGTGTAACTGAACTCTTTTCGGTGGCCCTGTAAAGGTAAACGAACTATAAATGCTACATACATCATTTACAATACCGAACATACCATGGTAAACATCAATATCATATACCAATTAAATGGCAATCTGAGTGTATTTAAGCGAGTTAGAGCGCTGAAAACCAGACGGTCAGACAAACCGAATTCATAAACACTTTTCAACTATGTTGGAAAATGTTAAAAATGTGTAGCATAATGCACAGATGAAGCCATTCAAGCCATTTTCGAGCTCCTATATCATCTCGAGATATTTGAGATTTACGAATGCGATTTCGCCGAATAAATATGATTGTCATTATTATTCGACATTCTTAATCACATACATTTAAAATTTTTAAAAATGTTTTAAGATATCGAACTTGAAAAATCGCAGATTTTAGTAGCCAATCATTAGGAGACAAAGTAAGTTTAATTAGTGAAGGGAAAATTTAGATTTTCAGCTGAGGTGGTGTTAGCTAAATAAATAAAATAATATTTTACTATGCAGCAATCTTAATTTCTCACATTTATCTTTTATATATAGAGTCGGAGATATAGAATTTCAAAAATCGTTGTTTCGGAACTCATTCACTACCTGATTACAAACTGTGTGATCAAAACCTATCGAGTACTTTCGGGAAACTTAAAAAATTGAAATGTTGTACACAATAGTTTTTTTTTATGTAATTGAAGAGAAAAAAATCGAAAATCGGAAAGGTTCTTATTACTTCACTTGTAAAACTCGAACTTTCAATCATTATTATTATTATTATTTGTTGGCAACACTGTATTTCAGCATTTCCAAACTTTGTTGATGAATACCTTGCAACTTAGAAAATAATGGAGATTTGGAACGGAAGTTGTGCATGTAAATGAATAAAATATTTATACACAATCAAGCAATATTTACAAGTTCACTTTATAATATTCGAAAATATTTTATTTATCTATTATTTATAATTTTTATCTATGGCGTACATAGGAAAGTCCCCCTATTTTAAACTATACTTGCGAACGGAGAGAGGCTACAGCTATATGCAAGTGGGATAACGGCATAATACAGTGACTAAGCCCGACCTAATGCAACCGGTACACTGTTTTAAAAAAAATTGTTAATTTTACGGTATAATACTGGCACTCCAGCTCTGCTAGTATTACACCGTAAAATTAACAGTAAAATAAGCAGTAATACACTGCAGCGCAGTCCCATCATTACAGTATAATACTAGCTGCTGGGGTGCTAGTATTATACCGTAAATTCAATTCTTTTTGCAGTGTGGTGTCGAAATTTGGAAGATATCGACCCTATCTCGAAAACTATCAGCGATATCGACAAAAAGTAGATAATATACTTCATTAAATTGCTAAAATGTGTTAAATAAATGTTACATAATAATTATATAATAATATTTAATACAAATTTTATTTACTTATGTTTACGTGTTTTGTTTATTTTAAACACCCCCTCTTGGTTACAGACAAATACACCAAAATTTTTTTTAACTTGTAGGTGTAGTTTCGTCCATTATTTATCCAGGGGTCGATGCAGGTTTTTTTTCTTGGGGCCCATTTTGTGAAAAATAAAGGTTATTTTTGTGAAATTTATTATATTTTTGTGAAAAATAACATTTTGTAACGAAAGTTGAAATCCAGTTAATCAAATTCAAACCAGGCATTTATAAACAAAAACTTTTTAAATTCCTTTTGCTGAAGTTTTCCTCTCTGGTGAACTTGTTTGTTTACAAATTATACATTTTAAAACATCACAAAATAAAAAAAATAAATAATAAATAGTAAGTTTTTATGGAATAGAATTTTGTGAAGGGGTCCATTTTATCAAATTGACTTTTGTGAAGGGACCCATTATATCAAATTTATTTTTGTGTAGGGAGACCATTTTATCAAATTGATTTTTGTGAAGGGGCCCATTTTATCAAATAGATTTTTGTGAAGGGATTTAAATAGACCCCAAATTTTCCCTGGATCGACCCCTGTTATCACTACATTTTTTTGTATTTATTTATATTTTATTTTCTGCTATATAGTGTTTAAAATATTTGTTGCAGTTTCCCATCCAGTTGTCATATTCTATGCGCGTGGTTTGGCGCATAATTTACTCCATTGTTGGATTGTTGTAATAACTTGTATACAGTTGTAACCATAAAGAATATTTGACGATTTATCACTTTCGCCCGGCTAACTTAAAATGGACTAAACATTAATTTATAATTAGTTATAAAAATATGAAAATGTTCTATTGCCATCGGAAACACACATGTGAACATATTTTTTATAATTCTAGCACATAAAGAAGCGAGTGAGAAATAGATTACAAAATTCTATCTTTACATGTATGAATCAAGTTAAGTTAAATAAAAGAGTGGAATAAACATGGAGGCAAATGTTTACATTAAAGTGTATTATATAAACATGGTTTATGTAATTAATTATAAAAACAGCATTTATACAAACGCGGAGGCAAATGTTAAAATTCAAGTGTGAATGTTTGGCTCACGCACAAAATTTGTTATAACATTGAAGTTAAACTTGTGACAGGCAACGCTGGCTAAAATATGTCAATTGGCTGCAACTCTGCGAGTATTACTTTTTTTTTTTTTTCTCCCGCAAGTATCTAGATTAAAGCGATCTCTAGTGCACTGCAAAAAATAATTGTCGATTTTACAGTATAAAACTGGCACCCCAGCTGCCAGTATTATACCGTAAAATAAACAGTATTAAACCGTAAAATAAGCAGTAATACGCTGCCGCGCAAGCAGTAATACGCTACCGCGCATGCGCGGTAGCGTATTACTGCTTATTTTACGGTTTAATACTGTTTATTTTACGGTATAATACTGGCAGCTGGGGTGCCAGTTTTATACTGTAAAATCGACAATTATTTTTTGCAGTGTGAGAGGCGTAATTTTTACAGCACAATTTTTTTCTCCCCCCCCCCCCCTCTTCTCTTTATTTCCACCTTATTTTCTTCTAGACGCTATAATGTTGTTATGAATGGCGTTCAGTTGGGGTAATTTCCATTTATTTTTTCCCTTTCACAAGTGCGAAATTATTCTACTATATATTAGAGTATAGTATTCATCTGAAAATACATTTTTAATCCTACTAGCTGACCCGCCCAGCGTTGCCCGGGCCCGTGATAATAAATTTTTAAAAAACATCATTTTTTTATTATTTCATATCTTTAAACCGATTTTGTATGAAATTATATTTAAAAATTAAAATTTCGCCAAAAAATATTGATGTGTTTAGTGTTAAAAGTACTCATTTTCTTGTTTTTTTCACGTAAGGGTCGTTTCATAGTGTTAAAATAAAAAATTCTTTTTGTTCGAAATCTTTGAAATCTTTATTAGTTATAAATAAAACGGTTTTACAGACTGTGTAAAAATTTCGTGAAAAAATATTGTTATCGAGTTGTAAAAGAAATGTTTTCTTCTCGCTTTTTTTTTGTTTGTTTTCGCGTCGGCTCCTTTAAGATAGCACTAACAAAATAGTTCTCATCTTCCGAACTCTCTGACATTTCAATCGGTTATAAATATAACTGTATCCATGCTCCCTTTAAAATTTGCGAAAAAATATGCATATTTGGTAGTGAAAACATGGGTTCTTTAAAAAAAAAAAAAAAACTTTCAACGCAATGGCCATATTACTCCATCCGTTTTCAATCAACCCTTTTCAATCCTCCTAGGCTAAATAGGTGAGGGCTAATCCATTAGGTTTCCCCTTTCTGAGGGGAGAAGCCTTCAAAAACGTTGAAGCATGCGTAAAAAGACTATATTTGTGTGGAAAATTTGACAGAATGTGCTTTTCGTTTTAAATATATAGATTATTGCGATCTTTGCTAAAATAAAATTGCAGTAACTTTTGTCTTGGAACGTACAGAATGAGAACTGGAGAAATACGAATTCATTTAAAGTAATTAACCTATTTCTAATGTCAACATCCCTTTTTGTATACACATACCAAACACATTGGCGATGAATGAGGTATCATTCGAAAGGTTTTTGACGTAGTAACATTAACATTTCGTTAAAACCACGTTGTTTGATAAAGATTTGCAGTTAATGAAAAAATAACGGAAAAATGTATCACCAGATAATCTCAGATTCCAGTGTGAAAGCCTCGCAGGATCTGCTGATCAATAGAATATTGTAACTGCAACGTTGTCAAGACAAAGAAAATTATATAGTACATTCTAATATATTTATCACATGAATTTCATATTACATTCGGGAGTAGATTACTCTGCCACCTATCACTGTCTATATGTAAATAGCATTGTTTATTTGCCGAATAACTCCTGAAACAACAACAACAACAAAAAAAGTGTTCCAAGTTACCCAATGTTACCCAAAAGTTACCCAATGACTAAGGTAAAATTTCTATACTTTTCCTACAGTCCTACATCGATTGTATTATATGTTATAAATCATTGTAGAAAAAAATATTCAAATAAAATAAAAGTCTTGTTTTGTATTATATTGATCTCTAAACACTACACTTTATACAAAAAGTCACTAGATGAATTCTAGCTTTACGTCGCGATTTCGAAACTTTCTAACTTTCCAATGTGTTAGCTAAATTACTTTCTTTTCTGGTCTAAGGGGGGGGGGGGGGGATAGTCTAGGTGAAATATCTAGATTCTAAGTATATCTTACCTGCGCCATTTTTATCCCGTAAACTTGTTATTTCTTTCAAACGTATTCTTTCAGTCTTAGACTTTTCCGATACCGAAAGGTCAGGGCTGTAAGAAAATTTCTTTTTTTATTCGGAAATGTTCTTAATAACTTTCGCTTCTTTCAATGTCTTCATGCTCAGAGAGGTAACCTAAAAATAGAACCTCGATCGTTTTTTAGTATATTTTTTTGGTTCTTCAGGAGATATTTTTTTTTTTTCAGTAAGTTTTTTGTCAACCATTCTTTTTGCTTTTTCAAACAATAGGTGAATGGAATATTTTATTTTATTTATTTTGTTTAGAGTGCAGTGCTATTCGGTGTAGTTGACTGGTTTATTTTACTCCATCATAATCTTAGTTGAATGATTCAGTAGTGAACTAAATCTTCCAACTTTCGGGATTTTTTTTTTTTTTTTATAGCGTTACGAGTGTAAGCGTTATTTATTTTTATCCGTATCGCCGTTGAGGTAATTTGCGCCATTTTTCGAAAATAGGGACAGAAATTGTTCATGATGATGCCATTCTTAGTTTAGAAATAAATCGCTGACTCTGTAGGTTTTTGGTCTACGCGTAGATTTATTTAAAGGAATATATTTAGCGACCTTTCCTCTAATTTAAAAAGCCAGAAATTATATTTCGAGTTCAAAAACTAATTTTCATATCTACGCTTTTAAAATTAGGATTTTGTTAATAAGAAATGTAAAATGTTTGCTCCTTTCATAAAAAAAAAAAAATCAGATAATAAATTCTAACAGTACTAAGATTGTATTTATTGGTTCATCATTTGAAATATACCATAAAGACAACATTGTGGAATTATTAACATAGTATTAATTTTCTACGCAATATGAATATGGCGAAAATATCGACATTAATACAATCGACCAATTCAAATATTTCACCAATATTTACTGAGTTCGTGTGTCATGTAATGTTTTACAGTACTGTCTAAATATTGATGCAAATTATTGGTTGTGTATTTTTGAAATGTTTTACAGTACTGTCTAAATATTGATGCAAATTATTGGTTGTGTATTTTTGAAATGTTAATATCCAAAATTGGCACAATATTATACAAACTCTGACACAATATATTGCCAGGAATAGCTAATATTGCGCCAATATTGATTGTGCAGAACTTTTGGAATCTTTAGATTATGGTTCTTACATATTTTATGCCAAACGTACCCCTGGTACAGAATGAGAGTAAATGAAGGTCGACAGTAGTCAACTTATAGTTTTTTCTTTTTTCGTGTTATGTGTCTCTAGCCATTTTTCGCATTTATATATGGGTCATTCTCAGAAAAAAGGAAATTTTGGCTTCGAAAAAAAAAAATTTTAATCCCCTATTTTTTGTGCTAATAAAATATTTGCATGTCTGGCATTATGAGAAAAATATCAGCAGAAATCGTTTGTTTGATTTATGGCTTTAATACCAGAACCGCATGAAATTTTATTTAGGTTCTTAAAAATGTTTCACACCAGAATTTTTATTTAAAAAAATTTAACTTGCTTATTTAACTTATTTATTTGTAGTATATATTTAACTTAAAAAAAAAAAAAAAAGAAATTTCTGGTTCGAGTCGAAATATACTGACTTGGCATGGATCAAAATCACCCCTTATGGCGGTTCTAATAATAATTAATTAATTTGATTTCTTGTGTGGTATGGTAAGGATATGGGATTATGCAATTGGATCATTTTTATTTATTATTTTTTTTTCACTGCGCATTCTTTCTCTTTTTTTGTTTTCAAAAAAGTGTTTCTTCAGTGGTTTTTTAATAGCAAAGATAAATTTACGAAGAGTCATCCAGTTACAGTTTCTGCAAAAAGATATGTATGTATATACATAATTTAAAAGAATATATATTCCTTTTGGGGAGGGGGATATATTTTTGCCGATTATCACTGTTTTTCATTTTTGCAGAGTCATATATTAACTTGACTCTTGCCTACGTATGGGGCTTTTTTCAATACTTAATTTGCATTTACATTGATTTACATAGTAGTGAGAAATCATTTCAGAAAATTAAAAGTCCAACTACTCAAATAAATTATTAATTACACCCTTCGATATAATTTTCAGCTCACTGGATTTAATCTATCCCTGATGTTGTTCGACCGGCAATATTGCTTAGTTGACTCTTGAGAATGGATATCGACCGTTCATTTCGGGAATTCATGATCTACACTTGGCTTGTGTAAACTTGATTTCGAGGGATTCCATCATCTATTTCAACAGTATCTGCAATAGATGCCTGCAGGAAAAAAAAAGGATTGATAAGACATATTTTGAGTTTAGAAAGTAGTTAATATGTACGTGTGTGTGTGTGTGTGTGTGTGTGTGTGTGTGTGTGTGTGTGTGTGTGTGTGTGTGTGTGTGTGTGTGTGTGTGTGTGTGTGATATATATATAAATTCAATTTGGGGATAAATTCAATTTAGGGAAAAAATACCCTTACGTTAATAAAATTAAAAGTAGCTATCTAAATAACAAAAGTTAAGGTTCACTGAAATTTAACGAAAATATGTAATGTACTAAAATTTAACGAATATAATTCTGCGTACTATTCATATTCATATGACAATAAGCCAGGCCCGGACTGGCTCCTTTGGGGGCCCTCGGCTAGAAACTGAAAAGGGGCCACTTAGCGGGAAATTTAAGAGGACGTAGAATATTAGAATATTTGCTTTTTGAAAATTAGGTTTACATGCCTAAAAACCATATTGAGCTACTTTGTCACTTGAAAAATAGTTGGGTTAAAAAGTAAGCTTTCTCTGATGTAGTTTGTTTACTTTCACAATAAATATTTATATTATTTTTATATACCGTACCTAAACTAGTTCCATGCTAGAAAAAAGTAAGTATATAAATTAATTACGAGTTGTTTATTACTTAAAAATGAGAGTGAGAAATGCTTTTAGTTTTAGGCAACCAAATAACAAAAGTTGAAGATCTAATAATCTAAATCCTTCTGTAATACCTAAGTAAATATTAAAAAGGGAAACAACGGTAATAAAAAAAAAACATATTGAAAAAAACAATGTCCTCTTTAATTTTAATTTAATTGTTACAAATTGTAAAATAGGTTTTATAACAAAAATAAAAATGGCTCTACAATACCTTGGTACAGATACAGCGAACTAAGAAAGTTCATGTGATTGTGAACGGCTGTATACTAACCAAACGCTTTTTTGGCCAGTTCATCTATAATAGCATCTTTATCCAAGTTATAAAAAAAATCTTTCTACATTCATGAAAAGAAGATTAGAAATAAGGTATTGGCTTAAAGTAGATCTAAGTCAATTCTTAACTATTTTAAGTTTAAAAAACACCCTTTCACAGGTGTACAAACTTGTAAGCTACATACAGGTTGGTAAACATTCCAGATTCTAAGAGTTCAAAAATAACAGAAAAAGCGCATGATAAACACAGAAAACATTGTTTCTTGTCAGAGCGGTAACCATAAAGATTTTTGTGTTTTTCAAATTCAGATTCTACATCGTCATTCTCACAGATTTCTTCAGCTCCATTCAGATTGTCTTGTTTTCTTTTAATGATAGTTTTTTAAGCCATTGTAAAGCTTTCAGACTGATCTGCAAACTCTTTCAGCTCTACCTATAACTGACTTCTTTCAATTTTACAAAGATTAGAAATGCTACAAAGGACTTCCGCATGAAAACTATCAAGCATTACGATTTTATTAAGTTTCTTTGGGTCTAACGAGGAACAATCTACTGAAATTTTTATGTTTGGACTAAATCTTTTTTCGATACTTGCCCTGGCACAATCTAAAACACTGAAAAAGACCAATTTATAGTTTTGAGCAGTTGAGATTCCTGGAGCCTCGTCTATTGATTTTTCACCAGGCATTACCTTTTTCTTTGAAGTTATTTTTTCCTTGAAATCGAATTCTACTTCAGCATCAATACTGTTATCTTTTAAGTTGCTATTAACTATACTTGTATAACATTTTGTTTTGGAATACAGAGCGTGAAAGTGTTTATCACTCCTTCTATCCGTTATTTGTGGAAGCAGCTTCTCTACCAAGTTCCAGACTGTAGAAAATAGTCAATAGTTTTACTTTGTAAATATTTTAAAATAAGAGATATAACAAGTAATAAATCTAACTAAACAATAGACGTAAATAGGATTACAAATTTATTTTTACTACAAAGGTTCTAGTATGTTAAAATATAAAATTTTATTTGCATTGATATAATTAATATATGTATAGTACACGGCATTATATATTCCTTATATTCCAATTACGTTTTATAAGAAATATTCATTTTATTTGCAATGTCTTCAGAATTCATAACACGCATAACAAAGTATAATTTTAAAAGAAGATGTCTTTATTTATATTAATTACCGACAGATGGCGCAAAAATATTTAGAAACGAAGCGCAATTTGTGTATGGAATCTCAAAACTTCGTTCTCAGTCACGTGATTTGGACTTTTATTATAATGATTTTAGGGGCAAAAACAAAACATATAGTCCAGCATTATACATATAGTCCTCAAAAAGGGCAAATTAAAGAAATTTTGGTGAAGTTTTGATATTTGGTACCTTTATGTTTTTTTTAGGTCGCTGAACACAAATAAGAAATTTTCAAAAAAAAAAAATCGGGAAATACGTCAGTTTTACAAAAAAGCGTATAAAAACGAACTTGTCTCTGTTTTTTTTTTTTTTTTTTTTTTTAAGTAACTCCAAAAATGTGCATTTTACGTGAAAGACAAAAGTATATGAATTAAAGAGAATAAAATTTTCTACATTTTATGTATTAAAAGTTTTTTCCCTGATCAATGGTTTATCCGTGAAAGTGCCACAAAAATGGTGATTAAAAGCAAAAAAGTGTTTATAAAAAAAAAAAAAAAAAAAAAAAAAAAAAACGAGAATTACGGCCTTGTATATCGATGTAACATGAAAACTAACCATTTTACGCAAACGTTGACAATTAATGATACTAAGGACTATGTGATTGACTACGTTTTACAATGAAGTTGCCTGATAACAAGTACAACGACTAATTATGAATCATTTATTAATTATAGATATTTATGTACATTAGTAGGTACATTTACATAAAATAAAAAAGCAAAAATCTTATTTCCGCATTCTTTTATTTGACGATCCATGCTGTTCATCGACATCTACAACATAAAAAATAGATGTATGGAATTAGTGGTTTTTTTTATTACTACCAATATTATGGAATAAATGTTTTCTTAATGGTAAATATTTCATACTTTGTGGTATGGCTTGTTCCTCTTCCATTGGGTCCACGGATTCAGTGAGTGGGCAATACAGCTACAGCTCGGTTTCAAGGTAAGCTCGTCTTCCTCGTCTTCACGCACCACTGCGATGCTGTTGAAGTTACCCTCGCAGTTGAGGCACATGTTAGTACAACAAAGCCCTGCCTTCTTTCACCAAACATTTCGGTTGGAGTTCTCTGTGTTTGTTGATGCAGGATACAAGCATCAACAAAGCAAGGGGAGCAGGGGGTAGTACAGTAAATACAGGCTGAAGGCCAGCATTTGTTTTCTTCCGTCCCCACTCATCAGCCTTTTTTTCAATGCCCAGCCATTGCTGGACTTGGTGATATACTCTTAAAGAGTGCTGTTGCGCTGCACCTGCAGATGGTGGTAAAACAGCAATATTAGAACTGTATCAAAAAGCTGACTTCTTGTACGAAATATATTTTAGGTAGTTCAGCGAAGGCACATTCGCCCCACTATAGCCGTACAGTGAGACAAGGAAACGTTCAACAGCAGCTGCAACCATCTCCTGAGTAGCGATCAGGTATTTGAACACTTTAACAACGTCTGCAACATATGGATTATTCCCAAGAATTTTGAGGAACTTCATTTTCCCTTGCATAAACGGTGCTGACTTTGTATAGCACCCGCTCATAGCGTGTAGGAAGAGGATGTTTTCCGCAACCGTTGAACTCACAGCATTTGATGGAGAAAATGTCAATGGGGAAACGGTGTCCTTCCTAGGTTTTAAAAAGAAAACGTTTTCAGCTCTGCAGAGACCTATCAAAATGACCAAGAGCTTTACATCCTTCCCAACTATATTCACCATCTCATTGTATGGAGCCAAGGGCAAAGCAGTGTTTAAAATAAAGGTGTCTACGTATTCTTTTGCTTGCTTGCATGTAATATCTGGTGATGAAAACCTGTCAATCATCATAGATATTAACCGACCCTTGTTTTTTGGGATAGCAAGAAACTTTTCTTCGGACGTGGTAGGTATCGTTGTGCCGTCAAACAATACGTCAGTCAAAGCATGCTTCCTTAACTCCTTAAGCACCATATTCAATTTAGTGATAGTATGCTGAATACCAGCTATGTTAAATTTCGTCAAAAATACAAAAAAAAATTCAGAAATACAAAATTCATACCGGAAATACTAAAAGAATAATTTTAATTTATGTAATCACGAAAAGTCTGTCATTATATAAATTACTACTATATCTTTCTGGTGTGAATTCAAAATTTTGAATTTAAAAAAAGGTCAAACTGGCAACCTGGACGTACGCACATACGTCCTGAAATTACAGATAGAGGTTTTAATGACATACGCAGGTACGCCGTGGTGCTTAAGGGGTTAATCGTCTCATACGCCCATCAGTTTTTTTACCACTTTGTACGTCATCAGGGTAACCATCAAAGACAACTACTGCCTGTGGTTGATATTTTGACTACTGCACGTACTCAACATATTCGTCGGATATTAAAGAAAAAGAATGATTTTTAGACCAAACAGACCTATGCAGTTAAAAACCACCATCAATGACGAATTGAACCCTGTCGCTGAACCGCTTGGTTGTTAGGGGTCTGAATGCCTTGTAGAGAGTAGATTTGGTTCCTTTTCTTAAGTCATTGTCGAATAGGGACACGGAATAAGGTCCTGGATCGTACGTCAAAAACTCCTTACTATCTTCATCCGAGTGCTTTGTAACCGAAATTCGTTGGAACAAAGATGTGGGGTTAATAGAAACCAATTCGTCGTCTACTCGTATCACACTGTTCATTACAACAAGAGGTTTTACTCTGTGGCTCCGTTTGACAGTTCCAAAGTCACCACCAACAACATTGTTCACGTCTTTAATGCCTGATTCCCTAGACTTATGGAAGTTGATCCGTTTAGGCAAAAAATAAAACTTTTAGGAACTGAAGTCCTCGTCAGCTTTTATTAGCGAAAGTGTGTTTTAGTTATTTTAGTGTTATTTAAAAGGCAAATTAAAAAGTGCCATATTTTTGTAAAAGCAAATGGAGATTTTGATCCGATCCCAGGTATGCTCATTTTTATTTATTTTTTAGTTATGAAGAAAACAATGAACCTCAGATGCATAAAATATAATCAATCATATAATTTTTAGTATCATTAATGGTCAACATTTGCGTTATAACGCCCTTTCAAAGATAATCTGCGAAGATTATCTTTGCAATAGACTTTTCCAAGACTTCCTTAGCTTTCCCATAGATTTTTCCTAGTCTATGGGACTTGGTAGCGAAAGGATTAAACTTCGAAAATATTTCTTACATCCGAAAGATCACTTTATTGAATAAACAAAGATTTTCTTGGTAGATGAAAAATAAGAATAAGATTAAAAATAAGAATAAATTTTATGAGTTCGCCGATATGACGATCTTTCGTTTTAAATTATCGTTCATTGGATTTCAGTGCCTGTTCAGTTTACTATAATTGACAGTTATATTAAGAGTTTTAGCACTCTTCTCGATTCGTGAAAAGTTCAGAATTCTCTCTCACTCTAGTAGGATTTTTATCCAGATCATATGTTGCACAGGGGTGCAAAAATCTAGGCGCCAATGAGCCGATTCCTACCACTAAATTTTTAGTATTCTTCGCTTAATAAGAACACTGATAAAATTCATGCGAAGTATACTAATAAAATTTGAAGAAGAATACTAATAAAATTTAGTGGTGGGAATCAGCCGATTGGCGCCTAGATTTATGCACCCCTGATGTTGCATCTTAAAAGGTTTCTCGTTCCCTGTCCGCACAAAGCTTGTTGTGGGCGGGCTTTCTAGCATTCGCCCGGGTACTCGGCGTACCTTGTATTTTCGAACAGAGGTCTAGCACCTCTTCGCGTTCCTCTCGCAGTTACCCGGGTACTTGGCGTAACCTGTATTCTCGAACAAAGGCTTGGCACCTATCAGCGTTTATCTCAATCTGAACTCTTAATTAAAATCCTTTCGCTCATGGTTTTCGCAATGAGAGGGGCGTTTGTCCAAGGAGGGGCTTATCAGGACCACTTGTACCGTGGGACCATGACATCACCTGAAAACCAATGCTGTATTGGTTTCTTTCTAAAAGGGGAAAATAAGTAGTTGCACTTTGTGTTTTCTCATGGAGATCTTTTCTCACCAAGACAGGCCACCAGCATAGTAAGTCTTTTCATCCTTGTTGGACAATGCTATCAATTATAATTATAAAGTTTTCCTCTGTTCACAAAAGAAGTTCAGGATTGCCACTATTTCAAAGCAACGCCGATGTGAGAAAATATGCTGGAAATGTTCTTTTAGAAGTTTTCACACGAGAACTCTCAGCTGCCAAACACTGGCTCTCACGCAACGTCACGTAAAATTAAAAATGGATTCTTTATAGCGTAAAATGGTCAGTTTCTATGTTACATTGATGTACAGTGCCGTATTTCCCGTTGTTTCAGTTTTTTGCTTTTAACACCCATTTCTGTGGCATTCTCATGGCTAAACTATTGATCAGAGAAAAGAATTTCAATTTATAAAATGTATGAAATTTTATCCTCTTTGATTCATATACTGTCGACTTTCACGTAAAATGCATAGTTGTCACTATGGTACACACGTTTCATGTTGACATAACTGTGACACTGCTCTATCTACAACCATCATGGCCCGCTTAAGACTTAGAAGTAGGGGAGCCCGACATCACACAGGGGAGCCCCCTTTTAGTCTTCTAATTATGCTTCAACAATTTGAATTTTTATCATCAAAATTTCGAGTAAACAACACTTTTAATATTAAACTAAAACTAACTACCAATATACATAAAAAAAAATTGTATTATATACATAACAAATTAATTTTGTAAATGAACTTACAACCATAGAACAGGTGTGAATATTTGAACTTCAAAATATATTTTATGCTTTACAAATTTCAGGATTTGTCAGTGTTAAGAACAGTGGAGGGAAAACAAATATTTGACGTAAATTTATGCTTAGCTGCAACAGAATTTTGCTTCTATTTTATAAACAGAAATTTGGTATCACCTGTATGCTAATTACTTTCCCCTTTATTTAAATAACCTATTCTCCATATTTTATATCATTTCTCCACTCTTTATGAATATAAACAAAATATAATTATACAGATTAAATTTTCTGTTATTTTTAGCACGTTTGAAATTAAAATGTAAAACATAAGAAAATGAAAATAAGTTGCATTTAATCACTGATTTTATATCATTTATTATATCAACAGAAAAAAAAAAAATAGAGTGTCAGTAATAGTCTGAGGGAAAATTTAGTAGCTATAATTAAGGAAAAAAAAATACATTTTTTACCCTGAATGAAATTCCCCCCCCCCCCCTAAAAATTAGTTTTGAAAAGTAAATTTGGGGGCCCCTTTGTATTTCAGTGGGTAAGCTCGAGCTTCACGTGCCTATTCGGTAAACAGGCCCTGACAACCATACTACGAGACTGAGCAAATGAGCATCGCAATACGCCTAGAATCGTAGCCTATGAGCACTACACAGAGCTTGATTAGTAGCCAGCAGTCTTCTTCCGCTGGCCAGCGACATGACACAGCGCCACTACGTAGGCTACCATAAACAAAAAACAACTGGGCACTGCTTAAAATTGATTAGAAAAAAAAATTTGTGGGAAAAAAAGTGTGATCGTAAAATTAGTGGGAAATAGCGAAATTTGTCTAATGTAACTAATTATAAATTTGTACTCATATATCCATTTTTGGGGCCCCCTTGGTCCGGGGGCCCTCGGCAATCGCCGACCAGCCGACCTGGCCAGTCCGGGCCTGCAATAAGCCAAGGAAGAATTTTTGAAGACGTTTAGAAAATGTATTTTGGGTTTAAAAAGCAGTTAATATGTGTGTGTATAAATCTATATATGTAATATACTTTTTTAGAATAAATCTGGTATCATTTTATTTTAATCCATTTGCGTCTTGTTTGTTTTTCAATTTGGGAAAAAATTGCGTTTACGTTAATAAAATTAAAAGTAGCTATTTAAATAACAAAAGTTAAGGTTTACTGAAATTTAATGAATATGTCATTTTCTGAAAGCTAACGAATATCGTTATTTTGCGTACTATTCATTTCATATGACAATATACCAAGGAAGAATTTTTGGAAGTGTTTGGAAAATGTCGTATTACAACAGGATTAAACACAGTTCTGGTATTTTTTTACGTTTTATCGCAAATTATTCGTTCGGAAAAGTACCCCCTGTTTTAAATTTAAAGAATTTTAAACATACGTTTGAAATAAAAGAATCGTCAACGGTGTAAAAAGAACTGAGCAAACTTTTATTATTACTAAATTCTGAAACATAAATGACTTCAATAATAATGAATGTATAGTATAAACATAAACTATTATTACTACCTGCAGATAACATAAATAATTGTTAATACAAAATACAACTCTATGAAAACACATGTCCTTGTAATAATGACGCCAGACTCTGACCGGGGCAATTATGGATATGCAACTGTCTTTTTATACCATGGTCCTTCTGTTTAAAATTTTACGTTTATTGTACAACATTATATTTTCAAACTCAATAAATAGATCATCTTGTCCATTTCTTACTTATTTCAGATTTTTTCTTTTAAATTTACTACATTAAAAAAAAAAAAAAAATCATTGAATAATTGAAACAAAGTAAGCTTTTTAATATAGCTTCTTTATATATACATGAGATTATCGTATGTCAAAATTCCAACTATTTGAAAATTCCGGAAAATGACGGGGGAAACTTTAAAACAACCTAATTTTATCAGGATGAAAAATGTAATCTTTACTGGTAATGTAAGTTCAATTTAATACGATCGTAAAATATGTATTGGAAATCTAAATAAAATTATACCAGAAATGTTCTAAAACGGAAAATATATTGATTGCATTGCTAGGCTAAAAACAGGTCTTATCAACCAAGTGCTTGTCCCTCATCATTAATTTTGTAATTACCTCGATTTATTGCTACAAATGTTGTAATTTTCCAAAATTGTTATCGGCGCAAAATCTTTAAGCTAAAAATTTAAAAATATCGCAAAAGCAGCTTCGAATGAACCCTTGAAATTTAAAGTATGTTATGCGCTAAGGGTACAGTGGACTCTGATAAGAGCAAAATACAAATTTTTATTTTTGTGTTAAAATTTATTCTTAAAATTTAAAAAATATCAATAAAATTGCAATATACTTGGCAGAAAGTGTATTTTTATACTTCTTATAAAAGTAAGTAATTAAAATAACGTGCCATAATGTATTATACATCTTTAACATGTTCCATGTGTTTTAATTTTTGTTCGAAATTCTCCATTTCGCTAAGAGGCAATATTGATTGATGCAGAAAGACTTACAGATAAAAGTGAGTAAAAAGAAATAAGTAAGATCTCTATAAAAAAAATTGTGCTTTTCTCTATATATTTTTTAATCGACAAAGAGTTATTTAAAAAAAGAAATAATCAAAACTGTATTTTCATTAAAAATTCACATGTGTTTATAGTCTGTATTGCTCATTTGAGTACCATAATATATGAGCTAACTCAAGCTTTGAACAATACCGGTCGCGATGAGGACTAAAAAATCAGAGCTAGAGACCAAAAAAAGTTTAATATAGTTATTATAAATTACTGGGGAAAACTGACGGCATGGAAGAATGATTTTTACATTTAACTTATTGAAAACAAAGAATAAAACACGAAAAAATTTGTCTGAAATGCGATTAAAATATATTATAACAAGATTAAATATTTCTTGCAATTACTATGAATTCGTGTACAGCAACATGACTTTTTCTGAATGCACTGCATATTTTCCAAGTGTACTGTGATATTTTCCGAGTATATTTTGTCTATTTTAGAATGCGCCGTAGCATTCACTGTCTTTCTTTTTTTCCCATTTAGTGTGTTGTGTATGTGTGTTGTGTATGTGTGTTGTCCCCCCCCCCCCCCTACTTTTTTTTTTTTTTTTTTTTTTTTTTTGGAACAAACACTAGACACAATCTGCTTTATTTAGTTTATTATAGTCCTTGCAACACGCAATAATCAGACAAAGCAATACGTAAACTTCTAAAACAATTTAGATGGACATTTTGAAATGTCGAGAAACAAAAGTATAAAATTCATTCTCATACTACAAATAACGTTCTCTAATATAACACTATAATACCTCAACACAGTTTCTGAATTCTCTGTCAAGATCATCTTTCAGTTTCTTTCGAAAGGGAATTAAAACGATACTTTCTAGCTAAAGCTAAGTATCTATCTCACCTGACAAACAAATTGTCCACGCAAGCACTCCTGCTCGTGCGTGGATGGATTGAAAAGAAGATAACTATCCCTCTCATTATGAGGATGCCTGGTTCCCTCTCTCTTTCCGTTCATTCATTCATGAACAGAGAGAAGCTCAGGAGGAACTACGCCGCAATCCCGGAGTGTGTACGCACGGCGATATGGCAGCGATCGATCCGGGGAAGAAAGACTATAAAATGCTGCGAAGGGCAATGGTGGAAAGAAAGTCTGTGAAGTTCTGACGAATTCCTTTACATTAAGGTCACAGCTTATTTCTCACGTCGCGTCGTTTCATTAAGTAACTATTTATATCTGCCGGTGTATTTTTGAAAGTATCGTTTGTAAGGTCATATCTTGATCGCAATTATTAGTTTCATAAAAATGAATGACTGGTGTTAAGAGTTCGAAATACGTTTTTTTTTAGTGGTATAAAGGAAGTCTCGGATTGAATTCAAACCCATTTATTTCAGCTCAGAGCCTGAGGTTTGTACATTCGTACATACGTAAGTCTTTTCAGATGTATCGATGTTTTCCTCAATGTATCGATTTGAAGTTTTTATCCGTAAGTGAAAGAAAGTTCTGCTGTTGTTGTTGTTGTGTCAGAGAAAGTGTTATGGCACTTTCTCTGAAAGAAGTGGTGCCAGAGCCTCAAGAGGTTGGACTTCTAGAGCTGGTCTCCTAATTTTGAACCAATTCCAGATCAGAGACCTGCACCTGGATTGGCACCCCCAGAGGTATCGCTTTCAAACTTGGAAGACATTGGAGCCACGAACAGATTTTACGTGAAACAGCTCCCATTAACGTACACGGTCCCACAGCAGCCGCAGTCGAGAAAGGTCACCCTCCCACGCATTGATCATGGTCGATGCTGCTTCACTTTCAGTGATCCTGACGGGAACCGAGCTTAATCGTCTGCGCCACTGTGGGACGAAACAAAGTGATCTAACCTTAGTTTAAGAAATGTTGCCATTACAAAAATAAAATACCAGGCACTAACTGAATTCTAAAGTTTTATTAAATTCCGTGCATTAGTTCTTGAGATAGAGCACCTACAAAATTTTTGTCACATACAGACAGACTCACGGACAGACATTTTCTAAAAACAGTCGGATCGTGTTCAGGTCCTTCTAAAACGTATAAATCCGTCGAAAAACCGGAAGTCGAAAATTTGTATGAATCCGTTACTTTCTTCTTGTAAAGATAGAAGAAAGTAAAAAGGTTCAAATAACATTCAAAAGTGAAAAGGTGACTTTAAAATGTTATTTGAATAAAATAAAAACTATTTAGAGTTTATTAATGTCTTTAATTTTGATTATCCACATGTTCAATGACAATTAACCCTTAATTGCTGCTAGCAGTCTCACAGACTGCTGCTTTTTTCAGCTTTCACAGTTTAACTTTACTCACAGTTTAACAGTTTAATTTTCAGTTTAACTATAGATGCTACTGAAGTTTTGTTTCGTTTAGAGCCCTAGTACTACCGCTAGACTCTTCTAAATAGGTGAATTTTAATTACAGTTGTCCTGTACATATGTACATAAAGTTTAGTACAGAAACAGTATCCTATAAATCAATCGAGAGCCTTTTATTTATCCTACTATCTGTCGGTCTCAGAGATAGTTCACAGTATCTATAGGCGACAATTTTTGTCACAGCAGTTAAGGTGGTTCTGAAATGACCTGCTCAACAACGCGAAGCTTTCTGACACATTTTCTAACGCAAAGGCATAAAATCGGCAGACCTGACTATATTGGAACGATTTGGAATCGAAATGAGTTTTCCCTTTTTTGATAAAAAAAAATTGCTTATCGGGTTACAAGCGATTCATGTGACAGTATTTGGTGGGGCTTTTTCATTAAAAAAGTATATAAGGTCTGTCTCAAAAGTTTAAGCACAGGCATAAAATGTCGATTTTCAAAGAATTATAAAAAGTTAGAATAAATAACATTTTTTTATTTGCAGATTTCGTACATTATTTAAATAAATGATATCAAAAGTAGAAAAAAATAAATTACATAATAGTAAAAAATATAATAATATATATATATATTTTTTTAAACTGTCTCAAAAGTTTATGCACAATGTCAAAAACAACAAGATTTATAATTTTTACAGAACTTTTACTTACAAATTACTTTTCCGTGATTTCGGATTAGTTCAAATAAACGTGCGTCCATCGAAATTATTAGTTTTTAGTTTTTGTAGGGTTTCTGGTGGCAAAGAGTACCATGCTTTCTCCATAGCCTCTTGGAGTTCTTCAATAGAGTCATACTGCTTTCCATTGCCATAAACCTGGCGGATTAAAATACCCCAGACATTCTCAATCGGGTTTAAGTCTGGACTTAAAGCTGGCTAGTCAAGAACTTTAACATTTTTCTGAGAAAGCCAAAGTTTTGTAGAATATGCTACGTGGATTGAGGCATTGTCTTGTTGAAAAGTCCATTCAGGACCCCCCAAAATGTCACCGAATGGGAGAAAATGTTATTTTAGCGTCTCTTGATACTTTTTTGAATATTGTATTCCTTTTAGAAAAGCCAGAAAGGTCTGTCCATTGAATCCAAATACCCCCCAAACCATAACAGATTTACCGCCTTGCTGCCTGCTGAAAAATGCCCTTGGTTCCTTTCGTAAATCATGCCAAGACTCGTTCCAACCATCAGAACCATCTAATAGTTCCACTTTTTATCATCGCTGAATAAAACAGTAAGCCATTTGTCCCCGTAGGACATGTGTTTTTTAGCCCAGTTCTTTCTTGCCTGTTTGTGATGTAATTTGAGAGACGGTTTGCGAGCCATTTTCTTTAGTATGATGTAATCACACTCTTTAATACGTCTATGTACAGTGTCTTTGGACACCTGTATACTGAGATTATTTTTAATTTGCCGTATGGACATATTTTGTCTAGATACCTATCTCCGTATTCTCCGATCAGTCTGAACAGTCGTCATATGTGGTCGTCCACATCTTGGTTTCCGCTTAAAATGATCATTTCTAGAGAGTACTTGATATATACCTCGCTTTGATCGATTTAAAACTTTTGCAACTTCAGAAATAATTTTATTTAGCGATTTCATTTTAAAAACTTTCAAAATCTCACCTTTTGTGAATTCTTTACCCTTCGGCAGTTTTAAAACGAGAGGAAATAATTTGTCCACCATTTATTTATACTTTTATAAAATTCAATATTATGTCATACAACGTCATTACACACGGACAATCCCGTGTTTCTAAAAAAAATTTGCATAAAGTGCTTAAACTTTTGAGACAGCGTTTCTTCAAGAAAAAAGATAAATTAAATAAAAATAAATATTTTTTATTTTAACCACCCAAAATGGCTTATTTTATTTTATTTTGATTAAATGTCGAGTATTTATGTAAATTCGCATAAAATATTTTCTTCTTCAATTATTTTAAACCAGATTTGCAGAGTGCTTAAACTTTTGAGTCAGACTATAATATATTACCCTTTTCTCAAAATAATGTATGTAAACAAACTTTGCCTAATAGTATCAGACGTGCCATTTAGTTAGTTATTTACTGCTATTCATTGCGTTGCTTTTTTTCTGCAATTCAAATCTGCACTAGTGCGAAATCGCACAGACACCAAAATTTCAAATGGCGTCATTTTTTTTTTTTTTTTCAAAACATGCTTTCATTAATTTTTATTTTTAATTAATAAAAGGAAATTTTTGATAAAACTAAATATCACAGTTCGATTTCTCATTAAGTTTTGTATAGGAGGCATGTGTTATATTTCACTGTCACTCTATTGCCAACAAAGTTATACGCAGTTGAAGTTACAGAATCCCAAATCGCACTATAGTGTTGAGTGCGCCGGGGCTGAATCGAAGTGTGGAGTCCACAGGTTAAACCCAAAACTACACTGCAAAAAAAAAAAAAAAAAAAAAAAAAAAAAAAAAAGTGTTGATTTTACAGTATAATACTAGCATCCCAGCTGCTAGTATTATACCATAAAATTAACAGTAAAATCAGCAGTAATACGCTACCGCGCACCAGTATTAAACTGTAAAATTAACACTTTTTGCAGTGTAATTCAGGAGCGACGAATTAAAATTTTCAGTAAAATTAGTTTTTCATTTAAGGTATAACATACTTTTCTTCTAATTACGTCATGATGATTTAATTTTTATTATAAAATATGAATTAATGTTAATGAATTAATTTGCCTTTTCCAATTTTAGTAATGCAATAAAATATACTGTACAATCGCAAGGGACATGGAAATTTCTATTTTAGACAGTTTTCCGTGTGTTTAAAAGTATTTTTTTTTTCGGAGTCCATGAAAATTTTCCGCTTAAGGCTGGATTCCATTATACACAGGTTCCGTTTTCGCGTTTTTTTTTTTTTTTTCTCCTGTATAAGCTAAAATAGCGCATTAATGAAAATATGCGGATATAAAAAGATTAACGAAATGAGTAACAAAAAAAAAAAAAGTTGGTATAAAAGTTGTTCGTTGCGGATTTGTAAAAATATTTCACACATTATATGCGCATATTGCTATGCAGAACGTTTTTAATTTATTAGGTTTTAGCCAAACATGCGTGTTATCAAATAATTTAAAAAAAAGTCGCAAATAAACAATGAGGTTTTCAAATTGCTATTAGATAGAGGGGTAGGGAGAGGGGGGCATTTTTGTTCTTAGTTGGAATGGTCTTCCCTCCCCCCTCATTCTAATTAACACTTTCTAACCTACTTGAAAAGTGTTTATTACTTCGGTTTGTCTGCCATCTGTCTGGGCTCTCGGCTAATTCGCGTAAATATGCTCGGATTGCCCTGAAATTTTTGTATGTTACTGTCGTTTACTACACAGGGTCGGCGAACCTATGGCACGCGTGCCGTAGCTGGCACGCGAGAGGATATTTTTGGCACGCCGTTGATTTAAATTATAAATCAAAATTCAGTGAAACTTCATTGGCAGTACAATTAAAGAGAAAAATAAACTGTCGACATCTATGATTAAATATATCAGCAATGAATCTCAAACTACTGTCGCAAGTTTCTCAGCTGCGAATGGTAAACTTTTCATTGCCCTGAATGGTAAACTTTTCTGCGATGGAGAGTTTTTGAAGGAAGCCTATGATTAAAATGCGCTCCATCACTTCTTGACAAATTTAAAAATAAAGATAAAATAATTCAATGAATTAAAGATATTCCTTTATCAAGGAATGCAGTCAAAGGTAGAATAATAAAATTGGCAGAAAATATAGAACAACAAAAATCTGATATCAACAGCAACAAAAATCTGATGTATTCTCCTTTTATCTTACTATGTCTTGACGAAAGTACAGATGTAACCAAATCTGTTCGTTTAGCTGTGTTTGTATGGTATTTTGTTTAAAATGACATTAAGGAGGAATTATTCTCATTATTATTATCAACTACAACCTATGGTGCAGATATAAAATCAGCAGTTATAAATTCACTTATTGAAAATAAAATATATTTGTCTAAAATAGTTTATGTTACAACTGACGGGGGGATTAAGGGGGGGGGGGCTTAGTAAGATGAATAAAGTAAATGTTTTTTTCAGTTTATTTTAAACTCGCATTGGACATATTATTCTTGGATTTCACTGCATCCTACATCAAGAAGTCCTGTGTGCAAAGGCTGATTTTGAATCTCTTGGTAATATTCTGGTTGTAGTCACAAAAACAGTTAATCTAATATCGTCACAGGCTTTAAATAAACGAAAGTTTGACGCTGTGTTAGATGAAGTCAACTCCGTGTACACGGCAAAGTGCTACAAAGATTCGTTGATTGTTTGGAAGAAATCCGGCTTATCTTGCATGAATAAAGTAAAATTGAGAAATATACGCAATGGATGGATGTTAAATGGCTTGCAAAATTAATGTAATTTGCGGATTTGTACCAACAGTTAAAAGACTTAAATTTAAAGCTCCTAGGAACAAATAACACTCATCATGATAGACATGATTCGAGGTTTTGAAGAGAAACTGCAAATATTTAGAAAAAACATTGTGTCCAAAAACTGTATTGCCCAAACTTAAAAAAGAGGTTTTTCCTTATAACTCCAAAAATAATACTCCTATTAACTAGCGGTTTATTGCATCTGATTAAACGTCAAATTTCCAATTAAAATATATATTTGAAGTGAAATTTGGATGAAATACAGGGTCATGAAAAATCGAAGAGTGTGGAAAATAGGATTACAAATATCTCGGCAACTCATTATCCGATCGACTTCATGTTTTATGCAAAATTTATGTTTTTTTATTGTCTTTTATATTTACTCCTTAAAATAAACAATTTCTAAAATATTTATATATAATTTTCATCAGAACGAATATTTCGAGAGTCCGAAAAAAAAATGTTCCGGTTAATCGAGGTTATTGAAATGAAATAGACTTCTTCCCATTATTACATACTAAGTACATACCAAATGGCAAGTCTCTATCTCAATTTGTTCGGGAGATAGAGCGTTTACAGACACAGACACACAGACGGACGGCAAAATTTTTTTTCTAAAAATATGTTTTTCCAGTGTCTGAAACGTGTAAATCCGTCAAAAAAAAAATTTCGATTTTCAAAACGATTACAAGACTTACCCTAGACTACGTATGATGGGTAAGTAAAAATAGACGAATCAAGTTTCACTGAAGATATTATTTTGGTAATAAATGCCAAAGAAGAGTTTGCATCAAGTTTTCGTGAACTCAAAAGTATTTCGGAAACACTTCAATTTATGACTCTATCCAGATGTCATTCTAATTGATGAACTGGGTTGTATTCGATTGGTTGGAAATTGAAATGGAACTTATCGACTTTCAATCCATCTCAATATGGACTCATAAATTTGTCAGATTGAGAGAGGATTTGGAGATGATTGAAAAAGAAAGACTATCAGGTATCATGTTTATAATAAAATTATGTCCACTTGGAATTCAATTCCAGACACTTATAGTTGTTTAAAGAGGTTAGTATTTGCCACGTTGACAATCTTTCCCTCTACTCATGCTTGTGAATATTATTTTCAGAGATGAACATTATTAAAAATTCAAATAGAATCCACATGTCAGATGACTCCAGTTCATGATGCATTTTATTAAAAATAACCAATTGTGAGCACGATATCAATCATTTGGCATCCAAGATGCAACATCAGAAATAACATTAATTTTTTTTCAGTACTTTACTTTTTCCTTTTTTTAATTACTTTAAAAATTTAACTACAGTAAGACATTGTTAAACCGTCACTAGCTTAAAGCATCACTCTGCGTATTATACCAGTTTCTTAAAATACCAAGCAAATAGATAAGGAAATAGCGGTAAAAAATTGTAAAAAATCTTGACTGGAAAAATATGAGATATGTTAAATTGCCATTTCCGTCTTATGATTTACCTTTTCTTCTACAAACGACTGCTGCAAATTGAAAGAAGAAACAATCATTTGTGACAATGAGTTAAATGAGAGTAATAATGAACTTCAAAACGCTGTGGCTGCATCACGTACCTTACAAAGTTTTTTAATTTTCTTCTGGAAAAAAAAGGAAGATTTTGCAATGCTTATAAAATTAGAAAATAAAATTGAATAAACGAAAACCAAAGAGGAAAACAGATTTCTTTCCAATCATTTCAGTTAATTTTTTTATATTTGGTAATTTCTTCTTATGCATTGTAATATATTTTTAAAATAATAATTTTTCATTTAACAGCAGTTGTAAAACAAATATTTTGCAGACATGATTCGTAAATGATTTTATTTAAAGTTTCTTTTTTTCAATGTCTATTTAAAATAAAATTACCTCAATTATAAAATCACCACCTTGCTTATAATGTCAAAATCGACATATCTCAATGGCAACACTATGTATTATCATAATTATTACAGTCATTTGGCAAGTTGTTTCGATTTAAGTTTTTAATATTTTTTTACGATTACTATAATTGTTTCTTATATGTTATCTTCTTTCATAATTATTACTATAATTAATTAATCTTTTCATGTGAAAAGTTGTTTTGGTTTTAGTTTTCAATATTATATATTATTTAATTGAACGTGTATATTGATATTACTTGCAGGTATTTTATCCATATTTATTTTAGTCTAATAATAATAAAAGTAATTTTATTCATTATTTTTATAATTTTTTTTGTGGGGATTGGGGGGGGGGGGGGTTGTTGGCACGCCATGGCTAATTGAAAAAAAAATTTGAAAAAAATTGGCACGCGGATATGGAAAGGTTCGCCGACCCTGCTATAGCATATCCCTATTGAAAATGAAGTGTGTAACACTTATAGTTTTTTTACGGGGACAGTCAAAAGTATTCCGTTACATTACAGTCAATGGGAAATAATCGTTTCAAGTGCATTTTGATGATGCTATACGCCATTTGTAGAATATTGGGCGCAAAGCATTTTATTATTCATTTACAGGGTCAAACAAAACAATCTCTTGCACATTGTTCTACGGGGAAAAATCGTTTGAAGTGTAATTTAATGATCTTTCACTATTTCAAACATAATGAAATTTATATGCATTACTGAGGTACAATATAAATTCCTCGCTTAAAAGTATGGTGTGCATTGCGTTTATCGTTTATTTATTTTACAGGGACATACAAAAGATATTAGTTACGGTATACGTGCAATAATTATAGTCTATGTATGATAAGTATGTTTTGAACATTGGTTTGAGTTTTTAAGTTTAACTAAATTTTTACATAGTACGTGGTGTGGGACATTTGGTTGATCACATACAGGGTTACACAAGGGAATTCGTAAGTATGACAGACTATGGAAGTTGCTTTTGATAGTTTTTAACTTTGTTACGCATTTTCCTGCTGAACTATAGTTAGTAGACTTATAGAAGTTTGTGGAAAATAAATAAATTCATATACAGGGCTAATGTAAAGAACAAGGTACATTGTCGTTTACGGTTGGTAATTGCTGGAAGTTTGTTTTATAAGTTGCCTTATGTTTTTTTTTGTTTTTTTACCTGAATTAAATTTTAGCTTAATATGGGGTGTGTAGAAAAGTCTTTAGATAATATATAGGATTGTACAAACGATTTCAAATGCATTTCCACTGACTGGCGAAAATTGTTAAATGTGAATTTTCTAAATGAACTAAATTTTATTATTCTATGTAGTATATATCGAAATCTATACATCTTATACAGGGCTGCACAAAATAATTCGACTACATTTTTAACTATGTAAGGTAATTGCTAAAACTGGACTTTTACATGTGTTATATATTTTCTAAACTGTTTACTCACATATCTTCTTTCACCTTATTTAACGGGGAAGTTTCGTTAAAGTTTTCTGGATGTGTTGGAAAGTGTTTCATAATCTATGCTTGACGCATGATTTTTCGTTCTGGTTTTTAATTTGAAAATGATTGTCATTTAACAATAAAGGATTCTACTAAAATCGACATAAAAACAATGGAATAAAAATTAATGCATATGCAGTGAGACAAACTTCCACTTTTTGCATATTTTTATGTCACCGCATGATTATTGTATTTTTTTTTTTTTTTTTTTTTTTTTTTTGCTTACTTCTATCTTTTACGAGAAAAAAAGTATTGGATTAATGAAAATTTTCGACAGATTTATACGTTTAAAGTCCTGATCACGATTTGGCTGCTTTTAGAAAAGATCTGTTTGCGAGTGTCTGTATGTGATAAAAATTTTGTGGCCGCTCTATCTCAAGATCTAATGCACGGGATTTAATAAAACTTTAGATTCAGTTAGACCTTGATATAAATTGGTGCTGATTAGTTTTTGGTGTAGATCTTCCCACATAGGTGGTGTTACTATGCTGCATTTTTCACGATTCCCGAATAGCTCTACCTCAAGAACTAATGCACAGATTTTCATCAGAAACGTCAGATTCGTTTACATAAGTTGTTGCTGATTAAGTTTTGGTGTAAATAGTCCAACAGGTGGCACTGCTATGCTGCATTTTTCAGGATTTACACGATTTTAGCGATAGTTTCAACTCATGAATGCACGAAATTTCATCAAACTTCATATTCTGTTAGACCTTGGCATAAGTTTGTACTGATTAGGTTTTCGTGTACATCACATAACAGGTGGTACTGCTACGCTGCATTTTTGGGTTCTAAAATGCATAATTAATTAAAATACGCTTTCAAATATTAACATGTATGAGATAGAAGAAAATTTTGGGACTGGTACATCCGACTAGTTTTATTTATATTAAATCCGGTATTAAACTTCCTTAAGCAATAAGATCATTATTTATTTTTTGAATACGGTATGTAAAACGCATATTCGGGATGCATACCATTACAAAACAATGGAAATATAAGACAGACAATAATTATCATATGTAATTAAAAACTTCTAAAAAATGAAATATTTCTTCATTTTATATATATAACAATAAAGGAAAAGTAATTTCTCCCTTTCTCTCTCCAGCTATTGTGCGCCTCTGGGAATCATGAATAAACTTTCTGCGGTTGTAAAACCTAATAATGTGGTACTGAATAATTCTCCTATGACTTGTATTGCGTATATTAATGCAATGCGTTCTTTATTTAATTTTTTTTTTATTTCCTCATTAACGGTTTGGGGGGGGGGGGGGGGTAATTGCTTTTTGAATTTTATTCCCTCTATTTTCGCCAGCATCGATTTCTAAGCGGCGATAATATTTAATTAAAGTAACTTCGTTGAAGTAGAGGGTGCTATGCGCCTAATTTGACAAGAGGCCGAGAGTTTTTACTTTCCGTTTCTGAAAATTGCAAGCTAATATATTCTAAACAGATTCATCAGGCAACAAAAACAAATGTGTGAAGTGATGTTTGTTTTTAACCCATTTCAGAAGTGGACATTTTTAGCTTGACCGCTTTATACTTTTTTTTAAATTTAAATTTTTTTTTTGTTTTATTTATCTGGGGTTTTTCCCCCCTACTGTTTCCCTAATTAACAGTTTTTACCGAGCAAGTCCTATTTCTATCACTACGAAATTTTTCGTCGTTGTCAGAAATGTTAATATTAAATTTAATATTAGAAATGTATTCCAGAAAATTGTACGGTACGTCGATGTCATAACAATGCACTGTAAAAAAAGAAAAAAAAATCTGTTTATTTTACAGAAAACACTGTCAGCCAGTGAAAAACTGTTCATTTTACGCGTGTAAGGTGTAATTATGACGGCCGATTATCTGCACAAGGGATATAGGCCCGAGGGGAGGACCCTTCCTGGGGGGGGGGTCTTTCTAAGGGAACCTAGCCCGTGTTTACGCAAGGAAAATACAAGGTTCAAAGAAAACCACGGAAACTCCAAACGATTAGGTCGACGGGCGCGATTGGGTGTTTGAACCCACCACCTTTCGTCTACCAGCTTTGATAACAGAAACTCTTGGCCACGTTCATTTTACGGACATATTCTGTGTTTCTCAAGTAAATATGGGCAAAATGTTAAACTAACAGAAATTTTGCAATAAATACAGATTATTTCCGTAAAAAAAGTAGTTTTTTCCTGGCTGACGTGGTTTTTGTTTTAAATGTAAAATCAACATATCTTTTATACAGTGCACTGTAAAAAAACGGAAGAAAAAACTGCAAAAAACGCTGTTTATATTTCATCTAGCATTTAAACACAGCACTTTTGTTAATTTACAGCGATAACAGCAGTATAGAAAGCGACATCTGTTGGCCATATCTCTCAAATGAGGGGGAAAAAGAAAATCACAGGCAGGGAGGGCAGTGGGGCTGGTGCAATAAGTAGTGACGCTTTGACGCTAGAGAAATGGCCGCCATTACATGCGAGCGTATAAAGGTGTAATAATTATTAATTACACCAACATATTTTAAAGAATAAAAGTAATTTTTATCTTTGTTTTCTTATATTATTGTTTTAATATCATATAATTTCTGTTATATAATTATAAGATACGAATTTTATTTTTAAACCACGTGTATATCATGACAGTAGCTTTCAAGTCATTTGTCTAGAATAAATATTTTGTTTTAAATCGTAAAAATAGATGATTTTGCTTGGTTATCTGGTTTTTATTTTTCTTCAGTATTTTCTCCCAGGACTTTGTTATTATTACGTATAATTTACGTCTAAGTATCACAGGCAATTTTTATGCAAGCAGATTTTTTTTTTAAAGAAGATCCCTATTTTTAGCAATGCCTTATTGTGCTATTATATATTTTTCAAAACTCCAGTTCATACGTTGGCATTCGAATATACTTTCAAAATCCTATAAATATTTTACGAGCTAACAGTTTTCGGTTCAGTTTCGACGGTAATTTAAATATTTTTTATTTATTTAATATATTTAGCCGATATTTCGGTCAGTGAGTTATTTTCAATTTTCAAATCATTTATTATGAGTAATCTGGATGCACTATTTTATAAATTCCTAAAATATTCCTTGAGTTTGTTTACTGTCGCAGCATTAACTTGCAGCCATTGTTGAATTCAAACACTTTTCTCCGGGAGGGATTTCTGTGACTCCGGGGGGCGGGGGATTGCACTTTTTAACCCCTAAAAGCATAAAATCTTCCATCTTCCGGGGGGAGAATATACCTCCCTCCGGGCTACCCCCTGAATTCAACACCTTTTGCTGCAACTCATTTAATGCTTTTGTCCATTATCTATTTATTTTAACGCTTAATTTTAAAGTTTTCATGTGAACAGATTTTTTCGTTATTATTATTTTATTCTAAGTTGCTTGAACTCAGAAGTGTTTTTTTTTTTTTTTTTCCCTGTGTTCAGTTTTCAATCGGAACTGATATTTATGGAATTAAATATAGACTTATAAAATTATCTTTGCATAAACAAGTTTTTTATCAATATAAAGTTTCCATATCAGCAACTTGCGTAACAATAAGGTCCTGTTATTAATTATTTATGTATGATAGTTCAAATATCAAAGTTTTGTATATCCGTGTGGAGGGGTGGGGAGAAATAATGGCTACATTGAATAAACAAAAATATTTAAATATATAAAAAAAAAACCTAAATTTGATGGAGAAAAAAAAATATATATATGATTTAAATTAGTAGGTATTTTCAAATACAAACAAACGGATAAACAAATTCCTGTAAGGAAGTACTGAATAATTAAGAGCTAGATAAAGTAAAATTTTCCTTTGTTATAATTTATTTAAAATTTTTTTTATCTCTATAGGCAAATGACTCAAATTTTTATCGGTGATATACTTGACCAAAAATCGAAATTTGTATCTTACACATGTATAATAGAATCGATTGTATAAATATTAAAACAATGATATGAGTAAACAAAAATATAATACTTGGTACCCAAACTCTTTAAAATATGTCTCAGGTTAAAATATGAAAAAAAAAAAGAAACAATACACGGAAGCGGGGGGGGGGGGGGTAAAAATATCAACAACAAATGCTAAAATTTTACAGTTATGCTGTTAAAATTGCATTAAAATTAACAGGAAAAACTGCTGTAAAACTAACACATCCGCTGTAAAATAAAAAACTGAACCGCTGTAAAATTAATTGCAAAAAATGCTGCCAATTTACAAAAGTGCTGTTTATCTATGAAAAACAAAACTGCTGTAAATTTACAGCAAAATATGCTGGCACCCATATTGCCAGCATTTTTGGCTTTAAAAATACTGTGATTTTTTTTTTTACAGTGATGTGGTAGTAACGACCTGCGCTATTGCTTTCGCTTTCATCGCTCATTACATTCACTTCTAAATATGGCATAAATTCATTTTTACTTTATTTTATTTACTTTAAAAGATTTTTAACACTTTCAAACTTCATTTTCTTTTAACGGGAAAAGAAAAAAAATCCGGCCCGTTGAGGAAGCTAAAAGGCATGTACAGAACACATCAATAACCTACTTTTTTTCAAAAGCAAGTATGTAAATTGTATCAAGTGTAGATCACAGTTCGCAGTAGTTATAAGTGGACGTAAAAGTTTGATAAATATCACGATTGGAACCCTGAACTCCTGGACATCCAATTATTTCATAGGATTATCTAAACATGTTGGATAATTGAATGCACATTATTAATTTTATTTTCTGAAATGAAATTGTTACATTGATGCAAAACTGCGAGTATCCAAATTAAGCAGTGCTGTAAATGGGTGGGAACGCCTGGGAACATCGTTCCCAGAAATATTTGGTTTGTTACTGTAAGGGAAAAAATAAATATATATATAGTGTACGAGCACAAGCCTTTTTTTTTTCAGACTGTGAAAACTATACCCATTTCAATGACTGAATGCGAAAAATCATTCAGCTGTATGATTTAGTCTCATCATGATACATTTATGATAGGTCTCATCATGACCTATGCGAAAAATTCACTCCTTATTGAAAGAGCCAGTTCACTTATATTCTTAAACCGTGTAAGACCTCTCTTGTCCTGAACCATATTTGAAAGAGCAGAGAAAACACCTCTCATTATCATTCTTTAAGGAAACTTCTAGGATAGATGTGCCAGTAAGTTATATATGGATTTATTTCTGTTATTTCAATTAAATTTTGATTCATAATGGAAAACATTACTATGAGATTGATTAAATATTGATTTTAGATGAATGCTATACAAATACAATACTATAAAAACTATAGAATATAATAATTATAACTGTCAATTAAAAAAAGTCGGCTTTTGGCTAAATGTTTTAAATTGGCTGTTGGCTTAGCAAAAATCCGGTGGCATCAACATCTACTCTATGAAAAGATGAGTTCCCACAAATATTTTTTTCCAACTACAACACTGGTCTGGTAGCCGTTGCAGCTCCCTGCTTCATCGAATATCCGATAATTTATAATACAATACAAAGACAAATATCCAATAATGTAAAATTCAAAACTCTGAACAAGTGGAAAAATAAATAAAAGTATATGTGGAATTAAAAAAATCCTATGTGCCGAATATGAAAATATTACAAGAAAGAAATGGAAACTTATATTGCGAAACACGTTATCAAGGGCAATATTCCACAATATAAGTAAATCGTAATTGATTTCTGTTTGAGTAAAGCAAGCCAAAGCCGAATTTACCCTAATCAAATTGCCCGATCAACCACGGTATACTACAGAAGAAAAATGGACAAAAAAAGTAAGAAAAAAGAAGCTACACATACCAATTCAAAGGCAACATCACAGTGAGCTAACAATGATATTATAAATTTGACAAGCACATGGAACTGTTGTACAGTTAACAGTTACAGTGAAACAAATCACAGCTATACTAAGCAATTAAAAAATATTCAAAAAGGTATCAAATTATTTTATAAAAAATTATGAAAAATAAATTAAAAAAAACTATAAAATTAAACCAGTAATGATCAGAAAGAAATAGAATAATTTAGATTTGGGTTTAATTTAATATTGCTAAACCATGACGAATATTCAGTGCGTCATATTGTGAACAACAGTGCTGCCATCTATGAGCAAAAATTACGCAAATCGCATTACAGTGTATTTATGATACTAAAAGTTAAAGATTTATATTTGGAGAAAGACTTGTAAAAAATAAGAAAGTGAAACAAAGATATAAGTACATAATCGTGAAAGCATTATATTTAAGTCGATTGTTCATATATATATATATATATATATATATATATATATATATATATATATATATATATATATATATATATATATGAATACACATGTGAAGAACGAAGGATAAAACACCATAAAAATCAATGGAATGGACACTGATGGAATTATACTTAAAAGGATGAAAAAGCAAAAATTGCATAAGCAAAATTGGAAAACTATGAATATTTTATAGAATCTTAAGAAGGACTTTATAAGAATATTCATAGTAAGTATATGTTATTTCAACAAATATTGTCAGCATTATGCCTAAAATCGACAATATTAAGTCCCTAATAACATATATAAATGAAACAAGAAAATTAAGAACCGACATGAGGTTCAAATGACAAAATAAAATGAAACAAGAAAATTAAATAAATAAATATGCAACTGAAATAGAAATTAGATAAATAAAAAATTATTCAACTTAAATAGTAAATAGAACATAAAATAATGTTCAAGACTCACCAAAAAGGACAAATTTGAAAGTAGATGTAAAAAGATTATAGTTACTTGACATTTAGCCAGATACCTGTTCAAAATGGCTGCATATCAAAACCCAAAACTTTACTGAGAATAGTGATAATATAAAATAAAATTATGTAGTGCTGCCATCTATCCCAGAAAATTATAAGTAAAATCTAAAATTGTAGACAAGTTTAAAAAAATGCTAGTGCTGCCATCTGTTAATGATGAATATGAAATATAATAAAAAGAGAGAAAGAGAAACATATATTGACAAAGCAAATAATATTTGAAATGTGAGGAAACTTAATGAAGTAAATAAAATTTAAATATAATAAAGATCATATGGGAAGACAAGTACAATAATTAGCATTGTATAATAAGACATTGTGTGTATTTATGTGTAGAAATGATGTTGTGGTGTAAGTTAAATGATTAAATTTATATATATACACACGTTCTTAAGGATGGCAGGAGTGTCAGGAGCCCGGGCTACAAATTATATTTGATGGATCTAGGGTCGTAGAAAAGGGAGGGACACAAGAGAGAGAGGGGGAGACCATCTCCATTCAAATGAAGATATTTATGTTTTAGTTAAGTAAGTCTAGTTTATAATTAGCGAATATATATTATGTCTATTTGAATAGACGCCAGGTCTGAAACGATTAAATTTCAACCATTTTATTGTCGCATAAAACAGTTAGATTAAAAACAGTCTTAAAGATTTATTAGCGAAGAAAGAAAAACAGAAGTCCCTTAAAACAACTTAATTAGCTCCGAACAATTCTTTCCGGTTCTTTTCGCTCATGAATGAAGGGATGGTCAGCGTTGTGCAGCCAAAGACCTTTTAATACGCTAGAGTTCTTTGGTGCAGCATTGACCACTCAAAAGATGAAAGGATTTTCTTCTTCGATGACCGCCTCTCTAATGTTTCAGGCCTGAACTGTTTCCATAGAAATTGAGTGATTTACTGACCTGGTGGAAGGAAGGGGTGTTCCTATTAGTCGGTTAATGGAGTCGGGGGTATGTGTTTACCAAAATATTTCTTTTCAGGTTATCGATTGATGATTTCACCCAATCTTATTTCGTATTTCACGCGAAAGAGATGTCATTTCAATCTAAGAAAAATAATTGCTACATTTGTCTTTTGAAGTTACATCAGGTAAAATCAGTAAATAAAAAAATTCCTTGAAATCAAACGATATTATTTATTAAATTATGACGCGGAATAAAATTAAGGGGCCAAGAAGAAAAATAATACTCATAAACTAGTATTTCAGAGATTTTCTCTTTATACGCCTGGACGTCTGTCCTGTCTGTTTTATCTTCAACTGTGTACACTGCAAAAAAAGGTGTTTATTTTACAGTATAATACTGGCACCCCAGCTGCCAGTATTATACCGTGAAATTGACAGTAATAAACAGTAAAATAAGCAGTAATACGCTACCGCGCATGCGCGGCAGTGTATTACTGTTTTGTCTGTGTTGGCGCTCGCTACTGTAATCAAGAAGTAATGGGATTCGAATTATGATTAGCACTTGATGTCCATACTTGTTTTATAGTTTATTTTAGGGCTGTTCTCAAATCCAAACTGGCTACTTTATGACACATTTTTTAATTCATTTTTATTCGCAAATGTATCAAATTGGTAGGTGTTCTTATTAAGAAAGCAGTAATACGCTACCGCGCATGCGCGGCAGCGTATTACCAGAAATTAGTATTTGTAATGATATTAAAATCCTCTTTATTTTTATTTTATTTTGTTACTAAATTTTGCCCGCGACTTCGGTCATGTAGTTTTGCAATTCAGAATACTATTTTTACGTTTTTTTTTTTTTAAAGGAAGGTGGGGCATTTTATCTGACTAATAGTGCAACTCCCATCAAATTCCGTTCAGTAGAAGTTTTCAAAAAAGCTAATCTTACATAATAGTGTTCACCAAATTATAGAACTTTCTCCCATAGCTCTATAACTAAATAACGTAGAACGATGTCCCCCCTCCCCCCCCAAACATTACCTAACTTATCATATAAGCCCCACGAGCAGGGAAGACCGAGCTATGCTCGGTCAAAATTAAATTTGAGTTCAAATATCATGACCCATGACCAAAATGACCCACTAATTGAATTTTCTCGAACATATGACTTAGCTCAACAGTCTTCTCGTGCCCGAAAACCATAGGATGCAAAATTTAGTGTAAATAGTCTGAGACGTTTTTAAGATAAAATAGCTTGACCCATAATGACTCATGACCAAAATGACCCAGTAATCGAAATTTCTCAAACATGTGACCTAGCCTAATAGTCTTCTTGTTCCCTAAACCTGTAGGGTGCTAAATTTATTTCAAATCCTCTGAACCGTTTTTAAGATAAAATAGCTTGACCCATAATGACCCATGACCAAAATGACTCACTAATTGAATTTTCTCGAACATGTGACCCAGCCCAACAGTCTTCTCGTGCTCGAAAACCATTGGATGCAAATTTAGTGTAAATTGAGCCGCTTTTTAGATCTTGACCCACAATGACCCAGAAATGACCCACTAATCGAATTTTCTCGAACATGTGACCTAGCCCAATGATTTTCGCGTGCCCGAAACTCGTAGGATACAAAATTTAATCAAAATCATTAGAGCCGTTTTTTAGATAAAATTAATTTGACTCACTTTGACCCCAAAATGACCCACTAATCGAAAGTTCTCGAACATGTGACCCAGCCCAATAGTCTTCTCGTGCCCGAAAATAGTCGGATACAAAATTTCGTCAAAATCGTTTGAACCGTTTTTTAGATACAATTAGCTTGACCATGACCCAAAATGACCCACTAATTGAATTTTCTCGAACATGTGACCTAGCCCAACAGTCTTCTCGTGCCCGAAAACCATTGGATGCAAAATTTAGTGTAAATTGAGCCGCTTTTTAGATCTTGACCCACAATGACCCACTAATCGAATTTTCTCGGACATGTGACCTAGCCCAATGATTTTATCGTGCTCGAAACTCGTAGGACACAAAATTTAATCAAAATCGTTAGAGCCGTTTTTTAGATAAAATTAATTTGACCCGCGTTGACCCAAAAATGACCCACTAATCGAAAGTTCTCGAACATGTGACCCAGCCCAATAGTCTTCTCGTGCCCGAAAATGGTCGGATACAAAATTTCGTCAAAATCGTTTGAACCGTTTTTTAGATACAATTAGCTAGACCATGACCCAAAATGACCCGCTAATCGAATTTTCTCGAACATGTGACCTAGCCCAATGGTTTTCTGGTGCCCCAAAACGGTAGGATACGAAATTTCGTCAAAATCGTTAGAGCCGTTTTTAAGATAAAATTTGCATATATAACCACACACAAGATTTGCTCGTATTAGAATATATGATAAAATCCGTTCAGGAGAACGTGAGTTGTAAGCGTTTCGAATGAAATTGTCATTTGCATTATATATATATATATATATATATATAACCATTACCGATACACCAACAAAAACTTTGAAATTATGAATTAAAATATATATACAGGGGTCGGAAAAACTAATTTTTGTTGTAGCGAAATACAACTACTTTGTCGAAAATGTAGTTAACTACAACTACAACTATATGTTTGAAAAAGTAGCGACGACAAACTACTTTTCAAAAGTAGTCGCAATTCGCTACTTTCAAATTTCGTCAAAGGGTTCAATTTACACTAGAAATTGAAGACACGGATTAAATAATAAAGCGACTCCTCGTTATATCGTACCTATCGGGGTACAATTAAATAAATGCGACATAACCGAGGGCATTAAAAAAATTACGAAAGATAATATACAAGAAAAAGTTTTGTGTTTGTCTTTAAAATGTTAGTTTAAACACACATTACAAATTTCGTCGCAAAATTAAGAGCGATATTGTAATATAGGAAATTACAGAAACTCTAAATGTAAACAATAAATAAATATGTAAATAAAGAAATTCCAAATAATAAGAAACCTGACGCTAAAACATGAATATGCTTAATAACGAGTAAATAGAAAAGTGTTGCCAGTAAGAAAATTAATTCCTTTGGTGGGTTAGTACTTTATTTTAGCAACAAGTGTCAATGGGAAAAATCTGCGACTTCATGCGATGCGTTGCTATGCAGTAAAGTTGAGACTTGCCGCTGAGATTCGCAAATTGTTGAGCTGAACAAATTTCGCAGAAAAGAAGCAAGTTTCGGATATGTGATTTGCAGAATGGCAATTTTTTTCTCCTGAAGTAGCGTTAAAAGTAGTACCTGTTCTCGCTACAAACTACTGATTTTTTGTATCGGGCTAATTTTTTTGTTCAAAATGTAGCGCGCTGCACTGCAAACTACTGTAAAAAATAGCGACTATTACTGTAGTTTCGCTTCCAACCCCATATATATATATATTGCGCATTATCATTGTGTGTTTTATATTTGATTTCTACTTGTAGTTATCTGATACCTCGTTATAGGAATTTCCAATAATTGATTCATTATGTACATCACATGAAACATTTCCTTTTCTATTGCATTTGTATGATATTGTCCTATTAATCACTAGTATTAATTACATATCCTGTTCTTGCACTTATATATATGTAATGTTATTTTATATTATGTTACATTTTTCAAAAAAATTATTGTGTTTTAACGTTAAACATGTTTTGGTAAATTGTTTTGATCTGATCGCAATATTCTGAGAAGTCCATTGGGTTAACAATATGGGAGTCTTTGCTTGGATTTTGTATTTTAATGGATATGTTACAATGACTTGGTTCATTTGACTTTTTTTCTACTAAAAAGTCCTTTGGTTTTCTGTTTTGGAGGTTATGCAATGCGAGTTTTCATAATTATGGTTATGATTTTATTGAGTTTTTTTAGCACTACTTATTTAATTTGTACATTTTGTATATACTTTCATTTATTCAAGATTTTTAATTCTAATTAATCAAGTTTTCTAAGTTTCATACATTAATTTAATTCATTTATATTTTCTTTTTCTTCAAATTGTATTTTTATTGTTTAATGGTAGTTCTAAGTAAAATTCTCGTTCCTGGCAAGATACACTTTGCATCTATGCAGTGTAGTGCCCGGTACAGGGGCAATAAATGGGTTGTTCCTGGATCGACATCAAGTGACCATTTTTACTCTCCTCCTCCTCCATTATTTTTTAGATTATGTAATGAAGCTCGTTGCAAGACTTGTCCATTTGCTTCTCAGAAACATATTGTATCGGATCCTAATTTATCAACTTTTTGTAAAGCATTTAATGTAATTTATAGCATAAACTGTAACCTATGTGGTTTGAAATATATAGGTGAAACATCAGGTCCATTACATAAACGTATTAATCAACATCGTTCCGACACTAACAAGAACAAAATTTACAGTCCACAGCAGAAATACAACATTTTCATAAACATAAATTTAAAAATACTACAATTGAAATTATACAAATAATAAAAGCTAAATCAGAACGTTTATTTATGGAGTCTTCATATATGAAATATTATAACACTATTTATCCTTATGGACTTAATAGTGAATTATTTAACAGACCAGTTAAAGTTTTTTCAACAAATAATACTACAGATTATTCTCCTATTTATCTTACTCTAAATCATAATTTAAATCATAAAACAACACGTAACAAGCGGGGAAAATGTACTGCTAAAGTTGTTATTTCCAATAAATTTATTCTTAAACAAATCAACACTCTTCATCAAAACTATATTAAGAACTACAACTGGTTTTTAATACGAAATTATATTTTTGCTATTAAAAAGAAACTGATAGTACAATATTTAAATGTATTTCTTAGTAAATCTTACTCAAATCATTTCTCTGATATTTTCTATGATCTAATTATGACAAGAGCTAATCTTTTTAACATTAATTTAAATAAAAAACAAAAAATTCATAACACTAATACTCAAATAATTATAACTTTTTCAAATCAAATCTTTAATAAAATTAATATCAATTCTATATTTAATGATAAAAACTGTTATTTTCCTATAAAAAATCTTCAACTTTCAAAGACATTTAAATATCCTACTACAATTGGAAGAAAGATTTTTAACTATAATGCATTTTCAAAAAATACATCTGATGCTAGTACTTTTCAGTGTAATTGCAATGACCCCACTCTAAAAAAATTCATTAATAATGATCATGGACATTTATAATCACTGGTAATCTTAATATTGTGAATGATTATAAACTGAAAAAACTCATGGGTTATGGTACTAAATATAGACTTCCTTCTAAATTTAATGTAAATTCTATTATAAAACAGTTTATATATGATATAGACATTTTTATTTATAAAATTTCAATTTCATATAGTAAACTTATTGAATATTTTAATCAATGGAAAATACTGGTTATTGAAAAATTCAGTTCGTCTTTAAAACAAAATTTATCCAATATGGTTAAAATTAACACAAAACATTTGTTCCAGCAAATTACTAAATTACAAAAAAACTATGTAATAACATATATTGACAAATCTCCTAATAATTATGCAATCATATGTAAAGATTATTATCACCAACTACTTACATCCTGTATTTCTACTAACAATTCTTTTAAAAAAACTAATGGAACTGTAATTGTAAATAATCGTAAAATTCACAGTTATTATAAATTATTAAATATTAATTCTACTAACTTTAATTATCCTTATTTAGTTCTTATACCCAAATTTCATAAAAATCCAATTAAATTTAGGACTGTAACTATAGGATGCAATACATATAATAATATAGCCAATAAATATCTATTAAAAATTCTCAATCAAATTTATACACTGACAACATCCACTGATAACACACATTGTATAAAAAATAGCTATCAACTCGTCAATATTTTGAAAAATCTTAAATGTGTTAACAATATAATGACATATGATTTCAAAGATCTATTTAATAATATAGATTTATTAGATCTACATATTATTATAAATGCATTATTTTATAAGTATCAACATTCACTTAATTTACCAATTCATATAGATACAGCTTATTTTAAAACTTTAACAAATTTCATTATATATAATAATTATATAATGCATGATAACACGTTATATTTACAGAAAGTCGGTATACCACAAGGGGGATGTACATCTAGTATACTTTCAGACTTATACTTGTATCATTATGAACGTACATTTATTAATAGTAATATACATTTATATCGTTATATTGATGACATTATTTTAATTGCTACTGATCACACTAATATTTCTATATTTCCAGTTGATTATCCTACTAATTTAGAATTAACGGAAAACCTCCTTTCTAACAATACTATTAACTTTTTAGATCTTAATATTACACTAAAAGATAACAAAACAATAATAGATCTATTTGATAAACGTAAAGAATTTAAATTTAAAGTTAATTATTTACTAATTTTAAATCATGTCTTCATAATTCTGTATATCGTAATATACTCCTTAATCATATTTATAGAATAAAAAGTTTATGTTCCTCTCAACTTATTAACAAAAATATTAAAAAACTTATCTTTGACGCATTACAACATGGTTTTCCAAAAAAATTCATTTATTCCTTAATATATAGTTAGTTCCTATTTGATCTTTACAACCAAATTAACACATGCGTTTAAAAAATGTATAAAAAAATCATATAATCAAAAAAAAAAATTATAATAGGACGGTTGGGTGGGTAGACGTTGGATTGAGGAGGTGTATGGCGGCGTTGTATGGAAAAATACGCATGGTTAATTTATATATTTAAAAAAAAAAAAAAAAAAAAAAAAAATGGGGGCATTTTGATTTACACAATTGTTTGATCATACACATTTTATAATGGACTGCGATGTGTTATTCTTATGTATATTCATTTAGTTAGATTTACTTATTCATTATTTAATTATTTTAAATGAATTTATATTCATTAATATTAAGAATGTATTTGATCTAATGATTTGGATTAATACCTTTGGTGGACAATATCATATCTACTTCTAAGATAATGTTTTCTTTTATACAGTGTTGATATAATATGTTTTAATTTTATTTAGTGTTTTTATTTAATTTAACTTTGTTTAAAGCCACATTTTTGTGACTAATTCATTTCAATATTTACTCAATATTAATTTTAAATTCTTTGATTCTTAATTCAAATCTTTAGTATTTTAATTTAATTTATTTTAAATGATGTTGCATTTTTAGTACAGTTATTTAATCGTTGTTGACATTTAATGGTACATTTTTAATGAAAAAAATCTTGTGTGGATAAATATACTAAAAATATCAACGTTTGACACACAATAACATCGTGTAATAAACAGACGCACGTTTCATGAGTATCCTGGACTCATTTCCTCAGTGTAAATAAACTTAAACCCTATTGTATCCCCCCAAAGACATGAAAATGAATCTAAAAACCCAAATGAAAAACAACAACACACCGAGAAACTCGTCCAATCTGATTAAGTCGGTTGGTTGGTTGTAGAGGATTCAATATGGCAAAGTAACTCAACCCAGAAAGGTGAGATGTACGGTACACTTGAAAAATCATTAACCAGGGAGTTACCAAATTTATGAATATAAACTGCCTCAAAGAAGTCTAAATCTAATGGAGTGTTACATTTCTTAATAATAGTGGCTGAGTCGAAGTTAGGAGTGAGGTCTGTTGGAGTGAGGGACATAATTTTAACTTCGACTCAGCCACTATTATTAAGAAATGTAACACTCCATTAGATTTAGACTTCTTTGAGGCAGTTTATATTCATAAATTTGGTAACTCCCTGGTTAATGATTTTTCAAGTGTACCGTACATCTCACCTTTCTGGGTTGAGTTACTTTGCCATATTGAATCCTCTACAACCAACCAACCGACTTAATCAGATTGGACGAGTTTCTCGGTGTGTTGTTGTTTTTCATTTGGGTTTTTAGATTCATTTTCATGTCTTTGGGGTGATACAATAGGGTTTAAGTTTATTTACACTGAGGAAATGAGTCCAGGATACTCATGAAACGTGCGTCTGTTTATTACACGATGTTATTGTGTGTCAAACGTTGATATTTTTAGTATATTTATCCACACAAGATTTTTTTCATTATCGTTGGTTTCAACGGACCTTTTGGGGATTTTTTATCATGTCTGATTTTAACCGTTTTTACAAACTTAGATTAAAGCGTGAAAGGCTTTTAAATCATTTGCATTTTTTGTGTAGTTGTAAACGTCTTGGTGTTGTTCCTGATTTTATTTGTTTGAAGTTTAATCTTCCTTTAACTAAACGTCTCTCTAGGTCTATACACAACTGTAAATTACTTTTGCTTCGTGCCATTATTCAGGATACTCGTGGGAAACTGGCTTTTGTTGAGAGAGAACTCTGCCATTTACATATTTCACTTGGAAACACAATGATAAATTTCGACACACTGGATCGTTCATCATGGTTTCGTGCCATTAAAATGTCTGCTTTTCATAAACTTTCGTTGGTTAAAAAACTGTCAAATTTACTCCCTCATTCTCCTACACCCCCTTCGGGGCTTCCAATGGTTAATAATAATGCTGTTGTTAACCTTTCCTCTCACCAATTGACACCATCACAAGAGGAAGCACTTAAGCTTAATTATAATTTTTCTTTTGCTAAACGCCCGGATTTACCTAACCTTATTGCTCCAGTAGAGAGAAGCTTTAAATTTAGCAAACTATCTGTTTCTCAAAAGGATTCTATTAGAGTTCTGATTAAAAATACTATTGAGCATAACGCAGTGAATTTTACACCGAATGTTAACAAGGATCTCAGTAATGCATTACTTACAATAAAGTCTAACGAAGACATTGTTATTTCTAAAGCGGATAAAGGGGGTCAAATAGTGTTGCAGGATAAATCAGATTATTTTAATAAAGTACACGATCTCTTACAATCTGGTCCATATGTTAAATTACACCGGGATCCATCTAACAGTTATCTTCTGAGTACTAGAAAACTCATTAAAACTTCTCCATGTATTGATGAAAATACTATAAATTCTTTAACTCCTTCCATAGCTAACTGCAGTCGTTTTTATGCTCTTCCAAAAGTACACAAAATTGGTGTCCCCCTCCGTCCTATTGTATCAAATATTGGTACTGCTTCTTACCCACTCGCTAAATATTTGGTTAAACGGTTTTCTTTTCTTTCAGTTTCCAATTTATATACTATTCATAATTCAAGTGCTTTTGTGAACCGTATTAGGAACTTCCCCCCCTCCCCCTCATTACGCATGGTGTCCTTTGATGTTATTTCACTGTTTACCCATGTTCCTGTCCAAGGGGCACTTCAATGTCTCACTTTAAGATTAAAAGAATTCCATTACCCAGATTATGAGATAAACCACATTATTGAGTTATTCAGTATTTGTTTAACGCAAAATGCATTCCAGTTTTTAAATCAATTTTATTCTATGTCAGATGGTTTAGCGATGGGTAATCCTTTAAGTCCTTTCCTAGCAGATTTGTATATGCATTATTTTGAGGATAAATTATTTAATTTTATAAATTTTCCATTTTATTGCAGATATGTTGATGATTCTTTTGCACTCTTGGACCTGTCTATTTCATCCATTGATAACGTCTTAACTATTCTAAACTCAATAGATCCTGTTATTCAGTTTACATATGAAGTTGAAGTTGAAAATAAATTGTCCTTTCTTGATGTGTTAGTCACACGTCAGCCTAATACATTTGATACCTGTGTATACCGGAAACCTTTTGCAGTCTCACTCCCCCCTCATTTTAATTCGTGTCACCCCCCTTCTCAGAAAGCCTCGGCTTTTCATTTCTTTATTAATAGAGCAATTTCCATTTGTTCTGATAATGTTTCCCTTGGTACAGAATTGAATTATATTAGATCTGTTGCTATTAATCGTGGTTTTAGTTTGACTTATATCAACCGTTTAATTTTTCGTTGTCTAAATAAAAATAGTAATCTTGTTCCTTCTGATGTCCCAGAATCTTTTTCTAACCTCATTATTTTACCATTTCACAATAGCATTAGCTATAAAATAGCTAATATTTTAAGGCAATATGATTTTAAGGTTGTTTTTAAGCCAGTTAATAAACTAAATTTTTCACAGTTAAAGGATAAAATTTCACATCAAAACTTTTGGGGCATTTACAATATCCAATGTCAATGTGGTTTGTCCTATATAGGACAGACTAAACGACAACTCCGTTTCAGACTCAATGAACACAGAAATTACATTAAGAAAAAAGAATTACAAAAGTCCTCTATTGCCTGTCACTGTTGGAGTGAGGGACATAATTTTAACTTCGACTCAGCCACTATTATTAAGAAATGTAACACTCCATTAGATTTAGACTTCTTTGAGGCAGTTTATATTCATAAATTTGGTAACTCCCTGGTTAATGATTTTTCAAGTGTACCGTACATCTCACCTTTCTGGGTTGAGTTACTTTGCCATATTGAATCCTCTACAACCAACCAACCGACTTAATCAGATTGGACGAGTTTCTCGGTGTGTTGTTGTTTTTCATTTGGGTTTTTAGATTCATTTTCATGTCTTTGGGGGGATACAATAGGGTTTAAGTTTATTTACACTGAGGAAATGAGTCCAGGATACTCATGAAACGTGCGTCTGTTTATTACACGATGTTATTGTGTGTCAAACGTTGATATTTTTAGTACATTTTTAATGTTGCATTAATTATTAATTTTTTCATATTACTATTTTTTTATAACATAGTATTATTAATTTATACATCCATTACTTAGATATTATTCAACTTTCTATTTATTAATTAATTTCATTTATTTATTATTTAACTAATGGGTATCATTAAGATAGTAATTTGGTTTAATTATTAAAAACTAATTTCCATCCATACTTTATATTTACTTTTATCACTAGAGGGCAGCACTATTTTAAGTTGTTTTTATTATTAATTTTTCCATCTTAATACTTATTTATAACATAGTATTATACATTAATACATCCTTTAATGTAATTCGATTTTCTATTTATTAATTAATTTCATTTATTTATTATTTAACTAATTGGTATCAATTAAGTTAGTAATTTGGTTGATTTATGAAACATTTATTTCCATCCTATTCCTTCGATTCAGATTATATCCACTTTTTTTTTTTTTTTACTAATAGATGGCAGCACTAATGTTCCTGTTTATTTTATAATCCATTATATTTTAACATTATTTCTGGCATCAGTGCAAAGCACTTTATATTTCTAAGCAATTTATATTTCTAAAATTGGCAACAAGATATGATTTTTTATGCAATTCATTCCCCCTAGACCAACATATGATCCTAATTAGGATCGTATGTTGGTCTAGATTCCCCAGTCATGTTGGAGTTTTCATGATGGTTCATGAACTGCAAGGTATCTTATTTATATCTCTATTCATCTTTATGGATTTTTTTATAAGTATGGTTTCTTTCCTTTTTTATATTGTATTTTATTTTTTATTTTATCACTGATTTGAATCATTTTATTTGAGATGTAGTCCCAATATCATATTTTTTAGCAATGTTCGGCTAATATGAAGATGAAACATCTCATTTTATTTGTGGTATTTAGGCAATTGGGACTTGATAATTCTGTCTAAATTCCACAAATTTCATTTCTTTTAATTCATTTATTCCATTGATTCAATTTTTATTTAATTTCTTATTCTTTCAATGTTTTTTGATTCCATATTAAGTGTGTTGGGGAATCTTTCATTGTCAACTAATTATTTCATACTTAATTATTTCATGGTTTAAGTTGGTGTTATGATAATGTTTCATTTATGGTTATATATATATAAATATATAGTGTGATTCATAAATATCGAAACAATAGGTTATCTCTTTAAATATTGCTCCTAGACACATACTTTCAATTGCAAAGTTTCATAAAAAAAGGTGCAAAATTTGATGAGATAAGTTGCAACTCCATGGGGGGGTCTATTTGAGAAAATACAAAAATTAAATTTTTATACGGCCCCCGTAGGATAAAATTTCCAATCAGGAAAATTTTCCTTATTCATTCCTGAATTAAACAAAAAAAAATCCATCTTGATATCTGCAAAACTCAGGGAGATATGGCCGTTTTAATAATTCGTGAGGTTTCAAGGGATCACACAAATTGAAATGCGTGTAATTCAAGAAACAATGTTATTGTAAGGTGTCCGGGAAACATTTTATTTATTTATTTATTTATTTATAGAGAGAATTTTGATTTTTTTTTTTTGTGATGATTAACCATATAATTTGTAAACAGAATCACATCATGAGACTTCTTACAAAATAAAAAATATTTTTTTAATGCAGAGTAATTTAAAATTGTTATAACTCGAAATATTATTTGTCGAATTGAATTTTTTTCCTTTAATTAAACAGAAATATATAAGTTTTAAATTTCCTTCAGCATTTTGAAAAATATTAATTAAAAAAAAAAAAAAAAAAAAAAAAAAGAGATGCAACTTATTTTAAACAAATCATATTTTCAAAAGTGAATATATTTTTTTTCAAATTTTCCGAATTAAAATTTAAGTAAAATATTTGAAAAAGATGTATTACAAGTTTGAACCATTTATAGAGGTACATAAATTTAAAGATGAGAAATGCTGAAAAAAACGCATGATGCCGAAAAATGCATTTAAAGCTTTAAACAAGATTGGATCCTAATAGAACGTTTAAATGCTTTTTAAAAGCTTCCAGGTGAATAAGTAACTCCTTCCTGTAGCTTCAATTTCTGATTACGATAGTTTGGCTCTCGGGTACAGATATTAAATTTGTTTAACGCATACCCTAGTCTCTCATACAAATCTGGTATTCAGCGAAATTTACAAAATTTAAGTTTATTAGAGATATAAATTTCTTTTATGCACTTTATGTTTCAGGTCGGGTTTATTGATATGATGGGGAAAAAAAAAAAAAAAAAAAAAAAAACATTTTCATGGGCGATGCACTTAATTTTATTTAATTCATTATCTAGACAGGGGTCTGTACATATTTTAGATTTCTGCACAAGCCGAAATTTGTACAAAAAATTCCCATTTATCTTAAGATACAATTAAAATTATTTTAAAGAATACTACACACATATTTATAAGAAAATTTTACAGTATATTTTAGATTACTATGTTTTCCCATGACAAAAACATAGCTGCCAAACCTCCCACTAATCCTCCGTAATATGTAGATTAATTTGAACCAGTTTACCTCTTTAAAACTAGAAAATTTGTTTAATGAATCTTTGACTTATTTAATTTAAATGTTTTAAGTCGAATCATTATACTTCATTCAATTGAATTTCTTAAGAGTTTCTGGTTCAAATAAACACATTTATAACGGAAGATTAGTGGGAGCTTGGCATCTATTAAAAAAATACGCAATAGCAGCGTTAATGATTATTTATACTATTAGACTGTTACATTCGAATAATAGAAGATTTTTTTTAAAAAACAATGTCGTTTGGAATAAATGAAAAATAGGTTTAAAAACATCATAACTTTTGAAGCTGTGTAACAAAAATTAGATTTTTGAAAATATTTCTGTGTAATTTATAAAATATATTTCCAATGATTCCGTTAACAGAAGTTTCATTATCGCTATTACTATTTTTATAAAACTTATTGTTTTCCCGACAAGTCCTAAGAACAATAAAGACACGGGCCTGCACTGTCCGGCCAGCGGGCCGTGCCGATTACGACTCTGGGGCCAATCTCGACCTCATGCAAACCTCTAGCATATTTCTCAAGCAAGTTTAACGTAAAAATCTATACGCTATTATTTTATATCTAAAAGTTAAGGCATTGTCTTAGATCGACTTTTAATAATGTGTAAAGTTATGGTCGATTATGAATCACACTGTATATATATATATATATATATATATATATATATATATATATATATATATATATATATATATATATATATATACAGTGTACATATATATATATATATATATATATATGAAGTTTTTTTTTCCATATGCTTATTTATTTAAAATAATGATTTTAAAATCCAGTTTGTTTTATTTCATTAATTTTTTTCGCTAATGGTAAGTATTGTGTAGCACTGACTATTGAAAGATGAGAGGATTTTTTTTCAGCCATAGCCTCCCTCTCTAATGTTTCAGGGTCGAGTTGTTTCCATAGAAATTGAATGATGGACTGCTACTGACCTATTATTGGAAGGAAGTGGTGCGCCTATTAGTCGGTTAATGGAATAAAGGGGGCGGGGGTATTTATCGAAATATCTCTTGTATGGGTGCTGATCGATGATATTCCCCACTCTTGTTCCATATGTCACGCAAAAGAGATGTCCTCAATATAAGAAAAATAATTGCTTCATTTGTCTCTTGACGACTTAAGGTCCGTTTATATGCTTGCTAAGAGAGTCGTAAATCTTTTGACTGGCCATTTTTTCCAAAGGTTCTGTGGTCATCAACAAATGAAAAGGGAGTCTCAACAAAATTAAGACGTCCCTAGCTGACCGCTGGCCTTTAACCCTTAATTGCATAGTGATGTAAATTTCCATCACTTTTTATTTAACTTTTAATAAATAAATCAACTTCTTCGCCACTACTATATTTATATAGAAATATTAATCCAGTAAATTTCCCGTGAACTATGTTGCTGAACAAAGTTAAAAATCTATGTTAACATTTCTGGTGTCTGATATTTAATATATGTATAAAAAAAAAACACAATTGTAAAAGAAAAACTCATGCAAAGAAGGGTTAAACATGCTATTTGACAAGTCATAAAACTTGAAACAGACCGCCTTACCGTAAGAAAGATGCCGCTAAGGAAAATGTTTATCTGGGACAACCTTTATTTTGAAGTTGCTTCAGATAAAATGAAAAAATAAATAAAAATATTTTTTAAATTAAACTGTTTTAAACTTTCATGTTGAAAAGAAAAACTTGACACCCTCTTTAATTTATACAATAGCTAAATCCTAAGCTGTTTTCGAATCATATTTCCAATGCAAAAATTCTTCAAATGTCATATATAAATAACCATTCACATCTTTTTAACACTTTCCAACCTAGTTGAAAAGTGTTTATGACTTCGGTTTGTCTGGCCGTCTGGCCGTCTGCCGTCTGGCCGTCTGGCGTCTGCCGTCTGCCGTCTGTCCGTGCTCTAACTCCCGTAAATATGCTCGGATTGCCCTGCAAATTTTATATGTTATAATCGTTATCTATAGCATGTTCCCTATTTCAACGGAAGTGTGTAGCACTTATAGTTTTTTTACAGGGACACTCAAAAGAATTCCGTTACATTGCGGTCTATGGGGAAAAATCATTTGCGGTTTATTTAAATAATGTTTCAATACTTTAAACGCATTGAAATTTATATATATCACTAAGGTGCATTAGAAGAAGCTTAATATGGAATAGGGTGTGCATAGCACTTATACTTACTTTACAGGGACAGTCAAAAGAATTCCGTTACATTACGTCTATGGAGAAAAATCGTCTGCGGTTTATTTAAATAATGTTTCACTATTTTAAACGCATTGAAATTTATATAAGGTTCATTACAAGAGACTTACTACAGAATATTGTGTGTATAGCAGTCATCGTTCATTTACAGGGACACACAAAAGAATTCTCTACTGTATGTTAACAATAATTCCTGGAAGTGCGTTTTAAGTTACTGAATGCGATTTTAATTTTAAATCGCTTTTTGTATATTACGTGGTGTGTATAAATTCTGTAGATCCTATACAGGGAAGTACAAAAGTTCGGGAACACATTTCCGTATTATTTAACTCCAGACGGAGAATTTTAAACTGTGCTACGTGTTTCCTAACTGAACTAAAATTTAGCATCCTATGTAGTATATATACAAATCTATAGATCCTATACAGGGCTGAATAAAGTATTCGGATTACTTAGATGTTATCTTTTAGCTTATAAAAGAGTATGATTCGTAAAATTATTTTGGAAGCGTTGGAAAGTGTTACATAATCTATGCTTGACGCATGATTTTTCGTTCTTGTTTTTTATTAAATTGAGATTTTGATATGGCCTTTAAATAATATAAGTTGTATAATTAAAAAAATTAATTATCCATTCTCCAATAAATAAAACAGTATCCTACTACTGACCAAAATTTACGGAGTTATAATATTTTGAATTTTATGAATTTTCAGCGCTGAAATAAAGCGTTTTAGAGCCGGAAAACGCTGAAAAATCATATACATCATAAAAAAAAAAAAAAAGTTTAAAAAGAATTTTTTCCATCTTATTTTTTTTTCCCTTGAAAAAACAACTTTTACGTTACTTGATGCAACGACAGAACGTATTTTTGAAAATGTTAAGGCATGTGCGATTTCCAAAGAATAACTAAAGTACTAGAATAACTAAAAAGAGATGCCAGGTTCACTACATAGAAAATAAGAATTTCAGGCTAATTCTGTTTCGATATGTGGGAAATTGTTTTCTCAGTCTTAGTTTTCGAGTCTTAGCACGAACAAACAGGCAGTCAGATGGCAGACAAGCAGACAAACCGAATTGATAAACTCTTTTCAACATCCTTCGAAAGTGTTAAATTAATTCAGAAATCCGTCTCAATATTGAAATAGTAACAAACTTTAACAATTTTTATGCGAAGATCTAATTTTACCACCAGAATAGGAAGTTATGTCCAAGATATGTGTTCTCACGAAATTTCTATGATTAGTTTCAGATATAGTCAATATGAAAAATTTCTCTCGGAAGTGAAAATCGTTATTACTTTCTTACATCTATAATAGAAGAAAATATTGTAATCGACTTCCGTTTTTTACGGATTTACAAGTCAGAAATCCCTAAAAATATGTTTTTACAAAATGTCTGTCTTTCCGTGTGTGTGGTCCTCTTTATATCATCGAAAAGTATATGAAGTTGTTTATTGAATTGGAACTAAATTTCATTTATATGTTTTTAGCTATGGCCAGCAGGTCCCAGTTGAATTTGGGGTTATTCCGCCGAAAGGAAGCGCTGTGATAACGATTTTTGTTCCATTTTCATTATTGTAATCATCGAAAAGTGTTTGAAGTTACGCATAGAATTGGATGGAATTTCCTATATATGTTTTTGGCTATGTTCTTCCCAGTTGAATTTGAGGCTATTTCGCCTGAAGTGGGCGCTGTGATAGCTATTTTCTCGATTTTTCGTAGTTGTGTTGTACATCAGCTGCTCGTGCAACGAAGGGTGCCTCACATCCAGATAAACCGGCGATTTGAAAGCAGCTGATGTAGAATAGAATGACGAAAAATATTGATTATATTGGTGCTGTGATAGCGGGATTGTGTTTTGGGATTGGCACATCCGACTAGTTTTAAGGTTTACTTATAATACAACTTTTTACAGTAAAAATTATAACGCCATTTCCCGTAATTTTGAAATTTGCACATTCATGTCTCTGCGACAAGGAGGACGAAATGACTTAACGAGCAGAACGTAGATATAAAATGCAACTCATGCCAAAAAAATAATTATATATATATATATATATATATATATCTTACTTATAATAAAATCCAAAGGCGAGAAAGTGTCTGTAACGGTACCGGGTTGTACCACTCTGCGATTCGACCATAGTTAAACGCCATGTTAGGCTTACTGAAAAAGAAGTTATATTACCTACTTTCGTCGTTTAAATATTTGTAAAAGCATATTCAAGCTTTTAAATCTTTTAATTTTGTTTAAAACCTTAAAACACTATTTCATAAAAAAAAATGTATATTAACATTTCTGTAAAAAAAAAAAATTATGTAAGCACTTTTTTTTTTCAGAATGCGGTGATTTATTTCCTTGGGAGAGATTTGAGGTTGATTCAGTATAGTGTCGCCATCTACTGGCGGATTTTGAAAAATTTCTTCCATCCTTCCGGATTTAGGGTCCTCCCGAAATTCACGATTATTTGACAAAATTCATGTTTTTTTTTCGTGATTCTTTGACAAAATTTGCATTTTTTCTGCTGTTCTTTGACAAAATTTCATTTTTTCGTAGTCCTTTGAAGAAATTTGCGTTTTCTTTTTGCGATCCTTTGAGGAAATTTGCGTTTTTTGCTATTCTTTGACGAAATTTGCCTTTTATTCACGATTTTTTGACAAAATTAGAGTTTTTTCTGAGATTGACGAAATTAGCGGTTGTTTTTTTCGATCCTTTGACGAAATTTCACTTTTTTCGCGATCGCTTAACGAAATTAGACATTTTTTCGCATTGCTTTGAAGAAATTTGTGTTTTTTTTTTCTAGACTCTTTGAAGAAATTCATGTTTTTCCGCGATTATTTGACGAAATTCGCAGTTTTTTTTTTTTGCGATCCTTTAACCAATTTTTTTTTTTTATGTGATCCCTTGATGAAATTTTACATATTTTTCGGAGTCCTTGGAAGAAATTTGCGTCTTCTTCGTAAGACTTTGACGGAAATCGCGTTTTTCTGCAATTTGTTAACAAAATTAGAGTTTTTATGCAATCCTGCAACGAAATTTGCGTTTTTATTTTCGGTACTTTGACGAAATTCACGTTGTTTCCACAATCCTTTGATGAAATTTTCTATTTTTTCTGAAAACGATAGACATAATTGATTTTTTTTCTGCGACTATCGTTCAAAATTCGAGATATTTATGTTCGAAATTTTGGACTGAAGACTTAAATTTTCGAAATCGAATGCCTTAAATTTTTAGGAAAACTTGAACAGAATCACCCCTGATGAAATAAATACATAACTATTTTTGGTTTCTAACGAATCGTAATATAAATTAATTTTAAACTAAAATTTGAGAGAAAAATGATTTGTTTTTAATTTCGGGAAGAGAAGGGGAGGGGGGGGGCGTGTTCACCCGCCACTGAAGTAACAATATCTTAGTGATTAAACATTGAAACACAATGGACTGAAAAAAAATTAGGAATCTGTAAAATTTTCGAAAAATTTCAGAAAGTCTAAAATTTTAGTAAAAATTTACAAATTTAGAAAATTTTCGAATTTTTCTTTCCGGACTTCGGGTTTTTCCGGATTTTGTATTTTCGGATAATGGGTCATATACTGTAAAATGATTCTTTCTTATCAAACGTAATTAAAATATAAGAAATGCATAGTACAGCGTAATTTCCATTTAATTTTGCTTATGTAATCAAACAATGAGTTATGGTAAGTCAAGCTGTTTAAAAACTCATTGATAACACTTTTTTACAAAAACTTTCGCACATGGATTATTTGTTAATATTTGATTTTGTCCAATTGTTGAACTATTTCAGAAATTTAATACTAAGTAAATATATATATACATATATTTAAAAAATATATATGCAATACCATAATGTATAAGAAAAAATATCAAAATGAATTGTTAAGATTCAACATGAAAAGATATCATAAATAAGACATCATAAATGACTTGTATTTAGGCAATTGGGACTTGATAATTCTGTCTAAATTCCACAAATTTCATTTCATTTAATTCCATTTATTCAATTTTTATTTAATTTCTTATTCTTTCAATGTTTTTGATTCCATATTAAGTGTGTTGGGGAATCTTTCATTGTTAACTAATTATTTCATACTTAATTATTTCATTGTTTAAGTTGGTGTTATGATAATGTTTCATTTATGGTTATATATATATATATATATATATATATATATATATATATATCCTTATTATTTTTATTTGTAGAAATCATTTGTCCTTTTTAAAATGTATTTTTCTACAATACAAACCTTTCAATAATAAATCTCCATGCTGTTTGTTTGTATGAAGTCTTATGGAAATGAAACGCAGATCAACAATCCGTCATTTTTGACGGGGTTATATACTAGTATATATATATATATATATATATATATATGATATATAAAAAATTTATTTCCTTCGCAAATCCTTCACATTTATTTCGCATTAGTCCTTTAAATTAATCTAACTTCTTACATAGTTTTTATTTCCTTAATTCTTAATAATATTAATTCCTATTTAATGTCCTTTTAAAAGTAAATACCCGTATATTAATAATTATCTTATTCCAAATCTTAATCTAAAATTTTAAGTTCATTCGTAACTTTTATCAGCTCCCCAATCTAAAATTCCGTGAGACGCTTTTCTCATTTCGAATGTTTTTAAAAAAGCCATTTTTTTTTAATTTTTATTCCATGCTCGGTTTTGCGCGCTAGGTATTTTTCACTTCAAAATTAATGCGCGGCTCGAGAGGAATTCTTTCGTGTTAGAGCTTCTCCCTCGCGCCTCATTCGCTGGGCTGGAGCTCGTCTCTCGCTCATTGGTTTGTGAGCTCGTGACGTCGTATTCTGTATGTCTACGCTCCGTGAACAAAATTCGCTTGCATGCTTTGGAGACGAGATTTTTGACTTGTTTGGAAGTGTAACCAAATGGGTATCTGGTGTTGTAGTCACGTAGAATTTTAATACAGCTCTTTAAGATCTTTTAAAACGATGTAGTGAGCCATCGTGAAGCCTGAGGGCTATAAGTTTATACTTGTGGGAACTGTTACTGCATCGCTCTTATTCATAAATAAACGATTTGTCTGGAAATTGGCTGGTCTTTATTGACGAAACTCTTCTGGTGTCTCATCATTGCCTCGCCTCATCGCCATGATTATTGATATCGACTGCAACCTTCTATATCTTTAACAAACTATATATATATATATATATATATATATATATTACGGCATAATACTGGTACATCAGCCAGTATTATACCGTAAAATTAACAGTAATAAAGAGTAAAATAAGCATTTCTGCTTATTTTACTGTTTACAGTAATACGCTGTAAACAAAAAATACATAAGCAGTAATACGCGCATGCGCGGCAGCGTATTACTGCTTATGATTAATATGCATTACATGCATAAAAAAAATTTAAACAAACACAAATAATCAACATAAATATCAACTTTCTAAAAACAGGAATAAAAATTGTCAAAGGATAAGGTAACAAACGGTTCTCTGCTTCAGCGATTGAAATTGCAGGAGCCACAGTGTTTTAGTAATAGTAACACGATTTGATTAAGAAGAATAAAAAGAGGGTGAATAAATTTCATTGTTCAATAACCTGTACATCCTTCCGTCTATTCAATCAGAGTGGCAAAAATAGGTTAACCGCTGAAAAATGGCGTATTATATTGGATTGTCTAGTAAAATCTTAGTTTTCTTTCGATTTCGAAGACGAAAATTCAAAAACATTCCTTTTAAAGTTCGATGTGTATCCTCATTCAATTACTCACGTACAGACAACTCTCTCTCACACACAAAAATAATAAATAAATAAATAAAATAATAATAAAATAATAATAATAATAATAAAAATTAATCGCCAAATTGTGCAAAGAAAAACTAAAATAGCTATTCGACTGGAAATTGTCTTTTTTTAGTTTATAAAATAAAATAAAATAAAATAAAAGCTTCGGAGGCCGTTGCCTTATTGAAGTAGTAACACATTTTAAAACTTTAACGCTATAATCTTAAATTTAACTTTATATGTCGATTATAAAGTACATTTTAACTTTGGATACCCGATTGGATTGAAAGGCATTTGGTCAAGAAGTTTTAAGAATCGAAGTTTTAACCTCCTAATATTATTTTTAAAAATATTTTCATTCATATCTCCTGTAATATTTTTTCATGCTGATTTTTTTTATTTTCTGTGGTGTTAGTATTAACCATCCTAAACATAATTATGCGATTTTTATACATTTAAAAAATACATATGTGAAACATAAAATCAATATTCGAAAAAATATATATATATGTATATGTGAATTTTCATCTAATGAAAAATTTCAGCTCGATCCGATTTGTTATTTTTGATTATGCTTAAAAAAAAGCACCACAACAAATTGGGAACCATATAATCATTAATAAAATAATAATTTCATAAGATTTTTGGGGGGAAAAAGTTAAAAACCCTACGTTTTAATTATTTTTTAGAATATTTAAACGATTTGTTTATTTATTTATTTATTTTTCTAACACAAATGATACTTATCATTTGAAAAATATTCCTCATAATTCCTCAGCTTTAGTTTCCTAAAATGTTTTAAGACTTCGCTAGAGAATCGGTGTTTATTATAAAGGAATTAAAATACAATGTCGAGGATATTCTGATGCAACGTACCTTTTAACAAATTTAATTTAACTTTATATTCATTTTATCCGGCTTTACAAATTCGACAATCTGGTAAGCCAGAAAAAAGAAAATACTAGTCGCCAGTAAAAAATATTTACCCACCATCCTCTTCCCCGTCATTGATTTTTTTTTTAAAAATAAAAAAATAAAGAGTGTGTTTATGAATTAATTGAGAAAAAATAACAAGCATAGTTTTAAATTATTAGTTACATAGTTTAGAATAGTACACAATTTAGAAAGATAATATAAACTATGTTTTCTAATGAAACTTATAAAGTTTATAATCACTTATATTATATTGACAAGTTATATAAACATCAGATTTGAAACTTACAAAACTCTCGAGCAATTTTTAGCATTGTATCCAATTTTAGATGTCACAGAGGCTGGATTGACACTGTTTCTTCCTGTTTTATTGAAATATCCTCCCCCACACATTCTAGCTGTCTATAGCTGAAAAGAATGGTGTTTTCTGTGCATGGGTTGGAAAATGCATTTTTAGTTCTTCCATTAAAAGTATGAGAGAAGAGGAAGATCACTGCTTGCCGAGCACGAGTAGGAATCGGGGAAAGAAAAAAAATGTCATTTGTGCTCATTTCTTATGTCAATTTTTTAACAGAAATGCCTCCGAAAGATTAAATAACTTGGTCGCCAGATGAAAACACTTGGTAGCCAGTGGCGACCTGGCGACCGCATTTGTCAAGTCCTGCATTTTATGTTCAACACAAAACGAAAATCTCTTTCCATTGACGTATTTCAGTTTATTGCCAGTGCGGTACCTCATATTTAATTTGATTTTATGATTAATCCCCTCATCCTTTTTCCCCCTTTTCAATTTGCTTTGAGCAATCAATTGGAAAATGTGGTAACTATGCCACAAATGTTCGCTGTTGAAATAGATTTAATGCTTGAAAATTATGTCAAAAAGTCACTAAATTGAGCTACAAACAAATTTCATTCGAAAATACTTTTTCCCCTCTAGTCAATGATGTAAAAATTAAAATTATGCGATATTTAGGAGTCGTGTAGGGGCAGTAAAAACAAAATTCAAATCTTTACCACCATTGTTATATATTTAAAAAATTAGCAACCGCCCAAAAGTGACCTATGAATTTATGGAGACGACGAAAAAGTCCGCAGTGAAAGAAATAGGACGTCATTTCCAAATAAATATGGGAAATTATAAAGAAAATGTAGCGAGATTGATTCATAGTTTATTTAAACATTTGCAACAATCGTGAAATTGATTCTTTTATAATAATAATAATTAAAAAATGAAATCTTGATGCATTAACAGAGGGGGGGGGGGCGGGGGAAACCCTCTTGCTTTTGTTTTAATGGAAATTGTTTGAAAATTCTAATTCGGTTCATAAATTGTTTTTTGAAGTTTTTTTTCCTTTCTTTTTTAGTATTAGTGATAAATTCAGCCCTATAGAAGATATATTCTGAAGATATGAATTACATTATGCATGGTTAATAAGTAATGTTAAATGAATATTTTATTCTTTATTTATTTGAAACTTTATTTTCTTTTCAATATAATTTTAAGAAAATATACTGTAATTCGCTGTCATAAAAAAAAGAATGTCGTAATTTTTGTTATAAATTTTAAAATGATTCTTTAAAATACCACGGGATTGGAAAAAAAGAACAAAAAGGGCCGATGCAATTATCATAAAAATTTATAAACCTTTTAACTAATGAAATTTATTTCATATATTTGTCGCTAGATGGCAGCACTATTCGTTCCCATTCATGCGAGTGGATTGGATGTGCAATAAAAACAAAGAAAAGCTCATCCAGACGAAAGCATTTTATTTTATTTAAGATTTTCGACCGTTTAATCAATAGTAAAAGGCACAAAGGGAACGAATTCGTAGAGGCTTGTTGAGTTACCTGTTTTAGATAAGCTTGGTAAAATCTAGGATTAAAGCATTGTTTTTCTAATGTAATCCCTGAACTTCTAAGCGATTAAATTTAAATCAAGGGATTTCCTTAGTACCATGTTAAAAAGCAAGGTATTTGTACGGAAAATAGATTAATGAGTTTGGTTTGTGTTGAAATATGCTATAATTTTTTCAAAACATTTAATTTTATGTATTCATATTGAGTAGAATAGATTATTGTTTCGACCATCTTCGGCAGCAGAATGAATACATAAAGGGATTTTGACATCAGAAATTTATGAATCAGAATCATATATTATATATGATCATTAAACGGCGAAAATATATTTCTCCAAAGACGATGCAGTTTTATTCGACAAACATTTATATTGTTACCTATTTAGCCTGATTTCTTCTAATGTAGCTAGTAGCTACAGTAATGTAATAATTACAGGGAAAATAATAAAAACCCTGATTTCGGTAGTGTGAAAAAAAAAAAATTAAATTGTTTGGCGATATATTATTTGAAAACGCATAAAATTCTTGACTTCCAAGTATTACTGGTTAATGACTTCCAGGACACAATAGCTTTGAATTTAGACTTTTACGATTGTAATTTCCTTTTGTCGGCCACCTATTCTCCATGTCCCCCTATTTTTCTAAACTTGTCCGTTGTTTAACTAAAATTCATATATTTATTTTCTCTGTACTTTATAAAATTACTAAACACAGTGAACTTTGTCTAAGGTGGAATCGATTGGGACCGAGAAAAGTTTCCGCCGTAGAGAGTATTCCAGAGACAAGGTTTACTGTATTGAAAATCGTTCTGTGGAACATAAAATATTTTCACGTTAGACAGATTTCCGTCTTTCACAGAGTCTGTTACTGTATTAGTTCAGAATGTTAAATAAATTTTCAATAAAGAAAAAATGAAACAAAAATTATTAAAAATATTATAGTAGCGGCCGCTTGTCTAAGAATCCCTTACTAATACGCCCATAAATTGGACCGTTTTTCTGAGAACGGACTGTATTGATACCATTAACATGTCCAATCTTTTTAAGTTGGGTACCTCTCTCACTTGGATGTTGGACACTCAAAAAAGCCCTAAGTCGACACTTACTTCTTATTTAAAAGAGGAAAAGAATCAATTAATTATTTTCACGGTATTCAAAAAATTCGCCTTTAAAACTTCTTCTGTATCAGGGCTGCCACTGATGACTGTTATCTAATTCTATCTCGCATTACTTTCTCAAAACAAAAATTTGTCACATACACTTGCACAACATGTGCAAGCGAAATATACTACATTTTTAATAGTGGTGCGAATGGAATATAAAAGTAGTCGACAGTGGCAGCCCTCTTTTCTGGATAGCTATAAATGTACCTAAACACTAATGGTTTTAGTGGTCACAATTTTTTGAAAATATCTTTACTTTTTCCATTTGAAAGATTTACAATTCGAATCTTCCTAATTTTATATTTTAATTTTTTTTTTTATCCCGATAAAAAGCAAACTCTTATAGCAAAAATACCCATGTTTAATGGGACATTTCCAAGTTAAAAACAAAATTAAATATTGAGTTTAAAGCAAAAATTCCAAGTTCTGATTTCTTTTGTTGTGTCGTAATTATTAAACAAAATAATTATGTTCCTTTTTTATTTATGGCTATTGCTTTTAGATTAAACAAATAATATGTATTCAAACAGTGAATTCTTAGTTATATTAAGGATATATAATTGTAATTAAATTGGAAAATTCATTAGCACCTCTGTAAGTTACACATATTTTTATGGAACCGTTTAAATTCAACTCTGAGAGTTTTCGTTGTATATTTAAAATGTACTAAAGTTACATTTATTTATTCTATAATTTTTCTGTTGTGCAACATTTACAGTAATGCCATCATTTTGAGTCTTAAATGTTTTTTCTTTCTTTCTTTCTTTCTCTTTAATTCCCTAGAAAACTACTTTCGTAGCGATTTGTTATTTATTATTTTTAGCATTAGCTATTTATTTTTAGCATTAGCTATTTTTTCTTATTTTTAGTATTAGCTATTAGTCATTTATTATTTTTAGCATTAAGTTTTACAGTGTGGTTAGATGCCTACAATGCATGCTTTTAATAAAATGTTGCATCATTTTAGTCTGGAAGGCAGCATCACATTTTGGTAACCAATTTTAGTGTGGATGATTTTCATGTATATATGATAGATTAAATGGTACAGATAACGAAACTGTCATTCAGCTGGCGCACCAGCGGAAGGTGGAGGTTGCCATATTAACATCACAAAGCCTGCTACAATGCGAAATGAATGGCAACCCGATTACAGATGTTATTCAGACTCTGCACCATCATCAGCAATCGAGTTGTTATTCATTTCTCATTGCAGCGGAGTGTATTTTGCTATGGTAACAGCTACTGCTAGTACGCCAGCTGACTATTAGTTTCGTTATCTGTCCATCTAATCTATCATTACCTATGAAAATCATCGTCGCTAAAATTGGTTACAAAAATGTAACGCTGCCTCGCGGATTATTTGTTTACCCATGCTATAATTATATCGTGTCAATCTGAAAAGTGTCGAAGTGATTGAAAATCTTTATTAATGTATGTAGACAGTATTGTCCTTTTGCTATACATTTCAGCTCGTATTGTATAGGAATTATAATTGAATTAGATTTTGCAAAAGAGTTATGTGTACATTTGACCTGCCTTTTTCTATCTTCGACCTACTTTATAATAATTTTATTTGTTGGCACAAGAGATAAAATAGCCGATTAGCATCGATAATTGTTTCTTTGGGAAGCTAATTAATTATGCTACTTTGCTTATGCGTGGAGAACAAAAAAGTACTTTGTTAGGATGCGCTTCTTTGTTCTGTGTATCTGTACCCAGCATAAATTAGCCACACAATGGCTATTTTTTAAAGCAATGTTAAATGAATTTAAAATGGCCGCTGAATTTTTATTTGTCTGGTGTTTTGTGGCGATCTTCTATTTTTGTGTTGGTGTCATTTCTTGACATGTGTGACGCGTGACAGATGTGCTGATACTTTTTATTATGCATGCATTATCTAGAGATGATAATGGTCAGTTCGAATTTAAAGATCGCCAGACTTATCTTATAAGAATGTATTCTACGCAACCCTGGCGAAAATTTCCAAAATCCTAGCTAACATCCGAAAATGCAAGCTGCATTCTTTCCATGCACAACTTTTCATAATTGCAGATTAATGTCCTTAGATATATTCAACTCATCTTTTATGTCGTTGGGAAAATGCATAAATTATTTTAGATATCTGATGTTGTTGATTTAAAAAATTAATATTTTTTTATTGTTTTAACACGTTCGCTACCGAGAACGCATACATGCCGTCGCGTGGTCGCTCATTTGACATTCCACTGACGCCACCTATACGTTCTCTGAACGCAACATGAGAATCTGATGGAACGTAGTTCGAGTGCGTTAAGTTTAACCCAGTAGTGAATGTGTTAAAACCATGCGCTAACATTTTACATTTAAGTTTATTTTATGGGGGGAGGGGGGGGGGGGTTACAACCCAAGCAGCACAAAATGGTTGGGCCAACGCTGGCTAATTGTCATTCACATTCCATATAAAAAAAATGAATGCGTCAAAAAATGTCTAGTATTAGCTTTTCCAAAATGATACTGATAGCTTTTATTAAAAACTAGCTGATCCGCCGGGCGTTGCCCGTCCCTTGTGACAACCTATCTCTTAAAAAACGAAACTCTGTCCCAGATCCCCGCTGCCTTTGTACGTATGCCGGGCTTGCTGGCGTGAAAAATTTCTTAATTCCACCTTCCACTGCAAGGGGTGCGCATTCTGTTCTATAACAAACCTCTTCTCGAACGAACCTCCGGCACTCCTGAGTTCCCGTTGCCTACGGCACCGTATAGAGATAATAAGGGACGAATATTATTAATTTTTTAGGCTTTTAAAGGACCTCAGAACGCGAAAATGAAATCGGAAAGCTGTAGTTGTAGAAAAATTGGATTTTATTCGTAAATGGTGGTGATACAACTTATCTGTACCTGTAGGATGAAATGGAATGGAAATATTATGATGGAGTTATGTACCAATTCTTAGGAAAATCTGAGATTTATTACAGTGAAAAAAGCATGAAACTGAAATTAAAACTCCCTCTATTGGTGAAAGAAAAGTACTAAAAATAAAAGATGACTGGTGAAAAAACTTTTTAAAAATCCTATGCAACAACAACAAAAAAATAATAATAGTTACAGAAATCGTACCATTAGTGAAGAAGAAATCGAAAAATTCTCAAAAATGCATTATTAGGAAATAGCGGTTTAGAGTTACTAAGTGATGAACGTAAATTAATTTTTAAACTTTTCAAGGATCCCAGAACACGAAAATAAAGCTAGAAAGCTGTGGGACAAACTGTAAGAATATTTAATTTTATTCGGAAGTGCTAGTGATGCAATGTATCTGCAGGCGACCTAAAGTGCAGGAATTTAATTCAAATATTATGAGGGAGTTATATACCAATTCTTAGGAAAATCTGATAATTATTACTATGGAAAAGAAAGAAAGAAACGCCGAAAAAGATTATTATTACTAGAAGAAAGTGGTAGCTGGAGACAAGGTAATTTTTTGTACTGCATAGTAGCTCGAGTACTTAAGAAGTTGTTAGGGGAAAAAACCCTGGTACATCGGTTCTAAAAATTGAATAAAAGGGGGTCTATTTATTAACATGAACGCGATATTTAATATGGGCCCCGAAATGCCCGAAGCAGAAGTAAATTCAACACGATCCTCTCTTCTGTCTAGGTCATTTTTATTCGTCGTCGGGTAAGTTTTTTGAAAAAAAAATTAAGAAATGTTACCGACCGATTTTAACAAAATTTGGATTTTTGAATTTTTAAAAATACTCTGTGTATATATTGTGAGTTTCAAATCTATACCTTGAATAGTTTTCTTAGTATTCGAAGATAAGTGAAAATGAAAAAATTTTACTGTCTGCGATTTTCAAATCATTCGTTACTTTTGCGGTTTGATATTTCTTCAGCGCTAATTTCAGATATAAAGGTCGCATTTTCGTAGCGATGTTTAATGAGTTTTTAATTAATATATCGACTAATTATCAAAATATTAAATCCGGACCTCTGATGCATCAGGACTTGCCTTGGTTATTGCCTAGGGCACATCACCCAAATTTTCAGACTTCTAGGCGCGCTAGATTTTCCTAGCCATCACAGACACACTCACAGAGAGAAACTTTCTTTTACTAATATAGAGAATGCAGTTGTATTATTTATTTCACTCGATAAAGGTAAGAAATTATTTTGATTTTTTTTTTTTTTTTTTTTTTTTTTTTTTACTCTGGGTCAAAAATTTCATTCGCATGTACCTCGTGAGATCTATATTTAATATTGATCTACACTGCAAAAAAAAATGGTTGATTTTACAGTAAAATTAACAGTAATAAACAGTAAAATAAGCAGTAATACGCTGTAGCATATTACTGCCTATTTTTTTACGGTATTTAATTTTACGGTATAATACTGGCAGCTGGGATGCCAGTATTATACTGTAAAATCAACATTTTTTTTTTTTTTTTTTTTTTTTTTTTTGAGTGTACAGGAATTTAGCAACACAATTGAGGGGGTCGGGGCAAGAGAGTGCCAAGCCACATTTTTGAATTTCTGAGATATTTCAATATGAAAATTTGATCAAATACTCGAATCAAGATATATAACCTAAAGTTTTTTCGCCAATGTCTTAGTAACATTTCAGATATTCTGAGTAACAATATGGCATTACTTTAATGATATTACTATTACGTTTTTTGTAAATTAGCTATCTTCATTGGGGGCATAAACATCTGGGTCAAAAACGAAACCTGCCACATATGCTGCCATTAAGAGGCATTAGAAACAAATTATATCTAGGATATTCTAATTTACAATATTAAGCACCAGATTGCAGTGTTAGATTTATTTCACCAGAAATGTGGCTTGGCACTTTCTTACCCCTACCCCCTCAATTCTAAATTCTGACTATTTGCATATTTTCGGAAAAGCAAAAAGTGATTAGAGATTTAGTTAAGAATTCTGGAAACTTCGTCTCTGTGCGACGGTCAAATGATTCATTTTTAATAATACCTAATCTAAACACATTTGAAAATGTGTTCTTTACGGTCGGTCTTTTCTAACGTCCTTCTGTAAAGCCTCTAACGTCCACTTAGAAGATGAATACACCCGTTGCATTCTCATAAAAAGAACACGTTCCGAATATTTTACTTAATACAAGTGCTGTTCATGCACAATTTTTAAAAAAATCTCTCAGCTCCGAATCCATTTATCTGAAAACACTCCTTTCTGTGCAGAGAACCGACAGGGATTGTAAATGTTCTCTACGAGGGCGTGCGCTCTCTTTTATCCAGCCTCAATCTACCGGTTCGTTGCAAACGATTTCAGAATGGTTTTTATTATAGAACCTGTGGCTCTCAATATTCCCACGCCACCAAAGCTCGACTTAGAAAATTTAGGGCGCATATTGAGAGGTAAGGGCACTCATATACTTACTTGTTGGATAGTACTGAATGGATTTAAAATTGAATATTCATTATTTTCTTAGAGTTGCAAGTGCATAGAGCATGATAAATAATCTTATTGCTGCTAAATATATCCATTTTGCAAATAAGTTATATTACATTCTAATAAGGACACTTAGCTATGCCTGTTTGGAGCTCCCGAAATTCCAGGGCCTAAAGCCCAAGCCTTATGGACCTAGGCGGAAATCGGGTATTACAAGACGCCATGTATCAGGTGGGAGTCGGCGAGATCTCAATGTGCCACTGTCCTCCTTTACTTTTACACAAGACTCACTCAAGGATGATAATAAACAAGAACGAAAAATCATACATCAGGCATAGATTACTACATATTTTCCAACACTAACATAATATTGTTAAGATATTTCAATTTTTTCCTTCAGTTAAATGAGATATCTAAATAAACAATTTAAAAAACAAATAACGCAGTAAAAATTCATTTTCAGCATTGCTGTTCAGGGTATTCTTTTGTCGTCCCTGTAAATGCAAATTATTTTTTACTCCACAGAAAGCATGTTGTAGTCCACCTTATTTATGTATATCAATCTCATTATATTTGAAATATCGTAACATCATTAAAATGCGCCACAAATGATCCCCCCCCCCCCCCCCCAAATAGGACATAATGTTACGGAGTTATTTTGTACGTCTCTTTAAGCGAATTATAAATACTACACTTTTTATTTTCAATGGCAAACATTCAATCGTAAACCTAAGTAACGCATAAAAAATTACATGTCAATCGGATGAGTGTATTTACGAGAGTTGGAACACGGCCAGAGCAAAGAGACAAACCGAAAGCATCTTAAACATTTTTCAACTATGTTGAAAAGTGTTAAAAAAGTTAAATTAAAAAAAATGGAGAAAGCCTTCGATAGGTTTTTATTTGTGAATTGGTGTCCGTATTCGCAAATGCTCCGTGAAATGTTTATCTCTTTTTAGACACAACCGGGACAAAAGTCCGTCCCAGCCGGTCTCTTAAATTGGGGACGTATTGTACTCCTGTATAATGTTTATTTTTCAACATAGAAGATACATTTGATATTAGAGGTTAAAATTGTTCATCCCCAAAGCAGAATACTTTGCAATGTTCTGCAACGAACTTCAGTTGATAAAAAATGTTCTGCGGGAATAAAAAATAAAGACACAGGGATATTTTCTTATATATGAAGAAGTGCAATTGCATCTTTTATAGAAATGTAAAAGCCATTTTGTAAAATGCTGACATGCACACACGAAGGAAACTAATGGCGAATTTTGCGATTTTACCTGATCGAATAATGAATTTCGTGGTTTCTTCCGACAATCGATTGACGATTTTTGCAATATTGCAGATTTTTCCGTATGTCAACTTGCGAATTTCGCATTTTTTTCTTTGACGAATTGTCGAATTTCGTAATATTTTTTTCCCGCAACTGATTGAAGAATTTCGAGATACTTTCAATAATTCACTGACGAATTTTGGGTTTTTTAACTTCAACCGATAGGCGAATTTTGCAATATTTTTCTTGGACCGATTGGCGAAATTCATAGTTTTTTTCCTGCAACTGATGCACGAATTTCGTGATTTTTACCAACGACTGATTGGCAATTATTCCAGCTTTTTATAGCGGGAGATTGGAAAAAATTGTGGAATTTTTTTCCATGACTGATCGAAAAATTTCGTGATTTTCCTGACGATTTTAGGGTTTTTTTTTTTTTTTACATGTGACTGATAGGCGAATTTCATTAAATTTTCTTTTTATCGATTGACAATTTTTTAAGGGTTTTCTTGTGAGTGATTGGATCGATGAATTTCCAATTTTTTCCAACGATCCACTAAAAGATTTCGCAATTTTTTTGATAGCCCAATTTTGTAATATCTATTTACTTTCTACCGATTGGCTAACTTTGTCGTGTTTTGTGACTAACTGGCAAAAATTCTGGATTTTTTCCATGACTGATTGACGAATTTCTAATTTTTTCACACGTTAACACTGACTTCTTTCGCGTTTTTTTTTTCTCACAACTGATTGGGGAATTTTGCGAAATTTTCCTTGTACCAATAGACAAATTTTGCAGCAGCTTCTTGCGACCCATTGGAGAAAATCTTGAAAATTGTTTTCCGTTACTGATAGACGAATTTCGCATATATTTATTAGCGACCGTTTGGCAAATTCCGTGACATTTTCTTTCTACTGATTAGCTAATTGATTTTGCTTTTCCTTGTGAACGATTGATAAAAATCGCGCTTTTTTCAGTGACCGATCAACCAATTTCTTGTTTTACCCACAACAGATAGGTGAATTTTGCGATATTTTCTGTCTGTTGATTGGAAAACTTTGTCGCTTTTTTGCAATCTATTGGCCAATTCTGGGATTTTTTTGACGACTAATTGATGAATTTTTGATTTTTTCCGACAATCCACTGACAAATTTCACTTTTTTTTTTTTTACCTGTGATTGATTTTAAAATTTTGCGATATTTTTCTTGTACCAATAGACAAATTTTTGTAGCTTTTCCTTGAGACCAATTGGAGAAGATCGTGAGTTTTTTCTTCGAATGTTCGATGAATTTCACAGTTTCTTCCTAATTTTGCGATTTTTTAACTACGACAGAATTACAAATTTTGCATTTTCCTTGTACTGTAGTCAAATTTTGAGGCCTTTTCTTGCGACCAATGAAAGAAAATCGTGGGTTTTGTTGCAGTTTTTTCCGACAATGCGCTGGCGAATTTTGCAGTGTTTTTTACCTGCGACCGATTGGTGAAAACCGTGGATGTTTTTCCGTGACTGTTCATCAAATTTTGCATGTTTTTGCACAACAGGCTGTAGAATTTCCTGATTTGTTCTCCATAATTGACTATCGTACTGCGCAAGATTTTTTCACGACCCATTGATCAATTCCGCACTCTTTTTACATGAACGATTAAAGAATTTTGATATTTTTTCCCCGGCCATTGAGTGACGAATTTCACGATTTTCCTTCGATTGAATGGATATTTTTCTTGAAAATGATAATTTGAAATGTTCTGCAGGGAAGGCCATTGTTCTGCGACGTACGTCGCACTTTTAAGCATATTCTGCTTTGGGGTATGTTCATCAATTATCCATAACTACATGAAAAAAAGTTTTCATTTTCTTCCGTTCGGGTTTTGGGTTGAAATGTGTCGGGTTTCGGGTCAACGGGATTTTTTCTGTCTGTTTTTGGGCTGACTTCAAGTGGTATTTCCGAGCTTGGGTATTGTTTAACCGGGCCCAGGCTTGACTCTAATCTAAGACCCAGTGACAACATCAAAAATATATTTCAAATTTTCTTATCTAAACACAATACAAAAATGTATAATGGAAGCTTTTGAGCCTCTAACTTCATTTAAGAGGTGAATATATCCTTTGCATTCTCATAAAACGAACACTCCAAATAGTCGAAATATTTTACTTAATGTAGTTTCTCAAATGACCTGCTCAAGAACGCGAAATTTTCTGACTCATTTTTAAACGCAAAGGTATAAAATTGGCTATTGAAACGATTTGGAATCGAAATGAATTTTCTGTTTTTTGATAAATAAATTACTTATCGAGTTATAAGCGATTCGTGTTACGTGACATGTTTTTTACATTTGTCTTGCTGCCGCGTCGGGAATTCGGTTCAAAACGCTAACTTTGACAATATTTTCTGAAAGATCTACTGCCTTTGCCAAACAATGGAAAACATCTTTCGATTACATAGTTTCTGAATAAGAACACCTGCCAATTTCATGCGTTTCGGGACAAAAATGAATTGAGAAATGTGTCAGAAAGTAGTTCTTTTGGATCTTAGAACAGCCTTAACAGTAGTGCTGTACACTTGAAAAAAAAAAAAAAAGATTTTACAGTATAATACTGGCACATGCGCGGCATTGTATTACTGCTTATTTTACTGTTAATTTTACGGTATAATACTGGCAGCTAGGATGCCAGTATTATACTGTAAAATCAACAATTTTTCTTTGCAGTGTATATCTCACAATTAAAAAAAAAAAAAATTCTCTTCTCAGAATCTTTCGGAAAACATTCCTTTTTGTGGAGAGAATCGACCGAGTGCGCGCGCCTTCTCTTTCAACCAGTCCCAATCTACCGGTTCATTGCAAACGATTTCGGAACGGTTTTATTATGTAACTGGTCGCTCCCACTATTCCCACGCCACCGTGTGTCACGTGGGAGTCGGCGAGATATCAATGTGCCACTGTCCTCCTCCATTATCTTCCCACAAGATGCATCCGCGGATGATAGAAAAAGAGCGAAAGAATAAAAAATTGGAGAGAGCCTTTGATTCCTTAATGGTGCCTTGCTTTCGATGATCTATTATATCACCTTTTCTTCTGCTTCTGTTTTCTGGATACGTTTTGGGAAAGAAAAAGAGAGCGAAATGTGAAAGAAAATTGGAAACAGGAAAAGAAAAACAATGCGAGTGTCTTCTTATACCTGATATTGTACAGAGTCGGCCCTCCCTTTAGAGGGGGGTCATGTCTTTAGTGGGGGGGGGGGTGTTATATGTCTTCATTAGCAGTTTTTTTATCTTGGATACAAATTAACTATTTTATGACATACCCCGAATTTATTTTATTTCATCAGTGCATCAAATTTGCAGGTATATTCTTAAATATATAAAATTTGCGTGTTTTATCCAGTTACCAAGAAATTATAGTTTCCCATTTTCTTATAGATGCAAAGAATCTTACAGAAAGTTTTCCCGAAGTTCGCATTTTAAGCCGATTTTCGAAGCTCGGCAATCATGTAAATATAGTCTTAGGCGAGCAATCAAATGCAATTCAAAATGTACCACATTTATAGGAAAATTAAAAACGATGTTCGATTCTTTAATGCTTAAACAATAATGCCTGCAATTGTCATGCATTTCTATTTAAAAATAACTCAATGAATATATCAAAAAGATTACAATTTTTAAGCAGTTGAAAAAAAAAAACTTTAATACTTATTTATATTTTTTAAAATGTATTGTTCTATAAAAATATTTTCCGTGCTGTACTTCTGAAGTGCCGACGAAGCTCGCACTGACCTCGCTTACCTTCAATCGACAGTGATGAATCGATTAATCTTAATGCGTAGATGGTTGAGCAAAAAGATTGTATTTTATATTTAAAATCCGATGCATTGGTATTGGAATGCCAAGCGTAAGAAGGTATTAATCCTCTTATGCATGATAATTTCATATTAAGTTATATTGTAAAACAACGCTTATTTTATTTTTTTCCCCTTTTATTACATATAAACCTCATATAAAGCTCAATAATTCTTTTGAAGTAAATGGCAGAACCATTTTCATTTCGAATATTCAGTTGAAAAATTCTCTTTTGACAAATTTGTTTTTACTATGTATGAAAGGATATTTTCTCAAAGGAATTTCCGTCCTTGACAGGAACATGACAGAAAAAGCTTTTTACATTTTACTTTATGTTAATGTATTTAAATTTTAAATTATCGCAAAAAATTATAACTCTTAATAACTTTCTAAATGCTTGTAAACATCATAAGGTTCGTCTTGTAATTTTGTAATTAAATCAACATCATTTCTTCTTCATAATTTATTTCAGATATATTTTGAGTGTTATTTATTTATTTATTTATTTTTCAAATTAATTAAAATATATTCGATGCATGAGAAGGTTGATTCAAAAAGAAAAGAATTTTAAAAGTCAAATATGCCCATACGCATAATTTTATTCAAGAAATTGAGTCTGGGTTTCTACGCTTCCTGAAAATCGGGGAATTTTTCGGTCGTACATTCTCATGGAAACCTCAGGGAAAAGTCCAAAATATACCCCATCATATACCTTATATAAGTTCATTAATACTTGTAAATACTAGAGCAATAGATGGAAGGACCATTTTCTTTTCAAATATTCAGTTGGAAGAACCTCTTTAAAAAAAAAAAAAAAAAAAAAAAATCCCCCATTTAGCACGAGAGATTTTTTTAAAATAATTTCTGCTTATAGATCTAAACAAAAACATGACCAAAAATGTTAAAAAAAAAAAAATACTTTGTGGTGAGGTGTCCAAAGTTGAAGTTATGACACAAAACTAATTAACAACCCTTAATAATAATTTGTTAGTGCTTGTAAACCACCTATCAAGGGGTTCTTTAGTAATTTTGTACTAAAACTATGATTTTTTTTTTTTTTCAAAATACTACATCATTTGTTTTTATTAATCCATTTTAAATCTATTGTAAGTGCAGAAAATAATTGCGTTTAAATAATAACGTTTTTTAAACAAATAGCAATAATAAGCTTGAAGCAATGGAGCAGAAAGAGGTTTGGCGGCTATAAGTGCGACTTACTAATAAATCCCCTTTGTATTATTATTCAACACCTTCCTTGAAGCGATAAAAGCCGTTCAAAAATAAAAATGGAATGCAGTAAAAAAATTATCTGACCACACACAGGTTGTTTTCTCACAGTAATTCTCATAGATATCGGCCTTTCGGAAGATTGTCGAAAGAACGGATTAAAATACAACCACTCATTTATTTGCTAGTTTGCCGACCCCAGCCTTGAACTGCACTGTAAAATATTTTTTGGAACTCCCACCGCGTTGGTGATGTTATTAATGCAGATTTCTTGCTAAGTGTGTTATTAAAATAGTTTCCTCCACAAGAAATCGCTCGATCGCTTCATAATATCGTATTTTTCCTCCTTCTCAAAAGAAATATATTTTTTTTAAACTTGAAAAACTAACTTTTTGTCAATGTAGTTTTTATTTGTACCTTAATATAAATCTCTAGCAGTTCACCAGTTTAATTGCCTTAAACCCTTATTCATGCATGGCAACTTCATATGAGGTTGTATTGAAAAACAACCCCCAGCGAAGTGTGCATTAGCGCCTCTTCTTTTTCGTTTCGCGTGATTTGGCATCTGCGAAACATCTAAAATTATATGTCATTCCCTAACAACATCTAAATTTCATAGGAGGCTCTGAATGCTTGGCAAATTCGAATACAGAAATAAAAAACAGAGCCTTTTCCGATTTTCAGTTGGCAATTCTGACTTTCACAATTTTTTTTTCTGTTTTGCTCGATAGAACATTTTTTTTTCAAAGAATTTCTGCCTTTTGCTTTTTGGAAAGGTGCACAAGGTTTAAATTAGTACAATATTCTATTTAATAACTTAATTATTTTGTGTGCCTGTAAACGTTATATCAGGATCCCTTTGTAATTTTGTAATAATATAAGATTCTTTTCTTTAAAAATCAACATTATCTGTTTTTAATAATCTATTTTAAGTTCAAAATATATTTTTCATTTCATTGAAAAGGATTCATGTACTACAAGTACAGGGTTAAGTAGTACTATAGTGAAGTTAATATTTCCCCCTAATTAAAGACAGTGGGAATTATGCCTTTGACAGTTTTTTTTTCTATTCTGCACGATAGAAGTTTTTTTCATAGAATTTTTGTTCTTGGATCTAACCTAGATATGAACTTTTTTTATGCTTTTTGGTAAGGTGACCAACGTTTAAATTATCATAACCTACTTTATAACTCTTACTAATTTTTTTGTTGTTGTTTGTTTGTTTGTTTGTACCTGTAAACGTTATTTTGGGATCCTTTTGTAATTTTATAATAATTTATGGTTATACTTTAAAAATCAACATTATCTGTTCTTAATAATCTATTTTAAATCTATTTTAAGCGCAAAATATATTTTTCATTCCTTTAAAAAGGATTCATGTACTACAGGGCTAAGTAGTGCTATAGTGAAGTTAATATTTCCCCCTAATTAAAGCCAGTGGGAAAGGTGGGGGGACGTTTTTTATTAACCTTATTTTTTGCTGAAATGTTCTTACTTTGGTACAAAATTATTTTCTTTTTTTAATTCTTGTTCCTTTTTTTCTTTATTTTTATAGGTAAGCTTTTACTGCTTGTACAATGTTTGGAATTATTCAATCCCTTCACACCGTTGAAGTATTGGAAAAGTAATGTATTTATTTCATTTATGTAATTTTGGTTCGATTAGATTGAATTAATCGTAAAATAGTATTTGTACGCAGATGGAAAACTGATAAGAAGCACTACCATCGCATCACATTCTTGCAATGTTTTGTTGTTCCAGATTAAAAAAGAAATATTTAACTGTTAACAATCATTGTTTTTTTTTGTTTTTTAAACTGTGTGTTTTCTTTTGTAATTGCTTAGGGAAAATTTTCGGCTGTGCTATGCGTTTTGTAACTGAACTAAATTTTAACATACTATGTAATGTATAATATATATATATATATATATATATATATATATATATATACTCTAGGCGAAATGGTGTCTCCTTGTCTTACTCCTCTTTCAAGCTTGATCTTCGCTTTTCCTTTGTCCAAACGGATGGTGGCTGTTGCTTTCTTGTAGATCTTCTTTATGATATGAGTATTTTCAAGAAGCTGGATTGGGAAAACAAAGGGATTAGAATAAATGGGGAATATTTAAGCCATCTCCGGTTTGCTGATGACATTTTAATTTTCAGTAATAGCCCTGAAGAATTGCAAAATATGCTAAAAGATTTGGCAGAAGCTAGCATTAATGTGGGATTAAAAATAAATTTGGAAAAGACTAAGGTGATGTTCAATTCATTTGCATCAAAAAAGAAAATCGTCTACAACAACACTGAGATTAAAGATGTTGAAAGTTATGTGTACCTTGGACAAGAAATATCTTCAGACAACAGTATCATGAATGAAATCAATAGAAGAATAAGAAATGGATGGAGTGCTTTTGGGAAGAACAATATTATTCTGAAAAGTAACATGCCTCTTTGTTTGAAAAGAAAGGTGTTTAACCAATGTGTTTTGCCTGCACTAACTTATGGAGCAGAAACTTGGACACTAACAAAACGGATGGTACAAAGATTACAAACAACACAGCGAAGTATGGAAAGATGTATGCTAGGCATAACCAGAAGAGACCGAAAGAGAATAACGTGGATAAGAAGTCAGACGAAAGTTTTTGACATTATCGAGAGAATTAAATGGCTAAAATGGAAATGGGCTGGGCACATTGCAAGAAGACAAGACAATAGATGGAGCACAAACACCCTACAGTGGTATCCCAGAGATGTAAAACGACCAAGAAGACGACCTCAAGTAAGATGGAGTGACGAAATCAGAAAAGTGGCCGGTGTTAATTGGATGACTAAAGCACTAGACAGGCAACAATGGAAAAATCTGGGGGAGACCTACATCCAGCAGTGGATTGAAAACGGTTGATGATGATGATGATGATATATATATATATATAATAAAACTTTTGTAAATAATAACCATTAAACCACATAAATAATCGACAATAGATAAACCGATAATTACAATACAATACATAAATATATCCAAAAATTTAAGATTCTCAAAAGTGAAATGAGTGGAAAAATACTTAAAGATATGTAGAGAAAAAATCCAATATGCAGAAAGTGAAAATTATTACAAGAGCAATTGGAAACTTATATAGTGGAACACTTTTTCAAGTGAAACATTCCACTAATATAAGTAAAATGTAATTGATTTCTGTTAGTAGCCATGAGCTTAATTTATCAACCCAAATTGCCCAGTCAATTACCAAATGAAATTTAAAGAGATTGAATAAAAATGGACTAATATTGATAACCTGAACATGAGATGTGCAAAATTAATTAATAGTGAGTATTAAAATACAAAAACATATTAAAAAAAAAGGAATTTTTAAACAAAAAGAGAAATTGAAGTAAAACATACCCCAACATCAACATTATATATACATATATATAGAAATCTATAGATCATTTACAGGGCTGTACAAAATAATTCTAATTTTTTTGTCGACTAAACTGCAAAAAAAAAAAAAGTGTTGATTTTACAGTATAATACTGGCATTCCAGCTGCCAGTATTATACCATAAAATTAGTGCATGGAAGTCATGAATAATATTAAGAAAAATCATCTTAAATTTTAAAGTTTAAGCTACTCTAATCTAAACTTTTTTTTTTTTTTTTTTTTTTTTGGCCAAATGGTTATTTTGGTTGGAATTTATAAATCATTGTATTTTTTCCCCGTCTGAAAATCTTATAAAAGTGTGTAAATATATTCTTAGAAATCTATAAATCGATTATTTGAAAGGCGTCGAATTTGTCTCGATTGCCATTTTGTACCACTCCCTTAACACTTTGTTTCAGTTAAACTGTTGAAAGATTCATAGAATTTCTCTCTTTTTTCTGAGTTGCTTTTGAAAATCTGCTCCTAAATTTACTCTTGATAAAGATCTTCTTTTAGTTTGTGAATTCATTTATGAGTGTCTCCTCCCAATTGGAAGTGAAAGGGCGTTGCCACTCCATGAAGTTTGATACTATCATTTTTTTGCGAGAAAAAGGGATTAAAGTAAAACGAAATTTTTTTATTTATTTTTTGCTGTTTGACGTAACCGTGACTGGATGAATGATCGAATTTGCTGCTCTCCGGTGAAAGGCAGACCGGCGCATCATCATTTATGGATGAAAGTGTTCTATATATAGACATCGCTTTTGTAACTTTTTGCCATTTTAGTTACTGGATTTTATTTATTTTTTCCTCTTGTATATGGGTATGAGGTATTTATTGATCATGAATAGACTTTACCGCCTATGTCCTTGTATTTTTTTCTTTTTTAAATCCATAAATTAAAGTACGAAACACTGGAAAAACTACGTTCTTTGACCATTTCAAAGGCGGTTGGTCACAAATGTGACCACTTAATTTTAATTACAAACTGCCCAATGACACCCAGAATATTTTAATAAAATTTTGATTTTATAATGAAAGTGAAGAAAAAGAAAGTATTTATTTTCTAAGAAATTTGTTTGTAAATTCTGGTGGCAATCGATCAATTAAACATTTTACGAGAAGAATTAATTTGTGCCTGAAAGGATTAATATTGGTATTATCGCACTTTTTCAATTGTAATGATTTTATAGCTTGACAAAAAAGATTTCATTGATGGCGACTTTGATGTTCTATATTAAACGTGGTAATTATAATTGTGCTCTGTAGTTTATTATATTTTTAATGAAGCACTTCTAATTTGGGTTTCTGCATGGTTAGTGCAGGTACAAACCTCCAGCTACAGAGGGTGTTCGCACATTTTTCAGACGATTTTAAAGGTTCTTACAGAACTATTTTACATAAAATATTTATTTTAAATGTTAATTTGGTAACCCTTATTCTGAACTACCTTTCTATATCGTAATTTCCATGACAATAATGCCTTTTGTAGTTTCGGAAGAGGTATTTTGACCCATTCCTCTTGTACGTTCTTTCCAAAGTCCATGAAAGGTTGTAAGTCGACGCTTGGATAACGTGCTTTTATAAGTCCAAAAGCGCAAAAATCTATGGGTGATCAGGAGATTTTTAAGTTATATCAGTGAAGGGTATAGACCTCATACCTATTTCTCGTTCCATTTTTTCCAGGAAATTAACAGTGGGTTGTGATGTGTGGCTGCTTGCTTTATCTTGATGCAGTTTAACAGATTCACGGCATTTTAGGGTAAAGAGATGGTATTTCATGTTTGAAGATTGGGAGTAAAATATGTTTCTGATAGTATGTGGAGTTGATCTTAACATGCCCCCCCCCCCCTCCCCATACACATAATTTTTAATTTGCCGTTATATCCAAAGTCAGCAACAATCATAAATCCCTTGCTAAATTTTTCTTTAGACATATTGAACCATGTTTAAAAAAAAAAAAAAAATCCTCCTCTTTGATGATAATAAATGTTTCTCTTTTTATTACAATCATTTAAGTAGTCCCAAGCGTCATCTATTGTAACAACATTTTTTTTCATTTTTCTCCGGATAAATGCTTTCCATAAAGAATTCTGCATCGCGTTCTACGTTCGGTGATATGTCATGGAGAAAAACGATGAACATTGTGTTGACCTAATTTTCGAAAATTTTTTCGAAAAATATATGAATATTAATCTATATATTAAACAGAAATTGATTTCTAACAGTTTCAAATATGCGAATAAAAAATTATAGTTCATTCCTCCAAGTTGATTTTGAGGCATGCTTAAAAAAAACTACCGCGTTGCTTTCTGTTTTACAACGATTTAGAATGAATTTAATAGTAAGAGTTCCAAACGTTTCTATATTATATGAGGAGGGGGTTATAGTCCTCATATAATATATAAGCCCTCATATAACCCATTTAATAGCCCTGACAGTGGAGTAAGTCAATATTTAGTAATTTGAGAAATAAAGGGTTTTGTGAAGCTTGTCGTATTGCCGTTGCATTAAGTGGTCCAACTTGTTTTTACCTCTATAGACTCCCTAAGTGAACTATGACTTATTTGACTGTCACACTGAACAGAAATTAATATACGTTCAGTAAAAATAGGAATATCTAATTTTTTTGAATTTTTGACTTGCTCCACTGTCATTCTAACCCCGTCATATGTAGTAGAGGTCTGCACGGGCCCGGGCCTGGCCGGGCCGGCGGAGTGAAGGTGAATTTTCAAACGGGCCGGGCCGACAAACAAAGTAAACGGGCCGAGCCGGGCCGGCAAAAAAATTGAACGAGCTGTCCGGGCCGATAAAAAAATTTAGTGGGCCTACCGGTCCGATATAAATATTTACTCAGAACCGATAAAATTTGAGCTATTTTCAAAGAATATGGTTTTCGCGAGAATAACTATAAATGAGCGTCACGAGCCCATGCTAGTTTAACAACATAATACAGAAATGTAAGTTGTCCACCGTAGAGATCGACACCGGACAGTTATGTGGGCTTAATATTTTTTTAGCAGACTCGTGCCGGGCCGAGATGAGGCTTGTATTTATTTTCTACATAGACGAGACGGGCGGAACTGGACTTAATTGTTTTCAGGATGTGTAGGGAAGGCAACATGTTTTGTAAAAGTATTAATAGCGATAATGAACTTCTGTTAATGTAATCTTTAAAAATATACCTTAAAGGTGGTTCTTAAATTCTTACTCAACAACGCGAAACCTTGACTCATTTTCTGACTAATTTTTAACTGTAAAGTCATAAAATGGACAAGCCTGACTACTGAAGGGATATGGAATCGAATAGCGTTTTCCATTTTTGATAAATAAATCATTTGTCGATATATAAGAGATTCTTGTCACGTGGCTTCAGATTTTTCCCCTTTCCCATGCTGTCGCTTCCGGAAATTCGATTCAAAACGCTAACTTTGACAGTATTTTCTCAAAGATATATTGCTTTTATCAAAAAAAAAAAAAAAAAAAAAAAAAAAATGGATAACACCGTCGTTCGATTACACAGTTTCTGATTAAGAACACCTGCCAATCTTATGCGTTACCGAAAAGGAATGAATTTAGAATGTATCAAAAACTAGCTCTTTTGGATTTGAGAAAAGCTTTAACAAATGACAGAGAAATATTTTCATAAATCTACTTTTTATTATACAGCTTCAAAAGTTATGATGTTTTAACCCTCTTTTTTTCTGTTTATTCTAAACTAGATTAATTTTTGAACCCTTATTTGAATGTTGAAAGTTTAAGAATCTAAGTAATTATTAATGTTGCAATTGTGTATTTTCTGTCTTGCGAACACATAGCAATTTTAAAATATATACTGTAAACTTTTCCCATAAATATTATGTATACAGTATTCTTTAAAAAGGAATCTTTACGCTAAAAATCTCATTTTTTTTTCAAAATAGAAATTGCAGAAATTGTGTCAGACCATATCGGGCCGGGCCGGGCCTGTTTTCACTGATTTCTGTACGGGCCGGGCCATGAACTGTGAAAATATAAACGGGCCGGTCCGGGCTCGGGTCGAACTTTTGATTTTTGCACCGGGCCTGGAAATTCCGGCCCGTGCAGATCTCTAATATGTAGACTACCCCTAAGCAGAATTTAAGTGTAACATTAATTAGCAGGCGTTATTACTAATCAATTGGTGCCAATCACATTTTTATACTTTGGTTTGCGGCAGCGTTTTTAAGGGGTCGGGGATATCCTTCATTTTTTTCACGACTATACTGTCTACTATATTAATTTTATACTTTTTTAATTTGTATTGCATTTACAATCGATGCGCGAACTCGTATTTGCCGAGAAAAAAGTTCAAAATATTCGAATCTAAAATGAAAATGACTTTTCATTCTGAAAATGAGTACGGAGTTAGATTGTTCCACTTTCTGTCTTTCTTTCACACCGCCACGCACATTTTTTCTTTTCCTTATTGAAATCTTGGATTTTGATTCTGAATGGTGTAGATTCCGAATAATCGGAGTCGTTTCCAGATCATAATTGGTCTTTCTGTTATTATCCACGTGAAGTTACGAAAAGTTCTAACGTTATACATTATACCGTATAAGGTCGCAAACGTTTCGAATGTCAAATTAGATCTTTGGCGCATTTTGAGTCATTAGAGCTTTTTAAAGCATTGTAATATCCCATTCACTCTTATTTCACGATTTTCAGGGGTTTTAAGACCCATCCCGCGGAACCACTGCTCAGGACACCAAAAGTTCAGATTTTTCGTGATACAAAATACATATGTTTCTCAGTGAAGCTTTAGTCCCAAGCGCAATTAGGGGGAGGAGGGGTAATAATAAATTTAATAATACAATAATATTTGCGTTTCCCCAAGAAACAGAAAATGCTCAAAATGATCCGTCTCTGTAGCAAATGACTATGTAGGCCTTGTTCAACGTTTTTGTGCATTTCTGTAAGAATAGTACGCATATTCTTGAATATGCTAACGTTTCTGTAAAAATTTTAAATGTTTATACATGCATATATATATATATATAGAAGCTAATCAATTTAAAATATTAATATATTGAATATTTGATGAGATATGGGTACTTGTATGAAATAAATTTTAACGGCGCATGCGCGAACTGCAGCAAAGATTTTTTTTTTGTCATGATTTGATAATCAATACTATAGAGCAACTCATATAAAAATACCAGTCATGTATTGTAAAAATTCAAAAAGATACAGGCAATACAGTGAGCTAATTGATAAATTGAGAAGGAAATACCACAGAATTATATGGGAAAATATTTGCTATCACCTAGGATGTCAACGATTTTAATCAGATGATTTATATCGGTGATTAAATCCTTTTAAATCAACTGATTTTTTTTTAATCATAAATTTTCTTAATGCTTAAAATGACATAAAAAGTAATAAAATCTAAGATGAACATAATTTGTAAAGCTTTGAAGAATTGTTTCTAAGCTTAATTCCTTAGGCTTATAAAAAAATAAGTACAGTATGTTTTTTAAAACAAGTTTTTATTGGGCATTAAAAGCATTTTGTTTAAAAATGATATTTAAATCTAATATAATTTTCAATGTGATTTCTTTTTAAATAATCAAATTATTCCTTATTTTATATAAAATAAGAATATCAAGTAATAAATTTCTACTAGTAAAAGAATAAATAGCCAGTGCCTTGCTTGTTTTTGCAATAATAAATTTATAGCAAATTAGAACTAAAGAAGAATGAAAGAATGGCATCTGCTCAATAGCCATTGTAAAACAATGTATAAGAGAAAAGCATCTAATTGGTATAAAAATATTAAACACAGAAACATCTTCTTCAGAAGATGTTGAATATATATATATTTTTTCATTTTTAAACTCTAACACTAAACAAAAAAAATTAGTTAGTGATTTTAAATAATGCATTTTTTTTCCTTTTTTAATTTGAAACGCTGAATGCTAATAATCCCCTCCCGACTGAATAGTAACAATGCTGCATTAAGGAGTAACTCATTTTCATAATTTTTTCATCATACACATATGTGTGAGTTTATATTTAGACGATTAACAGTACAAATACAAAACAAATTGCAAATAATATTTGTTTGCATTGTTATTTCAATTTGTGCTACTAACTAATGAAATTACTTATTTGCAGTTTTTCTTGATTTTGTAATTACTTACTGTTCCCTCTAAGCCACTTTTTAAGGGTGCCAGCACACTACCCTTTATTAAATTGCCAAATGCATTCTGCTTTTTTCTAAAAATAGTGAAATACACCGTTAGTTGTACCCAGATATTTTTTATAAAAAAATTCTCCATACTACAGTATTTCTAAATTTGTGTGCCTAAGACCTTGCAAAAATATTGAACTTTGTTTATTTACAAAAAATAGGAAGTTATTAAATCATGTTGTAATTTAATTATATTTTTCAATTTGTAATTCATAAAGATCATTAAAAATTAATGTCACTTTATTTATCATATTAAAAAATTACATTCTTTATTTTCCTTTTATTGTTACTAAGCACTTTACTAATATACAGGGTGATTCATAAAAGATGGGCAGAACTTTAAGGGGTTATAGTACACTTAAAGACAAATAATATTAAATAGGAGACTAAGGGTCCCAGACGTATTCCCAAGGAGATAGGGGGCATTAAAGTTTAGGGTCCGAAATTTCAAATAATTATAAAACATGGAAAAATTGGTCGATTCGTTTGCGGTTTTTGCAAAAAATTTTCTTTATGCCAGTATTTTCTTGAAATAAAATTTTAAAGTTCAATTTCAAAAAATGCCGATAGGGGGCGCTTTAGACTTTGGAGTAACAAACAACTATTTTTTAACGTTATTTTTTGTATTTCTTTAAATGATTTCGAAAGCTTAGACTTAAACTTAAATTTTGATCTAAAAATCTGAGTCCTAACGAGTAGTTAAGTAGCGTAAACTGAAATTTGAAATTTGAAACCCTTCTCCCCCCAGAACAAAAATCAGTTATTCCCGATCTTTGTGTCGTAGATTAGGCTCTAACTACTGCCGCGTTTTGCTAAAATTATTCTTTATGTCAGTATTTTCTTGAAAATAAATTTTAAAGAAAATTTTCAAAAAATTCCGATAGAGGGCGCTTTAGATTTTGGAGTAACGAACAACTATTTTATACCGTTATTTTTTGTGTCTCATTAAATGCTTTCTAAAGCTTAGACTTAAATTTTCAGCCCAAAATCTGAATCGTTAGACGTGGTTAAGTTTCTGGGGAGAGGGGTTTGAAATTTCTACTCCTGAGCACAGTTCAGTTTACCATGTCCACACATTGTGTGCTGTGATACGAGGTAAAAAGACACAAATTAGGATTATGTTACCAAAGCATATTTATTAACATGTAATCACAATAAATGTTCAAAATTGTGACCACCAGAGGTTATGCACGCAGAACAACGGCGACGAATGGAACGGCGAACATTCGCGGAAACATCAGGCTTTTCGAGCACTTCCCCTACAGCGGCGGAAAGTCTGGCGACCAGTTCCTCGGGGGATTCAATGGGTGTCTCATACATAAGAGCCTTCAATCGTCCCCAAAAAAAGAAATCGAGGGGTGAAAGATCTGGCGAGCGAGCAGGCCAAGCAACAGGACCACCTCGACCAATCCATCTGTTCGGAAATGTGATGTCCAGATAGTTGCGGACGTCTCGTACGTAATGGGCTGGCGCTCCATCGTGCTGGAACCACATGACCCGCCGGATGCGTGGAGGAACAACGTTTAACAGGTCTGGCAGCACATGTTGCAGAAATGTGAGGTATGTTTTACCGTTGAGGCGTTCAGGAAGAAGGTACGGTCCGATTAGGTGGTCTCCGAGGATTCCTGCCCAAACATTGTTGGAAAAGCGTCTCTGATGAGCATGTGGATACGTAGCATGTGGATTGACATCCGCCCATACATGTGCATTGTGTGTGTTAAATGTACCTTCACGTGTGAAGGTACATTCATCGGTGAAAAGCACAGTTCGTCCAAAATGTGGATTTAGCGCGTTCTGCTGCAGAAACCAGCGGGCGAATTCAATACGATTTGGATAATCCCCTGGAGACAGTTTCTGGACTCGTTGCACATGAAACGGGAGCAAATGTTCATCCTTCAGTACCCTCCAAGTCGTGGACTGTGAGGTATCCACCTGGCTAGCCACTGTTCGTGTACTTGTACTTGGCTGCGCCGCTACTACATCCAGAATGGCTTCTGCAACAACTACTGATTCGTCCTTTTTTGCACGACCTGCATTCGACCGGGAAGCGAGAAATGATCCCGTCTCACACAACTGTCTGTGCAAGCGCTCGAAAGTTTTGCGGTTAGGCAACCGCCTGTTAGGAAATCGCTCTCCGTACATTCGTTGTGCCTCTGCACCATTTCCATCTGCCGCTCCGTAAATTAAATGCATCTCAGCCTTTTCCTTATTCGTGAAGGGCACCATCTTCCGATTCATTACTACAGCGACTTACACTTGACTCACCGTTCAGTGGTTTTTATGCCTGAATCGTGTCGAAATTTTGCATACGTGTTCTTCTTCTTCCCCATTTGACATTTGCATACTTTCTGTTTCCTTCTTCACCCGGTGACTAGCGTCAGGAATGGAGCTTTAACGTTTGCATGAGCGACGTTTCCAACTGTGCCAGTGCCTTTATGAGTGAATTCCGACTATGCAGTCCTTGACGAAAGTTGTATTTTTGCCTCGTATCACAGCACAGAATCGTTGGGCATGGTTAAGTAGTGCAAACTGAACTATGTTCAGAAGTTGAAATTTGAACCCCCTCCCCTCGCTACTGAACCACGCTCAGCGATTCAGATTTTGAGCTGAAAATTTAAGTTTAAGTCTAAGCTTTAGAAAGCATTTAATGAGACACAAAAAATAACGGTATAAAATAGTTGTTCGTTACTCCAAAGTCTAAAGCGCCCTCTATCGGAATTTTTTGAAAATTTTCTTTAAAATTTATTTTCAAGAAAATACTGACATAAAGAATAATTTTAGCAAAACGCGGCAGTAGTTAGAGCCTAATCTACGACACAAAGATCGGGAATAACTGATTTTTGTTCTGGGGGGAGAAGGGTTTCAAATTTCAAATTTCAGTTTACGCTACTTAACTACTCGTTAGGACTCAGATTTTTAGATCAAAATTTAAGTTTAAGTCTAAGCTTTCGAAATCATTTAAAGAAATACAAAAAATAACGTTAAAAAATAGTTGTTTGTTACTCCAAAGTCTAAAGCGCCCCCTATCGGCATTTTTTGAAATTGAACTTTAAAATTTTATTTCAAGAAAATACTGGCATAAAGAAAATTTTTTGCAAAAACCGCAAACGAATCGACCAATTTTTCCATGTTTTATAATCATTTGAAATTTCGGACCCTAAACTTTAATGCCCCCTATCTCCTTGGGAATACGTCTGGGACCCTTAGTCTCCTATTTAATATTATTTGTCTTTAAGTGTACTATAACCCCTTAAAGTTCTGCCCATCTTTTATGAATCACCCTGTATTTCCTCATGAAATAATGCTCTTTTGTACTGAACTAGTGCCCTTTTTGGGAACTAGCAACGTGCTCCTTTTTCTTTGTAGACTGAATACTAAATTATGAATTATCATTTTGGTAATTAAAGTATAAAAATGTATTTTATTTTCCTAATAAGAGTTAATTATTTAATAATTATTAATTTTAAGCCGTTTTAACAATTTAATATTGAAGCCGTTATTAATAATTTTAATAAATGTAAATGTTAATAGTATTTAATATAGTTACAAAGTTTTAATGTACATAACATTATTGTATGCTGCTAACTAATGAAGTTACTAATTTGCAGTTTTTATCATTTCTGTAATTACTAACTGTTAATTATAATTTTATTAATTAAAGAAATAAACACATAAATAAAAATACTAATAAAAGGGTTAATTGTTTTGGAACGCTAAAATTCTTTGTAGATATTCTGTATTTTAACGCAGGGGGAAAAAATCATAAAAATCCGATTTTAATTTTTAAAAAGTCCGAGTTTTTTTTAAATCATAATTTTTTTACACCCTACTTCACCCTGTAAAATAAAACGCTCGAAATTATCTGTAGCTATAGCACATGATTACTTGGATCTTGTACAACATTTGTGTTCATTTGTGCAGAGTTGCCAAGTCTCCGGATTTTTGCACACCAGTAATTTTTTAGAGAAAATGTTGTTCTCTTAAATCGCAAAATGCTCTGATTAAATAAAACAACATTTTCTGTACTATATTACTGGTGTCCAAAAAGCCGGAGACTTGGCAGGTCTGTTTGTGTAAGAATAGCACGTACATTCATGGAAATATAAAGGTTTCTTTAAAAAATTCAAGAAATTTTCTAAGGCTTTTAGTTTTTAGTATGCAGGATTTTTAACCAAATTCTTTCAGAAAAGTTGACTCAGTTCGGTAAAAACAACATTCTGCAATTATAATATAAATATATGAAATATTTCATGAAATATGAGAATTTGTATGAAATAATTTTAACTGCATATGGCTGAAGAAAACAAAAATGTTTTTACATGCGGCAACTCATATTAAAAGCGCAGTCAATATCGTGAAAATTCAGAAATATATCGGATATATAGTGAGCAGAATTTCAGTTATATTTTTTAAAGTACACGGATGAGGTATTTTCTACAATTTTTTAATTTTTATTATGTTTATTTTCATTAGGTACTGATCCTTCAGTTCTCTTTGTAAAAGACATCAGGGAAGCTCATTCCAACCAAAACAAGAACGAAAAATCATGCGTCAAGCATAGATTATGTAGCACTTTCCAACGCTTCTAAAATAATTTTACAAATCATTACCGTTTAATAAGCTCAAAGATGACATCTAAGTAAACAATTTGGAAAACGCATAACATATTTAAAAACGTAATTTCAGGAATTTTCAATATATACAATATTCGGAAAAATATCCGAATACTTTTATGTAGCCCTGTATATGCGATCTATAGATTTGTATATACAGTGTCTCACATAAGTGATGGGACACTTGTGCTTTACAAAAGGAAACTAATCAAATAAATTAAAAAAACATGTACACATTTTTTTGTGGGTGTGTTTCATACTTAAATTTAGTAAAGATTATTACATGACATACATTTTGTCAAAATATTAAAATATTAATTTAATAAAAATACAAATGTTTAGAACGGAGCAAAAAATAGCTCACATAAGTGATGGGACACCATTATATATGCAACAAAAATCGCCTGAAATAAGCAATAAAAATATTTTTTGGGGTTTTATTTTTACTTAAAAGCAATTGGCAATAATTGATAAAATCGTCTGCAGTATTTCTCTCCAGTTTGTTTTGGAATTTTTGTGTTTTTTAGCTCTGTGTAGCCATGAATGCTAAACGAAAAGAAACTTCGCCTGAAATTCGAAAATTAGTTATTCATTTGCATATTGAACGTGGAAAATCTATTAGAAAAACTGCTGAAACAGTTAACTTGAGTCGTTCAACAGTTTTCAATATCATTAAACGATATAAAAAGAATCATATGATTCAGGATAAAAGAAGACCTGGCCGACCATCAAAGCTATCCAATGGAATAAAGCGAATTATCGTTCGAAATATTAAAAAAAATCCAAGAATTAGTGCTTCAAAAGTTGCTGCTGATTTACAAGCATTATATGGAATAATTGTTAATCCTGAGACTATTAGAAGGGTAATTCGATCTGCTGGATATCACGGTAGAGTAGCCAGGAAAAAATTCTTCGTAAGTGAAAAGAATAGAAAACTCAGACTAGCTTTCGCAAAATCCAACATAAATAAGAATTCTGATTACTGGAATAAAGTTATATTTGCTGATGAGAGTAAATTTAATATATTTGGTTCTGACGGTAGAATCTTGGTGTGGAGAAAACCCAGGGAAGAATTTCGCAAACAGAACTTGGTACCAACAGTAAAACATGGTGGAGGAGGAGTTATGGTATGGGGGTGTATGTCGTCCGCTGGAGTTGGTAATCTTGTTTTTATTGACAGTATAATGGATCAGTACAAGTATATTGATATTTTAAAGCAAAATTTGAAATCTTCAGCACGAAAATTGAACCTTCATAACGATTTTAAATTCTACCAGGACAATGACCCCAAGCACACTGCTCTGAACGTTAGACTCTGGCTGCTATATAACTGTCCTGAAATAATAAAAACACCACCACAATCTCCAGACTTAAATCCCATAGAGAATATTTGGCAAGAATTGGAATCAAGAATTCGCAAACACACCATTTCTTCAAAACAACAACTAAAATCGGTGCTTCAAGAAGAATGGGGTAAAATCACTCCAGAAATCACAAAAAAATTAGTCGAATCCATCCCAAAAAGATTAAATCATGTTTTAAAAGTAAAAGGAAATCCAACAAAATATTAAAACCTTTTAAAAAGTAAAATTTTTGGATAAATATTTGATGGAAAAGTAAGTGTCCCATCACTTATGTGAGCCATTTTTTGCTCCGTTCTGAACAATTGTATTTTTACTAAATTAATATTTTAATATTTTGACAAAATGTATGTTATGTAATAATTGTTACTAACTCTAAATATGAAACACACCCAAAAAATTTTTGCACATGTTTGTTTATTTATTTTATTGCAGTTTCTTTTTATAAAGCACAAGTGTCCCATCACTTTTGTGAGACACTGTATATACATAGGATGCTAAATTTTAGTTTAGTTAGGAAACGCGTAGCACAGTTTAAATTCTCCTTCTGAAGTTTCTGTCAATAAACGGAAATGTGTTCGCGAACTTTTGTGCTGCCCTGTATAGGATCTACAGAATTTATACACACCACGTAATAGACAAAAAGCTAGTTAAGATTAAAATCGCGTTCAGTAACTTAAAACGCACTTCCAGGAATTATTGTTAACAGACAGTAGAGAATTCTTTTGTGTGTCCCTGTAAATGAACGATGACTGCTATACACACACTATTCTGTAGTAAGCCTCTTGTAATGCACCTTAGTAATATATATAAACTTCAATGCGTTTAAAATAGTGGAACATTATTTAAATAAGCCGCAGACGATTTTTCTCCATAGACAGAAACGGAATTATTTTGACTGTCCCTGTAAAATAACTCTAAGTGCTATACACCTACTATTCCATATTAAGCTTCTTCTAATGAATGTTAGTGATCTATATAAATTTCAATGCGTTTACAATAGTGAAACATTTTTAAAATAAACCGCAAATGATTTTTCCCCATAGACCGCAATGTAACGGAATTCTTTTGAGTGTCCCTGTAAGAAAACTATAAGTGCTACGCACTTCAGTTGAAATAGGGAACGTGCCATAGATAACGACAATAACATATAAAAATTGCAGAGCAATCCGAGCATATTTACGGGAGTTAGAGCACGGACAGACGGCCATCCGGCCAGACAAACCGAAGTCATAAGCACTTTTCAACTAGGTTGGAAAGTGCTAATAAAAAATTACAATTTAAGGGAAATCACTTATTATCAGTTACTTTTTAAAGGCAACTGAAAGGCTAACTATATCGCCGACATCTTTCTTAATTTTTACAATATCCGATCTTGTCTTTTATAAGAGTTGCCCTGTATGATTCACTACTAAATTATGAAAAAGAATTTTTGTTCGCGCATGCGCAGTTAAAAATGATTTTATACCAATGCTCATATTTCATCAAATATTCAATATATTTATTTTCTAATTGTAATATGCTGTTTCTATTGTAATTTGTCAATTTTTCTGAAAGTGGCGTTAAATGTAGTTGGTAACCCTGCATGTTATAAACAAATAACTTGCAGTAATTTCTTGATTTTTTTTTTAAAGAAAAAACCCTTTGTATCTTCATGAATATACATGCTATTATTACACAAATAAACATAAATATTGTACAAGCTCTATATAATCATATGCTACAGCTACAGGTCATTTCGAGTATTTTAGTTTACAGTGGTCGCAGATATTATTTTTGTATAGAATTTGTCATTGGTCTCTTAATTGTCTTCGTGATAAAACTTTCGCTGAAAAATTGGTCCTCGACCATGTTCTTTATATTCCTAAACTTCCAGAAGAATTCTTCTAGTATTTCTCTAATAGTCTTCAAAACGTTTAAAAACGAAAGTGGCCGGTCGTATAAAGTAAGTAAGTGTGTGTGTGTGTGTGTTAGTTAACACTTGTATGAAATTAATTTTGTACTCCTCTTAATTCATCTAATGAATTAGTAACTATTATATGGCAACACGTGAAGTTTTGTTGAATCATCATTCACGCCGTTTTTCGTTTAATCACCTTTCTTCCAGTTTAAATATGGGGAAATTATCCACACTTATATATTTTATATTTTTATTTTCTAATATCTTATTTCTGTTTTTTTTTTTTTTTTTATGTATGATCGCCCAAATTTTGTACAATTATAACTTAATAGTTCATGCAAAAATAAAATCATTCCCTTCTTTTTTTTTTTTTTTTTTGTGGAATTTACAGTAATTTGGGCTTGGTAATTCTGCCATGGTTCCACAATAATTCCAATTATTTTTTCATCTATTTCAAAATTTCACTTTTTTCTTTATTTGTTAATTTTGGATACATTCCATTACAGATTTGAATTTCATCTTTCAGGTTTTGAATTTTCTTTTCATTTTTCCCCTCTAATCTTTATTATATTCTCTTTGTTTTAAATTCTATTCATTTATTTTTTTTCTCTATATATTTATGAATATTGTTCAAACAGTTACGTGTTCATTTTTCATATTTGATACCCCCCCCCCCTCTCTCACCAAACGTATGATGTTTCTGTGATGTTATTTAATGGTTACATATATATACTGTAAAAAAATATATTTTTTTTTTTACCAAAAAAAAAAAAAAAGTTGTCAGCCAGGAGGCCAATAAAACCTTTTTATTTTACGGAAATAATCTGTATTTATTACAAACTTACTGACAAAATTTATTAAAATAACAGAAGGTTTGTAGTAAATACAAATTATTTACGTAAAATAATCAGTATATATATATATATATATATATATATATATATATATATATATATATATATATATATATTTATATATATAATATATTATTATATATATTATATTGATATTATTATATATATTAATAATATATTATTATATAATATATTATTAATATATATTATATATATATATATATATAACTACTTTTCATGATTTTCATGCCAGCATTTTCTGAAAAAGTCATCTTTTTTGTAATCATGAAAAAGTTCTCTATTCTTTAGAAATTGAATCTGAGAATATGATATATATATATTATATTATATTATATTCATATGAATATATGATTGTGTCAGAAAGTAACCATTTTGAAATTGAAAAAGAGCATTAAAATAGTAAACCTTTTTTCATTCAGAATTTCAGTGTGTTTTAGTGCGTATCGTATGATTAACTTAGAATTAAAACATTTTACAATGTTTTACATATTTTTTCCCAATTGAAAATGCCTTCTCAAAATAATAATTTAAAAAAAATTAAATAAAAAAACCTATTGATTTATATTTATAGAAATTTTTAGAAAAGAACGAACGATTATTCCAAAGTTTTCTGTTTTCGTGATATCAAAGAATGGACCGCTGTGCACACACCGCAATAAACTTTGCACCATTTTTCAAAAAAACCTTAACCTTCCGGACATTCACCCATGTGTAAAAAGAGCACCCTTTGTTTAAGCTCTTATTATCTCATCCAATGTGTGTGTAAACAGGCGGTTGTCGTATTGTTTTGATCGCTAACCTACGTCCGGCGTGACATGTTCTGCATCTACTTCCCAGCTAGCTTCTGTTCACCTGAGCAGAGAAAAAATATATATTACTTCATTAACGTTATAAAGAGTGCTGTAATTGAGAAAATCTTGAGAATTTTTTCATTCTGGGCTTGAAAAAAATCTCGAAATAATAGCCTTTTAATTAAATATTGTTTGCAGTGCTTTAAATAAATTCCATAATTATGTAAATATATTTCAATTGTTTAGATTTATTATAATATATCAGGTAATATAGCTACAGTGGGATTGAAACGACTTCCACAATTTGTAGGCATCTTTTCTATTTGAACAGACACAACATTTTCTTTTTGCTCATTTAAGTTAATTTTTATACTAGGAGTTTATTTTGTCTTAAAATCTTGAAGGATCCATTTCCACTAAAATTTAATTTGCGTGAGATGTATCCTATCCAATGATAATTAGATTGCTTCCAACTAGACTACATTTATTTATCGGAGAGACTGTGTACGTACAGAGTTCATGCTCAGATTGGTAGTTTTTCCAATCTATAGCAACTCATATTACAGAGCTTCGTAATAAATTCTTCACATTAAACTTGCATAAAGATTAAGTATAATTTGGTTAAGCACAGTGGCCATGCCACATTGTACACACAGTGCCAGTAACTAACTAACTTACAACGCCAATCCTGTTGCCAGATGCACAAGTTACTTTCGGTTATAAAGAAAAAATGCATAATATACAAACACAAATATAATATTCTTGGATAATATAATGGGACAAGGAAGAATTCAAATATTAAACTTAACATTCACTATACCTTTTGTTGGACGAGTTCGCGTATACGAGTTAGACAAGTAAGTTCACTGGCTATAATAGTAAACTCGTCAAATTTTTGTCAAAATCCTTTCGACCAATGAAATTTTACTGTCCGTCGGCACTCTCTTATAAAAGCACTCTACAGTGAAAACGCGCTCTAACGTTACTATGGTGACAAGAATGGTAAGTAAAATTCACCGCGTTGCCATTAAGACAAAACAAGAAGGGAAAATTCTGCTATAATACCGAATATAGATTGCCACACACGGCTTTTATTTAAAAAATAAATAAACTAGCTGTAACTCAGAATAAAAACGCAATGACAACAAAAAATTTTAAAATATCTAAATAACAAATAAAAATTCCCTTGTTAAAGTGTTGAGTTGTTCAATAACCATTCGATTTAGAAAAATATTTTTCTACCACTGAGCAATTTTTTTTAATGAAATTTAATTCATGTTGCTATGGCAGCAGACGATAAAACGATATCTTTGGAATAAGGGAATAAATAGAAGAAAAAATTTTGTTGATGTTTGTGATAAAATGTTTTTCTTTATTTTTTAAAAATGTATATACATAATTCACTTTTATATTTTAACAGAATAATAAGTTTACTATAATTCGTTACTCATGCTATGGCCAGTATACACGATACACGTCGAGCCACAATGCCTTTATCATTATCTTTTTACGCGTAAAAGTTTCGCAACGGTACTCCATTGTGAAGTTTTGTAATTTTTGAAATCTAATATTTGAAAAACGACATAATCATTAGATTTGAAATTTATATCAAGAAAAATACAATTTTTTACCATTCTAACGGAGTTTGTAAAACAATTTTGTGACAAATACTTTTCGAGTTATTAATTTTTCCAGTAACTTCAAATGTTTCATTTTCCGAGATTAATCTGTGGCAACGATGGATTGCTGTGACTTTTCATAAACATGAAAAATGATAGAGATTGAAAGAATAAGCCACCCTGTGTGTGGCTAATAAATTTCTGTATAAAAATAACGTTAATTAGTATCTACTTTAATGAAATTTCAATGTGCAACGACAGTTGAGAAGAAATAAGTGAAAGCAATGCAACTTAATGTAATCGTGCGATTTGGGGAAAACTGACATCATCTCTACGTAATTCACATTTTTTTTTTTTTTTTTTTTTTTTTTTTTAATAACTTTTGCTCTATTTTTCTTTTCATTAAATGTCGAATTTATTTTCTAAAAACTGAAAAAATGGTTTTCAGTTTTCAGAAGTTTCAATTGCTGAGTGGAGAAAAAAAAAAAATCTGTTTACCTGTTCCAGACTTTTAATGATGAGTAGGCTTGTTTTTCTTTCTTTTTTTTTTCGTTCTTTCTTTTTCTGTGTCTCGAAATGTATGTTCCAATTTTTCTTCTCCCTAGTCTTCTACATTTTTCCGCTCTCTCATTTCACAAAGCTTCTTTTGAAAGAAAAACGTCGTAAAAAGATGCCTGCTTCTTACGGTTTGTAGTTTACGATGTTATTTTCGTAATGAATCAAATAACTTTATTCTTTCTTTAATATATAAAACAGATTAATTAAAATAAAACACACACACATGTTCCCCTTCTGTCTTATTTTCGGTTCTCAAGAACCATGGAATGATTTGTGCTGGAGTTGTGTTTAGTTGATCTTGGGGGAGAGAGAAAAAAAATCGTCTGTCGTATCTCTCAGTAGATTATATTTCATTGGAGAGAGTAAAAATAATAAAACAAAATTTTCCCCTCTGTGTGTCTGTTTTTTTATTTTTTCCCCTCCTGTATCTTGTTTGGATCAATCAGTGAAATGGTGCCCGAGGATTAGTCTTCAAGATGACTTAGATGATATGTGGTGCCCGGACATTCGTTTTTACTGAATTTTGTTTATTCTGTTGTCTGCCTGTTTTTCAACTCGTAAGATACTTTCTATTGCTTCTTGTTAAATAAGAAAGTTAAAAGCTTTAATTAAATGTTCAGAGAATGTGCGTTTAGTTCAACACCGAACATGAGTTGAATGCATAACAACATTTTCATGTTATGAGAATATTTGCCTTGCGTTTTTGAAAATTAATTTCACAAGTAAACTCTTTATTGGACCAGTTAAAATATTTTTCAGTAAGATTTTTAACTTGCAATTGTAAAATGTTTAATTAAACTATCAGGAGATTGCGTTTAATTAAGATCTCATGTTAATTTAAATAAGCTCATATGATCACAAATTGTTTTTATGACTTATAGATGCTGATTAATTCCAATATAAACTTGGTAATACTTGACAGACATTTTGTTTAACCTAATCTTTTTAAAATTCCATAAAATTTTATAAACTATAAATTAACGACTTTGTAAATATATGCAAAAAATGTTTTTGCAACGTGAAAAATCTAGGTAACGGATTTGAAATATATATTTTTATTTTTATCAATTTTCAAATTCGTTATCGATATTATGTTTCTATCACTGTGAAATTATATTTACATAGAATATAAAATGGCCACCAGATGCTAGTACTTTATTTTGTAATGTTGTTGAACTTCTAAATGTCAAAATTTAAAAATAATATAAAAAATGCACTTTTACCGATGAAACGTCTTTTCTTTAACTTTTCTTGTAACTTTATAAAGTTACACGAAGCAAAATATTTTTATGAGATTTTCATGAGTTTTTTCCTCGCTACCTTTTGGATTTACATTCGTTATTTTCTTGTTTTCCCTGCTATTCTCGCATCGGAAATTCTTTATTTTTCTCATGTAAACTGATCATAACTCCATTTATTTTTAAAACTTAATCCGTAAAATCTTATTTTTAATACATTAATTAATTGGGATTAAAATATGATAATGTTTTTTAAAGACTTAAAAAATTGTTTTATATGCATTACAAACACCAGAATCGCCAGTTGCATTTAAAGGCCACAAATTTTCGCCTCACACTTTTATCAAATAGTAGCTATTGATGCTATCAATATAAGGCAAATGCATGTTCAAAACAAATGGATTGTATTAATGATCTGTCATGTTTAAAAAAGATTAGATTTATATATTTAATAATAATTCGTTTCCTTCAATGTAATTTCCCCTGCAGTATAGTGTATATGCAGGGAAACTAGTTTTACAGGTTAAATGACACTCTAGTATTGAGAGAACATGCAGGATTTTCGTTCAATATTTAAGTTGTTCGACGACTGATTTCCCTTCGAAAATTCCTAAATACAAAGAAGATGGATGTTATTTGTGCTAGATTATTAAAGGCTTCGTTATTTAGAAATAGTTATATATTTAACAGATTAAACATTCTGATAGTTTAAAAAAATATATTGATTTCTAGACTGACAGATTTAATTAGCAGTATGAAGGCGGGGGGGGAAAAATTAAAAGCAAGAATTTTTCATTCACACTGCTTGGTCCGACCGCCTAATCGTATTTAGCTTATCTTGAGCCTTGAATAGCTCATGTCTATCTCTGTCCACTGACAGACAAAGAAAGAGAAAGTGTAGATCTACAACAATATTTTGTACGATATATTGTGTCTACATCAGGTTTCCTTGTATCTCCACGCTCAATCATAATATCAATCCAATGTACAAGTTTTATTTCCTTTTTCTGTCATGTCAGGGTCTTGTGTTATTTCTTCTTTCAGGAAATTGTTAGGCATTCGGAAACTGTCAACATCGCATCCGTGGCGTTCGATGCATACGATTGTGTACGAGATTCGGGAAATGGAAAATAAAATGCTGTGGATGTTTTCATCATTGCGATTTTTCTTTTAAATCCAAAAATTTTCGAATCATCTCTTGAGTATTCGCCCTAGACCGTACTTAGAGAAAGTCAGATAACAGAAAAAGCTCAGTAATCCAGAAGAATAAAATTTTCACAAATTGAATGGCCATAATGGCAACCACCCCGGTTCTCATCAACTAAGGCTTTTTAAGAGCGTTTAATTCTGGTCATTAGACACTAATCCACTGTACAGTAAACAGTTAAGACCCGTCTAGAAGACAGATAGCTGTCATTCTTGCCTTTTATTTTAAAGTCAAATAAACATATTTTGAACCAGAAATTTTATTTTGTGAATGAAATCAAATAAGTACCACATAGAAACAATGGAGGGGGGGGGGGGAACCCTGATAGCTATGTGGAAAAAGGATGTTGAAAGTCCCCCCCCCCCCCTCAATAACCCTTTCGGTTCCGTCAAGATAGGCAAGAAAAATTGTTTTAATACATAAACAGACTTGCATATATTTTATTGCAGAAAGCTGGGTGTGTACAGTTCCAGAATATACCATTAGAATGTTTCGCCTTATTTAATCTAAAAAAAATTACAAATTCTGCGATTAATCGCAGAAAGATTTTTAATTTTAAGAAAAATGATTAGGCAAAGATTTTTCGTCTGAAATAGTGGTGCCAGGCTCCTTAGAAATACTATGGAGTGTAAGCACTTTGAGAAATATAATCATTTTAACACAAAGATATTGGCTGCAATAATATCTGCCGATACCTTTTGTTGCTTGTGTGAAAGTAGCATTGTTGTTGGTAGCGCTGATGGTACAACGATTTTCTCGAAGAATTGACTATTTTGTGGTATACATGGTACGTTATAGAGGCTGTGTTATGATAGATCTTATGCAATTGGTTCTTACGCGAGGAAGTTCTAACTCTTACACAAGTGTTCAATAACAACGCGTTTCGAAATCCATCTTCCTCAGCCTCTCCTTATTGGTCTTTTCTTTTCTTATTTTTCTGATTGTTTCTTCTACATCGAAAGCTTGCTATACCGAGGGAATTCTGAAGGTCTTTTCATTTAATAATATTGTGGAAAATAAAATTATTATTTGTAATCCCGTATTTTATTTTTCCTTGTCACAAGTTGAAAGCTTTTTAAAAACGGGTGACAAATAAAAATCAATTCTTAAAGCTGATCAATTAAAAAAAAGATTATAAAGATTATAATTTTAATTTATGAAAGACTACATTGTTCCTTATTGTCACTCCATGTGTAAAAAGTTAGGTTATGTGTTATTATTATTTTTTCTTTTTATAACTTCATAGAAATCTTTATCATGCCGCTGGTGTTACAAACAAATGCATTATTCACTTAGATGTCCTTTCGGAGCTCGTCTCATACATACTTTAAAAAAATATATGAATAATGTATATGTTGTTGTTTTAATTTTGCATATCCTATTATATTATAACTATAATTGAATAACTCACTGATAAAGTTAAAAAGATTAAAGCGACATTTAATAAACGCATAGAGGGGTTGTTTGTTTATACAAGGTTCCACAGTTGTTTAATTATTTTGGAATAGCAAATTAAAATTTTATTTTTGTCGTCTCTTTTATTTAGTCCGTTTATCTTAACAAAATATTTCTTTTATTTAAGTCGAATTCTACTATTTATTTTCCTATATTAAATTATTGGATGTTTACGAAGCACTTAGTTTTCAAAATAATTGAATCTTTAATAAATTATTTAAAGAATAATAATAAATATATTATTTTATATGTTAATTAGTTATAGTTATAAATACAATAATAATAAAAACTCCCAATAAACAAATTTATTAATTAGTAAGTACAAATTAAAAAAGTGAGACAACAAAATATCTAAGTAGTTTCCTTAACACTATAGAACTACCGGAAATTTTACTCAAGTTTTATAAAACTATTTCACACCAGAATTTTTATTTAAAACTATGTAACTTATTCCTTTAGCATATTTCTGCGAGTTTTCTAATTAATTTATTATGAAAAGAAATTTTTGGTTCGATTATATTCATTTGATAGCCTTCCAAATGACGGCTCATGGTAGTTCTAGTGTTAATAACTTGTGAAAGTAATGTCATGTCATATACGTAAATTTATGTACATGTATAGATAAAAAAAAATGTATATACAATTAGTTTTACATTTTAATCTACAGTTTATTTTATTTTACATAAAATATAATCTTATTATATTTAAATTTCTAAATTCAAACGTTGTTGTACTTGTAATTTTTTTAATATAAATTTTCAATAAGTAAGAATAACCTCAATTTTATACAAGGTCTTAAATTATTATTATTATTATTACTACTATTTTTATATTTTAAATCTTAAATTTTATATTTACTAATATTTAATTTTAATATTAACTCATTCATTTTAATTTAAAGACCCTCTCTTTTTTGAATGATATAAACATTTTTATTTTAACATTATAATTCATTTAAATTACGTAAATGTTACTTATGTTTCATTATAGATGGCAACATCAAATTAACGAGTTTAAACTACTCAATTGGAATCTAAAGATTTGCTATTTAATTACTTTGCAGTATTTCTAATAATGATTGGAATTTATAATTTCTCAAAAGAGGGAAATAAATGTAATTATTTAATAATTTATATATTGGGTTGAGGAAAAAGTAATTTCGTTTTTTTTTTCATGTTTTTCAAAGAGGATTTATTCATATAAATTTCAAACACTAATCAATGATATATGTGCCGTTTTGATCAATGAACTTTTGCCACTTTTCTGGTAAAACCATAATTCCGTCACTGTAGAACTTCTGAGATTTCTCGGCGAAAAACTCAACCAAGTGATTTTCACAAGCCTCTTTTGAAGCCAGCTTTACACCATTAAGAAAGTTCTGCAGAGATCGAAACAAATGGTAGTCAGATGGGGCAAGGTCTGGGCTATAGGGGGGATGCAGCAAAACTTCCCAGCCAAGCTCTCTTAATTTTTGCCGAGTCACTAAAGATGTGTGTGGTCTGGGGTTGTTGTGATGGAACACAATGCATTTCCTATTGATAAATTCTGGCCGGTTTTTTTTAATCACTTGCTTCAATCGCATTAGTTGTTGACAATAGAGAGTCGAATTAATGGTGTAGCCAGGTTCGAGCAGCTCATGATGAACAATGCATTTCCAATCTCACCAAACACTCAGCATCACCTTCCTTGGCACCAATCTGGTCTTTACCATCGTTTGTAAATCTTCTTTAGGCTTCGACCACGATCTTTTTTGACATTATTGCCGTACGTGATCCACTTTTCATCGCCCGTAATCATTCGTTTAAAAAATGGCTCGATTTCGTTTCGTTTTAGCAATGATTCACAAATAGAAACTCGGTCCATTAAATTTTTTGCTGTTAATTCATGCGCAACCCAAGTATCGAACTTCTTTTGGTATCAAATCTTATGTATATGGTTCAAAACTGTTTTTTAATCGATATTTAGTTCCATAGCGATGTCGCGAGATGAAATATGTCGGTCTATCTCGATTTTGTTAAGAATTTCATCGACTTTTTCAACGATTGGCCGACCAGGGCGAGGTTCATCTTTAACATCGAAACTTTCGGAACGAAAACGAGCAAACAAATTCTGACACTGGCGTTGACTTAAGCACTCATCTCCATAAACACCACACAATTTTCGATGAGCCTGGGCTGCATTTTTTCCTTTTCGGCAATAAAAAAGCAAAATGACAAAAATGACCTTTTGGAATTTCCATTTTCAAAGCGCAATTACTTTTGACTGAGTAAACAGATAATACTACTATTATATCTAGAATGTTCTATGGACTGTTACCTTTCAAACGGTCTGTAGTATGGCTTAATTGAATAAGTATTACTAGAGATATGCAACTTTAAAGCCATATATTGGGAAAAAACGAAATTACTTTTTCCTCAACCCAATACTTTAGTTTTATTAAATATTTGTAATTAATATATGCTTTTTACAAATTAATAAATTGTAAAGCTATCTTCTTTATTCTTCCTCATAGATGGCGCTGCTATAAATATGCATTGACATATTGTAGTCAATATTCGATTATCATTAATTAATTATCATTCGATCCTCATCATTTCCTCTTTTTATTTATTTATTTATTTATTTTTTGTGCTGTAAATATTTTAATTTCAAAATTCCTTTCATTATTATCGTCATTATTAAGATTGGATATTGTTTTAAAATAAGACAAAAATAATTTATAGGTTCATATGAATTATTTTTAAATTTGTAAAAATCGTTTATTTTATTAACTGTCAATGTAACGGTTATATGCAACGTGCATTTGTAACGGTTAACATGGTTTTTGATAGCTAAAATGTCACTGGTTATGCATGTTTTTGATGCTATTTCTCTTTTTGTTTAACGATTCTTTATTAAATACGTTTTTGTATTTAATAATGCTCCCTATTCTTTGATTTTTGCACATATTATGTTCGAATACTCAATATTTGTCCATTTTTATCCAATGTTTTTTAAATTTGACTCTGTAATTGATCGGGCAATTTGAGTTAATAAATTTGCCTCATGGCTATTAACTCAAAGAGAAATCAATTACATTTTACTTATATTAGTGGAATATTGCCCTTGAAAAAGTGTTCCACTATATAAGTTTTCAATTTCTTCTTGTAATAATTTTCACTTTCTGCACATTGGATTTTTTCTATACATATCTTTAAGTATTTTTTCCCACTTATTACTCATACGTGTAGTATAGGGTAAGTCTTGTAATCGTTTTAAAAATCGGAAAAAAAAAAATGACGGATTTACACATTTCAGAACTGGAGATTACGAAAAACATTTGTTTAGAAAAAAAAATTGCGTCTGTGTGTGTGCGTCTGTAAACGCTCCATCTGCAGAACAAATTGAGATAGAGACTTGAAATTTCGTATGTACTTAGTATGTAATAATGGGAAGAAGCTTATTGAATTTCAGTAACCTCAATTATCTGGAACCATTTTTTTTTTTTTTTTTCGGATTCTCGAAATATTCGTTCTGATAAAAGGTATTTAAAAATTTTCGAAATTGTTTATTTTAAGGAGTGAATATAAAAGACAATAATAATAATAAAAAAAAAAATTTTTGAATGAAGAATGAGGTTGATTGGATGATTAGTTGCCGAGATATTTGTAATAATATTTTCCGCGCTCTTCGATTTTTCATGACACTGTATTTAATTCAAATTTCATTTCAAAGATATATTTTAATTGGAAATGAGACGCTTAATCCGACGTAGTAAACTGTTAGTTAATATGATTATCATTTTTGGAGTTATGGAATATTTCTTATACGCAATTCAGTAATAGAGCATTTAAAGTTTATGGCGTCATCCAGCTACGATTTTATTCGAATTGCAATGCATTTTATAAATAGTTTAACCGTTTCCGGCACAGTGGTCCCACTCCGGGAACACCTAATTTTAATTCAAAACTTGCATTCGGCGCCAATAATATTTTAATAAATTTTTTCTTCTATAATGAAAGCTTAAAAGAAGGAGTTCTTATTTTTTTTTTTTAAGTCGTTTGTAAATTCCGGTGTCAGTCAGTAATTTCGCATTTTACGAACAGAATTTGTCTGTGCCGGAAAGGGTTAAGCATGTTTTATTTTCATATTTTATATTTTGCATATCCATGATGGGTAAGTATTACGGTGGCCCCCAAAGACTAGTTTTAATTTTGAGAATCTTAAATTTTTGGATACTATATATATGTATTGTATTGTAATTATCAGTTTATCTACTGTCGATTATTTATGTGGTTTAATGGTTATTATTTACAAAAGTTTTATTATATATGTATATATATATAATCTATTGTAACTGCGACCGTTGGTTATAATTTTTTTTAAATCTCTTAATGGTTAAATTAACCTCTTAATATTTGAACATGTGCAAATTGGATTACTGTTAATACAATAGTAATTATATAGGGTAAGTAACCCCCCCCCCTTTTTTTTTAGTTTTATTATAGTCTGTTTTAAAAGCTTTTTTTGTTTTTCAATCTTGTTTAACAATCGATAGGGCAGAGAGAAACGTAATTTTTAGCATAAAGCTAGTATTTTCTTAAACCCCTAGTAGTAATATCTTTATTCTGCTTATTCATAATCTAAAATTAGTGTGTGTGTGTGTGTGGGGGGGGTATTATGCCTAAATTTAACATGTCATCCCCCCCCCCCCTTTCTTAAGTATTGGTAACTCTGAAACCAAAGTTCATTGCTTTTGAACTTTGACCTGCACCTTCCAAGCAGGTGGCCATGTATAAAATTTTCGAGTTTATCTTATCAGGGGAAATCAGCTCCCTTTGGCTGAGAAGGACCTCCCTGAAGGCATTCTTCTCTAGGATGTATTTATGAATCTACCCCTTTAAGTTTTAAATTCATCCTCCTTAAAAATTATGAGGTTTTCTCATGTGGCTGTTTAGGGTACCATCACGTACACAATGTGTGTGCTTTTGCTTTAATGATGTTAAAGAAATTAGCTAAGTTCTGTAAGCTGCAGCCTAAGAGCCATAGCCATATAATATCTTTTACGAGGCCGTGACATTTTTTTAACGAAAACAATACTCAAAAGGAACGTGGTAATTTCTGTTGCTTTGGAGTCTTCAAACTGTTTAATTATTTATGCATTTTGTCTGTACGCCTGTACGAAATCTTTTCGCTTTATGTAGACACTAGCTGACCTGCCCGTTGTTGTCCGTGCCCGTGATAACAAATTTAAACAAACCTCAAATTTGTATGATTTTATATCTTTAACCCGATTTTGTATGAAATTTTATTTCTAAAGGAAAGATTCGCGAAAAAATATTGATATTTAGTGATGAAAGTGCTCGTAAGAAGACATGTTCTTGCTTTTTCACGGAGGGTCGTTTCATAGTTTAGTGATGAAAGTGCTCGTAAGAAGACATGTTCTTGCTTTTTCACGGAGGGTCGTTTCATAGTTTAGTGATGAAAGTGCTCGTAAGAAGACATGTTCTTGCTTTTTCACGGAGGGTCGTTTCATAGTTTAAAAAAAAAAAAAGTTATTTTTGTCCGAACTCTTTGAAATTTTTTATCGGTTATAAATATAACGGTTTTAAAGCCCACTTCAATATTTCGTAAAAAAAAAAAAATATATTGTTATCTAGTTCTAAAAGAAATTTGCTGTTTCTTCTCGCTTTTTAATTTTTGTTTGTTTTCGGGTCGGCTCCTTTAACATAACAATAAAAAAGTAGTTTCTCATCTTCCGAACTCTCTGAAATTTTAATCGGTTATAAATATAACTGTATCCAAACTCCCTTTAAAATTTCGTCAAAAAATTTGCATATTTATTAGCGAAAACATGAGTCGAAGGAGAGCGAAATTACGCCGAAACTTTTTGCGTTTTTTCGAAAATTTCTCAGATTTTATTTTATTTTTTAAATACTTCTGCACGTCCGAATGTTTGGAAAATTTTGTATGTGATGTAAATATGGTTTACTGCGATGCTCTAAAGCAATTGTGTTGAAATGCGGACGTTTAGTTACTTTTAGCATAGAAAATATATCGTCTCTGTGAAGCGCGAAGTGACCTGCTTCCGCCGGTGTTTCTGAACGGGTTAAAATTTGTATTTTTTTTTAAACCAATTGCACCGCCTATTACAAGGTTTCAGCTTTAAGAGCATATTTTTGGTTTGTCGGTGCCTCTAAAATTGCGTCCTGGAGAGACGTTACCATAAGGGGTCAAACGTCTTTCAGGAAAACACTTAGGAAAACACAATTCTTTTTTTTTTTTTTCAAAGAATTGAGAACGGCATTTTTTCGAATTGATTGCGGCATTTGAGACGGTAAGAGTACTGTCTTTCTGAATATGTCTTCCAATTTTAATTGTACGGAAGAGTTTGGCCGATTTAGGCCTATTTAAAACCACGAAATAACATCAAAAAACCGTGCGTTCGGTTCCTCATCTACTCCCGATGCATAAATCGGGTTGTTGGCATATACCCGAGCGTTTCTGCCGGCTCGCAAAGAAAGATATGAGTTTTTAATTAATATCTCAGCTAATTATTAGAAAAATTAAAAATCTGTGCATCAGGACCTGCCTTAGACTATCCTCACCCAATTTTTCAGACTTCTACATGCGGTAGATATCGCTATCGATCGCAGACAGACATACACACATAGAGAGAAACTGTCTTTATTGGTACAGATTACGTTCGCGTTTTCAATTTCCACGACAGAGATATAACAAGCGTAAAGTTTACTGTCTGAACAAAAACTTTAAACTAATTATTATTAAAACAATTTTTTCATTAATATATTTGCAATTTATGCAGGAATTTAAAAACAAGTTAAATCTATTGTAGATTGAATATATTATAGATTATTCGTACCTTTTGAGGACACATATGACCTCTCGATGGTGTGAGCGAAATAGATTTAGCATGATGTTTATAATTTGCAGTTTGTTTATAACAGATATCCAAGTTGTATTTTTGCTCTTTTAAAATAGATTTAGTTTATATGTACTGTATTTTTTTTAAATAATAAACTTGTTACGTACATAATTTTATTTACTGTGAGAGTCATTTTTATTTACCTCTGTCTGTGTTTGACATTAGACCAGTTAGGTATTCTTTTCTAAAAGTGTACAGCAAAAACATTAAAAAAAAGTTTACACTCGTGTGTGGCATGTTTTAATATCTTAAATCTTTTATTTTTGTCTGTGTTTATTGCTACAGGCCAAATAGGTACGCTTTTCGAAAAATGTACTGCAAAAAGGAAAAAAAAAAAAAAAATGTGTTGACACTCATATGCGTGGCATTTTTTTAATAGCTTAAAGTCTCTATTTTAAAGTTTATATATATTGTGAAACTATATAAAATTATATATATGTAATTTAACTTAGATTAGTTGTTTATAGTATACTTTACATAAAATAATTTGGAGCACCGATTAATGCAAATTAAGTACACGTTTAGATGCTTCAAAAACTTTAAATAAATAAATTGTAATTTTTTTTTTCATTGGTCTTGCTTGTCTGTTTCGTGAACTTTTTCAGCAAAAACGTATATTTACTCGTTTTTTTTTTTTTTTTTTTTTTTTTTTTTTCAAATGAATCGAAATTTTAAATTAATTTTACATTTGAGTTAACTTATTGTTATTAAAAAATCTTTATTATTATTAATATTAAAAGAATATTTGCGTCAATCTCATTAATACTAATTTCACATCTACTACTTACTTTACTATTAATGTTAAAAACTTTACTATTATGTAAAAATGTTAAATAATGTCGCAAAAAAATTACTTTCTGCATCTCTTCTAATCGTATGTTTATATTCGCCTTTTATTAAGAAAGTATGTATGGATTTTGATTAAACTTTATTAAGTGTTGTAAGCGCAAACTATATTAAAATTTTTTCGGATAATAAACATTTGTGGTAATTTGTAGTGTAAAACATTTTTTGCAATGTTTTCAATGTTACTTTTGGAGAGAAAAGTACTTCCTCAAAAGAAAATGCGCTTTATTCAATATTTATTTCCTTGCCTTTACTTTCATTTTAATGAGCGCGCTTTTAACAATGAATTCCTCCGACCGGACCCAAACAAACAAAAATGTCACGTGCCTCTTTCTCTCTCTACAAACTATCAGTAGGTGTTCACAACATTCCTTCTATCCCGCGTTCCGTTTCGAACGCAGTTGAACAACTTTTGGCGCGAATAAAAACTTGATTTCAAGCGATGAAAACTTCCTTCTAGTTCCTCCAACTTAATCTTTGCAACCCTCAATGAACGCAAACGAGCCGTGAGCATGCTACGAAGTTGCATCGTTTGCACGGGAGGTAAATCTGAAAAAAGTTTTTTTCGGGGTTGTGATAAAAAGCTCACCTTACAGTGTGTTTTGACCATGTGTTTTTCCAGTGTTTGTGCGTTTAAGGAAATTTAGATTTTTGTCGTGAAAAGAGTGATTTCTCGTTTGTGGATTATCGTCTCTCTCAAACATGTCCCAGGAGGAACTATACAAAACAAGTTTGCCGTTCTCTTTGTGCCGCCGAAATACTGGATTTAAAGTTCTCTCCGGACCGGTGTTGATCTTCGCCGTCCATTCAACGTTTGAATAATCTATGAAAAATTTGCGACAGTGTGTTTGTGTGTGACGTGATACTTTAATATTTTTCTAAAGTGAAATTTAAAGGGAAATCATGAATGGTCGTCCTCGTCTTCGAAGAGCCGGAACTTTACGTCGATCTCCTTTTTATAACAGTAAGTAGCAATCGATCCTTACATAGTATGTAGTATTATTTCGTAATCGAATTCTTTCGATGAAATTTTTTTAAATAATTCATTTGCGTCGCAAGTTCGTAGTAATTTTTTGATCGGAGATTTGTTGGGATCTTTAGTTTTTATAATCGATGGTTCTCAATCTTTATAATGAGAAGAGAATGGACTACATTAACTAGTATTGAGTTTTCTAAATTATCATAAAAATTTTGATACGGGATTAAATTAAGTTTAAGAGTTACTGTATTAATGTTGTAATCCCTACTCTAAGAAACGCCGTGGAATTTTTTTCTTTAGCTGCTTTAATTTAGACAGGTTAATAAATTATATATACCTATATAAATGATGGCATATTGCTTAACACTGTTTATTTATTTTTTGCTTTTGAGTATTTTGTAATAGAACATGTTTTTGAAAAGTGTAGGCATTTTTTCACTTATCATTAATATAGTAATATAACTTTATTTGGAATAAATATTTAAAAAAATAAAAAATCCTTTAACTTGCTCCTGCTTTCAGTATTCACGAGCATTTTTTATGATGACTATATATACTGTTTTCTAATTTTTGATGTTCCATCGCAAAAAAAAAAAGAAAAGAAAAACAGGCATGTTACTATTTTTCAAAAGGGAAAGTGCTCACTTTCCCTTGTGTAATCGGAACATGTTTTACGTTAGAGTGTGGTTTAGACATGTCCTAGGACAGGAGCAACTATACAAAACAAGTTGGTCGTTCGTTCTCTTTGTATCGCCGAAATACTGGATTATAGTTCTCTCGGGACCGGTATTGTAAATCGTCGCCGTCCAATCAATCGGCGCTTGAATAATCTGTAAAAAATTACGAGAGTTTATTTGTGAGTTACGTAGTACTTTAATTTTTTTTCCAAAGTGAAATTTAAAGGGAAAATATGAATGGTCGTCTGCGTCTCGTGTTCTAAGAGCCGGAACTTACATCCCGCCGACCCCTTTTTTTAATAGTGAATAATGCATCCATGCATATGTAGTGTTATTTAGTATTGAATTATTTTGATGAAAAGTTTTTTTAGTGGTTGGTCAATTGTCAGCATTGCAAGCTTTTTTATTTTTAAAAATCTTTATTCAAAATGAAGTTATATTACTATATTAATGGCAAATGAAAAAAAGCCTACGTTTTTCAAAAACAGTTTCTATTACAAACTGCTGCGATTTTCTGTCACCACTATTTCTGTATAATAATCTTTGCATAATTTAATCGCATATTAAATTTATATTTCTGCGATTAAATAAGGCGAAGTTTACTATTTGGAAATAGCGGTGACAAAAAAAAATCGTAGAAGCTGGGCAGCTATATAATTTGTAGTAATTTTTTAATAAGAGATTTGCCGGAGTTTTTAGTTTTTATTAGATTTCTAAACTTTTGATCAATGCTTCTCAATCTTTTTTCTGCGAAATGATCACATTCTCTAATATTGAATTTTTTCCACAATTTTTATAGATTCATAATTAAATTAAAGGTATCCCACCACGTTTGAATAATCAATTTTTGGCAACTAGTATCACAGATTTTTAAAGACGATTAGCTATCAAAAACAGTTTTCCTTTTCTCTGTACGATCATTGCGAGTGTAGTTATGGCTGTTCTTATTCCAGCCCTGAAACTGGCAGTGTGTATTTAAGTAACTGGAAATGTTCATTTAAGTAATCTAAATAAAGACAATATTTTTTAATATTGAGATCAAAGAAGGTACAACCTATAAAATCTGAAAATTTTTAAGACATTGGGGTGAATATTTCTAATGGATTTTTAGAAATATAAACTTTAAAGGAGTTTTCTGAAAACGTGATTTTTATGAGAAATCAGTTTGGAAAAAACATCCAATCTCCAAAGATTATGTTTGTATTTGTATAACACTGACCGCTTTCAATTTATGTGATGATGTGCATGTAATGAGCTATCTGTTTAAATATCTGGGAATTTCCTAAAATTTTACATTTATTTTTATAAATTAATAATATGCAGAAGAAAAAAAAATCTCCAAAGTGAGAATTTAGGTATATATCTGGATGTTTATATTTTACGTCTCAGATTTTAATTTATTACATTCTTAGTAATTCAAATAATTATTTATAGGGGAAAAATTAGTAAACTATCATTATATTTTTATTGTTTCTGGTTAGTATCAAATATTGCATTATTTTTCTTTAAAATAATAAAATTGAAAAGAAATTGCATCAAAATAATTTACTTATCAAATGCAATAGTCATTATACATATACCAATTTATTAGAAACTATCGGTATTATACTCCTTTTTGAAGAGAAAAAAAAGGAGAGGGGGGGGGGGGGGCGGCGTATCAGACGTAGTGGCGCATCTTAATTTGAAGTCAACGGCGTGTTATAGGCTGTCAACGATTTTAATTAGATGATTTAAATGAGTGGTTAAATCCTGATTTTAATCAACTGATTTTTTGAAATCATTGATTAAAGTCTTAAAATTTTCTAAATGTTTAAATGACATAAAAAGTATTAAAATCTAAGGTGAACATATTTTGAAAAGTTTTTACAGGTATTTTGCCATTATGAATGTACAAAAAAAAAAAAAAAAAAAGCTTTAAATAATTGTTTCTAATACTGATTCCTTAGGCTTGTAAAAAGTGAAATACAGTAAGTTTGTAAAAAGCAAATTTTTATCTGGCAAGAAAAGCATTTCATTTAAAAATGATATTTAAACCTTAATATAATTTGCATTGTCATAATTTCCTTTAAGTTATCAAATTATGCATTCTTTTATATAAAATAAGCATAACAAGTATAATAAATTTCTGCTAGTAAAAGAATAAATGATCAGTACTTTATTTTGTCATTCTACTTTTGCAAAAATAAATTTATAGCAAATTGGAGCAAAAGAAGAATGAAATAATGACATTTGCTGAAAAAGCTATTGTAAAAGGATGTATAAGACAAAAATAACTAATTTGTATAATGTTAAGCACAGCAAGAGATATTCAGTAAAGGTTGAATAAACTTTTTTTTTTTTTTTTTTTTTTTTTACTCTTGAACTCAATATACACCAAATAAAGAAATTAGTTAGGGATTAAAAAGGCAGCAAAACTTTTTAAATTTGAAACACTGAATACTAATAATCTTCACTGAGTGGTAATAATGCTTCTATTTAATATTTTGATAATTTCACTTATAACGGTCTATTCTTATATTTACTTTATATGTGTGTATGAATGGGTGTAACTCATTTTCGTATTTTTTTAATTATTATACACAAACATCTGTGTAAGTTTAGATTTAGGTGATTAACAGTAATTTTTCTAAGTACAAATTTAAAACGAGCTGCAAATGATATCTGTTTGCTTTGTTATTTGTGCTACTAACTAATTAAATTAGTTATTTGCTGTTTTTATTAATTCTGTAATTACTTATTGTTCCATCTAGGCCATTTTTAAGGGATCTGCCCTTTTTATAATTGGCAAAATACACCCTGTTTTTTAAATAGTGAAATCCCGCTTTAGTTGTATCCAGAAATTTCTTGTAAAAAATTCGCCATTCCACAGTATTTCTAAATACGTGTGTTCAAGACCTTGCAAAATAAATTTTTACTTTATTTCTTAAAAAAAAAAAAAAAAAAAAAAAAAAAAAAAAAAAAAAATTGTTTTAATTTTATTTATTATATTAAATATATATACTTTTTTTTCTTATATCATTACTAAATACATTACTAATATATTTCCTCATGAAATAATGTCCTTTTTGGGAATTAGCACACTGCCCCTTTTTCTTTCTGGACTGAATATTAAATTATTAATTATCGTTATAGTAATTAAAGCATAAAAATACATATTTTCTTAATTATATAGTTAATTGTTTAATAATTATTAATTTTAAGTAGCGTTAACAATTTATTATTAAATGCAATTTATAATATTTTTAATAAATGTAAATATCAGTAGTATTTAATATATTTTTACATAATTATTATAAAGTGTTAATGTGCATAACATTATTGTGTGCTACTAATTAATGAAATTAGTTTTTATAATTTTTGTAATTTCTAACTAATAATTATAATTTTATTAATTATAGCATAAAAGCATAGATTATCTTAGTAATAAAAGGGTTAATTGTTATGGAAAACTAAAATTCCTGGTAGATGTTCTGTATTTTAATGAAGGTGAAAAAATCATATTTAAATTTTAAAAAATCATGATTTTTTTACACTTTAATATTAAAGCTGTAATACCGATGTTCTAAAAAATTTCGCTGAATAATTTTGTTTCAGTTGCATTCAGGACCGAAACTATTTTTTTTTTTCATCCGGGTAAGCATGAATTTGGCGCCCCCCTCCTTTCCAAAATAAATTTATAAACAGAAGTTTTCAATCCATTCTCTTAATTGTTATTTTAAATGTGAAATAATTGTTAGGAAGTATATTGATCTTGCAAGTACCTTGAATGAAGTTCGTTAATAAAGTATGTAAATCTTATAATTTGTTTATAGAGACACACAAAATCAGAACATGCAAAACTTGTCATCACGACAATCTTCGAAATATTTAACCAATTCAAACCCATTTGGGACACTGCATTGATCTTTCAAGCAGCTTGGATGAATTCGTTAATCAAGTATTGTTCCGGTCACCTAATAGCGGCCACACAATGAAAAAACCGGCCCTGTTCAAAACAAAGATTATAAAATTTACGAATAATTCTTTATTTTGGGCTGTCCGATTCCATGACATTTTATCCAAATTTCGTTTGGTTTTTTGTATCGAATGACTAACCAAATCTTATTTTAGAACCCGGGGCATATGCTCTGCTCGCTCCCCCCTGGTTTCAGCCCTGGATATACGATCTAAAGTACAACCCTGATTGTACTTTAGATCGTATATTATTTAATAATAAATAAATAAAAAAAATAAAAGCACATGAATTTTTTAAAATTAATATATTGCCTTCCATTATTTACAGTTTGTTTTTAAGCATTTTGTACTAAGGATGTTTTGGAAAAGCATAGGTCTAGTGCCATTAATGTAATAATTTTATTTCGAATACATATTTCAAAAATAAAGAATCCCTTAACTTGCTCGTTTTTATTTATTTTTCTTTTCTTTTCTTTTTTAATCATGAGCAAATTTATGGATTAGAATATATGCTGCATTCCAATTTTTAATGTGACCTTGTAAAATTATAAAATAAGAAACATGCATATTACGATTATTCAAAAAGTAAAGTGCTTCTCTTCGGCTTTAGCAACCTAATCGTATTTTGTGTAATCTGAGCATTTTTACGTCTAGTTAAGAGAGTGTGGCTAGACAGTAAAATCCCATAGTCCATCAAAAAAATGGATTAAAATTATTTCCGTCCTGATGATCGCTGTCCATTCAACGTTGCGTAATCTATAAAAATTTACAATAGTTAGATGAGTGAACAGCGTTTTTTTTTTTTTTTTTTTTTTTTATCTTTTCTAAAGCGGAATTCAAAAGGAAAAACACTGAGTGGTCGTCCTTGTCTGTGAAGAGCCGGAACTTTGCGTCGATCCAATCTTTATGACGCTAAGTAGCAATCGATGCATGCATGTGTAGTATCATTTGGTAATCGAAATTCTTGCTAGGAAAAAAATTTAAATGACTGCGAACCCGTTCGTAACTTTGTGGTTGGAGTTTGAGACGTGGTTTCTTTGATATCGTAACAAAGAGAAACAAGAATGAAAAATCATGTGTTAAGCATAGATTATTAAACACTTTCCAACACATTCAGAATAGTGTAACAAAACTTGATGTCTAAGTAAACAAGTTGAAAAACGCTTAACATATCTTTATAACGCTAAGTAGCAATCGATGCATGCATGTGTAGTAAGTATCATTTGGTAATCGAAATTCTTGCTAGGAAAAAAAATTAAATGACTGCGAACCCGTTCGTAATTTTGTGGTTGGAGTTTGAGACGCGGTTTCTTTGATATCGTAGCAAAAAGAAACAAGAATGAAAAATCATGTGTTAAGCATAGATTATGAAACACTTTCCAACACATTCAGAATAGTGTAATAAAACTTGATGTCTAAGTAAACAAGTTGAAAAACGCTTAACATATCTTTATAACGCTAAGTAGCAATCGATGCATAAATGTGTAGTAAGTATCATTTGGTAATCGAAATTCTGGCTAGGAAAAAAATTTAAATGACTGCGAACCCGTTCGTAATTTTGTGGTTGGAGTTTGAGACATGGTTTCTTTGATATCATTGCAAAGATAAACAAGAATGAAAAATCATGTGTTAAGCATAGATTATGAAACATATTCAGAATAGTGTAACAAAACTTGATGTCTAAATAAACAAGTTGGAAAACGCTTAACATATCTTTATAACGCTTAGTAGCAATCGATGCATGCATGTGTAGTAAGTATCATTTGGTAATCGAAATTCCTGCTAGGAAAAAAATTTAAATGACTGCGAACCCGTTCGTAATTTTGTGGTTGGGAGTTTGAGACATGGTTTCTTTGATATCGTAACAAAGAGAAACAAGAATGAAAAATCATGTGTTAAGCATATATTATGAAACACTTTCCAACACATTCAGAATATTGTAACAAAACTGGATGTCTAAGTAAACAAGTCGGATGTGTCAATCCCAAAACTTTCTTCTATCTCACACAGGTTTCGCATACACTAAAAAGAATCAGCACCAATTTATATCAAGGTCTGACTGAATCTAAAGTTTTATTAAATTCCGTGCATTAGTTCTGAGATATAACTATTGCTAAAGTCGTGTAAATCCTGCAAAATGCAGCATAGCAGCGCTACCTGCTGGGAAATTTAGACCAAAACCTAATCAACAACAATTTATGTCAACGTCTAACTGAATCTGAAGTTTGATGAAAATCTGTGCATTAGCTCTTGAGATATAGGTATCGTGTTAATAATGAAAAAAAGTAGCATAGCAGCGCCACCTGTTGGGCTATTTACACCAAAACGTAAGCAGCATCTATTTATGTCAAGGTCTAACAGAATATGAAGTTTTATGAAATTTTGTGCATTCGTTCTTGAGATATAGCTATCGTAAAAATCATGAAAAAAGTGATATAGCAGCGCCACCTGTTGGGATATCTACACAAAAACGTAATCAGCGTCTATTTATGCCAAGGTCTAACTGAATCTGAAGTTTGATGAAACTGAGTGCATTAGTTCTTGAGATAAAGCTTTTGAGGAAATCGGGAAAAATGCAGATAGCAGCGCTACCTGTTGGGCGATTTTCACCAAAATTTAATCAACTCCAATTTATATCAGGAACTAACTGAATATCAAGTTTTATTAAATTTCATGCATTAGTTCTTGAGATAGAGCGCCCACAAAAAATTTGTCACATACATACAGACATTTTCTAAAAACAGTCAAATCGTGTTCAGGACCTTCTAAAACGTATAAATCCGTCGAATACCGGAAGTCGAAAATTTTCATGAATCCAATACTTTCTTCTTGTAAAGATAGAAGAATGTAACAAGTTGAAAAACGCTTAATATATTTGAAAACTCAATTTCAGTAATAATCCGAAAAATATCCGAAATTTCAAATTTTCTGATTTTTTTCAATTGGGGGGGGGGGGGGGAATAAACTTTCTCTTTTTTTTTTTCATGAAAAAAATAAACTACATATCAAACAAAATGAAGCACCCTTAAGGAAAATTTTGAAGATTCCCTAATTTTAGCTATAAACTTAAATTGAGGTTTCATGTAATTTTGTCTTAATAGTATTTTATTTGGTAAATGTGTGATAGAAATTTAGCAAAAGGGAAAAGAAATAAGAAACTCTAAACTGCGTTTAAAATAAAAACAAAGTGTATAGAACTTATTTAATATCAGATTTTACTGAATGACTTCCATAAAATTCTGCAAGACATCGGATATACGTATCTGTGTGCATGTCTGGATGTGAAATTCAATAGGGCATTCAGCATTCACTAGGGAAATGTCACTTCAGCCTTTCTGAAACAGAAAGCCACCGAGATTATTGCCCTCTTTGTGGAGCGACTCTGCTGTGACACCATTATAGTAATCGTACTACGACCACCTGTAGCTCAGTGCGTACGCCATTTATGAAAAGTGGGTCTTTTAAGATAAAAGTTCGAAAAATGAAAATGGATTTTTATTCATATGATTGCATTTCGGAATTGTAGTGATTGAAAATATTAGCGAAAGCTCCAGTTTTACCGGTTTTTGTGTATTTTTTTATTTTTAATGCGAAAGAAAAAAAAATATCAGATATTGAAAATTAATGCTTCTTTATTGTTGATTTGTTTCGTAATTTTAAAACAAAGTATAAATGACTGATAGATGAAAAATATCATTAAATAAGTATATCGAAAGTATTGTTTTGTTCAACTTGAAAGAAAATAAGGAAAGGCAGAGAAATGAGAGCAGTTCAACCTACCTCATTGTTCTTCATTCTTCATAATTTAGTAATGCTAGGGCTAGTTTTTTTAATATAAGTTATGCCTATGTGTGTGTGTGTGTGTATTTTTTGAAGTATATATTTTCACATTCTTATATAAATTTTATTATGGTACGATCGTGACGTCTTGTTTTTCTATTCATCTGTTATTTAGTGGCCAGGCCTCTTAACATAGTGGATAGCATCTTAGCCTCAACAATGAGAACCATGGTATCATTAACAGCGCAGTCTGACATGGGTGGCTCTGCAAAATTTTCAGATAATTTTCTTGCATAAGAACTGAAAATCGTGTCACTTAAAAAGCCGCCTTCAGTGTCATCTTCCCATGACGGTATGGCTAAAAGACTGACCAATACCTCAGTCTGAAACCAATATCTATATAAATATTATAGTAAAATCTCCCCCCCCCCCTTCTTCCGATGTGAAACCCCTACTCCCTCTCTCACTGGCAATCTAATTCCCTACGGAATTTCAATGCATTTTAAAATGAAATGCTTTAATTGTTTGTATTACTGGCCATTCTAGCCACACAGGATTTCGCCTATTTACAGAGCGACAGGAAAATGTTTAATTTGTTATTTATGGTCCTTGTCAAAGATCCTCGAAATTCTACGAAGTTTGAATATAGTATTGCAGTACACTACAGTTTTTTCCCTTCAACAAATGTTCACTACATCAGTCATTAGCTATAATTTTTTAAATGCATATATTTTTAAATATTTATAAAATAAATAAAATGATAATTACTAAAGTTCCCAGCAACGGCGCTACTAGTATATAAAAAAAATCTACCATGTGAATTTGTCAAAACATAAAACTGACCAAGGCGGAAGCTTATTCTGAAGATTTGAGTGAAATGCGTTCGTGGGAAGTGAACTTTAAATTGCACTTTTCCACTAAGACTCTTCTGACACACACGAAAAAAACCCTATCACCCGAAATTTTTTATGAAAACACAAATTTGACTATAGGGGAGAAATTATGAGTAGTTATGCAATTTCTCGCCAGAAGCGTTGCTAGTATAAGAAACTTATGAGAAAATTTTTATAAAAATATAAATTTGATCATGGCAGAAGCTTATTCTGAAAGAATTGGGCGAAATTAATTTTTGAAAAGGCAGTTTAAATTAAATAAGGGATAAATTGTGTTGGATCAGTAATTCAGGATAAATTGTGAAATTTCTCACCAGGGCCGCTACTAACAGAATATAACTAATCTAATACTAACGCTATTATCTTTAGTAATTATCAAACTTGTTTTTTTTTTTTTTAAGTTAAAACAAATTGGATCGCGGCAGAAGCTTATTCTGAAGCTCTGAGCTAAATTCGCTCGTAGAAAGTTTGTATAGTTATGCAATTTTCTACCTGGAGCGCTACTAACATTAAAAAAAAAAAAAAAAAAAAAAAAAAAAAAAAAACACATCACGTGAGTTTTTATTAAAACATAAAATTGACCATGACAAAAGTTTTATTCTATGAAGATTATAGCGAAATTAGTTTGCATTGCGTTTTATAATAAGTTAGATCAAGACATACTAGTTAGAGATACTTGAAGCACCATACACTGCAATAGAAGTCAGGGAACAGAGGAAAAAAAAAAGCAATTTAATACGTTATATGCTTGTAATGGTTGAAAAGTGAACCATAATTTAAACCCGAAGTATGATTATTCTTTCTTGTTTGTTTCTCACTATTTTTTTTTTGTTACCAATTGTGGTAACTAAATATAATTTAGTTTATGTTCGTTATTTTCTTCAGGAAATAAATTAAAATGCTTTATACATTTTTTTTTATATACTTAGCTTAGCATAAAAAAGTAAAAGAAATGTATAAAATAAATTACGTATTTTACTTCATAAATGGTAAATCATTTATAGAAATCGCTGATATTTGCAGTTTTTCAATTATGTTATTAAATAATTCGTGGAATAAAAAGAATTAAGGGAAAGTAAGTATTGATTGAAATTCGCCTTGGGGAAACCAAAATTTTATTCTTAGAAAAAGTTTCGGCAGTTCATGTTTAAGTGCTGCATAAATTACTGCAGAATATGAGCAGAGATTTCGTCATTTTCTCTTAAAAGTTATCAAAAAGAGAGAGAGAGAGAGATTTAATTTGTATTTATGGGTGGAGTAACAGATATCGCGTTGAACATATATACTATAGTGTTTCGGGTGGGTGCGAGTTATTAAATTTACGAAAAATAGACGAGATTTATTAAATTTTATATGTAGGGATGTGACGTATATTCGGCAACTTTTCGCGAATATTCGGTTGGTCGAATGCTGAATGTCAGTTGGCTGGGATATTTCGGCCAAATATCATTGGTCCAATACTTCAGATATTTTAAACAGAATAGATTCAGGAAAAAAGTAATAATAGCTTTTTTAGGTAGATTTCGTAAGAAATACTACCTGTTACATTCTTCTCTTTGTTGGAATTTCTGAAATTTTTTTGCAGATCAACGCCGATCATGATTCCCAGAACCCAAGACCACCCCCAGTTCAAAACTTTATCTATCTTATATCACTTTTTTATGGACACAATAACTTCAATAATTGTGCACAAATCTCTACCAAACTGATACATAAAATCAAGGGGCATAAAATCTCGGTCAAGTTCGTTAATGGACAAAGTCGAACCAAGGGGGGTAAGGGGGGGTGGGTTAAATTCACTTTTTCAAGATGGAGGTCTTTTGTTTCTAAGTGAATTTAACTTAACATCATATTCTGAAGATGGTCATAGAAGTTGACGAAACTTCAATTTGATGTATTTTTAAAGTTTAATTTTATATAAATATTTATACACCATACAGTAAAAACGTGTGGTTTACCTTACACAAAATTTTATATACGATAATGTTTTGATGGTGTAACGGTCCAGCTCAATCATTAAACAAATTTAATATTATTATTTGTTAAAGTATTAAAAAATATTATTGGAATAAAGTATTAATAAAGAAAGTTTTTATTAATACTTTACGAATAACAGTAATTTAATTATATGATGACTAATTAGTAAAATTTATTAGCGTTTTTTTAAATTATTTTCTTTTTTTTTTTTTTAAATAATACAATGTATGTGAAGTAAAAAAAAGAAAAAAATTGTTAAATATTTGTTTTATATTTTCTAAGAATATGTAACTATTAAGAAAAAACTATTATGATAAATGAATATTAGAAAATCTCTCCAAGAAAAATCTGGATAAAACGTTTATTTTATTTCACCACTTCAAAATTTGTAGGATTTTTTACATCTCTAGATATAAATTAAATTTATTGTTTTAAATTGTAGAAAATAGTCTTGGAAAATTGTATTTCGATACCATCTGTTTTTTCTTCAAGTGAATGTCCTTTAATTATTATTGGACAACGTAATTCACGCTGACTCCAAACATTGTTCAAACCACAATATTGCTTGCTGGCAGACAACGTTTTTGTGTAGGAAACACTGTCATTAACTTTCTCGAAATTAAATAAAATAGCCTAGCTTTCGCTCGTAACGTTTCTCTTTAATTTACCAGTTTTTTTACTCTCTTTTTTTTATATATAGAGAGAAACACGGTGTATATGTGCATAGCTTGTTGCAATGATGTAAATTGGATCATCCAAGCTACGATTCCATTTCCAAGTCTCGTTTTAAATTAAGTTCTTTCTTTTATAATGATGTCTCCCGAGGTTTCAGAGAAAAACTAAACCGGGGTGTGTTCTGGCGTACCCCTGAACTTGTCAGTGTTCTTAAAAATCGTTCTCATTTCTGAACGTTCGTTTCATCTCTGCCGGCATGTTTTTTTCTTTCCCACTAGTCTGTCAGGACACCGTGTAATGATTCTCAGGCATAAATTTTTTTGTGTCTCTCAGTCATATAGCGTTTTTGGCATGTTTACAATCTTATGGAAGTATAAGATATATTCCCACAAATTTTCATATTTATTTTACTTTCGCTTCTTGGTGAATTTACTCGATTGGAAAAAATAATCGTGAATCTTTTTCACTGGTAAAGAGTTAAGAGCGACTGTAAATCATGTTATACGTTGTTATAAGAGTTTTCGGTTATATTTAAAGGAAACCCGCCTTACTGGCGGAATTTATTTACGCGCCTGAGGTGCTAAAGGTAAATAAGTACACCTTTTATAATTTTCAAATTAACTTTATGTCCTTCAAATTCTCACCTTAGTGCGTATATAACTTGGTATACCTTTGTGATTATATGCCTGTCCATCTGATTTCATAATTTTAGAAGCAGTGGTTGAGGCTGGGTGACCTACACTGCAAAAAGAAAAAAAAAAAAAGTTGATTTTTACGGTATAATACTGGCAACCGAAATGCCAGTACCAGTATTATACCGTAAAATCAACTTTCTTTTTTTTTTTTCTTTTTGCAGTGTAGTCAGACTTCTGTAAGCTTATGTTAAATCAATGGCAACGTTCTCTTCTAATTATTCGTTTCCATTTCAATATTTTTATTTTTTTCCCCCTTAGCCATAGGATAGCTGAGGTCAATTTCTAACCCGGGTTCTTTATTTTTTCGATTTTGTTTGCAGATTTTTTATGAAGTTAGTTTCTATTTCTGAATCGGTTCCGAAAGGAAGAAGTAAACGTATCCTCATAAAGAAACAGCCAAAATCGAAAAAATATATATAAAAGTACACGGCTGGAGACAGACTTCGGCTGTCCTATGGAAAACAGAAAAAAAATCATTTAACAGTATTGGAATGCAAACGAGAAATAAAAAAAAAAAACCCGCTGCCATTAGTTTAACATTAGCTTTCGAATGTTTCGTCACGCGAAGAAACTGGGACGCTAATGTCAAACCCTTGGGAAGGTTCCTTACAGATTTCTCGCTCGCATTTTAATATTTTTAAATGTTTTTCTGCATAGGATAGCTGAGATCGATCTCTATTTCCATCGTTAAGAGCCTACATCAGTCATGCGAAAAAACGATCAAGCTAGTTAAGTCTGTAGGAAGGTTCTAGCGCGATTTCTCGCTCGCATTTTAATATTTTTAAATGCTTTCTTTTGCATAGGATAGCTGAGGTCAATCTCTAACGTTGTTAGTTTTTACTTTTTCGATTTTGCTTCCAGTTATCTTATACAAGGGTACTTTCACTTTCAGAACCGGTTCCAACCGGTTTCAAAATTTAAAATGCCCGCTTATAAAAAAAAAAAAAAACTGCAACAAAAATCGAAAAAGTAAAAACTAACAACGTTGGAGATTGACCTCAGCTATCCTAAACAAAAAAAGCATTTAAAAATATTAAAATGCGATTAACATTAATGCGAATAATATTAACATTAGCTTGAGCGTGTTTTCGCATGACTGATGTAGGCTTTTAACGGTGGAAATAGAGATCGATCTCAGCTATCTTATGCAAAAAAACATTTAAAAATATTAAAATGCGAGCGAGAAATCTGTAAGGAACCTTCCCAAGGGTTTCACATTTAGCGTCCCAGTTTCTTCGCGTGACGAAACATTTGGAAGCTAATGTTAAACTAATGGCAGCGTTTATTTATTTTTTCAAATTTCTCGTTTGCTTTCCAATACTGTTAAATGATTTTTTTCTTTTTCCATAGGACAGCCGAAGTCTGTCTTTAGCCGGGTACTTTTATATATATTTTTTCGATTTTGGCTGTTTATAAGGATACGTTTACTTCTTCCTTTCGGAACCGATTCAGAAATAGAAACTAACTTCATAAAAAATCTGCAACCAAAATCGAAAAATAAAAAAGAACCCGGGTTAGAAATTGACCTCAGCCATCCTATGCATTTAAAAATATTAAAATGCGAGCGAGAAATCGCTCTAGAACCCTCCCATAGACTTAACATTAGCTTGAGCGTTTCTTTCCGTGGCTTGTGTAGGCTCTTAATTACTTTTTCGATTTTCTTTGCGAATTTTTTTTTTATTATTTACGAAGATACTTTTACTTTCAGAACCGTACGAGATATTAGAAAATAACTGCCCCATAGGATTAACATTAACAAGCGGGTGTTTTCGCGTGAGGGGAGAGGACCTTTAACCTCTTCGTTTCCAGATGAAATAGCTCTACGGACCATGTATCCAACAAGTGGATACACTGGGAGCGAAGGGTTTCATGCCTGCCGTTGAGAGTGGTAATAATTTTTCTGAGTTGCTTCACAAATATCGCCATAACTCGATAAGAAAGCATACTATAAAATATTTTCAACAAATTAAAACTTTTCTAGCAAAATTGCCTAACCTACCTTTGAATTTCATTCATCTGTAGAAATTATAGGTTATGCTCCTTTTGCATGATTGGAGTTCAACCCATAAAATAGATACAATATTTCTTAGAATATAAAAATATTTTTTCAACAAATGAAATTAGGAGTGTACGACAAATCTCTATTTTTTCAGTATAGTTTTTCTTTCTTCTTTTTCAGTATAGCTTTCAAGTTTTTCTTGGCGAGATTGAGAAAATGGTTTTGGTGAGAGAAGGAAATTTGACATATTTTCTGACAACCTGTTCACTGTTTCATTTACACAAGCAATTTTTTTCAATATTTATACAATTTATTTAATGTAAAGAAGCCATTTATCTATTTTTATATACAAACAGAAATAAAGCGTATATAAAAAAAGTTATATATATTTCTAAAAGTATTTAAGAGATTTTCCCCCATTTTTTCAATCAGCTCACTGTATCGCCGGTATATTTCTGAGTTTTCGCGATATTTGTCTGGTCTTTTTATATGAGTTGCTCTATAGAATTGACTACCAAATCGTGACAAAAAAATCTTTGCAGTAGTTCGCGCATGCGCAGTTAAAATTTATTTCATATAAATACCCATATCTCATCGAATATTCAATATATTAATCTTTTAATTGCAGTATACTATTTCTACGGTTCTTTGTCAAGTTTTCGGAAAGTTGTGTTAAATTCGGTTGAAAACTCTGTATGATATAAACAAAAAACATTTGAATTTTTCGCAGAAACGTTAACATCATCACAAATATACGTGCTATGCTTGCACAAATGTTCAGGACCTGCATAGTCATTTGCTACAGTGACGGACCATTTTGAGCATTTTCTGTTACTTGGGTGATCACAAATATTATTTTATTATTAAAATTATTATTATCCCCTCCTATTTGTCCTAGCGACTAAATCTTCACTGAAAATTATGAAGTCAAACATGTTCTTTACAATTTTGAAGTTCAAGGACAATTTGTTATTTAATCATAAATGACACTTCTTTTTCTTTCTTTCTTCTTTTCTTTTTTCTAAGAGCTTTTGCAAATTTATGATTGCTGGCATTTACTTTTTCAATAACATAGTAACAATAACAAAAGAAGTCGACTTTTTTTTTTTTTTTTCTAAAGGAAAGAACTAATGAAGAAATTGAACTGTTACGAATCATCAGTACAGCTCCAGTTTCCTAAAAACAATTCATCAGTGAAATAAAGAATAATGGGGGCGTGGGGAGGAGAGGAACAGATAGATTGAGAGGGCGAAGACCTTTCCGCTTAAATGGTTAAAAATAATTATTTAAGAAAAAATAGTTTATCGCATTTTTTTATTTAAAAGAGTTAAAAAAAAGTTTGATGGGAAGGCATAAACACATTCTAAAACCAAGGTCTTTAACCGTTTACGTACGCCTACTGCATATGCAGTAAGTTCTCTTTGAATGGATCGGTCACCGCTGCATTTACAATATGTTTTATTTTTAATTTCGTGACCGAAGAGTCGAAAGAATGCATAAGTAAAATTACCTGTCTAATCTTCATTCGCTGAACGTACAAGTGTCCGCTTCCGGTCTTTCAGTATCTCGACACTGCACAATAAATTTTAAACGAATAATAAACGTCATGATTACATGTATTATATTCCTTCATTCAAGATTTTATACTACGTGTAAGAGGGTATTGAGCGCCCTTCAGTTAATTTGCAGCAGACTGTAAAATAAGAGAAATCTGAGTTTGATCAGTTTATGTAAATGCTTAATTTTCAACTATGACATAAAATTGTCTCTTTCTTTTATTTATTTGTTTCTTTTTTCATCTTTTTATTGTTGGGTTGAGAGAGAGGGATGTGCGTGGTGTGTGTGTGTCCGAGCGCGCATGTGTATAAAGTAAATAAAAGAGTAAGTATATGAATGAATGAATATAGTTTATTTTCTAAACGGGGCAGTATTAAAAAAAAAAAAAAGAAGATCCAATAATTTTTTTTTTAGCTTTTCAGGCTCTTCCTTGTAGCTTATTTTATTTTTTTAATATACGGTTTATAAATGATATTCCAATATAGAAAAAATAATTCAAGAAGTAGATACTCTGACATATTATACAGTGTTTTCAAATTCTTTTTTGATTAGTTATGTTGGGAATGACATTTACTTATAGAATAACGAACACTTATTCCTAAAATAGCGCAACTTAAATTGGGAGAGGGGGGGGGGATATAAGTACGAATGAATCGCAAGAAATATTCTCTTATATCTCATAAAAGCACATTTAAACAAATATCTTGAATGGCCGAATAAAATGTTTTTTATTTATTTATTTATTTTATTGCGTCTGGCGTTATAAAACAAACACTATTGTTGATAGAGATTCAGATAACTGGTTGTAACATGGCTCACATGTAGCAAATAAATTAAACTTTCGACCTTGTACAAAACAGTTTAGAATAAAATTTCATTCATTTTAAATAAAAAATAATTTTATGCTTGAAAAAACGTTTTCGCCTTTTCTGTAAAATTATATTTTTTGAGTTCGGTCACTTTACTAAATAAATAAATATAATATTTGTTCTAATTATTAACGAATTCGCAATTTTTTTAATTCTATCTCCTTGTTTATCTATTAATGTTTTATCATTAAGAATATTCATCAAACACTTCCGTATGCATAAACTTATTACATAATTGCTGATGTAGAAAGATATTTTATTCTCTCAGAAGGTTCTAGAATTTGTTGCATAAGATCATATTATTTAGTATGATCAAAGTGATATATTGGTATGCTATAAAGTAACCTTCTACATAACGTTTAGCGCAACTTCCGCAGATGAAAATGATAAAATGTGAATGATTACCAAATAGAAGATTTGATGATGACATAAATCAGCGCCGTAATGGTCGTGGCGTTTTGTGAATAAATGAATACATATAGGTACAATATAAAATTTAAAATTGTTTTTTTTCCTCATCTTAATAAATAAACTACAATATAAACAGCAAATCGTTATTATTCAAAAAATAAAAATTGGAATTATGACCTGGTATGTGAAATTATAGCAGTCTATGATGATATTTTTTACCTTATTTCTTTATCTCTGAAAACTTTTTAGTAAAACCGTGCTTTATTTTTTCAGTACTTAATATATATTTCCATTTACGTGAGTGGAATTCCATTGTATTGTATTGTATTTATTTTCAAAATGTGAAAGGACCAAAACTGGATTTTTTTTTGTAACTTCTGATTGTCGGAATATTTTATTTCATTACTTCTATATTAATTTCTGAAATTAGTTAAAACATCTCAAAGAAATTAACCTTTCTGCAGGCATTCGTCTTAATTGATTTTAAAATAAAATAAACACTTTTTAGGGTTTCGTTCATCTCACGAAACCCTATTACTCCCGCTCCGTTGTCTGTCCGTCACAGAGCCATTCTCAAAAACTATATAACTTATAGAGTTGAAACTTCGTGTATATAGATGAATACCAGCTGTGAAGAGCTCAAAATATTAAAATTTGAAAAATTCGTATTATTTTAATAAACAGATAAAAAACCAAAATTCTAACATGCCTTTTCCTATTAAATTTAAACATTTTTCGTTATAGCAGATGCCAAAGATTTAAAATCCACAATGAAATTCTTTCTACAATAATTAATTTTCTATCAGACGATTTCCACGTGTAAAATGAAAATGAAATAAAAAGTTTCACCAATTGAAAAAAAAAGATAAATATGAAATAAAATTGAGTGACGTCATAGTCGTAATAAAACGGAAAATGTCTAAGATTTCTCAATAATACAAGGAGTATGAGTATGTGCAAGTACACAAAGCAGATTAATATCACGTCATTAGAGAATTAAAAAGAAAATCTGACGTCATATGGGAAGTTTAACGAATTTTTCAAATGTTTGAGAATAATACAAAGCGATTATCAATATGAGTAATAGAGAATAGTAAATATAGAGTTTGAGAAACATATTGAATCATGATAAAAATCCGATTATGGAAATATTCGCATATTTTAACATTTTGAAGGTGTACAATTTGTTTAATTTTGAAATTATTTTTTTAAATAATTGCATTTAATCCGTATGACGGATATTATTATGACAGAATATAATAGCGCTATCCGGCTAGTTTAGATATTGGAACAAACGAAAAAATAGACCGGTAAATTTTTACTTTATAAAAAAACATGACTTTTTTTTTGTTGTTGTTGTTGCTAAGTGAAATTTATTTGAATTTATTACAGAAAGGATAAAGTGTTTTGAAAGGAATATTAAACGAAACCCTTTGAGCGATCGTCGATCACACTTACCCACTTTTTTTTAGTTACTGAATGGAACTGAAATTTAAAAAATATATATACAGGGTGTCCATAATTAAACGACCCTACTTTAAAGTTGTCTACAGGCGAAACTATTGGTCAGAAAGTTGTGAAATTTTGTGAAGGACATAATGAAAGAATGGGAATTTGTTTAAGCGAAAAAAATAGTTCAAAATTTCGCCACCAGATGGCGTTTTTAATGAAGTTTACGATAGTTTACATATTTTATTGCAACAAAACATGTTCCACATGACGACCATCATTTTCAGCTACCATCTGGAATCTAAAGATTCCATGTTCCACAGTTGACCGCAGTGTTTTTTGGGAAAATTTTTCATTTTTTAGTTCAAATGTCGCCACCAGATGGCATTTTTAATGAATTACACATTTATGATAGCTTACATATTTTATTGCAACAAAACATGTTCCACATGACGACCATCATTTTTAGCTACCATCTGGAATCTTAGGATAGCATGTTCCACAGTTGACTGTAGTGTTTTCTAAGAAATGCTGAAAACATGTCGTGAAAAAAAAAATTCGTTCAACGTGTTTTGTTGTAATAAAATCTGTAAGCTACAGTAAATATATGCTAAATGTGTAATTTAGGGATCCTACATTAGAGTAGGTGATGTAGGATCCCTAGTGTAATTCATTAAAATACGCCCTCTGGCGGCGAAATTTCGAACTTTTTTTTTTTTTTTTTTTTGCTTAAACAAATTCCCATTCCTTCATTATGTCCTTCACAAAATTTCACAACTTTCTGACCAATAGTTTCGTCTGTAGACAACTTTAAAGTCGGGTCGTTTAATTATGGACACCCTGTATATAATGTAAAATTGAAAAATTTGAGAAAATTAGTAATTTAACTTTCTTTAAATCTAGCTACAAATATAAATTGTCGGCGTGGTTTCTAACACTCCTTTTTCCTATTTGTATATTGGGAATCGGAAAATTAATAAAATAAATAATAAAAGTGCTGGGCAGTCAAAGGGAATTCGCAATCTGTCGTCCAGAAGCAAAGGTGCCTTCCTCGGGAATATGCCAGAACCCCTTCCCCCCCCCCTCTCAAAAAAAAAATTAGTGATCCTTTTAAAATATCACTATTTGAGAACTTTCCCTGCTTAATAATTCTCACGAATCGCTTCTTGGGAATTGAATGATTACCGTAAGAGGAGGATGAAATGGAATGAGAGAAATGAAAAAGTCTCTTTTATATCAAGAATATCTACTTTCTTAATGAATCAAAATAAAATATTTTATGTCAATGCATAAATTAGAAACACAAGTTTTTGCCGTGTTTTTAAAAATTTCGAAACTATAAAATGAAATACGAAAATTTCAGTTTTAAGGTGCAGTTTTAGAAAAAAGTTATGTTATGTATTTTACACCAAGTAAAATATTTAAATTTATTAAAGTAAGAGTGGCGAACGGCAATACAGTGCGTCATGTTTACGCAATTGCATCCAAAAAAACGAAATTCGAAATTTCTTATCCTTAGTTTCCGAATTTCTAATCCTTAGAAAATGGAGGTTACTTAGACGACGAAATATTGTAAAGAACGGTGTAATATCCGAATGATGTAACATTAAGGACGACTATAATTTTTCTTTTAGTGATAAACATATTTAAATATTCTATTTTACGTCTGTAATACGTATATGCATTTCCCAAGCTGTACAAAGTTCTTTATTTAAGAAAAATTCTAACATGATTTCAATGATAAATTTAAAAACAAAAATCTTCCCTTTGCTCAATGGCTGATGCACGTTTCGATAACGTCGAACGGCTAGGCGAATCTTTATCTCCTTTTTCAGCTGCCGCACTTCTGTCCACACTTCGCCCGGAATTCGCGTGTTTTGCTACAAACGAGATGAAAACGATTATCATGGAATGCTATTACACAATTTATCCCCCCCCCCCCCCCCACCCTTTCCCTCTTCTCCAAGTTAGATCGAGTTGGATCACGCCTTTTTTTTTTTCTCTCACGTTTTTCCTTGTGAGAAATGAATAACTAAAAATAGAGATTTAGACCAGGATTCTTAAATTTCACATTGTTAAATATATATTTGCATAAATTATTTATTATTCTTATCTTGTTTATCATTTCTGTGTAAGGTCGCCGCCGTTCCCAGTTCCTGCTTCGTTTTGAGGATGTAATTGATTATTACTAGAACTTAATGTTATTAAAGTTAATTATAGCGAATTAGGCATTGCAAAATGCATAATTATTTATGAAATAATAAAGAAAAGTTTATGATTTTGAAGACAAAATAATTATCCGATATCTGCAAAATGAATAGACAATTTAATAACTGCGCAATTACTTAACACGAGACAAATCTTCTATGTTCCATTCCATTCCATTTAACGTTTTGGGCCTACTACCTGTGGTTAGGATTAGGACCGAAACTAGGATATTTTTCACGCGGGGCAAGCTTCAAATTGGGCGCCCCCCCCCCCTCCTCATCCTTTCCAAAGAAATAAACAGAAGTTTTCGATCCATTGCTTTTATTTTAAATATGAAATAATTGTTAAAAAGATAATCTTAAGATTTTAAAGTTAGAAATCAATATATTGTAATCGCTTCGTTTATATATATATGTGTGTGTGTGTGTGTGAGAGAGAGAGAGAGAGCGAGAGAAAGAGAGTTTCAAAACTCGCCTTATCCAGAAAATTAAATTTTGGGAAATCGCGAAAAACCTCTAACTGCATCCATTAGTTTTTATTGTGAACCAAGATTTTGCAAAGCCTGAAATGCATGCTAAAACTAGTTTTTTTGCGAATTCTAGTTTTTTTTTTTTTTTTTTTTTTTTTTTTTTTCGGTGCAGATTATTTACCAATAGAATATATTCATAGAGAAAACACGATTTTTTCCCCTTTGAAAAAGGCGAGTTTTGAAACTCATGTCGTCTTATATATATATATATATATATATATATGAGACAGTAAATTGATCTGCCAGTATCTTGGATGAGCTCGTTAATCAAGTATATAACTTTTATAGTTCGTTTATAAGGACACACAAAAGCAAAAAAAAAAAAAAAAAAAAAAAAAAAAAAAAAAACATGCAAACTTATCACGATAACGTCCGAAATACTGAACCAATTCGAACTTAATTTGGACAGTATATTGACTTTGCTAGTATCTTGGATATGTTCGTTAATCAATTATCTAGCTTGTATAGTTCTTTTACAAGGATACACAAAAGAAAAACGAATTATGTAAAACTTGTCATCGCGATAACGTTTCAAATTTCGTTATTTATTTTTTGAACCGAGTCTCCCCCCCCCCTTCTACTCTAGCCCCTGAGACATATGCCCCCCCCCCTTCTACTCTAGCCCCTGAGACATATGCCCCCCCCCCCTCCCCCGATTCCGATTCTGGCAGGATCGGGAATAAATATCCACAAAATGAGGAGCTTGGACTGATGTTCGCGTGTTTGAAACCACCGCAGTCTATTCAAAATGACTGTGCAAAGTTTTGTGGGGTTTCTTTATACGAAAACGATAATTCGGGTCCCTTTCCCTTCAAAAGTCCTCCCTGAAGAGATCCCTATTGCAGCAATTTAGCCAAAACTGGCCGATGTTTTTTTTTTTTTTTTTAAAGCTCCCTCCTCCACCTATTAAAAGTTTTAAACAAACCTCTCGTTATTATTTAATAATAGTAATTACTATATATAAATAATTATATCTTGCAAAATAATTATTTATAATTGAGGGGCCACTCTGCAATAAAACGGCAAGTGAAATGAAGTTTTCAGCTACAAAGCTTTTAAATTTACTTTCAACATTTTAATTTAGAACATAACTTCTTTGCACAACTTCCTATAAAGATTTTTCTAGCATCTTTTATTTGCTTATGATCACAAAATTTATATTTCCTTTATATGCTGAGTAATACATTACACAAATCTGAAAATTGAGAATCAAGGTAACTCCACTTGCCTTGTTATTGCAGAGGGCCCCTCAATTATTATTAAATAATAACTACAACTGGAGTTTTAGTAAAACTTTAAATGGAATATAAAAATTGTGTTTCATGTAAGTAATTGCTTAATTATTAAATGCTTTACTCATTTTACAGATATTAGATAAGTATTTTATCTTTTTAAAATCATGAACTTTTCTTTGCTGAACATTAAAATGTACGTTTTTAAAAAAGAGAAAAAGAAAATCTGTTGTGAGCATTATTTTTTATTAAGGGGTTACCCCTAGTCATAAGTTTCGAAAAATCTATTTTAGAGCCTTTAACAGCTTTTATCAACTGAAGAGGAACTGCTTTATGGTGTTGGAATAGATGATGCTATGCAAGTATAAAGAAAAACAATATGTATCGTACAGTAATTATAACACAAAACTAACTCGTTTTTATCAAAAGTGCACTTATCAAATCAGTGACCACGATTACTTGAAAACTACTAGATCGATTCATTTCTAATTTTGGCAGCTTTATTCTGACATAATTATGCCGAGCGTGAACTAAGGATTTTTTTTTTTTTCATTAAAAAAGTATTTCCCCACCCCTTAATATAGAAGTTTAATTTTTTCTTCAGACAGCCACAATTATTCATAAATTCCTTCGTCCAGTCACTAAAATAAATGTTATTTAATTAAAAACCGCCAATTATTTTAATTTCAGATAAGCCAAATTTAAGCTACATTGGTCACAGCATCAGAAGACAGGCAGTAACTTCAAATATATATAAAAAAAAAAGTATATTATTTTAATAAAATGTATCAGAATTATCTGTAAATATTGTATTATAAAATAAAAATAAAATCGTAGAGAAAAAATTAATTGCTTATATATATATATATATATATAAATGTGTTTTGTAACACAATCATATTATCATATATATAATGTCTCTTCATACATGTCTATATATCTTCATCCCCTTAAATTATAACGTTTTTAATATTAACATCTTTTACATATTCACCTCTTTTTCTATTTATATATTTTTAATTAACATTATCTTCTTTATCTATTCAATTTTTAAGTTATTAACTACATTTATCTCTCCATATTTTTAAATTCTGTTTACTTCATGTTTCTAATTTTAATTATTTTTTACTATGGTAATATTTTTTGGATCTTAATTAATCATTTCCACTCTTTACTTTACTGATGAATTGTGTCTGTTATTTAGTTTTTTATCTATTACAGTTGGATCATAATTTACTTTTTGGATTTTTTATTCTTTTCACATTTTTTAGAGATGTTTGTTATAAGAAGCTTAATATTGTCATTTTTAGGCCTAATGCTGACAATATTCGACGAAATAACATTATCTTTTCTGTGAATTATTCTTATAAAGCTCCTCTGACGCCACAAAAGTGTCAGTAATATATATTTTTTTATTACTTTAGTACAATTTAAGTATTTAATATAGTGTTAACGTTCATGGTAGTGTGTTTGATCTGGCCGGGTAACTCGATTTTACCCGAACCTGACCCAGGTGTTAATTTCTTTCGATGCGGGTCGGGTTCGAGCTAACCTCTATTTTAGAAAAAAGTAAAGAGACAACAACAACCAAAAAAAAAAAAAAAAAAAAAAAAACTCTTTTAATGTATTTTTTAAATGAAAAAAATATATATATAATATTATTGTTAATGAGTACATACACTACTTAAAAGATAAAATTGATACTAGAGATATTTGTAGACTACTTTTCCATGGTTCATTAAAATATGGATTTTTAGGTAGCTTTCAATACAAAAAAGTATAAAGCTACCTATTACAGCCGTTCGGAGGAAAGCAGTTCCGGAAAATTTCGATATATTTTCACCGATCATGACCCCCAGACCCCAAAACCACCCTCCGTTCAAATGTTGATTCATATATATAGATATATCCATATATATATATATATATCTGACCTATGTCATACGATAACGCTCGTATTTATAAATCGATTTTGATGAAACTAATTGTGTGTATTAAGGTCACCAATGTCTCGACCGAGTTCGTTGGCCAGCTTGGTCCGCCATTTTGTTTCAAGATGGCGGCCATTTAAAAATTTAAAACTAAAATAAATATACAAAAAAGTTAAAAATTCAAATTTATTTTTTAATTACGTGTTCGGCCTTGATACGAGGATTCCAGAGTATTTTTTTTGTTTACCTCTATCTTAAAAAATGGCTGAGATAGAGCAGTTTGAAATTCTAGGGTGGCTGACATTTTGAAACAAAACAGCACATTAACGCGATTACTCGTAAATTATTTTCTTTCATTGTTGTAATAATTTTCCCAATCATACGCATAAAACTATATATTCATATCCGTTAGTGCCAAAATTGGCGACATTGGCGACAAAAGTAGCAAAATTTGTGACATTTGGCGAAATATCGCCAAATTTGGCGACCAAAATAAGTCTTTATAAATGAAGCCAATTTGGCTATTGCTCAATAATTTGGCGAAATTCTTATTCAAATTCAGTATTAACGAATCTTTTGTAACCGTTTCTTTGCATTTTAACTTGCTGTTTTCGTGTAACATTAGCTAAAATTTTAAAACGAAGATATAGGAAAGCTACCTTTTCCTCCCGGTACAGGCCGGAAGGACTTTTTTCTTTTCATTTCGGGTTCTGGTTGAAGTGCGTTAGTTTTGAGTTGTCTGGTTCGAATCGAATTGCAGGCCGACGAAAATGATTTTGTCGGGTTGCAGGTGCAGGTCAAAAGAAATTGTTTTGTTGGGTTGGGGTCGGATTGCGAGTTGTCTTGAAATAGAATGTTCAGATTTGGGTCGGTTTATAACCAGACCCGCGTTCTATTTGAAGGGGAATATTTCGAAAATCAAAATGTAGGATTTTTACATAAAATTTGATTGTTTAATGTGTGTTACCCTGTACGCATTTCACGACTTTTAAGTTATTTTTGTGCTTTTATTTTTCGATTTTTAGAAATAAACTTAAAAAATATTTTGAAGTTTTATTTAATCGCAAATTTTAATGTTTGTAACTTTTTGTGGCAGATCTCTCTATATATATTTATATTTAAACATGTATTGTTTGTTAATGCTTTAATAATTCTTTCCTTTATTTTTTAGGTAAGTGTGTGGTTCATTCTGTAGTTTGTGTTATTGTATGGATTCAAGTATTTATGCCACTTTCCATTTTTATTCTTTTATGTAAGTAGATTTTCAAAAAAATAATTTCAAGATTATTAAATTCATGGAACATAGAGATGCTCTTTTTAATGTTTGATATATTTAAAAAAAAAATTGTTAGTCTGTTATTTTTTTCCATGTAGTGTCTGTTATCGATACATAATTTTAGAAGCACGAAAATTTCTTCGGGTTTATTAGGGTTTTTATTACAGCAAATTAATTTAATTTAAAAAAATGTAATTCGCTTAGTCACCTTTCTAAAAGTAATTTGATTGGAACTTAAACTTATTCACGCGATAATTACGATTTTTTGTTAACTTTATGATTTTGGTGTTAAATCGACTGAATGTTTTTTGGGAATTTTTTAGATATTTATAAAATCGAGCTTTTATATCAATTAAAATAATAATAAATGCTGACTTTTTTTTTCAAAAGTCCATGGTTTTCAACTAATTCATTAATTAATATCTAAACTATGATTTATGAAAGAAATGGTTAATGGCTTTAAATTTATTTGCAGTATGAGTAAAAAATTTGACAAAGGCAAAATACGAAAAAGAAAAACTTGATATGTTATGGAAGTAGTTGAAAGCACAAGATAGATAAATGTTATATGATTATAAAAAACAAAAAAGTTTATGGGAAAAAGTAGAATAAAAAAGAAAAAAATATATTCCCTTATAATAATGCAACTAAATGTTTTCTCTACTTGAGACGCATTTTTTACGTCATGAATTTTTCAATTGTGACTAGAGTTCGAATTTTATCGACATTTAGACATGTTAAAATGCCGTCCCTAACGTTACTGATTTTAAAACATCACTTCCAACTTTAAACGTTCATCCATCATTTTTCAAGGAATAGATAAATATTTCATTTATTTACACACATTTCTACTACTTTCTGCTATTTCAATGCCGATGGTTGGATAAATTTATTTTGTTGATTTTTTTTTTTTTTTAACTTTCTCAATCTCCACCCCCATTCTGCACTTCCACTATATACTTTTTATTCCCCATTACTGCAGCCCACATTTTTATGTTGACATATGTTGAATATATCTCGAATGCTAAGGCACTTGAGACTTGATGCTTACTTCATCTTTTCCCTCTTTGAGCGAAGTAGAAAAAATATGTGAAGGAGACTCAAGAGCAAAAAAAGGTACTACTATGCTGCCCCATTGGAATTATCTTTAATGTGTGTATGTGGTTCCTTTTTTGCAGGGGGTGTTTATTTGTTCTTCGTACTTTTTTTTTTTATAAGGGGCGTGCTAGAGAAAGCTTGGAATGCTCTTGTTTCTAATCCTCGGGGAGAGGGATGTAAGTGCTAAAAGATGGAGGATTTTCTTGGAGCATGAGTGATGGTTCTTTTTTCCGGATGCTATCTGTTACATAGATTAGAGTGAGCTTGAGTTCTAGCAGATTATGAAATAATGGACGAACTGAATTTAGTCCATCATGAAGCTCATCTTCTTACACGTAGGTTTTAAACTGAGATATGTTGCACAAGATATGGAACACAGCTTTTCTTCAAATTGCACTTGAAAGTTATTGTACGTTGAGATTGGTTTGCCTGCTGACGCATTCAACGTCCCTTTGTTTACATACATTTTATTGATATTAATGCAACACGGAATTATAAAACTGCTTATTTTGCCTGTTATATGTGCTTTTATGCTCTTACTTATTCAAATTCCTTGTTGTATAGCATGTATTTATTAGATGGGAAAACAAGATATAATTAGTGAATAACCTCTCATTCCTTGCTGTTTAATTTTTAACCTTGGATTCATTATTAATGTTTTGTCATTAATTATCATGCTTTCACATCTGAAGTTACATCCTATCTAATTAAAGCATGGAGATTATAGCACATGAATTTTCTTCTGTTTTATAAGAATCATACGCATGTTTTAAATGATACTCTGTAAATCCAAATAGTTTACATGCTCATTGGCTTCTGATTCTCTACGTAAAAAAGGGAGAAAATGAAATTCGAGATAATGGGTAAATTATTTCTTTTTCGTTTGGATAGTTTATTTTTTATGTATTTTTATATAATTCCATATGTTAAATAATTCTTAACTTTTTGTTTTTCATTCTCTCATTTTTTTTTTATCCTTTTAATTTACTATTATTTTTCTACTGTTGTGTTGTCTATAGAATTACTTTTTATACTTCAGTTTCGCATTATGTTATTAATTCAAATTTTACTCTATTATCATCTGACCGTTGTTGCTACTATACTATACATAGCTTATTGAATCCACATTTGTTTGGGATGATAACCCTATAATTAATTTTGATCCTTTACAGAAGAGGATTGTTTCAGTAGAGGTATGTTTGTAATGTTGTCGAACACGTATTCAATCTCGTCTTGAATGAATACTCATGTTTCCTATATTAATGCTCGTTGCGTTATTCTTTTCCCCTCTTTACTCTGTGAAGAGTCAATCGTCTTATCCCGTTTGTCTCAAAGTGGTCTATTGCTTTAATCTTTCCGCTGCTTTAGATCAGCCTTTGTTTCAAGTGTACTTTCTCACGTAGTTCTCTTCAATTTTATGTGCGTGTTGCCAGAAACCTTAATCTCTTTTCTGACCGATAATAGGTTATTTATCAGTAAGTTCATTAACATCTAAATTTGGGCGTTTACGCTCTCAGAGGGCGAACTTTTTAGAATAGGGCGTTTTGGAGCGATCGTTAGTAAATGGTTGTATGTAATTTATTATCTCATCTCTTGTGTGTTTGCAAGTGCGTCGTAAACCATTCAGGGGTCCTTTCAACTATTAACCTATATCTGCTTATTTTTCCATGAGTAATTCAGCATTTGCAATGTGTACCGTCATGTAAGTTATAAAGTGGAACCAATTGACGCTGATATTTTAAATTTATGTCACTAACAAAACAAAATTATCACTAAATGCATAATTTTCAATTAATACGCGATAGGAAAATACATTTATTTAACGTAATGTTAAGAATAACTTTATGTAGTTTATAAAATCTTTACTTTGTCATACATCATTAACATATACCTACATCCTAAATAGTTGTTTAAAGTACTTAATAGCATAATTATTGATCAGGGATATGATCTCGGCATCCTGACAGAGCTGATTCTCGCTGCCCCGCCCGTTAAAACAGTGCTATTTATCTCTTAGTTCGTCTTACTTATGATTTTTTTATAAAGACAAATATGTCACGTTTAAGTTAACTGTTTCGTAGAGTACGGACGGTATATTATGTATATTTTACTCGTGAAAATTCTTAATATAACTAAATGGATTACATTCCCATTCTTATAACCCCCCTCCCCCCCAAAAAAAAAAACTAAATATAAATTTGTCTTTTTAATTACAAAAATAAAAAATGCTTTAAATTTTGACATTTAAGGCAGTTATATTACCGCTCAACTACGCAAAACGTTCTCTCTCATTAATGTACTTTTTTTTTTAAACATAAAAACATGCAATGGCAGACATAACTACCAACTTGATTTGGAATCGAATAGCGTTTTTCAATTTTTGATACATGTATATCTTAAGTTGCAAGAAATGTAATATCTTGAGCTTGAGTTACAAGCTATAGTTTTCTCGTGACAATCTTTCTCGGGTTGTCGTATCCGGAGATTGTTCAAAACGCCAACTACAATAGCATTTTCTGAAAAATCCTTTTCCTTTATCGAAAAACAGAAAACATTATTTGATTTCATAGCTTCTAAATATAAGAACACCTGCCAATTTTGTCATTTACGAATAAATATGAATTAGAAATGTGTCAACACCCTTAATTTATTTCAAACTAGCTGAAACGCCCGGATAACGGGGGTTCTAAGCCATTTATAAGCATAAAATAAGCTCCCCACCGCGAGGTCACCTGCGTCGTCATGGTAATGATTTTTGGCGATAAAGAGGATTACTTAGAAAACTTAACGCTGAACTTTTTCCTTTCTTTCTTCGCTGCGTTTGAGAGAGAAAAAATCGATGTCTTTACTTTCTTTAATAATTACCGGACCAGGAGAGAGTTATAGAAAAACAAAAAGTACTTACGTTTAGATGGTACTTTCGTGATACTGGAGGTATCTTTCATTTTAAAAAACATGAATATTTCCTATTTCATAAAAATTATTTTTTAGAGGTCGTTTTCATATTTTCCGTTTTTTGTGCATTTTAAAATCGCAATCGTTGGGGCTTGGATGGAGTTATAAAAATACAACAACAACAAAAATACCTATCTGTTGTCGGTACTTTCGTGGTACTGATGGTACATTTCAATTAAAAAAATTATGAATATTTGAAATTTCAGAAAAAAAAAAAATTTTCAGGCGGTCGTTTTCATATTTTCAGTTTTTTTTTTTTTTTTTTTTTTTTTCCCCCATGTTTAAATTGCTATTACCTTAGCCCAAAGGGGAAAAAAAACTTACAGACAAAAGGTACTTTTCCGCTATAAATGGAGCTGAGATTTCGGCGAGAAACGTTAAACATGAGATAGCTCTACCAATCACAATTTTCTTCAAAATCAAGAATACTAGCTCAAAAAAAAAATAAACACTTTGCCTAAATTCATCTGAAAGACGTTTTCCTTGTCGGTATTCGTACGACTTGTGTGTATATAAAAAAATATTTTGTGCAAATAAACGTGGTCCCCTAAATCCAATTCAAAAGAAATTTGCATCTGTTTTTCCTTTCCTCGTTTTTTCCCCTACCGTTATATTTTAAACCGTTCTCTGGAGAAGATTTCAGCTGTGCATGTTTGTTTATAAAATGCTGTTATTTCTTCCTTTCCCTTTTTTTTATTCCTAAAATGAAGAAACATCTGTCGTGATTTATTTTACAGTGATATGAAAACTTTTTCTGTGGCATTTATTCTCCTTGTTTAAAGACTTAGCATGTTTGGCAACACCGATCGTAACCAATGCAAATTTTTACAATCATTAGGTTTTGATCGTACACTGTCGGTATTTTGGCCTGACTTAACATATGTATGTGATAAAGTGACACATTGGAGCTTAAAAAGGCAATTGGCGTTATCTGTTTTACGTCGGGTTTCCATGTATTGACTCACAGGCGTAGGCCGGATGGTTATAACACTCAGATATTGCGAAGAAAAAATGTGTATATACTCCAGAAGTAAGCAGTCGAAATTTGCATTTCAAAACTTTATTACATAATCGTGAACTAAGCAGGAGAAATGCTCTAGCGAGTCCGCTTTTACAGTTCGTTATAATTTGTCATTTATGCATAGTTTCTTTCTGAATCATATAATGGCTGAGCGGTAGCCCTTCCTTTTTATTTAGTCTATCTGTACATTTCTCATCGGGTTTTCAAAATAGTTGCAACGTAATGTTGGCATGCTTTCAGTGTTGCTAACTTACCAAATTTATCCTTATAAATTCAAAAGTCTCCTTATGTTAACACCTATCGAATATCTTGTGATTTATATGTTCTCGCCAAAAGAAATACGTCAAAGGAAGAATTTGTGGCGCATGATTTTGATCATTACTTTCTGACAGCTATCTCTGTCAAGATGTAGTATGAACATAATAAACTATCACGTCGTCACTGCCAAAGTTGGATATACAGTATTCCGTGTAATTTAGCTATGGTCACTGCCACCAGCAGCCGTTAGCCATGGAACTCATACTATTTTCTGTACTTGTGCATTATGAAGTGAACCTGGACAATTAAAGTACTTTTCATATATTCCAGATATTTACTTTTCTTGCCAAGTATATTTTTGTTGTTGTTGTTGTTGTCGTTGTTTACCCGAATTTTTGGAGTACTGGAATATTTTTAAATATAAATTAGCGATCGTCCGTACAAACTCCATTACACCCATCAGAAAGTAGACGTCAGAAGAAGACGAGATTTCATTATTTTCCTACATTTTAAAATATTTTTAAAAACGGGATAAATTTTGAAATTTTAACTTGCACGACATTTACAAAATTTATCATCTTTTTAAAAATACTTAATGTAGGAAATTAATTTTTGAAAACTCGCAACGTCTGCTCCTGACATCTACTTTTTGATGATGAAAATAGTATTTTGATATTTATATTAGGTAATAAATAATCACCTAATTAAATTTCCCCGTAGATAAACATGGAATTTTGCGACCGGCGAGGAACGCTGACTTATAATTGGTTAAATATCCCTATAAGTAATTGCTAGTGGAACTGTGGACTTGTCCAACTAGAATTGCCAGGTATCAGCATGGTTTTTCCTGGATTTTTTTTTCATCTGTGGATAGATAAATGCAGAATCTCTGGTTCGTTCAGACGACGCCGACGTCCAAAAAAGTATTTTCTCCTAGAATCTGTTTTCTTTACACATTAAAATTACTGTTATCAGTCATAAAAAAGAACTATTTAACTATGCAGCAGTAAAAAATTATTATGGCAAATTGACATACGTGAATTTACTACAGTAACTTTATAAGCGAATGGCGACATACAGGCAATAACATTATCGCCAAGCTAATGTTACTTTACTTGTCTAACTTATCTATAGCCGTGTAAACGCTAATGTCTGTATTGTAGGTTTATAACCACAGTTTAGATAAATTCCAATCACCATATGCCCTGCACGCCATTTTCTTACTTACAAAGACACTCTAGGATTTCTCCGGTGCACTCCTCTTATTTCTCATTTTTCTTGAACTTGTGCGGTTTGTTTAGCCCTCATATGAAATAGATGACCGTAGCGCTCCAAACCAACCAACCTTGGGTGTTCGATGAAAATTTTAACTTTTATGTCCACTCGAAGTGCGATGCCAGTACCAGTGCTGCAGCAAGTTTATTTGGTGGCTTATCCAAAGATTTTGATATCTTTTCTAGTAGTTGCCAGTATATTGGTAGTGATAACTGATGGCCCGATAAAGCGCCTATTCGACTTTGCGCCTGGTGCTGGAGCAGCCCCCTTGATACGGCTCAGCCCAGTATCACTGGACTGTGTGAACCGTAAAGAATAAAATTTTCGCTTCAAACGCTTTCATTTTACTGCTGAAAAACTTTTCGTTTTACCGATTTCCTGCCTTGGTTATCATAACCAACGTATTATCTGTGGAACTTTATTTCAGAAATTCGCGTCGTGACCTTTTTAATATTCCACGACTCGGCTCTGTTCGTTCGAATTCATTCATATTTCCGTTTTAAGAAATATATACTATTCCCTCGCCTCCGAGAATTGCATGTGCGACCTCGCCTTCTCTCTTTATTTCATTTCCGTTTTTAATAGAGAAACTCGTAGAGAACGAAAAAGTGCCAATCAAATCCCAGGAGCAACCTACTCTCGAAAATGGGATCTTCCGCTCCAAGTGATCGGGAAAATTGTCTCTGCCAGATGCTTTTAATTTAAAATAAAACTATTGAAAGGAATTCCTTAAAAGAGTAGTGGTGTGTTTGACCTGATCCAGTGCGTTCCTCTGATCTTGTTAGGAAAGGAATTATTTTAATTGAAGCTTCATTATCTTAGATATGTGGTGATTCCTAACTGTGTAATTTAATCTTTTCACTCGAGTAATTTATTATTTAAGACTGATATAAACTGCCGATTTTAATTCTGGAAACAATGGATTATTTATGAATGATGTAAGAAAGGAAGTATGTTATAGTTCAAACAATTTTAAACGATAGCTTTTTAAAACTGCATTAATGCGTGGGATGGACGAAAATTATTTTTTGATAAGGGCATGAAATTAGTTAAACACTTCATTTTTATGACCTTTGTCTCTAATTTTATTATTTACATCAAATCAAACATTTGATTAACCCTTTCGGCTCTGTCGTCCTAATAATAGGACATATAAAGACACGATAATAGTAAATTAAAGACACATACTTTCAATATTATATGCCTGTAGTAATGATATTATATATCTTTTTACTGCTTGCTGACCCGCCCTGCGTTGCCAGGGCCCGTGATAAAACCTTAAATGAACACCAAATTTGTATTTTATATCTTTAACCCGATTTTCTATGAATATATATTTTTAATGACAAAATCGCGAAAAAATACTGATAATTAGTGATAAAAGTGCTCGTAAGAAAATATTTTCTTCTTTTTTCAAGTAGAGTCGTTTCATAGTTTTTTAAAAAATAGCTTTTGTTGTCCAAACCCTTTGAAATTTTTAATGGTTATAAATATAACTGTTTTACAGCCCGTGTAAAAATATGTCAGAAATATTGTTATCTGGTTGTAAAATAAATATGTCAGAAATATTGTTATCTGGTTGTAAAATAAATATGTTTTCTTCTAGCTTTTTTTGGTTTTCGCGTCAGGACCGTTAACTTAAAAAAATATATAGTTTTTGTCATCCGAACTCTCTCAAATTTTAGTCGTTTATATATGTAAGTGTTTTCAAGTCCTCTATGAAATTATGTGAAAATATATGGATATTAAATAGTGAAAACGTTACCCGAAGCTGAGCTCCCCCTGGCAGTGGAACCAAATGATTTGGCGGCGCGTGCGCAGTACGCCTGCTATACAGTGTCGTAGGCAGCGGAGATCCGTGCCGGAGGTTCGTTCGGAAAGAGGTTTGTTTAGAACAGAATGAGCTCCCTGGCGGTGGAATATGGAACTAAAAGATGTTTTAATCATTCGAGGTTCGTTTGGAAAAATCAACCAGCGAAGCGGGCGTAGCCTGCTAGTTCTCTTAAAACGGGAACGATATTGTGAAAGGCACCGAGAGGAAAAAAAATATACTGTGGGAGAATACGTAAAACTGCTGCCAGATTTGTTTTTTTCCTTTTATTTAAATAGATATATGAAATACATGTATAATTATTATACATCTTTTATATACATTATTATACATCTATTATACTATACATAATATTTTAATTATTACACATATATTTTAAAATAGATTATTGAAATACATCAAAAAATGTTTAAACCAGAGATATCGTTAGAACCAGAAATAAGTGGGTATTTTTGTATTTTCATTCCGGAATATGAGATGGAATTTTAAAACAAAGGAAAAAACGGGAAAGGTGAAAACTAACGCGAATCGGCCTCCGAGAAATATATATATTTTTTGAAATGGTAAATATTAATATTTTTTAAAGTCAAAGATACCGACAGAACCAGGAAAGTACCCTGAATAGGTGGGTATTTTTTGTATTTCCTTCTCTAGAAACCGGGATGACAGTTTCAAGAGGCAGAAAAATTTAAAACATGAAAAGCAATTGGAAAACATGATAAAACCAACATAGAATCGAACTTCGCATTTTTATTTATTTATTTATTTATTTTGAAATAGTAATATTTATTTATTTATTTTTCATTTCTGTCGGGGAAGCGAATGCGGAGTTTCAAAATTCAGAAAATGAGCGTAATGAGCTCCAGATAAAAATGTTTTTTGAAATAGTAAAATTTTATTTATTTATTTATTTTTAATGAAAGATACCGCTGGGACCAGGGAGGTAAGGTTCTTGTTTTTCCTTTCTCTTCTTCTTTCTTTATTTTTGTAAACACTACGGAGGGGGGGGGGGGGCAGGGATTCGCGATTTCAAAATGCAGGAAAACGGAAGAAATGCTTAGCTTTCGTCTGCTTTAACATCCGACGTATGCCTAGAAAAGCGTAGGCACAATCGGTAGCACCATGGAAACTTTGTCTGTACCCATCCAAATTGTCTGACCTTGACCTCTCCGTGCACTAGGTTCCCCTATCCATTCCCAACAAACACACAGGCAGACAAACATCTTTCTTTTATTAATATAAATGGTTTATTTTTGTAAAGTTCAGAACAGATTTCTTCGCCTTAAGAGAAATTGCGCCCTCAAAACATGTACTAAAAAAAAAAAAAAAAAAAAATAAATAAATAAAAAATAAACGTTTTAGTTTAATTTTTAAATCAATGTAGAAAAAGTTGATTGTAACATTTTTGATAAATATAGTTATGAATTTCTTTATACACGTTTAGTTGTATATCCTAGGTTTAAAAAAGAAAAAGTCATTCATCGCTTAAAATTTAATTATCTATGAATGAAGTGTTTCTCCTCACGTTTCTATTACCTTTTCTCCTTAAAAATAATGGGGAAGAGGACATGCATTGCATTACGCCTGCTTAATATTTTTCTCTCTCTCCAATGTTACGAATGGGTGAAGAATTTATTTCAACCGCGAATTTCGATCTGATACATATTCTGTTTTACCTCTCTTTTGTGTGAATTTCACCCTTGACTTAGTAAGGTAATAAAAAGGAAGTTTTTTTTTTTTCTTTCCATTGTCAGTCATTTTGTGGTTATGGCTCATGTAACTGGAACCGCGACCTTAGGAAGCCACGGCTGTGATCCTGTTGTTTCACCTGCCCGCCGAAATGGCTCCAACCTTGATCTCGGCCTTTTCCACTTATCTGTGTAAAAATAAAATGTTAATTGGATCACCTGTCTTGCTTCAAATATATTTTCTTTTATTTATTTTAATTTTTCTTTCCTGATTATTATCTCTTTCTTAACATTCAGTTATAATGTTACGTGTGACATGTTAAGGTTAAGTACTTTCTGTTATTTAATGGTGTTTAACTTAACGCGAGCGTAGGTTTAGCATATCTTTTCTAAGAACCCAGGACATTTCTACAAAAATGGACATAAAGTAAAAAAGCCAAAGAATCCTTAGTGACACATGTTTTGGGCGTACCAGGCTAACAAAAATTAGTACAGTAAAACCTTCTAAAACGAAATCGCAAAGGACTGTATACAAATTCTGTTTTAGTCAAGATTGCTTCTTAAAAGATATATTTGTATAGTATTTCTTCCGTCGGAAGCATGAAAATTTTCTATTTGAGGCATGATTCCGTTGTAGACGTTCTATTGTGGGGAAGAGTAGTGTAAAACATGGTAGGCGGGTCAAACCGGGTACCCCGTTTTCTCGCTGATGATGCTACCCGTGGACAGCACCCGTCTTAATTACATCCCTTAGCGTCCCCTAGCAATGTGCAATCGGCTTTTGTGGTGAGTTAATCTCTGTTCCGTGCAATACTATTAAAAATAAATTTACCTCAAAAGTTTTAATTTTTCGCCGTCTTTTCTGCTCTTGAAATAAATCCAGCCTGGCGGATTAATTTAGGTAAGTAAATCACTGTTGTCTATAGCTTTCACACGATATTTTGATGCCAAGTAAAAGTGTGTACGTCCAGCTATTCAGAAGAACGATTATGGTGATTCTTGGTAATCTGTTGGGACAAAACCGGGTACTTATGGTCTTGCATTGAATTCTGCAATGAATTTGAGATGTAATTTTCCTAACTGGGCGAAAAAGTCCTGGCCAGGATTCGAACCAGTGATCACTTGGCTGAAGCTGCCAATGCTCTGCCAACTTAGCAATCCCGGACGAATACGCCGGAACTAATTCACCCAGTTAACCTGATTGATCATAGCATCTGGTCTGATATCTGAATCAGTTCAACAATGCTCCGCAATGAATTGTTTCTTCACTCAACAGGGGGTGAAGGATGGATACAATGTGCAGTCTGCAAAGAGTGGGAACATGAGCAGTGCAGCGAATACGAGAAGTAAAAGCGTAGAAAGCCATTACATGATAGGGTTTAATCTAGAGCTAGCCAAATAGCCAAAAAGCTAACTGAAAGCACCTTTTGCCCCCAAAGCATTTAGTGGATTAGCCAAATAGCAACAGCCAAAAAAATATATCATTTCCATTTTGTTGTTCCTGCCTTTCGTAAACCTGCAGCTGCCGCGTGAAAAAAAATCTCAAACCGCCTCTGTCCCGGCAACTCACTTCAAAATTTGTCTCGCCCTTTCTGTGCACTCATCTTACAAATAGTATGATGTCATTTGCATTAAACAAGTATTGAGGAAATTAAAAGAGTTTGTTTATTTTTTGTTGATGATCCCAACTTAAGAAATGAAACCATGAATGGAAGTTGTTCAGGCAGGTTCTGGCTACAAGGGGTAAAGAAATGAAACCAGCTGATTGTATTCTTTTTCCATAAAAATGGCATTACTGACATGCTTCCCAATGTGACTTCTTTGTATGAATTTGTAGCAACAATTCTGTTGTCTACAGCAGATTGTGAAAGGGAATTGAGTCTCGGGAATATAACAAAAACTGGTTTGAGAAATAAGACTGACAATCAAAAATTTAAGTAACTTAATGGTGATTAATTTGGAAGGGGAAGTTTGAAAAGAATTTCCATTTAAAAAAGCATTTGATGTGTGATGTATGGCCAAATCTCGAGAGGGTCAATCTTAGAGTTTTGTACTGTTTGTATATCGTATAGTTACAAATAATACTCATTTATACAGAAATTTTGTATAAATAAGTTTTTTTTTTCCTTGGCTAAAGCTATTTTTATTTGGCTAAAAGTTATTGGCTGCAATTAGCCAAAAAGCTACAAATCTCTTTTTCCTAGATTAAACTCTACATGACAACATTAAAAATTGCTTGAAAACCTTTAAAAAAAAAAAAAAAAAAAAAAAAAAAAGTTACCGGCCTTAAAAAATGTATGTATGTTTCAAAGTTTGATTCAAAATTTATTAGAATAAAGCTTTTCGTTACTAGAAGTGTAAAAACTTAATATTTGATTAGTACCCTGTTTTATCCTACCACCAAAATTCTGAGCTGTTTCAGATAATCTTAGATAACGCTTTTTCCCAAATAGAGAAGATTTTTCCTCTGGTAACAGATGTGGTTTTCCATAGCCCAGATCTCCCCGAACACTTTCGTGGGGTGTTGCGATTTTTCCGCTTTTCTAAACTTTTGTCAACATAGGAAAACCGTTAGGTACCCGGTTTTACCTTACTTTCCCCTACATGCTTTATATTTTTAAATTACCTCCATATAATAATACGTTTTGTTTCTATATTTAATTCGTTACTTCCCTACTTGCATATATTCAGCCAACTTATTTATATATTTACCTACTTTAACGATGGTAATTTTCAATATAAATTTGCTTCTCAAAGAAAATTATTTTAAAATAAAATTTTATCTGGGCTTATGATAGATTTTTTTTTTTTTTTTTTTTTTTTTTTTTTTAAATGTAGTGAAATATAGAAAAATGTAATTTTGTCTAGTTTCGTCTATTTTTGTCCATTTCATCCAATTTCTTCCGGTGTCCAAGAGTGCATGGGTGAAAGGGTGAACAAATAACAACCCTCGGAAAACCACATGGGTTGGCTAATGGCTTTTCATTCCGCTTAACTCTCAATCTTTTTCGCTTAATACAATAATTTAAAAAATTAAATGTCTTTCAATTTATGTCTTTCCCTTTTAATGTAAATCCTTTATAGCATTTTGGGATAATAATTTCCCACCATTGTTGCCCTTTAACCCTTTCAGGGGCAGTGGTATGTTTATGAAACCACTTAATTTTAAATCCCAAATGCCACAATGACACCAGAATTTTGCTAAAATCTTTTCCGTTTAATATGTATGTGAAATATAGCCCTTTTTCTTATTTCTAAATATTTTTGTTGTAAATTCCGGTGCCAGTCATTTATTTCAACCTTTTTAGTACTGAAAGTACTTTGCTCCTGAAAGGGTTAAAGGTTAGTCAGCTGTTTATTGTTTAATATGTGAAACCTGTAAAACGACTTTCCCAACAGTAACAGCACTAACGCGGCGAAAGTGACATCCGACGTTTCATAATACCAAAGTTGATGCTTCATGTGATCGTTATTAATGTTATCATTCGCCTATTTTTATGCCAATCTCGAAGAACAGTGTTTTTTTTTTTTTTTTTTTTTTTTTTTTTTTATATCTTAGTCCTGTCACTTCATTCGTTTACTGTTATCAATCTGGCGTATGAAAACGAAACAATTCTAATACACTGATTACAAAGTCTGGTCCTATTGGATTATTTTTCATTCCCTGTGTAATGATAACGGTATAAAATCGATTCCAATCTGTTGAAAACGAATAAAGAATGTGAAAGATAGTTCTTGACTTATAAAATAATTTATGATATAAATCAAAATATACTGATGAATCCATTTTCACCTTAGCATGAACATGTTACATGAATAATTCAAAATTAATTCATTCAAAATTAAAATTACTATAAGGTGTTTATATTACGTTGTTGTAAAACATAAAATAAAATAAAACACAAAATTGTGTAAAATCTAGTACTTTCAAGTACATTCGTACTCGTCCTTGGGTTGAAAACAGAAATATGAAATCAGAGAATCAGTTTCTTTTCGAATCACATCCCCCCTGGAATGTTCCAAAATGAAATGTAGGGTAGGTGGTTGGTTGGTTTGTGGGTGAAGACCTCTAATGTGATATTACTATACATTTTAAGAAGGAAAAGATAATTAAGAAAATGTTCGGTTATTACAATTTATCTATCTCAAGAATATTATGAGATTATTATATGCAGAAACAATAACATTTGCAACGATACTTTATCATACAGTATCCCCAACATTTGGATTAATGTACTAAGTTACAAGTACAGACTTCACCCACCAACCAACGGCTTACCCTACTAAGTTTACTAAGCACTTTTCTTTCTTTTTTAGGGTTCCGTACTTAAAAAGTAAAAACGGAACCAATTATAAGATCACTCCTGTGTCTGTCTGTCTGTACGTCTGTCAGAGCCCTTTTGCTCCTAAACTACGGGACATGGAAAGTTCAAACTTGGGAAAGTTATAAAGCCTTTTTACCCACATATTTTCAGATTATTAACACCATTCACAAATATGTTTAGGAAAAAATGTAGGGGCTAATTAAGTTACTTGAAAAAGAAAAGTTTTCTTTTTGTATATCACCGTGTGAAAGATCGCGTAACATCGAACTCAAAAATATATTTGTTTTAATTTTAGGTTTTATATTTTCAGCGAGATTGTCTAAGGTATACTGGAAAAATATGTCCCCCGTCACCCCTCCCCCTCCTATTTCCGAAAAATTATGAAAATATTAGGGGTAGTAGGACTTTATTAATTAATAAATAGTAATTAATAAATGTAATGTACGGAACCCTTTGAGCACGAGTTAAACTCGTACTCGGCAGATTTTTTTTTTCATTAGTCTTCTCTAAAAATAGCTAAAACGTTTTTTTTTTTAATTTATTTATTGTAGAATTTGTGTATATATTAATTATTTTGAACCACGTCGACATGTTCGGCTTACATCTCTTAAGAGAATACATCTTCTACATCTCTTAAGAGAACATATCCTAACACCTAATCAGTATACGTAAAAGTGCTTATTCAATTCCTACTATGAGTTCACACCCTCTATATATTTATATATCTTGTTCAAATTTCCAATCGTTAATAAAATACTTTTTATTCATCCACTCAAGTTCAAATACATTTTCTTAAACTTGAAGTGGGATGACTGTTTGAAAAAACTGTTAATACAGTTTTTTCAAATATTAATTAATTAATTAAATTTAATTAATTAATTAATTTCAGTTTTATATTTATATAAAAATCGGTGCTTTCTTGTTTTTGACTACGATTGTTTCCGAATAGCGATCTTCTCATCTAATTGCCTTCTTTATGCTTATGCTCCCATTATAAAAATTGGCGGGAGCAAGAAGCTTATAACACAATCTGTCGCTCTTTCAAGCAACATTGGGATTAAAAAAAATTTCTTGTCATTTCATTTAAGTTTTTTTTTTTTTATCTTCCGTGTAAGCTTTTCGTGACACTTTTTTTTTTTCTTTATAAGCAGATTTTATATTTATCACTAAACTCTTCTGGTGAAGTGGGTAAAAAAGTCAGTCAACCGTAATTGTGCGGTTTTCTTCTTCTTTTTTTTTTTTTCTTTTTCTCAATCTTTCAGATGTGTTTTTTCCCCCTCTCTTTTATACCGTTCATAATTTTATACCTAATCGCAATTCTAATAATACATTAATTTTTTTCTAAAGTAATAATTTCTATGAAAGAAAAAAAAAAAACTTTTTTTCTTAGTAATACCGCTGTTTTATTATTGTTATTTGAAGCGATCTAAAAATATTTTTTCAAAAATAGACGGAAAAAGGTTTGCAAAAATACACATTTCCTTTCAAAAATATTTTGTTTTCAATTCTGAATATCCCGAAGGAAGTTGTCTTTCAGAAGATGTTAGAAGTAACACACGTGTATATAACCATCGTTTATATTTATTGGTGTTCAAAGATAAACCTTCGGAATGAGAAAAGAAGCCAACCATTACATCTCCATTAAAGCAGCGCATTTTCTAACATTGCGCTCAAATTACTTAAATTGATTACACTAATTTGCCTTTAATAGTCTGCCTCAACAACACTTTGAAATCAATGAATGAATAAATAATGAACCCTGTTTCTGATTTAACGAAAATGATTCATTATGTATATATTTTAAAATATAAAATTATTATTATTATTTTTTTTTTACTTTTCAAAATTTTTCATTTTAGGAATACCTCGTAGTATAAGGTTTCTAAACCTTTGTATTACGTACAAACAATCGGCATTGTATACCTTTGTTTTACCTTGTTTCGTATAAGACTGACCTCTCTCGAGTATTCTCTTTTAAATTTTCAGGGTGCTGACTAGTAGTATTACCAGGTCTAAAGTCACGAAAAGCGTGACAGCGGCTTAAAAATCGGGACATAAAAATATGCACAGTTTTCTGTCATTATATTATTGCAAGCTTAATAAGTTCTAGTTATCAGCAGCATAATTCAGTATTTCTAGCCTTTGCATTAATTAACAATATTTATAAGACAATGTTCATAATAATTTATAGTGTTCATTCATAAATGAAACTTAAACCATATTATATTACAGTTAGGAACACACTTCCTTGGCCAATATGATAAAAATTCATACTTTTTTCATATACGTTGGCAAATCTTTCATTTATTTGCATTATAAGTGAAAGTCAATAACCTTACATGAATTTGAAACAATAAAACACGATTTTTCATTTGAGAGAAAGATCTTTTGCAGTCTGCAGTGTGCACATGTATGGCTTGCAGCATATTGCATTTCATTTTCATGTAAATATTCAAGTAACGGCATAAATGTGCAATCTTTACACCAGGCAATTATTATTTTAAATTAGGGGCTCTTCGAGTTAAGCACATGCTAATTCTGTTTCAAAAGATGGACAAATATTATCACGACCAGTGGTGATCTTCTATAATCGGGTTGGCAGTCATTTCTTTTTGATTGGGGGATTTTTCGCACCCCCCCCCCCCCCACTCCCCACAAAGCCGCATCCACCACTGTCGCGACGGCTGTTTTCGTGATTGATTAAGCAAGATCAATTGCATGTTTAAAAATCAGCTTGTATAAAATGGATAAGTGAAAAAAGTCGCTGCCTCCCGGAGTATTATAACGTTTAAAAAAAAAAGTTTTCTGTTAAATGCTATAAGAAAATCGTTTTAAAGATTGCGTAATTTTCACCACTAAATGCTTTTCGCACGTAACAGTTTAATCATTTTAAAGTTTTCTTATTTTTTTAATATATTTATCATTATATTTTTAGTCTGGTAACAGTAAGTAAAACACGGCTATTTCAAAATATGAATATAATTTCTATTCAGATAATGAACTTTTGAATTTAAAAAAATGAAAAAAATCTTAAATAATTAGACAGATTAAAAAAAACCACTGGACATTGCACAGCACAACCGTGTAAAGTATATGCCCGCAACAGATGGTTAAATTGCTATGCATAGTTTTTGATCCTATAAAACATGTAACTGAACTATTGTGGCCGTTTTCGATATTAAATAGCGCTTAAAGTAATTCTTAGTATTAAAAATCTGTTCAGCGTGTTTATCTCACATTTCTCTATAATAGTACCACTTTTCATGTTTTTAAATACAATAATTTTTGCAGGATAAGCCAATAAGAACGTAAAGGACACAATTGATTCAGCAATTGCAGCGTTAATAACCTTTTCTTTAGAATAGAGATATATTCCATTCGATTAACAAAATATTGATTTCCGATGTTTTCAGTTTTTTCGCAATTATTGCTCTACGAACCTTTCCATAAATATTAAAAATTTTTAACTTTTGTGCTTTTTAGCGAAAGTCTTACTGACATTTTCAAAAAATGCGAAGGAATAAAAAAAGAAAAAAAAAACACAGTCTAATCCCTGGTTTTCTGATAAATCAGTCATACAAATTTTCCCTCTCTATTAAAAATAAGATAAATAAAAAAAAAAAAAATTGATGCTGTAATTTAGAGAAAATGGCGTTGTGCTCGAAGATCTAGTCATTTAAATGATGAAGCGATAGGTTTTCTCCACAGTAATGTTTGTCGGTCAAAAATATTACTCCATTTTGAATTTATTGCCTCCATTTTTATTGCAGAAACTATGATTTCTGAAGAAATTTTACTATCGCCTCTCTCTTTTTATCATTCACTACTAGTATAAGATGTCGGTGTCCGTAATACCTAAATCTAGAGACGCGTATGAGTTTCTTTTTTCAATGAACTATTATAAATCAAACTTCAGAAAATCCAGTTATATAAATATCTGCGAAATTTCTCTGAAGTAAGTTTATCTTTTTTCTAATGAATGGTTATAGCTATTTTCTGAAAATTGGTCAACCGCTGAGTGTTATGTAAAAATATACATAAATACATTAAGAATTGATCAAACAGAATTGATTGAACGAATGATTCATACTGTTTTACGGAACACGTATATATTTTCAACCGCTCGTTACTGTCAAGTTTTTCATTTTACTAGAAATTTATTGTTTTATTTGAACACTTTTGATAATTTAAATATTTGGAAACACTAGTTCCTTCCTCACTCTACAGGATGGACAGCTCTTGCTACAAAAAAGAAACGTAACAGTGTACAACAAGACGAAGAATATTTTCCATATAGTTTAAGTCATCATCCACTTATTCAAGGTGCCTCATTCATAGTTGAACCCGGATTTTTATTCTGAACTTAAACAACAATATTGTAACTATATTTTCAACCGCTCGTTACTGTCAGTTTTTCATTTTACTAGAAATTTATTGTTTTATTTGAACACTTTTGATAATTTAAATATTTGGAAACACTAGTTCCTTCCTCACTCTACAGGATGGACAGCTCTTGCTACAAAAAAGAAACGTAACAGTGTACAACAAGACGAAGAATATTTTCCATATAGTTTAAGTCATCATCCACTTATTCAAGGTGCCTCATTCATAGTTGAACCCGGATTTTTATTCTGAACTTAAACAACAATATTGTAACTATATTTTCAACCGCTCGTTACTGTCAGTTTTTCATTTTACTAGAAATTTATTGTTTTATTTGAACACTTTTGATAATTTAAATATTTGGAAACACTAGTTCCTTCCTCACTCTACAGGATGGACAGCTCTTGCTACAAAAAAGAAACGTAACAGTGTACAACAAGACGAAGAATATTTTCCATATAAGTTTAAGTCATCATCCACTTATTCAAGGTGCCTTATTCATAGTTGAACCCGGATTTTTATTCTGAACTTAAACAACAATATTGTAACTATATTTTCGACAAAAGTGCGTGTGTGTGTGAGAGAGAGAGAAGATTAGTGTGAGAAAGAAGGGGGAAATGGGATGATATCACAAGAGGTGGCACTTGTGTTCGATGAGTGATACCATATGTACTGTCCGCTACATCTCTCAACATGGACCGCCTAGCTCAATGTTTTCTGGATGCAGATATGATTCTAGCACCTTTCGTGATTCGAGTCGCATTTCTCAAAAAGCAAGGCAGATCTGTTAGAAAATTTGTCAAAATAGCATCATTATTGTTAAAGTTATGAACGGAAATCCACGTTGATGGTAAATGACAGTACATAAATATCAGTGACTGAATCACTAGGTACTTCCAGTACTTCTCGTGATGCCATGATATTTCACATAAAACAAGGTAAATATCTTGAAAATTACGTTACAATATTTAAATTTATGTTAAAATTGAACTAAAATCCGGATTCGGCTTGAATAAAAGACCTTTTATAATTCCTGAATTACGACTTGATTTCTATGGTATGTAGAAAATATCAGTAGCCTTGTGGCTTACTATCATCCCCACCCCACCCACCCCCTTTTTCAACCTTTGTTTAAATTGTTGTAAGAGCTATCTACTTTTTACTGTGTAATTCACACCTTGTCTTAGATATATTTTGCTTTATATATTAAAACGATTGTTAGGATGCCTCTAAGCATTCATTGTGAAATCTCCCCCTTCCTCCATCTCTCTCTGTGGGGAGGGGGAGGTGTTAAAGCAGATAGATATATTACAACCTTATATATTAAAAAGTACTATTTAAACTTTATAAAGCAGTTTCTAAAGTCTAATGCTGTTGATGTAAGAATTAATGACTACCTAAAAGAAATTTGTAAGTATTCCTTTTGAAAATAAGAAACTAATGTCTAAAAAAAAAGGAAGAAGAATTAAACTGCAAAAAGAAATGGTTAATAAAGTAACCGTAAATTAAGGTAATAAAAATGACTAAATTACTAATTTAATCGTCGAAAGTACTTGCTTAAGATGTTTCGTTCCTTGTGAAGAATAAATGACTAATGTCCTTGTAAGAATTAATGACTACCTAAAAGCAACCTGTAGGTATTCATTTTGAAAATGAAAAACCAATGTCTAAAAAAAGGGGAAGAATAATTAAACTTCAAAAAGAAATGGTTAATAAAGTAACCGTAAATTGAGGTAATAAAAATGACTAAATTACTAATTTAATCGTCGAAAGTACTTGCTTAAGATGTTTCGTACCTTGTCAAGGCAAAACATATCGGCGCTTTTTAAGATAAATTGTGATTGTGCGAACGTGTATCGGATCTCATTTCGTTTTATATTTCTGCTCTGAAAACGTGATTTATAGGAAATCTTTTCTCCAGATTTCTGATGTTTTGTTTGTTCAGCCATTTTCTTTCCGATTGCCTGCAGTCTTTTTACTTCCCACTATACACTATTATTCCTCCCCACTCCCCGACCCCGCGCATCAAGTTTTATGTCTGTAGCAGCTTTTGGGTTTTCCAATTCAGTTTTACTTCTTCGTTTTTTTTACCCCGATACATTTTGTTACATTATTCTTTCAGGGCATCTGTAGATGTTTATCTATTTCTACTGTCTGCGTGTTCAGTCCGATTTATGTTAGATGTAGCTGTCGTGGTGATAGGAAATATGTGGACTCATCGTTATATAAACCTACTAGATAAAAACCTCTTAAAAAATAAATAAAATATCGATAAAATATTAAACTGTATCTGTACTTATGCGGAATAACTTTGTCTCTGAAAAACGGATCAGTTTCAAAATGAGTAAATATTTTCTCATGCTTGCAAAGAGGGAAAAGGGGAAAAAAATACATTAAAAGAATGCAAGACATTATGTATAATGTATTGGATGTAAGACATTCTCATTATTAAATAGATGTTATAACATTCTATTTAAAACTTTTAAAAAACCTAAAGTCACATATCTGCAGTTTTCATAAAAATATTTTTTAAGATGACGAGATGAGGCAGTCGAGTATCGATCAGTATTATATATTTTTAGTATGTGACGCAGGGGTCGATGAAGGTTTTTTTTTTCTTGGAGCCCATTTTGTGAAAAGTAAATGTTATTTTTGTGAAATTTATTGTATTTTTGTGAAAAATAACATATTGTAACGAAAGTTGAAATCCGGTTAATCAAATTCGAACCAAGCATTTATAAACAAAAACTTTTTAAAATCCTTTTGCTGAAGTTTTTCTCTCTGGTGAACTTGTTTGTTTACAAAATACACATTTTAAATCATCGCAAAATAATAAATAAATAATAAATAGCAAGTTTTTATAGAATAGAATTTTGTGAAGGGCCCCCTTTTTTTATCAAATTGATTTTTGTGAAGGGATCCTAAATAAGCCCCAAATTTTTCCTGGATCGACCCTTGGTGAGTGTATTTGTTAGTTTAAAAAAAATCAATTTATGATCTTCATTTTTTAAAGCTTCCCTAATAAAATGAAGATGCGGTTTTCATTGGAACAAAACATAACGTTTATTTAAAGATCAAAGAAGATTATTTTTCGATATATAGTAGATACTTCTTTAACCATTAATTAAATCAGTGGCAAGTTGCAATTCACGTTCGGAAGTTTTGCAGGTTTCTGAAAATTCATTGATGATAGCACCTTGTATGCTGAATCCAGTTTCTCTTGTTGCAATAAAATAAAAGAAGGGACTATGCTGTCAGGCTCTTTTAGCCAGAAAATATGTTTGTTCCTCATTATTATTCTACAGAATTTTACAGAGCTCTAGAAACGAGTTGCCTTTTGTTACATACTGATTGTTGAACATTTATACATAAGGTTTTAAGTTACTTTTATAAATTGTGGAAAACTTAATTTATTATCATATTTATAATTTTTTTAAAGATTGTTCGATGAGTTAGAATGTCGAGAAATAATGTTTAATTTTTGGCAAGATGCGCCTGAAGATATTAACTTCTGAATTAAAGCCATTTTTATATTTAATAACCTTGTGCACTTAAACTGTATTTTTTGATAAGACTGCTCTTTGATTCGTTGTATATATTTCAAAATTTCTACAAATTAAAAGTTATTCTTCAATTTGCAGATGCAGTCATGAAATAAGAATAACTTAACTATATCAACATTCATTTCAGTGTTGCTAATTATTATTTTTTTAAGTAATCATTTCTTTGATTTTTCCATAATAATCCGTGGAACAGAGCCTCCCAGTTCCCCTCATAGATGGCAGCACCAAAATTTTTAGAGGTGCTTGCTTGTATTTATAGAATGTGCACGTATATGCTGTGTGATCAGATACAGACCAGATGGAAAGGTGCAACAAAGATGACGAAAAGAGGATGGCCAGAAAAATAATTTTTCGGCAGAGCTGGAATAATGTATTCTGATGTTTAATTAACTTAAGATCTTCCTATTTATTATCTTTAGTTAATCAGAAATCTTCACTTCTATTGTAGTTTCATGACTTGTTTGTGAGATTTCTACATTTCCGCTATATATGAAAAAAAAAAAACCCTGACAGCTCGGCCTACAGGCACAGGTAGATTTCGAAGACGCAGACCGTGGGGCGCCTGTTTGCTGGGAATTGCGGAAGAAATGACCTTTTTGTAATGATGCCACGCTTGGGACCGCCCACTTCGAAACACCTAACTTGTTTGCAGGCAGAGCCGGCAGGGATTTTTTTTGTTGTTGTTTTGTTTTTGTTTTTTTTGCTATAAGGATTGGTCCTATAAAAAACATGTCAATATAAAAGTTTTAGATAATATTAAGAGGATTTATAATAAATTTAAGCGGGTTTGATATCTTGTGAATGGACGAAATTATGAATTTTTTTCTTCTACCCCCCCCCCCCCCCCTTCGGATCATTTTTAATGATATAAAAAAATCTGTCATACATAAATTTTTGGCCCTTTTCCTAGAAGTAATAATAACTTTAAACGGATTCGATACGTATCATAATTAAGAAATTATGTTTTTTTTTTCTGTTTTCACAAAAAGCTCCCCCCTCCCCTCCTTGGTTCGATTTTGCCCATTGACCGAGATTTTATGCCCCTTGATTTTATGTATCAGGTTGGAATTAGATTTGGACAGAATTATTGACGTTATCGTGTCCATAAAAAAGTGACATAGATAGATAGATAGAAGTTTTGAACTGGGGGTGGTTTTGGGTTCTGGGAGTCATAAACGCCGTAGAACTGCAAAAAATTTTCAAAAATTCAAACTTAGGGGAGAATGTAATAGGTAGTGTTTCTAACGATATCTACCTAAAAAGATTAAATTCTCTCTCAAGTCTACACACTCAGTTATTTTTTCCTTTATTTCTTTATTTTTTTTTAAAACTTCAGTGATTAGCTAGAAATTTCAGTCAATTTGTGGTATGAAACATACTACAAGAAAAGTTGTTTAGAAATAAGGAAGTTGAAAAGTAGTCCTGTTTAGAAGGGGAAAAAAAAGTTAATAAGTGAAAGAGAAAAGTCGGTTGGTCATTGTCGCTCGTTAGCGGTTGACTGATTGGAGTTGTTCCCGCTCTTCTTTTGCCTTTTGTAGCCGCAAGTGACCTTATTCGAACTAATTGATTACGAGCCTTCTCTTTGGATTTATTTTATTCATTCCGCGACTTCATTTGTATCGGAATAGATGCTCTGTAATTTTTGGCTGCATTAAAGGAACTTGTGATTTTTTTTTTCCTGTAAGGTTGTTCTCAAAGCAAAATGGAAACATTCCGGCACTTTCCTGATTTCATTTTTATTTGTAAACTTATGAAATTAGCAAGTGCTCTTATTTAGAAAGTGAAAAATCGAATAGCTTTCTCCATTTCCCGATAAAGACGGAAGATCTTTCAAAAAATTAATAATTATCGAAGTTCACGTATTTAACCGAATTTGCGGACGCGACCGTGTGGCAAAGGTTGTCAGGAGACAACAATCGCTTATAATTTAAGATGTAATTCATTCATCGAAAAATGAAAAATGCTATTAGACTCCGAATCATATATATATATAATCTTACTGTATGATATATAATTTCATATACTCATATTTGAAGAGAGTGAAGAGAAGATATATATCTTCTCTTCACTTTCTTCAAATATGAGTATATGAACTTTTGATATTTTTATTTCGTTGTTACGTAAGGAAAATAAACAATGTCATTTTTGAATAAAGGTAGAAAAGTAAATTTATTAACATTATGTGATAATTTGGGACTGTCTGTTTCCCAAAACCCAAAAATTGCTGAGTTAATCAACTTCCTGACACCGAAGATTATAATTTTTATAAATAATTTTTTCATGAAATTTGTCTGTTTATTTGTTTTAAAAAATATTTATTATTCTGCTGAGTTTGTTCGTGTATTTTATGTATATTTTTCTGTGACGAAACTTTAATTAAATATATGTATCATAATTTTTTTTTGTTCATGGAGTACAATTAGTACATAAAAAATACAAATTTTCTCAAAATGAAAAGATGAAATCGGTATTTATCTTACACTCATTTTATCTGTTAAAATTTGTTTGATTCGAACGGGAAAGAAATGTTTTACGATTGAATTTTTTCTGTTATTCCTGTCCCCTGTGTACCAGATCTTTTGTATGGAGTGAATTATACCTTATCCGCCCAACCCTGGTGGAAACATCACGATTCCCTCTCCATTTGAAAAGCATGTTGCTGAAATCCCCTGCAACAATAGAATGTGCATGTAATAGCACCTCCACGCGCATGCGCTGCATGTTTCTCTTTTAAACTGTGTTACTATATTTAGCTGATTTTAATCGGAAAATAAAATTGCGCATCATAACTTGCATGCCATTTGTTATTCAATTGCAGAACATTTTCGTAAATGTTTTTTTTTTTTTTTTTTCCCTCATGTTTGATGCGATGTTTTACTTTGATAAAATAAACATTAAAAAAATAAAAAAATGTGCATGAAGAAGGCATTAGTATATTTTCCAGTCTCATTACTTGTGATGATTGAAATCCGCCCCCCCCCCCTATTTCCTTTTTAGGTAGATTTCGTACGAAATACTACCTATTACATTCTCCCCTAAGTTGGAATTAAAAAAAAAAAAATTGCAGATCTACACCGATCATGACTCCCAGAACCCAAAACCACCCCCAGTTCAAAACTTTATCTATCTATCTATGTCACCTTTTTATGGACACGATAACTCCCATAATTCTCCACAAATCTCTTCCAAACTAATACATAAAATCTCGGTCAAGTTCGTTAATGGGCAAAATAAAACCGGGGGGGGGGGGGGGAATGGGGTTTTTTGTGAAAACAGAAAAAAATAATAATTTCTTAATTATGATATGTGTCGAATCCGTTTAAAGTTATTATTACTTCTTGGAAAAAGGCCGAAAATTTATGTATGACAGATTTTTGATATCATTAAAAATGGCCCCAAGGAGGAAAAGGGAGGGTTTTAGAAGAAAAAAATTCATAACTTCGTCAATTCCGAAGGTATCAAATCCGCTTAAATTTATTATAAATCCTCGTTATATTATCTAGAACTTTTATATTGGCAAATTTTTTATAAGACCAACCCTTATAGCAAAAAATAAAAATAAAAACAAAAAAATCCCTGCCGTTTCCGCTTGTAAACAAGTTAGGTTTCGAAGTGGGCGTTTCCAAATGCCGCATCATGACAAAAGGGTCATTTCTTCCGCAATTTCCAACAAACAGGCGCCCCACGGTCTGCATCTTCGAAATCTACCTGTGCCTGTAGGCCGAGCCGTCGGGGATTTTTTTTTTTTAATTACAGAGATGCTTTTTGCTTTGCGTTGCCGGTTAAACATCCTGTCATTTATGATAAAAGCCCACCCCTATTATTAAAAGAAATCATTGTTGTTTTGTGGAGGAAAATATATTACTGATTAATTTCTCCTTTCTTTTCAAATAGAAATTCACCATCGAACTTTTACATCAATCTGGTGGATTTGTTAAATTTTACTTGAATGGCATTTACGAAAGATACCTGACAAATTTCTATTGCTTTCATTTGTTGTATTACACTGTTTATTATATATACTGAAAGTTGTTGCATTTAAGTATGTACGTATGTTATAAAATGAATTTAATTATGTATGTATGTATGTATGTTATGGGATGGATGTTAGTATGTTTGATTTATGTATGTAAGCCATATAAATGCCGAAAAGGTTATGCAAGTGTAGAGTATTCAACACGAAGGCAATTTAAAAAGTATTTATTAATCTCGAGCACTCTGGCGTATAAAATAAAATCTGTCAATATATTTTTTTTACTGTTTTCATTTCTTTATTTAAAAGAAGAAAGCATTTATTTATTAAAATGCTGATTGTATTCCGTTCGATAATAGGGCCCCACCAGTGGCTGAGAAGCTCTCAAAGCTGGTAGACGAGAGGTGCTGGGTTCGAACCCCTGTCGCGCTCGTCGACCTAACCGTTCGTAGTTTTCCGTGGTTTTCTTCGAACATTGCCGTAAATATGGGTTATGATCCCTTAGAAAGCCCCCCACGGAGGACACTCCCCACTAGGGCCTATATCCCTCGAGTAGATAATCGGCCGTCATAAATCAACCAACCAACTGTTCGATAATAAAACCTTAATATGTAAAGGCACGGACGACTTACTGAGTGCGCCACTGAGTGAAAAAACAGTTGCGAATTCCAAAAAAATAATTACGTTATCAACATCTGCATTTCCTTTACCCTCTTTCCGAAGACCCTTCAATGTTCAAACAAAGTTTATAGTTGAAGTTTTTCAATTTTTCTGCCTCTACCAATGTATTTGTGTAGTTTTTTCCATTTTCTTTCGTAATTTTTTTTTTTTTTTTTTTTTTTTTTTTTAAAGTGGTGTTACTTTTATACTATTACTAGACATTAGACACTATTCTTATTCAGCATCAAAAGTTGATGTTTTAGGCTTTAAAAGGCGTTGGCGCACAAAGTACGCCACCCACGTTTTTATGTTACTACAAACCGACCGTGTCAATACATACCTTGTTTTTCTGCATATTAACAAGTTGGAAATTGTACGTAAAACGTGACAAATGAGGTGCGTTCGTACTATAACTAGTTTCAGTGACCTGAATTATATCGTCTGTTATGATATGATTAATTTCCGTAGTAAAATAAGTACATTTTAAGTTGGCAACATTTTATCTTTTGTTGATTATTTTTTGTTAGTTTAATATTTTTACGATTGAATTTTGTCTTTTATTCATGCTCTTTGTGTACCTTCGTTCGTATGGAGAAGCTTATGTTTATACTTGTACCTTATCTGCATACCCTTGGTGGAAATATAAATATTGCGATTCTTTCTCTCCATTCGAAAAAATTTTTCCAGTTGAGAATAGAAAATACACCTGAGAATGTGCTTGCAATAATAATTAGCACCTTGACGCGCATGCGTTGCGTGTTTTTCTTTTAAACTGTGTTACTATATTTAGCTGATTTTAATCGGAAAATAAAATTGCACATCATACATATATCTCACTTATTAATTCAACTGAAGAATATTTTCGTAAATATTTTTTTCTGATATTTTCTCATGTTAAACATTTGTAGCGATGGTTTTACTCCTTCAAAAATAAATGGAAAATAAATAACAAAATGAAAGAAATTGTACATAGAAAAACACATTTAGTATACATTTTTCTATCCGTGATGATTAAACCTTTTTTTTCTCTCTTTTTTTTTTTTTTTTTTTTTTTTTTTTTTTTTTTAAACTTTATCACTTAAAATAATTATCAAGCTTGATAGCCAACAGATTTTTCTGTGCTATGCTCGTAATTTATTCTTTCTATTACGTGATTCATATAATTTTCTACGTTTAAAAATTATTAGTAGTAGTAGTAGGAAAAGGACAGTTCAGGCTCAGCAGGCGGAGGATCGGATCCTCCGCCTCCCGTACCACCGCCTGCCGCTCCTCCGCCTCCCGTGTCACCGCCTCCCGCACCTCCTCTGAATCCGATTCCAGCGCCACCTAACGGAAAAAAGGGTAAAATATGAACTGTAAGAAGAAGGGTCAACCTAAGAACTCTAAGATGAGTTAAACGGACAAGATTATCATACTATAAGATGAATATTAATTTTATATACTAATTTTGAATGGCAAACACCTTAATGAGTATCACTAATTAAGCGAAACAATGGAAAAATATCAACTTTAACGAAAAAAGCAGATTTCTTAAGAATTTTTAAACTATAAGATGACGATATCAACTTATATGAAGAAATTTAAACTTACATTTTAGTTTTTGAACAATGGACACCTTAATGAGAATAATAATTAAGCAAAATAAAATAACAATTTTAACGAAAATGCTGATTTCTTATGAATTTTTCAACTATAACATGAGAATATCAAACTAAATGAAGAAATTTAAACTTACATTTTAGTTTTTGAACAATGGACACCTTAATGAGAATAATAATTAAGCAAAAGAAAATATTACTTTTAACGAAAATGATGATTTCCTATGAATTTTTCAACTATAAGATGTGGATATCAAATCATAAGCCGTAGAATAAACATATATAATTATTTTAAATGACGAACATTTTAATGAGTATTACTAATTAGACGAAACAATTGAAAAATATCCATTGTAAGGTATAAAGCTGATTTTTTAAGAATTTTTCAAGTATAAGATGAGAATATCAACTTATAAGAGGAAATTACAGTATTTCTTAGTTTTTCAACCGTAATACACAGAAAATATTCAAAATTTGAATGAATTTTATACCTAATCAATTGATTTTCCGCACAATAATAGGAGTTTTAACAACCATTATCTAATTTTACTGTGTATACTTGATTTAATTCTGTTTAGACGTACGTAATATAATCTTTTTATATCATTTAGACTTGAAATAAGAACCATATTTAAATAAAAACCAGTTGTTTATTTATTCTTAATACGCAAACTTTTTTCTTTCTTTCCTAAAATGTAGCATTTCTGAGGAGAGATAATAATTCCACCCCACATTCTAAGGAAAAGGGGAGCAAAACAATGACCGTCTAGGTCACAAATTTTATTATAATATAAATATTATTCGCTATCAATGTTTACAAAAAATCCATGTTGGGAGATAGATATGAGTTATATTTTAATAAAGTTTACACTCCTCCATCTTCTACACGATGCTAACAATTATACAAAACAAAAGAAATACCGATTTTTAACGAAAAAGGGTGAATTTTAATGAATTTTACACAAGTTTTCGGTATTATTGTTCACTAACAGGTATGATTTTATTTCTTAGGTGATTACAATACCGAGAAAAGTATTCACCTTTAGATTACTTTTCGTGAAATATTTAACAGTAATTATATAAACTCCTGTTTACATCACTAATTTACATTTGAAAATAAGGATTTATAGGATAAAATAAATAATCTTAACTTATACTTAGTAAATTTTACGCAATTCCAATGATTTTATACCGTGTTTTTCACGAGGTTTATATTAATTAGTAATTTTATATTAATTAACTTTGAATATTTTCTATGATATGGTTAATCCATTATTATCACAGAAATACCAGTACCTAAAATTTCACTTAAACTCATATTCTAAGTATTAATATTCACTTATAACTTTACTTTTAGTTATACTTTTACTTGAAACCATGTGAACTTGTAGAACCCTGCTTACGCATATGGAGTTTAGTACATCACACTGTTATCTAAATGAATATGAATACCTTATTGTTTTAAATTTTCCAATTTTAACAGAATATGCACGAATATAAACTTTAATTTTATCTAAACATTTTATTTCAAATAGCCTAGTTTATGAAAACGATACATATTACCAAATATTAGACAACATTTTAACATGAACTGAACTTAGATACTGATCTCATACCTATTTTAGCATAATTTATTAGCATACATAGCATTTCATCCATTTCTTTCAGAAATATACATATAAAATTATGGATTTACCGAGTATATATCCAATTTTAGCTTTCACTTACCAATTTTTTACACCATTTCAATGATTTCAATGATTTCTAGCTATTTTATATCACAGAAACGAAAAAATAATTGAATACAGACGCGAGTAAATAATATTTGTATTGTATTTTCCATTCAAAGATTTGAAACTCAAGTTAAAATTTATGTTATAAGTATTGATATCCACTTTTAGTTATACTTTTACTTGAAACCATATGAACTTGTAGAACCTTGCTTACGCATATGGAGTTTAGTACACACTGTTATCTAAATGAATATGGATACCTTATTGTTTTAAATTTTCCAATTTTAACAGAATATGCACGAATATAAACTTTAAGTTTATCTAAACATTTTATTTCAAATATCCTAGTTTATGAAAACGATACATATTACCAAATATTAGACATTTTAACATAAACTTAGATACTGATCACATACCTATTTTAGTATAATTTATTAGCATACATAGCATTTCATCCATTTCTTTCAGAAATATACATATAAAATTATGGATTTACCGAGTATATATCCAATTTTAGCTTTCACTTACCAATTTTTTACACCATTTCAATGATTTCAATGATTTCTAGCTATTTTATATCACAGAAACGAAAAAATAATTGAATACAGACGCGAGTAAATAATATTTGTATTGTATTTTCCATTCAAAGATTTGAAACTCAAGTTAAAATTGACATATGAAGAAATATACATATAAATATATGGATTTAACGAGTAAATATCCAATTTTAGCTTGCATTTAGTGATTTTTTACACCATTCCAATGATTTCGAGCTATTTTATATCACAGAAACGGAAACATATTTGAACATAAACGCCTGTAAAATAATATTTGAACTGTGTTTCCTATTCAAAATTTCAAATCTCAAATTAAAATTTATGTTCTATCGCTTATCAACTATTTATCCCACATAATTTTTACCATAGAAACATCGTAGAAATTAAATATACGTTAAATGAAAATAATAAATTGTAAGTACCTATCAAACACAAAATCTATTAATCAAAACTTAAAAAATTAAAAAAAAAATTAAAAGTTTTTACGAAGTTAAAAAAAAAAAAATTACAAATGAAAAAATATTTACAAATGAAAAAAAAATTTAAAAATGAAAAAAAAATTTACAAAAAAAAAAATTACAAATGAAAAAAAAAATTGCAAATGAAAAAAAAATTACAAAAAAAAAAAGTTTTTACAAAAAAAAAAGTTTTTTACATAAAAAAAAAAAAAAATTACAAAGGTTTAATATATTACAAAAAGTACCCATTTTTTACAAAATTTAAAAAAAATTACAAATTTTTTAAAAAATTAGAAGTTTAATTGCTATTATTACCACTATCACTTCTCAGAATTTAGCAGCCTAGACTTTTGTACACTATATATTTTTAATACTATAAAGAAAATTTCAACTGCAATTGTACCAACACTATTATTAAGTTCGCATAAACCAAATTTTATACTGTATTTAGCGAATTTCCAATTAACATCTTCCGTGTAGAGTAACTTTTTCCTCTAACATTTGAAATCGTGTATATCTGCTACTTTCATATTTATAATTAATATTTCAGAATTAAGACCATACTAACCATTTTAATATAAGACCATGTTTAAGAAAGATTCCTTGATCAGGCCTAAATCTAACAACCGAAATCTAGAAAAAATGGGATGTTAGATTTAGGCCTGATCCTGCTGTTCAACATCGATGACGTGATCAACTTGGATATCTGAAACAGTTGAATGGGGTTTCATTTTCTTTCCTTGAAGGTAAATATTTTATTGGTTGTGTAATTTGAAATCAGTCGTTGTAGAATGTCGTGAATTTTTTAAGTCATAAGCAGATATACATGTTTAAGTTATACTCCGATATGAATTCTCGGTTCATTTTCGACTCATCATATAATTTACTTGTATGCATTTCTATCCGAAATCCGCAGTATTCATCACTTGAAGTGATAACATAAGCTAAAAGTCCGCGATACCCATTATCTGTATGCTTTGCTGTTATATTAGTCACTTCTGAACCGATGGATATGTTTTCAGTTATCTACACTTCAGTAGGTAAATCTAAAGGAAACTCTGAAGCTTTTTTATTTGATTAAGACTGATATAAATTGTTTCTTGTATCTGTCTGTAATGTCAACACCCTTAAAGCATCTCTATCTGTTAGTCTTTGGTTACTGTTACTGTCGGTAACTTCCAGATTTATAGATTGATATAACATCAGCAAAATGAGTCCCATCAGTTGCTGATACATTAATGGTTTTCTCATGCATATTTAATTTGCCGAAATCACAAATGTTTCTTAATATACCATATATTGGATCCAACATAGATTACCATTTGAAGGTATTATTTTGTATTTTCCCAGCGCTAACACTATGATTTTAACAACTGAAGTCGAAAAAATGCTATGTTAGACATAGGTCTGGTTCTGACTTTTGAGTAAATTTTTGTTAATATGTAAATATTTTTAGAAAAACTTGAAATATTTATTTATTTATTTTTTTTGTTGTTAATTTTTTTTTTAGTTTTGTAAACTTTTTTTTATAACTTTTTTTTTTTAGTTTGTAAAAACTTTTTTTTTAACTTTGTAGAAACTTTTTTTATATATGTAAAAACTTTTTTTTTAATTTGTAAAAACTATTTTTTAATTGTAAAAAAACTTTTTTTTTTAATTTGTAAAAATTTTTTAATTTTTTTATTTGTAAAAACATTTTTTTAATGAATTTTATATGTTTTTCATTAATCTGATGTATAGTATTATCAAAAGTTGATTTTCATATGTATGTGTGTAAACTGGATATTCATTGGGGAAAATGTTGTTTCGTTGAACAAGTTATGATAAATCTCAAGTCTTACGTAAAGCAAAATTAGTTATTTACTGTCATGTAGAAATTTCATGTTAAAAATCATGCATTGTATTTTAACAATGAAATATGTTTTATAAAAATAAACACAGATGTGTATAGATACATTTTTTATTATTATGGGAATTTAAACAATACATTGTGAATATTGTCTACATTTATATCAATTTCTCTTCAATACATTTTATCAATTATATCAATAAAATTCTTTACAACACTTTGGATTTTTCTTTACAAATTTCACTTTTTGGATATCATATGTCAAATCAATAATGCTGCATGAGTAGTTTGGGTAAATGTTATGTTGGTTTATGTTCTATACAGTCAATTTTTCGAAGTATCCAATCTGATCTTTGACTGTTAAATTCTTCAAACTACTGGTTAATTTTTGAATATCCATCTTCAATATGATTTGGGATACTGTCTTCGACAAGTTCAACATAACAGTCATACGTCTATTCAGTTTATTACGAATAACGAATATTTTCTCACACTTTTCACACTGAAACAATTTTTTAACAGGATGTGTTTTCATATGAACTGATGGTCTGTATTTTCTAGTAAAAGATAATTCACGCTTTCTTGTAGATGATTTTTGACGATGATTACAAGTATATGGTTTTTCACTAGTATGGATTTGTATATGTTCTTTTAAATTCCATTTACTTGAAAAGTATTTGTTACAAGTGGAACACATCTGCAAGAGAACTAAATGCATATATTTAGAATTCCTTCTAACACTATAGACGAAAAAACATCACATTTTATAGAACATCTGGTACAATATTTTATTGTAAATTCACTCTAATTATGTTTAATATATGTATTCTAATATATCACATATAAGTACTCACATGTATATTATTCTTTAACTCTATATGTGTTGACGATGAATCATCCGGGGTATCCATTTCTGGTAAAGAGAGTTTCTGCTGTTTTGATTCATCTTGCTGTAACATCTATACAATAAAAGTAATATAATTATATACTTAGAAAAGATTTAATAGATAAATAATCATTTATTGATGTTTTACAATGATATAGTACAACTTACTTTATTCGTTAACAGAGAAATTGTTTCCCCAACTGGGTTAAAATCAGGAAATTTTCTGGAGCTATACATATACAGTCATCTGAATAGTCATCTGCAAGAATTTGACTTGGGAAATGAGAACATCTGCATCACTTTTCAAAATTTTATATTATCATCAGTTAAAGTGATCATGTGACAAAACTTCGCATGCGTACTAAATAAAAATAATCAGTATAATAAGCTTTATCATGGAATCTTTCTTAAATATGGTCTTATATTAAAATGGTTAGTATGGTCTTAATTCTGAAATATTAATTATAAATATGAAAGTAGCAGATATACACGATTTCAAATGTTAGAGGAAAAAGTTACTCTACACGGAAGATGTTAATTGGAAATTCGCTAAATACAGTATAAAATTTGGTTTATGCGAACTTAATAATAGTGTTGGTACAATTGCAGTTGAAATTTTCTTTACAGTATTAAAAATATATAGTGTACAAAAGTCTAGGCTGCTAAATTCTGAGAAGTGATAGTGGCAATAATAGCAATTAAACTTCTAATTTTTAAAAAAATTTGTAATTTTTTTTTAATTTTGTAAAAAATGGGTACTTTTTGTAATATATTAAACCTTTGTAATTTTTTTTTTTTTTATGTAAAAAACTTTTTTTTTTGTAAAATATTTTTTTTTTTTTTACTTTTTTTGTAAAAACTCTTTTTTTTTTTTTTTTTTTGTAATTTTTTTTTTTTTTTTTCATTTGTTATTTTTTTTTTTTTTTTCATTTGTAATTTTTTTTTTGTAATTTTTTTTTTCATTTTTAAATTTTTTTTTTTTTTATTTGTAAATATTTTTTCATTTGTATTTTTTTTTCTAACTTCGTAAAAACTTTTAATTTTTTTTTAATTTTTTAAGTTTTGATTAATAGATTTTGTGTTTGATAGGTACTTACAATTTATTATTTTCATTTAACGTATATTTAATTTCTACGATGTTTCTATGGTAAAAATTATGTGGGATAAATAGTTGATAAGCGATAGAACATAAATTTTAATTTGAGATTTGAATTTTTGAATAGGAAACACAGTTCAAATATTATTTTACAGGCGTTTATGTTCAAATACGTTTCCGTTTCTGTGATATAAAATAGCTCGAAATCATTGGAATGGTGTAAAAAATCACTAAATGCAAGCTAAAATTGGATATTTACTCGTTAAATCCATATATTTATATGTATATTTCTGAAAGGAATGGATAAAATGCTATTGCATGTTAATAAGTTATGCTAAAATAAGTATGTGATCAGTATCTAAGTTTATGTTAAAATGTCTAATATTTGGTAATATGTATCGTTTTCATAAACTAGGGTATTTGAAATAAAATGTTTAGATAAACTTAAAGTTTATATTCGTGCATATTCTGTTAAAATTGGAAAATTTAAAACAATAAGGTATTCATATTCATTTAGATAACAGTGTGTACTAAACTCCATATGCGTAAGCAATGTTCTACAAGTTCATATGGTTTCAAGTAAAAGTATAACTAAAAGTGGATATCAATAATTATAACATAAATTTTAACTTGAGTTTCAAATCTTTGAATGGAAAATACAATACAAATATTATTTACTCGCGTCTGTATTCAATTATTTTTTCGTTTCTGTGATATAAAATAGCTAGAAATCATTGAAATCATTGAAATGGTGTAAAAAATTGGTAAGTGAAAGCTAAAATTGGATATATACTCGGTAAATCCATAATTTTATATGTATATTTCTGAAAGAAATGGATGAAATGCTATGTATGCTAATAAATTATGCTAAAATAGGTATGTGATCAGTATCTAAGTTCATGTTAAAATGTTGTCTAATATTTGGTAATATGTATCGTTTTCATAAACTAGGCTATTTGAAATAAAATGTTTAGATAAAATTAAAGTTTATATTCGTGCATATTCTGTTAAAATTGGAAAATTTAAAACAATAAGGTATTCATATTCATTTAGATAACAGTGTGATGTACTAAACTCCATATGCGTAAGCAGGGTTCTACAAGTTCACATGGTTTCAAGTAAAAGTATAACTAAAAGTAAAGTTATAAGTGAATATTAATACTTAGAATATGAGTTTAAGTGAAATTTTAGGTACTGGTATTTCTGTGATAATAATGGATTAACCATATCATAGAAAATATTCAAAGTTAATTAATATAAAATTACTAATTAATATAAAACTCGTGAAAAACACGGTATAAAATCATTGGAATTGCGTAAAATTTACTAAGTATAAGTTAAGATTATTTATTTTATCCTATAAATCCTTATTTTCAAATGTAAATTAGTGATGTAAACAGGAGTTTATATAATTACTGTTAAATATTTCACGAAAAGTAATCTAAAGGTGAATACTTTTCTCTGTATTGTAATCACCTAAGAAATAAAATCATACCTGTTAGTGAACAATAATACCGAAAACTTGTGTAAAATTCATTAAAATTCACCCTTTTTCGTTAAAAATCGGTATTTCTTTTGTTTTGTATAATTGTTAGCATCGTGTAGAAGATGGAGGAGTGTAAACTTTATTAAAATATAACTCATATCTATCTCCCAACATGGATTTTTTGTAAACATTGATAGCGAATAATATTTATATTATAATAAAAGTTGTGACCTAGACGGTCATTGTTATGCTCCCCTTTTCCTTAGAATGTGGGGTGGAATTATTATCTCTCCTCAGAAATGCTACATTTTAGGAAAGAAAGAAAAAAGTTTGCGTATTAAGAATAAATAAACAACTGGTTTTTATTTAAATATGGTTCTTATTTCAAGTCTAAATGATATAAAAAGATTATATTACGTACGTCTAAACAGAATTAAATCAAGTATACACAGTAAAATTAGATAATGGTTGTTAAAACTCCTATTATTGTGCGGAAAATCAATTGATTAGGTATAAAATTCATTCAAATTTTGAATATTTTCTGTGTATTACGGTTGAAAAACTAAGAAATACTCTAATTTCCTCTTATAAGTTGATATTCTCATCTTATACTTGAAAAATTCTTAAAAAATCAGCTTTATACCTTACAATAGGATATTTTTCAATTGTTTCGTCTAATTAGTAATACTCATTAAAATGTTCGTCATTTAAAATAATTATATATGTTTATTCTACGGCTTATGATTTGATATCCACATCTTATAGTTGAAAAATTCATAGGAAATCATCATTTTCGTTAAAAGTAATATTTTCTTTTGCTTAATTATTATTCTCATTAAGGTGTCCATTGTTCAAAAACTAAAATGTAAGTTTAAATTTCTTCATTTAGTTTGATATTCTCATGTTATAGTTGAAAAATTCATAAGAAATCAGCATTTTCGTTAAAATTGTTATTTTATTTTGCTTAATTATTATTCTCATTAAGGTGTCCATTGTTCAAAAACTAAAATGTAAGTTTAAATTTCTTCATATAAGTTGATATCGTCATCTTATAGTTTAAAAATTCTTAAGAAATCTGCTTTTTTCGTTAAAGTTGATATTTTTCCATTGTTTCGCTTAATTAGTGATACTCATTAAGGTGTTTGCCATTCAAAATTAGTATATAAAATTAATATTCATCTTATAGTATGATAATCTTGTCCGTTTAACTCATCTTAGAGTTCTTAGGTTGACCCTTCTTCTTACAGTTCATATTTTACCCTTTTTTCCGTTAGGTGGCGCTGGAATCGGATTCAGAGGAGGTGCGGGAGGCGGTGACACGGGAGGCGGAGGAGGCGGCAGGCGGTGGTACGGGAGGCGGAGGAGCGGGAGGCGGAGGATCCGATCCTCCGATCCTCCGCCTGCTGAGCCTGAACTGTCCTTTTCCTACTACTATTATTATTAAAAATATAGTGGGATGCGTCTTTAAAATTGTATCTCATGCCGATAGGATTGTTATTAAATTTTAAATTCTGACTAATCTATCTGAACTATTTACCTTATGAACTTAAATATTTTTCTCACATTTTTGGCAATTTCTTTAGTCTTAAAACACAGAAGTGACAAAACTACGCGCGATTTTTGAAAAATATTTATTACTTTTAATTTGTTTAACAATGACATTAAATAAAAGTTATTGCAATTATACAACTTTTAGATGTTTTTATGAATTCTACTACAGTTATCTTTTGTAATGTACGAAAGTGAATATTATGAGTTAATGGGAGTGCAACGAGAGGAAGAGATACACTTCGATCACGATAAGTTACTGGTGATCTTGAAGAGTTCATAAAGTTGCGTAGTTAACAAGTCAACTTATCGTGGTCGAAGAGTATTCTGGGTTTGTGGAATTGGGGTCCGAGCAAGGCTGTTAGTCGGTCAGCTCTTTAATTCCCTTCACTAATGTTAAATATGCGCGTGGAATCTGGTTTTAATCTTTTACCACAAATTTTGTCCTCTTTTCAATAAAGTTTATTCGGAATTTATACAGTGTTTTTTAATTTTTCGCGAATTTTTTATGCACATTAGTTTTTTTTCGTGTTTCGTGGCGATTTTTCGACATTCATAAAAGAAATCTTGTTTAGCTTTGTTTATCTTAGCCCAATATAAGAAAAGTAAACGTTGTCCTCTGCGACTTTTGAATTAAATTTTCGTGACTTTTAGCGTTTTCTCGCGATTTGCTGCGATTTTTCCACATTATTAAAAGGAATGCGGTTTCAATCTTCTTATTTTTGTTCTCTTTCCAATAAAGTTTATTCTGGATTCGTGCAGCGATTTTTACATTTCTTTCGCTTTTCGTGTTTTTACGGTACCCGGCAACGAAGGGCGGATAAATTAGAATTTAAATAAAATTAACGGAGAACATGTGCTGGACCTTTTTGGGGGGTTCGTTGTTTCTCTTTATAAGTCTCGGGTAGACAATCCATGATATTTATTATAGTCTGCAATCTGAATCTATGTGTTTCATTTTTTAATAAATTGACTCGAGATTTCTTCTCTGCAAATTCAGAAAACTGTAGCAAATCGGAAGAAATATATTTTATCCTTGAGGAAAAGGAAAAAAAAAATAGTATTTTGGTAACTAATCTTAACATTCTTATTCGTGATCCTCGATTTTCCGAAAATAAAAGATATCGTGATCTTCTTTGTAATAGGATATTCTGCAATAATGCTCCGCATTAAGGGCAGTATAGTCCCGCCGCCACTCCCATGACTCCAGCACTATCCGATTCTTGCCTCTCAATACATTTGTTCTGCCCCCGGCCATTACATCTTATGTGATCCGTAGTTCCCTATATACCGTTCTTGGGTTACCTTCTTAGTAGAGTACATTTGTCCACATCTTTTGACAACGCCCTGGCGTCTTTGCCGCATCTTTTGCTGAATAATTGAGGCACATTTGTTTTATTTTTATTTTTATGCCTTCCTTGTACCATATATATATATATATATATATAATTTTTTTTTTTTTTTTTTTTTTTTTCCTTTTTGCTTAAACATATTCTCTCGAGAGGGCGTTGACTGCCCGGATCATTTCCCCAGAATTTATTCTATTTCATTTTACTATTTCATAATCCTTACCTGTTTTTATCTTGTTCACAGACTGAACTGATGGTGAACAGATCTTTACTTTCAAGATTTTTTTTTTTGAGTGTTAAGAAAAGAAAAAAAAAATAGATTACAAAGATGATATTTGCAGTGCATTGCTACATTTAAACGGACTAACAAGCTTCTCTTTCATATTAAATATATTTTATGCTGCCCTTTATCGAGCTAATTAGAAGATCTTGAGTGAATTTATTGTGACAGTAGTTATCAAATAACACTATAAATAAACAAGATTACTCTTTAGAATTGAACCTGATATTAGTTTTACAAAACACTGAATTAAAATTAAGTTATATATCATTGGGTGGGTCTTAAATCCATAGGCATCGGCTTCACGTGGGCGAAATTTACAATTACATATTTCTACCACTAATTTTAAGTTGTTTTGTTCTTTTTAACAACTGTGATTAGATAAGACAAAAATAACATTTTAAAATTAGTGATGGCAGTTTACCTGATTAGCCCCTCGTTAAGTCGGCGTCTATGCTTAAATCAACTTTACAGACCCAATAAGTGGTACCCACTAGGGCTGTCATAGGCCGCAAACATGATTTTTGGACACACATTTATGTGAAAAATGAATAGGTTTATTATTTAGTTATTTACATATGTATTGTTCGGTTATACCACACCTCATTTCCTTTACAACATTTTTCAATTGCAATTGCTTTTTTAATAAATATGCTGCGACATCGTGTTGTACGTTTCTTGGGAAAATGACCATTATGTGATCGGTAGTTCCATATAAAGACTATCCCTTCTTGGGTTACCTTTTTAGAACTGCACATTTGTTCACATCGTCTGACAACGCCCTGGCGTCTTTTCCGCATATTTTACTAAATAATTGAGGCCCAATTTTCTTTCAATTTTTTATGAACGCAGTTCATATTTTTCTTCCTTATGCTATATTGTTTCCCCCCTTTTTTTTCGCTTAAAAATATCCTCTCGAGAGGGCGTTGACTGACCATGTTTTATCTATTAAAGTATGAAATAGTTTCTCAAGAATACTTTTTTAAACATTAAGATATTATTTCTTTCGGTTGAAAATTTCTTTTCGCAACTAACGTTTCCGTATTTATTTTTATCCTACTTCGCTTCAATTTAAAGAATTTCAAATATGATGAGTTCAGAGTTACCTTCTTCGAAGATAATTTTAGTTATAAAAAATAATTAGTTAAAAAATGGACGGGGGGGAGGAGGAGGAATAGATTGCTGATAGTACAGGGTGTCCCATAAATCCGTTCACATTTCTAAAACTAATAATAAAAAGTCAACTAAATAAATAATAACAAAATGAAAGAAATTGTGCAAAGAAAAACACATTTAGTATACATTTTTCTATCTGTGATGATTACACCTTTTTTTTTTCTTTTAACTTACTTTATCACTTACAAAAATTATAATCAAGCTTGATAGCCGACAGATTTTTCTGTGCTATGTTCGTAATTTATTATTTCTATTACGTGATTCCTATGATTTTCTACGTTTAAAAATTATTATTATTAAAAATATAGTGCGGTGCGTCTTTAAAATTGTATCTCATGCGGATAGGATTGTTATCAAATTTTAAATTCTGACTGATCTCTGAACTCTTTTACCTTATGAACTTAAATATTTTTCTCACATTTTTTGGCAATTTCTTTAGTCACAGAAATGACAAAACTACGCACGATTTTTGAAGAATATTTATGTCGTATATAAGAGTATAGTTTGCACCATAAGACTTGTCATAATGTAGGATTTTTTGTAGCAAAGGAAACAAGTAGTTAAAATTTTCTTTGAACTAATTTTTGCGACGAAAATTACGGTCATTTGCCAAGATTTATGATGCAAACCACACTCCTGTACGACAGTTTGTTGATTTTTTTTATAAGTTTTAGAAATGTAACTCTGAAGTATTCTGAACTTTTTTTTTGTTTCTTTTGCAACAAAAAGTTCCACTTTTTGACAAGTTTTGTCGTGCAAATCGTGCTCCGGTACAGCAACTTATTATTATTTTTTTTAATTAACAAATGAATCTGATTAAATTTTTAGGAATTTTTGAAATATTAACGTACTTATAGGTATCTTTTAAGTTTTTTCTTTTCCCTTTTGTCACGAAAAATCCAACTCTTTGATAAATCTTAGGGGCAAATCGCATCCCGATGCATTTTTTTCCTCCCTTGAAAATTGACCTATCGGTCACCTATTAGAATTTGATGGCTGATTCAGAAGAGAAGCTTAAAAAAATTCAGATTTTTCTGGAATGCAGTGGACTAAATTATTATTCTGTACATCTCCGTATAGATCATTCTGGCTATTCATGTTTTATTTAATTATTTTTTTATTATTTTTTTTTTTTTTTGTAATTGGTTGAAAAAACATGTTATTGCTTTTTAAGTTAGTATACAAGCATTTATCGAAAAATTCTTCATTTTCCAAAATTATAGTAAAAAAAAAACGAATAAAAAAATACTTTTTTGACGCACAATGGCTTTTGATATTATGGAGAACAATTTTCTAACTGGAATCATACCTCTAAAACTAACGGTTTAGGGATTCGGTATTCGATGACGATCTGAGAAGAGGGGGACATCTGTTTTATTTTTTAGAAAAAAGAAAAAGATTTAACAAGTTTGTTAACAAAGTTTGGGATTTCCCCAAAACTACAAGATTTGCGAATGTAAGTTTGGGGGGGGGGGGGTATTCCGTCCTTAAGAGCCTACACTAGTCACGCGGAGAAACGCTCACGCTAATGTTAAGTCTATGGGAAGGTTGTCGCGCGATTTCTCGCTCGCATTTTAATATTTTTAAACGATTTTTTTTTTTTTTTTTTTTTTTGCATAGGATAGCTGAGGTCGATCTCTAACGTTGTTAGTTTTTACTTTTTTGATTTTGGTTACAGTTTTTTTATAAGCGGACCTGAAATTGAAAGTACCTTTATATAAAAAAACTGGAACCAAAATCGAAAAAGTAAGAATTAACAACGTTAGAGTTCGGCCTCAGCTATCCTATGCAAAAAAAAATATTTAAAAATATTAAAATGCGAGCGAGAAATCGCGCGATAACCTTCCCATAGACTTAACATTAGCGTGAGCGCTTCTTCGCGTGACTAGTGTAGGCTCTTAAACAGCGTTCTTATGTGTCGCTTTCTTTGATGTGGTGAAGCGCTCTCTTTCATCTTTTATGAGTTTTTAGCATGTCTAAAGGTCAGAGGTCAAGTCTGGGACACCCCCCCCCTTTTTTTTTTGTTGATACTTCTCTTTCTTTTCTCGATAACCACAAAATGATTCGAAAAGAATGGGAAGATTTATGCTTATCTCAGGAAGTCTTACTCAGTAAGCGTATAAATGCACCTTTTAGACATGGCGTTGCATTCTTTTTAATACGCCGCGAAAAATTGCCAATTCTACTGTATAAGGGACGCAAAGTGCAACGTAATGCGTGTGCCGTGCACAAGCACATACAAGTCGTGAATTTTTGTATACTTGACGGAGGATCGGACAGTTTTTTTTCGGTCTCCGAATTAGTTCGTTGTGTTAAAATTAAGTTCTATGGGGCTATTATAAAAAGTACATATTACGTACTTTTACAGTCTCTCTGTTTCTCTTTATATCTACGACACACATTACCACACACATGTGAATAAATAAAAACCTCTTGCAGTTAGCTTTTGAAAATCTTATTTGGATTATGTGAAACATACCTTTGCTTGTAAAACTGAAATTTATTTCATGATTGTGGTTCAATTATATTCTAAATAATAAATATTTATTTAGAAACAGCTTTAATGCCGGACGATAATATAAAGCTTTTCTCGTGTCTACATCCATTTGCTTGTCTCGTTTTTAAATTACGGCCTTTGGATTCTCTCGTAAAAGATTACTCTTTCTTCACTCTTTTTGGATTACAATTATTTTCGGTGATCTCCATCCAACTTGTTCTCACGACACTCTGTCACGGTTGCGTGACAACCAACTCTTGCCTCGCGCGATCACGTCGCAATTAGGTTCCCCCTCCCTAAAACTTTCGTTTGCTGATATTCTTCCACAGAACGTAACAATGAGAATCATTTCTAGCTCTCTCGCACAAAGAAAACACAAATTATCCCAACATTATCTTACATCTCGATGATGGGCTGACAATTTTTTTTCTTCCTCCTTGAGCCCTTTTTACCTATCTGAAGACACCCGCTTCATTACCATCTCAGGGCTGCAGGTGACTGGCTTTGACGGTCACCTTCAGACAGCAAAAGGGTCCTTTATCGTTTTCGTTTTACATCGAAGGTCCTCCGTTTCGTTTTCGTAATAAAACGCATGTATATACATTTTCGTTCTTTTTTGGTATGAAGTGACAGTGAAAGACTGGCTACGTCTCTGCTTCTGCTTGCATGGAGATCTGTTTTGGAAGGACAGTTATTAGCATGACCTTAACTGCTTTTGCAGGTGCGCTGCCGTAAGAGGACTTGATAGGATATTGCGCTTTGGATAGAAAAATAACATTAATAATGACGCTGTTAAACCTGCTTTGAGTAAGAATAAATGTATTTGGCTTACTTTTTTTTTTTATCTATGGGTATTAGCATTAGCTTTGGCACAGTTTCACGTGTTGTATTTTTTTTTTTTTTTTTTTTTTTTTTCACGCATAATTTCTTCTAAACAGAGTGTTGAATGGAAATGTATAGAATTGGATATGGTTATTTATGGTATCATTGGATGGAGCGTTATATTGAAAAGCCTGAATTGAGATATAATAATGAACATTAGTTAATATTCTATTCAACGAAATTTTACTGAAGTTTTTTGTTCCTTATTTTAAACTCTCTTGTAGATACAGGACACAGGAGGTTCTACTCAATCCAATGTCAACTTATAGTGTACTCGATATTTACGATTGTGATAAGGTCTAAACTGCAATTTGAAGATTCGAGGTTGAACCTTGCCCTGCCCAAAAGCCAAGAGAGGTCGTATAAGGCACAGAAACTTGTGCGACGTGTATATAAGGTTCCGTAAAATCTATCTTGACAAACCGCCAAGACCGGTCAATACATTATAACTCCTGGCAATACAAATTTTACACATCGTGAATTTTCAAGTAACTATTTTGGACTTTGCTGCTAATAATAGTTTTTTTTTATTTATTAATTTTTATGATTATGAGTTCCCTGTCATCATTGTTTATTTGTTAAATGTTGATTTGACTTAAAACATACAAAATACGGTAATTTTTTTAAATGAATTGAAGCATTATTTGAGACTTCGCGTTCGGGTAAAATCGGAGTATCCTGTCAGTTGCAGGACTCGGCATTGAAACAATCCAAGGGGAAGATTTTAGTCCAGGGCCACCTCTGAATTCATCATTGATAGCCAATAATGTATGTGAAAATCTGAAATTAACTTTTTTCTTTACACTCGCATAACTTTAATTGCTTAATTAACCATTACGTAGGTTTTTAGTAAAAAATAGTTTCGAAGAACACCTGCCTACTATGCACGGCCTCTTCCCAGACGTCTCATTGCCACTTACTCTGTTATTTTGATCAAGAAATGCCACGCCTCGTCATGAGTTCCTCCCACACGTCCTTTCCCTAAACTCGTTTGTTTTATGGGCCGATTCACTTTGCGTACCTAATAAATATATGCCTTTTTTTCTGCGGGAAATGAAAATGAGCTAATCGTAGACGGAATCGCATATGAAGTCATTCGTCTTTGCTTCCTGCGGGTGGAGAAATTAAACAAAAAAAAAAATTGGGTGCGATGACCCGTTTATCATAATTTGCAAATGATATGAAATGCTTTTTAAAATGTGCTAATTAGTATATGCAGATTTGTACAGGACATAGGACTCCGAGTGCTTCCTACATCGCATATTCACACATTTCAATCATTATCGGTGTACCCATTCACATTTCTAGTGGACGGTAGAAGTCTGCACCCCGGGCCTGCAAAATGAAATTAAACTCTCAAACGAGCAGGGCCAACCGGACCAATTAAAAAAATAAAGAGGGCGGACAAGCCCGATATAATAAATTTAAAAGGGTTGGACAAAGCCGACAAAATATAAACAATTTTCAGTGGATCTTGCTGGTCCGAGAATAAGGTAAAAATGTGCTGCACGAGCCGATGCTAGTTTGACAACATCAATACAGAAAAAATTTAACACGTCCAGCGTAGAGATCTGCATCGAGCATTACATCGCATCTGAACCCGGGCTTAATTTTTTTTTCTCCATCAGGCTCGGGCCAGGCGTAGGCTGAAGAAAGGACTGCTTTAGACAGTACTTTTTACTACAAAAATTTATATTTAAAAAAAAATTTAATAAAAGAGAAAATGCCAAAGACAGTTTAAAGAGTATGAATTTAAAACAGTGCATTCAAATTTGTGTACATTAATGTAAATATGATAGATCCATAAAAATCCAATATAAATTTAAATCCTAGAAGAGGGCACTTCAACCACAAATATTACAACATAAAAAGCGTTACATTTTTTGAAGTGATTATCGTCTATCGTCTTTACATGCAGTTTGCGTCATTGTATATTCTAACACTCTAGATCAGCAGTTCCCCAACTATTGCTACGCGAACACCGTAAAGTTTGCAAAATGTTAGGCTGGTACATAGAGCTTTTACATAATCTATCTATCCTATGTAAAAATGTTTAACTTTTGTATAACGTACACACACGATTATAATAATAGGAATTTCTAATGTAAAAGTAAAATAATCATACGACAAAACTCTCTTTTACTAAGTTAAAAAATACTTTTCTTAATAAATGTAATATACAAACAAAATGCAATTTAAAAGCTGAGGCGATTTAGAACATTATTTTGCACCAACCAGAGAATATGTATCAGGGTTGAAAGTTGTTACTTCTACCTAAATTTTTATTTTGGCTTCAAGCCGCTCACTGCACGAAATTTAAATAAGAAAGAAAATTCATGCGCTGCGCATAGATTATGAAACACTTTTCAACTCTGCCAAAATACGAAATTTCACTATTTAATAAGGTAAAAGAAGGCATCTAAATAACCAATTTAGAAAACGCATAACTCAATTGAACGCCCAATTTCAGCAATTAGCGCCTACAGTCGATAAGATATTCAAATTCTTTTGAGTAGCCCTGTGTATTTTCTGTAGATTTGTATACACTCCACTTGGTTTTCTAAAATTTTATTCCACTAACGCAAAACACATTTGAAAATTTATTTTCAGCATTCACCACCCATATGTTGTAACTTGAAATATTTTGTGAAACTTTGCATATGGTCTGCAAATTTTTATACACGACACGTATTAAGCTAAAATTTAACTCAGATTAGAAAATCATATAACACAACTAAAATCGCACTTCTAACTATTACCATCCATAGACGGTATTCAGTTTTTCGTATAATCTTGTATAGGAATTTACTTATATACAAACACAACTAATGTATACTAACCTAAGTGACGGTGGAAAATGAATTCTTTGAATCTGTTATAACCGTTAAATTTTTATATCTGATAAGTTTAATAACATGTTTTTGAAGACCTGACCGCTATTCCTCGATCCACCAGTAGGTCGCGACCCATAGTTTGTGAACCGCTGCTCTGGAGTTTTCTTTCTTTCTTTAAGTCGAAATAAATAAAATAAAAATTTGCTATTTTTGAGAATTCTGTGTCCCAAATCGATGACAATCTCTCTGTGCCAACAATGTCTTTGCCAACAAATAAGATTTAAACTGTCAACTTTGAACGAATTTTTTGAGAAACTCGTTATTTTTATAGAAAATCGTAAAAAGACGTTTCGATTCTCTGGAACATGAACGAGAATATTTGAAATTATTGTGTATATAGGAAGAAAAATAATTCCGTGGTGATATCAGAAATTAGCTAATTTGGATTTGAAAAAAAAAAAAAAGTTTTAAATATGGATTTTGTACTGCATCAAATTATTTCGGTTATCTTTTATTCTTTATCTTTTTCCGATTTTCTGAAAACAAATATTGTTACTTACTGAAGACTGTAGAGAGTCAAAATTTAAGCTGAAAAATGCCGTCATTGGACTTGAAATATTTCTGGCTTACTGCTGATACACCCTCCCTTCCCCTCATTTCCCTCCTGAAATGGGATTCAGGTAAGAATCACATGCATTTTCTATGCTGGCACGCGAATCCCCGAACGTGCCACCGCAATTTTTTTTCTGCTTCTTTACCGTAGAGGGAGCCGGTAGAGTAGGGGAGGTATTCTCTGTCATGCCTCATTTATCGCCGTCTCTCATTAAAAACCATTTTGTTTCGCCCCAGATTTGGCCCGGTAATCTTTCACTATTGCTGTCATTTACTGCTATCTCAGGGGTCATTTGCCTGCTTTTCTGCTTGTCGAAAATGGAATGTCTGCTTCGCTAGAAAAAAGATATTTTTGAAATTGGTAAAATCGATCTTGAACAAAAATGCCGTTATTTATTTATTTTTACTTGCTAATGTCCATAGGTTATGCGTAATGAGAATGCAAGTACATTTTCCATAAAGAGTGATTTACGAAAGCTGGCTTATTTCAATAGCTTATCCAAAGAATAGAAAAAAGTTTATGATACTCAAAGATGACACGGGTTACCCGATTTTACCCGAACCCAACCCAAACTGAACCACGAGGTCGAGTCAAATTAATGCTATTTTCTTTTCGGTGTGGGTCGGGTTGACTTTAAACATTTCATATCCTAGTCGGTTTCGGATCGGATTCTAATTCTTGCGGCCCGGGTTTGGGTTTACCTGACATTTCAAAATAATGTCCTGGGTATTTTTTCATGAGGGAAAACAAAAAAAAAACCTATATATGAGTGAACATATGTGTTTTATACAAAAAAGATAGAATTAATGTCAGAGATATAATTGTAGACTACGTTTCCATAATTATACTAAAACTAGTAGGCTTGTTCCCCCCTGCGTCCTTCGTGCGCCAACCTTCGGACTTTCAAAAGACTTACGCAAATTTGTTCCTAATCCATCCATTGGTGGAAACACATTGCAATCTACCATAATAACCAATTAAAATTCCTTGGAATTAGGAGCCAGTGATCGTTACAAACGCAAAAGAAAATCGCGTTGAATCTGTACTGTACTACCTATTTTTAACACCATTATAGCTGTCATACAGTAAAACCTTAACTTTAGTTACCCTAGTTCCTCCCAAGGGATGCTATAAACGCAAAAGAAAAATTTTGTTCAATCTGTATTTCTCAATTTTTACTGGAGTATGATACCCATATGAGAAAACATAAAAAAAATCCATTTTAAAGTTTTACTTACACAATTTCCCACCAGAATTTGCTACAAGCGAAAAAATTATCTTGTGAAATTTTTTATCAAACATAAATTTCACCGTGGCAGAAGCTTATTCAAAAAATTTATTTAAACATAAAAAACCAATTTTATTTAAATTTAGTCACCTTATTTCCCGCCAGGGAACGCTATAAACACAAAAACTTGTGTTGAATCTGTGCCACCTACTTTTAACTTCAGTATAGCTATCATACGGTAAAACAAACACACACAATAATAATATTAATAATAATAATAAATAAAAATCAGTTTTATTTAAATTTGGTTACCTTATTTCCTCCCAGAGGGCGCTACAAACGCAAAAGAAAATTTTGTTGAATCTTTATTACATAATTTTAACTTTGAATATTATTCCCATATGAGTAAGTATTAAAAAAAAATCCATTTTAAAGTTTCAGTTATGCATTTTTCCATCGTGGCCGCTACCAGCGTAAAAGAAAGTTGAGTTTAAGTTATCGTATTTATGCTAACAATTTTATATATATATGTCACGTTTTCACTTGTATCACCGTATTTTTTTGTAGATCCAATTATCAAGGCGAGGGTTTCCACCGAGGAATTTCTATAAACTATTTCTATTCGTAACTATAAGTAGTCGTGGCGCCGAGAATCCAAATTATGGTGTACATACTGAAGGCAAAGAATAGGCAGTCGATTCCAGTTCATTTTTTATTCGAATCCAGCGAAAAGTTGAGGCCATGCTTTACTAATTTAAGATGATAATTCCATAATTAATGATTTTAGTACCGTGGAGAGACTTGGTGAATTAATTCAATGTTGAAGAGGACTTTAGATCTTAACAGGCAGCGTCGTCTTGTCTAATCGGCAGCCAAGGAGATTTATTCCATGGTCGTGAAGTACGCGTCGGGGTTACATGTACAACCGGCTCCAGGAACAATCTGTCGCTACGCGGGAAAACTCCGCGTATAACTATTAGCTAACGCCCCAGAATACAGTGTCATTAAACAGTCTTTCGACCAATCAGCGCTACGGAACTAAATTCTCTGGCGCTATGATTTTGAAGCTATCAGACCGTAAGCTAAAAAAGTGCGGGAAAAATATTTCTAGAATATTACGGAACAATCTAATTCCTTCGAACAAATAATAAGAAAAAAAATACGTAGGTTTTACCGAGTATGGGCAAGATGCCAAAATAAGGTTTTACATTGAAACTGAAATTAGCTTTTATATTTTTGAGAAAGAATATTGTTTTGTCAGAAAACATAGGGAAATAAAAATAAAAGATATAGGTTGTTATTTAAAGAGAATTAAAATATTTTTAGCTGGGAGATTGATATTTAAAAGAATTAAATTCTAGAATGCGTTTATTTAATGAAATAAAAAGTGTGTAATTTTAACAGAACAGCGCTCAGAGCCATTTTTTTAAAAGAATGAATTTAGAATAAAGTATTTTTAGCTCGGCGGAATTTTGACAGTCTAAATACTAGAACGAGAAAATAATTTAGAATAATGGGATTTATACAGAATTATAGCTTTGATGAGGCCAACGGCGAGAATTTTTTAATTTGTTTCATATATATATTTCATAATGGCGGAAGCTTTTTCTGAAGATTTGAGCTATATTCGTTCGTGGGAAGTCAGCTTAAAATGCATTCGAAAAAGTAGGTGACGACACAGTTATACACATAGAGATGCATAAAGCATAATAAGTTAAATAAACGTCATAGAAAATAGTACTTTCAACCGTAATTGGCGATAAAGTGTAATGCATCTGAATTATTTTGGTTGTCCTGTAAACTATAAATGTTACACCCGATATTTTCAAAGGAGAATATGCCGCAGTAAGTCTTAGTAACATATGCAAATTTCGTAGAGTTTCAAGTAACATATGGCACTAAAATGTAATTTGAGTAATTACCGCCCATGGACGATAGTGTAATCGAATTCTTTAGTGTGACCCTATAAAATCGCCTTCAAGGAAAAACATGCTGTAGGTGACTTTAACAACATACTAAAATGACATTACCGTCAACATTCTACAAACATATATCCATTTCATATATTCGTATTTTTTTGTGTGGCCCTGTAAAATAACTATAAATGCTATGTAAAACCCTCTTCGAGAAAAAACATACTAAAATTGCATTACCATCAGCATTCTACAAATCCCATATTAAACATATCTTATTTTCATATATTAGTATTCTTTTGTGTAGCCCTATGCAATTATTGTTAATGCTGTATACACCTTCTTCGAGAAAATAATATTCCGTATGAGACTGTAACAACATACTAACATTACATTACTTGTCAGTGTTCTACAAACCCCTCATTTAACCTATATTTGTTTCATTAAATCAATCGTTTCATAAAATCGTTTCACAAATTCGTTTCATAAAATCGTTACATTAGGATTTTACTTATATAGGGTGGTAGATATGGATTAATTTTCTTTCACTTCGGTTTCTGGTTGACTTTGAACAGAATTTTCGGTTTTGGATCGGATATACAACTCGACCCTTGCAGGACTCTAAGCACGTGCTATCCTTGGTCACCTTATACCTTTTCTTTGCTGGGTATGGCGAAATCAAGATGAGCGAATTGCACCTCTTCACGTTATAAACTGCACGTATGTTTGTGAAATCTGCAATTTCCTTAGCAGTTTCTCTTGCGTGGAATCCAGAAATTACAGTTGTTCTAACTTCGTATTCCTTCGACATGATGATGGCCAACAGCATTTAACACTGCTATCTGACAAAAAAAAAAAAAAAAAAAAAATCATACTTTTAAAAACCCTGTTTTTTACATTTAATGAGAAACATGAAATAAGGAGATGCACAGTTTTAGCCATTTTGTCGCACGCATCCTGTATGTATCAATTCACAGATCGTTGTAAAATTATTTTTTCCCCCTCGGAATATGACTTTACTGACAATTATGACTGCAGAGTAAACATATCTTTCAGCAGTAAGATTATTTGAATAATACTGAACAAGTCAGGTTTGGCATTTCTCCTGATTCAATACTTTGAATTAAAAGTATTAAAACAAACTTGGAGTGAATGAATATCGTTTGTTCTTGAGATATCGTCAGGAGCAGTTAAAGGTCACAATTACAATGCCGATATAAAGTCTTCTTAACCGTCCGATTTAAGGTGTGTCTGACCACTCACCAAATCCACATTAACAACAGCCTTTTTTATTTTATTTTTTTTAACGTGCATAACATACAATTTTCTCCCGAATTTCAGCAATAAATTATAGTTTTGATCACCTATACTTTGTCAGGGCTACTTCTTTCTATCTGTGGCGGAAAATGTATCGCGAAATTACCGCCATGCATTTATTTCTATGAGAAAGTTGATTGCATTGAAAAGGATGGTTTGCCTTCAGGCAGATTGGAATAATAATCGTCTGGTCTATAGTCGCAATTCTTTTCGATTCGATTTCTTTTTCATATCGTTTTCGACAAAATTACGTAAGAAACATTCAGCTTGTACACTGCAAAAAATAATTGTTGGTTTTACAGTATAAAACTGGCAGCTGGGGTGCCAGTTTTATACTGTAAAACCAACAATTATTTTTTGCAGTGTAACTGGTTTCGCGTCACGGATGATGTAATAGTTATTACTAGTCATTTTTTATGTCTACTTCTCCTTCAGTTTTTTTTTAATCGTCTTTTTCTACTAACCCTGTTTTGTAGATGAAGGTGAAGATGCTGGTCACTCAACTTTGTACAAGGCCACAGAGAGGGAAGGGGGGTAGAACCGATACAAATTACCGGGGCGCTCCTCTCTTAAAATATTAAATTTGAAATAAAGTAAAATATTCGATCTTATATTATTTGTATGTTTTAAAAATTTTAACAACTGGATGTATTTTTTGTAATATTTGAAACATTTAGATGCTACTTAATAAAACAAGACTTTTACTAAATCTAAATTACTAATAGCATAATTTTATCTACATTATCCATGTAATTCTTAAACAGTTTAGCTAAAGTAAAAACTCATTATTATCACTATTAAATGTATTTTTTAAATTCATTTCTGTATTTTTAAAAACTTATTTCAAAACAAAAATTTAAGAATTTGTATTTTATCCTTTTATACTCACCAGTCAATATCAATTTGATTCTCTGGTAAGTGGGATGGTATGTTATTTCCATTAACATATAAAGAATATTCTTCATTTCTACTACCCAGTCATGCTTTTATCCTTTAAGATCAAAGGGAAATCAGCCTATGTGATCCACGAGTAAACATTTAACAGAAACTGAAGAGATAATGCCAGTGATGACAGATGAAGTTGCACAAGCGATTAGATGTATATGAAAAAAGGTAAATGTGCCCTGGCGAAGATGGAATTACAATTGACCTTATCAAAGAAGCAGGAGAAAAAATTGTAAAAATGCTAGCTTTACTGTTTTCCAAATGTCTCGAGAAATCAGATGTACCAGAAGATTGGAATAATGCTGTGATGTAATGGTGCTATTTTACAAGAAAGGAGAGAAGGAAAACGTTAAAAACTACCGTCCAATCAGCTTACTGTCAGTGATTTATAAAATTTTCATCAAAGTTTTAACGATAAGACTTGAATTAGCTCTGGACTCAGTCAACCTAGAGAACAAGCAGGATTCCGTAGTGGATTTAGCACAATGGATCATATTGAAACAGTAAGATAACTCATAGAAAAAACATACGGAATATAATTGACCTCTGTGCCTTGCCTTTAATTATGAAAAAAACATATGATTCGGTCTACATATCAGCAGTAGTTGAATCTCTGGAGGACATCGGTATAGACAAACCTTACATCAATATCATAAAGAAGATTTACAAGAAAGCAACAGCCACCATCCGTTTAGACTAAGGAAAGGCGAAGATCAAGCTTGGAAGAGGAGTAAAACAAGAAGACACCATTTCGCCTAAGCTTTTTACTGCTGTCTTATAAAATATTTTCAAGAAGCTGGATTGGTAAAACAAAGGGAATAGATTAAATGGGGAACATTTAAGCTAACTCCGGTTTGCTGATGACATTTTAATTTTCAGTTAGCCCTGAAGAATTGGAAAATATGATAAAAGATTTGGCAGAAGCTAGCATTAATGTGGGATTAAAAATAAATTTGGAAAATACTAAGGTGATGTTCAATTCATTTGCATCAAAATACAAAATCGTCTACAACAGCACTGACAAGGTAACCACTTTTGGTGCAGCTCGCACCTAGCATTGAGACCTGTTGCATTTTAAAGCCCTATATTACGAAGTTTGAGAATCTGTGGGAGAAAATCGTTGATCAGAATTATTTACACTAAAACATGTTTTCTATAGATTGAGTGCATAGCATTTATCGTTTATTTAGACACGCAAAAATTTCGGTTATGGAACTTAAAAGGATTGATAATTGCTGGAAAATTCGTTTTCAGCTTTAAACGTAACTAATTTTTAGTGTGTTGCATGGCGTGTATAAATTCTATCAATCATATACAGGGCTGTACGAAAGACTTCGGATGCATTACTGGTTGTGGATAGTAAGTGGTGGAAGGATTTTTACTGCTTATGGGTTACTTAAATTGCTTATTTAGATACATCTCGTTGTATTGTATGGAAAAATGAAATTTCTTTATCAATATTCTGATAGTGTCGGAAAGTGTTTCATAATTCATGCCTGATGCATGATTTTTTGTTCTTGTTTGTAATGAGCAGAGATCAGGTTCCAGGAAAAATAGCTTTAATGTATTTTTTTTCTTTTTTGCACAAAAATTTTCAAATTAAGTGCATGTGTGTATTTATTCTATTTTTATTTATACAGCTTATTTTATGCGGTTTGGGGCGTAGAGGGGAAAAGGAAGAGCGTGTGTTTGTGTGTAGTGTATCTATACAGTTTGCAAAGTAATATTTATTTCATTTCATGAAATATTTTTAGAACAATACGGTAATAATTAAAAAAAAAAAAAAAGTGGTGTAAATACAGTGTATGACCAATGATGACCGGTCACTTGCGATTTTATACGTTTTGTTAAATATCTGGAAAGATACATGAGAAATTATCCTGAAACTTCAGGAGTGTAAACAACATGATAGACGTCATATATTTCCGCGAAGATTTTTTCATGAAGCCCATAAGGGGCCGTCAACACATTGAATAAAAACGAATATCTTTTGGATAACCCTGTAAAAACTAGTATCTCAAAAGCGTTGAAACGGTAGCACATGTTTAGGAGGTTTTCTTTTAATAAACTATGTTCTTTTTTTATGAGGATAGCACGTATACACCTGGAGAAATTAAGGTTTAAAAAAAAAACAATCCCAAATTTCACCAAGTGTTTTGCTTATAATTTTCCTAGTTCTTAATATAAAAGAATGTTCTTTTCAGGAACGATGACACACAACAATATATACAATACCCTGCAATCAGAATTAAAAACTAATAAATAATGGATGAAAACTGAGCAGGTTCACTAAATATTGTTTCACTGCGCACGCGCGAATTCGATCAAAATGTACTGTGCATAATATATTAGCTAAATGTATAGACCAACTTTTGTGAAAGTCTCAAAAACATAGCTTGAAAATTCTGATAGTAATCGTCGATAGAATAAGCTTGAAATTCGCTGTTCCCAAAAGGAAGCAAATAGATGAGGGGTTGTATTTGTATATACTAGCCAAATATACTAGCTTCTGAAAGCTGACAGAATAAGAATGAAGTCTCTTTCATTGTATATTTGGATACCGCCCCTCATATTTTTGCTTCCTTTTGGGAACAGCGAATTTCAAGCTTATTCTATCGACTACCACTATCAGAAATTTAAAGCTGTGTATTTGAAATTTTCACAAAAGTTGGTCTATACATTTAGCTAATATATTATGCACAGTATATTTTGATTGCATTCGTGCATGCGCAGTGAAACAATATTTAGTAAACCTGCTCATTTTTCATCCAATATTTATTATTTTTTAATTCTGATTGCAGCGTATTGTATATAATGTTGTTTGTCATCGTTCCTGAAGAGAACATTATTTTATATTAAGAACTCTGAAAATTATAAGCAAAACACTTGATGAGATTGTTTTTATAAAAACCTTAATTTTTCCACGAGTATACATGCTATCCTCATAAAAATGAACATAGTTTATTAAAAGAAGCCTCCTAAGCATGTGCCACCGTTTCAACGCTTTTGCGATATTAGTTTTTACAGAGTTATCCAAAAGATATTCGTTTTTATTCAAGTTATGGACGACCCCCTATGGGGTTTCGCGAAAAAATCTTCACTGAAATATATGACGTCGACTATGCTGTTTACACGTCTGAAGTTCCAGGATAATTCCTTATGTATTTCTCTAGATATTTAACAAAACGTCTAAAATCGCAAGTGACCGGTCATCATTGGCCATATAGTGTATGTATGTATGAATAACTACTTACTAATGAAGCGTCAAGTAGATTTAAAAATAACATTCTATGTTAACCCTTTCCGGCACAGACAAATTCTATTCGTAAAATAAGAAATGACTGACTGACACCGGAATTTACAAGCTACTTTTTTAGAAAATTGGAACTCCTTATTTTAAGCTTTCATTGTAGAAACGAAATTTTATTAAAATATTCTTGGTGCTGTTTGGAATTAAAATTAGGTGTTCCTGGAGTGGGACCACTGTGCCGGAAAGTGTTAACATGAATTGTTTTTCTGTTTTCCATTGGTACATTTTAAGATATTGAAAATATAGTACGCATGTGAAAGAAGCCTTTTAAATGAGAATGTTGATTAAATAAGTCATCACAAAATCATTCATTGACTATGGCATAGAATTTAATTGCTAGGCTCCGATGCGCAGACAAATATTCCTGTAAAAACTAGTAAATAAAAGGAAAAACGAATTAAACTCTCTGAATATTGTGATATGTTTGCCCCGAATATTTAAAGAATGTAGTCAAAGTTCAAGTGTATCTGTATAGTATGTACTATGTAGTATAAACAAACGCGCGTGTATTTTAACAAAAAATACTTAAGAAAAGAATGATAAAGTGATTAAATAGAAGCTTTAGATTGTTAACCCCTTCATGACGAGAATCTTTCACACTTTTTTAATTGTTCAGCATCAGTTGACACCAGTTTTTCCAGGCTGTAATTTTGACTTATTTAATCTGTCAAAATTTCAAATTAGATAAGGGGAAATTTTCCGTGTTAAAATACTGTTTTTGAAATTTAAATGTTTCGTCGGCCCTTTCCGGCACCGACAAATTGTGTTCGTAAAATGAGAAATTACTGACTGACACTGGAATTTACAAACGACTTTTTTAGAAAATAAGAACTTCTTATTTTAAGCTTTCATTATAAAAACAAAATTTTATTAAAATATTCTTGGTGCCGAGTGCAAGTTTGGAATTAAAATTAGGTGTGCCCGGAGTGGGACCACTGTGCCGGAAAGGGTTAAGTGGCAAGTTTTCTTGCCAACCGGCGTTAATGAGTTAATATGGTAGAATATGTAATGTATTGCTTAAAGAGAAAGATATACCAGTTTAAAAATTATTTCATTTCATTTCATATTCGGAATATAAGTGTTTGTAATTTTATTGTTTAATGTACTTATTTATATGCAAATTTTAAATTATTCAGACTGAATTTGTATACAAGTGCCAATTGATTATTTATTTTCTATCATTCTGCAAACTCTACACATGAAATTTTTTTTTCCTTCAACATTTTTCACATTATTTGACAGCTAGATTCTAGCTATCTTTCGTTGTTTACATTAACGTATTTGCATGTTTACAAATAACTCTTAATACCAAGGATAGTCTATAGTAGGATTGAAACTTATTAAATTTAGCCTCATGCCGCTGTATTTTAAACGTTTTTTCTTTTTTCTTTTTTTCTTTTTGTTCCATGTAAAATTGAGTAGTTGCGACCGAAATAGTTTGGGTGCTTTAGGTAATTTGATTTTCACGAAAGTCCTTTTTTAAAAATATATATATCTTATCTTCGATGTCATTTATTAACCTTTTTTTTAAAAAAAAATGTATAACGGCAGAACGTAAAATGTTTTGTTTGGGAAAACTATTACACGATCGACTTTTTTGTAATTCGATCTTTCACTCTGCCTATCTATATTTATCAGTCATTGTTTAAAAACTAATGCCTATAGTTTAATTATTTTGATCACATTTAATTTTTTTAACAGCTTTTTGTTGGTTTTTTTTTTGTTCTATAACTATACTGTTATCAGCAGCACCGATTTCCATTAAAGTAAAAGAAGTTTTCTTTGCAGAAAATCACTATTTTCCTTTTGTAACGATATCTACTACTCCGTGTTACGTATTACCTTTCACTCAAAAATGTAGTGTAAGAGATATACTAAAATAATTTCAGATAATATTTTTTAAGAGATAAAATATTTTGCCTTACTAATAAATCACTAAGCGTCACCTGCTTAGGTTTCGTTTTTTACTACTGTGCGCAGACAACTACAAAGTTTTTTTTTTTTTTTTTTATATGTCTGCGTGCCTTTTCTCAACACATAAGAACTTGTTAAGCGAGGTAGGCTGTCGTGAATATCGTCGATTTTTTTCTTATTTTTTATAGAGCCTGCGAGATGATATCTCCATCCTCTTTTATTGTTGTTCTGTTCTTTGATTTCGAACTTTGAGCAGCTGCTCTATGTTTTGATGAGAGGATTTTGCTTTTGTTAGTGCTTCCATCTGTCGGTCACTTTCATAACCATATAATCGTTCATTATAATTTTTTTTTTATGCCTTTAAAAAAAGCATTGTTTTGTTGAGTGTCATTCCATATTTTTATTTAATATTTAACATAACTGTTTTATACATCTACATCAATGCTTTTGATAATTACACACTAAGAATTTTGTGTTAAGGATAATTATTTTTGGCACTTTAAATAAAAGTAATTTGTGACTGAATACGAGAAAATAAAAATTGTTCATTTGTTCTTATGTATTAGGTTATAGTATTTTTGTTTTATTTATTTACTGGTGCTGATTAAAAAAGGCAAAACATGTAGTAATTCAGACAGGCTATGGATTTGGTGCCATTCTCACTATTTCTGATCGTGCTGTTATTATTATTATTATTTGAAATATTAGTTCTAAAATTACCTTTTATATAGAAAAGTGTAATGCAAGTTTTTTCTACTCCATATATTTGTTGTACTGCTGGTTAGGAACCACTGAATAAATCAATTATATATTTTATTAAAATTAGAAAATATCACTTTGAAGTCAGCTGTAGATTGTGATTATGCATTTTTTTTTAATATATTAATTTCATAATTTATATATTTATTGTAGTGATTTTTAAAATTTTAACAGAAATTTATTTCTAGAAGTTTCAAAAATGCAAATCTGAAATCAGATACTCTTCCCTCAAAGTAAGTTTTGAGTTACGCTTAAAAAACTACCCACATTGTAATTTTTTTTTCAACGATTAAATAATGAATTGAACATTATGAGTAGAAAACTTCTGCGTAAATCCTAAACTACTTGACCGAAGGACTTCCCGTTTGGTATCCGAAGGTAAAATTTACGGAAGAATCCAAATATCATGTCAAAATTAGGTGTTAGTATTGACAGTTTAAAGTTTGTTACAGTGTCCATATGTAGACGATTCTTGAAGCATAATTTAAGTATACCATTAATTAGTAGACGTTATTACTTATCCATTCGTTGTTAGTAATCAGTCACGTTTTATATGATGACTTACGCAAAGTTAGTGTGTGTGTGGGGGGGGGGGGGGGGGCTACGATTGTACTCAAAAAATAATATAATTTCCTTATATTTCTCATTTGAACTAACGTTAAAATTTACCTTAATTGGAATTTTTGAAATCATCTGGATCTTTAAAATATAGGGTAGATGTGCCAGTAATGGACACCCTTCAATGTTTTTGGTTTATAAAAAAATAACCAATAAAAATTTATCTTTTATTATTTTTTTCATATCTCCCCCTTGCATGTTTTATAATCTGGATTATTGTTGACTCTTTTAATCAATCCAATCAGGAAGCAGAAAATAATGTTTCGAAGTTCCAATGTTTTTCAGTGAAAATCTTAATGAACAGAACATGCTAAGAGCTGGCTTCATTTAATAAATTTATAATCTTTATTTTCTTGCAAAATTTGAAGCTTTTTGTTTTGGTAGTAATAGAAAACTTTGAATTTTATATACATATAGCCATTTATAAGATTTCATTTATTTTTAAGGTTTTAAGAGGGGTGTCCATTACACTGGGATGCTTAATTAGTCATTTCCCAGTGATGAATACCCCACGTAGACATTGCTAAAAATACAATTTCAGTAATGTTTATAGTTTATAGTGCATAAAATATTTTGACTTAACTGAAAACCTAAATAATCAAATTTAATTTTAAAATAAATTACACTTACCAAAATGTAATAACACCAAAACTTTTATAAATAGCTGCTTTTAAATTATTTTATGTGGTTAATAAAATTTCAATATTTTATTCTTTTTTTTTATGTATATAACCCTGCTTTGCATATTTTATAATTCACAATCAAACCAGTCAGGAAGCAGAAAATATTGTTTAGGGGCACAGTCAAAGAAGGGCTCATAGGGCTTAATATCTCCCCATTTAAATAAAAACAATTAAGTTACAGGAGTTGTTAAAAATCTATTGTCTTAAATGTTTGTTTATTCATATCTTACAGAAAAAAAAATTGTAATATTAATGAAAGTTATAGTAATCATGAAACAAGTAAATCTGCAGATCAGTGGTCCCAAACATCAGTTCTACAGTTTTATTTTGAAATAATTTTATTTAGTATTAAAAATATCCAACTCTCAGTATCATTTTTTTTTCATATTTGTAATATTAATTATTTCAAGTAATCTATGAAGTAGTCTCTGGAAGTTTAATTGTTAAAAATAGTGAGACGAAACTGTACACTAATACTCCAAACTTTTTTTTTTCTAATTATTACCTTTTAAATCCTCCTCTGTCTCAATAATTTGATAGCTGTAACTGTCTGATATTTAGTATTTTAAATTATCCATCTATAATAATTAAAATATCGATCTTTTGATAATTACAATAATTGATGCAAACAGTGAATGATTCTCACAAATATTTTATTAATTACTGGTATCCCAATTTTTAAATTTATTTGAAAATAACTATTTTGTGTCATTAGTATGCTTTCATTAAATCTGGTTCTAAATACAGTCATAAAAATAATTATATTTATTACTTTTTATGGGGTGTCCATTACTGGCATTTTAGGTGTTTTGATATATTTCTGTTATTTACAATTAAATTTTGATTCATATTGGGAAATGAGACTATGAGAATGGTTAAATATTGTTGATAGATTAATATAATATTGAAAAAACTGGAATATAATAAATATTATTAATTAAAAAACGATTTTTAAAGAAATTCCTTAAGGATGTCCATAAATGGCACATCTACCTATATTCAGTTTCCCACTGCGGCAAAACGATTATTTTATTTTTTATTTATTTTTTATTTATTTTATTTTATATTATTATTATTATTATTTTTTTTTTTTGGGGGGGGGGGGGATGTTTAACCAAGCATCTTTAAGTGTTATTATTATATACGTACTATACAGTGATACTTCGACTCTTTAACACAATTCGTTCTAGAGAGTTGTACAAAAACCAAATCAAATTTTATCAAAAAAAATAATGAAAATTCGATTAATTGGTTCCGGCATCTTAAGTTATCACCCGTACTTACCTGCTCAAACAATGCATTGTATCGTACAATACAGTAAAATACAAAAACGCTTTATGGTTCTGTACTTATGTGTTATAACATTTTTAAAAAAAAGTTTAACAAAATCTGTATCTATACCATTTTTTGGCAAAACTTTGGATGACTTGAGATTGAGAAGGCCGGTTTCCATTCTTTTTAAAAATCATTAGGATTTGCTAAATTGATTGCCTGTTTTTGAATAACAAAACGGGTGAACTTTCTTGGCTTAACACCCTGGACACTATACCACATGTATATTTGCTTCGCACTCATGAAAACCAAAAAATACAAAAACAGTGCCTGAATAAAATAATAATGGCACATTCTGCAACTTTACTTTAAAGGAGTATCATAGAGCATAAATTTTGTTAATGCTGCGATTACTGTAATCTCGTGTATGTAGCATAATAATAATTTTAAAAAAAGTCATAATTTTTTTTTAAAAAAGTTATTTGGTCGTTTTTGCTGCTTTTTTTTTTCTTTTTTTTTTTTCATTAGGTCGTTTGGGCGAAGACATTTTCAACGTTCGAGAACCTAATCAAATTTCGTTTGATTTCTTGTGCGAGAACCAAATTGTTCCAAAACTTAGGCGTTCAAGAAGCGAGGTTCTTTCTCTGCATTGAAATGTTTTTTCTATTGTTTGTAGTAAAATTATTTTAATTTCAACATACTTTATACCTATCTTTTCGTTACACGAAAACGTTTTTAAAGATTTTTATTTCGCAATACAAACCTTTGTCTGATGACTGCCCCAATTAGTCGGATTTCTGCATATCCGGATTGTGTTCAGAATATATTATTCTGGATAAATGAAATTTCACTGTAGACTGTAAGTATAAGCGGGCCATTAATTTGTGCATGTGAGTGTACATTCACAGGCGTATTCATAATAATATTAATTAATATATAGGCAGCAATAACGAGAAGGCCCTATTGTCGTTTCATTTGAAAAGAAATTTCTGGCATTTAATCAGAGTCGTAACCAGATGGAGGCAGGGTGAGCTGGGCTCTCCCCCCCTCTCTCTCCCCCCTCTCTCTCTCTCTCTCTCTCTCTCTCTCTCTCTCTCTCTCTCTCTCTCTCTCTCTCTCTCGTCTAGTCTAGCATGCTGTTAAACTACCGCTAGCTCTCATACATATATTAAAAAAAAAAAAAAAAAAAAAAAAAAAATATATATATAGTAGCAGATGAATGGAAGAAAAAATATATGTAAATTATTCCCACCAATAAATTTAAAGCCCCCTCTAGATAACCACATTCATTAGTTTCCACCAACCTTTCCAACATAGTTGAAAAGTGTTTATGAATTCGGTTTGTCTGTCTATCTGCGCTCAAACTCTCGTAAGTATACTCTGATTTCTATGGAATTTTTATATGTTGTTGAGGTTTACTATAGAATGTTTGGTATTGAAAATGAATTGTGTAGCTTTTATAGTTCGTTTACGGGGACACGCAAAAGAATTCCGTTAAATTGTAGTCTATGGGAAAAAAATGGTTTGCGGTGCATTTTATTTATGTTATTTCAAACATAATGAGAGTGATATGCATCACTGAGATGGACTACAACATGCTTTATCAGGAGTATAGAATAAGTAGCATTTATAGTTCGTTTACAGAGACACACAAAGGAATTCCATTACATTATAATCTATAGAGAAAAATCGTTTGCGGTGCATTTTAATGCTGTCGTGATACTATAAACATAATGAAATCACTGAAATGCACTGCAGCATATTTTCTACAGATTATGGGGTGCATAGCATTTATCGTTCATTTACAGAGACACACAAAAGAATTCGGTTACAGGACTGACTAAGGTCCATAATTGCTGAAAGTGCATTTTCAGCTGTGGTATGCATTTTTAAACTTAATTAATTTCAAGTGTATTTGGTAGTATGTATAATTTCTATTGATCACATCTACACGAAAAAAATCGCACACATTACCGGATCGGATATGGACACTAATTGCTGAAAATGAATTTTTAGTGGGTGTTTTTAGATAAGTTCGTAATTATATAAATACGTAGCACCTATAGTCGTCGTCTGGTCCGTCCGTCTGTCCGCATATAACAGCGCAAAAACTACCCAACCGAATAGTTTGAAATTTAATATATAGAATCGTTGACGAATTTTGTCAAGTCATTTCGAATTTTTATAAAAATCGAATCAAAACTTAAAAAGATATTAATAAAAGTTTTTTTTATTCTATTAAATCCAATCATACGTAATCTAAATAATAAAAGCGCAAGTCATGTGATTGAGGAAAATTAATTCGGGCTAACCACGTCTTTTTCCATATGCCAAGCGACCATTTCTATTCAAAATAATTTTTTTTCGAATAAAATTGCATAAAAGTTACATATTTAGAAAGATCGTTCAAAAAAATTGTTTGTTTCAGGGATGAGTTACATGAAATGTATAGATTCTGAGATAACTTCAGTGAAAATTAGGTTAACAGCTAAATATCTCAATCCATTAAAGTAAATAAACAAAATATTCATTCATCGTGAGTCATAGAAATATCAACCATGGAGGAAATCATTCGCAAAGCAAGATCTCCATGGTGAATTTACAGCGGTGCCTGGTGTCGAGAATGAAAATTCGCATCTGTAAACATGGCATACGTAATAAGAGAAAAACAAGAACGAAAAATCATGCGTCAAGCATAGATTATGTAACACTTTCCAACGCTTCCAAAATAATTTTACAAATCATACCGTTTAATAAGCTAAAAGATGACATCTAAGTAAACAATTTGGAAAACGCATAATATATTTAAAAACATAATTTCAGGAATTTCCAACATATACAATATTCAGAAAAATATCCGAATACTTTTATTCAGCCCTGTATAGGATCTATAGATCTGTATATATACTACATAGGATGCTAAATTTTAGTTCAGTTAGGAAACGCGTAGCACAGTTTAAAATTCTCCGTCTGGAGTTTGTCACTAAACGGAAATGTGTCCGCGAACTTTTGTGCTTCCCTGTATAGGATCTACAGAATTTATACACATCACGTAATAGACAAAAAGCGAGTTAAAATTAAAATCGTGTTCAGTAACTTAAAACGCACTTCCAGGAATTATTGTTAACAGACAGTTGAGAATTCTTTTGTGTGTCCCTGTAAATGAACGATGACTGCTATACACACAATATTCTGTTGTAAGCCTCTTGTAATGCACCTTAGTGATATTTATAAATTTCAATGCGTTTAAAATAGTGAAACATTATTTAAATAAACCGCAGACAATTTTTCTACATAGATGTAATGTAACGGAATTCTTTTGACTGTCCCTGTAAAGTAACTATAAGTTCTGTGCACACCCTATTCCATATTAAGCTTCATCTAATGCACCTTAGTGATATATATAAATTTCAATGCGTTTAAAATAGTGAAACATTATTTAAATAAACCGCAAATGATTTTTCCCCATAGACCGCAATGTAACGGAATTCTTTTGAGTGTCCCTGTAAGAAAACTATAAGTGCTACACACTTCCGTTGAAATAGGGAACATGCTATAGATAACGACAATAATATATAAAAATTGCAGAGCAATCCGAGCATATTTACGGGAGTTAGAGCACGGACAGACTGACAGACGGCAGACGGTCATACGGCCAGACAAACCGAAGTCATAAACACTTTCAACTAGGTTGAAAAGTGTTAAAAAGGCATCCTTATTTCGTTCATAGCAGATGATATAATTAATTTCACTGAAATAATAACGATGATTTTTTACATTGTAAAACTAGTTACAGCACAAAACGAACACACCTCATTTGTCATGTTTAACGTACAATTTCCAACTTGTTTTAAATTGCTTATTTACATATCTCATTTCATTGTGGGGGAAAAAATGAGATTTCTTAATAATATTCTGTTAGTGTTGGAGAGTGTTACATAATTTATGCCTGATGCATGATATTTCGTTCTTGTTTTAATTATCTTTTATAAAAACATTCGTAATATTATTCATCGCTCCAGTGCTTGATTCTCATCTTTATTTTTTGCCCTCTACATTTGTTGCGGCTGTGTCCCTGAACTCGCAATTCAATTTAAGCGGAGAAGAAAAAGAAAATTCTTTAATTGTGCGTGAAAAATGGGTGCTATTAGCGTATTCGCATTTAAGTTCGGTGTTGATCCTGGCAACCAGAAAAAGAAAATATCTTAATTAAGGCTGTGAAAGAAACTTGAATTGAATGCGTTTTGTCTCCTGCTCCAAGAACAAAATAAGTTTAACATGTTATCTTGAATCTACGCACTTAATTAAATTTTAATTGCTATCTAGGCATCCGCTCATCCTACTTCCTTATAAAAATTGAATTTGCCTAAAAAAAGACACCGTTGTTTTAAAGTTAAAATCATTGCTACAAATCGATAATTTTAAAAGAGAAAATTTTAAGAATTAATTCCAATTGAGTTGGAATGTAACTTATATAATAGAATTTACTGTAAAAAATGTTAATTCTAATCAGGATATCAGGAATTTCCGTCCAAGAGGAAGGGGCGAGAAGCTCCATTTCATAGGAGTATCCGGAGGATGGGGGGGGGGGGGGGGAGCTCAAAATTTTCTTGCATTTAAAAGTGTAGCACAAATAACTCTAATAGCCACTAAGGAGGGGCGGGATATTTCGAACTACTCCTTCATTTTATTAAAAAATAATTAAACTTCTATTATTTTTACACAAAAATGAGCAATTTTTCGTTTTCCGTGTACTCTGTTTAGAACCGTAAATTTTGAAACGGGTTACATGTCCTGTAGGCTATATACTTAATTATTGTTTGCTTGTTGGTATTTTGTTTATAAGTATTAATTTAGTAATTAAAAAATAAGTTGTTGAATATTTTTAGCAAATAATTATATAATAAAAATAGTAAACTGTTCTATAGAGGTCATTTAATCTTGTTTTACTATTTTTTAATATATAATTTTCTCACTGTACTACTCTTTCTTTTTACTTCAATTCTTCATGTTTCCCATCCTTGTTAATTTCCCTTTCATCATTTATCCTCTTTTTAGAAAACACTTGTTGCACCCATCTTTCAGCTCTTGCCATCCATTTTTCTCATCCGGGTCTTTTTTCCCATACCCTCTAACATTTTTTTTTTCCACCACCAGATGTAGGTTTTTATGCATCTTTCATGCTGTCATTAAATTAAAAAAAAAAAAGTATACATAAGCCTAAGGATTATTCTTTTCATATCGTGACTTTTCGAAGTTTCGTATGTGACATCTAAATGACTACCAATGTTCACAGGGTTCGGTGATACATCAGTGGATATATATATCTTAATATATATCACGATATATATTTTCAAAACATCATAATGTTTGATATTTTCGATATATTTATATATTTGATATTTATTTTCAAAATATTGTGTATGATATGTTTCCTATTTTCAGTCAAAACAAGTGTAAATGAACTTTTTAATTGTTATTGACTGTGTCATTCTGTAGTTTTTTTTTTTTTTTTTTTTTTTTTTTTTTACAAGTCATTGCAGTGGTTGCATTCTGGCAATGACTTTTTCAGCGAAAAAAAAAATCTTTTCTAAGATTGACATTTGAAGCGGAATTTTTGAATGTAGAACCAATAATAACATGGAACAATATTTACTTAAAACAGCTCCATTGAAATATAAACTGTGTCTAAGTTAGGTAAGTTATTTACAGCTTCATTAGAAAGAAACGTTTCTGGTTTTGGTTGAGTTCAGTTTAAACTGCACAACAGATTAGGTAAGCAAAAAGCAGGCAAGTTTTCATTTATGTTCAAACTTTTCAATAAAAACAAATTATTTACTATCCTATATTTTGTTGTATAAAACAAAATTTTCTTGATACTTGATATTGAATCCTATAGTTTGTTTTTTGAGAGTTTGAAAGGTAAATTGTGCCTGTTTTTAATTAGTTTTTCGTCAATTTTGTTACGCAAGTGAAAAAAAAAAAGTGGGAGTGGGGAGACATTTTGAATATTATTTTAAGAAGTTTTCAGCCTAAGTGCAATGTTTTAGTTTCTAATTTATATTAAGTCTGAAAATATTTATAATTATCAATAAATTGACTATTTTGAAAATATCAGTTAAAAATCGGATATACAGTCGAGTCTCTAACAACGAACTCTCATATAACGAATTTTTAACAGGAACGGTAACTTTTCTCACGATTACATTAAAAATGATCTCAGATCTCAAAATGATCTCTATATAATGGATCAGAAATATTTCATCATTTGTTCAGAAAAGCTTCAAAACCACGTGAAATCATTTTTCCTTCTTTGATTCCTTGTTTAGCTTTCAAAGCTGAGTACCTGTACCTTATTCATTATTTTGTTTATCAAGTTTATTTTCACAAAAATTTTGCGGAATTGGTTTGTTTATCATTATTGATCTTGAAAACGTCGCCGATTGAGGGTACGAAACTTGTCGATCTGTTTATTAAAAGGCATTTGTAAGCCTTTTTATGTGTACTGTTATCACTTTAAGAATATACATTTTCACTTTCATGATAAGTGACTTTCTTATATAATTTTGCATTCCTTGTTGAAGTGTGAAATTTTATACCAGGGTGTGACAGTTTTTAAATCAAAACAACCAAAAATGACAGCTTTTCATAGTCTAAAACAAATGTATTCCTTATGTGTTTTTTCACTATTCTTTCAAATAAATGTTTATTTTCCGTTTTAAATAATTAAAAAATACAGTATCAAGTTAATATTTAGATTTAAACATTTCAAAATCGTAATTCAAAATTAATTGCCTCAAAAACATTTTTTTTTATTATTATTTAACATTAAATAGGAATTTTCACGCTAGATAACGAATATTTCCGTTTACTATTTTTTTTTTTTTTTTTTTTTTTTTTTTTTTTACTGGAACAATTGATTTTGTTATATACAGATTCGACTGTATATAACGATTAAAATATCGTATATTTTATTATGATATTTATGAACCCTGGATGTTCATAAATAAATATAAAAAAAGAATAATTTGTATATCACTTCACTTGGCATTACATATACGAACTTTGAATAGTCACAATGTGAGAAGAATAATTTCCTTTGGTATCCATGGACTGTAAAAGTGCCTGTAAAATTTACGAAAATTCATCGAAAGCATCTCGCAATTTTGGAAGACCAGTGAGTTTTGTTTATATCGGTATTGTTACAGATTATTCCTGTTGTGTCATTTCAAACTATATAGAATGCTCTGAATCTCTGATATTTTCCTTTCTGATTTGCCTGCATTTTATTTATGTCTTATGCCTCATGAGTTTCTTATACTGTAATAATAATAATAATAAAAGTCCTTCCGGCCTGTACCGGGAGGAAAAGGTAGCTTTCCTATATCTTAGTTTTAAAATTTTAGCTAATGTTACACGAAAACAGCAACTTAAAATGCAAATAAAACGTTTACAAAAGATTCGTTAATACAGAATTTGAATAAGAAATTCGCCAAATTATTGAGAAATAGCCAAATTGGCATCATTTATGAAAACTTATTTTGGTCGCCAAATTGGGCGAGAATTTGGCGCTAACGGATATGAATATATAGTTTTATGCGTTTGATTGGGAAAATTATTACAACAATGAAAGTTTTTGTAATGTGCTGTCTTGTTTCAAAATGTCAGCCACCCTAGAATTTCAAACTGCTCTATCTCAGCCGTTTTTTAAGATAGAGGTAAAACAAAAAATGCTCTGGAATCCTCGTTTCAAGGCCTAACACTGAATTAAAAAATAAATTTGAATTTTTAACTTTTTTGTATATTTATGTACTTTTTTGTATGCCATCTTGAAACAAAATGGCGGACCAAGCTGGCCAACGAACTCGGTCGAGACATTGGTGAGCTTAATACACACAATTAGTTTCATCAAAATTGATTTATAAATACGAGCGTTATCGTATGACATAGGTCAGATATATATATATAAATCAACATTTGAACGGAGGGTGGTTTTGGGGTCTGGGGGTCATGATCGGTGAAAATGTATCGAAATTTTCCGGAACTGCTTTCCTCCGAACGGCTGCAATAGGTAGCTTTATACTTTTTTGTATTGAAAGCTACCTAATAATGCTGAAAGGGTTCCGGAATCCTGGTGGAACATTCGAAATAATTTAATATAACGTCGTAAAATTTCAGTTTTCCACTAATCCATAAACTGTTCTTTTATCTTCAGATATATTAGGGAAAGAACCAGTCGAAAATTTCAAAAACTAGCATGTTTTTGAGATATGCGAAAGATATTTTTGAAAATTTAAAAGGCTTATTTTCTGTCTTGTAATTTCTGTCAAATCTCGTGAGCCTATTTATTTCTGAGATTTGAAATTGGTTTTCAATGCTTTTTGAAGGTGATGAAAAAATTTCGTGAGTAATGGATAACTCTGAAATTTTACGAGATTACCACCTTAAATTCTCATAAATATTTTAGTGATATTAGAAAATGTTGCAGCATTTTTATTTTTTACAGTATAATAAAGTTCTTATTGCCAAATTCTTGTTCACACCGAAGAGTCAAGAAGCACGGACGACTTTTATGTTCCTGTAAAACCACTTTCCCTGTCATAGCGGTGTTAATGCGGAAAAGTATTTCATGTATGCTTCGTAAAAATGTTAGGTTGAGTTGGACGAAAAATATAATTATTAAATGTAGGCTCTAATGAATGTTTTCTTCAGTACTCAATGTCACTTTAATTTGTAAAAAAACTGTGACACTCAAACTTGAGAGAACAGGTGATATAAGATAAGACATAACATAAATAAGATTTTAAAATTCAGTTTGATAACTATTTTTATTTAATGTAATATAGCGGCAATTTTTAACACGTTGTATGTTTATTGCTTAAACAGGCAGTTCTTGTTTGTTATTACGTGCAAATTCATTCATCTCAGCCCACTGAATGTTTTCTTATTTCAATTATGAGAAGTTTAGAGTAGACTTCTGCATCCGGTAAAATAACCAAATTTTAACAGGCACGCATGCCGGGTTTCCTTCCATAGGCCATAGTAATGTAACCAGGGTTGTAAAAACCCCGGTTTTTTTTAACCCAGCCCGGTCGGGTAGCTGGGTGGGGGGGTACCTGGGCAGCTACCCACTACAACCCTTATGGTTGTAAAAAACCCGGGTTTTTTTAACCCACCCCGGGCGGGTAGCTGGGTGGGAAGCTGGGTGGGAACATGGGCAGCTACGCACTACAACCCTGAATGTAACCAAAGATGGCGGATGCCTAGTAAGTCAACTCCGTAGACTATACATACTAACATAAAATATCTTTAATCTATTGTCAGTTCAGCGCAGTCTTGTTTATAATAATGATAATTAATATTGTGCCCGTAACAGATTGTGTGTACACACATATTGAAAATAAAAGAAATTCATTTATTCTGCTTTAAGTTAACAGATATTTTTCATATATCGCAGGGATGCACAACCTATGGCCCGCGGGCCAAAAGTGGCCCGCGATGCCTGTTTCGTTGGCCCGCCAATCCCAAAATAGATTTTTTTTTTTTTTTTCAATTAAAAGCTTACATATTTTTACTTAATTTTGCAACTGAGAACTGCTTGCGTTTTTAAAATCAAAACAATCGCCATCTTGATTGACTGGTTGGATGACGTGATAAAAGCATGCTATTTGTAACTTGCACGCATTCAACTGTCAAGTTGCGATATATCGGCACTTCTTTAAGATCGACAGAGAGAAATTCGATGCGAGCGCATCGCATCTTCAATGAGACTAAAACTGAGCTCTGATTGGCTGATAGCATGTAACGAATGAAGTGTATAGTGGCTGAAGGAATGTATCTTCTCAACTCTACGTTTATCTTTGGAATGCTTGCCGGCCGGCAGTCGGTTGATGTTTATTACTTGTAGATGGCAAAATGAGCGGTGAAAAAAGAAAAGGCGATTTTCCGAATCGAAAATTTGTTGATTCGTGGACGGATAAGTACTGTTTTATTAATCATAATGGTCGGATTATTTGTCTTTTGTGCAATTCTACTATAGCTGTAGCCAACGAATATAATGTGAAACGACATTATGAAACGAAACACATGGCGTTCTCATCTATTCAAGGATATGAACGATCAGTAAAAATTGAACATCTGAAGAAATCTTTGATAAACCAGACCAGTTATTTTCAAAAACAGACATCTGAATTGGATTCCTGCGTTGAGGTAACCCTGAATATTGCCCAGCTGATCGCTAAACGTGGAAAACCGTTTACTGATGGTGATTTTGTGAAAGATTGCTTGTTAATTGCTTCGGAGAAACTTTGTCCCGAAACAACAAATAAATTTAAAAATTTAAGTTTGAATAGAATGACTGTTCAGAGAAGAATTCAACAATTAAGTGAAGACATTGTAGATCAAGTAAAGCTTGCTGCTTCACATTTTGAATATTTTTCACTTGCTGCTGACGAATCTACCGACATTACCTCAACAGCCCAACTCCTTGTTTTCATTCGAGGTATTAACAAGGATTTCTGCATTACAGAAGAACTTCTTGGAATGTACCCTATGAAAGGCCAAACAACTGGCAAAGAACTTCTTCACAGCTTATTAGAATTATGCAATGGAGCTGCTTTGAATATGGAGAAAATTGTTAGCATTACAACAGATGGAGCACGATCAATGACTGGTGGAATTATTGGAATGATAACTCTGCTAAAAGAACATCTGGGAGAACGTGAAATGGAGTTACTTCAATATCACTGCATCATACACCAACAAAATTTGTGTGCCAAAGAATTAGGTTATGAACAGCTAATGAAGAGTGTTTGTGAAGCAATCAACTTTATTCGTAGTAGTGCATTGCGGCACAGAGAATTTAAAGAATTTTTGGCTGAATTTGAGGATATTCCTAGTGATGTTGTGTACTATACAGAAGTAAGGTGGCTCAGTCGTGGAAAAGCACTTAAGCATTTTATGGAATTATTTGATAAAATTATTACGTTTCTCAAGGAGCGTGGAAGGGAAACCAGGCGCTTGGAAGAAGCCAGTTTTCAGTGTGATTTAGCATTTTTAACTGATATTACAAGTCATTTAAATGAATTGAACATCAAACTACAAGGAAAGAACCAATTCATCTTTCAGTTGGTAAACAATGTAAATGCTTTTAAAAGAAAGTTAGTGTTATTTCAACAACAGTTACGGGTAAAAAATTTTGCTCATTTCCCATATTGCAAAAAAATGAAAGAAAAATTTCCAAAGATGAAAATGGATTACGAAGATCAGGTAAAAATTTTAATCAATTCATTCCATGATAGATTTTTAGATTTTGAAAAATGCCATTGTCAAATTGAGTTATTTTCAAATCCATTTACAGTAGATGTCAATTTGGCACCTGAAAATGCTCAATTAGAGCTCATTGACTTACAGAGCTCAGACTTTCATAAAAATGAATTCAAAGCAAAGTCATTGCTTGAATTTTATAGGAATTTGCCTAATGAATTTTCCTATTTAAAACGCAATGCATTTATGTATGCAACTATGTTTGGAAGCACCTACATATGTGAACAATCTTTTTCTATGATGACTATCAACAAATCAAAGACTAGAAACCGACTAACTGATGAAAACCTTTCAGCCGTTTTACATATTGCTACTGCAACTTTAGAACCAAACATAACAAAAATAGCTTCAAAAATACAATCCCAACCATCACATTAATTGTCTCGTCTGTGAAATAATTATGTATGTATATTTGGCTTATTAACATTAATTTATAAATGTATATATATATTCAGAATTGAGTATGTTTTCATCAAAGTGGTATATTGACTTTTTATATTGGATTAGAAAAAAAATATGTGTTTATAAATGCAACGCTACATTGGCCCCAGGTAAGGTACTTTTTCTTTTTTTTGGCCCGCGGGTTGAAAAAGGTTGTGCACCCCTGATATATCGAATAACAGACTACGAGAGTATTACAGCCGCGCATGCGCGGCAGCGTATTACTGCTTATTTTACTGTTTATTACTGTTAATTTTACGGTATAATACTGGAAGCTGGGATGCTAGTATTATACTGTAAAATCACAATTTTTTTTTTAGCAGTGTAATAAAATCAACCCAACCAATTGTAATGTAGATTCTTTGCAGCCGCACGTAAATATCTCTTAAAGCATCTTAAAGCTCTTCCAAAGCATTTTCAAATCTTTCTACTTTTATAGCGTCGTGATATTTAGTCCCGATTACTATTATTTATTATTTTTATTATTATTTGCTACAGATTTCTTCGTGCATAACCTTTGTCATTTTCTGATACATTTGCTCTCAACTGGAATATACTTTTCCCTCTTTTCTCTTCTCCTTTCCATTAGCGGTAAGGAGGGAAAAGAAAAAGAAAGAACCCTTTTACTCCCACACACACGATGATGCCCTGCATCTAGCGAGAGAATAGAGGCCGCAATCTTCTTACAACCCTAAGCGACGATTCAACAAGTGCCCATTTATCTGTGAAAAAGATTAAGTTTCAAATTGCTATATCTTTAAAACTTATCTGTTAAATTAGTAACACGTTTCTTTGAGCTCCAAATAACGATTAACTAACATTAGTAGGCACATTCTTCCTCTCAAAATAAGAAAATCACATGCCGATGATGACATACAGTTAGTTACCCAGTGTAGAACACAGAACATCTATGTATAGGCTACCTATAGGGCCGCTTCGCTAAAATTTCGAAATCGCAAAATCCCATGTTAATCTATGGGAAAAATTTGAAGCGCAAATGACTCTTTACCTAATATAATTATTAAAACAGTTTTCTTCACCATCAGAAAGTAGACGTCAGATGTCGATGATGTCCCATGTTAATCTTTGGGGAAACTTTAAAGTACAATTACTTTTTACCTAATATAATGATTAAAATTGTTTTCACCATCAGAAAGTAGACGTCAGATACCGATGGTGTGCGTTTTTGGGTGCGTTCGATAATTATAACCTATTGTCGTCGTGTGGTCCATCCGTCTGTCTGTCCGTCCGTCCGCATAAAGCAGCGCAAAAACTACCCAACCGAATGGTTTGAAAATTAATATGTATAATCGTTGCAGAATTTTGTCCAGTCATTTCAAATTATATGAAAATCGAATCAAAACTTAAAAAGATATTAATAAAAGTTTTCTTCATTCTATTAAATCCTTATCATACGTAATCTAAATAATAAAAGCGCAAGTCATGTGACGGAGGAAAAGAAATATCGGCTAACCACTTCTTCAAGCGGCCATTTTTATTCAAAATCATTTTTTCAAATAAAATTGCATAAAAGTTACATTTTTAGAAAAATTTCTCAAAAAAATTGTTTGCTTGAGAGATGAGTTACATTAAAAAAATGTATAGATTCTGAGATAAATTCAGTGAAAATTAGGTTAACAACCGAATATCTCAATCCATTAAAGTAAAAAATTCAGTGAAAATTATAGGTTAACAATCGAATATCTCAATCCATTAAAGTAAGCAAACACAAGAGATTCTTTCATCGTGAGTCATAAAAATTTTAAACCATCGAGGTAATTATTCGCAAAGCAAGATCTCCATGGTGAATTTTGCAGCGCTATCTGGTGTCGAAATAAAAATTCGCGTTTTTAAACGTGGCACACGTAATACGAAAAAAAAAAAAAAAAAAAAAAAAAAAAAAAAAAAAAAGCCTGCTCATAACAGACGATATAATTCATTTCACTGAAATAATAACGATGATTTTTTTACATTATAAAACTAGTTATAGTACGAAGGCATCTCAGTTGTCACGTTTAACGTACTGTTTCCAACTTGTAAAAAATTGTCTCCGTAAATTTTAAGTATTATTAAGAACAACATCAAGTGGAAATTTCAAAGTTTACGATAATTTTTAAATACTTAAAATCTAAGGAAACAATTTGATTAAATTTGATTGCGATTTAAACTCACATCATCGGCATCCGACGTCTACTTTCTGATGGGGAAAACCGTATTTTATTAATTACATTAGGTAATGAGTAATCGCGCTTTTAAGTTTTTTTCATAGATTAACATGGGATTTCGTACGGGAAACTCGCAAGTAAGGGAGAGATATTTATTGTGTGACAAACATATTTCCATATTTGTACATAAAATATCCATATTATTATTATCGAAGTACACGTAATAGTGATATTTAAGTAGTATTTCTTATAATTGTTAAAATTACAAATATACTGTTACTCCAATACACAGTTACAACAGTTGATTTTACAGTATAATACTGGCACCCCAGCTGCCAGTATTATAGTAAAATTAACAGTAATAAACAGTAAAATAAGCAGTAATACACTGCCGCGCATTATTGCTCATTTTACTGTTTATTACTGTTAATTTTACGGTATAATACTGGCAGCTGAGGTGCCAGTATTATACTGTAAAATCAACATTTTCCAGTGTACCTTTACTCACTGTGTGTATTTACTTCACGTTTCCCTGACAAAGAGGGGCGGGGGGGGGGGGGGTCAGATATTCAGAATTTTAATTATGTTATCTCAAATTTTATGCATATAGGGATGAATGAAAATTAATTCTTGATTGGGACTCAAATCATCGTTCAGTCAAAATTCAGTATAAAGATGCGTGATTTTGATTTAAGAATAGGCTTGAGTTCTTTAGTCGCCAATTACGAAATTGGCAGTGGATGCGGATTGATTGATCGTCATCACCTAAAGCTGTCGATGTTATCGGTTCCTTCTTAAAAGAAGATTCTCAAGAATTTTGGATGAAAGCTGAATGCCGTCCAATTAAAGAAACAACAGGACAGAATGTCGTTTTTCTCGACATCTTAGAACACCTTGTTCATACTGCATTTTATTGATTGCATTTGTATTACCTGCTTCTGTCTGTATTCTTGTCTTCTGTCCTGATAATCTGAACAATAATCAGGGCCTTTCTGTCCTCTTAATTGAGTAGTAAGTATTCCTACTCAAATCATTTTAAGATTTTATCGCTTGCATCATTCGTTTATGGATCTATTTATATTTGCAAAAGGGAATTTTATTTTTTATTAAGTCATTCGTATGTTAAATCGTGAAAATCCATTATATTACTTATATACTCTCGCATTATTGTTTATCAGTGTTGAATTCATACCTTTCTGTGTCAAGATTTGTAATTTACTTAAGAATAAATCAAAACAATATAACATAAGAAATAATTTTGATCTTACCAAAGAATATATAGATATTCTAAGGAGAAGGGGATAATATGCTCTTTTAGTAGATTTATTTGAGAGTTCAAAGATTAATGAATACTTTTTAATTTTTATTTTAAAACATATCTTATGCACTCTGGTGCGTGAATAAAAATCTGTTGATTAGATGCATTTTTCAGTTGACAGTTTAAGAAAAACGCTATTCAAAACCTCCATAATCGATTGCAATCTTAAAGTGATGACATAACCATGAGTGTGGTACACTTGGGTAGAAATGCTTTCATCGTTATCTGAAAACCATTTTGTCGCCAAAAAGAAAAATAAAGGTCGATTAAGTGGGGAAAAAAATAAATAACCCGTTTGTCATTTCTTAATTATTTTGCTTTTAATAATATTGTTAGTCACTGATGTACTGTTATCAAATTTTTGAGAACTTTTATTTAAAGGCATTTCTTTGTTAGCCGGTCGCAGGTGATAAATCGCCAAATAATCTTTATGGTTATAACTGTTTACGAGTTTACAAAACAGTGGAATTAATTATGTGCCAAACCACTTTCGTCAAAATATGCCAACTGTTGTGCTAATTGTATGTGCTGTGAAACTGCAACAAAGAAATATTTCAAATACTAAAAAGTAGAAAATATAAATTAAAAATATAAAGAGAATTGTATTTAAAAATACTATTTTTATCCTTTAATAGTTTAATATTAATTAAATTATGATTATAAGTTGAGAAAACAATTTATAAATGATCTGAATAGACAATTTAAATAATACTTTTTTTTTCCTGTTGCTATATCTTAAAAAAGAAACTGAGTAAAAATTATAATTTTTTCAATAAATTCGCTAATTCATGCTTTCTACCAAGCGTAAATCAAAACGTTGAATTTTCAGTAACCGGGGACCACGCTAAATTAACGTATTGCAACGGAATGTTTTTGGAACTATATGAATTTGCAGTTAGTGAAATTAGGTGTGATTTTTAAGATAAACATTGAATGCTTATAACAATACTGCCAGATTGGGGATTTTTTTTTTTTTTTTTTAATTCGGATTGTTTGACTGTCACCACTTTTTTGAAATAGAAATATTCGGCCTTTTTAATGACAAATTAAGAAATCGGAAAAATAAGGTGAATTATACTGTTTTAAAAAGTGGTGACAGTCAAACAATCTGAATTAAAAAAAAAATCCCCAATCTGGCAATACTGACATAAAAAAAATTGTTTTTGTTTTCTTTCTTTCTTCGTTATTTGAAACTTAAATCATACTCTTATAAGTTATAAGTCTCTGCCTTATTTTATCAAAAATTCTATAATTCATGTCGGTAAAAACGATGCTAATTTAGCGTTTTGTTCTAGTTTGATATAATCGTACAAAACTAAATCGTTTAATTTAATTGGTTTTAGTAAGGAAACTTATGATGCAGAACTAACTAAAGACTCAATTCTATCTTATAACTGGCTTGCCTGGAGCCCAGTCTCTTGGAGAAATCTCTTGCCGCATGGCTGAAATATAATAAACTCGAGATCATTTTTTTCTTTCTTCTTTCTTCCTACTTCTGTTTTCAATAAAGCACTCTCGCGGCAGATGTCTTTTTTTCCCACCCCTGCCATTTCTATGTCTTTTTTTATTTCCGAGTTTGTAAGTTCATGACAGCAGTATATAAGAAAAGAGAGACAACATCACTTTAAGCTCTAAAAAATATCCTTCTTTGGGAGTTTTCTTCTTATAAGAGGAGATTTATTATTTTGTGTTCTTTATAAAATTTGACGATAAATTGATAATTTGGAGGTTTTCTTTAAAATGTAAAATGGTTCAATTTTATGTGAAGAATCTCCGATTAGATATTTCAGGGATCTGTCCAGACTTTTCTCACAGTGTCCTGTTTTCTTGAAATTGCGAACAGCTTTTTTATATTTGTGAAAAATCTATAGTCATGATTTTGTGAATTTGAAATGGTCATTATATATTCAGGTTCTTTTTTGTACATTTTTAAGAAGATATATGTATGCAAAATACATATTTTCCTTTATGTATGTTAAATTTTACTTTTAAATGATTAAATTTGTGAAAGGTTCTATTTGGAGATGGAAAAGTTTTGTAGGAGGTCTTATTTTTAAGCCAAAGAATTTTGTCAAGGGTCGGTCCTGTTTTAAGATGAAAAGTTTGTGAAAGGTCCTGTTTTGAGATGAAAATTGTTGTGAAGGATCCTTTAAAGGACCCAATTTCTTCCTAAACAAAGCCTTGTATTTTCTTGTTATATGTCATGTCGTTTTATAGAAGAGTTTGACGCCAGCTCTGAAATGTCGTAAGCTATTTAAACATGAATAAATTTTATTGTCATTGCGCATCAATACCAAAACTAGTTTTGCTTTTATGTAAGTACTTTTTTTAAACCATTTTTCTAAAAAGTTTTTGTTTTTACATTGTTTTTAACACTTTTTCCAACATTGTTGAAAAATTGTGTCTTCGCTTTGTCTCTCTGCTGTCTGTGCTCTAACTTTCGTAAATAGGCTCGTATCGCCATGTAATTGAGGTTTATTATGGCATGTTCGCTATTAAAAATGAAGTATGTAGCTTTTATAGTTCGTTTACAAGGATCTAAAGGGGGGGGGGGGGAACTGTTATATTATGGTCGACAGGGGAAAATTGTTTGCGGTGTATTTTAATGATGTTACACTATTTTAAACGTAATGAAGTTGATATTCATTTCTGAGGTGCATGCTTTCTGTAGAATATGGTGTGTAAAACATTTCATTTTCATTTACAGGGTCACACAAACGTATTCGGTTATATAATGATCTACGGGGGGAAATTGTTCGCAGCGTATCTGAATGATGTTATAGTACACTATTTCAAATGAAATTTATATGCATTATTGAGGTGCACTACAAGATGCTTATTGTAGAATATGATGTGCATAACGATTATTGTTCATTTACAAGAACACACAAAAGATTTATTTTGTGATAATGAGCGATAAATACTGGAAGTGCGTTTTCAGCTGTGGCATGCATTTCTTAACTAAGCAAGTTTTTTTTTTTTTTTTTTTTTTTTTTTTTTCTGAATTAAATTTTAGTTTAGTATGAAGCGTGTATAAAATCTGTAGATAATATACAGAGCTGTACTAAATTATTCGAGTGAATTTTCGTTTATTGAGAGAAATTGCTGAAGTTGAATTTTCGATTGTGTTATGCGTTTTGTAACTAAGCTACATTTTAGCGTACTATGTAGTATATATGCAAATCTGTAGATCATGTAGCAGGAATTCTTAAAAGAACTAGAGTAGCTTTCGAGCTATGGATGGCAATTGCTGAAATTTGTTTTCAAGTGTGTTATGCGTTTTGTAAGTTGTTTATTTACAGATTTTCTTTCAGATTTTTAAATGGTGACATGCTGTTACAGTTAGGGTTGTAAAAAATCCCGTTAAAAAAAAAAAAAAAAAAAAAAAAAAAAAAACCAGCCCGGGTGGATACGCGGTAAAAGCTACCTACTACAACCCTTATGGTTGTGAAAAACCAAGCCCGGGCGGGTACACGGGCAGCTACCCACTACAACACTGGTTACAGTATTCTGGAAATGTTGGAAAGTGTTTTATAATCTGTGCTTGTAGTATTTTTTTTTTATTATTGACTTGAATAATGTTTTTTCTCTGTAGAATTGTTCGCAGGGGCAATAGCTTTACTCCCCCCCCCCCCCCCCCCCCCTCCAAATCGGCACATCGACTTTAATTTGCGTGAATGAATTGAGAATTGTAGTCACACGAGTTTGATATTTCACCTTCGTAGTTCTAATATTTCAGGAAAGATGCGTTATGCGTTTTGTAACTGAGCTACTTTTTAGCGTACCAGTAAAGAATACTTTGTCCACAGACATTTTTTTTTAAAATTATTTATAAATTTACATTAAAATAAATATTTTTAAAAATACTCTTCATTCGCAACTCAAGTAAAAATTTAAATTATAAAACCTTTATCAAAATCTCACCATTAAAAAATGTAATTATTTATTACCTTAATTTTTTTGTCTATAATAGACAGCGGTAAACAATTTGCATTGTTTTCCTGTAAAAGAAAAAAAAAAAAAAAAAAAAACAGTTAAACCGCAGCATTTTTTTCCGATTTTTCCTAAAAAATTTTGCATGTGTAAAATCTTAATCCTGCCTTTTATAATCCATGCCAGAAAAAGTTTTGATTTTTTAGCAGATCGTCTCCAATGTATTGGAAACAAATAAGCTACCTTAAAATAAATATTTGAAAATTTACTATTCACTTGCAATTAAAGAGTTATGATTAAAAGGAAAACCTTTTCGCCTGTTCTAATCTCGCTTTTATTCGAAATTGCTTATTATTCCAAGAATGTGTTATTTTACGGTCTGGACCTTTTCTCTTCTTACAAATTTGTGGTGTGAACTTTAAAAATAAAGCAATCGGACCGGCTGCGATGTTTTATAATCCTCTTGCCAGCATCCGCCCGCATGTGTTTATGTTCGCCACTTTTGTGCATGTTATCTCGTTGCCCACACTCTTAGGAGTTTCTTTCAGCCACCGACTTGAAAGGTTGCACCTAGTCATAAATTTAGAAAAATCCATTTTTATTTGTTTTGGAGGCTTTATCGACTGAAGATTGACTACTTTACGGTGCTGAAATAGATGATTCGATGCAATTAAATAAAAAATAACAAGTATCGTACTGTAATTACATTACAAAACGTTTTTCTTAAAAGTGCATTTTTCAAATCGGTGACCACAATTATTCTAAAACTATTGATTCGATTCATTTCTAAGTTTGTCAGCTTTCTTATTTATATAAGAAATTCTTATTTATGTAATTATGCAGTGCTTGGACGACGGAGGATTTTTTTTCGTCAATCTTTTTTTTTTTTTCATTATTATTACACAAGTCTTTCTTTTTTTAAGATAAAAATTTTCTTTTCTTTTCAGACAACCGGCATTTACCCCCTCGCCGAAAACAAAAGTTCTTCCTAAATTTCTTCGTTCAGTCACTAGAATGAACCTTGTTTAAATAAAACCCACTAAATATTTTAATTTCAGATTAGCCAAATTTAAGCTACAGTGATCACAAGGCCCAGAAGAAAAAAAAAAAAAAAAAAAAAAAAGACCCATCATAAAAATTGGCAATAACTTCAAGTATATAGATATTTATTTAAATAAAATATATCAAAATTATCTTTAAGTATGGTATTATGAAATAAAAATAAAGAAAAAAAATTGCTTAAATGAAAAAACAACTTATGCCCCATTCTCTCCCATTGTATGGATGCGAAATAAGCATTTTAATTTTTTAGTGTAAATAAGACCCTTCTATCTTTTCGGATGTTTAGTTTTTGTGCAGGCATGGTCGGTCTTGTGCCTTGCGTTGAATGTGTGCCTCCTCCCCCAAAGAGGTTGAAATTTAGTTTATGGGGCTCTTGAACATCTGACATACCTAGCCATGCCTGATATGTTCTCGGACAATAAGAACGACATTCAGAATTATTTTAACGCGGGAGGGGGGGGGGGTTGGATTTCTAAAGAGAATGGATTTTTTAAAGAAAAGCTTATAGGTGGAAGAAAAATATTAGAAATATATATATATTTAATTTGTTTTATTTTTATTTATTATTGATTTTTATTACGCCTTCCTCTCACACACATAATCATTTACTCTCTTTGTTTCTTTTTATTCATTCTTCAATTCCTACTACTAGTTCACACCCTCTATATATTTATATATCTTATTCAAATTTTCAATCGTTAATAAAATACTTCTTATTCATCCACTCAAGTTCAAATACATTTTCTTAAGCTTGTAGTGGATGACACTTGATGTTAATACAGTTTTTTCAAATATTAATTCATTAATTAAATTCGATTAATTAATTTTAGTTTTATATTTATATTAAAATCGGTGTTTTCTTATTATAGGAGCTTCCAAGGTTTAATCGTCAAGCGATCGAGATACTTATTTTATGACAGAAATTAATCTGCAGACGATATAATTCATTTCACAGAATTAAAAATCATCAACATCTGAATATTTATATAACTAGCTATAGTACGAACGCGTCTCATTTGTCACGTTTGACGTACAATTTTCAACTTATGTTTTTAATTAAATTTAATTCATTAATTAAATTAAATTAATTAATTTTAGTTTTATATTTTCAAATTTTCCATCGTTAATAAAATACTTTTTATTCATCCACTCAAGTTCAAATACATTTTTTTAAACTTGTAGTGGATGACACTTGATGTTAATACAGTTTTTTCAAATATTAATTAATTAATTTAATTTAATTTATATTTTGCCACTTAATATTGTGATTCTGTCATATGTATATACATATTTATATTAATTGTAATTATTTAATAAAAAGTAACTAAAATAAATTTTTTCTTCGTTGACCTAGGTAGGAATTGACTTAATTTTTTTTTTTTTAAATATTACTTGTATTGTATAATTATTCTATTGTTATCACAATAATGTCCATATTCAGTTTTTTTTTCTTTTTTAACAAAAATTGTGTATTTAGATTTTATGTAATAAGTGTAATACCATTCTCCATAACTATTGTGATATTAGTGTACGATTTTATAATTATCTTTTTTATTGCACTTCTATTGATTTTTTTATGTTATCGATAGTTTAAAAGATTTATTTAAAAATGCTTGTTCGTGATATTTTAAGATTGTTATCGAAGCTTCGGCGCTGCTGCCTCGAAATCTCATCAATATAAATAGCACTGACTTAAATAAAAATTTCGCAAATGTCATCGGTATAAAAGAGTGGCCCATTAAAATCCATATCTTAAATCTCATAGTGTTGTTCATTACACTGCTGATTTTACAATGATATACAATTCGTTTAAAAAATTCCATCTGAGAAAATAGATTAATATCAGTCATACATTTCTATATGCAAAAAAATGGAACAATTTCGTGCTCCATATGTTTCCCCTCTCCTCTTTTTTATGTTCTTTTCATATAGCCCATCACATGTTTCAATTTCACAGCTGGCTATGTTACCATGACAACGACCAAATGCATTTCATCTTTCACCTGCTCTCTGACGTCACCGACAGATGGCGCTGGTCGACTACCTTTGTATTCTGATCCCAGAATGTCAAATGCTGTGTTTAAAAAAGAATTTCTCTGGAATCAGCTGTTATCACCGTCGCGTCGCCAAGTGCTAATGATTAATTAACCAAAACTTGTTCAACTGAACATTTGTAACATTTTTGTTCCCTCCTCTGCGATAATGGGAAATGTTTAAATTTTATTTTTGGTTATTTAGCAGCACTCCACATTTTATGGACTCTCTTTCGAACATTTTACTATGAGAGGGGGACCAAATAAAACATCATCCTGTAATTGTACTTACTGTAAAAATTTCATTTCGTGTGTTGATATGGATATGATCGTTTTACAGAACTGTTTTAGGAAGCCGAAATGGGACATTTTCGTTAATGTGTAAATTTTAATTCATCGATAAAAATATTAACAAAAAGTATTTTAAACTGTTTCAAAAAAGCTTTTTAATTTTTAAAAACTTGTAAATATTTTTCTATTTCCATGAGATGTCTTGCATGCAATTATTTGTACAATTAGTGTAGAGATGAGTTTTCATGTTGTTTTGTACAAAATTAATTTTTTTAAATTATTTCCTTCATTTTATAATTATGTTAAATAATTTGTGCAGAGATTCTCCTTTTAAAAACTGCATGAGGAAAACAACAGGAATAGGGACGGGGAGAAAAAGATTTGATCTTAACTCCTAAAAAAAATATATGCATATTCATAAGAGCTCTTAATGATTTCCTCCCCCCCCCCCCCCCCCCCACACACACACACTCACCTGTATTGTAATCTTGTGTTATCAGTTAATCTTTTGAAAAAAAGTAATGGCCTCAAAAGTAAAGTATTAAGGATATATTATGTTACACTTAAAACTAGTGTTTATGTTGGTTTCTTCCTTAAATACATTTATTTGCGTTTGATTGGACACTTTAAAATCTATCTTCAATGTTCTGTAAAATCTACTTAAATTAACGGAGATAAATTTGCATAGACGGTTAATAATATACTCATTACTTTGTTTTCACTTTCCAGACACCTATAGGGTAAGGAAAGCATTGTAATCATGATAAAAACTCAATTATGGAAATGTTGGTATATCTTTATAGTTTGAAGTCCTCAGAATCTACTTTTGCTATTTTTATAATGATTCCGTACACTGCAAAAAATAATTGTTGATTTTGCAGTATAAAACTGGCACCCCAGCTGCCAGTATTATACCGTAAAATTAACAGTATTAAACAGTAAAATAAGCAGTAATACGCTGCCGTGCAAGCAGTAATACGCATACCGCGCATGCGCGGTAGCGTATTACTGCTTATTTTACTGTTTAATACTGTTAATTTTACGGTATAATACTGGCAGCTGGGGTGCCAGTTTTATACTGCAAAATCAACAATTATTTTTTGCAGTGTATGTATGTGTGTGTGTTGGTATCTTTGTACCTTTTCAAGTTCTCAGAATCCGTTTTTAGAGTTTTTACATTGTTACTGTATGTATGTGAGTGAACACGATATCGTTCAAACTGCGCTTTCGATTGAGCATCCATTTGGCGAATATGCTATATAGGCCACTAGACGAATATGCCACTGTCGCAAGAACTGTATTCATTTTTGTACCCCTCAAAAGATGATCATTACTCTGTCGTAAATCATCGTATAAAAATGTGACTGGTACCAACCGATAAGTGATAGCATCTGCTAATTACTGCTATAGTTACATTATGCTTCGGCGATCGTCTACATATTGATATTGTGAAAACGTTTAAAATTTTCAATACTAGCACCTAATTTTGACATGATATTTGGTTTCTTCGGTAAACTTTACTTTCGGATATCAAACGAGAAGTTATTTGGTCAAGCAGTTTAGGAATTATGCAGGTTTTGAACTCCAAATGTTAAATTCATTATGAATTGCTGGAAAACAGATTACAATGTGTGTAGTTTTTGTAAGCATAACTCAAACTCTACATGACCTAATGAGTTCTAATTTTGGATTTGCATATTTAAATTGATTTCTGTTTATATATATACTAGGGGGCTCAGCCCCCTACTCGCTAACGCTCGCCAACCCCCCGTGAATTGCAAAGCAATTCACATTGAGACCGCTACGCGGTCACAGCTCGCTTCGCTCGTTCGCCCCTTTTTTTCAGCAATTCTAGCCGGAATGAGTTCTACCATAAAACATTTGAACATATGAAATTGACAATTTTTTTTAATGTAAAAAAGTAATTCTCCGTTGAAAACATAACTGAAAATGTATTTAGTTGGCGCTACCAATGAGCATATAAATCTTTTAAATACTATGAAAAAAGGATGTTTTGTACAGCACGACTTAAATTCATTAGAAAAAAAAAAAGCTACGTAGAAATTATTTTTTACTGATGGCGCCAGGTGCAATCTACAAAGTTAATTTTTTTCTTCTCCGACTTTTGAGTGAGTGAAATTCGTAAATGAATTCTGAATAAGAGTTGAGAATTCATTTGAAATTAACGATATTGCACAGCACGACTTAAATTCATTAGAAAAAAAAAACTACATAGAAATTATTTTTTACTTCCTCAATACATCAACAGATGGCGCCAGGTGCAATCTACAAAGTTGATTTTTTTCTTCTCCGATTTTTGAGTGAGTGAAATTCGTAAATGAATTCTGAATAAGAGTTGAGAATTCATTTGAAAGTAACGATATTGCTCATAATTAAAATGAGGAATCATCTCAGACGCTTTGGATTACGTACATGTTATTTTATTTTTAATAATTGCTAGTTTGAGGTTTGAGCTTCGTTCTATGGTTTCAATGCTCTCACACTGACGGCCATATTGGAGGTGGAGCTAATCTAACACAATCTAGTCTGTTCATTGGCCTGAGCTCTGGAAACTACGGTTGTTGCCAAACCATAAGTTACAAATTCAGCCCTATTTTCGCGCCACGCAAGACAAATATATATATAGATATATACATATTTGCAACGATTAAAAACGAATTTAACATTAGGAGTTCAGAACTTTAAACCTGCATTCTTAAATTACTTGACGAAATGACTTGCCATTTGGTCTAAAGTAAAATTTACTAAAAAATCTACATACGATGTCAAAATTGGGTGTTAGTATTGAAATTTTTCAAGTTTGGTACTAAGCAAAATTTAAATGTAGCATTAATTAATAGACGTTATTACTGTTCGATTGGTATCAATCGCATTTTTATAAGATGATTTTCTGCAGAGTAATGATTTTCGTTTGGATTTTTGGGGTGTTTACTGTATACAAATCGGACAACGGGTTTGGTATCTAAACCATTTTGCGTTACACTTAACTGGTAAGAACTGCTTTACCGTATTTTTCAATATTTCCATAATAGCTGTATTTCGGCATCTATAGGATGGGATTTTATCAGATATCATATTCAGTTAGACCTTGGCACATAGTTTCTGATAAGGTTTTGCATATATAACCCAATAGGTGTCGCTGCTGTGCTCCATTATTCACGATTTGCATGATATCTATATCTTGACATCTATAGAAAGGAATTTCTTACTCAGTTATACCTTGACATAAAGGGATACTGATTAAGCTTAGGTGTATCTTGCTCAACAAGTGGCGCGGTGCTATGATATGCTTTCTAAGATTTCTGTCATAGTTATATCAACATCTATGGTAACAAATTTAGGTACTTCTCTATTATCCCGTTGACCACTTTTCATAACAAAAAATTATCGCCAAACTGTAACGCAAAATAAACGGGAGAACGTTGCCATTGGAATATCAAAATAAATAAATAAAATATAAGAGTTTAAGGATACAATTGTTATTTTTATAAATGAAATAACTTATAAATCAGTAAAACATAATGAAAAATACACGCAAATGTCGAATTAAAAACCACTTGATGACATAACAAACTGTAACAACTGTAAATTTATGTAACACTGTAACTCCCAGTTAAATGTAAAAAAAAAAAAACAAAAAAAAAACATCAAATTTCGTAATTGTGGTGTATAATAATTCTATTTAATACTTTCAGGGGCAAACTACTTCAGCTGCTAAAATGTTGAAATAATTGAATGACACCAGAATTTACGATCAAATTTATTTGAAAATCGCGCCAGCAAAATTTTATTTAAAAATTCTGTGTGCCATTTGGCATTTTGGAATTAAAATTAAACGTTCGCGCCATGCAAATACGTTCCTTGAAAGGGTTAAGACGATTATAAAAAAATATATATATTCTTCCCCGCTCAGCAACGTGAAACTATCTGACACAACTCATTTTTATACGTAAAAACATGAAATTGGCAGGCATGACTATTAATCCTTTCAGAGGCAAAGTAATTCTGCTGCTAAAATGTTGAAATAATTGAATGATACCAGAATTTACGAAGAAAATTAATTGAAAATAATTAAAAACTTTGTTCAGCAAAATTTTATTAAAAAATTATGAGTGCCATTTGGCAGTTTGCAATAAGTTTAAATGAAATACAAAGGATGTGAATAATCACTTTACTAAACAGCGTACAGCCGATAGAATAAAAAAATGTCCAGACCGGGGATCGATGTCGGATCTCTTGGTATAGCGCACCAAGTGCTTTACCATTTAAGCCATCCGGACGACATCCAGTCTAGCATTCTCTCACTCTTATATGGCAAGGCTACAAACACGCAGCGCAAGATGGAACGTCAATCATGAGCACAACACCGTTGGCATACATGAGACAAATTAAACCCAGTATCGGTGTAATTAACATTATCGGTGTAATCGGTACTAATTAATTTCATCTCTGTTAAAAAATTAATTAGTATATAAGTTTAAATGTTCGCGCTATCCAAACACCTCCCTTGAAAGGATTAAAAATGTTTTATGTTCTTCGTGATATCTAAGTAATATTTTTACTCTTGGTAATAAGTCACTTTCTTTTTTAAATCGTAATTCGTGTTTCGTAAAGAAAAAGAAAAAAAAAACAACACATAAACCCATAAAAATCGGATTTTGTTGTCTAGTTACAGATTATCTCCGAGACGTTCATTATTATATTTATGTAAGAAGCTAATTTCTTTCCACAATATTAGTCGCGTCCGTCTTCTTCGGAAGTTGTCATTCATCCAATCCAAGGTTGCGTCGATGCCGATATGGAAGAGTTTTGCGTCAGAAAGAAAAAAAAGATGAGGGATGAAAAAGGAGCATCCTGTCTGGTGGTGGAGAGGAAAGACAACAAGGCTGGGTTACCAGTTCATGGCGAGAAAGCGCCCGCTTTAGTTTTATTTCGACGCCAGTACGTTTTCAAATCATCCTTGACAAAAATTTTAATTTTTTTTAAAAAACTGAATGACATTTTTGAAAAATATATTAATAATTCAGCAAGATTAAAAATTGTCTTGTGTTGGTAGAACTTAATAGTTATAAATATCAATTTATAATTCGGAAGACCCCCCCCCCCCCCATGCCCTACTCGATCTTTATTATTAATTATAATATTTACTGGTTCTTCGGAAATTGTTTGGGAAATTTTTAAATAGATAAATAGGTTTAATCAGCCTGTAAAATACTTTAAGAACACTGTTTTCGTTATTTATTTATTTATTTATTTATTTAACTTGGTTCGTGTATGTAAAGATGGAATTTTGTATTCGATTTTTCACTCACTTCCTAATGTGCTAGTATTATAAAAGTTATGTACACGGGTGGTTTCCAATGACAATACAACTTTTTTTTTTTTTCTTAATTATAAATTAATTTTAAAAGATTTTTTTCGTTAGCCGGGCGCAGGTGATAAATCGCATAATGTTCTTGGTTGTAACTGTGTATACGAATTGCAACAACTACAATGGAGTTAATTATGCATCAAACCACGCTCCCTAAAATATTCAAACTGCCTGTGAAACTGTAACAATGAAATAAATATTTTAAACACTAAAAAGTAGAAAATAAAATATTAAAGAGTATAATAATTAAAAAACGCTTTTATTAATTGATAATTAAATATTCATTAAATTGTGATTATACGTTGAGAAAACAATTTAGAAATTTTGAATATATAGTTTAAATAATGCTTTTTTTATATTCCCGTATCTTAAAAAAAGAAACGGAGCAAGAATTATATATATTTTTAATACATTGATTAGTTCACGCTTTTAAGCGTAAATCAAAGCGGTGAACTTTCCATAATCGGGGCCATGTCAAATTAAGGTATTGTAAAGGAAATTGTTTGAGAAAACATGAATTGTAGTTTAGGCATAAATTTTAATATAAACGTTGAATCCTTCTAAAAATAAAAAAATGTTTTATAAAACTATTTTTACTTTTATACTTTATTTAAATTTTATGAAACAACATATAGACTTAGTTACAATGAACCATGGTCCAAAATAATGCGTGTAAATAAACTTTCTTAGAATATTTCAGAAAATGTAGAGTTACGAGTTGCCTCGTCCGTTACCATAGGTCTATAAAATCATTACCGTGATTTCTAAATATGGTAAAAAGAAAAAAAAGTAATGGCACACACACACACACAATTATTATCAATAGACATATTAAATGCTTTTCTTCACGTACTTAATAAAAGGAAAATTTTCATTCCAAAATTCTGGTGCCACTGTGGCATTAGGGATTAAAATTAGGTCGTCCAAAAATGAACCACCGCCCTTGAAAGGGTTAAACTTTTTTCGGAGCACAAAGGGCTAAGAGGCTACTTCACTCAGGCGAAAACACCCGCTCGCTAATGTTAACCCTATGGGAGAAATAATTTGCGATACCTCGTTCGCATTTCAATATTTTTAAATGATTTTGCATTGGATAGCTGAGGTCAGTCTCTGTGCACCCTCCTTTTTACTTTTTCAATTTTTATTTACGAGTTTCTTTAATTATGATATTTTCACTTTTGGAACCAGTTTCGAAAGTGAAAGTATCCTCAACTAAAAAAAAACTGCAGCAAAAATCGAAAAAGTACAAAGGAGCGTGCATAGAGATTGGCCTCAGCTATCCAATGCAAAATCATTTAAAAATATTGAAATGCAAACTAGATATCGTTAATTATTTCCCCCATAGGATTAACATTAGCGAACGGGTGTTTTCGCCTGAGTGAAGTAGCCTCTTAAGGGCCATGGATAAAAAGCATAAATGGCTAGTTTGTGAGCACTGTGAGTATTTGAACCGTAGGCACCCGAGTTCTTTGACGTCTTTTGTGGCTCACCGTCAAAAGAGATATCAAAGAAAAAATGTAAAATACCCGCTTACTTTTAATATTAGTAGAACTTGCGCTTTGAAAGTTAAAAAAAATATAAGCTCTTTAATAATCGTAAGCAACGACGTCGTAATTAAATACGGACAACAAAGGCAGGCGCCAGGAGCGTATTTATCAGGAGGAAGGGGAGTAATTATGTAAAGGGGTGCTTTGGTAGCGATCCAAGTTACAATGTTGATAACCTGAGCCTTTTGGTTTTTTTTTTTTTTTTTTTTTTTTGATAAGAATGTATATATGATACCAGGCGCCTCTATGAGGGGTGCTTGTACTCTTTATAGGCACCCGAGTTCTTAGACGCACTCCTCGACAATGGAAAAACGACAAATTCCATTCTGTGCTAAGTGCGTTTTTAATATAATCAATTCTAAAACGGATGCTTTCCTTCCTTCCTGCACAATGGCATTGAATCAAAAAGAGAGGCGAGAAAAAAGCTGCCATTTCGAGATTAGTTGTTTCCGGATATGAAGTTGTCCCTCCAGTTTAGCAAGAGAGGGGAAAAAAAAGTGGATAAGTGTGGTAGAAGATCGTACAAAGAGTTTCGTTTAATAATCCTTTCAAAACATCTTATCCTTTAATTAATAAATCCAAATCATTAATTTATAATTATCCTTATTATTTATCAATACACTTCATCAGTAAGAACATAGATGGCAGCACTATTAAATTTAATAATAAAATGATAACAAGGATACTCCGTTTTTTAAATCAAATTATAAATATTCAAGAACTGCTTTTCAGACAATTGTAACAGCACATGTCTGTATATCTGACAAGCATATTAAATTACATGAATCAATTTTAGCTTGAAACAAAGAAACAAACAAACAAAACCCTTAAAAGTGGGGGGGGGGGGGGATACGAAAATTTTTTTTAATTGAATCCATCGGACAATGAAATGTAAAAATCAAAAATTTCAACTTCCTTCGTCAAGAATAGAACCCGGAACATTTGGTTTAGAGGGAAAACGCGCTACCACTGAACCATGAGACTGAAATGAAGGTTCTGTTTTAAAATCTAAGAAAATCGCAGAAATGGTCGGATCCCATTAAATTAATTCATTTAATTAAAATAATATGACTTTTTAAAAATCTTATGATTTGTCGTGTGACAGGATATATTTAGCTATAAGTATGCACATTTCAAGTAACTGATACAATTTCTGTGTGAGAACTCTGCGAGAGACAGACAAACAGAGGAGTGAGACAAATAAGGGTTTCGTCGGATGAACGAAACCCCAATTACCTCACTCTTAATTATATATTATATTATAACTCCCAATTACCTCACTCTCCATACAGTAAAATTACTGGTTATAATTTTATTAGATGTTTTCATTTTTACTCTCCGTACTATGTTATAAACAAAGATATAGACAGATTTAATGAAAATTTTCAACTCATTATTATACAATGCGTGAAACTTTACATGCCTTCTCGAACCAAAATAAGTATAATGTATCTAATGTATGGCTCTAAATATAGAACAACGTATCTAACACGTGATGCATTTCAAAGTCTATGGACAACGCCGCATCAAATCCATTTAACACCGAGGAATTGTTTGTTTTTCTAATGATCACCGATGCACATCATTAACGATAACTGGCGGTGCCGATGAAGTGTTCAAAAAAGGTTGGTGCCTTTTCGTGACTCTTCCATGGATTGAAAATAACAATCGGTTAGTTGTTTTCGGAGTGCTGCGGTCTAATTTACTTCACGTGGAACCTTTTGCATCTTGACAGGTAAGAGCTGCCTAAACAAACAAGTAAACCAAAAATGCGAAGACACGATTGAAATGCGTCGTTCTTATGTTGGGTCCAGATAGCATACCACTTCCTGCACTGGTTGTTTTGTAGTACAAGAGATTTAAACAGGATTCCTTTTTACCTTTCATTTTTGTCCATAGTGTATGCTTACTTTTAATGGATAGATACAGATAAACCCCTCTCTCGCCACACATATCTCATTAGTTCAATGTTTGTAAGAGCTTCGGAATCTACATTAAGTTGAAGGTTCCAGTCTGTTTAAGGCCTCTCAAGAAAACACAGTTGAGGATCTACGTATCCTACCTGATCTGCAGCATCCACCCCCCCCCCCCCCTCTTTCTCTAGGTGTGTGTGTGTGTGTGTATGCAGGGATCTGTTATTTTCTATACCGAATTCATGCCATAGTAAACCTCAATAACATATATCAATTGCATAGCAATATAGGTATATTTACGCAATTTAGATCACGGAAAATAAACCGAATTCTTAAACATTTTGCAACTTTGTTGGAAAGTGTTAAAAAGTGAAATCGGGCTTCTCACAAAGGTCCACAAAGGACCTTTTGTCTAGTTACGAGAAAAACTAAACCAGGACATGGGACAAATTCTAATAAGAAAAAAAAAAAAGAAAAAAAAAAAAAAAAAAACTAATAAAATTACTGATTTGCAGTTTTTTTCATTTCTGTAATTACTAATTATAATTTTATAAATTAAAACGTAAAAACACAGATTGTGTCAGTAATTAGAGGGATAATTGTTTTGGTAACCTACAATTATTGGTAGCTAAACAGTATTTTGACGCAAGAAAAAATAAATCTTAAAAGTCCGATTTAAATTTATAAAAATCTAATTTTAGTTTTTTAATAACGCTTATTTTTAAAAAAGCATATTTTTTTACATCCTAGTCTGACCAGACTTCTTCTGTGAATGTGTGTGAGAGAGAGGATATGCGAAAGAAAAAAAGAAGAAAGTGCATACATTTTAAGTTCAAATTTCTCTCTTGTTTGATTACACCTCCTCGGCCACCCCTTTCCATCCAGTAGAAGGAAATTATAGAAGGAGCAGATCCATTATCATGTCGTTTCAGTTCCTTCTCTTACATTGTTCCACGGTTCTCATTAAAGTCAGGGACGCACGTGTGTTGTAAATATATACATACCCTGTTTTCATCCAGGCTGAAACTATTATATCGCCCAAGCCTTAATGGGATATCGTGATTTCGGTAATATTGAATCGCGAAACGCGATCCCCGACCGGACCGGAAGAAGCATTGTCCTTCAATATACGATTTTTGTATCGTGTTAACGATTCTTTTCCAATAACATATTTAGCATTCTTTTGAGGCCTTTACTTGAACAGTCACGTAGGAAAACATGACCAGGAGTTCAACGCTTTTGTGTGAATATTTTAATCGGAAATGTTTCGTAATCTAACACTTCATGGAGAGGGTTAAAACGTTACCGTTCCGTCTCGTCTTGGAAAATAAGAGACGATGAAAGCAATGTGAGATTCTATGTTGTGATTTTATTATAAGAAAACGTTAAAATGGATTAAATAAAGGGAGATACATTATTTTTTGCTTTCATAAAATTAAAGTTTAATGTTTGTCTGAAAACTTTATTTTTTGGCATGAAGGGCGCCTCGGAGCGAAAACAGGTTCATATTTCTATGTATGTCCGGATTTGGTCCGATCATACACATGTATGGTAATTGAAACGTCTGTTTATACGTTGTAGTTTTAAGGTGGGGGGGGGGGGAGTATTGAAATATAAGAAGTAACGGGATTCGAATTATGATTAGCACTTGATGTCCATACTTGTTTTATAGTTTATTTTAAGGCTGTTCTCAAATCCAAACTGGCTACTTTATGACAAATTTTTTAATTCATTTTTCTTCGCAAATGTATCAATCAAATTGGTAGGTGTTCTTATTAAGAAACTTTGTAATCGAAAGATGTTTTCCCTTATTTTGGTAAAGGCAGAAGATCTTTCAGAAAATACTGTCAAAGTCGGCGTTTCGAACCGAATTTCCGACGCCGCAGTACAAGTAAAGTGGAAAACGTGTTGTCACGTGACAGAATCGCTTATAACTCGAGAAGTTATGTATTTATTTAAAAAAATGGAAAACTCATTTCGATTCTAAAATCGCTTTAATAGTCAGGCATGCCAATTTTATGTCTTTGCGTTTAAAAAAATGTGTCAAAGTTTATCGTTGTTGAGCAGGTCATTTGAGAGCGACCTTAAGCTGGTGGTCGTGATCTGTACTGTACTGGTGTCCAAAACATGACTATAAATTTTCAAAACAAACCAATCTACCAACCTTATTTGATGCTGCTAACTATATACCCGTGAAACATGTTATATCAGAAAATCTCATTTTATCAATATTTTACTAAATGGAAGTATACATACTATCAGAAACAAAAAGATCTTTTAGGCAAAAATCTTTTGAAGAATTGATTTGTTTGTTGTTACTTTAGACAGAGATCATTCCAGAAACAAGATTCTAATCTACTCTCATCTCATTCAAAGAATGTAAAACTTGCCAGCTCTAATTGCTCTGACTTCGATTTTATCCTTGATAGTAAAAAAGTAGTATATCTGGTTGTGGAAATAATAATAATAATAAAGTTCCATCAATCACGATGTTTTCGGCAAATTATTACGTAGTCATAATTCGCGCATGCGTTCTGATATTTTATGAATAATTCATGAAGGGCGTGATGATCTTGACCTTGAATTGTGATTAAAATTTCGAGACGCATTGTGTTCTTTGATCTGTCTCGATTCATTGTTTCTGCTGCCATATTTTTAGAGTTTAGTTGTTTTGTTTTTCAAGGGAAGATAGAAAAAAGGTTCGAATACTATCGCAATCGGGGATTTCCTTCGTAATTGGCCAGAGGGCGTCGCCTTCCATATTTTGTTCCGGTTTTCATTTCTGTGTGGTATAAAATAGCTGTATGATGACATTAAAAAAATACATAAAAAGTTCGCAGTTATTAATAAATAAAAATATATTTGATTAAATATAAAATAACGTCATTAACTTCAGCGGTTTGTAAAAGAAAAAAAAAAGGTGGCTAGAGTTTGCCTATCATGATCTTGAAAATAAAGGTTATTTAAAAATCCTTTTTACTTTCTTCTATATACATGAAGAAAGTATTGGAATCGCGAATACTTTCGACTTCTCTTTTTGGTGGATTTATACATTTTGGGATGTCTTGAACACTATTTGACTATTTTTGGAAAATCTCTGTATGTGACACAAATTTTGTAGTCGCTGTATCTCAAGAACTAATGGACGGAATTTAATCAAACTTCAGATTCAGTTAGACATTGACATAAATTAGTGCTCATTAGATTTGGGTGTATATTGGCCAACAGGTGGCGCTGCTATGCTGCTTTTTTCACAATTTTCGTGATGGCTATATCTCAGGCACTAATTCACGGAGTTGCATCAAATTTTATATTCTGTTCGATCTTGACACAAATGGATGCGAATTAGATTTGGGTGTATAGCGCCCAACAGGTGGCGCTGCTATTATGTATTTTTCACGATTTCAGCAATAGCTAAATCACAAGAACTAATCCACGGAATATAATCAAACTTCATACTCTGTTTAGACTTTGACATAAGTTGATGCCGCTTAAGGTGCCGATTAAGTTTTGGTGTTTATCGCCCAATAGGTGGCGCTGCTATGTTGAATTTTTCACGATTATAGCTATACCTCAAGAATTAATGCGCGGAATAGCATCAAACTGCACATTGTGTTAGATCTTGACATAAATAGATACTGATTCGATTTTGATCACTGAACAGGTGGCCTGCTATCCTATACATGGGACGCTGTTGTTCTGTTCTTCTTTTGTAACTCCGTGTTGAATCGAAAAAATGTAATATGCTTTATATTTATAGTTGTTGATACTATTATAAATTAATATATTGGGAATAGTATAAAAGAAAGTTTTGTGATGGCTACGGCATACTAGTTTTATAGTATGATTACAGTTATGAACAAGTTGGAAATTGTACGTCAAATGTGACAAATGAGGTGTGTTCGTACTATAACTAGTTTCAGGGAAATGAATTATATTGTCTGTTATTATATGATGAGTAATTTCCGTAATAATATAAGTAGATTTTAAGTTGGCAACATTTTATATTTTGTTGACATTTACTGAAAATTCTAATAGAAAACTTGAGCCTAGGTTTGAAGATTTCAGAACTTCAAATCCATATTTAGACTCTTTTTCCATTTAATATCTGTTTTATTTTCCTGATTCCGAAAATGCAAATTTTGTGAAAATTGGACGGTGTGTTAATTTTGGCGAAAAACTAAAAGATTTGTTAACAGCCTATATTGTTGTTATTTTAACAAAGCTTTTAATACTAACATTATGCATGAAACAAATGACAATAAATGTTGCTTTCAACAATCGACCAGGATCTTGCAATTAAAAGTGTAAACAAATGAAAATATCCCAGTTTATCGTACAAAAAATGTTTTTTGTACGGTAAACAAATAATCGATATTGGAAATAATGAGATTAAAAATTAATATTGACATGGTGTATTTATTAATCTATAGTTAATGTTCGCCATTATTTGGATAAAACCTAACTGTTACCCCCACCCCCACCCCCCCCACCCCCCCCCCAAAAAAAAAAAAAAAAAAAAAATCTGCAGTGCTAAATCACATCTATCTATCTATATAAAATGCTAAGGTACGTAGCGCCGAAAAAGCGGTTATTTCTCTTTTGCCGATGTCAACGAGTGATTTGTTTAGAAAATCAAACCTGCTAAACATAACTTTAGCCTGCTTCGTTATTTGTTGTATTAAGAAAAAGTATTGGAGGTATCGATTCGAAGCTCACAGTATATGTGTAGTTTATTTTTCTGATTACGAAAATGCTAATTTTGTGAAAATCGGACGGTAACTTTTCTTAATTTTGGTAACAAACTGACCCGCCGTGAATCAAATGACCCAGACATTTGAAGGGGTCGTATTGAATTTACTATATCGCTTCGGGATCAGTCTCTCCATTTACTTTCCGATAGACGAAAAGGTTACCAGAGGAAGGGTTTCGTGCAGCGATTTTTAGTGTTTTCCCGTTTCGTACTATTTTTTTAACGGGAGCGGGCAACCCCCGCCGGATCAACTATAAGTTTTAGTTACTACTATAAAAAAGAGATGAGTAATCTCTATCGAAATTTGGGGAGACAGCTGCAGTGTGAAGCGACGAGGGATTTGTTGCATTCTTATATTTAGAAAGCGACAAAAAAGCACGGTAACAAAATTCTTTAAAAAAAAGTGTACTCGGAGGTATTTACAAGAATTTGCATATCGCCCAGTGTGAGTATCTACATAATAGCAGAGATTAAGTCTTCGGAAAATATTACCCGTATGAATGTAGCATGTATTTCAATTACTTACCGGCATCATATGTGTTACAAGAATGTGTTATTAGCAGCAGTAAATATTTTTTTGGTGGAATATGATAATGACTTTAATAACAGTGATCCTGCTGGTAGTATCGCGTGCAATGTCTTATGATATTATCACTTATATCATCCAAAACCTGTCCTTGGTTTTTAAAAAAACTCTGATTGTATGGTAAAATATAATGTATTTAAATTATGCTTCAATAAATGACGCAAATACGAATAGCCGTAAAAATATGTATTTTTTTTTCTTTTCACTATTTTTTCCGAACTATATTCATATGTTTTTGTTGTTATTTTGAAAAGTTTTTTTTTAATTATTTATACCTAATGTTTTTTTTTTCTCTTTTAGGTAAGTGATATTTCTATTGCATTTATTTGTGGAAAAAATTTCTTAGTTGAGTATATTTTTATTCTCGATTAAATATTGGTGCATGTCAGTTAATATCATATTTCTATCAGGTATGTTAATTTTTATACCTATTTTTCTTTGTGTTATTCAGTTTTATTATGAATTTTCATCAGGGTTGGCAAGTTTCTGCGGGATTACGACAATTTCACGTATATTATCAATCAGTGGTGTGAAAGGGTGCGTCAACTACCTCTTTAACCACAAGGCTGCCAGTAACTCTTAAGCGGACTGAACTATTTGCATTTACGCAAATTTCTTGGTTGAGATAGTCCCTTCAGAGTTGCAGAGCAATGATACACATGTATATACATAATATACATGTATACCACATGTTCTTCATCTTTAGAAACTAAAAATGATTATTTTAACTTCCGTAAAAGGCACTTGCACACCTGCACTCTTTCTCTGTTTTGTTAAAATATTTCCTTTTTTAGAAAGCTTCTATAACGTTATCTTTTAAACATGAGTACTGAAATAGGAACAAATTCTATTTGAGACGAAATTGTTAAATTTTAAACTATTATATTAAGACTATTTTTTAAACATTATTATTAAAAGTAAATGAACTTAGGATTTATTATTAAGCTTGAGTGTTGGATATTGTTTCTTGAAAACACTTACACCCGAAATAGCTGATAAATTTTCAACTAAAGCGTTAATGCCTTTTAAGATTTAACACCGTTTTCACACATCTAATTAATGCCCAGTTTTTTTTTTTTTTTTTTTTTTTTTTTTTTTGCTCTTATATCTTATGTTTTTAAATAATGTAGAATGTATTTCTCACACCATCATTGAAGATTTATTAGGATAATAATAAAAACATTTTCTTTTATTATTAATTAAAGGACATGTTTTGTGCTAATACTAACCTAGAATGGATTTATGAAGACTGAATATCATTGCATCAATGAATCATTACGGATTGCATCAAAGATCTTTTTGTAAAAAAATTTCAATTTTTTTTTTTTTTTAGTCTGGTGTTCAAGTAATTCCACAGGCATTTTTACCTTAAAACATTTGTTTGAGGGAGAAGAGTCAAGGGATAATATACTACACATGAATCTGGAAAGGTGTGAATCAATTTCAATCTATTAGGCTAATAAATGGAACATTGACATAGGAATATTGTACAAAGTCGCTTCTAATATATGATTTCATTAAGTATATTTTGGACAAATATTTTTAAAGAAAAAAAAATACAGACTCTGCGTTATATTTCAGACATGCAAGATATTTGGTAAAAAATAAAAATATAATAATAATTAAAAACTAAAACTTAGAAAGCATTAAACTGTATAAACATGCGTAGTTACTTTATCAAGTTGTGAAATTTTAAGTTGAATAAAAAAAGGGTAAAGATAAAATAATTTATGATACTATGAAAATTGATTGTTGAAACTGAAATAAAATCAGTTGACTATGACTACATAGATATTCTTCAAAAATTCTCTCAACGTAGTCATCGTTAAAATTTTTCTCAGATTTTCTGTAAATTAGAATAATATAATTATTGTAAATTATAGTAATGTTTTTATATGACAAGCAATTTCACTTCGAAGTACCAGAAAAATACCACTATTTACCACTTCGAATTATAATGAAAAATTGTTTCACTTCTGTTTGTCAGATTTATGTTCATTCGCACTCTGAATGTCTGAATTTCGGTAAAAATACTTGTGTAATAATGAAATTTGATTGTGTTGTAATGCTCAGATGAGCCGACATATATATGAATCCATTTTTGCTCGCAAACGCATGAGATTGGCAGATGCTGTTATTCAGAAACCATGTTGTTCGGGAACTGAATAGCTTTTCCATTCTTCGTTAAAAATAGAAGGCCTATCAGAAAAACTTGGTGAAAAATTTCGTTTTTAACAGAATTTCTGGATGCGGCAGCCCGATAAAGGTCGTTGTGAGACAACAATTGCTTATAACTCAAGATATTCCTTTCTCGAAAAATGAAAAAATATATATTCGATTTCAAATCACTGAAATGTGCTAGAGTTTTGCATTATTGAATCGGGATTTTTTTTCCCTCCAGAAGCGCCTTAAAAGCAAAGTTCGTGATTTTTTTTATTTAAAAAAAAAAAAAAAAAAAAAAAAAATCGATTTTTTTTTTAAATTCGGATTTTTGTTTTATTTAATTCAGATTATTATTATTATTATTTAAATACACATTTTAAAGTAAAATAACCTCAGAGTAAACATACCTGTATGCTTACTCTGAGAAAATAACCTTTACAAAATCATTAAAATTAAAAACTAAAATAGCTCTTTTAAATTTATTTGAAAAAAAAATACTCATTTACTTGGTTGATTTGAAATATTTTAATCATATGAATAATTAAATATTACAGTTACAAAAAATGGAGCAATAGAAACAGATTTAATTTGAAAAGGTGAATTATCTTTTACTTTTGAAAACATGAAATAAATAAAACGAATTATTTTGTGTTATATGATCACTTGCTTAAACTGCAATTTAACAAATATAATATTCACTTAATGAATTTTGAGAATGTATTATACATACATAAAGATGATCTCTGATGATGATTATATGTTACAAATTTCAATGGATGTGAAAAAAAAATGTATTCTTTGTTATTAAAATATTTGAAAAGAAACCAATTTTCCAGCTGAGTTCCTGAGCAATTACTGAGTTTAGACTGAATCAAAGTTGGATTTATTTAATTTAAATTAAAAAAAAATTAAATCAGGTTTTTTTAAGACTATAAAAACTTTAGTTGTTAATTAGCTTACATTTATAAGTAACTAAAATTTAAATTATTTTTAACAGGAACAAAAAATCATGCGTTAAGCATAGATTATGAAACGCCTTCCAACACAATCAAAATACTTTAACAAAACTTCATAGATTCATAAGGTGAAATGTGATATCAAAGTAAACAATTCTCGAAAACGTATGTCATATTCGAAAACCCAGTTTCAGTAATTAAAATTAATAATTGAAAAATATCTGTTTTTTTTCGTACATGATCAATAGATTTGTATATATGCCACACAATATGCTAAAATTTAGTTCAGTTAGGAAACGCACAGCAAAGCTCAAAAATTCCATTCTTCAATTTCGGTCAATGAAAGATAATGTACTCGACATCTTTTGCGCAGCCCTGTGTATGATCTATAGAATTTATATACACCAAGCAATATGTAGAAAATTAGTTACATTTAAAAAAGCGTGCCACAACGGAAAAAACTCTTCTAGAAATTAATGTTCACAGACAGTACTGTACCGAATTATTTTGTATGTCCCTGTAAATGAACGATAAATGCTATACTCTCTATAATCTATGATAAGCATAAAAATTGTAATATAACTCAGTGATATATATCAATTTCAATATGTTTAGTATCATGAATGAAATCAATAGAAGAATAAGAAATGGATGGAGTGCTTTTGGGAAGAACAATATTATTCTGAAGAGTAACATGCCTCTTTGTTTAAAAAGAAAGGTGTTTAACCAATGTGTTTTGCCTGCACTAACTTATGGAGCAGAAACTTGGACACTAACAAAACGGATGGTACAAAGATTACAAACAACACAGCGAAGTATGGAAAGATGTATGCTAGGCATAACCAGAAGAGACCGAAAGAGAATAACGTGGATAAGAAGCCAGACGAAAGTTTTTGACATCATCGAGAGAATTAAACGGCTAAAATGGAAATGGGCTGGGCACATTGCAAGAAGACAAGACAATAGATGGAGCACAAACACCCTACAGTGGTATCCCAGAGATGTAAAACGACCAAGAAGACGACCTCAAGTAAGATGGAGTGACGAAATCAGAAAAGTGGCCGGTGTTAATTGGATGACTAAAGCACTAGACAGGCAACAATGGAAAAATCTGGGGGAGACCTACATCCAGCAGTGGATTGAAAACGGTTGATGATGATGATGATGATTAACATCATTAAAATACACCGCAAACAATTTTGCCTCATTCGACCCTATGCGATTTCGACCGTAATGTAAAAGAATTCTTTTGAGTGTGCCTGTAAATGAACTATAAGTGCTACATACTTCATTTTCAATACCGAACATGCCATAGTTGACCTCAATGACATATATCAGTTGCGGGGAAATCCGAGTATATTTACGAAAGTTAGAGCTCGGACGGACAGACAAACCGAATGAATAAACACTTTTCAACTTTGTTGGAAAATGTTAAAAATATACATAAAAACATTTCAGACTATTACAAGCCATGAAATCCTTTTATTTTCCAAACCTTTGCATAAATAAACTTACATCAGAATATTGAACCACTTGTTTATTTACATGTGGAAGTAATACATGTGGAAGTCTACATAAATTTATTTAAAAAAACTTTTGAATGGCCTATATTTATTTATTCTAATGTTTCCCATAGCCTCACAGAATGTCTCCCTGTTTTCGTATTAAAAAAATTACATAAGATTTAGATGTTTTTTAATAGATAAATATTCATTAATCTTCTAACGTTTTTCACCTAAGATTCTTTATTTTTAAATTGGGATTTTTATTTTAAAGTGTAATGTTTGATTTAAATAAAATTAAAAATCATGGATTTTGAGTTCTCAGTCTCTCCGTTTCCTTAAATTTACAAACTTTTTATTACTATTATTTTTTTTCAAAACATAATATTTATTACAAAATATCTTGATCTAAATTTGAAATAAAATTTTTACTAAAGTTATTTTACATCAATGATTAAAAAAAAAAAAAAAAAAAAAAAAAAAAAAATCATCTTAATCTTAATCATCTTGATCTTAAAATCAATCTGATTTAAATCAACAAACCCTGCTTAAAAGTGGTGTGAATTTGTTTCCCAGATTCAATTTAAAAATCGAATACATTATTTTTTTTTATGAATTGTTATATTTTACGTGCATTTTGAAGAGGTTATGCTTTTTACAATTAAATTAAGTAAGCTAAATTAAATACTAAAACCAGTGAAACAGAACGTATGTAAAGCGGAAAACTTTTTTAAACGGAAAATTTCATGGTCTCGGTGAAAATAATATAAACTATAAGGAATAGTGTACCTGCTAAGATGAAAACCTGTCTATAGTGGAATTTTATTCGGTATCTTGTGAGTTCGTCTTAAAAGATTTTACTGTTTAAGAGTTTTAAAATTATAAATATGCCTGAAAGAAGAGAAAAAAAAACACATTTTAACATAGCTAAAAACTTTTTACTTCAGTTTGTCTGTCTGCCTGTGCTTCTATTTTCGTAAATATGATTGGATATTCACAAAATTCATGCTCTGATAATGAGGTTTACTATACCATTCTTCGCTATTGAAAATGAAATGTATTTTAAAACATTTATTATTATTTTAAACGGGACATAGGAAAGAATACCAATACATTATCGTTTATAGGTGGTTTTACCATTTTTTCCAGAAAAAGACAGAAAACAGAACAAAAACAGAAAACAAATATATGCAATGTACTGTGTGCAGTATTTATATGTCCTAGAAAATACCTCATAATTTTTTTTAAATAATACAGTGAGCAAAGCCTTTGTTTTATATGTTACATCATATATACACAGATTTTTTTTTTTTTTTTTTGTTTAATTTTGTTAATGTTAATTTTGTATTTCTATATTTCCTATTAGGATAAAGTATATTAACATTACATTCATCTTTTTTACTGATTTGTTTTAATAATTATTATTTTTTGATGATTTATATGAAAGATTATAGTTGTTTTTGCTTATGATATATATATATAGTACATTAATTAATTTTATTATCTAAAATCCCCACCCCGCATTTTTTTTTTTTTTTTTTTTTTTAATAGAACTGAAAATGAAACAATTTTCAGCAATTTAAAAGCAAAAATTTTTTTAATGATTATTTATTATTATTGTTTTAAATCAGTTTCGCGCATTGTTTTGTTTTTATTACATAGTTAAATCAATTGACATAATATATATAGATTAAATTCTGGCTTATTTAGAAGTGAAAAATTCGAACAAAATAAAATAAAGAGAGAGTAAAACAAAACATTGAACATATATGACTACATTTTGCAAACTTAAACTTTCGAAATTTTACCTATAGTTTTTTCACTAATTTGACCATGTTTCAAAAAATATATATTCTCAACAAATTATGCACTTAACTTAAAAAAAAAAAAAAAAAAATAATAATAATAATAATAATAATCCTTAACGACAGCTATTTAATTAACACATTAAAAATAATCAAAATGTAAACACATAAATAGTATTAAAATAGCCATAAATATCAGACCGCAATAGATTTCACCGAAGATAGTGAATACAGTCCATTTTAAACGTTTGTTGAAATGAAATTCATAGTTGCTAATGTTTTTATCAGAATTTATCTTGAAGTGTTAAAATATTACTCTTTTAACACATAAAATATTAAATTAAGCAGATATTTCAGAAATATTTTGGCAACTAAGGCGGAAAAAAAACATCTTTTAAGAAGAGTACGAAAAAAAAAAAGAAATTTAAAAATTTAATTTTATGAGGAGATTTTTTAAATGTACGGTGCATTCTTCTACGCCCATATCTTTAATATTGGTGAGGAGAATTAGAGAGCTGACTGAGAAACCCCCTTAAGGATATTTTCAAATCCAAACTAGCTACTTTACGAAATATTTTTTAATTTACTTTTGTTCGGAAACTTGTGAAATTGGCAAGTGTTCTTAATTCAGAAACTTTGTAATCAAAAGGCGTTTTCCATTTTTTGGTAAAGGCCAAAGATCTTTCAAAAAATACAGCCAAAGTCAGCGTTTTGAATCGAATTTCCGACGCCGCAGCACAAGAAAGGAGAAAAACGTGTTGTCACGTAGCAAGAATCCCTTATAACTCGATAAATAATTTATTTATCAAAAAATGGATGACATAAAATGGATGACAAAAAATGGATTCCAAATTGTTTCAATACCCTGCTAATTTTATGCCTTTACGTTTAAAAATGGGTCACAAAATGCGTCAGAAAGTTTCGTGCTGTTAAGCATATTATTTGAGAACCATCTTAACGGAATCTTGGGATATCATTGATGAGGAAATAAATAAACAAATGTTCTAAAAAATGTTTGTTCAATTATATTTTTAACATAATACATTTCTTGTTATTTTTTAGGCCACACGAAATTTATTATGGTTTTTGCTCATGATACAAAAAGCTGAATTGTTTAGTTATAATTTTTATAAAACTTTTATATGCAGAATGATTTTTTTTTTTTTTTCTGTGATTTGCACTTTGAAAACAGTAGAGGCTGTGGAGTTTATCTACAAGAGGAACTGACATTGAAGAATGAATAATAATGGATGGGAGGGGGGTTGTGATACAGATGTCTTTTAATGAGCAAAAATGTTTCTTCGCTTTATCTCCATTCGAGGGGCCCGTATATCAAGGATTGTTTGTAAAGAAAGACGAGTAAGGATTGAATCTGGCTACCTTTCTTATTTACAAGTCGCCAGGCTGTTAATTGCTTTTTTGTCTCCCTCATTTCCCCCTACCCCGTGAAATTGTCAGTAAGTCGTTTCTGCCGGGGTGGTTCAAACCAGTGGTTGTAACCGGTTAAAACCGGCATGGCAGAAACTAGTTTCTATTATGTATGTTTGACTGTCTCTGAATTGGAGCTTCGGTAATTTGATGTTTGAATTGGTTAATTATTTATTAACTTTTTAGTATTCTGTTACAGGGTTGTTTGATTTAAATCAGCTTGATTTAAATCGTGATTTAAATCATGATTTAAATCAAATGATTTTTTTTAAATCTTTGATTTAAATCAATATTTTTAACATTGATATTTACAAGCTGAACAAGAATCAAATTAGTCATTCGTGTTAAAGTAAATGTCATCATTCATGTCAGATTAAAAATTATCTGTTAATAATGTTAAATAAAACTTTTATAAATTGAAAATACTACTTTTTTTTTATGAAAGTAAATGGAACACTGCATTCAAAATATTATTTATCCATAGTGCATCCCAAAATAAATACTGATAAATGATCTCTCATTTTTAAACTTTTTTCTTTCCTAGATGATCATTTCATTTTTGCAAGTTAAGTAAATGCTCATGCTAAATTTAAATCTATTTAATACAAAAGTATTTGATATAATAATATTTTTACTGAGAGGAGTTACTTCCTCTAAAGTAGATTATACATGATTCTCAAGTTTGCTTTATGTTTAGTTGCTTAGACATGCAATTACAATATCCCATATGTTGATGGTTGATCGTATATTAATTCATAATATATGATCATTTAATGGACTAATTGCAATAAATATAATAAATATTTGGACTGTTTGTCTAATATAGTTATAGAATTCCAATTTCAGGTTCTTTATAACTGAAAATAACTTAATCTATGTGACTGATCCCTTTCCTTTCCTAGAATTCATTGCTTACTGCAATGGAAAATATAAGATATGTACCTTATTTCTAAGCTAATCAGTCATTTCTACTGTGCAGTAAACAGGATTGATTGTTGAAATTGTCAATGGTTGAGGGCTGGATATCACTGACAATTGATAGCTTCATATTTTTAGCTATGTGATTACCTTGCATATCTTCTAACTGTTTTGTAATCATTAATCTAAGTATAGTGCGAAACACCAGTTGGGACATCATCATCATTTACTAATACTTGGTGGTACAGTACAGAGAGCTTTCGGATACATTGATACATAAGAAAAATGGCTGTCAGAAAGAAAGATCCAATGTGGCTTTATTTTACAGAGAAAAAAAAAAAAACTTTTTTTGGAAAAGTGTGAAAGCAATATGTAAACCATGTAGTATAGAAATAGTAGAGATTGTGCAAGAATAAAAAACACAAAGAAACTTGCAATCTCTGTAATAAAGATGACTTATTGAACCTGAATCAGTTAAAATACACATATATATTTAGCATTCTTTGCTGAATTTATTATGTGATTATATATTATATACAGGGCTTGATAAATGCGGTTGCTAGACCGCAACTGGTCACCAAGTTTTCTTATCTGTCGACTAAGTTATTTAATCTTAGTTTTTTTTTTTTTTTTTTTGTATAAAATTTGACCTAAGAAATAAGCATAAACAACATTTTTTCTCTCCCCACCCTTACTCGTGCGCCGCGAACAGTAATCTTCTTCTTCTTTCGTACTTCTATTGGAAGAACCAAGTTTAAAAGGCACTTTCAAACTCATGCACAGAAAACTCCATGTCCAGAATTAAAACTGATTACTCGTCACTATCACATCCATGTTAAAGATTAATAAGTGATTATAAGAAGTAATTCATTTCAAGTAGGTCTATAAAACTTAATTAAAATTTAAAGAATAATTAATTTTAGTTATATTAAAGAATAATATGTATTTTTTTAATATTTCTTCCTCTCTTAAAATGCTTGACGACTTTATTGTAATGGCACTGCACATAGTGCAAAATAGATTGGTGCCACCCTGGTTTGAAGAAAAGTATATGGGTACTGCTTTGTAAAAAACATTTTCTGGCAACTAGAATTTTTTTCTGGTTACCAGGTTTTATCAAATTTGTAAAGACCTGATTATATATATTATTGGAGTAATGCATTAATGAAAAATGTAATAGCTTAAATTAACTAGAAATTTATGCACACACATAGGTATATATATAGCAATTTAATATAGTAAAATAATATGATTTTAAGTTTTAATTCTGAATTTATTTGCAACAATTTTTTTTTTATTATTTAAATTACTTTGAATTTTTATCTAGGAATTGTAATGAAATTTAATAGAAATTTGCAAATCTATACAGAGAAAATAAATAAATACAATACGCACTACACAAATAATATTAATAAAAAAAATCCGATTTAAATAAAAAAAAATCCGATTTAAATCAAATAAATCTGATTTTTTTTTCTTTTTTTTTTTTTTTTAAATCGTGATTTTTATCAACCCTGATTCTGTATGCACTTTATACTTAATCTTTAAAAAATTGGAGATTCGGTCAGTTTTGATGCTATAACAACTTCTTTTTTGTATTTTGAATTCAAAGGTACTATATATATAATATACATTTTAAAATCAAGAAATAACTTATAAGTTCGTATAACAAATATGACCGAATCTTTTATCTATATATATACTAGGGGGACTCCGCCCCCTGCTCGCTACGCTCTCCAACCCCCCGCGTAATCGTTTCGCGATTCCATTCGGTATCGCGCAGTAATCCCTATTTTCTAGAAGAAATACAGAAAAAAAGCCGGGAAGATCTACGCAAATTTTCATTGGTTCATTTCCAAATCGTTACTTTTTAACACTTTCCAACCTAGTTGAAAAGTGTTTATGACTTCGGTTTGTCTGCCGTCTGGCCGGATGGCCGTCTGTCCGTGCTCTAACTCCCGTAAATATGCTCGGATTGCTCTGCAATTTTTATATGTTATTGTCGTTATCTATAGCATGTTCTCTATTTCAACGGAAGTGTGTAGCACTTATAGTTTTTTTACAGGGGCACTCAAAAGAACTCCGTTACATTACGTCTATGTAGAAAAATCGTCTGCGGTTTATTTAAATAATGTTTCACTATTTTAAACACATTGAAATTTACATATATCACTAAGGTGCATTACAAGAGGCTTACTACAGAATATTGTGTGTATAGCAGTCATCGGTCATTTACAGGGACACACAAAAGAATTCTCTACTGTCTGTTAACAATAATTCCTGGACGTGCGTTTTAAGTTGCTGAACGCGATTTTAAATTTAACGCCCTTTTTGTCTATTACGTGGTGTGTATAAATTCTGTAGATCATATCATATACAGGGAAGCACAAAAGTTCGCGAACACATTTCCGTTTATTGACAGAAACTCCAGAAGGAGAATTTTAAACTGTGCTAAGCGTTTTCTAAATGAGCTAAAATTTAGCATCCTATGTAGTATGTATACAAATCTATAGATCATATACAGGGCTGAATGAAAGTATTCGGATATTTTTTCGAATATTGTATATGTTGAAAATTTCTGAATTTTTTTTTAAAAATATGGTATGCGTTTTCCAAATACTTTACTTAGCTGTTATCTTTCAGCTTATTAAACGGTATGATTTGTAAAATTATTTTGGAAGCGTTGGAAAGTGTTACATAATCTATGCTTGACGGATGATTTTTCGTTCTTGTTTTTAATTATAGAGGGAAGGGATATGAATAAAATATAATCACACGTGTAAAAATAAAAGGAAAAGACAATGCAAAAATTAAACACAGGAAATTGTAAAATGCAAAAATAAGAAACTATGAATGTCTTATGAATTCATCAAAATAAAATCCCCGTGATTGTCGTAATATTTGTGTTACACGTGGGTAGCGAAATTGGTGCAATTGGAATGGAATCATATAAATGACTCGTTCAGTTATCGTAATTGAATAAACTTTAATCGCAAATTAAATGTAATCGTATGTAAACAAAGGCATATAAATGCATTTGGAAATTGAAAATAATCATAAAAGTAATCAATTAGAGCCCTCTATAATCGACTTCAAGCCCGGAATTTGTTGTCTTTAATTAGCTACATAATCTGAAAGTAGATCGAAGGAAAATTACTTTATTAATAATCCAGATGAAGTGAGCTTATTTTTTATTTCCCCTCCACCCACTCATCACGCTTTCGAATCCCTGCACTCGGGTGTCAATAAAGCCTGCCCGTTATGAGAGTTTTATCCTCCGAAATCAATAAATGGGTCTTTCACATCCATGAGGCGTAGCCCACTCATCATCATTCTTCGCTGTGGGAGGGAACCCCTATATGTGCGTGGACACAAGGTTCTCTGTCCTCTTGTGAGAGGCGGCTTGTGTGTGCAGATACAGAGATACCATTGGAATTTTATGAGAAAACTAGTTATATCTGAAAGAGATTGAATTGCTGTGAAAAATTACTCTATCAAATCTATCATTTAAAAGTTTCAACACCATCCATTAAGGGTGGTCTCAAATTTTTTTATTATTATTATTTTCCCACACTCTTTAATTTTAAACAACAACAGCTAAAATTTGTCGAAAATTTTTTAAATAAATTTCTGTGGGGGAAAAAAGAAACATTTATTAGGTTGATGCAATAGTCATATTTTAATGCTTAATTTTTATACCTTTTAATACCGGTAAAAATTTAATACCTGATAATTTTACCTATCAGTTCAAAACCAAGCAGGTATAATAAAATTATCATGTATTAAAATTTTACCGGTATTAAAGGTATAAAAATTAGGTATTACAAATACGACAAAGAACTTTTGCATCAACGTAATTTTTATTTTCAAATAAATTTACTCATAATGTTAATTTATTTCAAAACGTTTATTTCAAACAAATTTGCGTAAATTATGGTGATATTTCAACATTACAGCAACATAACTATTTTCTTTGCCCCTGAAAGGGTTAAAGGCTGTGACTTATTACATGAATAAGCGATGGATTTGATAAAACGTTTTTAATTATAATGTAATATTTTCCTAATATGCCAGCAACTAGTAATTTCTTTTGTCGAGTATTATGAATTTTTTGTACAAAAATTCACTACATTTGTAATGTAAATATATTTGTTATACCACAGAAGATAGTATTGACTGAGTGATATCATCAGATTTATAATAAATGAGTTTGAATTCATGTTTTCTGTTTAACATTTATTAGTGTCTGTGCGCTCAAGCGATTACACTGAAATTATTTTAATATTTGGAAAAGTGTAAAGGTTTCTTTATTTTTAATATTTTTTACATATTTATTTTGAACACACAAGCATCTTTGTAATGTTGCAAAAATAACCTTGTACTGTTCAACCACGCTTCTGAGAACTCCGGTTGGCAGAATGGCAAGCCGATTCCATTCACACTGTAGGGAGAATAGTCCCGGCAAAAGAAGCTGAAATCACCGCTCTTTATCTCAGGCAGCGTACTTACAGCTTACGGACTTCCCCATTTTCGACATGGACTAGCCATTTTCGCCCATGCGCAGTTCGCTCCAGGTTTCTATCAAGCGTGGTGCATCAGTATGTATTATAATTTTTTAGCGATGAATCATAATCTATCTTATTCGAAAAATAAATCACAACCAAAATGTCTTTTCAAAAATTGTACCGAAAAGATAGACTGTGTAAAACAAGTATCTAAAAACTATTACTGAGCTACAGTTTCTCGGACAATTATGCTCTTTTGACCTCAAACGTGGATTGCATGCAGTGTCGCCAAGTTTATCGTCGAAATAGGCAATTATGACTGTAAAACCACTTTTACCGCAATAAGAGTATGAATGCCGGGAAAGAAACTATCGACATTTCATGACACGATGTTCGCAGTGCGGCAGGGACGACAGGGATGGCGAATGAACGGTAATACGGAATATCGTATAATCCAGATTATTCTTTATTAAACACTGCTATATATAAAAAAAAAAGTCCTTCCGGTCTGTACCGGGAGTTAAAGGTAGTCCATGTTTTTAAAAATTCAACTCATTTTACTCAAACACCTGAAGCTAAAATGCTTGGAAACTGACTATAGAAGATTCAATCCCGGTTTTCGTTAATACTGAATTTGAATGCGAATTTCAGCATGAGAGTTACAGCATAACAAAAATCAGATTGTTTCAAAATGTCAGCCAACCTAAAATTTCAAACTGCCATATCTCAGCCATTTTTTAAGATAAAGCAAAAACAAAAAATGTTCCGGAACCCGTGTATTACGATTTAACACTTAACGTAAACAACTTTTTCAATTTATAATTTTTTATACATCTTTTTGAATTAAAAAAAAAAAATAAATAAATAAACTGACCGCCATTTTGAAACAAGATGGCGCATGAAGCGGGCCAACGAACTCGGTCGAGACCTTGGTATGTTCTGTACACATGATCAGTCACATTCATATCGGTTCATAAATACAAGAGTTACAGCATAACAAATATCAGATTGTTTCAAAATCTCAGCTATCCTAGAATTTCAAATTGAGATATCTCAGCCATTTTTTAAGATATATATATATATATATATATATATATGTGTGTGTGTGTGTGTGTAAACTTTTTACGAAGATGTTTTAATATTCCACGAGAAAATGGCAGTTTGTGAAAGATAAAGATGGTGAATGATTGCAGTCGATATCAAGAATCATGGCAAGGAGGTTAGGCAATGATGAAAAACCATAAGAATTTCTCCAATAATGAGCAGCCAATTTCCAGATAAATTGTTTATTAATGAACAGGAGCGATGCCAGTAACAGTTCCCACAGTATCAGGTATAAACTTATAGCCCCCAGGCTTGACGATAACTCACTACATCATTTAATAGATCTTAAGAGGCTGTTGTGAAATTGTAAGTCGCAGAACACCCGATAACGATTTGGTCAGCACTTCCAAACAAGACAAAAATCTGTTCTCCAAATGCTTGCAAGCGAATTTTGTTAACCGCGCGTAGAGTTATTGAAACGACGTAACGTATGCACGAGCCAATGAGTGACAGACGAAATTAAGCTAAGCGAATGAGGTGCGATGGAGAAGATTTAACACGAAAGAATCCCCATCGTAGCTGCGCATTGATTTTGACGTGAAAAATACCCAGCGCGCGAGGCAAAGCATGGAATAAAAATTTAAAAAAAATGGCTTTTAAAAACATTCGAAATGACAACAAGCGTCTCTCAGGATTTTATAGATTGGGGAGTTGATAAAAGTTACGAATGAACTTAAAGTTTTAGATTAAGATTTGGAATAAGATAATTATTAATATACGTTTTATTACTTTTAAAAGGACATTAAATAGGAAATAATATTATTAAAAATTAAGGAAATAATGACTATGTCAGAAGTTAGATTAATTTAAAGGAATAATGCGAAATAAAATTTTTATATAACATATATATATATATATATATATATATATATATATATATATATATCAACATTTGAACGGAGGGTGGTTTGGGGGTCTGGGGGTCATGATCGGTGAAAATATACCAAAATTTTTTGGTTATTGCTTTCCTCCGAACGGCAACAATAGGTAGCTTTTTGTAATAAAAGCTACCTAATACAACTAGTTATTCATTTCAGTATTACGAATAAACCTTTTTTTCGCCCTAAATCTTCTTATGAATAGACAAATCTTTCATCAAGGATGAAGCACCTCACCTTTATAAAACATCAGCTGTTTGTTTATTCATGCTTTATTATTTTGGTGCTTCGTAATTATTTGTGCAAAGAGTGAATGTTATTTCTTTTGTAATTACTTGTTTATGCGCTGGGAACGGATGATTCACTGGCAGCGTCTTCGGGTAAAATATCATTAGTTGTCTGGCAACGGATTAACATCCCATTTTGTGTTGTAGCCCCACCTGACTCCATGGAAAAGAAGAATGGGGCAGTGCTGCTCATTCCCTTGTAATCTAAGTTTCATTTGATTGCTTTTCTATCGATCTGCTGAATTAATTTGCGCGTAAGTTATTACCATGGTCGAAGTCTGAGACATGATGAATAAATCTTTTATTATGTTTTAAGATAAGAAATATTAAAATTAGTCTCATTTTTCTTTCCCTTTTTTATTTTCCCCATTTGTCGAAAATTTTGTTTGTTCGAGATATATTTGGGAATTGTAATTTATCGGTAATCTATAATATAAAACAAAAACATGTCCGTGAGTAACGCTGACGTCATTTTGACGGTGGCAACACCTGACCAGTTAATTTCGTTTTCACTACAATTTTTTTAACTTCTAAACATCGCAGCATGTAAATGTTTACACCTTCGAATGGAAAAAGAAAATGTACTTTTAAATGCAATTTGTTTGAAAATTGTATCTCAATTTACTGATTTTTTGTGATTTTTAAAACATTTTTAAACATTAATTTTTTTAATCTATCTTCAAAATGAATGTACAATCCGATTACGGAAGATTAACGCACTTACACTTAAAACGATGTAAATAATTTAGAATTTGTTTGTTTCCCGTATCCCGTAGCTAAATTGACAAACGAAATTGAAACTTCAGAAATAAATAACAAAATAAAATAAAAAAATAAAACATTGATTTAACAGACGTGTAATCGAACTATACGTGCTTAAACACTGAAAAAAATAACAATGAAAAATTATGCTATAAATTTAGAAATCATTTGTGATTAACCGCTAGCAGGCAGCTAATACGAAAGTACCATAATTGCTTTTGGGTGTAGTTGATAGGCAATGCAAGAAAACATACTAAACATGAACAAACTGTTAGTTTTATTATATTATAGTTATGTTATGACTTTCACCAAGTTCCGTACGTCGGTCAGTACATTGGTCATCTTTAATCGGGCTAACCCGGGTTGGATCGCCTGGCATTATTTAATACATTTTTTTTTTTTTTTTTAACCACGGTCATGATGGAGACTTTGATTTCAGAAATATAAAAATCGGCTGAATGTTAATACTCGAGCACTTTTTAAATAGTACATAAATCTAACTTAATGTTAGTTGTTTGATAACTCATGGCAACCTTAATTTTATTGTGAGTTACTGTACAATGCTATTTAATGCTAAAGCAATCATTTCGTGATGTTATACAATAGATAGCCCGATGAAGATCGACCGTGATAGATAATGCAGAGTTGTGAAATCTCAGTTTATTTCATCCCCGTGTATATCCGATGTGCACCTTCAGGTATATAAATTATGTATTGTCTTTGTAATCATTTCGACAAGACGTTTCAGTGGTTGCCGATCTTGTGATTAAAAAAAGAATTTAGACAGACATTTTAACATCTAGTGTATTCTGGTAACACTAATCTTTTGGAACTTATGTATCCATATATTTTATAAGTGTAATAATCAGGAAACAAATGTCTTCAAATCATGTTATTCTTTTGAGATAGTCTTCTGTTTTATCAGTTTTGAGCAAGGACGAAGCACCACCGTCCACTGTTTGTTTTCACCTTTTCACAAAAGTTTTTCTCTCTTCGTTTAGTATTAATAGAAATGGACTTGAATTGCTCATTATAGTCGAGGTGTAAGATATTTCACAAAGGCGCGGCCTGTCTCTAAATAATTAAAAGAGAGGGAAAAAAAAATCACGACAACCATCTTTTAAGCCAGTTAGCAAGTTATTCCCTTCCCGATATGTCTCCTCTCTATTCCTTGTAAATGGGAAACTCTATCTGCATCATGTGCGAATAAAAAAGTGGTGCGACTTTGACCTCGTGGTTTTGTTTATCGAGATCCTCTTACTCAGGGATGCAAGACAGTTTTTTTTTTTCCTTTTCTGACACGCTGGTGTCTGTTAACTTCACATTTTTTTTTTTCATTAAAATATTCGTTTGGTGTCTATTCCTCCCTATCATTCACTTCCGTCCTTTCTTTTTTTTTTCTTTTCTTTTGTCGCCGTGTACCCCCTTAGCGTGAAAACGATGGATGCGGGTACGCAAGAGTTGGCGAAGGAGCACGTTCTTTTGATTTTGTAAGGAATCGGTGAAGAAAAGTTAAAAAAAGAAGAAAATACATTAAGCAATTCTTCATTTCTCTATTCTAAAAAAAAAAGTAACTAAAGTTGGTGTCGCCAACAATTACTGCCGTAATTAAATTTATTGTGACCTTTTGACTTTCTCGGATCATATTAAGAAAACTATTACGTATAAAAATACTGGTAGTTTTATTAGAGAAATGTATGATAAACACGCTTAAGCAGACAGTTTTTAAATCGAAGAAATATTTTAAGCGTATTATTGTTGATGTTAGTCAGATTAGTTCAGTTAAATAAGTTTTATAGGATCAAAAACTATGCATACCAAATAACCATCTTTTGCAAGCATATACGGGACTAGGTTGCGGAGTGGAGTGCAGTGTCTAATATATTTTTTTTAATTTGTCGAATTTTTCAGGAGGTTTTCCATTTTTTTTTTTTTTTTATAGAGATTTAATTTATATTTTGAAATGTCCCATTTTTACTCATTGTTGCCAATTTTTAAAAAATAATAAATAATATTTGCAAACACTTTTATTTGAAAAATATATTTATTTGCACGTACTATTAAAAGAAAGAAAACTTTAAAATAATTAAATTATAGAATTTAGTGGTGAAAATGAAGTCATATTTTAAAAACCGAAATGATAATATTTCCAGATACTTTATGCGGGGATAATAAAAGAGAAAGAACACTTTAAAATAATTAACTTATGTGCGAATAGTATTACAAAAGGGAAATTACGTCATATTTAAAACAATGTATTTAAAACGATTTTATTATAGCGTCTAAAAGAAAAATATTCATCTACAGTTCATGCAAAATTAAGGGAGAATTTAAATAATCACTAAAAATTCTTCCTAGTTTTTTTTTTTTTTTTTTTTTTTTTTTTTTGGGGGGGGGGGGGTATCGGGGAACCTTAATTGATATTCGATTGTTTGAATGAATAATTTCGGGATAAACGGCGGTCTCTTGTATATAGGTAGTGCAATCATCAAAGGATTAATGCTTAATTTTCTCGGTGTTTTTGTATCTTTCAAATATAAAAATTGCTATAGACAATTTTGGATTTTTTTTTTCTTCAAAATTATCTTTATTAAAAATATTTTTTTTTTCCCTTCTCTCATTCTGCCCCAAATTAAGTCTTTTTTTTTTTTCTCTTTTATTATTATAATCTTCCGAATGAATTAGTAAGTAGCATCATTTACTACTGTCATCATTTCGCTGTCATTAATTTATCGTAATGGCTGATGCTTAGAACTTCTACTCTGGTAATTGAGTTCTGAGTGCCGAGTGTTTATCGTTTCATAAAACCTCTACTCTTTCGAGCCGTTTTAATATCGGGAAAAGTAACAGCCATTTGCGAATTTCCTGTCCACGTGCGAATACCGGGAAATGGAGCTGATAGGCTTAGTTTCCAACAACCTGCTGCTCTGCTAACATTTATCCGCCTTTGTAGAATGGGGAAGAAATATATATTTTTTAATTTACAGAGGCGCAGGCGCTAATTTTAATGTAAAACCCTCATTGGCTAAATATGTTTCTGGGGGGGGGGGGGGGGGGGCATGAATTCAGTATGCCATATGTATTGAGTAGAATGATAAAAACTTGTGAGAAATGCAGTTGTTTAAGAACAAAATAAAATTACTTGTTTCGATGCTTTTTTGAATGCATTTTCTTCAGAAACACGCGTTATTTTAAATACTACAAGATCAAAAACAAGTATCCCCCAATCTTTGCCCTCTTTTTCTCTGTTTTCTGTTTTTGTAATGATAATGTGGTATGCTTTAGCACGATGATTTTAAGGTGGAGGTTCCAATTTATTTACTCTTCAGGAGTTTAAAAAAAAAAAAAAAAATAGTCCCATGCAACAAAATTAGTTAACTAACGTAGCATGAAGTATAGTTTATTCTTTTTAAATGAGTAACTTTACAATACACTCTCTCTCAAATTCGCACTACTTGAAACCATGGATTTTGCGTGCCTTAGAATTTTGCAAATTTTAGATTATCTTAAAAAAGAAATAAAATCTGGAATGATTCTACTCAATTTTCCGAACACATCTCCAGAACGTAAAATAATAATGATAAATTTTGAAACTGAAGACATTACCCATTACAAGTAATTCTTGATTACATCACCTCAATATGGATCCCTTATACTCTGTCACATTTCCTTGGTGATTTTCCTTATAAAATCGGTCGCAAAATGGTTTTCAAATGGATTAAAATACATCGGTCGATTTGTAGTAAAATCTATTTTACAACCAAATAGGAGTTCAATCTGAATTGCCGCTTTAGAGTTATGTTCACACACACGCACACAGATCATGATTGCAATACTTTCCTTACTCTATGTGCTCAGAAAGTAAAAAAACTGTACCCATTACAGAATATTTTTAATGCATGAGATATGTATGACGTTTGAGTATGTATTATTTATTACATAAGAACATTATAATAATATATAGTAGTGGCTTTGTACGTTATAGCAAAAAAGTATAAACATTGCCATTGCAATCGTAAAGAAAAATAAACAGATTAACTCAGCGATGTAAAAAAGCAATTAACTACATTTGACCCTTTGTCGCAAAATTGCGACAGTTTTATTATTATGTACAATTTTGTCATAGCCGTCTCATAATCTTTCTATGAATTTATCCAGCTTTCATTCAGGGTTAATCTGTCGTTTATTAAGGAATTGTATCATTATTAAAGATTAATTTTTAAAAAGGTAAAAATAAGTGGTACGTGCTGTTTTTTACATACCTATTTCATATCAGTGCCTCCAATTTAATAAAAACCATCCATTATTATTATTATTAGTGCTGGGAGAGGGATTTTTTTGGCTAGTCTAATTTTCTTTCGGTATCCACTCTTTAGAAACTGATCAGGCCCGTACAGGGGGGGGGGGGGGTAGAGCCGGTACATATTACCAGGCCCCGGGTCTCCTAGGAGGCCCGACTTTTCGGAACAGGTTTTTAAATAAATACCAAAAAAGTAGACTGGTATTTTTTACATTAAAATTTTAATTAAAATAACTAACAAATAATAAAATTCAAAAGTCAGAAGTTGCTTGAACGTCCATACGGACTGGCTAGGAGGGGATGCTCAGGAGGCCTTTTACGTTCGAAACAAAATCCAGTTTTTATTAAAAATCAGCAGAACGCACACAGCAAAGATGCAGGCATTTATTTATTTATGTTTTATAGAACAAGTATTTTCTAAATTGTAAAACACAATAACAAAAGTTGCAATAGCGTCAGAAAATCGGCGACTTAACTGATGAATTTAATTAAAATTTAATTATTTTTTCAATATTTTAAATTTCTATAGAAGTCTTTATATGAGTACCAATGCATCATAAACTGAAATACTGCTGTAAAATACTGTAAAGAAAAATTATAAAATTGTAAGAAAATACTATATAGATTTTCTAAAAAAGTACTATATATATAACATATTTATTTTCTAATGCAGTAAAGGCTGTTTATAATGGAATTCTGTTGTAAACGGAGAAAAATCATGGTCTAGCAAAAAAAATCCCATGCATTTATACCTTTTTAAGACGGAAAAGCCTATTTAAAATGGAATTTCCTGTACGCTTTCGTCTAAGCAGGTTTTATTTTATCAGGCTTATGGTGGGCGCACGCATTGGAAATATTACTGGGACCTGCGGTGTTTCTATACAGCCCTGAAACTGACTTCCAATTACAAAAAATATAATAAATCAAGAATGGCTTCATTCAAAATTTGGCATTTGTTTCGTATTAATATTAAAATCCGACCTGTATTTTGAATAAAATATAAAAATTATGTTTATTTGCATCCATTCGTTGTTTTCTTTTTTTTCACTTTTTTATTAATGATTCTTACAAGTAAAAAAATAAGGGGTATGTTAAGCATGCGCGTTTTTCAAAGGGCTACGGGCGGCATAAAAGTTTGAGGAACACACTAGTTTATTGTAATATTAGTATAGTACAGAGGTTCCCAAAGTGTGCTCCGCGGAGCCCTTGTGGCTCCGCCTATACTTTTTAGGGGCTCCGCGGCGTTCTAGAAAAATAAATAAAACATGAAAGAAATTAGGATATTTTCGAAAGTATGTAGAAATTTGTGTGTGTGTGTGCGTGTCAAAAATAAATACATCTTTCACTGGGTTAAAAAATACTATAATACTAATATTTTAAATGACATAATAATTTGCATTATACATGTATGCATTGTTCATATAATATTTTTGGTTTGAACTACTTTAAGGTTCTGCATTTAAAGTGTTTAGCAAATTCGTTTCAAAATAAGCTACAAGAAAAAGTATTCTGAATCGAAAGAGCAAAGGCGCGGCACTGCTATTATCTATGCTTGCCGAACAATAGGGAGAACAGTTTTGTTCTTTGGAGCTATGCCTATTCATATGCTTATACTTAGTTCTTTCTGCTTAGTAACCAGGTTCTAATTTCCTAATGAGGTAAACGAGTCTCACATTGTTTATTTTCTTTCGCTTCACTCTTTGCGATCTTTAAAATGAGGTATTTTATACTCCATTACTTGCTATATTTACTGAGAAATGTGTTAATTAGGCCTTGATTGTTTCAGCGATAGTTTCCTTTTTTTTCTTTTAGTAACTTTAATTCTTTTAATCTGTTTATTTTATTTTTAATAATTCTCAGTTATTTAAATCTTCTATGCTATTTTACATAATTGTACTTAATTTTTAAAGCAATGTATGTCGCTGAAAACGCATTTTTTATCATCTTGTATCACTTAACTGCCCCTCTTTAAAATTTTGTTTTAATTGGGTTCGGCGTTGGCTAAGATTCTTATGTTATGATGCCACATTTTCCTACCAAAAATAAGGCTGTAGCAATTAAAACATATATATATATATATATATATATATATTGGTTCTTTACATTTGTCATCACACTAATAATTTAAACTTTTGCTCAGCTCCACCTCTTGCTTAGACTTTTCGCCAATGAGTACCCACCCATATATCCCGTTTTGTTAGTAAAGTTTTTCGACTCGTTCCAGTTCTTTTACATATGTAGTTTTTAACCGTATATCTATTTTGAGGGAGAAACAATTGTGAAAGAAAGTTTCTTTCAAAACTATAATTAATAGCTAAATACTTCAAATAAAACATTTAAAAAAAGTGAACGATGCTGCACCTAAGAACAACGCCTAGAATACATAGTGTGGAAAACAGTTTTACCGTTTTTTAATTCAAAATTTTTTAATTCAAACCGGAAATTCTGAAACAAGAATTTTTACTTTAAGAAGTCACGAAATATCTGCCATTAAGTAACGAAAAGAACATTATAGGGATTTTTTGGTATGAATGTGAAATTTCGGGAAAAAAAAATTAAATTTTTTAAAAAAAAAAGCCAAATTGGTAATGCTTTAAAAAATGCTAAAAAATTGTAGCCGATAAACGTGCAACGAAGCGACACAATAATAGGGCGATCGCAGCGACATCTGCTTAAAAAATAGATTTACCTCAAGCAAAAGTAACCGTTTTACTATTGACAACATGAACATAATTTCTGTTAATAAAATCTTCTTGTAAGTATACTATATTTCAGAAGTAACTAATTTTGAAGTTGGTTTTTTATCATATCAGGAAATTAATCTTTTCCAGTCTTCTAGCAGAGATTCATGAGGTATGCTAAATAGGGATAGTTTCTAGTTTGCTGTCTTGTATCGAGTACTGAAACCAGGAGCAAAAGAATGCATATCACGTTTTTTGGCCATGATCAATATCATTCATATTTTCAAAGCTTATGAAAATCACTATCCAAGTCAAAGGAAATAGGGTTTAATTTAATTATTTAAAATATTTACTACTAGCTGAAACGTTTTCTCAGATCAATTTTTATACAATGTTTGCGTTGGAAAGAGGTAGTAGACAGTGGCGTAATCAGAGAGGGGGGTACAAATGCTCTGGAAACCAGTAATAATTAGTACCAGTAATAATTATAAAGTTTTCTTCGCTTTCAATATCACTTAAAATTCTCAGATTAGATAACGCAAAAATATTTTTATAAAATTAGTGGTATCTAAACCATCTGGACCTCCACACTATCTACGTCACTGCTAGAAGATGTCGCTGCGATCAACCCGTATTCTTTTTCAGCATCCTTCTACATTTATCTGATTCAATTTTTTAGTACTGTTTTGTAGCCGTTTTCCATACTATGCATTCTAGGCGATGTAATCTAACAATACAGGTTATAGATTTTAGCCCGCCCACTTAAACACTAAAACGATGATCAGCTTCTAAATGTATTTTTAAAAAATGGTTCAAAAGGCGTTCGTTTTCGTTTCTTGTTTTTAGAAGTACTAGAAACGTAAAGAAGAACGAAAAAAGAATCCGTAATCACATGATTGTACTACAGGTTGTCGGGACTAGCGAAAGCGTGTTATATAATTACTCATGGGCGACACATTTTCTTTCTTATCACGAGTAGCCTATTGGGATTATACAGAAGTCGTTCTTTGTAAACGAAAACTGTACAACTTAAATTTTTTCTCTGTGTGTGTGTGTGGTTTTCGTCATAAATAATAATAGTTTCACGTAAGATCCAATGCACTGCATGACCCAGACAGGGTTACCATTTTGATCTTTAATTCCGAGTTCATACTGGATATCCCGAAAGAATATTTTTGATTTTAAAAATGGATGTCATTAACCCCTTAACAGTATGGCTCGAACGTCGTTCGGGTAAGAAGAGTGTTTTCTTCGTTACTAAAAGCTTTCAGAAACCACAAATTTTTAACTATAATTTTTGCTGTATTTGGCGGATACATCTCGATTATACACGGCAGATATTTTAATACAAAAAAAGTGGTTTTCAGTATTTATTTTTAATTTATTGTTTCCAATAATAGTGATATTAAATAAAACTGTTAAGGGGTTAAATAATAAAAAAATTGATTTTAAAAATTTCTAGTCAGAATTCAGAATTTCTGTATCAAGAAAAGGGCCAAACTGAAAACCTTGGCCCCATGTTGGAAACTACTGGTTCGGACTCTTATTCAGCAGATCTTTCTCTGCTCCATAGTCATAAGAAACATTAATTTGTAAACCATAGAGTACCGTGGGGTTAAGTAGAAATTCTTCACAAAAAGGGCTCCTCGAGCTCAAAAGTTTGGGAACCACTGGTATAGTACGCAAAATAAATATATTTATTAAACTTTATTAAATGGCATATTCGTTAAATTTCAGTAAACTGTAATTTTTGTCATTTTGATAGCTTTTTTAATATTTTAAGCTAAAAATATTTTTTCCTCCCAAAAAAAAAAAAAAAAAAAAAAAAAAAAGGATTGTATCCGAAATGGTTAAGGTTGGATTTTAATAATATTAATGCTGGTCCCTTGCAAAACAAATGTCAAATCTAAAAGCCATTCTTGAATTGTAAATATGTATTAATTTTAATATTAATTTAGTAAAATATTAATTACTTTGAAAACCTAATATTTAATTACTTTGAAAAACCTACAATGCCCCATTCGATATGTGTTAAGTGAGGGGAAAAAATCTTTTAAAAATCTTACTTTAATTCATAAAAAAGAAATCTGATTATTTATATTTTTTACACTCCGCTCTTTGTTATTATCATACTTCATATTCTTAATTTGGCATACTATGCGATAAACATCTCATTATACATAAACAAAAAAGAATTACCTAGATTGAAAAATGATATTTCGATGATGTAATTGTAAGTTCTTAGAATATGCTACAATGAAAAGAACAAGAAATTTTACTTGAAGAAAGCTGACGCAGCACTTGCTCCGGGGTATTTAACGAAAATGGCGAAGCAGTTTCTTAAAAAAGTAATCGAGCGTTAAATTGAAAATTTCGCTTTGGGTAAAATGTATCAGTTTCTCATCTTTGCTTAAAGCTTCGGTCGTTTTCTATTTAATACTATACAGGGTGTCCTAAAAAAAAAATGAAACGGGCTTTAATTTTTACCTGTTGGAGATACATAGGCAATATATAGTGTAAAAGGTGTTTAAAATAAGGTAAGAGCTGAGATTATGTTGATGAAATAGTCCTCCGGTTAGTTTAAAAAAGTTACTTTTTAAATATTTATACAGTCCCTGGGTCCTATAGCAGGGGACGTCGTTGACAGGTCGGTCAACGCTCTCTTTCTTTTGTTGAGACTCCCCTTTATTTTGTCGATGACCACAAAACCTTTCGCAAAGAATGGACAGTCTGAAGATTTATGACTCTCTTAGACAGACTTGCTTAGCATGGGAATAAACGCAGCTTAAACAAACTCCGAACCGGAACAATATTTGTCATAATTTCATGAACCGGAATATCGTTCCGATTTTCTTCGGTTCATTTCAAGCCCTGCCTACGACCAAAATATACCAAGTTATGATACTTTGAATTTTATGAAATTGCGGAGCTTTCCGGCACTAAAAACGGTCAGATTACTTTTTAGTGCCGAAATTGCTTAATATCCATAGTACCATAACTCTGGGAATTTTGATCGTAGAAGAATAGAATTTTTACTGTTGTACCTGTCAGAGCATAGAATTTTTTTTTCTAAATATAACTTATAGGACCCAGGGACCGTATAAAACTTTAAAAAGTAACTTTTTGAAAATTAATGGGAAAACTATTTCATCCATATAAGCTAAGTTCTTACCTTATTTTCAACACATTTTCGTATAAAAATTTAAAAAGTAACTTTTTGAAAATTAATAGCGGGACTATTAAATCAACATAATTTTAATTTCTACCTTATTGTGTACGCTTTTGTAATTAACATTGCCTACCTGTAAAAAATTAAAGGCGTTCCAATCTTTTTGAGACACCCTGTATTTTTAAAAATGTTTCTTTCATACCGTCGATTTACTTATTCGTAGAAAATGTTTTTGATTAGACATGTTTGTGAATTAAATAATTATTGAATTCGTGTTCATTATTAATATAAATTAATTAGGCTTGTGATTTTTCTAAAATTTGTGTCTATTATACGAATTGATTTCGTTAATTTTATTAATATTTTTATTGACCGACAATTTAATATGAAATCGCTTATTTTAAATTCTTTATTTTTAAGATATAGGAGTAACAAAAATCTTCGCCTTATTTAATAAAATATTTCTGCGAAAGTATAGAGCAGTCTGATAAAAATCGCCATAAGGCACCAATCGCCTATAACTCAGGATGTAATTAATTTATCGAAAAAATAAAACAACCATTCGATTTCTAATCACTTCAAATGTGATACTTTTATGTTTAAAAATGAGTAACGTAAATGTTTCAGAAGATTCCGCAGGAAAAAAATATTTTTTTGTTAACACTTTTAAAATTTTTAATTTTTACATTATTGGTTATATGACTTTGTATTGTATTATAATTATCGGTTCATATAATGTCGATTTTAATGGATATTATTTACAGAAGTTTTATTATACATACTTCTTTACTTGTAGTGCATTTACCTTATTTGATCGGCGATATATTTGGAATCTACGATATTATTCATTTTTTCATGTATTAATTATATGAATTCGATAAAGACGTATTAAAAAAAAAATAAATAAATAAAAAATAAATAAAAAATAAAAAAAACCTTCAAAGAACTTTAGGTTTTACTACCGTCGTACTTTCTTAAAGCAGATGCACTTGGTTGAGCTTCACGTATTTTCTTTAAAAATCAAATTGCTGCACTGCACTGCACTGCACTGCAAAAAAAAAAAAAAAAAAAAAAAAAAAAAAAAAAAAAAAAAAAAATGTTGATTTTATGATGCGCGATTGCGTATTACTTCTTATTTTACTGTTAATTTTACGGTATAATACTGGCAGCTGGGATGCCAGTAATACCTTAAAATCAACAGTTTTTTCTTTTTGGCAGTGTGTCTTAATTTTTTTGTAAATTTAAAGCCGTACATCGTGTTGCTATCCACATCCACCTCCCTTTGAAGTATTTCTTTATTTTTACATATTTTTAGCAGCAGAGTAATAACTATTTTTGTTTGTAGGAAAAATCCTTAATATCATAAAAAAATATATATAGTAGATTAGCATCTAAAATTCTTCAATTGAAATTTATAGGTATTTATTAATTTTCAGTTGAATTACAATAATTTTAGACGCAAACTTATTCACGAGCAATAAAATAGAACTTTGAATCAAATCAGTTTTTCGTTTGAGATATCGTACTTTTTTAGATTAAATTCATATATCATCATCATCATCATATATCATTTCTCCTGTCAACATCCCTTTTTCTCAAAAAATACGAAACGCAGCACGACGAAGGAGATGGCATATGAAAGGATTTTGAACAGGCTTCTGACATAGCATACTTAACAATTCGTTAAAACATGTTTTTGAATAAAAATTGTAGTTAATTAAAAATTAAATCGGCATTGTTTCCTGAAGGAAATGAAAGGTTTTCTCAAATCAGTGTTGCCACCAAAATAAAATACTGCTTTATCAGATGACATCATCCTATAATGCAATTGAAATACGATTGTTAATTTATTTCTTGCGCGCACTTTTTGAAAAATATCGAGCTTTTAATTGGGATTTTATTTAATTTTTACGCGTACGTCAGCTACTTTTATTTGTTTTCCCTTTTTAATCTTGGCTGTGTATATGCGTACTATATCGGAGAACCAGTAGATTGCGTAATTTAAATCTTCCTTTTAGATATACAGCTCATTAGGATTCACAAAAATTATAAGTATTTATTTTTTAATATTTCATTAAGCTGTTAAAACGCCAGCGAAGTCTGACGTCACTTAAATGGCTGCTGAACCACAAAGTTTGAATATCCCATGTTTAAGTTCCCATAGGGTTGCAAAAAATTGGTGAACCAAATATTGATTTATTTATTTAAGACATTTTGGGAACAGTTTTGCAAAATCTGAGGAAATGCTTTCATATGAATTCCCTAAAAGTCAGATTCAGTATTTCAATTTTTTTATAATTCCCTTTTTTTTCAGTATAGGAGTCTTGGCAACTTAGAAAAATAACCTTGGCGAGAGAATAAATTTGGCAAAAACTTTTCTGGCAATCTCTTCCCATTTTCTTATACATAAACAATCATCATATATATTATTTCTGTTTTCAACATCGTTTTTTTCTATGCACATACAAAACATACAATGATGAATGAGGTATCATTCGAAAAGTTTTTGAACAAGTATCTGAGATAGTATACCCACATATTGTTAAAACGCGTTGTTTGATTTTTAAAAAAATCAGTTAATTAAAAATTAGTGCTAAAACGTACCAGGAAATAATCTCAAAGATTGCACTGCGAAAGCTTCGCATGGGTCCTTCTGGTATTTTTTAATTATTATTATTTACTTATTTTTCATTTTAAAAGATATACTTTGCAAATCTGTATATAGGACGAAAAATCATGGAAAAGGCACAGACATCCAAATTGTGGAAATTGAACTAAGAAAGATTATAAATTATAAAATATTAAAAGTATGCCTCGTCAGCGGATTTCATTGATACATATGCTAGTAGAGGCAAAATATACTCTTAAAATAAAAATATTTTTTTTCACTAATCTTAGAGCACTTATGCGCACTGTGCTCTTATTTTTGTTTTAAGTGCGCTATATACTTAAAATAAATTAGTCACTAATTTCAGATATGTAAATTATATCTTCAAATAAGGCAATTTTCTTATATATATATTACAATATTAATTCCACAATCTCTCTTCTCTGCGTAAAGCTGAGAAAATATTGTCTATCTCCCTCAATCTGCAGATTTTACTGATACAATACACATTTTTCATATATATTTTATAATTGTTTTCATTCAACAATCCATCTTCTAGATGTAATGCTGGATAAACATTAAAAATCTGCATATTTTATTGATACTTCTGCACGACGTGTTTGTCTAAAATATATCCTTAAAATAAAAATATTCACTAATCTTAAGACACTCAGGCCACTAAATTAAATATGTTAATAAGACAGTTTTCTTATTCATTTTTCATAAACATTTTAAGTTTTTGCTACTTTGTTTATTCGAAAATTATCATTCACTATCTTTGACTTATTGCAATAAGCCTGGATGAATCCTGGCTGTTTGGTCAAAGAGTTGTACATTTTTTAATTAGCCTCCTAAATCTGCCTAGGCTCTTTGCAATAAGCCAGAACAATATAAGGCTCATTGTAAAATGGCATATAATTCTCCAATTAACCTGGTCTCTGAGCAAACAGCCGGATTTCTCAATTAGCCTACGAGCTATGACATATCCATCCATTCATAAAATCGGCTTTCTCTTGGAGGAGAGTGTTTTCAGCAACTCACGTGCTTGTGTGTGCGCGCCAAACCGAATGTGACTTGGCGCGCAATACTAGATGAGTTTTTCATCCAAAATCGTGGTAAACCTAGCGCTCTTGAAAGCGTCTGTGGTAGCCGAATTGACAGTTCAGTAGTGAATGCGGTGCGCAGACGGACTTCAAGTATGTTTTCGTTTCTGATTTGATGTGTTTTTGTTTTGTTTTTCTCTCTTTTTATAACTAACGCTTTTCGTGCTAGGAAAGATGTAATATTCACGCTCTCATCTCCTCAATATCCTCCGGCGATAAGATGTTATAATGTCTCTTCTTCGAAATGTTTTTACTTAGATATTAGCTTTTAAAATATAATAATAATAATAACACATCCATAAGAACAATTTGTTTCAAAAGCGATCTTTTTTTTTTTTCCGCAGAAAATTATACCTGAAGAAGATATTATTTCTTCAATCCTTCTTGACAAAAAATAAATAAATCCTCAAACTGTACCTATTTCTTGAAACGCATTGCTTCCAAAACAACTTCTCAAAGTTCCTATTTTAAAACTAGAATCAAATTTATGTATTTTTCTACTGGTGACTTTTTTCGACTTTTCGACGCAACTTCGAGTGATCTCATACGTGGATGAATTGGTAAACAATTTTGTACGTAGTGTCTTTCCTGTGGATAAGTTGCGGTAGTTTGTGAACTGTACTGCTGATGAAAGTATTACAAACTCAATCAAAACTGACTGACATCTATTTTATTATTTGGATTTCACTTTTTCTTATAAAGACTTAACCGAGTTTTTATAAATTTGTGACGTTCGACCGAGTTGGTAAAGAAATTGTGGAAAATCGTGTTTTATACGGAGAATTTTCATTTTCAAGTATTACCCACTTTTATATTCGAAGTAAAATTTTTGGATATGATTGAAATATTAAGAACTATTATACGCAATAATTCTGGTGCTGTTAAATGAAGCCAAGTCAAATATTTTTAACTAATATCTTACCGAATACCCGCAATATATCCATTGTCACATATATAAAACTTCATTCCAGTATTTGATTATTTTATGCACTTAAATTATTGAATATGTCAAAAACTCAAACGTAGTTTATGTATTTTAACAGAACAATTAAAATATTTATCTTATAATGTACTGAACGTCAGTAAATAAATATTAAGCAAATTATAGAGCATTTTACTACATAGAATTTTACATAGTAGTTTTCATACCTTGCCATGTAACTCTTAATCTGTTGGAATGGAAATTTTGTTTTAGTATTATTGTATGAAAACTTCAAATAAGGTTTCATTTAGTTTTAATTCTAAATCCAATATGAAAAGTTCCACCAAAATTATTGTATTGAAATAAAAAAGCAAATCCGTTTTCATTCAGCTTTTGATTGAAGCGTGTTGAAAACAAGGACTGTAAATCATTCTTATTTATAATCAAACCTTTATTACACATAATAAGAGGAAAAATTCCTCAAGTGTTATTGTGTAGAAGAGAAAAGGCCTTGTTTTCATTTAGAATTTGATCAAGATGTGTTCAAGATTGTAAGTCATTGTCATTTTCTATCAAATACTTATTATAACCTATGAAAAAATCTTCAAGAATTATTGCGTTAAAGTAGAGAAGGTTTCGTTTTCATTCAATATTTGATTGTGAAGCATGTGAAAAAAAAAAAAAAAAAAAAACGACAGTGTAACAAAGTTCGAACTTCTCTTTTGAGCGTGCTTGCCGGTCTGGAATTGTATGCAAGTCAACAAAACACGGAAATCAACTATTAATCCCCTCCCCCCCCCCTTACCCAGCGGTGTGGAACTGCTTCGGACATGGCCTCGTTCGTTGTCCTGCCTTCCCTTGAAGAAAATCACAAAAGGAAATAAATTGCGCGAAAGCGCATAACGAAAAAAAAAAGTGAAAAATACTAAATAATAAAAAAGAGTGTCAAAGGAGCGCAAAAAAGTTTACACTCTGAAAAGAGGACTTAATTAAAGATGAAGACGACAGGAATGGTTTGCTGGAATGTCCCCATCGAAGTAGATTGGATGGGTGAGTTAATTTTCTACTTTCTTTTCTTTTTTTTTTTTTCATCTGTTGATTTTTTTTTATTATTTGAAGCAGTATCCTGGGACTTTAATTCGTTTTTGTCGTTTTGGAAAAGGGGGCTTGTATGAAGAAAATATTTTTGCACATTCTTCATTTATGAACTAGTTAAGAATTCAACTCTTTCTAAAATATATTTGTATTTTTTAATTCCTTGACAGCTTCAACTTAATTAAAAACACAAGTTGTAATAAAGTGCTTTATTCGAGAAAAAAGGGTTTCGTGTAAAACACTCTTAAAAGTGATGATTTAAAAAACTGGGCTACCCTTTTATGAAAAACACTCTTAAGTGCTCATTTTGCATTACATACATTATTTTAAACCTCTTTTCGTCATCTTATAAAGTTATTATACCCATTTCTCTGAAAATTGCCGTAAAAATCATTTTACACAATTTTATTTATGAGTATTTCTGCAGAAAAAAAAAATGCTCGCCTTAAAAATACTCTGTTATAAGATGTTTCAGATCCAGAGGATATTTCAGGATATGGAATAAGTGAGGCTCTAAACTGATTTTTAAGCTCCCGTTGAAACAGTATTTTTTTTATTTAAATGCAGACATTTTTCTTTGAAGAATTTTTATAAATCTGTGTGGGGGTGGGGATATTTTGGCTTATCGGGCGAATATTTTCTGCTGAAATTAAATAAAATTGAATGCAAATAATAATAATAATAATAATGATTACTTAATTTAATTAATTAATAATTTTAACCACATTTCTAAAGCCATTCTGAACTCCGAGACCCTAAAATTATAGTTTTGTAACTTATGCATAAATATGCGACTCTGCTAATGTTGCGAACATTACAATTTTCGCTGACCGGACATATCACACTGAAAAAAAAAAAAAAAAAGGTTGATTTTACGGTATAATACTGGCACCTTAGCTGCCAGTATTGTACTGTAAAATTAACAGTAATACGCTACCGCGCGTGAGCGGCAGCGTATTACTGCTTATTACTGTTAATTTTACGGTTATTCCTTAAAATCGACAATTTTTTTTTCTTTGCAGTGCAGACAAGTTTAGTTGGAGAAACCTTTATCGGCCGGATAGGAGAAAGAGAAGTGTGTACATCTATATACGTATTTGTCAATTTAATCTCGCAAGTTTTTTTTTTTTTTTTTTTTTTTTTTTTAAACTGAAATTTCTTACTTTAATATAAATTAGTAAATTACAAAACTGATTCTCAAGAACAAATAATTTCTACATATATTAATATAATGTAATATTTCTATGTTCCAGTCTACTTGATCATTTTTTATAGGGATATTAGGAATTTTCACTTTTCCTTTCCCAAATATTTTATGAAAAAGTTATAATGCTGATCATCCTACCTAAGGATAGGTAGATGTCACAGGTAGAAAACTGTTGATGTGTAAAATCATTTATTTTAAATGTACCCGGCGAGTTTCATATATAAATCGCGGGCTCTGACAATTCGCTCTCAAAGCTAACCGTGTGGTTTTCTCTGGATAGGACATTCTCGGCTCAACCTTCTTCAATTGAGATGCCTAAAATATTTCAGCGAGGAGTCTGTGGTTTGTACATAAATTCCTACATTATATCAGGCCTTAATACTCCAACAAAACAACATTTCATGTTAAAGTTTCATAATTTGTGGTCTAATAAGGCAAAAGGAAATAGTGAAATTCCAATGCACTCGTCTCTCTGCAGATATAAATTCAAACATGAAATCTAATGAGCTGCGATATAAGATTAGAAAGTATTTTAATAGTTTATATTGATGTATTAATTGAATTCTAATATTCCGCTTCTGTTGCTTTTTTTTTTCTTCCTATATTTTTTTTTAGTTTGTAAAATCCTTGTTGAGATACCATTTGAAAGTTATTAGAAGAATTATAATGAAGAAAAAATAAATCATTCATCATGCATGGCACAGTTATAAAGGTACACTGCAAAAAATAATTGTTGGTTTTACAGTATAAAACTGGTACCCCAGCTGCCAGAAACAAGCAGTAATACGCTGCCGTGCAAGCAGTAATGCGCTACCGCGCATGCGCGGTAGCGCATTACTGCTTGCACGGCAGCGTATTACTGCTTGTTTTACTGTTTAATGCTGTTAATTTTACGGTATAATACTGGCAGCTGGGGTGCCAGTTTTATACTGCAAAACCACCAATTATTTTTTGCAGTGTACGTTTCCCCACTTCCAAATAAATGCAATGCAATATCCAATTAAAAAGAATGTCTATTCAGAAATAGTTTAAGAATAAGAAGGTTTGTGCAGTGAGGTATTCATTACGTATTAATTGAAAAAAAAAAAAAAAAAAAAAAAAAAGTGTTGATTTTGCAGTGTAATACTGGCATCCCAGCTTCCAGTATTATGCCGTAAAATTAACAGTAATAAACAGTAAAACAAGCAGCGCATGCGCAGCAGCGTATTAAAAAACTTTTAATTATTTGCAATTTTATTTAATTAAAAGCTAATAATAAACTTTTAATTTAATAAAATGGAGCCCTTCACAAAATTCTTTATAATAAAACAGACCCCTTCACAAAATTTCTTTTAATAAAATAGGTCCTTTCACAAAATTCTATAAAAACTTACTATTTATTAATTATTTATTGTTTTGTGACGTTTAAAATGTGTAATTTGCGAACAAACAAGTTAACCCGAGAGGAAAACTTCAGCAAAAGGATTTTAAAAAGTTTTTGTTAATAAATGCTTTGTTCAACTTTGAGTAACTGGATTTCAACTTTAGTTACAAAATGTTATTTTTCACAAAAATATACCAAATTTCACAAAAATAACCTTTACTTTTCACAAAATGAGCCCCAAGAAAAAAAAAAAATCCCTGCATCGACCCCTGCTATTATAATTAGAATTCATCTATTTAGAAGTCTCTAGCGATAGTACTGATGTTCCAAACGAAACAAAATTTAACTATAGTTAAGCTGAAAATTATAAGTTATACAAATCTGTGAAAATTGAAAAAAGAAGCTGTCTCTGCGAGAACCCTAACAGTAGTTAAGGGTTAATCTCTTCGCGATCCATGACGCATCATGTGCTCAGAATCCTTGATTATTCTTACCAATAATTTTTCATTGAAAATGTTGCCTTATTTCATCACAGCAGCTCTGCTATTCAATTGGGCAAAATTTTATCTTTTTAAAAATCTGTGATTAAAGATTAAAAATTCTGTAAAGGTCTCTCGTCACGAAAGTGTTAAAAAACACTATGCTTTTCAATAATTTAAGGTGGTTCGCAAATGACCTGCTCAATAACGTGAAACTTCCGGACGCATTTTTAAACGCAAAAGCATAAGATTAGCAGGCCCGACTATTGAAGCGATTTGGAATCGAAATGAGTTTTCCCTTTCGATAAATAAATTACTTATCGAGTTATAAGCGATTCGTGTCATGTGACGACACGTTCTTCCCCTTTCTCATGCTGCGGTGTCAGAAATTTGGTTCAAAACGCCGACTATGACAGTATTTTCTGAAAGATCTTCTGCTTTTACCAAGAAATGGAAAACGTCTTTCGATGACAAAGTTTCTGAATGAGAACACGTGCCAATTTCATGCGTTTCCGGAAGAAAAGAAAAAAAAAAAAAAAAAGAGAATTAAAACATAAGTCACAAAGTAGCCAGTTTGCATCTGTGGGAACAAGCTTTTAAGTTCTCAGCTTCATAGAGTGAGAGAGGGTTTGGTGTTATTCTTTTTTTTTTTTTTTTTTTTTAACTGTCTTTATCGCCGCCAAATCGTAGAACTTGCCTGCTCCCTTGTGACTTATTTTATTTTACTGATTAATACCCAAATCTCTCGTCAGAAACTCGAAAAAGCGCGTTCTAGGGAGGATTCTTTGAAAATCTGCATAATTTTTGCTGGAATTTCCTTTTATGATTCTTTATTGGACGTTTAATTATTCTGTAACGGAACCCGGGCTTTTTATTTTCGAATTCATGCGGGAAGAAGTGTTTCACTTTATCTTTTTCCTCGCAAATTTGTTCATTTTATTCAAATGTCTTCTTTCGAATTTAGTGAACCCGAGATAGCTGGAGTGGAGACAGAATTAAACTCACTTTATATGCTAATGCTCCATTCGTCGCACCGCGATTTCCATAAAGAGAACTTTTGTCAACTCCAGAATAAATGAAAGAAAGTAGAAATGGAAGTATGTTTCTAAAGGAGCAAAGAGGGGTATAACAGTCGAAACGTAATGTAATATTCTGTTTTTGTTAGCTAATTTCCTATTCATTATAATTGCAGACATTGCGATTACTAATTAATTTTTCTTATTTTAATTTGGGAAGTGGGGGAGTTAATTTTCAATTTTTATATGGTGTTTCTCTGGGAACACGTTGTCATTTTCCGTACACATGTGTAGTGTAAGGAAAGATGACAAAACGATTATGGAAATTTTGGTATATATTTGCATTTTGGGGTTCCCAGAATCCTTTTTCGCTATTTTTACAATGATTCTATATGTATGTGTGTATGTATCCATGGTATATTGGTATCACGTTTTTAGGTCACTACAGCTCATTTTTCGTATTTTTATGATGTATGTAAGTATGTGTATTTGTGTGAGAGTGAGTGAAAACGATAGCGCCCAAACAGTGCTTTCGCTTGATCTCCCATTTGGCAAATATGTCATAGAGCAGGCCTGTCCTACCTTTCATTTATCATGGGCGCAGCTCAGCTGTTGGCAAGTATAATGAAGGTCACCATTATTAACATCACTGGAAACATACAATGTTATCTCACTTTGGTAAGTGTTAACTACACAGATTCGTCTTTTGCGATGCACATACATCTCATAGTAATAACTATGCCTATGTAAAAATAAACTGCAGCGAAAATATAAATCATAGTAAATTTATAATTATATTTCCCTGAGAGGAACTTATCTGAAAAACTTTTGTGGGACAAGGGTCCAAAACCTGAATTCTGACTAAAATATAAAGGAAGCAAGCAAATGTTAATATAGTTTAAAAAATTAATTTTTTTTTAAATGGATTTGTAGCTTTAAAAAAAAAAAGCTAGTAAAATGAAACATTAAAAAGGCACACCCACACACGCCATATACCCTGCACATGCATATCATGCCCATGTAAAAATAGATTGCATAGAAAATATAATTCATAGTAAATTTAGAATTGTATTTTCTTGAAAGGAGCTCATCTCAAAAATCTTGGTAGGATAAAGAGGCAAAAAAAACCTTGATGCTGCCTACACTATAAAAAGCATACAAACATTTTTGATTTAAAAATGTTAAGCATTTTTTTAAAAATGGTTTTTATATTTTAAAAAAGATAGTAACAGTAATCATTCGAAAGGGCGTCAGGAAATCCTTCAAAGGGCGCCGGGTTGGACAGCCCTGTCGCATGAACTTGTATCCATTTTCGTACAAATAGGATAACAGGTAATGGAATCTCAACCATTTTGTCACCAGAGAAAACCTATAATTTTCTTTTGTAACTTAATCATTCAATTAAATATTTTTTATTATTCACGTTCATTTTATGTTGAACATTATGTTTCAGTCATAAAGCTGGAACGTTTTTCTAAAAATATGATATAATTTTTAACGAATTTTCATTCTTTTCGTGCTGAAACTAAGGAGTAATAAGCATTAATACGCTACCGCGCATGCGCGGTAGCGCATTACTGCTTATTTTACAGTTTATTACTGTTAATTTTACGGTATAATACTGGCAGCTGGGTTACCAGTATTATACTGTAAAATCAACACTTTTTTGCAGTGTAGTTTTGTATATTCTGTACATTTTATTTCCACAGTACTTTAATTTTCGACATTCATTCAAAATAAAAAGGTGAAAAGAAGTTTATAAAATGGTTCATTTCATCACGATTGTGATCTTTTAGTGACAGACGCATAATATAATCTGGCGGTTAAAAGAGTGACGAATGTTAGAATAAGTTTTACTGTAAATGCAAAATTAGAAGAGCTTTACAATGCTTCTATTGCATAGCTGCGAAAAGTTTACATCTAACCAGTGTCAGTGGCTCGATATTTCTTAGTCTTTTCAACCTATCGTCCAAAATGCGATTTAACTTTTTCCATAATTTTTTTTTCTCTTTGTGAACGCTTGAGTACTACTATAATATGGTTTACACATGGTTGATCATTTGAAGAGATTTGGAATAACTTTATATGCTGGTTCTTTCTTCTACTTTTTTTTTTTGTTGTTGTTCATCTAACTGACATAAAAAGGTAGTTACTCCACTCTATCAGTATATATTTTTTATGTAGTGTGTATAAAATGCAGGGTTGTAGTGGGTAGCTGCCCGGGTACCCGCCCAACTACCCGCCCGGGCTGTTTTTCTTTAACCTGGTTTTTTACAACCCTGGTAAAATAACTCATCTGCGTTAATTATTATATTTTTAATGTAATGTTTTCTGCACTAAAAACAGAAAAACAAATTTTTAGTGTTAGAAAATACTCAAAATTCATAGATTTGAAACTATCATGACTCGGTAAGTTTCAGTCGAACACAAATGGAATTTTAATTTTTTTACTTGTTCATTTCATCGCGCTTTATTAGTGACTGACGCATAATAGAATCTGGCGGTAAGTTTTCAACAAATAACTATTCTGACGTAAATGGATTTTCATATGTTAAAGAACAACATTTGAAACATTTTTAACACTTCCCAACATAATTGAAAAGTGTTTATGAAATCGGTTTGTCTGTCCGTGCTCTAACTCACGTAATTATATTCAGATTGCCGTGAAATTGATATATGTTATTGCGGTGTACTATGGCATGTTTGGTATTGAAAATGACGTGTGTAGCGTTTATGGTTTCTTTACAGGGACGCTCAAAAGAATTCCGTTACGTTACGGTCTATGGGGAAAAATCATTTGCGGTGTATTTTAATGATATTGCACTATTTTAAACATATTCAAATTGATACATATATCACTGAGATGCACTGCGAGGCCTTACTTTAGAATATGGTAATGCATAGAATGTACCGTGCATTTACAGGGACACTCAAAAGAATTTGATTACAGTACTGTATATGAACAATAACTGCTGGTAGCTCGTTTTCATTCGTGGTACGCGTTTTTCAATTTAACTATTTTTTTGTTATATTAATTGCTGTGTGTAATTCTATAGATCATATACAGGGCTGCTCAAAAGATCTCGCGTGCATTTCCGTTTATTGACATAAGTTGCTGAAGGGGAATTTTTAATTGTGCTCTCTGTTTCCTAACTCTAGTAAATTTTAGCATACTGTGTAGTATACATATAAAACTATAGATCATATATAGGGCTGCACAAAAGAATTCGTATATTTTGTTTGACTATTGGTAGTAAGTGCTGAAATTGGGTTTTCAAATGTGTTATGCGTTTTCTAAATTGTTTACTTAGCAAACTCTGGAGTTTTGTTACAGTACTTTGCACTGCAAAAAAAAAAAAAAAAAAAAAAAAAAAATGTTGATTTTACAGTACAATACTGGCACCCCAGCTGCCAGTATTATACCGTAAAATTGACAGTAATAAACACAGTAAAATAAGCAGTAATACGCTAGCCGCGCAAATCAACACTTTTTTGCAGTGTGAATGTGTTGGAAAGTGTTTCATAATCTATGCTTGACGCATGATTTTTCGTTCTTGCTTCTTTTGGATATATAGCTCTAAAATTATTGGTTTAGGAATAAGCTATTGGTCAACGATGAAAAGAGATATTATTTGAATTATATTTGTTTAACCCTTTTTCTTATACTTAATTTTAATAGCAAGTGAAATTTTCCAATTTACAATTCTCTTTCACCTGAATGTTAATCATTGAGTGTCTTGTCTTTTCTGGAGAACGCCATACCGATGTGTTTCCACCTCGTTCATTTACAACAAATTCGCCTTTCCTGTCATTTTCGTTAATTACGTTAACCGAGATATGTCCGATAGTGGCCTTTAAATAAAGAAAAAGATTGGACATGGATATAAAACACTTGGCATTCCTTCGCCGTGAATCAACTGCGTGCTTTGGCCGGCAGCCATAATTTGCCTTCTCGCTTCTCCGATACTATTAATTTTCCTGTATTTAATTGACAAGTGCGGACGGTGTGACTGCACTGTTTATTGAGTGTTTGTTAAAAAATGAAACGCAAGGATATACCATTTTTTGCACATTAGGCTTACAGTTTTGCACATTAGGGTACACTTTCGTCTGAGTTTAATTTACTAATTCTTGTGAAACCTGCGTAATATTACAGTTTTCCCCCAGCTTGAAAAAAAGGGGCAAGATACTGCTAGAGGAAAAGGGTACTTTTTAGATTCTTAAGAGCCTACATCAGTCCTGCGAAAAAAACGCGTAAGCTAATTCTAAGTCTATGGGATGGTTCTTGCGCGATTTCTCGCTCGCATTTTAGTATTTTGAAATGATTTTTTTTTTTTTTTTTTTTTTGCATAGCTGACATCGATCTCTAACGTTGTTAGTTTCTACTTTTTCGATTTTGGTTGCAGTTTTTTTATATAAAAGTACTTTCACTTTCAGAACCGGTTCCAACCGGTTCAGAAATTGGAAATGTCCGCTTATAAAAAAAAAAAAAAAAAAAAAAAAAAAAACTAACTAAAATAAAAAAAGTAAAAACTAACATTAGGGATCGGCCCCAGCTATCATATGCAAAAAAAATCATTTAAAAATATTAAAATGCGAGCGAGAACTTGCGCAAGAACCATCCCATAGACTTAACATTAGCTTGAGCGTTCCTTTCCGTGACTAGTGTAGACTCTTAAAGGTACTTAAAAACTTTTGATTTTTAAAGGCACTTTTAATATTTGAAAATCAGAGCATTGTTTTTAAGACTTGACAGTGAATTTTTTACTTTCCAAGTAATTAGGAATGCAGTTTACACAATGAGTACTTACTTACCACTATTATATCAGATTTCGTGTATCCGTTACAGAGTTTTATGCTTTATTTACTGATTTTTTTTCGTACAGTTAATTTTAATTTTGGAGAAAAATCGTTTAAAAAATTAGAAGTAGTTATCCAAAATTTGAGGTTTATTGAAATTTAATTAATATAGTTATTTTGAGTACTATTAATATGGTAATAGGCTAAGGAATAAGTTTGGAACATTTTGAAAACGTTTGAAGATGTACAATAATAGGATTAAACAAACATAGCAGATTTCTAGTTATTTTATTTATTTATTATTATTATTATTATTATTGTTAATTTTGTAGTCAATTATTCTGCAACTTCTATTTTGAACTTAAAGAGCGAAACATGTTTTGAAATAAAAGATTCGCCAACCGTGCAAAGAGATTCCAACGGACAATTTCATTTAATTGTTATCTAAATTTTGTGTTCAAAAGTCACTAAAGTATTTATTAGATTTTCAAAAAGGAACGTGTTCATATCAATAGGAGCATCTTTATTAAACTTGAAGCCTGGATGGACGAGTTATTAGACTGATAAATTGAATTCATATTCACTTTTCAAGTAACATAATAACGACCTTACAGAGATTGAAATAGTATAATGTCTTTAAAATTCATTTAACTCAATCCATAGGCTGTAATGTATTCGATATGTTTTGAATAGCCTTGTAAATGAACTGTATAGTATACATGCTGGAGTTCCCTCATGATATATAGGGAGCTTACTGGAGTAAACTACGATAACATATCTTACTACCATGTGTATATAATCATTTTGACAAGAATTAGGCCAGTTAATGTTTTTTTGCTCCATAGTAATTATAAGAATTTGATAATTTAAACTGATATAACTCTAAACTAATTGATATTTTTGCATGAAACTACAAAGGTTTGAACTACTCACAAAAACAAATCTCTATAATAAAACGGTAAGTCATGTGACTGTCATCAACAGTTCCGGGATGTCCGCTTCACTTTTTCATATGCCAGGCGGCCATTTTTATTCAAAATTATTTTTTCGAATAAAACTGCATAAAAGTTACATTTTTAGAAAGATCGTTCAAAAAAAAATTAATATTTGAGAGATGATTTACGTTCAATTATGTATACATTCTGCTATAACTTCAGTTTAAATTAGGTTCGCAGTTCAAATTCTCTATCCATGAAAGTAAACAACAACAAAAAAAAAAGATTCATTCGTTGTGAACGTTTAAAATATTAAACCATGAATTTTTGGACCACTGCCTGGTGTAAAAAAAATAATCCGCACTAGTGAGACAGTCAATGTTTACCATAATTCTGTTCTATACAACTCAACTTCCTTCCGGATCTTTTCTTGACGTAAGAACTCATGTAATAATATTTAATGGAACGAATTGTCAGCTTTTATTTTTCGCGTGTGCAAATTAGAAACGATACTTTAATTTTGAAATCAAATGTTTTGATTTATGATATTTTTTCATATTTATCTATTTTCTATTTTAAAGAAAAATTTGAACGTCATGTATTTTAAATTGGAACAGCTGTCACGGACGCACCGGGGTTGGCGCGATTTTTGTTTTGTGCCATTTTGGCGAGAAAATCCCATTTTCAGGTACCTATTAGAGATTACTAAAACAGCATGTACTTTTATTTTATTATGAAATAGTTTATTTTATATTAAAAAACACACAATTTTATTATAAAACACACACAATGATTAATTTATTATAAAGTGGGTTAAACGGTTTTTGTCAAGAAAGATGAAATACATAACAACAAAAAATATGCGAAATGCTACCACGATCGCAAAAGTTCTTGATTTGTCTATTAGATTTTTCCGGTTTGGCGAAGGATTAAGGAAAAAAATAAATTATGAATAAAAATAATTTGTTACAATGCTTAACATACATTTAAGTGCGACCAAACTGGTCGCCAGTGGTGGCTAGTGTCAAAAGATTTGGACTAAGCAAGAATTTTTTTTAAATGGAAAAAGTGCAGTTTTAAAATTCTATTTATTAAAAATCTAACCGCTGGCCTCATTCCACAAAAACAAGAAATTTCTTTCTATGGCAAGTACAACGCGAGCTATAGGAGTGCTAAAATCCCATTTTGTTCAGTTCGCAAACTATAAACTAGACAGAGTACTAATTAATCTTGTAAAATTGTTTGGCATCAATTCACAAAAATTCCTTTTGTTTACTGTTCTTTGCATTGTTGTTTCTTTTGCTTGGCGAGAAACTCTGTCGGGTTTCTATCAGATGATGAGGTTGTAAAGTACGACGTCTTTTGTAACTGTTTTCTGCAATTCCTTTTTTAACCCTATATATGTTTTTTCCTCGTTAGCTGTAATATGGCAGAGAAAACAGTTCTACAGGCAGAGAATGCTTTTATCGCCAGAGAGTAAAAATAGCATGATAATGTAAAGTAGACTGTACTTTTGCGCCATTTTAAAATTTTGTTTTGTTTCAATAGAATTTCACGAAATTTAATATATATATTTTTTAATTTATTTATTCATTTTATTTATTTATTGTCTTATAAATATTACCTATCACGTCAGAGTATTGATAAATTATATTTCAAAATTTCTGAACACACAAAAGTTTCACCACCACTAGAAGAGAACATAATATGATGAAAATTTAAATCTCCTCATTTTTATTGTAAGAAAATACTTTTATTGTTGGGGAACATCGAGCTGTATCGGCTTGAACAATCGGATTCCAGTGTCTTGCGACGTTCTGAAGACTTCCGGTGTAGCAGAATGGTGATTGATTGTGGAAAAAATCGACAAGTTCTAGTTCTGTGACCCTTTGTTTATTACTAAGACGATAAACAAAATAAGAAAAATCAGCATCATCTTAATGGAAACGCCTTGAAAATATATATTGTATATACACTTTTTTAATTATTGAAGATATGTATACTTTTTTAATTATTATTATAATAGAACAGAAGGGGCTAAAAGAAATAAGAAATTGCAGTGGATTGCAAAGAAAAAAAAAATCCTTCCGCCTGTACCTTTAGGAAAAGGTATCTTTCCTATATCTTATCTTCGTTTTAAAACTTTATGTAAAGTTATTCAGAAAAACACCAAACTAAAATGCGAAGTACCCGATTACCGGAGATTCGTTAATACTGAATTTGAATAAGAAATTCGCAAATTAGTTAGCTGTAGCCAAGTTGGCTTCATTTATGGAGACTTATTTTTGGTCACCAAATTTGGCGATATTTCGCAAAATGTCGTCAAGCTTGACGAAAATTTGACGTTAACGGATATGAATATATAGTTTTATGCGTATGATTTGAAAAATTACAACAATGAAAGATAATAATTTCGAGAAAGAGCAATCCCGTTCACTAAAACTCATAAATTAATCATTTAATAGTTTTTTTTTTCTTTAACCATTGGGAAAATGGTTGTTGTTGTTTTCGGACGAAAATGGACCTCTTGGCGGCGTCACTTTATTTTTTTAAGCGTTTTTAACGAAATTCCGTAACTTTAGAAACATTTTTAACGAAATTCTGTAACTTTTAGAAGAATTTTTCTTTGAATAGGCAATAGAAATGCATAAAATCGTTAGTTGCAAAAAGGATAGATGCAAAATATCAGATATGAAAAAAAGCCGAATTAAAAAATTATCAGAGGAGAAATCATCTTATAAAGCAAAAAAAAAAAAAAAACTGTGGTCTTCAACTTTAATTTCCTCAAAATACCTTTCGACAGAATTTAGAAACAAATTTATTCGAAAATAAGTAAAATCTTTTCTTCATTATTGATAAAAGGGAATTTTTTATTCCAAAATTCTGGTGCCAATGTAGCATTTAAGGATTAAAATTAAGTTACTTTACGTACGACACCACAGTGGTGTCGCCAGACGGCAAAGTTTTAATAATAAAATCCCTATTCAATATCTCTTTAAGCGATCGCAAATTTAAAATTATAATGTAGCAATAAATAGTTTATATTTTTCGTTAATGAACACTTGTTGTGAAAGTAAGATCAACCACTTTGTCGATAAAGAGCCGAATTTTACTTTTTTTTGGATGGCGTTTATGAATGCTTGTTCAAGGGAGAATTAGATATATATTTAGGAAAACATACAATTTTTTAAACATCCCAGCACTTACTTAAGAGTTTGTCAAAGTATCAAATTTAAAACTTAATAATGAAGATAAATTGAGAAAGACGAGCTACCCTAAGACGAAAGATAAGGAAAATGATTTCAGTTCATTTATCTCAAAATAATTGACTCGCATCATTGTGGCCTGCTTTGACACGAAATTAATAACCTGCACTTTCGTTTTACTAGCCATTTTCTAAGAATGTTTTTTTTTATTTTTCTCCTTTTTCACCTTTCTTGCTCGACAAAACGAATCTCAGTATCATATTTACGAACCCATCTCCTCCCACCCCCGTATTCGCGAAAATTTCAGATAACCTAGTGAAAGTCTGCTAGTGCCAGAGGATCGAACGATATTTATTTTTATGTATATATATATATAATAACAAATCAATTTTTTACTCTCAAGGGTACTTTTCATTAAAATAAAAATATGCATATGTACTTTTTTTTAAGTCTAGGGGTTATTTTCTTATTTTTTCTGTTTTAATGCAGTTTAAAAAGTGCCATCCACATGGCCCAGAAGGGAATTTAAAAAAAAAAAAAACAAAGAAAGAAAAGAAAAGAAAAACAAATCTATGGATAGACCCCTTTCTGCGAGTTTGCTAGTAAATAATAAAATATTTTTATATCCTTTCTTTCTCTTTCTTAAACAAAGATCGTATAAAAGTAGAATGAATTTCCTTATTTCATTTAATTTTTATTAATCGTAAAAGCATAATGAAAATGGATATGTTATTATTATTATTTTTTTTTTTTTTGGGGGGGGGGGGTATTTAGAATTATATATGTAATGTTGTATTAGTTAAGATTAACTAACTCTAAAGTACAACACAAGTGCTCTATTCTTGCTGACTGGTAATAATAAGGAATTTCAGAATTTTCCTTATGTTAAAACGAGAATTCTGATCACCTCTTTACGAAAGACATTTATGAAGTACAACAGTATTAACAAAGTTGACCATTACTGAACAAAATCACTATCTATTCGTCAATTTTTTCATTAATTGAAGCAGAGGGGTGAAAAGGAGAAAAAAAATAGAACTAAACTTCACAATTTTATAAAGGATCATGACCTGAGGTGCCAAACTCCGCTTTCTTGACCATATGTCCTGGGGTGCTATATTGGTCAAATTGTCAACCTGACGCCGAACTCCCAATATTTACTTCCAAAGCCAACCCTGTACATATTTTATCCACCCCCGAAGCGATGAACAGTTGAATGAACCTTGCCCAAATCCGGAGACGAACCTCTGACCTGTAGTGTGGAAGCGCACTACACACTGAGCTTCTGAGAGAAGTATAAGTAGTAATTGTGGACATTTGTTCTCTTATTAATATCCAAATTACATGGGTGCAAGGTTTTCGAAATACTTCGCCACAAATCCATCCAGATTTCATATTTCCATTTTGCCAATAGTGAGACAATGTAATCATTCGAGTATTGTTATGTAACATTCTTAATCTTTTTGTAATATTTAAATTGAATAAACTGTGCACGCGCCGTCGAAACAACGTCCAGGAAGTCTTCGGGCATTGTCCGAACAGTCGTCGGAAGCATTGTCTAAAAAGAATTTTGACCACAGTGCCTGAAAACGTCTGAAGCGGATTATCTGCCTGTGTAATCGTTATCGTTGCTTTTTATGCAAAAAAGCTAAGTCGCCACATAAATTCATCGCCGAACTCCAATTAGTCCTGCTTGGATGAGAAAACGAAGATCCTGATTAGGAGAAGAGAAGATGCCGGCTGGAAAAATTTTTTTTTGGCTTCTAAAATCGACACTGTGGAGCCGTGCTTTTGTTTTTGACATTTTTCATTTTTAGAATAGTTGAGAATGGTAGTTTCTAGGTTTTTCAGAGATGCTGATTGGTTTACTTTATGGGAAAACTTTCAAGGGCAGCACAAACATGCTGGGCGCCGGCAAAATTAAATCTAGAGAAAGGCATGATTTTTGAAGCTATACACTGCAAAAAAAATTGTTGATTTTACGGTATAATACTGGCATCCCAGCTGCCAGTATACCGTAAAATCAGCAATTTTTTTTGCAGTGTATACAGCCTTGTTTCATATATATATATATATATAACTTATTGTACAATTAAACCATTGAAACATAAGAAACTGACCATACACAATTATATATATATATGTGTGTGTATATATATACAGTGGTGGCCAAAAGTGTGGACATTTTTTGAAAGTTTCATGTTTTTCAACTTTGTGTGCTTGTAGAATATATTAATTTTCACTTAAATACAAACGTTTATATATCAAATTGAAGGTAATTTAATGTAGAATTTAATAATAAAAACATTATTACAATATCTGTATTACAAAAAAGGTTATGCAACTAATAGTAAGATCTATCTTAGATTTGCATTTTTTTAAAGTGATACTTACACAATCAATACTTAGTAGGATAACCCTTATTTTTTAAGACAGCTTCACAGCGGCTTTTCATCGAGTGAACGAGTGTTTGGAGTTCATCTTTCATAATCACATGGTGCCAAGAATCAATTATAGCTTCAATAAGTTGTCTTTTATTGGATGGACGTTTTTTTCGTACAAGAATTTTCAAACGTCGCCACAAATTTTCAATTGGATTGAGATCAGGGCTGTTTCCTGGCCATGGTAATATATCTATGCCTTTATTTTGAAACCATGCTTTGCATACTTTTGCTGTGTGGCATAGAACTGAATCCTGCTAAAAAATAAATGGTGCGTTGTTGGGGAAGAGATCCCTGATGGAAGGTATCAATTTTGGTTCCAGGACAGTTTCGATGTATTTTTTGGCATTCAGGATGCCATCAATCACTTGAATTCGGCCCACACCATCTGCAGACATACATGCCCAAATCATGACATTTGTTGGGTTTTTTGTAGTTGCTTCAACGCAATTAGGATGAAGTGCTTCTCCTACTCTATGTCTCACGTATTTTCTACCATCACTACCAAAGGGCGATATTTTACTCTCATCGCTCCAGATTACTTGCTTCCATTGATTTTCTGACCATTTAATGTGTTCTTTTGCCCACTTAACTCGTTTTTCGCGTTGCTTTTGATTTAAATATGGTTTTTTCCTTGGAATTCTAGCTTGTAGTCCAAATCCTGATAAACTTCTTGTTATTGTTCTTGAACTTACTGCAATACCCGCTGCATTCATTTCACATCTAATAGCATCTGATGAAATTTTTCTATCTTTCTATCTTGAAGGCATAGCCGTTTAATTTTTCTATCGGCAGTAGTAGCACTTGTGCATTTTTTTCGACCTGATTTGGCATTATTTTCCACTGATTTCGTTTTTTCATAACGTAAACAGAACTTTCGTACACCAGAACAAGTCACTGAACCACCAACTTGTCTTGCAATTTCAGCATAAGAGAGGCCATTTTCTCTCAATATGACAATTCGACGTCTTTTTGTAGATGTCCAATTAGTTCTTCTTGTTGATGACATTGTTTAAAATTAGTTTAATTAAAAAAAGGACTTTAAATATTCAAAAACAGCAATAATCTATTTAATTGTACTAGTATGCATCATTCCGCAAAATATTTCCACAACAATAACTCTTTTACCATCCAAATAACCTAAACTATAATTACAGACATTTGATTGGTCCTCAGAATAGTGTTTGTGATTGGCTAGTACGCTTTTATTACAAAACACGTCTTTATTCAAAATGATTTGTGTTTGTTTGTTCTACTAAAATGAGCATAACTTTTTTTGTAATACAGATATTGTAATACTGTTTTTATTATTAAATTCTACATTAAATTACCTTCAATTTGATATATAAATGTTTGTATTTATGTGAAAATTAATATATTCTACAAGCACACAAATTTGAAAAACATGAAACTTTCAAAAAATGTCCAAACTTTTGGCCACCACTGTATATATATATATATATACAGTGGAACTCCAGTTATACGTTTTGCTCGGGACCGGAAAACAAAACGTATAACTCAGTAAAACGTACAACTCAATTAATGGTCTACCGGAACCATTTTTTAAATATATCCTAAAAACTTTGTTCCGCTGAAGAGTTCCAGTTACCTTTTATATCGAAAACAGAAGTTTCCTAAATATTACTGCACCCATGACATAAAGTTTCGGAAATGGAACAGAGTAGAAAAAAAGAGCATAAGAAAAGTATACATGAAGTTATTTTATCATAAAAGTTTTATTAAAATATTTTTAATACACATAGTGTACTTAAAAGAAATTATTGGAATGGCCTTGGCATGTACATCATTTATCAAAATATATTTCAGTATAGTTTACTAAATCTTGTAGAATTGATCACTAGTATTCGATTGTTTCTTTTCGGCAGTGCCTGCATTGATTAGCAAACATTGCATTTCTGTTAATGCAGCCGTCTTACCGTTACTGTTTTTAGTACTAACGAACTGCTTTACTACGCCAAAAGCCCTTAGAGCAGCTCGAAGTTAGAGTGAGATCTTTCAAATCATACTCATCTGACGCGTCGTCAGTGTTTTTGGTTACAAAATGCATAAATGAGACAAAATTTCGGCTGGGGACAAAAAAACGTAACGTATAACTGAGGGAAATGCACAACTCAAAACGTATAACTCAGCTAATTTTTAATGGCAATCGGCCGGGACCTCTGAGTTGAAACGTATAACTGAGGGAAACGTACAACTCAGGTAACGTATATCTGGAGTTCCACTGTATATATATTCGTGTTTGAACGTTGTGTCTGAAATTGTTTGCCAACTCGAAAGTCCGTGGAAACATCCGGCTGCCAAAATGACGATCACTTTTCAAAAGTTTTTTAAATCGGCGTTTTTTAAAATGAGAAATAAAACCATGAAATAAACTAAACTAAAAGTCATTGGTCAGAGTCTCCCGCACAAGACAATCATATCATAAAAAGCAATACAGAAAGAAATTTAACAATTAAAAAGTATTAATCGTATTGCATATTTTATTTTTCTTCAGTCGGGCAGAGCTTCCCTTACCCCCTTTCCATTTAAGACAATTTTGAAAAACTGAAAATAGAAGAAAAAAAAACAGATTTTAAACATTTTGCACGGGGGGCGAGGGGGTTTAGAACTCCTCCTGACGAAAAATTTTTAAATCATTTTTCTGTTAGCGTCTAATTTAAATCTTAAATCATTTGTGAAGAATCAATTTTTCTACTGTTACTCCAAAATCACAGGGATAAAGAAAACTTAATTAAACAATTTTCAAAATACCTCCCCCCTTCATTTAAAAATAACAAATAAGCCAAATATTAATAATCTCTGAAGACTTAGACTTTGCTCCTAAATTTGCTCGAGCATTTTCCTTTATATAATCTTGCATAAGGGAATCCAGAATCAATAAAAACCAACCACCAAATATCAACGTCTTATATCAATTACAAAAAGATATATAAAATCGGAGATCGTTAAGTATCTATAATGGATTATTTAATCAAAGATCATTTAACATCAATTAGAAAGTAATTATTTTATCGAAGATCGTCAAAGATAAATTAAAATTAATTATCTAACCTTACAGTACTTTACGATCAGCAGATGAAAATTATCTATCAAAAGTCGATAACGGGTAATTTTCTGAAGAAATAGAGGCCTCCATGGGCCAAAAATTTCTGGTTCCGCTTAGTCTCGCTTTGTTTATTTATTCAAAACTTCTTTTTGTACATAACGCATATATAGGGTAAGTGCTCCAATGGTCGACTAAAATGAGATAAAATGCTTTATAAATAGTTTATTTTTGAATAACTGAACATGATATGTGCAAAAATCTATGAATATCGAACATTATTAAATACAAAAACGTATTGAATAAATAATTGTTAAACAAAAACATAAATAAAGCTGTAAACCATATCCAACCAGTGACATTTTAACTATCAAAAACCACGTTATCCTTTACAAAAGCACATGGCATAACCGCTAAATTAACAATAGAATAAGTAAAATATTTTAATAAATTTAAAAATAATTTAAATACACCTATAAATTATTTTTATCTTATTTTAAACTATATCTAATCTAATCTTAATAATGAAAGCTATTTTGAAATTAAAATATTAAAAATATTTTCAGCACAAAATTAAGGGGAAGTGATACGATATAGTTAATGTTAATCGATATTGAAATATATATATATTTACAAATTAATTAATAACATTTTATAAAATGAACTTTTCCTAAATGCATTAATAAGTATTTACGTATTATTTTGAAATAAAGTACAGTGATATATAAATAGTCTACTTTGAACGTTCCTCATGAGTCAGACTGAAAATTTCCGCTCTTTAAAGTTAAACCTGTGGGCTTGGAATGCATTAGTATTTTCCAAATTTCACCTCGGGAAATTAAATTTTTTACCACCTTCTTCTTTTTTGTGTGCTCTTCTTAAAGAACGTTTCTTTCTTTTTTATTTGACAAAATTTCTAAAATATATACTTAGTTTTATATTTTAAATGTTAAAATCTAAGTGAAGCAGATGAGTTAGTTGTAAATGAGAGTTTAACACGTGAAATAAAACTAAGTATGTATTTTAGAAACATTTTGTCAAATAAAAAAGAAAGAAACATCATTCAAGAAGAGCATACAGAAAAAAGAAAGTACGCAATTTAATTTCCGGAGGATAAATGTGGGGAAAATACGGATGCATCCTAAGTCCGTAGGTTTAATATTAGAGAAGAGAATTTCAGGTCTGATTGATAACAAACCTTAAAGCTAGGCTGAGAACTTTAGTTCCATGAGAGCATAAATAGATAATCATCGTTATTTTCACCGTTATTATTATTTGAGTATAAATAGATAATTACCGTAAGCCCGTCAAGTGCGGGAAATCCCCTGTTCTGATTTAACTAAATACTAATCAAATCATCAGTTTTCCTGATTATCTGGCAGTGCCTCCGTAAACTACAATTGTATTATGCTTTCTTAGACTAGATTGTGTGACGTGTTGAAGCTAGAAATGTCAACTGAGATTATCCACAATTATTCCTGTCTCATTGAATAAAGTGCCGTTCTTTGTCTGCTCTCGTTTAGCTACTGTCATTGTCTGAGTGTAGACCAGCAATTTTGACAGGTACTTTTAAGTTTGCGCAAGCATTATTGTTCTTTGCTTAAAAGAGTGTTTGAAATCTCCAGCTAAACCGACCATAATTCGTGCACTGTTAAAGAAGAAAGACGGTTGGAAGCATTTAAAAAGATAAGGAAGTTTCGAAGTTCAACAAAATTATCTTGTTTCTCCCATTTTTCAAAGTATTTAACCTAAATCAGTTCTGCTTTGAAATAAATTTTAATATTTTTTCATTAAGTTATATTTAAGGCGGAGAGTAATAAATACTTACGATGCACATTTTTAGGATTCTGTATCTCAAAAAGGAAAAACGGAAACCTTTTAGAATGACTTTGTTCTTCGTTTGCCTGTCAGTCAAGACAATTTTTCCCCCTCCCTGAGACGGCTAAAAGTATCAAGTTCAAATTAATATCAAATACGATCTATACGGCCCCACTGTTTTGTAAAAATGTCGAGCCTCTAACTCAATGTAATAAAAAGATAGATAATTCGTAAGCATTACTGTGTTGAATTGCTTAAGGGTCTTTTTAATTGAATTATGCATTTTCCAGTTGAACTATATTTAGTCTAAGAAAGGATTGCAGAATATAATTACATATATAGTGCTATGTAAAAAATTGGATACATTGCCATCTTTGGATGGTGATTTCTGTAAGTACTTTTTAGGGTTTCGTTCATCAGTAATTGCTAAAACCAGGTATTCAAATGTGCTAGTAGTTTTCTAAGTTGTTTACTTAGCTATCTTCCGTTCCTTTTTTAATGTCCAGTTACTATATTCTGGAAGTGTTGGAAAGTGTTTAATAATCTATGTTTTAGGCATAATTTTTCTTTCTTGTTTAGCTGTGTAATGCATTTTCCAGCTGAATTATATTTAGTACACTAAAATATGTTTGTAAACTGTGAATTCGCAAACAATTAATTGGAAGTGCATTTTTAGCTGTGTTATGTGTTTTTTAACCTGAATTTTAGCTTAATGGTGTGTATAAAAATCTGCAGATAACATACATGGTTTGTACAAAAAAAAATTGGAGTACATTTCCGCTGAAGGCGAATTTTCAACAATGTTATGCATTTCTAACTGAACTTTTGCTTACTATGTAATGTAGTATATATACAAATCTGTTGATCATCTACAGGGCAGCACAAAAGAAACAGACTATCTCTCTAAATGCATGGTAATTGCTGAAATTAGGTTTTCAGATGTGGCATGCGTTTTCTAAATTGTTTATTTAAGATATATTCTTTCACGTTATTAAACATTAAAGTTTCATTACAGTATTCTATAAGTGTTGGAAAGGGTTTCATAAGCTATACTTGACGTATGATTCTTCTTTGTTTTCTCATGATATTGTTTTTCTTTATTTATTTGTTTTTTATTTGTTGCTGTTGTTGTTTAACCCTTAAATGCATAATGTATCAAATTTGCAACGCTTTTTACTTAACTTTTAATAAATAAAGTTCTTCGCAACCACTATATTTATATAGAAATATTAATCTTGTAAAAATCACATAAATATATGCTACTAAATAAATTTAAAAATCTAGCTTAAAATTTCTGGCGTCTAATCCTTAATATAAGTATAAAAGAATACAATTCTAAAAAAAAAAAAAAAAAAAAAAAAAAAATCATGCATTTAAGGGTTAAGCAATTCTTAGTGAGTTTCGGTCTTTTTAAAAAAAATCAGTTTTAATTTAGCGGGTTATTGTAATACATTTTGAATTTAAACTCGAACTTGACTCATTTTTCAGAAGGTAAATTTGGGCGCTTTTTTAATGTGTATGTGTTTGCGTAGCATTGGGTTTGGCAGCTATGAATATTCCTTTCACGACTGACAGGGTTTTTTGATCGCATCCACCCACCTTATTATCAAGTTGTTGATTTTATTGTCGAATGTTACTAACACTTCATAATTCACGAAAAATGCGTGTTGGGTCGATAGACAGACTACCAGCTCCATTAACGCTGATGAATAAGCCTTTTTCCCCCTTCTCCTGTGAATCATTATCTTCTGTTTATACGTTTCAGGTTCTCTTTTATGCTGTGTGAAAATACAATTTATTTGAGGGGTTTCCATCGCTCTTAGCACGTATGAGTAATATAGTATATAGTAGTGGGAAACATTTTGATTGCGTGAGAACTTATTTTTATAATACGTACCATGATAGTGTGAATATTTTTTCTTGTTTGCAATATATGACCTTAGATAAATAGGAGGCGTTTGGAGCTCGAAATTCGGTACACTGATTGTTCTATCCTAAAAGGGTCGATACGATTATGAAAGTGTTCCCCTTTTAACTGTTAACATTCGAGGGTGGTTTGATAAGTCCTCGGCCTGACAGTGAAAACACAAGATTTTTGACATAATTTCATATTATTTTTCAATGTAGTCTCCTTGCAACTCAATACATTTAAGGATTTAAGATACACTCTTGTGTGAGAATTATTTAGTGCAGCCTGTACGAGGATGGTCCGGAGAGTTCACGGCCTGAAAAAGAAAATACAAGATTTTTGACAATATTTCATTTTATTTTTCAACTTGCAACACAATACATTTCAGAAGACTCTTCAGAAATGTTCATACTTTGGCGTTTTTGGTCGACGTTCAACAAGCGGTGCACGCATCGAGCGGAAAGCTTTTTCATACCCAAAACATCGTGTAAAATGTGGTGGACACGGTCTATCGAGATGTTTGCAATGTCAGCAAATTCGCGTATCTTCAATCGGCGATCATTGAATACGGCATTGTGAATTTTTGAGACGATTTCATCGGTCGTATCGGTTTTTGGGTGTCCTGAGCGTTTATCATTGTGAATTGATTTCCTACCATGTTTAAATTCAGCAGCCTACTTTTTTTATCGTCGAATATGAAGGACGAGAATCCTTTAAGATAGACTGTAACTCTTTTTGTATGTTCGTGGGGGTTAAATATTTTTAACAAAGCATTTTATGACCGCTCGAACTTACATTTTTCCATTTTTCGAAAATGTCAAAACTTGTTTACTTTACTTTATCGCCCAGCAATGACCAATAAACTCACGCGTCTGAAACTCGGCGGCATGTCATCTAAAGGATTATGCTTTACAAACAACATTTTGCTATGGAGTTATGTTTCTTCTTTTCGAATTTAAGTATTTTATTTTAGAAACACTGTGGAGCAATATACGCTATTTATTTTTTAATATTTAATTTAATCGCATGCTCTCTGAAACTTCTTAAACCAAGTGTGTAATTGCAATGAAAAATTTTCACCTTTGTCGATGTCGTGCTAATTCCAGAGACTGCTCGCAAAGTCGCTTTGTGGTTTCCCAACTTATCACGAATTCCATTTTTTCTCCCGTCTGATTTCCGTGAATATCTGCTTACATCATTTCACTTATATATTTTTAAAATATTTCATTTTTATTACATGTAATTTTGCGTTGTCTTGTATGGAGCAAAAACACTGTCAAACAGTGAAAAGTTTTATTAATTTTTCGATTTCATTGAAGTAAGAGTAGTTTAGTACACAGTTTGTATTTAGTTACAGTTTTTCTTATCCGTATATAGAACGTTCGCTTGCATACATTATTGCGGTTCTTGGATGAGACATTGTCTTTTTTAAATGACATAGAAATAGGTATTTATTATTATTTTGTGTGCATAAAATAAAATAAAGTCGTTTTCCCCCAAAAAATTAGCGTTGTTAGTACTAGAGTGTTACATCTTCCAATCACCCGATAGAAAAAAAAAATGTTTGGCATAAAAAGTACACAATTGATTCATAGCAATTATTAACAGTTGCGTTTTTTTTTTTTTTTTTACACAGTAAACTAAAAATAGGGACATGACACCGCTTTTTCAGTACTAAAATATTTGCTTTAAATAATCAAAAAATGTCTGCCAATTAAAAAATTGAAGATTACAGTTAAAAATTAGTGGTTAGAAGCTTTTAGTAACGAAACAAGCAAATTCTTCTTGCCCGAGCGGCGTTCGATTGTTAAACTGTTAAGTAGTTAAGACTGAATCAAAATCATTAAAAGTTAAATTTAGTTTTCCTATAATTTGAATCTGGGGATTGGGGAAACGATTCGGGCAAATTTAAAACTGAACCAATGGTGGAAGCAGTCAAAAATTTGCTAAATGCAAAATTTCACTGTTGGTATATTTGGAATCTTAACATCTTCTGAAGATTTAAGGATCTCATGCGTTGCCAAATTCCGGAAGAACTTCTGCATTTATTTCTCACCTATTCTTTTTTCCCCCTTTCAATTTCTTTATTATTATTCTTGAGTCTATCATTTACTCAAGGGGTTATTGACCCCGGAAGAGCCCTAGCGTAAAAAAAAAAAAAAAAAAACAGTAATTTTCGGCAGAACTTTAAAAATTGCAACTATACTATATTTTACTACATCATTACACAGTTTATTCTTCTGAGAACAATGATCATTTTCAGTGGTTAATAAAATAAATAAGGTAACGGAAACCGCATCCTTTGCTGAAAGCGGGATAAAGAGGTAATATAACATTTAAGAAAAGTTCTTGAAAGTAAAAATAGATCTTCATCTATCAGATTTATACGTTTCTCTTTTATGACCGTTTCTCTGCGCTTTTTTTTTTTTTTTTTTTTTTTTTTTTTTTTTCCAAATTGTTTGCATTGTTCGAAAACCCGGTCACCGTCGTACTGAACGTCTTGCTTGGCGGGAAACTAGATAAATATGTAATATAACATTTAATAGAAGTTCTTGAAACTTAGAATATAATAGATCTTCATCAATCGAAATTATATTTTTCTCTTTTTTGACCCGTTTCGATGCGCTTTTAGGAAAATAAATTGTAAGTAACTTTTTTAGTTTATCTTGACTTTTTAGTTCGAAACATTATTATTATTATTATTATTATTATTATTTTGCATAGGCGCCGGTTGGGGGGGGGGGGGGGTAGAACCATTACCTTTTCTTGTATTTTGAAATTTATCTAACTAAGCATATTTTTCGTTGATGATTTTGAAATAAATAGTAAAATTTATTCTTCCCAAGTAACTTAAAATAATTAAACACTAAGAAAGAAGGGAACTATTTATTTTTTTCTCGTCCGGGGAGGGAGGGCGGATGTTCATGTGTTTAAAATTTATCTTGAACAGGGGAAAGCGTTCAGAGGGGTTCTTACTCTCCCTTTCCCTGATGGACAAAAAATAATTTTCAATTCTCTATTTTGGAAAATTATTGGTAGAAACTTTTTTTGAATATTTAAATTTTTATTTGTTTAATTTCTGTACGACTTCTTATGTTGATTTGTTTAAAAATTGTCTTGCATGGGAGGATTATCAGAATTTTTTTTAGTTTTGCTTATTTCATGTTTATATTCTCCACTTTAAAAAACACTACCCAAGCTGTAGACCGCGGACATATCTATTCCAAAATCTTGCTCCTCCCTGATTTTATTCTGGTGCCCATCTTTTTTTTTCTGATTTAAAGAATTTTTCTTTTGGTTTTCCAGTTGTTTACATTGCTTCGGAAACCAGACCACCGTCGTGCAGAACGTTTTGCTTGGCTGGATCGTTTGTTCTCTCGCCGACCTTAATCCGTAGGTTTTTTATGTTGTAGAGAAAGCTGCTGGGGCTGACTCATATGCCCATTTACCTGCCCACTGATCATTATTACATTCTGTGCAACACAAAGAGCATTATCGTCTTACCTTTTCATTACGCGTGTATTCTATTAAAAGAGAACATTCAGGAGGTTAATTTCCCTGTTGTCCCCCCCTCCCTCCCCTCCCCCCTTGTCATTCTTGGTGTGTGGCAATCTAAGAAATGGTAGGAAATAAAACATGATGAGGAAATGGAGAATTTATTAGCTGAAAACTTAAGTACTGTGTTGGAGTTTTCAAAATCTATGTTTACACGTTGTCGGAAAGCTCTTTAATAAATTGATGTTGAAACTTCGCTTCTAACCCCCTTTTTTTAATCTCTCTTTTTCCAATTTTTCTCTTCCTCAAAGATTACTAATTTCCAAGTTTTTCTTCGTCCAATGTAATAATCAGGTGGTAACTTAAAGATGTTATTTAATTGTTATTTACTTTGATGTTGTTTAATTGACTTCAAAGAAGTCGTCGTTTCAGTTTTATATTTTTAATATGTGTATAATGCGTTAAATATGTGTTATGAATGTCAGATGCGGTTGAAGGTAAGGAAAATATACACTCGGTATAGATGTAAGTTGTCCGATGATTCGCATAACTCTATTTTTTCTGATCACCGTAAATTATTGGAAGGCTGTTGCATTATCATTTATCGTCAGTTATCGCATGTCATACGATTTCAAAAATATGGACCTGCCTAGCTTTATGACAATGGATAAAAGTTCATTACGACATAATAGTGGGTTGCGCTGGAAATTTCGATTTTGAAACAAGGTTAAGTGAAAGTAATTGAATAGGGTTATAAGCATTCCAGCTAGACCAGTGGTTCCCAAACTATGGAGAGCCCCACGCTGAGAGGTTCTGCTCTCGAAGCTGGTAGATGGGAGGTGCTGGGTTCAAACCCCTGTCCCGCTCGTCGACCTAACCGTTAGGAGTTTTCCGTGGTTTTCTTCGAACCTTGCCGTAAATACGGGTTAGGACCCCTTAGAAAGATCCCCACGGAGAGCACTCCCCCTTAGGGCATATATCCCTCGAGTAGGTAATCGGCCGTCATAAATCAACCAACCAACCCAAACTATGAAATGGGACCCACTTGAGAGTCGCGGAAAGATCGGTGCGTTATTCAAAATTATACAGTTAATGTTATCTGCTGCAATAATGTAATGAAAACAAATTCTTACCTTACAACTAGTAAAATATCGTGAAAAGATAAAAAATTACTTTGTGAAAAGACTGTATTTTCTAAACTTTGCGTAGAAACCAGCTTCAGGCTGAAATTAAAATCTTCAATCACGACACAAATTCTGTCGTTGGTCTGAAACAATGTCATAAATCGCATTAGCTTTTAATTTTTTTTAATGCATTTATTAATAAACTTTTTTACATCGTAAAAGGTTTGATAATTTCACTTTCACATTAGTATTATCTATTGTTATCGTGTGTATCCTTTATGCCGAAGTTCATATTTTCCTTAGAATAGATTATACAAAATGTTCTATACCTACATATTAGGTGAATCGCGAAAATTTTTGAAACTTTAAGGTGAGTCGCGCGTAACAATAAAGTTCGGGAACTGCTGCGCTAGATTATTGCTTTTAAGGATACAACGCCCAGTCCTATTATATAAAATCGATAAAATATGCCCTGCTCTTTTGAAATATAGTGAAATTTATGTTAAGTTATTTATCATATCTATAACATGTTCGTTTCTAAAACTTCTTGCTAAAATCTGTGTTTACGTATATCATGAAAGTTTGTAAGTACGTTGACTTTGAACTTAGTTGATGGTCATAATGAATTATTTTGATATTCGAATTAATCATTCGGGCGTACGTAAAAGAATAGCTGCCCATCTTAGCGTTCTTCTTAATCAATTAAAATCAGAATTATTATTATTTTTAATATTCTATCTTTATCTCTATATCTGTCTCTCTATATCCATATCAATATCATTCTCTCTTCTTTTTTCTTTTTTTCTCAAAATTTATGGTTTTAATTGATTAAAAAGAACACGTAGGTTGGCAGCTATGCTTTTGCGCATGCCCGAATGATTCATTCGAATATCAAAACATTATGCCCATCACTATTTCAACTGCATTTCTTTTTATCCATTTAACCGAAGTTTTTTTTTTTTTTTTCTTCCCGGCTTCTGTGGTTGATAATCTTTATCTCAATTCTAATCATTTAAGTAGCACAATAAGCTCTGATTTTCTCTTTTTCCTCTATTTAATAATCGTATTGTAACTTTTAAGGAGATTTTATTATTATTCTCTCTTCTACAATTCACTTTTCTTTCATATCGCTATCCATTTTTAATATATCAATCTTTTTGCTAAAAGAGGAGCGATAGCTTCAAAGTAATGTTGTGAATTTGAATGCTGTTTTCAAAAACAGGATTAACCTTTCACACTGCAAAAAATTGTTCATGCGCGGTAGCGTATTACTGCTTATTTCACTGTTTATTACTGTTAGTTTTACGGTATAATACTGGCCGCTGGGGTATCAGTATTATACCGTAAAATCTTTTTTTTTTTTTTTTTTTCAGTGTATTTTCCAAAGTAGAAGATTTGTGCAATCATTCAATACATTTTAGAAAAATCCCGTCTTTTAAAATTAATAAACTAAATCTGTATTTAAAGGGGGTATTATGGAATATTTACAACTCTATCGAGGTCATTTCTTTAGATTACTGTTTTTAGTATTTTATAAAATTAGAAAATGTACAAATATTTCTATAATCACCTTACAATATAAATATAGAGATTTTTCAGAACTGAAACTTTTTACTCCATGTCTTTCAACATCATAAAAGCTGAACAGCTTTAATTTAGAAAATAAATTATCCGTTTAAAAATACACCCAGAACCTATCCGGATTAAATATGTTCGCTACACTATCCGGTGTACATTTTCCCGGACAATCACACTGGAAAATTAATTTTTAATTGAAAAATAATAGATTTTTTACATTTAGTATATTTTCTTAGATTGCCCACCACCTGCATCAAAAAGCATCTTTGGTATTTCCGTATTAGCCGCATGCCAGCGGTTAATCGCGACAGGTTCCTGTGTTTATGGCAACTTTTTATTTTAATTGTTTCAATGTTTAAGCGCGTAGTTCGGTTACATGACTGTAAAATTCGCGTTTTATTTATTTGTGAAGTTTTAATTTCGTTTAGCAACACTATCCGAAAACAACTAAAGGCTGAATTATTTACATTGTTTTAAGTGCAAACGGGTTAATCTTCCTTAATCGAGTTGCACTTTCATTTTTGAGATAAATTAAAAAAATTCATGCTTGAAAAATATTTTAAAAATCATAAAATATCGGTGAATTGAGATAGAATTTTTAAAGAAATTACTTTTGAAATATTTTTTTTTTTTTTTACCTATTCGACGATGCAAAAATTGAAATTGTGCGATGTTTAGAAGTTTAAAAAATTGCTATAAAAGGAAATTGATTGTTCAGGTGGTTGCCACCGTCGATATGACGTCAGCGTAACTGACAGACATGTTTTTGCTTTATAATATAGATTTTAGCTTTGTAAAACGACTGATGCTTTTGGAACATGATAAAGTATCTAGAACTCATCCTAAACCGCATTGATCTGTTAAATGAATTGTATAAAAAGTTTTTTTTTTTCTTTTTAACGGTACTTTATAGGACATTAATAATTAGGTTGCCAGAAAAGAACATTCCAAAAAGTGTTGATTTTATAATTTCGTGTGCAGTAGATGAAAATGGACAACCAATTTTAACTCTATTTTTTCCTTTAAGGATTTCATTTATGTTAAGGCTTTTCCTTACAGAATAATACAATAATATACAATTTTAATTGTAATATTAACTAACAAAGTTTATAAAATAGGCATACGATTACACTTATAACCGACATTATTAATTTTTTTTAAAGCGAGTTATATGCTCAAATTTTTTCTTTGAAAACCATCAAAATACAAACTTTTAAGGCATTTCTGAGGATACATGTAAACGAGGAAAATATATTTTTTATCACAATCCGAACAGGTTTCCTTGTGTGCGATAATTTATTAAAAGAGCCGGAAAATGCTTGAATTTTTTTATTTACTTAGCTTTTGCCTCAAATAATAATCTTTTTAATTTCTGTGTTCTTTTTAGCACTTTCCAACCTAGTTGAAAAGTGCTTATGACTTCGGTTTGTCTGGCCGTATGGCCGTCTGCCGTCTGTCCGTGCTCTAACTGCCGTAAATTAGCTCGGATTGCTCTGCAATTTTTATATGTTATTGTCGTTATCTATAGCACGTTCCCTATTTCAACGGAAGTGTGTAGCACTTATAGTTTTCTTACAGGGACACTCAAAAGAATTCCGTTACATTGCGGTCTATGGGGAAAAATCATTTGCGGTTTATTTAAATAATGTTTCACTATTTTAAACGCATTGTAATTTATATATATTACTAAGGTGCATTAGAAGAAGCTTAATATGGAACAGGGTGTGCATAGCACTTATAGTTACTTTACAGGGGCAGTAAAAATAATTCCGTTACATTACGTCTATGGAGAAAAATCGTCTGCGGTTTATTTAAATAATGTTTCACTATTTTAAACGCATTGAAATTTATATAGATCACTAAGGTGCATTACAAGAGACTTACTACGGAATATTGTGTGTATAGCAGTCATCGTTCATTTACAGGGACACGCAAAAGAATTCTCTACTGTCTGTTAACAATAATTCCTGGAAGTGCGTTTTAAGTTACTGAACGCGATTTTAATTTTAACTGGCTTTTTGTCTATTACGTGGTGTGTATAAATTCTGTAGATCCTATACAGGGCAGCACAAAAGTTCGCGAACACATTTCTGTTTATTGACAAACTCCAGACGGAGAATTTTAAACTGTGCTACGCGTTTCCTAACTGAACTAAAATTATCATCCTATGTAGTATATATACAAATCTATAGATCCTATACAGGGCTGAATAAAAGTATTCGGATATTTTTCCGAATATTGTATATGTTGGAAATTCCTGAAATTATGTTTTTAAATATGTTATGCGTTTTCTAAATTGTTTACTTAGATGTTATCTTTTAGCTTATTAAACGGTATGATTTGTAAAATTATTTTGGAAGCGTTGGAAAGTGCTATATAATCTATGCTTGACACATGATTTTTCGTTCTGGTTTCCTTCACAAATGAAATTTATTTTTCAAATGACTTGTTTAGTTTCTAAATAATTTTCTCTTTTTGATTATTTTTTAAAGGAAATTTTAATGATATTTTATGCGTGATATAATTGACTTTTACAGTCTTGTAAATTACTACTTTACTTTGAGTTGATTATCCTCGTTTCTACTCAAATATATCTTTTTAAATATTTAAAATATTTTTGAAAAAAAAATGCCTTGCAAATTAATGTTTTTTTTTGTTTCATAAAAGTAAATTTATTGAGTTGATTATCCTCGTTTCTACTCAAATATATCTTTTTAAATATTTAAAATATTTTTGAAAAAAAAAAAACCCTTGCAAGTTAATGTTTTTGTGTTTCATAAAAGTAAATTTATTACTTTACTTCTAAAACTTGTCGAAATTTCTTTAAATGAAAACTTGTTAATGTCATTAAAATATCGTTAAAAGGGAGGGAAATGACCCTTTCGGACTATGAATCGCTGAATGGCGTTTAACTATGTCAAAGATTATCAAATTCTTTAAATTCAACATTTCAGCAACTTTTCTTATATATTTTCCTTCTGTGTAAAAGCAATTAGAGAAGTATTTTTCTAAACGTCTAACGAAATGGCTTTCCTAGAAACATCTATAACAGCAAAATATAGAATATTCCACTCCAAATAAACAGACTATTGTGAAAGGCATTGCCATTTACTTTTAATACCAAATAATGTAAAACATTTCATTTGTGTGCTCTATTTGTAATTGATGTTTATGTGTGTCCGCTGACTTTTGTTATATGATTTTCAGCCTAATTTCAAATAAATTAGTAATTTAAAGAATCAAATATTTCGCTATTTTAGGAAAAAGAAAATGTATAATAAAGACAAAGAGGTGAGGGATATTTATAACAGCAAAAATCGTTATACATTCTTTTAAAGTTTTTCGTGATTTCATAATTCTAGAATTAGGATTATTATAATTAATTTCTTGCTTCGCTGACTCATACCTAAAACAGAAAATGGGAAGTATTTATTTACTTATTTATTTATTTTTTCAAAACACTTTCCGATCAATTTTTATTTTCTTGAGATAGTGTTTTATTTCGTTTTGCAAATGTTTTGATCGGGGACAACATATACATAGATAACGTTTGGACAGCGATTAAAGGATTAACTCCCGGGATTTATCGCTCCATTAGTTAGGCTTAGTGGGACAACATGTTCAATTGTACACAAAGACATGAGTCTGTGAGATGACGTGACGTTAAAACTCTCTGGATTTCGAATCCTTAATGAGGTCTTATGTACCGCGGCAATTTATCTGAAATCGTATACAAGATGTTCATTAGCAATTGTTGAAGCGTGATGGGCAGACTTCGATGATGGAAAAGAAAACGTTCCGAGGAAATCCCATTTGATTTGTGTCTACTGTTTATTTTCTTTGATTACGTTTGAAATGAGTGATATTGTTTAATCTCGGCTTTATTTAAAACCTGCCTGTTGATTTTAAAGATTGTGTTATTTAGAGTTTTGCCTGGAAGTTAATTTGTTGTTTCTTTTACGATTTATTTTTGGGGTTTTGTGAGTATTTTGTTTTTTGTTAATGTTCTTGTCTAAAATTCTCTGTATCGAAATATTTATTGCATCATTCGTCTCCTTTTAATCACACCTAAACTAAACACTACATTTAAGGGTTTTTTTTTTTTTTTACTTTTTCTTTTTTTTTTTTTTACTTTCTCCGCTCAAAATGCGGAAATTTCTTACACATCCATAAACTTATTTTTACAAGTAAAAACGTGAAATTTGCAGACATTTATATTTAAAATACCTAAGAATTGAATAGTGCTTTTCATTTTCCCGGCAATATCATACATTTTTTTGTCTCACAGCGATCTTTTCCGGGCTGCGAGCAAATTGTATTCCAAAAAGCGGCTTGAAACGCCAATTATGTCAACATTTTCTGAAAGATCCCTTGCTTTTATATTAAAGTGGAAAAAACACTATTTGATTTCTTTATATATCAATAAGAATAACCGTAAAATTCTGTGCATTTACGAATGCAAACGCTTTCAAGGGCTTTTTCATATAAAAGCTTTTTTGGAATTTTTTTTTCTTAGAAACCATAAAATAAACAATTTTTTAGTCTTACGCACACTTAAAAAATTGATTTCATTTTACATGAATATGTTTCAAAATAAATGATTTTTTATAATTAAAAATGTAGTCTTTCAGTTTCAGAGTTTCCACAGCAGTTTTTCTTGCTTAATTTAACATCATTTTTTTGTAATATATGATTCAATTGTTAAAATAACCATTTCAGTTACATTTTCCAGTTTAAATTATGATTGAAACTAATTTTGAAATTTAAGACAGGAAAAAATCAACTACAGTTTGAAAAAAATTTTCTAACTGTATTGCACATCTCATCTACCTAGTACAGTCTTTTTTTTTAATTGGTATATAAATGCTGTCAAGCAACTTCTTCTTGATACTTATTTATTCATAGGCTTTATATTAAAAGCAATAAGTCCAAAAATCCATACTTAAGGTAAAGACAGATGAAAAGAGTTAAGTAATTCCAGCTGCATTTTATTAAAAAAAGAAAACATTTCAATTTTTTCCAACAATTCTGGGGTTTTAAGTATTTCTGTTGATTACTAATTGCCTCTTTAAAGCCCAAGGGAGTTTTCGATTAATCGATGTGAACCAAAACAAAAATTTTCAGAACCTAGAAAACCTTCGAGGTGGTATTCGACAGCAAAATTTTAAACTATGAAGCTAAGAAGGCACTATCCCAATCATAATTAAAAAACACACACTTTTATCAATTAACAGTTTAATATTAATTAAATTATGATTATACGATTTAGAAAACAATTTACAAATTCCGAATAGGTAGTTTAAATTTATGCTTTTTTACATGTTGCCATATCTTAAAATATATGTATATATATTTCGATGGATTCACTAGCTCGTGAAAGCGGTGAATTTTCCATATCCGAGTTCGGTGCTCACACCAAATTAATATATTGTAAAGGAATTTTTTTTTTTGGAAAAATCATGAATTGCTGCGGTCATGAAATCAGGCGAGATTTTAAAGATAAACATTGACCGCTTATTAAAAAAATAAAAATAAATAAAAAAAATAAAGATAAATACTTTTATACTTATTCAAACCTAAAAATTATCTTCACATAGCTTTATGATATAATACAGATTTTAAAAATATGATTAGATGCATATAATACATATTTTCATTAAGGGCTGCAGTTGGTTTTTACACCAATCTATTATAGTAAGACAAGTATTGAATACTCTTCGCATTTAGTATATAATTAGGCATAGTATTATTAAGCATCCAGTAGCCAAATCCTACGAAATGACACAAATCCCTTCCCTGCGATTGTACTATCATGGCTGGGAAAGTAGATGTACAGGAACAGAAGAGCTACTGCTTCCTGCCTAGCGCCGGAGCCAATGCGAAAAACTACTCTTAGTAAAGGAAGAAGTTTTTCGCGATGTCCTCACTGGAACACACTGTGACAAAATGGCTTTTTTTAGCTCACAGGCTATCAAAGCCTGAGAGCTTATGTGCTCGCCGGTTCTGTATATATGTACGTACGTATGTATGTACGTAACGCGATAACTCTTCATAGAAATATCCGTTTTCCTTCAAATTTTGTTTATAGGTTCACTGTGTTAAGGCGCTTCCCTGATTAGTTTTCGGGATTGATTGGTTAAGTATAAAGGGGTGAACGGGGGAGCTAATCCCCCCTAATTTATATAAATGGGTTTTTCATGCAGAATTATTCCGTTTTCCATCAAATTTTGTTTATAGGTTCATTGTGTTAAGGCGCTTTCCTGATTAGTTTTCGGGATTGATTGGTTAAGTAAACGGGGGGGGGGGGGGGGGGGGTAATCCCCCCTTAATTTATATAAATGGGTTTTTCAGGCAGAATTATCCGATTTTCTTTAAACTTTGTATGTAGGCTCATTGTGATAAGGCACTTCCCTAATTAGTTTTGGGTGTTCATTGGGTAAGTATAAAGGGGGGTAAACGGGGGGATAATCCCCCTTAATTTAGATAAATGGGTTTTTCATGCAGAATTATCCGATTTTCTTCAAATTTTGTATATAGATTCATTGTGGTAAGGCGCTTGCCTGATTAGATTTTGGGGTTTATTGGTTAAGTATAAAGGGTGGGAACGGGTGCTTATCCCCCCCCCCTTAATATATTGTCGATTTCTTTATTTATCGAGTGGCATTATTCTTTGAAATAAGAGTATAATATACAGTGAGTGTGAATAGCCTGTGAGCTCAATGCCCTCAGTTTTAACTGGGCAGTTTTCTTTATTTATTAACACTTTCCAACATAGTCGAAAAGTGTTTATGATTTCGGTTTGTCTGTCCGTGCTCTAACTCGCATAAATATGCTCGGAATGCCACGCAATTGATATATGTTATTAATGTATATGGCATGTTCGGTATTGAAAATGAAGTGTGTAGCATTTATAGCTCATTTACAGGGACACTCAAAAGAATTCCGTTACATGACGGTCTATTGAGAAAAATCGTTTGCGGTGTACTTTAATAACGTTACACTATTTCAAACATATTGAAATTGATATATACATATCAATGAGGTGCACTACAAGTTGCTTTCTTTATAATAAGGTGCACATAGCATTCATCGTTCCTTTACAGGGACACACGAAAAAATTCGATTACAGTATTTTCTATCAATAATAATTGCTGGAAGTGCGTTTTCAGTTGTGGTACGCGTTTGTAAATTTAAACTTTTTTTTTTTCATACTACTTGATCCCGTACAGGTCTGCATAAAAGATCTCGAGTACATTTCCGTTTATTGGTGGAATTTGCTGTGCGGGAATTTAGGACTGCGCTATACGTTTCCTAAGTGAATTAAATTGTAGAATACTTTGTATTATATATACAAATCTATTTATCCATACAGTACTGCGCAAAAGAATTCGGATACGTTTTTGATTATTGACGGTAATTGCTGACATTGGGTTTTCAAATGTGTCATGCGTTTTCCAAACGGTCCTCTCCCCTCACGCGAAAAGACCCGCTCCCTAGTGTTAATCCCATGGGGCATTATTTTTCTAATATCTCGTTTTCATTGGATAGCTGAGATCGATCTCTATTTCCGCCGTTGATTACTTTTTCGATTGCGGATTTTTTTTTTTTTTTTTTTTTTTTTTTTTTTTTTTTTTTTTGCGGAAATACTTATACTTTCAGAACAGTCATCACGTGCACATGCCGGTCGTCGCGAAGGGGTTAAGATGTTTTCAGAAACTTCTTTTAAATATACCGATTATTTTTAGTTATTATTTTCGTTACTAAAAGATTTCGCACTCTCGAATAATTCTCTATAACCCTTTTTCTGTTTATGATTATGTAGTATTATTTTAAAATTGTTTTTGTTATTTTCTTTTGGGGAAGCAGTGTTCCCCGGAACTATAATGACCAAATTTTGTTGCATTATGTTATGGTGGTAAATGTAAGGCAATCATGCTTAGGTGGTCGTAATTCGAAATAGAAATTTCTCGCCCGTTCTCAAAAGTTTGTTTTAAAATTTAAAATAACTTTCATTCTAAAACAGGTTTTTGAATCGTGGTGGAAATTTCATTGCTACATGCGTATTTTCCAAATACTTTCAACGAGATACCAAATATTTTGTTTAAATCCAGTTACTTGTCGTTTAAATGCAGCTCATTTCTATTTCTTTTTTCTTTTTTGTGATTTGTAGTTTGCCAATCACGAGACCATCACCAATCAAGGCTCGACTATTGACCGACAAAATGAGTTATTTTTTATGGAACAACCATATTGTATTCTATGTGGTACCCTACAGTTCTGATTGATATAGATCTAGCGACGGGATTATCCATTCCATAGATTTAATATATATGGCATCATTTAAATCCCCACGATCCTAATTCGAATCTTCTTGCTAGGAATCCGCACTGCAAAAAATAACTGTTGATTTTACAGTATAAAACTGGCACCCAGCTGCCAGTATTATACCGTAAAATTAACAGTATTAAACAGTAAAAAAAGCAGTAATACGCTGCCGCGCAAGCAGTAATACGCTACCGCGCATGCGCGGTAGCGTATTACTGCCAGTTTTATACTGTAAAATCAACAGTTATTTTTTGCAGTGCGTAAGCCTTTTTATTCGACTGCTGCAACCCATTTTATGATGTGTCGCACAGTGAGACCGAGACGTCAAAAAGACCCAAAAGGGAAATTTTTATTTAAGCGTCTCTGTTCTTTGATAATTGAAGAATAAAGGTCCGTTTATATGCTTGTTAAGAAAATCTTGAGTCGTAAATCTTTCGACTGGCCATTCTTTTCCAAAGGTTCTGTGGTCATCAACAAAGAAAAGGGGAGTCTTAACAAAAGAAAAAGACAGTGATAAACGTGTCAGCGACGTCCCCTGAGACCTTTGACCTTTAGACCTGCAAGAGAAGTCATAAAACATGAAACAGACCGCCTTACCGCAAGAAAAAGACCGCTAAGGAAAACGTTGTATGGGACAACCTCAAAGTGTTACTGGAATTTTTCCGAGAATATTTTTTGCCCCTATACAGAGGGGTGTAAAAGTGAACTTTTTTAGATTTTTATGGAAATTGGTTAACTTTAGCGGAATTTTGTTCCTCTTCGTGTACCTTTTATTTTCAAAGATAAAATTTTGAAACTTTAAGAGAGTTTACCTCCTTCTATATAGAGGAGATCAAAGCACAATTAATCATTTCAAATATCGCATTACTATGGAGAATTAAAGTATACGATATTCACATTTTTAAAATAGTACAGTTGATAGCCGAGGCTTTAAAAAAAAAAAAAAAAAAAAAAAAAAAAAAAAAAAAGAAAACTCTATTAGCCTCCGACATGACTTGGCAATTTTTCTCATCTACATACATTCAAAAACAGCTATATTTATTTCTGCTGCAAGTATCTGTAATTGTGACCTTCGTACTCCTTTATTACAGGCACATAAATTATTTCAGTAAAGGCCCATAATTATCTGGAGAACGATTGGACGTATCAATTTGGGACTGGTCTTATTCGATTCCTCATACGATAATACAGAATCATCTCAAACAACCCTAAACCATATAATGTTTTGTATTTTTTAAGCTTTTTAATTTAATGTTCTATTTATGTATTTGTTTCATTCAACATATTCTTTCATTTTTAATTAAGTACTTTTTTAAAATCTGTTTTAGCCAATTTTTGTGATATAATGGGACTACTAATATTATGGATTATACATGTTTTGAGGCCAAATTCAGGTTTTTCGGACAAATATATGCTTAGAGCCCGAATTCCAGCTTTTAATCCGCATTCTTTATTAAAGATGGGACCGATTTGCAGAATTTCTTTAGGAAACTCGGGGCCCACTGTGTGTCGTGTACTAAACTTAGTTTTAAAGGTGAATTTCGGTAGTATTAAATATATATATATATATTGCAGTAAAGCATAATGCATGTCTCAGTTATTTGGAATCTGATTCAGAACTACAAGATTTCTTCTTCGAATACTTTTGTGATAACTTTCTATCGTTACCTTTATAGTAAGTACAGTAAAACATGTCTATAACGGAACAATGTTATATTTCCGTCGAAAATTATATAATACAGTTACAATAGACTGTGTACCTGGTATATCGGAAATGTGTCTAAAGAGGAATTTATCTTTGTTCCCTTATAATTCCGTATTAGCATTTTTTACTCTTATAATTTTGCTTTTAAAAATATATTTTGATACTTTTTACTATCTTTATTTCTTGTGCGAAGAGTACAGGTAATTTTATGAATGTTTATAATAAATAAAGTTGATTAATCAAATCGAAACCTGTTGAGGAAAACCAACCGCAAACAAACCCCTAATTATTAAAGCTGTCCGAGGTGTCTTTTCGAACTGTTGGCGAGTTCAAAGACCTCTGTTTCTCTCCTCTCTTCGACCTGAAGCCTTGTTGTGTATGTTTCGCCATCACCGATTCCACGTTGGTATTAATGAACGAGAACTTTTAATTAGATGCCCGATGAATATAAAGGGACCCGATGGGTGATTTTCTGGGAAATAAGTCGGCTTGGAATGGGTAAAAAAACAAGCGGGACTTCCACCATATAAAACAAGTTTAATTGTTTGCTTATGTGCGGTGATATCTTTTGATTAATTGGCTACAACTCCTAAAATAATTATCGGATTTTACAGTTTTTTGCGGAACTTTCTTTTTATTTAAAAGAGAAAAAAAAAAGACGAAAAAGAAGGAATGATGTATTCATTGACAGGAGTCAGCTAAGAGTTTTAGCTGAAATTTAATTGCAATTGTGTGTGAATGAATCGACAATGACTGTTTGTTCGAAATTACCTTTTTATTTGATTTCCTATACAAATGGTATTTTAATGGGACCATTTTTTACTATTTAAAAATAAATGTAATGTAAAATATCCATTTAGATCCACATGCAACTAATTTGGCATAATGAATTATAAATAAATTTATTCTGTAAAAAGAAAAAATGCTTTTATTTTAACGCTAGAAGATCGCGGTTTGAATGGGTTTTCAACAATGAATGCCTTTAAAAACTTCAAATTTTAACGCATTTTATAATTTATGTTCATATTAATATTGGGGGGTAAAAAACTTCAAAACCACCTCTTCTTCCATACGCTTGTGGTTATGATATATAGTCGGACATTCGTAGACCATCTTCAATGTCAACAAGACATTTAATAATCTCTTTTAATTTTCTATTTTTGTCTGTCCCTCACCTGCCGAAATTTTTTGAAACATCGAGCTTTTCTCTTTCTGTAAATTGTAGATTCATTTAACAGGGATTTTATTATTATTATTATTATTATTAACTTGTTAGTTATGAACGGTGAGAAAGAGTGAAGTAAAATAATTACTTAGAGGAATTTAAGCTCTGAACGATTAATCCTAATGTTATTTATAAGTTCTGCTCTACAAAAATAAATCTTATTATTTTAGATCCGTAAAATATTACGTAATTTATTATTTCCGTAATTCCATTTAAAGACTTAATTTTGATGCTTCATATTGTGAAAGAGATGTCGCAGACGCACCGGGGTTTCTTTTTGGCGCCAAAATGAGTTTTTGCCTGGCGTGGCAACCCAGTGATTTTGAGTTGTAGACCAGATACTATGCATTAATCAAAGCCCGCTGGTATTAATAGCTGAGTCTGTTGTATTCTTGACAATGTGTGTGTACTATAATGAATTAAACATTGCGTCTTTAAAAGTTTTATAAAATGTATGCTGAGCAATGTGTCAGTTGGTATTCTGCTGCGAATTGCCAAAAATATTTCTAGAACTACTTGAATGAATCGCAACCGTCCATCTCCAGTTTCTGATAGGGTTTTAGGTAGATTTCGTAAGAAATATTACCTGCTATTACATTCTCCCTTTGTTGGAATTTCTGGAAAATTTGTGCAGATCTACGCCGATCATGACTCCCAGAACCCAAAACCACCACCAGTTCAAAACTTTATCTATCTATCTATATCACTTTTTTATGGACACGATAACGTCAATAATTCTTCACAAATTTCTTCCAAACTGATACATAAAATCAAGGGGCATAAAATCTTGAAGTTCGTGAAAATAGGGGTTTAAGAAGAAAAAAATTCACAAGATATCAAATCTGCTTAAATTTATTATAAATCCTCTTACTAAATCTACAACTTTTATATTGACAAGTTTTTTTATAGGACCAACCCTTATAGCAAAAGAAAAAAAAAAATTAAAAACAAAAAAATCCCTGCCGGCTCCGCCTACAGACAGAAAAGATTTCGAAGTGGGTGGTCCCAACTGCCTCATCATGACAAAAAGGTAATTTCTTCTGCAATTCCCAATAAACAGGCACCCCACGGTCTGCGTCTTCGAAATCTAACTGTACCTGTAGGCCGAGCAGTCAGGGATTTTTTAACGTGACAATGCGTTCTCCCATAAAGCGATTCCATATAATTCACAATAAAATAGCGCATAATTCACAAGATCCAATATTTTGTTTGCCTTGGAGAACGTGCGTGCAAGCGAAAATAAAAAGGTGGTATGTATCCATCCGGTTTACGAATTAAAAAAGAATCATAAAATAGAAATAAATAGCAAAAATATCGCATGCTGCCGACAAATCGTCACACGTCGCTGCTCCTGGAAATAGTAATTATACTGTGAAACATATTCCCGTACTTTACGCGATGTTCAAATCATTAACGATTATCACCTAAGTAAAATCTCCCACACGGAGTTATTTAAAACTGTCCTTCTGACCTTGTATATTTTTTTCTCCCAGGAAGAAGGCGGGCTCATCTTTGCCTTATTTGTACTCAAAGCAACATCCATCCATCCATCACTTCATTACTTCAAATAAGATATTTCTGTATTGATTTGCCGCTTAATTAGATCTATTACGAACATAAAAATCATTTTTAATTAATTAATTTGATGTCTTTATGGTTAGACTTTTATTAATTATTGGCGGTGAGCACTTTTTTTTTTTTTATAAAAATGGACTGAAGTGCTGTGATTATTCTGTGATGTGAAATATTTCACTTCTTTAATTGCTATCTAATTTTTTTTTTTTTTTTTTTTTTTTTGGGGGGGGGGGGGGACACTGTTGTTTTATTTATAGAAGCAGCTTGTTACGCACCGAATTTTATCCAATCCAGGGGCAAGGCTATCTGATTTGCTGCCAACGAAAATCTCGTAATAAATCTTTTAATAGATTAAAATCTAATATTACAAGAAGAGGCTTGTGAAAATAATACATTCTCAACTTTTCGCTCTAACTATAGGCCAATAAAATTAGTTAAAAAAAGAGCCGTACTAACCAAAAATTCGCGGAAAGCTGGAAATTGTTTTAATCACTTTGTTTTACATCCAAATGAAAAAATTTGAAGTTTGTCCCATTTTTTCCTGGTGAGCTTTAGACGTAGCATCCCAAAAACCTCAAAATTTTTAGACTTTTTTCAGTATTTCGCAAATAACTCAAAAACCGTTTACTCTACAGAAAACATCTTTATTCACAAATTGTAGAGCATAAAATTCTGTGTCGATTGAGTATTGATTCTGTGTCTACAATTTGTGGATAAGAATGTTTTTTGTTGAGTGAACGGTTTTTGAGTTATTTGTGAAATACTGAAAAAAGTCCGAAAATTTTTGTGGTGCTACATCTAAAGCTCACCAGGAAAAATGGGACAAAATTCAAATCCCTTCATTTGGATGTAAAACAGAGTGATTAAAACAATTTCCAGCTTTCCGCGAATTTTTGGTTACAAAAATCCTATTTTTACTGGCTTAATATGCAATACACTAGGGGATTTCTCGCAAGATGAATATTACATAATTTTAATCCATTTGATTTTCGTGATAATCGTATTTCTCCTTTAACTATTAAAAAATTTGTTTGAGTTTTGTCTCTCAGTTCACAGTTTTTGTTTTTTAATTTTTTATAATTCCTGAAATAATCACCTTAAAATCTGTAAAAAGAAAAAAAAAGTCCTTCCGGCCTGTACCTTGAGGAAAAGGTAGCTACCATATTTCTTGTTTTTAAGAATTATGCTAATTTTACTCAAACAAACGAAGCTAAAATGCGTGGAACCCGATTGTAGAAAATTCCCAGTTTTAGCCAATATTGAATTTGGATGGAACTTACAAAAATTTTGTCAGCTATCACCAAGTTGACTTCCTTTATGGTGACCTTTTTTTTTTTTTTATGCGAAATTTGGCGATATTTCGACAAGCATCACCAAGTTTGGAGATAATTTGACACTGACGGATCTGACTATGTTGTTTTAAGCGTATGAAAGTTGGAATAATGTTTACAACAATGAAAGAAAATTTGCGAGAAATCTCGTTCAATAAAACTCATAAAATAACGTCCGTTTATGAAGGAATCCCTTATTTTTAATCTGTCTTGTTTCAAAACGTCAGCCACCCTAGAAATTCAAACTGCTATATCTCAGCCATTGTTAACGCTTTCCAACCTAGTTGTTGAAAAGTGTTTAAAATCTCATCAAAAAGTCACCTGTAAAAAATGCAGCCAAGTCTCGTAACTCATTTACCGTAAAAAGTACTGAGATCGTATAAAGCCAAGTTCAACTATCTTATTAACTCAGAAATTTTCATTCACAAATCACTCCTAGTCTCTACATCTTTAGTTAATTATTATTTTGTGACTTGGCAATTACGTAGCACGAGAATGTGATGTATATAGTTAGTCTTAATAAAATAATACTATAACATATTAAACTGTAATAACTTACCTGTGGGTATATAATTTGCCTTAATTAAATTATCCCATCCCATCCCATAACATAGTAAGGTGTAATAACTTCCCTGTGCTGCGTAATTGCCAAGTCACAAAATAATAATTAACTAAAGATGTAGAGACTAGGAGTGATTTGTGAATGAAAATTTCTGAGTTAATAAGATAGTTGAACTTGGCTTTATACGATCTCAGTACTTTTTACGGTAAATGAGTTACGAGACTTGGCTGCATTTTTTACAGGTGACTTTTTGATGAGATTTCACTTCTTTTTGTAAGTAATCCTCCTTTTCTTGATTTTGGGTTCTTTTTGGAGATCATCCACTGATTTTCGCTAAGCCCACACTCTGTCCCTATTATTTACAGGTATCAAAAATTTGAAGCTTTAGTTTCGTTTGCAAAGAAATGCGTAGATAAAAAGAGATTTCAGGTTCCTAGGCAAGCACTAAGTTATGGCAGGGGGGGGTGTCAAAAGTACTCTCAATTGCTTCCAGGATAGGTGCTATCCATCTGAGATATTACTCGCAGCCCTAGATACGTGATATTTAACATAAAAGAACTTTTTAGTATAAAAAGAAAGCCAAAATTAAAATTTCCAATAAATCAAAGTATATTCCTTTTTTCGATGTTTTTTTTTTTTTCGTTTTTTTTTTAGTCTTTTTTTATTATTTGCGGATTTTTTTAATTTTTCCTTACTTTGTGTACAAAACCCTGCCTTTCTGCGAAATGTCAAGCTTCTAGGACTACAAAATCAAATTATTTTCAAATCTTCGATTTTTTATAAATTTATTGATTTTTCGATTTTAATTCTAAGTTACCTGATTGTCACGCCAATATAGTAATTATTTTATCCGTCTTCTTAGGATCATTTAGGTTCAATTTAGAGATATATCAAGTGAATCTTAGAGTCACCATGATTTTATTTAGAAAGGACTATCAAGCCATAACCAGCCAGTAAAGTCGGGAGGGTAGGGGGAGCTAGAGGTCTGCACGGGCCGAAATTTCCAGGCCCGAGCCCGGCCCGACCCATACAAAAAAAAATTTGGCCCGGCCCGGCCCGAACAAAAAAAATATTGGCCCGGCCTGGCCCGATTTAAAAGTTAAAAGTTCGGCCCGAGCCCGGCCCGGCCCGAAAAAAAGTTAAAATCTTGGCCCGAAGCCGGCCCGAGTAAATTTCTACAAAACATAATTTTTACGTGGATTTGGTTAAAAATTTGTCTCGTAGGAGGAGATCTAACCAAAAAATTTCTATCTTAGCCTTTTTTTTTTCATGTTTATAATCCTCATTTTTATCGAGGTGCCTCAAGCTGGAATGTTTATTTTTTTAATAAATCTCTATTTGTTGTATGTATGTGTTTAAGTTATCATCAATATTGTTAATCCATATTTCATTTATTGAAGTGTTAAAAATCAGAAAAATGCTATGCAGTAAAATCTTCTAAAATGGAATTGCATAGGGAAGAAAAAATGAGTTATAGACAATTTGCCTTTCTTATCAGGTGTAAATGTATTATATATTCTTTTCTTACGTATTAGTATATTCATTTTTAATGGATCAACACATTTTTCAATTTAAGACAGGATTCCGTCATAAGCAGGTTCTTTTTCACACGTTTTACTATATTTTAATTTAGCCATATTTTAATAAGTGTATAAATCTACTATTCTTTAAAAAGAATAAATTTTAATGTTTAATTATAAAATAATGGCGATTTAAAAATGTATGCATGTTTTGCAATGATTTTTATGCCAGATCTTATTTTACTGACCTTCGAAAGGACCAGGCACGTCGAGATAATGACTTTCATACGGATCAAAACCAGGACTAAACATTTTGAGGCGTGAAGACTAGGAAAAATGAAACCAGTCCCGGCTCTGTACAGAAAAAATAATTTAAGGCACTGCCTTATACTTCAAGAAAAAAGTAAGGCCCGGCCCGGCCCGAGTGCCGTGAACAAAAATAGGCCCGAGGCTGGCCCGCGGGCCGGGCCGAGTACGGGCTTCGGGCCTTGGCCCGGCCCGTGCAGATCTCTAGGGGGAGCTGTGAAAATTTTTGTGGGGCTAACATCATTTAACAATCCATATTTCATATGTGAAGTAAATAGAGTACAACCTGTGAAAGAAAACAAATCTGTCTATAAAGAAATCGCCTATATCGTAGCCAGTCTATAGCAGAACTTTTCTATAACGAAATTCGTAAACGAAAGAAAAGAAAACCATAATCCGGGGGAAATAACATAAAACAATTAGGGGCGTTGTACTAGCTAATAGGACAATTATCTTAAAACTAATGTTTTCGAATTTTCGATTTTTTAAAGATATTTCGATATTTCGATTTTATTTTCGAATTTGACGAATATTTTAATTGTTCCTTTTATTGAATAGTAAATACTACCTTTACACCAAGTTTTAAGTTTCTAAGACTACAAGATAAAATTATTTTCAATTTTTTATTTTTTTCGAATTTTTTTTATAATTTTCTGGATTTATTTTGAAATTTCCGATCTTTTTCGAGTTTTTTATTCTATTTTCGAATTTATTGTGTTTTAATTTTTCCCTTTTCTGTATCCTAAACAATAAGTTTACGCCGAATTTTAAGTTCTAAAGCTACAAAATCGAATTTTTTTGAATTTTTCGAATTTTTGAATTTTTTTTTTTCGAATTTTACAGATTTTTTTATTTATTTCTTTTTTTGTATCCTAAATACTACCTTTATTCCAAATTTTAAGTTTCTAGCTTTACAAAATCGAATTATTTTCAAATTTTCGTTATTTTTTCGATTTTTTTATTTTATTTTCAATTTTTGTTGTGTTTTTAATTTTTTCTTTTTCTGAATCCTAAACACTACCTTTACATCAAATTTTCAGTTTCTAAGACTACGAGATCATATTATTTTTAATTTTTCTCTTTTTCTTTCTTGCTTTCTATTTTTTTTTTTTTTTTTTTTTTTTTAAATTTTCTATTTTTCTTTTTGAATTATCCATATTTTTGAATGTTTCCTTATTTAGTATCTTAAATATTACCTTTATTCCAAATTTCAAGTTTCTAGCGCTATGAAATCGAATTATTTTCAAAATTTCCTTATTTTTCGATTTCTTTCGATTTTTTATTTTATTTTCGAATTTTATTGCGTTTTTATTTTAACTTATTCTGAATTCTAAACACTATCTTTACCGCGAATTTTAAGTTTTTAAGGCCAAAAGATCAAATTATTTAAATTTTTTTCGAATTTTTCGAATTTTTGATTTTGTTTCGAATTTCCTGGATTTTTTAATTTTTCCTTATTTTACATCCTAAATACTACCTTTATTCCGAATTCCAAGTTTCTAGCGCAACAAAATCGGATTATTTGAAAATTTTCGATTTTTTCGATTTTTTTATTTTATTTTCGATTTTTTTTTTTGTGTTTTTGATGTTTTCTTTTTCTGAATTCTAAACACTACCACACAAGATTGTGTTATTTTCAATTTTCGATTTTGTTCGATTTTTTTGAATTTTCGAATGTTTTTTTTTTTTTTTTAATTTGCCGGATTTTATAATTTTTCCTTTCTTTGTATCCGAAACACTAGCTTTATTCCAAATTTTAAATTTCTGTGGCTGCGGGATCTACCCAATCTTTTTGATGACGCGAGAGTGAGTGAGTGTGTGAGTGACAAAAAATCGAAACTTTTGAGTTCATATATCGTCTGCACTAATTTATGGGTATTTTTTCAATTATCCATATTTTTTAATTTTTCCTTATTTAGTATCTTAAATATTACCTTTATTCCAAATATCAAGTTTCTAGCGCTATAAAATCGAATTATTTTCAAATTTTCCTTATTTTTCGATTTTTCCGATTTTTTGATTTTTTTTTTTCGAATTTTATTGCGTTTTTTATTTTAACTTATTCTGAATCCTAAACACTATCTTTACTGCGAATTTTAAGTTTCTAAGGCTAAAAAATCAAATTATTTTAATTTTATCAATTTTTTTGGAATTTTTGGAATTTTTGATTTTTTTTTCGCATTTTCCGGAATTTTTAATTTTTCCTTATTTTGCATCCTAAATACTACCTTTATTCCGAATTCCAAGTTTCTAGCGCAACAAAATTGGATTCTTTGAAAATTTTCGATTTTTTTCGATTTTTCGAATTTTGCTTTCGATTTTTTTGGTGTTTTTGATGTTTTCTTTTTCTGGATACTAAACACTACCTTCACACCGAATCTTAAGTTTCTAAGACTACAAGATCGTATTGTTGGCTAACAAAATGGCTACAGTAGCTAGCTTCTTATGTTTTGTAATAAATTGTTGGAAGCTGTCTAAAAGTATATTGGTAACCGCTGTTTATTTCAAACTTTGAGTCTTTAATATAGACTATCGCGTAATAAGGTTTGAACCAATCAGTAGTTTGAGTAAAGTTTCATTTAAAAAAATCACGATTCCCTTGAAATTCATGATTTTTCAGGTCCTTTAGATGCCATACATGAGGCCTTATACCTAGAAATTTTTGGGGTTCTCTTGATGGATTTTCTATCAGAAAATGTTTGATTTTGATCATTTAAATACACTGTATTCGTTGATTAAATAATTTTATTTTAATTTTACGTTCTTAGTCATTTATACAGTAATATCCTTGGCAGGCAGCCCGCGTATTGTCCATTTTTTGCTCTTCACTACAGAAGAATTAGCTCGAGCTCTTCGACCAAAATGTTCGATTCATCCGATCAGAGAGACCCGTAGAAGAAGAGGAAATAACGAAGGACATATAAATTCGTTAAAGAATAATGGATTCTCTGAAGTCTATTATATGAGAAAAGTTTTTAAAAATAGAATTTTTTTATTTATTTATTGATTATATTATATAGAAAATTCTCTTTATTCAGCGCACCTGTTGTGTAAAATTTTAAAGAATTTATGAATCAGCCTATAATTCTAAAATCGGTGATGAATTGAGAATAAAAGTCAGGGAAAGAATGAATATCGGATTGCTGTTAGCCTTTTACGCAACTCTTCACCCGTCAATCGCAATTCTTTTATGCCGATTTTTTCCTCGAAAAAGTTGACTTATTGAGTTTAGTGAAGCTTGGTCGATTAGCGTACGAAGCATTATTTTGACCTCTGTAATTTAAATTTGCTTGGAAACACCTCAGCCGCGTTTAATTTTTTTTTTTTTTTTTTTTTTTTTTTTTTTTTTTTTTTTTTTAATGTTGTGTGGGATGGGGGGGGGGGGGGGGTATTATTTGTGATACATTTTTGCAAAGATGGGAGGTGACGGGGGAAGATTAAACGCGATAATTGTACCTGGTCCTGAGCTTAACCTTTTTATCCTGACGGTACTTATAAGTACCACTTTAATAAAACACCTATATATTCGTAATATGACCGTTTTTCCTAACGGTATTCACAATGGCACAAAGAGTGTATTTCTGACAGCAGGCAGGAGATGGCAAATTCGAGCACATATCCTTTTTCTTTGCATTGTAGGGATTTTACATTTGCCACGCTACATTCGAAATCCATTTTGCAATAGAATTGACATGCATGTTGTTCTTCATTTTAGTAATTTTAGTGGTTTATTACCGGTTATTTAGTACTATTGTTTTCTATACTCTACAGGTGAACATTTCCTATATTTTATTTGAAGTTTACAATTTGAAATTTACTATTTTATTTTATATCATAGGGAAAAAAAATTATGGTGGTTACAGTTGCATAATTAACCACTAAAAACGCTATAAAAATTATTTTCCTCTTTCCTATGTTTATTCTGCACTAAAACTTATCCAATGATGCAAAAATACAATTAAAAAGTAGCTGGAAAATTAATTCAGGATATAAAGGTTAATAAGATTTCATATACAGGGTGTAACATAAATCCGTTTGCATTCTTAAGATTCATTAAAAAAGAAATATCTTATCGAAGTGCGGTTTTTATCATAAGACGTAAAATAGTCGAAATTTTTGTGGGGAAAAAAAGTAGTTCAAAGAAAATTTTAACTATTTTTTGTTTTTGTTATGAAAATATTGACACCTGGACAAGTCTTGGGGTTTGGTCTGACAATCCAAGCCCACACAATTCACCCAATCTTTTTGGTGATAACATCTGGTGTGTTATATCTCAAACAGCTCAACAGAATAAACCGCAGTTAAAGGAACTTCAATAAACGGTAAATGCATAATTACACTTAACAGTTTTCAACATAATTATACCGATTGGGAAAGAAATCGCACAAGATGCATTTTTTTTAACCGAGTTAAAAAGTGTCCATGCCGGGAGTCTAACCAACCTTTGGCTTACATTGCTAATGCTTTGCCACTTGAGCTACCTGGGCTGTCAGCGACAACCCTTGGCTTGGGTTGTCAGCCGCGCCATTTACGCATCTAACGTTTATTGGAGTTCCATTACATGCGGTTTATTTATTTTCTTGAGTTGTTGCAGATAACAGACCAGATGTTATTACCAAAAAGATTGATTGAGTTAATTGTGTCGGCTTGGGTTGTCAGCTTAGGAGCTTAAGTGGTAGAGTAAGCCAAAGGTTGTGCGTTCTACTACCAGCCTGGACACTATTTCACTCACGTCAGTTGAAAAGAAAATAGGAATTCTTTTCCAATCAGTATAACTGTGTTGAAAATAATTAAGCCTGTTTTTCAAGTCATTGTTTTCATGTGGGAGATGGTGTGTTTTTATGAAAAGGAAAAAATATGAAAGAAAAACGTCGAATTATTATAAACATTTTAATTTAATATTTCAAAATTTTCAAATTTTCCAACTAGAACCCCTCCACCCGCGCAAATTTCCGTGGTTTTTTTTTTTTTCAGAGCATTCCCATCTCTAATGATATGAGAATGATATTTCCCCAATTTTTTCAGCTTTCACTGTATTCTGACATGAGATTGCCTAAAACCATCCGTAGGAATTTTACGCACGCATTTTTTTTTTTTTTTTTTATTCTACTATTATGTCTCCCTAAAAATTTAATTATCAGAATATGTAGCCATGTCTATCGTGATCCTATCACGTTATTTACAAACCTGCTTTCTGATTGTTGCTGTTGTGCTGGGAATCACGTTTCTAGAATAATTATCCCGCCTCGATTTCTCGAACTTTGTGATAGCGGAGCAGGTGGATCGTTTTATTTTACCAGCACGACAGCAACATGAGTTTTTTTATTATTTTTATTTTAAGTTCTTTTTCCTCTCGTGTGTACCCTTTCCGTCCGATGAAAGTCGTCCTTACCCTTGCCATCTGCTTTATGAATGGCGTTGCTAAAAGAGGATAGTTTTTGAATTCAAAGTTGTCTCTTTTATGTTCATTTTGAAAAGATAATTTAACGTTTTTAGCGTGTGCGTCATAAAAGTATTCTATCATTTAGTGGAAAGGGATAGATTTGGCTTTCTAAAACCTGTTTCTTGTTTAGCTATTCCTTTGTAGCCAGAGAAAATATTTGGTAATCCTGTAGAGTTTTTTTTTTTTTTTTTCTCTCTTTCCTTATTTAATCTGATTGTCCACGGATTTTTTTTTTTTGTATGTTCCAGCCGGAATCGGCTCAGCACGTAGACTTACGCAATTTAGATAGTAATAATAAAAAGTTTCTATCCGTTAACACCCGAGGTATTTATTTATTTTAAGTAAGTTCACGTTATTTGAGAATGTCCATAATAAATCTTCGTCTAAAATAACCCTGTATTCTGAAAAATTTATCTTTGTCTAAATGGATCTTGTATTCTGAAAAATACTCATGTGTTTTTCTTCTCTTTTTTTCAAAGACCTATTTTCTTTAGTTAACTATTTATGTTGTTTTGACTTATACTCTGTATTTACGGCTTTATGAATTGATTCACAATTGATGACTGCGAAATCATTCAGCAATCGATTCGATATGTCCTGGAATGTTTCATTTTCAATTGTCTATGGTACTGGAATTTATGCATATTTTTTATTTGACACTTAAACAGAAAAATAATTTAGGCCCGACTTCCCGTGTGACAGGTCCTATACCACTTAGCTATAGGACTAGAGTTTGAACACTGTCGGTACGGCTTCGTTATCGAAATGAGATTCCGGTGTTGAAAACAACAGTAATGAAAAATACTGTTACACGGACGTCTCGGTCGACCAGGGTGCAGCTACGAAATATAACAACAGAATTCATAATCTAACCCATAGAAGCCAATCTCCATAAATAAGCCATAATCAAGCCTAAAGATCTTCAAGTCCGCTTCTCAAAATAAGCATTTGAAACTTTCAAAACCAAATTGGATCCCCTTTTTTTTCCTATTAAGAAGTTTGAAATGAATTCTTGCTCTATAGACAATAATTTGTTCAGTACCGTCACAAACAAAGTCCTAGGTTGAAAATGTGAGCAACAAATCATGATTCTGAATATCTGAATTGAAATGCATTGAGCTCATTAGCTTTACCTCCAAATATCTCTGCATAATGTTTTATGGAGTTGATCCACTTTGATTCTAAATGCCTTATTTCTTTAAACATTGGAGTTGAAGAATGAATCATTTTGACTCCTTTTTTTTCCATTGAAGAAGTTACGGGATAAGAGTGATTTTTCCTTCCAGGGTTAAACTATTACAGCTGCAGTACTTACTGCCTTAACATTAACATATCCTTAACTCTTTACTTCTGTCCGTATCGGAATTTTGTCGAAGCCACTTGCTGTATTGGAGTAGGATAGTTGATTGGTACGTCAAATATTATTTCCAATTCTTTGTGGTAGGTAAATAATTTCCATTCAAGGCCAGATTTGCATATAAATTAGATTAAGCTATAGATATTAGCTTGAAAAGGTCTCACAAATTTGATTTGTATTAAATTATTCATACAAATTTATATCAAGTTGGTCTATGTAACGTTATAAAGGGCATTTTTGTGATATCTTGTTGTTGAAAAAGTGGCAGCTTTTTTTCTCTAAAAATAGGATATGTGAATCTTTAATTTTATTCGTATCTGTGTTAGAAAATTATATTTGCTTTTAAGGTTTTGTTTTTAATTCTTTTATTTTTGCTCTTTTTAGTGATCTTTCCTGATCGCAAAACCCCATGTTAACCTATGGAAAAATTTAAATGCGTGATTACTCATTACCTAATATAGTTATCAAAAGACAGTTTTACCATTAGAAAATAAATGCCAGATGCTGACCAAGTGCGTTTTTTTAAAATGTTTTCTTAAACTTTAAGTTTTTTAAAAAAGGCCTATAAACTTTGAAATTTCTACTTGATTCAAATTTTCAAATTTTATCATCTTAAAAATAGTACTTAAAATTTAAGAAAACAACTTTTAAAAACGTACTTTGTCGATATATGACGTTTTCTTTCTGATGGTCAAACTGTATTTTGATAATTGTATTAGGTAATGACTCAGTAATCATCTGTTTAACTTTTCCCATTAGGTTAACATGGGATTTCGCGATAACTTCTAGATCGATCTAACTTATCTTCTGTACCGTCGGAGAACTGCATCTTAAATGTATAAAATTTCGATATTCCTTTAAAAAATTAAATCCATCCCGAAGTCAGTGATTTAAAAAATCATATTATTTCTATAAATCTAACTCACTTTCACGAATTGCTTTGCTTGGTTTTGATCGTACTGAAAACGAAAACAATCCGAAAATGAATGCAAAAGACCGGTTTTTAGTCTACAGGTGTATTGTTCAAAAAGACATCTGCCTCGTTTTTATTATCTGCTAAAATTAATGAGACATGTACGTATATGATATATGCTGTGTCATTTTTACAGGGAAATATTTCAGCAAATAAATGACTATAAATCCTTTCTTTTATTTATTTATTTATTTTTATTTTATATTTATTATTTTTATTTTATTTTATTTATTTATTTTTTTTTTATTTTTTTTTTTATTTTTTTTTTTTTTTTGGGGGGGGGGGGGGGGGGATTCTAGAATAAATTTTCACAAAGTCGCTACCTTGAAGATGTGGCGTTAGCGTCCATGCCATTACGCTTGGTCAAGTACTCAACAACAAATCATTTACTTTGATTGTTGGTGTCCATCAAAGAAATACGGGTTGTGTACTTTTATTATGAACATAAATTTAATTTTTACGAAAATCGTCATTTGAAATGTCCGGTATTCTCTATATATAACATTTATAAAACGCTACGTTAGAAGCTTGTTAAATTTCTTAAATGATATTTGTTTTGTGTAAATCAGAGCAAGGCGTTAACCCCCCTCCCTCCCCATACCCTCAAATATAACATATAATTTGTTCAAGAAAACCACCTTCTCCTACATTAACGCGATCATTAAAAAAAAGAATTGTATTTTTCTAATAATTAGAAAATAACGAAGACTCTACGCTAAAATAGCCACCAGATGGCACCCCTTGCCATCCTCAATTTCAAATTTATATCTTAATTAGTTATCTCAACTTTTATTCATTAGTAAAAATTGGCAATTATTTCCTTTTATTTTCGCAAACTAAATGGAGGGATCGGCCTGAGAAACAGACCTCTGTGTAGTTCAGTTTTTAATGAAAGCAGTTCCCTGTCTGAAACTTCCTCGGATTTTTTTTACTTGCGCTGGCAGATTTTTGCAGATTTTTTGCAAAAAATAAGATTAGTACCAAAATTGCATTGTCGGATGCAGAATAATGTTCTACATATGCTCAGAATTTTTCAAATCGATATCTTAATTAGTTTTCTTAAAATTCGCTAATTAGTAAATAAATTTCGAATTCGTTCATTTCAGCTTGCAAATAGAGAACAGACGTTATTTTATTTAGCTATTTTGATTAAAAAAAAAAAAAAAAAAAAAAAGATGGCATTTTGGATGCGATGTTTAATGAGATTCTAATTAATATCTTGGGTAATTATCAAAATATTAAAATTCTGAGTCTCACTACCTAAATATAAATTTTCAGGCTTCTAGATACAGTAGATTTTGATAGCCATCGCAGACAAACAAACACACATACACACAGAGCGAAAATTTCTTTTATTAATATGGAAATGTGGTATCTGAGACCGCACGACCCCCCGCCCTCTTATAGTTTTTCGAGATCCTGGTTACGACGAGCTGCTGGCGATACAATGAATAAACAGTATGCGTAGCACTGAGCCACTGCATAGTATAAGTTACTGTATTTCATCTTCAATGAACTACCATAAACTAGAATCTGATATGTGGGACAGCAGGTTTATTTGCCAAGACATATTTACACTAATAACTGAAATTACTTATTATTTGTAAATTTATCAACTTCATTACTATCATATCTCGCTTGTTTGACAGTTCCTTTGATTCGCAGTACTCAAATTCTCTAGAAAATTACTGAAAATTTCGAAAATACAACACTTTTTTTTCTTTTCTTCCATTCTCTTATTTGTTCTTGAAAGATAAATTATTCCAAATTCGACGATATTGAATTGTGCTATCGTTATCGTGTTATTATGTATCAGTCGTTGTATTTTGAATACAAGGATTACACAACTTTAAAAAAATCACGCTTCACCTACTAAATCTTTTTTGTGTGTTTGTTTTGTTTTGCTTGTTCTATATGCCATTTTCCTCTGAGCATTTTAAAACAGTGAATCATTCCAAACAAGGACGAAAATCTTCCTTTTTTTTTTTCTGTTTGTAGTTATTTTCGAAATGGTTTCTTTCGACGGTTTTCTTTTCCGTTTATTTCCACCCGTTTGAATTTCTAATTTAAAGAAATGTATGTATAATTGTTCCTCAAAATATATTAACCCTTTCAAACTTGGGGTCCATTCTATGTGACATAATAATAGAAATTAAAACGTGCTAGTATGGAATCGCAAAGGGCTGCAGGAAAATTCTTATTTAGACAGGCTTCCACTCAAAAGATATAATGTTTACTCCGGGTCCGGGACCATGAACATTTTCCATTTAAGGCAATATTTCTTCATTGAGAGGTTCCGTTTTCATTAAGTATTACTGTATATAGTCTTTAATTATAAGCTAATCAACAAATTTTATTACCCATCTAATTTGTTGTACATCCAAATGGAAATCAAGTGTTTGTATTCCAAGCACGCTTGCTATCTGTAGTGAAGTATAAAAGCATGTTGAAAAATAAGAAGTTGCCGTATCTTCTAGCAACAGACCTGGGTACAGTTGTATTGGGGGCCGGGCCTACGCTGAAAAGGGCGCTGCGAGGGGCTGATTTCGTATTAAGTATATATGAATTTAAAGAGCATGCAGGTTACCCCTTTAAGGGTTCTCTCCACTCACGTGAAAACACCAGCTCGCTAATGTTAATCCTATGGGGCAGTTATTTTCTAATATCTCGTTTGCATTTCAGTATTTTTAAACGATTTTTTTTTTTTTTTTTTTTTTTTGCATTGGATAGCTGAGATCAATCTCTATTTCTGCCGTTAGTTACTTTTTCGATTTTCTTTGCGGATATTTTTTTTTTTACGAAGATTATTTTACTTTCGTAATCTGTTTCGAAAGTGAAAGTATCTTCGTAAAAAAAATCCGCAAAGAAACTCGAAAAAGTAACTAACGGCAGTTGTAGAGATCGATCCAATGAGCAAGAAAAAAAATCGTTTAGAAATATTGAAATCCAAACGAAATAATTAGAAAATAACTGCCTCATAGGATTAACATTAGCTAGCGGGTGTTTTCGCTTGAGGGGAGAGGACCCTTAAACGTAATATGTCACGGGCGTATCCCATATCGGGCTTAACAATTTCTGTACACGCCCCTGCTTGCAGGGCCTAACTAATGCAGGAGCATGCTGGGCAGCTGCCCCCCCCCCCCCCCGTGGGAGTAATCAGGATTTTATTAAGAGGGTGCCAAACATTGACTAGAAATATAAATATTTCTAGTCAATGGTGCCAAAGGGTTAAAATTGGTCAAAAGTGACCAATATTCTTACATTTTCAATTATTAAGGTAGTGCAGTCTTCCCTTTCTCCTTTTTGCTTCCCAAATCCCCTCCCACGCAAAAAAGAACGAATTATATTATTAGAATACTAATGATTAAAGTTTTATTATAACAACTTAGTTGTCCATTGTTTTCAAAAGAAAATTCATTATTGGTATTTTCCTAAAAACATTCATGATAACGGATTGGGGGGTCATTTTTCTTTCAGACATCATATGACTAACGTAGACAATTAAAGGAAAATTGGCAAACAAATACTCCCGTCAATCAATCCATCATTTTTTTCTACTAGTTTCATACTACTTTAAGAAAAAGTACTAGTAGGAATCCATCTTTTCCACCTTTCTTGTAATACCCTGTATACAGATATGAATATACGTGGTACGAAATTTATGTATACATACAACAGGTATGAAGTTTAGTACTAGTCACTTCAGCGTAATTCATGAACAGTTTCTACACTGCAGAAAATAATTGTTGATTTTACAGTATAAAACTGGCACTCCAGCTGCCAGTATTATACCGTAAAATTAACAGTATTAAACAGTAAAATAAGCAGTAATACGCTGCCGTGCAAGCAGTAATACGCTACCGCGCATGCGCGGCAGCGTATTACTGCTTATTTTACTGTTTAATACTGTTAATTTTACGGTATAATACTGGCAGCTGGGGTGCCAGTTTTATACTGTAAAATCAACAATTATTTTTTGCAGTGTATGGATAGTTAGAAGAGGGCCTCCCCAGAATGATGCTTGCCCCGGGGCCCTCGATAGTCTAAGTCGAGCCCTGCCTGCTTGGGTATATGCAGTATTGTATCAGTACAACATGTTTCATTTGGTAAAATAAAGTGCATTTAATTATCTTGACTGTTTAAAGTAGTAGCTGTGTTGCTCAACCAATGTGTCACGGCACACTCAAGTGCCGTGAGAGTGCTTCAGGTGTGTCGCGACGAATCATGTGAAAATGTTAAACTTATTCTGAAAATTTAATGTACTTTGATTAAATCTTAATCGATCGTTAGAAACTAAAGTTGATAGCGCCAATCGAAGTCGGAAGGGTATTAGGCATAACAGTTGACTGAAGTATGAGGTGGTGGTACCTCATTTTGTAATTTCGATTCTTCTCAAAATATAACTTTCTAGACATTACATATTCATGTCGCTCTTTTTCTAGGTAACATAAACAGTATGTTAAGGGAGTCGGATGTAGATATATTTGTTCAGATTTATCAGTTTTCGATAGGTATACTTCACACCTTTGTTATGTTTCATTATACGTGCGTGTTGTACAAACAGGAAATATCTACATTCGGTTCACTTTTGTTTCGCGGCATTTTGTTCTTCTCTGAATCACTTCCTTTCATGTAAATGTCATCTTTAATAACACCATTCCTGCATCAATGACTCACGACACCCCTGAGAGTAAACCCCTCAACACAATAGGGGGCAGGCTAAAATAGTCTCCCACGCGCCTGATGTAACCCTGATTTCGGGAGGCCCCTCAATGACTCACCTAGCGGTATGGATTTGTAAAAGCCCCGTTGTGTGTGTCTGGATTTGTGTACGAGAATTTCTTTTAGGCCGATGGCATTATGTTTAATGGTTTTGTGATGTGAGATTTTTTTTTTTCTCTTTACCGTTAGGGTGTCTATGTATTTTATTCTGCATTCCTCAGCTGCTGTATTCCATTACATCAGCTGGTTTTCATCGTTTCGTTATTTTGAAAAATAAATAACTTGTTTCCCTGCTATTCAGGTAGATTTTTGTAGTAACTTTCGAATCCAGGTTTTCGATCGTCCACTATATTTTTTCGCAATTTTTACAATTTCATCTGCACTATTGCTGGGTGTGGGGCAAAACAGGGGGTGGGGGTGGCGAGGACGATAAAATGAAAAAAAAAAAAAAGGATTTTTTTTATTTTTTATGGTGATATATGGAATAGCAAAATGAATTATTTTACTATTCACATTCTACACTGCTCAAAACAATTAAAGGATATTGCAGTTTTAGGTGGATTTTGTATCTGGGAAACTTTTTAGCTGATTGATACATGGTAGGTTATATGAGAATAAATTACACATGTTTGGCAGAAAAAATGCATTTTATTGCGCATTTGTGTACAAAAGGAAAAAAACACAATTTGTGCATATGAGAAAAAAAGAATAAGAAAAGGTGTTTTCTTCAAAGAAAATCATTTTCAGTAGGGGGTATGGTTTCCACGGGCGGCCAGCAACGTTGAACACCTTTGAGGCATGGACTCAATGAGGCTATTAATGACGAGTTGGGGTATTCTGCCCCACTCTTCCAGAAGAGCTCTTTCCAGTTCTTGGAGAGTTTGTGGGGGTTGTTGGCGGCCAGAAACTCGTCTTCCTAGAGCGTCCCAAACGTGCTCGATTGGATTCATGTCTGGAGAACACGCTGGCCATTCCATTCGAACGATTCCTTCCTCGAAAAGGAAATCCTCCACCAGGTTTGCACGATGTGGCCTGCAGTTATCGTCCATTAAAATGAAGTTATCTCCGATTGCTGCAGCGTAAGGGACTACAATAGGTCTGAGGATCTCGTCCCTATATCGGCGACCAGTCAGAGCTCCATCTCGAATGATGTAGAGGTCAGTGCGCCCGTCAATGGAGATGCCACCATACACCAACACTCCTCCACCGCCAAATCTGACACTTTCGTGCACGAACGCAGGATTATTCCTACTGCCACGGTCCCTCCAGATGAAAATACGCCTATTATCCGGATGCACAGAAAAACGGGACTCGTCAGAAAACAGAATATTGCTCCATTCATTTCTCCTCCAGTTGACATGCTCGGTTGCCCACTCCCTGCGGTCGCGACGATGCCTTGATGTTAATCTAACACATACCATCGGTCGGCGAGCATACAGACCTACAGCATGGAGCCGGTTTTGGACAGTCTGAGTTGAAATCGTGGTGCCTGTAGCCGAGCGAAGGTGTTGTTGGAGAAGAGTAGCATTCATGTTTCGGTGTCTCCGAGCTGTTAACGCTAAATACCGATCTTCATTAGGCGTTGTTGCCCGTCTACGACCTTGCCCTGGTCTTCGGCCTGCACATCCACTCTCCAAAAAACGGTTCCAGATCCTGGAAATGACACTTTGTGACACTCCAATGGCTTGCGCTATTTCGGCTTGAGTTTGGCCCCCTTCTAACCTACCAACAATTCTCCAAGCTTCTGAATCTGTCAAATGACTTCGCTGAGACATCGTACTCATCGAAACAAAGCAATCACTGAATGCCGATCATCCTTGTCTTCATTCTCTTTTATCCAGTTGAAAGTCAAATTTCATTCGCTGCCGCTGAAGCGACGTCTTTGACGTCGAACTCAAAATTTGCATACTCCACAGTTTGAAAACCAGAAAAATTTGCATTTGTGATTCTCTTCTTCTATTTTCGGCAAAAAAAAAAATTCGTTTATATCTTTATTTTATATAAAACTTCAAATATCCTTTAATTGTTTTGAGCAGTGTATTTATTCAAGACGTAAGAGTGAGATTGTATTTAAGGTACCAGAACCACACATAGCGCCAAGAAGAGAGGTCCAGAGTTCAAGAACTAACAAACGAAAATTAATCACCGAACATTATTTAAGTTCAGTGGTCAATCTCTGCAATGATTGTTATGCTCTCTATTTTAGTGGTGTGTTGACTAAAGAACATTTTAATTCCTGTTGTCACAACGGCCTCATTTCACTACCCAAACTTAACCATAAATGATGAACTAAAAGAGTTGCTACTTAAAAGCCCAAAATTTGTTCAATGTATGAGATAATATAGCGCAATGGCGTTCGCATCGTTTTTAGCAAGGTGGACTAACATTCAAGGTGAAGGTCTATATTGCTTTAAAATACAAGGTCATTTCTTTTGATTCAAAGGTTCATTTGGAAAAATGGAGCAGCGCAGCGGGCGTAGCATGCTAGTATTAAATAAATCACATAAGTTTTTCGAACTTTTCAATTTTTTATCGATCCGGCCGTATCGAAAGCTATCTCTGCCTGGTCTAGCCCAATTCCATTTCTACCTAAGAGGTCGATATTTCTTAACTAATATTATTCTGCAATTAAAATTCTTTTAAAACAATATTGAATGAAAAACAAAAAAAATCTTATTTTAAAGTTTTGATCTAAATTTTTTTTTTTAAATTATTAAACCAAAATAAATTTAAATGCAGCAATATATAACAATTTAAAAATTCCGTTAAAGAAATGTATAATATCACGAATTTTTAACTGATACTTTTTAATTAAAAAAAAATGCATTCGACAAGACCAAGGAGCGTTATTTCAGATTTTACTTGTGTGGGGCTAAATGCTTTCTTTAAATGTATTAAATTCAGATTTTCTGTCCACTTCAAAGGAACTGTTTTCCTTGCATTCAGTTTTAACACTTTATTACATAGTTGAAAAGTGTTTATGAATACGGTTTGTTTACCTGTCTGTCCGTGCTCTAACTCTCGTAAATATAATCGGATTGCCATATAATTTTATGTTATTAAGGTTTTCTATATAGAATGTTCGGTATTGAAAATGAAGTGTTTAGCATTTATAGTTATTTTACAGGGGGACTCAAAAAAGTTTAGTTACATTATGGTCTATGGTGGAAAATCGTTTGCAGGGCATTTTACTGATGTTACGATATTTTAAACATAATGAGATTGATATGCATCACTGAGATGGAATACAACACGCTTTATCCGGAATATAGATTAAGTAGCATTTATAGTTCGTTTATAGGGACGCACAAAAGAATTCCATTACATTATGATCTGGGGGGAATAATCGTTTGCGGTGCATTTTAATGATATGATACTTTAAACATAATGAAGTCACTGAAGTACACTACAACATGTTTTCTATAGATTGTGCAATGCAATAGCCACTTATCGTTCATTTACAGAGGCACACACACACCAAAAAAAAAAAAAAAAAAAAAAAAAAAAAATTGGTTACAGTTCTAAGTAAGATCGAGAATTGCTAAAAGTGCGTTTTTCGCTGTGGTACGCAATTTAATCTTTTTTAATTTTGAGTGTATTAGGTGGTGTGTATAAATTCTATATATCGCATCATAAGGGCTACACGAAAAAATGTGCACATATTACCGGATATGGACAACGATTGCTGAAAATGGATATTTAATGAATTATGTGTTTTTCTAAGTTGCTGATTTAGACATCTCATTTCATTATAGGAAAAAAAATGAAATTTCTTCATAATATTCTATTAGTGTTAGAAAGTATTTCATAATCTATGCCTGATGCATAATTTTTCGTTCTTGTTCATACATATTTTGAGGAGAATATTTTTTTTTTTTTGTTATAATTTAATTATTTTTGCAATCATATTAATATATTGGTATAAAAACAAATGAAAACTTCAACCAATACTAAGAAAACACACTGATAATATATTTTTTTAAAGCCTCAAACTCAGGGGGGAGGGGGTCAATCGTCCTAACTTGCCCATCCTAATTACACTTCAGGATACGACCCAGAAAAAGAATAATGTCCTAGTCTAATGTAAAGAAAATTAACCAGCGTACGTGCAGACCTCTGATGGATATCTCGGTTTTCTAGGACCCCATTTTTTAAATATTATCATAACTTTAGCATAAGGTAGATCTCGTGAAAGAAAAGAACTGCATTCGGGCACCCCTCTTTCAATTTTATTTTTCTCTTGCTGAAAATTTTACCCGCGCTGCTTTGAATATGCGGGATGATTCACTTTTCGTGCCTTGTTAAAAGTGAAAAAATTAAGTTACTTGTATCTGTTCTATGTATCTTGTTTGCATCGATTATGTTAATATATGTGCACCCCATTTGTATCGACCGTTGTTTTTTGGTCATGGATTTATTTCTCCTTTTCTTTTACTCGATATTTTTAAATTGTACTATTTCAGCTAGTTCGGTATTTAAGCAGTATTTATTTAGTATCCGTGGCATTTTTAGATGTACTTTTGATTATGTATTAATTACTTTATGTTGTTAAGTTAACACACTTCCTTTTTTTAGGATTTGTTTATCTGATATTTATATATCAATATCTGCAAATTCAATAAAGTTATGGGGCATTAAAAATCATTAGTAATAATTGATTTTCTTTGTTTTCGATTTGAATTAGATTTCCATTACTATTAGCAGCTATTTTTAATCGAAAGTCCTAAAAATTGTAAATATATATATATATATATATATATATATATATAATTATCAACAATTACATGTTTTTATCTGCTGAATGGTAAGTTTTCTCTTATTTGCAAGGTTGGCAGATGGTTTTTACTGCCTTGGGAAATTTCCTAAGTCTTTCCGTATGGTCACAAAAATTGCAAAACCTGTTAAGAACATCCTTATTAGAAAATATTCTAAATTAAATGTTTCTGACCGTGGTGATTTTTATGTCTTATTCGTTGTGAAATTAATCTTGAAATGAGTAGGACCTCTCTTTTTCGGACTGGTTAAAAATGAATTAACTCCCTTTGTAATCAATAGATAGCGCCAGCAGTATTCAATATAATTTTTTTTTTAAACTAAACTAAGAACTGTTATAAAATTTATACAAAATCGTCCTAAGTGATCGCAAACTTAAAAAGGGGATATAACAATGAGTGGTCCGTATAACAAGTCCAGAGGTATTTCTTTCTTAAAGGATTTTATAGAGAAAATATTATCTTTTATTTTGCTCATTTCTCGACAGTAAAGACTGTCTTTAATAGAAAAAATAAATAAATAACATAATGACTACGTTAAGACAGAAACTTCAAATAACTCCTCCTCCTTGGTCGCTTGCCTGCTTTCAAACTGGGCTCCAAAACGATTTCTCTTTTCTTTTTCATTTCCGTTTGGAAAGGAGAACATATGTAACAAATCCCTATATTTCATTAGAACATGAGACATCTTTTAACGTTCTGTCTTCTGGTTATAAATAAAACATTTTATACCTATCTCCTAATGATATTACGGGCGCGGTTAGGCTATCCAAACCCTTAATTTTTTTTCTTTTTTTTCTTCTGTTTCCCTTCGTTTTCCCTTTCTCTCTTCCCTATGATTGATTGGTTGGTTGCCTGTTCTCGCATTGCACGCCGTTGCTTAGCAACCGAAGCAATTCAATCTTGTTATATCTCCATCATAAAGGTGAATTCGACTATCGTGATGGCTAAAGTTTCCTCTGTTTAATGTTCTAGCGGATATACTTATTATATTCACTTGATTGAATCGTACACGCTGGAATGGAACCTTTCTTTTTTGTTTGACTGTAGCGATTTTTCTTCATTTCAACCAATTTATTCTTCTTTACATAATTATTTAATTTAATAAGATTCTTACTTATTCACTTTTATAAGAGTCTTGGGTTAAAAACTAGAAACTTGGTTTGACTAAAAGAAAGAATTCAATCGACCTCCAACGTAGTCATATTGTATTTTAGGGATGTAACGAATATTCGGCACTTTTGCCGAAAATTCGTTTGGCCAAATACTGAATGCCAGTTCAGTTGGCAGGATGTTTCGGCCAAATATCTGCGGTCAAATACTTTGGATATTTAGCCGAATAAATTCAGGATAAAAATTATTTATTTGTTTATTCATTTTTTGCTATGTTTTTATTAAAATCCAAACTTGATAGTTTCTGTTATATTTGTGCAATCATTTTCATGCTTAAATGCATTAAATTTGCTTTCTTATTTATGTGCTAAAAGTAGTCAAATAACATTTCTCTGTTTTCTTTAAAAGCTGAGAATCTTTTAGAAAATGGTGCCAAAGTTGGGGATTTAGACAGTTTTAAAAACACAACTATTGGGGAATAATTGATTGATGTAATACATTTATAGTAAAATGAACAAGTTGGAAATTGTACGTCAAACGTGACAAATGAGGTGCGTTCGTAATACAACTTGTTTTATAAATATTTAGATCTTGGTGCAACAGCTGTTGCACTGTTATGCAAAAATGCATGAATACAAAATTTTTTTCATGTGCAGATTTTCATATAATAAACATTAATTTTATTTTATGAAATTAAGTTTCAATACACTTTAACAAACAAATAAATACAATTCTACTACATTAAAATTATACTATGCGCAAATATCCAATACAAGACAATGTAAAACAAGTAATATAAAAAAAAAAAAAAAAAAAAAAAAAAAAAAAAAAAAAAAAAGTCAATTCCTACTTTTTAATCATAAATATATAAAATAAACCCGTACAGCATTAATGTCCCACGTTATCTTTATTGAACATTATTTTATAATCATCGTTGCGGTATTTTATTTGTTGGCATCACTAATTTGAGATAAATCTTTTATTTCATTTATGAAAACAATGGGAGAATTTTTTTCTCCCAAATTAAAATTAATTAATTAAATTTAATTAATGAATTAATATTTGAAAAAACTGCATTAACATCAATTGTCATCCAGTACAAGTTTTAAAAAATTATTTGAACTTGAATGGATGAATAGAAAATATTTTATTAACGATTGAAAATTCCAACAAGATATATATAGAGAGAGTGTGTGAGCTAATAGTAGGAATTTAAAAAATCATCGTTATTATTTCACTGAAAAAATGAATTATATCGTCTGTTATTATGATATGATTTATTTCCGTAATAAAATAAGTGCATTTTAAGTTGACTACATTTTATCTTTTGTTGACATTTACTGAAAATTCTAGCTTTGAAAATTTCAGAACTTGAAATCCATATTTTAGACTCTCTTTCAATTTAATATCTATTTCTTCAGAAACATCTATCCAAAAAAACTGTCTGTAGATTATGTGATTGCTATAATTAAACAATTTTAATATACAAATTCGGTTTTTAAATTCAGTAATACGGAAATAATATGGCTCCATCTTAAATATGGACGTCGTAATCACCATGGCAACCTAGAATCATTACCTATCATGGGATATCATTGAATTAATTACGTATGATAGGATTAAATAGAATGAAGAAAACTTTTATTAATATCTTTTTTAAGTTTTGATTCGATTTTCATAAAATTTGAAATGACTGGACAAAATTCTGCAATGATTATATATATTAAATTTCAAACCATTCGGTTAGATTGTTTTTGCGTTGTTATATGCAGACAGACTAGACGACTATAGGTGCTACGCATTTATATAACTACGACCACAGCTTAAAATGGTATTCAATTCTACACTGCAAAAAAAAAAAAAAAAGTGTTGATTTAACAGTATAATACTGGCAGCTGGGGTGCCAGTATTATACTGTAAAATCAACATTTTTTTTTTTTTTTTTTTTTTTTTTTTTTTTTTTTTTTTTTGCAGTACTTGAATATTAATGTCTGCAAATTTTATGCACGTATAAAAATTATTAATTTTTTCAAGAACAATCTTAAATATATTTAATTCAAAACATTCCAGAATTGAATAATATCTCATTATATTAAAAAATCTCTTAACAATAATTAAATTTCAAATCGCATATAAGTAAGTGTATGTTGTATAGTTAGTTTAAGTTCGAAAAAAGTGCAAGTATTTTTCTTACTTACTGCATGTTTGCATTGTGCATTTTAAAAATCATTGTACCTTTAATTAATAAAATGCATAAGATGCATCTACATTTCATGTTTAAAATCGCGAGTGAATTTTTAACGCACAAATTCCTTGCAACAAAATTTATTTCAACAAGGCTATTTGAGGAGGTACCTCGTTGATTGTGTGCAAGAGGGCAGGGGCCCCATTAACATGAATGTAAAAAAAGGATAAAAGTATGAATGGGTAATAGAAATGAAGAATATTCTTTATACTTTAATGGATATAACGTACCATCCTGACTTACAGAAAATCAGTTTGATATGTCTGAGTATAAAAAGATCAAATACAAATTCTGAATTTTTTGTATTGAAATATTTTTTCCTTCTATAGATATAAAAAAAAAAAAAAAGTAATGGTTTGGAAATTGACCAATGAAAATCTGCGTAGATACCGCGAAACGTATCGGATTGGCCTGCGCTTTCTGACTTTTCTTAGGGGGAATTAACATGAAAGTAGAGAATTTAGATAGGTTGGGCGCTAAGGCACCCGGGTCTGTCGCCAACTTGGCGATATATCGCCAAATTTGGCGGCCAAAATTAGCTGCCAACTTGGCGTTATTTCCAGTATTTCGCCAAATTTCCATAGACTCCCATTGAAATTCAATAGCGTTTACTCGCTTGCAAAAAATCAACAAATTGAGGCATTGCAATGCAACAAAAATTAATATTAGCTTATGAATAGAGCTAATATTAAAAATTAATATTAACTTATGAATTAATTGAACTATTTGCATTATTTTTAAGCACAAACACTAATTATTTACAATATTCGTAACACTATATATACATATATTGTCAAGATGTGTATCTACTAACAATATCAAGATTTTCATTAAGGATGGTCAGAAGTTGGAGAACATTGTTTACAAGGAAGTATTGTAGGAATGCAATAAAAGTTGTATGATGCAGTGTCAAGATGTGTATCAGCTAAAAATATAAAGATTTACATTAAGAATGATCAGAACTTGGAGAACATTGTTTACAACAAAGTATTGTACAAATATCCAGTACTATTCAAGATATTGAAATCTAATCATAAAAAAAAAATATTTGAAACTTATTTTAGAAATAAATTTGTTTTATTTCAATTTTTTTTTTTTTTTTTTTTTTTTTAATCTTTCACAAATAATTAAAGTGATAGGCTGGATTTGTTTGGTGATGGATGAAGCTGATTTTAATAATAAATTTAGGTTTAATTTAAATTACAACAACAATTACGAAGTGGAATCTAAAAATTGAATACATTAGAAAATAAAGGGATCGCGAGGCGATCCAGAATGGAAACGCGAAACGATTACGTCTGGGGTTGGCTAGGACGCGATTACGCGGGGGGTTGGTGAGCGTAGCGAGCAGGGGGGCCGAGCCCCCCTAGTTTAAATAAAAAATAAATTCAAAATATTTATTTAACAGTGATAATAAGGAGTTATTATTTTAGCTAAAGTGTATACGAATTACATGTATCTCTCAGAGCAATGTATCTACATATAAAATTATGCTATTTGTGAATTAGATTTAGTAAAAGTCTTGTTCTATTAATATAGCATCAAGGTTTTTCAAATCTTAAAAAGATACATCAAACTCTTAAAATTTTTAAACATACAAATATAATACAAGATTAATTTTTATTTTACTTTATTTCCAATTTAACATTTAAAACTAATTATGATCAATATATACTTTTAAGAAAAAGTTTGTGTTTGGCCTAAAATTTGGCCGAATATTCGGTATTCGGCTAAATTATTATTCGTCACATCCCTAGTGTTAGTGTATATCTATATTTTAAAACTCTGTGTATTTCAAGGTATGTGTCCTTATTAAAGATTTATTTTATCTAACGTAAATGCTTACGGAACACTCAGTAATATACACATCTATTGTCACAAAAAGAAATACAACTTAATTGTATATTTAGAAAACTTATAGCATTAATTTTGTTAAATACTTTATTTTAAATTAAAGAAATCATATTTACAATGTAGATTAAACAAAAATTGCGAAAATTACATTTTACAGATTACGTGATTTTTGATCAAAACTTTATTTGTCAAAAGTATATTGTTCTTTTAAGATTTGGTTTCTAATTTGGGAGCTTAAATGATGTCACTTTGATAAACTTGTAAAAAATATTTTAGCTTTTTGAATTAAGATAAATGCTTTACAAGGGGAAAAAGTATGTAATTTTTACCTGATAAACCATTTTACTTTTAGCACCTTTGTGAAATATTTTAACAGCCATCTTTCAAAAATAATTAATTGAATAGTATATGCTTTTTCTTTAAATTAAATTCTTCTAAATAGGGGTCAATAATTGTTCATCTAAATACACAGATTTTTAATCCATTTTACTTTTAGCGCTATTGTGAAATATTTTAACCATCATCTTTCAAAAATAATTAATTGAAAATAGTGTATGCTTTTTCTTTGAATTAAATTCTTGTGAATAGGGGTCAATAATTGTCCACCTAAATGCACAGATTTTAAATCTTCTTTCTTGGTCGAATATACAGCTAAAATAAAATCTACGATGTAATGATTTGTCAATATCAAGATCTTTTTTCATTATCTATTTAAATGACAAATAATTTCTTCAATTTTAATGAGAAAATGACATATATATAATATATATATATATATAATTTCTATCCTATAGTTTTCAGTTTTCTCTGCTTTATACTCAAAAAGAGGAATTTAATTGCCACCATTACAGAAGGGTCATTCCACAGTATTCATGTGTTACGTACGGGACATTTCACAGCAAATTTTTGAGATATTTGTACTTTTTTCAGTATCAAAATATAAATGAGAAAGTTTGCAATTATTTTTAATGCATTATATATCACTTCAACTAGATTCTTATGAAATTTCTTTTTGTCTGAGCCAATACGTATATATTTTTTAATTAATAAAGTTGTGTTACGTACGGGACATCACAAAAAATTGTTTTAAAAGTACCTGTAGCAATTTGGATTTTGCTCTGATTTTATTTAATATTTTCACAAATTTAATGAGTAGATGCAGAAATATACATTTTATTAATTAACTTTAAAATTATTTTTTAAAATTGCGTCATTAATTAATGAAAGCTAATTGTTTCTGTTACGTACGGGACAAATTTATTTGATTTAAAAAATAATAATAATATTTTGGATAAATTTTAATAGAAGAGATTTAAAGCTTTAAAATTATGTATTACACTTAACTTTTTATAAAACTTTTTTTTCAGACTTGTGAAGCCAAATACTGTGGAATGACCCAGAAATGTCCTTAAAAATTACAAAAAATAAAAATAAAAAATTAATATATCTGTAAATAACTCAAGGTTTTTGAGATCTTATATGACATCCATGCGGATAACTGGTGTTAATTTCATCACCCAATGTGTTATTGTGATATTCTTAAGAAGAGTAGTGAAGAAATGCAAACAGGTAGTTTTTAGATATTGTGAATAAATATTTTCGTAACTTAAAGTTGTGATGTGACAGGGTTTCACACTGCAATATTTGAAATTATTTTCTGATACATTTTTTCATCAATTTTTAATCAAATATGTTTTAACGAAATGTGAGTGTTCCTGTTTAAAAACCTTTCGTATGATACCCCATTCATCGTTGTGCGCTTTGTATGCACATAGAAAAAGGGATGTTGACATCAGAAATAATATGCATGATTATATAAAAGATTAAATGATTTTTGTCTTTCTTCAAATGTATGGATATGGATTTGATTTTAAAAAGCAGCATCGTCTTATCTTATGTGATATTTCTTTTTTATTTGCAGATATCCGTCAGCAGTTGAATGAGCAGCTGAAATGTCTGGATGTCCGTGTGGAAACCCAAGTAAGCCTTGTTGCAGAGATACAAGATTACTTCCGGCGGAGAGCAGAAGTAGAGTTGGAGTACTCGAAGTCACTTGAAAAACTAGCCAAAGGATTGGTGCTCAGGCACAAGGCAGAGAAACAGAAGTATGACCTTTCCCTCTTTTTTATTTATTTTGAATATTTTTTGGAAATTTAAAGTTTCCTCCCTCCCCCTCTTCTTTATTCGCCCACTTACATTTTCTCTTCCCTTACGAAAATAGTTCATAGAGCTTATAGAACTCTATAGAATTCTTTACAAGTTCTATAGAATAGCCATTCTATAGAATACTATTTGTATAGAGTTTTGAAGAGTCTATAGAATACTTTTTCTAAAGAAAATGTTTCTATAAAAGTTCTGTAGAATTTTTTTTTCTATAGAACAGTTTTTCTATGAAGAACTATAAACCTTATAGAATTTAAGTTCTATGGATTAATGATTCTATAGATTGGCTAAGCTTTGGAATTAGCCTGCTGTCTGCCATCTTGTTTTTAAATCAAAACATATTTGTTTTGTTTCTCATTTCCAAAATAATTTTCATCCATATTTACTTATTATAAACACGTTTTTTTAGTTTATTGACTAATTTATTTATATTTAATAATAAAAATTTAAATGTTTTGATTTAAAATGAGATGGCTGACCGCGGGCGATAAATCAAAATATTTGTTTTGTTTCTGACATAATCAAGTTAAATAGAAAACAGAATACTAATTTATTTATATTTAACAATAAAAGTTAAAATGTTTTGATTTAAAAAATGAGATGGCTGATAAATCAAAACATTTTAACTTTGATTTATCGATGATTTATTATTAAATATAAATAATTAGTCAATAAAATTAAATAAAGTGTTTATAATAAGTAAATATGGATGAAAATTATTTTGGAAATGCGAAACAAACAAATATGTTTTGATTTAAAAAACAAGATGGCGGACAGCAGGCTAATCCCAAAGCTGTTCCTTTTTAATTTTAATGTATAGTTATAAATAAATTTATTTATAACAGAATTAAAAAATAATAATCAATTTTTTAATACATCAGTTTAATATATAATAGTACTCCATAGATTTAATATGATTATGTTATATAATTTAATTCAGTTCTAATACATTGTGATTCAATTGTCAATGTAATAATATATCAGTCAAACTACTGAATTAAATCATGATTAATTAATTTCCTTATAACTCCTTAATTTGTTGGTTAATTTTATAATAATTTATTCATTTGTTGTTAAATTTATAAAACCATCTATCTAATTTAATAAACTTTATTCACTTTAATAATATTCTAATTTTTATTCAAATATTTTAATCTGAAGTATACATATTTAAACAATTGTTTCAGTTTTAACAAATGATTTATTAGACTTTTAAATATTTTTACAAGACTATATATGATTGGAAATACAAATCACAAAAGAAATGAAATTTAAATAGTGTAATAAGAGTTTTGGAACTGTCAATGGTTGTATCATACTGAAAGTGTTGGTTCTTTGTCCGATCACTGAAGTCAAGCAGCATCGAGCAGGGTTAGTACTTGGGAGGGTTCTATATATATTTTTATAGAAGCTCTATATTTTTTCTATAAATATTTTTATAGAAGCTCTACAGACATTTCTGTTGAACTTCTATAGACATTTCTATTGAACTTCTACGGATATTTCTATAGCTTTAGATTAAACAAACTTATAGAAAAACGGGCCATAATTCTATAGGATTCTATAATTTATTTTCTATAAATATTTTTTATAGAATTCTATAAGAAATTTTTGTAAGGGTCTCATTCTCCACACCTAATATAATATAAACATGTGTAGGTTTTCAATCTTTTTTTCTATCTTGTATAGATACAAGAGAACAAACATACTGTTCAATCTAGTGTTCACATTCTTTTTTAACACTTTCCAACCTAGTTGAAAAGTGTTTATGACATCAGTTTGTCTGCCGTCTGACCGTGCTCTAACTCTCGTAAATATACTTGAATTGACCTGAAATTTTTGTATGTGATTGGCACTTACTATAGCACGATCCCTATTGAAAATGAAGTGTGTAGCATTTATAGTTTATGTATAAGGGCGGTCAAAAGTAATCAGTTACATTACGGTCAATAGGAAAAAAACGTTTCAAGTGCATTTTGATAATGTTATGCCTTTCGAAACATGATGAAATTCATATACAATTATGTAGCGCAATAAAACATTTTTCTAAAATATGATGTACAAAGCATTTGTTATTCATTTACAGGGTCACACAAAATAATTCTGTCACGCAATGTTCTACAGGAAAAAATTGTTTGCAATGTAATTTAATGATGTGTCAATATTTTAAACACAATGAAATTTTATATGCATTACTGAGATGCACTATAAATTGTTCACCGAATAGTATGGTGTGTATTGCGTTTATCATTCATTTACAGAGACACACAAAATAATTCGGTAATTGCAATTTAAACTAGAAAATGTAACTGAAATTGTTATTTTAACAATTGAATCATGTGTTACAAAAAAAAAAAAAAAAAAAAAAAAAATGATGGTTTTAAATTAAGTAAGACAAACTACAGTGGGAAGTCTGAGACTGAAAGACTAAATTTTCAATAGTAAAAAATATCATTTATTTTATTTATTTATTTTGTAACATATTCATGTGAAGTGAAAGCAAGTCTTTTAGTGTGCACAAGTCTAAAACCTGCTTATTTTATGTTTCCAAAAAAAATAATTGCAAAAAAATCTTTTAGTTGTAAAAAATCTTTTTTTTTTTTTCAAATTTTCCTCCAAAACTTTTTTTTTTTTCCACCACTTCAGAATTTCCAGAAATTTTAAGTTGGAAACCGTATTTAAAATAGAATTTTTTCTGCTCCCTTGAAATTCTTCAGATTTTACTGTATTGGTAAAGTTTACTGCTTCTTACTTGGTGTGTGTTATAACCTGTGAAAATATGTTTATTTCTTTCAAAATTGTAAATTTAAATATTTTCTTTTTCTTTCTTTTCTTTAATTATCAATATACATACATGTTAATGAGAAAATTTAAAAACTGAGTTTTTGTTAATTCACATTTGAAAAGTTTATTTATTATTTAATATGCATATAATATGCATTACCAATGTTATAGCTTTCAATTTACATGTTTTATCTTTTCTTATAGGCGAGAGCAATGGCACTTATTTTCTTCCTATGCTTGTTGGCAACATTTGGTATCAACCACCCGTCGCCAAAGTCGAGACCATGCTGCTATCAGCGAGATTTATGCCAACACAATTATCAATCGTGTGAATTGCATAATGGAAGATGTGCAGCGCATTTATAAAAGAGTAAGTATCAGTTTAGGTTAGAATGAGGTTATAAATTATTAGAGATGTAATGAATATTCAGCCACTATTTGGTATTTGGCCTATTCGGCATTCGGCCCATTGACTGGATATTCAGTTGGCTGAATATTGTTAGATATTTAGCCAATAATATGTTTTTTCTTTCTTTTTTTTTCCAATTCATTTCTCAAATTCGAACATCATTTTCTGACACATTCATGAAACCATTTTCATTCTTAAATGCAAAAAAATAATATTTTTTAATAATTGTTAAAAGTTTTGTTAAATATGTAATTTGTAATTTAAATTATACAAAGTAATTTAAGACTGGGAACTGGTTTAGAAAAATACTCATTGCAAATTTGTTGACCAATAGGAACACAAACTCTTCACTATAAAAATTTGTTTGTCCAAGGACTATTTCTGGAGGCATACATTATGAATCATGGGAAGAATAAGAAATATCATGGGGCTCATTAATTTTTAATGTAAGAAAGGACAAAAGTGTCACTGAATAGTAAAAGTGAAGAATTTCTTTACATTTTAATGGAAATAACGTACAATTCTACTTACAGAAAGTCAATTTGATATGTCTAAATATAAAAAAATAAAATATAAATTTAATTTTTTTAAAAATAATAAATATAGACATTTAACAGTGGTAATGAGTTCTTATATTAGATAAAATGTATATGAATTACAAGTATCTATTATATATAAAATCTTGCTAATAGTGATTTAGATTTAGTAAAAGTTATGTTTTATTATTAATATCAAAGTGTTTGAAATATTACAAAAAATACATCAAATTTTTAAAATTTTTATACACTCAAATAATTGAACAGTTTTAATTTGTGTTTAATTGTATTTCTATTTTTAAATAATTAATATATGTGTAAATAAAATAAGTTGAAACTGGTGTGAAATACTAAGAACTAAAATAACTTCTTAAAACACCATAAAAACTTTAAAATGCGCTAGGCCTTTCGAAAGATCTGAGTCTTTCTTCGTCAGGCGCAAAAAGACGTGCGTCTACTATGAAAGCAGCAGCAAGACTGAAATGAGAGGTAAGGGAGAGGAAACAAGCTGATGCAACAGCCAATAGGAAAGTAGAAAACAACAGCCAAGAACTAAAATAACTTCTTAAAACACCATAAAAACTTTAAAATGCGCTAGGCCTTTCGAAAGATCTGAGTCTTTCTTTCTGTTTTCCTATTGGCTGTTGCATCAGCTTGTTTCCTCTCCCTTACCTCTCATTTCAGTCTTGCTGCTGCTTTCGTAGTAGACGCACGTCTTTTTGCGCCTGACGAAGAAAGACTCAGATCTTTCGAAAGGCCTAGTGCATTTTAAAGTTTTTATGGTGTTTTAAGAAGTTATTTTAGTTCTTAATATATGTGTGTGTGTGTATATATATATATATATATGTGTGTGTATATACATCAAAATGCATATATTTTTTAAATGTTACTATTCATCCAAGTCACTATTCATTACATCCCTAGCAATTATGATATGCAGTATTTTTTTTTCAATTTCATTTTATTGTATTGTGTTTGTAGTATCATGTTACATCTAAACTTTGTTATTTAAAGCTAGCTGACTCTCCCGGCGTTGCCCAGTCCCGTGATAATAAAATTAAACACACTTAAAGTTTGTCTGAATTTATATCTTTAACCCGATTTTGTATGAAATTATTTATTAAAAGTGCTCACATGCGACAGAAAATCCTTTATTTCCACCTTCTGCCGATTATAAACGAACCTCCGACACGTGTTCCTGCTGCCTGCAGCACCATATAGTGGGTGTGCAGCGCACGCACTGCAAAATATTTTAGTTCCACCTTTCGCCTCGAGGGGGGAAAACTCTGTTTTAAACAAACCACCTTCCTAATGAAACTCTAACACACATCCCCGCTGCCTTCGGCACCGTATAGCAGATCTGCTGCATACCCTTTAGTTCCAGTTTCCACCACCAGGGGGTGCAATTTGTTCTATACGAACATCCGACAAGGGTAACCATTGTATCAAGAGAGTTAAATGAATCAATTCCCGTCAAAATTTGGGCCCATAGAACTTGAGAAAATAATGCGCCCCCTGGTGTGGAAAGTTGAAATAAAATCTGTAACACGATTGAAAACAAAGTATAATCATCCAAACCCCGTTGTGATTGGCCCATAGAACCAGAGATAAGAATGCACAATTCGAGAAAAAGAACTTGTATGATTGCCCGCCAGGGGGCACTTGGTCAAAAGTGCTCAACAACACTTTGATTGTTGGTATGCATTAAGTAAATACAGTTTGTGTATTTTTATTAGGAACATAAATTTAATTTTTACGAAAATTATTATTTGAAATTTTCAGTATTCTCTATATATAACATTTATAAAATGCTACGGGAGAGGCTAAAAATGTTAAATTTCTTCAATGGAATTGGTTTTGTGTAAATCAGAGTGAGGCGTTAACCCTCTTTCTCCCCATACCTGCAAATATAAGGAATAATTTGTTCAAGAAAACCCCTTTCCCCTACATTAACACGATCATTAAAAATATATAATAATTCTTTGCACTACCCATTTACACAGACATTATTTTATTTTCAAACACATAAACAAATAGTGTACATGTCTAACAGTGACTGAGGATACCTGAGAGCGACAGGTGAAAATATCTTTACTGTTTTACAAATTTTAATAGATAGACTAGTTTTGTGTAGTTTTAAATATGTTTTTTAAAGCTTTTAGACATGTACACTGCTTGTTTATGTGTTTGAAAATAAAATAATGCCTGTGTAAATGGGTAGTGCAAAGAATTATTATATTAAAAATGACGACATGAACGATCATAGATTAAAAAAAAAAAAAATAATAATTATATAGACGCTACACTAAAATAGCCGCCAGATGGCACCCCTTCAAATCCTCAAATTCAAATCTGTATCTTAATTAGTTATCTTATTTTTTGTTCATTAGCAAAAATTGGCAACTATTTTCTTTCATTTTCGCAAACTAAATGGAGGGATCAGCCAGAGAAGCAGATCTCTTATTAGTTCAGTTTTTATTGAAAGCCGATCCTTGTGAGCTTTCTCGTTTTTTTTTTTATGCCGCCGTCAGATTTTTGCGAAAATTAAGAAAAATTATTGGTCGAATTTTACCAAAATTGCATTGTCAGATGCAGAAAAATTTTCTATATATGCTCAGAAAGTTTCAAATCAATATCGATTAGTTTTCTTAAAATTTGCTAATTAGTACATAAATTTCAAATTTGTTCATTTCTGCTTGCAAATCAAGAACAGAAGTTCTTTTCTTTAGCCATTTTGATAAAAAAGATGGCATTTTTAAGGAGTTTTTTTTTTTATTAATATCTTGAGTAATTTTCAAAATATTAAAATTCTAAGAATCAGGTGCACCAGCCTTGAACTATCCTCACCTAAAGTTTCAGGCTTCTAGGTATGCTAGATTTTGCTAGCTATCACAGACACACAGAGAGCAATTTTGTCTTTTATTCGTACAGTCGACTCTGTGAAATCTGCTGATGTATAATCCGCAAATCTCTATAATCCACCATCCATTTTCAAATGTAAACAATGGAAATCATACTTTCATAGTTAAGCTCATTAAAGAAATTACATATAGAGTAGAGTGCCGCTAATCCGCAAACCTGTAATCCGCAAAGGCCTCTAATCCGCAATCAATTTATGAATGTAAACAAAGAAATTTAATTCTTGAAAAATGCTTCAATGGTGACAAAATTTTAAATTTTGCAATTTTTTTTCACCAATTTTAACATTTTTCTTATCTTTATATATAGTATTATATCATATAACATTCTTCTTTATAGTTTAAAATGAAAGCACATTTAATTAGTATATTATTTTATATATTCATTTCTTCATACAATACTTGTTAAGTACAATTTGAGATTTTATGAATTTTTTTTAATGATAAAAAATCCTTACTTAGACAATATATTTTATAATTTATTTATTTTTTCATTAAATCATAATTATAAAATTGAAAAACACTTAAAAAAATACATATATATTAAGAACTAAAATAACTTCTTAAATCACCATAAAAACTTTAAAATGCGCTAGACCTTTCGAAAGATCTGAGTCTTTCTTCGTCAGGTGCAAAAAGACGTGCGTCTACTATGAAAGCAGCAGCAAGACTGAAATGAGAGGTAAGGGAGAGGAAACAAGCTGATGCAACAGCCAATAGGAAAGTAGAAAGCAACAGCCAATCACAGAAGAGTAAAAACAAAACAATAGAGAATACAAAATAGAAGGGGAATAAGGAAGTGAAAAAATAAATAAAAGATAAATAAATAAAATAGAATAAATAAATATATAAAATAAAATGAATAAATAATTAAAAAATAAATAAATAAATAAAAATAAATAGATAAATAAATAAATGAAAAATAAATAAAGCACACAAATACATTAAAAAAATGGAAACACATGAAAATTAAGAATTAAATAAGTAACCAAAATATATAAATATATATAAAAAAACAGACTAAAATTAATTAATACAAAATAAATTATATGGAAGTACTGAAGAGGTTTTTCCAAGCAGCAGAAAGCATTGTGGAATCTGATTTATCATTAACAATAACTTCACGATTAAGATAAATAGCTAAATTTTCCATAAAGTCCAATTCAGAGATACTATTAGCATTAAAGATAATTTTAGCATTTTTAAAATTAAAACAATGGCCGGAATCCCAAGAGTGCTTGGCAATTGAAGATTTAGAAATTTCTTTATTAGTTACATTACAAGAGTGTTCTTTTAAGCGGATTTCGAGATTTCTTTTAGTTTGACCAATATAAGATAAATCACAGCCATTACAAGGAACATTATAAATTCCCCATTTACGAAGATCAGGAACAGGAGATTTGGTGGAGGGGCATTTGAATTTATTGACAGGTTTAAAGATAATGTTAAAATTGAAGCGTCTTAAAACTTTAGCTAATTTGAAACATAAAGGAGAAAAAGGGAGGACAACCAAATTATCAGGTTTGCTTTTCACAGATTTAGAAAGAGTAGATTTATAAGACTGTCTATTGAATTTCTTCACAGCATTATTGATAACAGAAGGATTGGAACCTCTTTTGACAGCAACAGTTTTTAAGTAATTAAGTTCATCCTTAAGGGATGCAGAGTCGAAACAAATTTTGAGAGCACGATTTACATACGTGTAAAATACACCGATTTTTTGGTTGACAGGATGATTTGAGAGAGCATAAGGTGGGTTAGAGACAGAAAAAGGTTTTCTATAAACACAAGTTTTGAAAGAAGAATCACATTTGGTAACTAAACCAACAAGGAAAGGAAGTTTATTACAATTTTCTAACTCAAAAGTAAACTGAATATGAGGGTCAATAGAATTGACAGTTTGAAGAATGGTAGAAATATCAAAAGGATTATCAACTAAAACAAAAGTATCGTCAACATAACGCATCCAACATTTAAAATTAACCAGATTTAATAATTTTTCCTCAAAATAATGCTTATAAATATCACAAAGAATTGGAGATAAAGGATTACCCATACTTAAGCCGTCTGATTGTTTGAAAAATTTATTATCAAATTCAAAGGTAGTTTGAGAGATGCAAATTTTAGTTAAATTAACAAAATCTTTGACTTCAATATCAGAGAAATGAAATTCACGTAATCTTGTTTCCAAGCAAGAAAGAGCAACTTCAATCGGAACATTAGTAAATAAAGATTTAACATCAAGAGAAAGCATAGAACAATTGGATGGGTTAATATTTTTTAATTTACCAACAAAATCATAAGAATTTTTATCGTATGAGAATTAGAAATGCATAAAGGAGAAAAAATGGATGTTTTTCTGTCTCTAACCCACCTCATGCTCTCTCAAACCATCCTGTCAACCAAAAAATCGGTGTATTTTACACGTGTGTAAATCGTGCTCTCAAAATTTGTTCCGACTCTGCATCCCTTAAGGATGAACTTAATTACTTAAAAACTGTTGCTGTCAAAAGAGGTTTCAATCCTTCTGTTATCAATAATGCTGTGAAGAAATTCAATAGACAACCTGAGCCTGGGCCTGTACCGGGAGGAAAAGGTAGCTTTCCCATATCTTTGTTTTAAAATTTTAGCTAATGTTACACGAAAACAGCAAGTTAAAATGCAAAGAAACGTTTACAAAAGATTCGTTAATACTGAATTTGAATAAGAAATTCGCCAAATTATTGAGCAATAGCCAAATTGGCTTCATTTATGAAGACTTATTTTGGTCGCCAAATTTGGCAATATTTTGCTAAATGTCGCCAAATTTGGCAATAATTTGGCGCTAACGGATATGAATATACAGTTTTATTCGTATGATTGGGAAAATTATTACAACAATGAAAGAAAATAATTTGCGAGTAATCGCGTTAATGTGCTGTTTTGTTTCAAAATGTCAGCCACCCTAGAATTTCAAACTGCTCTATCTCAGCCATTTTTTAAGATAGAGGTAAACCAAAAAATGCTCCGGAATCCTTGTATCAAGGCCTAACACGTAATTAAAAAATAAATTTGAACTTTTAATTTTTTTGTATATTTATTTTAGTTTTAAATTTTTAAATGGCCGCCATCTTGAAACAAAATGGCGGAACAAGCTGGCCAACGAACTCGGTCGAGACATTGGTGAGCTTAATACACACAATTAGTTTCATCAAAATCGATTTATAAATACAAGCGTTATCGTATGACATAGGTCAGATATATATATATATATATATATATATATATATATATTATATGGATATATCTATATATATAAATCAACATTTGAACGGAGGGTGGTTTTGGGGTCTGGGGGTCATGATCGGTGAAAATATATCAAAATTTTCCGGAACTGCTTTCCTCCGAACGGCTGCAATAGGTAGCTTTATACTTTTTAGTATTGAAAGCTACCTAAAATGCTAAAATTATCTTTAATGCTAATAGTATCTCTCAATTGGACTTTCTGGAAAATTTAGCTATTTATCTTAATCGTGAAGTTATTGTTAATGATAAATCCGATTCCACAATGCTCTCTGCTGCTTGGAAAAACCTCTTCAGTACTTCCATATAATTTATTTTGTATTAATTAATTTTAGTCTGTTTTTTTATATATATTTATATATTTTGGTTACTTATTTAATTCTTAATTTTCATGTGTTTCCGTTTTTTTAATGTATTTGTGTGCTTTATTTATTTTTATTTTATTTATTTATTTTTTATTTATTTATTTATCTATTTATTTATTTTTTATTTTATTTATTTTTTTTTAAATTATTTATTCATTTTATTTTATATATTTATTTATTCTATTTTATTTATTTATCTTTTATTTATTTTTTTTTTTTCACTTCCTTATTCCCTTTCTATTTTGTATTCTCTATTGTTTTGTTTTTACTCTTCTGTGATTGGCTGTTTTCCTATTGGCTGTTGTTTTCTACTTTCCTATTGGCTGGTGCATCAGCTTGTTTCCTCTCCCTTACCTCTCATTTCAGTCTTGCTGCTGCTTTCATAGTAAACGCACGTCTTTTTGCGCCTAACGAAGAAAGACTCAGATCTTTCGAAAGGCCTAGCGCATTTTAAAGTTTTTATGGTGTTTTAAGAAGTTATTTTAGTTTTTAGTGTTTCACACCAGTTTCAACATATATATTGCTTCTGAACTCTTACTTAAAGATAAAATTCAACACTATAAACCAAATGTCTTAAAACAGACAACAATTGATGCCATATTTAAGAAATTTAAAAAATAATAAATTATTTTTTACATAGTTATTACTTTATCTATATATTAAAATGTGTAATTTATTTATTTTTTAGTATTAGCAATCTAAATTTGTCCAAAATATGAATTTAAAAAAATGTAAACAAAGATTAAATAGACATGGCCTGTAATCCGCAAAGAGCCTCCAATCCGCACAACACTTGGAACCAAGCTTTGTGGATTAGTGGCTTTCTACTGTAGTTGTTTTTATGTATTATCAATTTTTAAATGCTTTAAATTGTGATTTAACAAGTTTTATGTGATTTGCATGATGTATATTAAAATAATAACTTTAGGTAAGCAAAAGGAACAACTAAATGCTAATATCAGTGGAGTAATTTACATTTTAAAACTAATACATTCATGTAACAGCTGACTAAAGAAATATCTGCAGAAATCCGTAACTGATTTGGTCTTATTTGAAAGGCAGTTTTTTGCTAAATACACCTTTAAACAACTTGGATATAAATATATATATATTCAGATTTAAGCCGAAACTTAAATTCCCATTGAGTAAATGTTCAAAAAATTAAATAACAGCTAATGAAATTTAAATTTTATAATAATTCCAACATACTTAGAATTAAGAACTAAAAGATCTTCTTAAGAAGATTGTTTAGCTCTTACTGTTTCACACCAGTTTCAACTTATTTTCTGTACTTAGAATTATTAAATTACTTTTGAGTTATAATGTTCCTTTTTATATTGTTATTTTTGTACAAATATTAGTAATTTATAGTTCAGTTTAAAAAGAAAACAAAGGCATGATCTGTATTCTGCAAAATTTTATAAACTGCAAAACTCTTGGTCCCAAACTGTGCAGATTTAACAGAGTTGACTGTATTTAAAAAATGAATAATATAAATAAAATTTGCATTGTATAATTAATTTTTCTCTAAATTAACTTAGTTATTAAATAATTTAAAACAGTTATGCATTATATTTTCCTTTTCTATTGTAATTTATGTTTAAATATTTCTAATTAATAGTCAGACTATAAAAAAATAAAATGTAAACAAAGAAATGATCTATAATCCTCCAAAATCTATAATCCGCCAAACCCTTGATCCCTAAGTGTGCGGATTTCACAGAGTTGACTGTATAGATAAACTTATACTTATCAATATCATTAAAATATTCTATGGCATTTAAAGTAACATGAAAATTTTAACTTAAAAGAGAAAAAATCATTAAATAATCATTGATGATCTAATTGAAAATACTGCCGTAAGAATGTTTATAAATTTATTAATATTTTTATTTATTGACTAAGATTAGTAAAAACTTATAAAATACAAAGTTTATGTAAAAGAATTAAGCTAGTGCAATATAATCAAAACAAACTGTAAAATTGTATTTAAAATCATAGAGAAAAACATCAAATTGGGAAAAAAAAATTCTGTCAAGCTTTATACTGGTGAATTTATTTTACACTGGTTACTTTATGCTGGTGAATTATATAGGTTGTATCTGCTTTATTTATTACTAAACAAATTGCCATTTACAATTCTTTTTAGTAGCCATTAGCCAACTGGAGGTTAGGTAATTAAATCCCCCCCCCCCCAACATTTGAAAATTTTCATAGAAAATGTCACTTATAAAAATTAAATTGAATCCCCCTTCCCCCCCCCCCCCCTTTTTTTTTTTTTTTTTTTTTTTTTTTTGGCCATGGTTGCTAAATTTGACATTAAGACTCTCTATGAATCTGCAGGTAAATCTTCACCAAAGAATAATCTCAACTTTGAGAATGCGGGAATCTGTAAAATTAGCTTTATAATTATACTCTTCTGATTATACCTCTCAATTTCCATAAACAAGAATGAATTTCTGTATACACAAGTCTTGAATTTATATATCTGTAATATGTCTTATAATCATACTTTATGAAATAAAAAATAATTATGTCGGATTTTCTGAAGAAAATCTACCTGCCTTTAAATACGAGAAATATTCAAAAGAAATTTAGTTTTTGTTATTTTTTAATCTTCAGTGTATTCTGAATGTACTGAATTTATTTTTATTCTGAATGCAATAATCTGTATTTATTTAATTTTGTATGACTTCACATATGGTAATTAATGTCATTGGTGGTAAAATAAGAACCATAATGTAATAGGATTATTTTGGGTACCCCTGTAAACAAACTATAAATGCTACATATTCCATTTTCAGTTGCAAACATACCATAGTAAATCACAATAACATAGCAATCTAAGAATATTTATGAGAGTTAGAGCATGGACAGGTGGCAATAGACACACTAACTGAAGTCATAAACACTTTTCAACTATGTTGAAAAGTGTTAAAAAATTACTTTTAAGATAGTATTTTTTATGCATGTGTTATTTGTGTTTTGGGACAAATTTGACTTATTGTTAGAGCTTGTTGATGTAATCTTAATCTTTTCGCTTTTCTTTTTCAGTGTAGAGAAGTTGGTATTGAAATTCATGATGAACTCCTGAAAGTTTTACATGAATTACATACTGTAAGTATGTCGATATCCTATTAATTTCTATATCCTAAACTTAAGGAAATGTGTTTATTTGGCCAGTGCTGAAGGATATATATATTTTTTTTTAATAAGTATTTTATCCTCTTTTTTAGACTATGAAAACTTATTATACTTATCATACAGAAGAGAAGCAAGCTGAAGGGAAATTAAATTATGTAGAAGCACAGAAAAGCAAATTAGAACAAAGCATTCCAAAAGAAAAGTTACAGCGGTCAAAGAAGTTCCGTTTAATGGAAAAAGAAATTCAAAAGGTTTTTTTTTTTTTTACTTGTGTATGATTTGAACTTAATATGCAGTTTAATAATTTTTTATAATCAGTTTATTTTTCTGAATACAGTTCCCTCCAAAATATACAGTTGTCACGAGACAACCATGTTTTTTACAAACTTTTATTTCATTAATATAACTGCAACTATTTTTATTTTATGTTACATTTGCATTTCAATTTTGTTTAATGAGATAAGGTAAAAAATGTGTGGTTTTTTTTTTAATTTGGAACTGTTAATTTTGTAGAGTTCATGAATGGCTATGTGCTGTATACTAGAATTGAATCGATCAATATCATTGAATGTGATTATTGAATAATCACATTCATTGATTTGTAGTTCAAAGAATTAACATCGTTGCATAACATCAAATCAATTCCCTGAATACTTTCAGAATCATTCAACACGGTCTCTATTCAGTCCAGATATCCCTGTGTATATCTAATGCAGAAAGTGTACTGGCAGAAACTGGACAATCTACCAATAGCAATCAATCATTATAATTTATCTTTTCTGCAGATTAATAGACATCATTGCAGTCTGTATTGTTCGCCAAAATCTCTTTTTTTTTTTTTTTTTTAAATAGGTGAAATTTGCCTTTAAAAGTCTTTATATTTGTACTTCTGCTAGTTATTGACTCTCTTTTTGTGTTTTTCTTTGATTACTGTTTCTTACAGTTCTAAACTGTAAATCAACATAGCTAAAATCAGTCTTGTTTTTGAAAATTAAATTAAATAAATAAATTATCTCAATTCATTTCTTGAACTGAACGATAGTGGCAGTCATTATGTAAAACTCTTAGAAAACTGTTAAAATGCTTTTGATATTGTCTTTTGTATAGGTGCCACTGTAGATAGAGGAAATGTATATAAATTAGACTTTTGAAATTGAAAACTAAAGAAATACTGCTGAGAAATATATATCTCAAAATTATCAGAAATAAATATATATTTATTTCCGATTGCCTGATACACGAATTCAAATTTTCTGGGAAATTCATAATGCTTACAAAGGGAGTATGATTGCTTGGTACATCTGCACATTTTAAATTTGTTTCATTTAGAGGAACAAAAATATCTTGCAGAGACAGACTCCATAACAGAAAGAGAAAGTTCTAGAACTATAAATGAATTCAATTATGAGTTACAACTCATAACTAATAATGAGGATTTTTGGCCAGTGCTTAATTTATGCATTTTATGATTTAAAAGTTGTATTACAAAACAAAACCTTCCTTACTTTATTTGAATCTATAGTCCTTAATTTTTTAATTTTTGGTCTTTAAAAGTCCTCAATTTTCATATAGATAAATCTATACAAACTCTGTGTCGTAAAGTGATAGCAGGACTGGAGGTTCATATTCAAGAGTTTATACACTATGAAGATGGGATGTATTGACCACATCCTTCATGCCAGTTATTCATGTCCATTCCAGTTTAAAACCTTAATGCCAACATATGGAATATTTTCTATAATATATATTTTACTGGTCTCTCTTATCTACTTGCTGATGCTTTCCAACAACCAAGAAACATGCTTTAAGCACTGCTTTAAGATCCAAATAAATGGTACACATCACAGAAAACTTGAATATATTAATTTGTGCTAATAAAAGAATTTCTTTTGTATACTATTGTACTACATCGTATTTCCCTTTCTCCAATTCGCTCACAAAATATGCATTCTAAAAATCCTTCAATAAATAAGCTGGTGTTCAGCCTCTTTATGTGCAGAAATAAACACCAGTAAATATGATGTCATATTGACACAATCATTGTAAATATTTTATTTCCATAAATGAAAATCTTTTTTAGAATCATATTATTTTCACAACTGTAACCATTCCATGCTTTAGAGATTAGGGCATCACTTACCATAAGCATTTTAATTGTTTGAGTTCTATTGAATATTTATGATTATGTCAAAATTATGTAAGTTTAAGAAAATTTTATTCTGTGCATTGCATACCAAAGATCTGTAAAGTTAATAGTAGGGGGTTCAATCTTTATGTGTTGAAATAATGGTCAATGAATATTGATATAATCATGGTAAAATATTTTGTATTAATAAATGAAAATGAACTGTTCTTTTGACAATGATGTTATTTCCACAACCAGAATGATTCCATCATACGGAGATTAGGGCATTATTTGATGCAATCATTTTAGTTTTATGAATGCCAGTACAAGTTTTCTTTTAACTATGATGTTATTTTCATTGATGGAAATATTTTCTTATTGATAGATTGTGATCAAGCAAATTGAATTTTATGTTATAAAGAAATAAGTTATCTTCAGTTGTGACATTTCATGATTCAGCCTGTACTTAAATAAGGCATAGCCAATGAAGGATATCACTAATAGATTCATAAATATTCATAATGCTTTCTTTTGCAACTGAAATCTGCTTTCCAAGTTCTCTTGTTGGAAAATATGCAGAAATTTCTGATTATTTCTTTAAAATATATTTTGAATACAATGAGTAAAGCTTATTCTATTTCTTATCAGAAAATTATCTTAATTTTACGTATGGAATTTTTACGTCTTAGGTAAATAGACTACATTGAAGTGATTTATCAATATAAAAGTCAGAAGTGTAATAAATACATTTCTCCCTTTTCACCTTCCTTTCCTAATCCATGCTAATTACATTTTGTAGATGTATATAATTTCAGTTTATAATATCCCTACTTATTTCTTTCTTCATAAAATTAGATTTTGTAGTATCAAAAATATTATTTATCTTTCAGCGGAGATTAAAATACAATGATGCTAAATTAAAAGCACTGAAAGCTCGAAATGATTACTTGCTATGCATGGATGCTAGCAATGCAGCCATACACAAGTATTTTGTGGATGACTTATCTGATATCATTGATGTAAGTTCACTTTTCTCTTTTTTACATGATATTCAGATGTAGTTTATTATTATTACACTGTGTGTGCTTTATATCTTACATTAACTATTTATAAATGTGAAGTAAATTTAATTATGTATGTTATTCATGGGTGCAAGACCTTCAGTCTTGGAGAGATTTTTGACTGATAGAAAATTATACTTTATATATTCAAATAATTGCAATTTTGACAAGATTGACTTTTAATCACTTTATTTTATTGTAAAAGATTCACTTTTAGCCATAATGCATCTAACCCATCTCCATTAGGTTATTAAAGAACACAACTATAGTAGCAAAGAGTAGTCATTCTGGCAACAATTTGGTAGAAGTGTTTTTATCCTTGTAGAAATAACTAATCTTCACTACTATCACCTGACGATAAAAGCTGTTAATTAATTTTCCTTGAAATTTTCGTTGTATTGTATCCTTTAATCATTATATGGGAAAAAAAGAAATAAGATATATATGGAAGTAATCCCATATATTTACCATCGTTAGTGAATATATTATCCCTATCAATGCATATTATATGTAAATATGAAGTACATTTATTAATAAATTTATTTTTATATCTCAAATAAATTTGCAATAACATTTATTTACAGATTATATTCAGTATAACCATTTCCTATTTTATCTTGGTTTTAGCTCATGATACTTTTATTTCAACTATGATTAAGTTATTGAAATAGTTTGACATAATAGTATCATATTAGAATCTAATTTTCATAATAATTTTAATACACAGATAGTTTGAAACATTTCTCGAATATCCCAAAAAATCAATGCTTTAACTGGAAAAAACCCTAACACTTTTATTAAATAAAATAAAACATGTACTTTAATTCCTAAAACTGGGATATTTTTCTATACAAGCATCCACAGGCTGTGATACTTTTACTCCCCTTAGCTGTCATGTGATCATGATAGGCTGGTTTGCACCATTTTTCGAACTGACATGTGATCAAGGTAGGCTAAAACGTAACCAAGATTTGTGGAGTATCATGGTCTGTCCCTTTTGTTGGCTGCAACAAGCATAAAATTGCTGTCATTTTCACTACACAAGCTTACAAATTTTTAGGTTAAATCTTTGGGTGAAAAGTTTTGAAAAATGGTGTCACTGAAGCATTTTAAGGTTTTTTTAAGCAAAACTGCTTTTGACTATGTTATTGCTTAAATTTTATGTCTATCTTTGATATAAGGAATTCATTCTTGATTGGTTTAAACACTAATAATAGCATAGTTATGTTATGCTAGTGTGCATACCTATCTGTTATTTTCATAAGTCTTTTATATTGTAAAATGTATGTCAGTATTATTTTCCTGTTTTTACTTTCTTCTATCTTTACAAGAAGAAAGTATTGGATTCATGAAAATTTTCGACTTCCGGTTTTCGACGGATTTATACGTTTTAGAAGGTCCTGAACACGATTTGACTGTTTTTAGACAATGTCTGTCTGTGAGTCTGTCTGTCTGTCTGTATGTGACACAAATTTTGTGGGTGCTCTATCTCAAGAACTAATGCTCGGAATTTAATAAAACTTTAGATTCAGTTAGTCCCTGATATAAGTTGGTGCTGATTAGTTTTTGGTAAAAATCGCCCAGCAGGTGGCGCTGTTATGCAGCATTCTTCACGATTTCTGCAATAGCTCTATCTCAAGAACTAATGCTCGGAATTTAATAAAACTTTAGATTCAGTTAGTTCTTTATATAAATGGGTGCTGATTAGCTTTTGGTAAAAATCGCCGGGCAGGTGGCGCTGCTATGCAGCATTCTTCTCGATTTCCGCAATAGCTCTATCTCAAGAACTAATACTCGGAATTTAATAAAACTTTAGAGATTCAGTTAGTTCCTGATATAAATTGGTGCTGATTAGTTTTTGGTAAAAATTGTCCAGCAGGTGGCGCTGCTATGCAGCATTTTTCGCGATTTCCCACAATAGCTCTATGTCAAGAACTAATGCTCGGAATTTCATAAAACTTTATATTCAGTTAGTCTCTGATATAAATTGGTGCTGATTAGTTTTTGGTAAAAATCGCCCAGCAGGTGCCGCTGCTATGCAGCATTTTGCAGGATTTACACGATTTTAGCGATAGTCATATCTCAAGATATATTGCATGGAATTTAATAAAACTTGAGTTTCAGTTAGACCTTGATATAAATTGGTGCTGATTCTTTTTGGTGTATGTGAAACATGTGTGAGATAGAAGAAAGTTTTGGGATTGACACATCCGACTAGTTTTTAATTATTTTATAATTGAATCAATGTTTACTTATAACTATTTAATTTTTTATTTGCTATGAATGCATATTAAACTTAATAACTTTACACTGATTTGTTTCTAATAAATGAAATGAAGCCAGTATCTTAATTGAAGATCTTAAAATATGAACATGTTAAGTGACATTTTTGAAAAAATTAAGATATCCGAGTAGAAAAACATAGTATGGTCTAACTTAAATTTTTATTATGCCTTGTCTTCAAATAAGGTAGTTTTCAGTAGATGAAGATATTAAGAAAAAGCTTTGTGCTGTTTTATTTGTGGAAGAACATGTCAAGTGCACATGAAATCTTCTTCAATTAGAAACCAAAGATATCAAATTTGTGCTAACAGTGCTCAGAATTCGACCCTAATTACATTCACTTATTGGGTATGCACATATAACATCATTTCCATAAATAAGAAACAAGTTTTTCTTTACATGCAGTAGAAGATGGAGCATTAAATTGTTAAAAAAAATTGTTCCTAACATTTTAAATGTTGTTTCTTCAGAAGAGTATCAGGCTAACAGTGATTGAGTGAAGTAACAAACAGCATGATGTAAACTTTAAAGCTTACTTTCTCAAATTCACCAAATTGTCACTTAAGACTTCTTATCAGTCAGATGCAGATTCTTCTCTCTAATGTTAAACCTATTGGCTTGGAACACATCTGCATTTTTCAAATTCCTCCGAAATAAAATTAAAATTTTTTATCTTCTTTTTTCTGTTCTCTTCTTGAATGATGTTTCTTTCTTTTTTATTTGATAAAATGTTTCTAAAGTACATACCTAATTTTATATTTTAAGTGTTAAAATCTAAGTGACACAGACAAGTTGTAAATAAGATTTTAACACTTGAAATAAAACTATCTATGTATTTTAGAAATATTTGAAATAAAAAAAAGAAACATATCCTTCAAGAAAAAAGCATACAGAAAGATGAAGGCAAAAATTTTTATTTTCGGTGGAGAAATTTGACAAATATGTATTCCAAACCCATAGGTTTAACATTAGAGAGGAACATTTACAGTCTGGCTGATAACAAGCCTTAACATGTTCATCCACTAAACTTTTCAGTTATATGAATTACTTGAAATTTTTACTCCCATTATTTACTTTTTTGTTATGCTGTTATTTTTAGCAAATGGAATGTTTGTAAATATTTTAATTTTAAAAAGTAATAAACAAAATAATAGAAATGACATAATTTGATCATTCTAATTTATTTTTTGGTGAAGAAAAACTGACCTTTTCTTTTCTTGATTTAATGTCTAAAAACTAATTCAATTGATTTGCCTTTCTTTCTTTCTCAAACAGTGCATGGACTTTGGTTTCCACACCTCCATTGCTCACACTCTCATGATCTCCATTAGTGCTGAAGAGTGCCTTAAAAAGTCCCAGCAGGCCAGCATTGATGGAATGAACAAGTGCATTACGAATCTGGACTCTCGAGTCGATAAGCAGCGATTTCTCGAGTACAATAACTCTGCTTTTATGGTGCCAAAGAAGTTTGACTTCCAGCCTCACAAAGGAGATGAGGTAATAAGGATTTTTTTCACCACTTTTCATTAAAATGAATATATCCTTGTGTGTATCAGCATCAGCAGAATGAAAAGTTTTATGATAATTCAATATCTTATCATAGTAAATACATGCTTTTGCCATCAATCACACTTTTTCTTTATCTTATTTTTTTAAATCACTGAGAAAAAATAAATTTTACTATTCTCTTTTTCAAAATCATCAAAGACATAGAAAATTTAGATCAAAATCCATGAATTGTATTATCTTCTTGTATCCCCTTAATTAGTCTGTCTTTCATAATTATAATCATATGGTAATGTTTTAGTTCTGTTCATCAAGCTAAAGCATACATGCTTAACCTTTAAGGACACTGATGGCATATTCTGTATGCTACTCAGTAAGAAGAAAAAAAAAACAGCTGTCAATTTTAGAATAATCAGTTGATTAACATCTGCATAACTTACCCACTTCTCAAAATACCTTTCATTGTTGGAACAGTGTTTAACACTTTCACGGCGTCAATTTATACACACAGTATTAGGAAGATATGCTTATGTACCATCAATGATACATGACAGTACAAATGTACTAAAGTTGAAGATTGCAATTTTCTGCTATCTATCATTATTTTTACTGAAATGTCATCAATGGCATATGAAATACAGCTGTATTTCCAATTTTACTTGCAAAAAACATATAAAATAACCAAGTACTTCTGGAAAAGCTGCCATAATTGTTCAACAAATCCCAATGGTTTGTTCAAATGACTGTTTTTTAAAATTTCTCATGTGTTTTTGTTTCAAATTTGTAGTGCTGCAAATCAGTTGTCAACCACGTTTTTTTATAGTATTTGGTTATAATAATTCTGATTTATCTGTCTTGTTTTTTATTTATTTATTTATTTATTTTTATGTTTATTATTATTTACTATGCGTTGGTGCATAGAAGCTATTATCCATGTTCCTGTGATACTACAAAGGCATACAGATAATGCCACCCTTTTTACTTACCCATCATACGTAGTATACGGTAAGTCTGGTAATCGTTTTGAAAATCGAAAAAAAAATTTTGACAGATTTACACGTTTCAGACACTGGAGATTTCGAAAAACATATTTTTAGAAAAAAAATTTTGCCGTCCGTCTGTGTGTCTGTAAACGCTCTATCTCCTGAAAAAATTGAGATAGAGACTTGCAATTTGGTATGTACTTAGTATGTAATAATGGGAAGAAGCCTATTTCTTTTCAATAATCTCGATTAATCGGAACAATTTTTTTCGGACTCTCGAAATATTCGTTCTGATGAAAGGTATATAAAAATTTTCGAAATTGTTTATTTTAAGAAATGAATATAAAAGACAATAAAAAAACATAAATTTTGCATAAAGCATGAAGTCGATCGGATAATTAGTTGCCGAGATATTTGGAATCCTATTTACCACACTCTTCGACTTTTCATGACCCTGTATTTCATCCAAATTTCACTTCAAAGATATATTTTAATTAGAAATTTGACGCTTAATCAGATGCAATAAACCGCTAGTTAATAGGATTATTACTTTTGGAGTTATAAGGATGTTTCTTTCAAGCAATTCAGTAATCGAGCCTTTAAAGTTTGTGACGTCATCAAGCCACGATTTTAATTGAATTGCAATGCACTTTATAAGTAGTTTACACATTTTTATTTTAATATTTTACATTATGCATATCCATGATGGGTAAGTATTACGGTGGCCCCCCAACGACTAGTTTAATTTGATTTTTCTACAATTACTAGACAAATTATATGAAACAAGAATTTCATAAAAAGTTGATATTTAGGCTTTTAAAGGGTACTTTTTCGTTTTACAGACACCATGCCAAAATGTATGCCAATGCATAATGTATGTATTAAATGTATGTATTAAATGTATGTAAATGTATGCTTGGGGACAATGGTGTCCGTATAATGGAAAAGTATCTTTTAAAGGCATTGGTGTATAGAGGCTACCACCCATGTTCTTATGGTACTACAAAGGCATACAGATAACGTCTCCTGTGTTTTTATGGTTATCCATGTTTTTAAAAGTTACGCTTGATGAACAGAGCTTAGAAATTATTGTTCTTAAAATTACTTTCTTTGAGTAAATTTGGGATGTTAAACATGCCCCTTCCCCCCCTTACCCTCCCCAATTTATTTTTGCATAAAGTTGCAGACAATGGTATACTTAAACATACTTTATAATGATATGTACTTGATGTGGAAATGTATTCAGATTTTTTTTGTACAGCCCTGTATGTTATCTAGTAATTTTTATCCACGTTTCTTATCAAACTGAAATTTAATTCAAGAAGAAAATAGACAGCAATGTATCCACTTCTTTGCATAGCCCTGTATATGAATTTATTTATACTCTACCTTTAACACTTAATGGACGGGTCACATAGATTTATGCTTTTCCATTCTGACTTCCTACGATTCGCCACGTAGAATTACGTGAAAACACACCTTTTGCATATATGTAATTGTGCCTGTGTACTTTTGCATTTCGTGTGTTACGTTATTTCCCAAAAAATATACTCAAAATCCGTATTTTTACAATTAGAATACTATGCATATAAATACTTAGATTAGAAACAATAACATTATTATATGCATTCATTTATAATATAAACACGAACAGAGAAAATCTTTTTCTTAAATAATGTAACATGCAAGTATAATACCCAGAGACTGTTTCAAAGATAAAAAGTACCTGTCTACAATGTGTTAAAAAATTCCCGGAAACTGAGAAAGACAGAGAAAAAACAACTTGTCTGTTAATTGTTAAGATGAAAGTTTGTAGGATGATAAATTTTTTAACATATGCACAAGTAAGGGAATTCTTAATTAAAAAATTTGCCCCCTTAGGCATTAAATAACATCTAGGGTACTGTCAATCCCTTTACAATGAAGTTTTGTTGGATGAGAAGACAGTGATGTTCCCACCATTACATTCATTTTGAAAATGTAATTGGTAAGCTAGGGCTATACTCTGTCGAAAGCAGCAGGGCTATCGAAATGACTGTCTAGGCATGCAAAGCTTACCTATTTGAAATATATTTTGGCTCTAAATAGTATTCCTTTTTGTATATTATTTTCTTAATCTTTTGTCCGTTTCTTTTTTTACTTGAGATTTCATTTTATATCTATATATTTAAAACGCTAAGCGATTTCTTTCGACAATCCGTTAGAACAAACTACTGCATCAAATTACACCATTCTTTTTTTAAATGAAAGATATTAGGACACAGATTTGTTATCGTGCATTCGTTTGTTCGAAAATTTAATTAATTAGCTGTAATTTTCAATTAAACATTTACTTCTGCTTATGACGTCATAAAGTTGACAACTCCCACTTTTGAGAGCATAGAGTTTTTTCCCTGAACTCTGTGGTTCGCCAATCTTTTGACATTAACTAATATCAACTAGGTAATATTTTAACATTGTAGTATAAAATCTTTAAAAAAAAAAAAAAAAAAACTTAATTAGCTAGAATATAATCATAATAAAATATCTAAACGTAAACATATCAATATGAATAACAAATCTTCCGTAAAATGTTGCAATTTAAATGATTCCAATTGAAACAAGATTTGGAGAGTTATCCTTGACGCCCAGCTCACATTAAAGTACCTATTTTATTTTATTTATTTACACACATATTCAAATTTATTATAAAACACCAGGTTGCCATACAAAGCAAAAATCGTCATTTAGGCGCCAAAAAATAACCCAGGTGCGTCTGCGATATCTGTACTGATTTAATCAAAATTATTTTGGTTGCACCGCATATTGCAAAATTAATTAAATCCATGATTATTGTTTCATTCTCAGATTAAAAATAAGAAAATTGGTACTTCTCTATTATCCCGTCAACCACTTTTCATAACAAAAAACTATCGCCAAACTGTAACGCCAAATAAAAGGGAGAACGTTGCCATTGGAATATCAAAATAAATAAATAAATAAAATACATGAATTTAAGGACACAATTGTTATTTTAATTAATGAAATAACTAATAAATCAGTAAAACATAATGAAAAATAGACGCAAATCTCGAATTAAAAACCACTTGATGACGTAACAAACACGTATAATGCTTCTGACATCAAGTAAATCGGACTGTATTTTTGGCGTTTAATTTTACAGTTTGGCAATAATTTTTTGTTACGAAAAGTGGTCGACCGGATAATAGAAAAGTACCAGAAAATTTAATGTTTAACGAAATTCAATTATTTGATCGATCGCAAATTTTGGTTCTTTTCCATTATACCGACACCATGCCATACATGTAAATATATGCTTGGCGACAATGGTGTCTGTATAATGGAAAAGTACTCAATTTTTTCTTAGTTCGGGCTATACCAAAAACAAACATTTTACAGGTAACAAAAAAATCTTCGAAAATGGCTGCTTCATCAGCTGTTATGACAGCAAAGTTGGATAAAATCTAATAACCGGAATACAACGTTTATGCGAAACACCACAGAGAACACATGCTATTTTTATATAAGTAGGGTATATTTAAATGATTAAGACAACTAACAACCTTCAATAATATAATGCATGAAAAAGTAAACAACTAAGTGATTCTGCAAATCATAAAAATATTCATTATCCCGTCGAAATTCTGTGCATTATCCCGTCGTCCGATTAAGAAAAAAAAAACTATGTGCAAATTAGGTACTTTTCGGTTAGCCGGCGCCAATAAAGTATATATATATATATATACACATAATAACAAACTCCAATGGAAAATTACTTGGAGAATCATTATCACAAAAGCCAACCAAAATCTATAAACCACATAAATTCAATACTAGAAAAACAAAACTATATACATTATATATATTTGTATATATGTATGTATACTATATATACTTCATTGGCGCCCTGGTAACCGAAAAGTACCTCAAATAATTCGCCAAACTGTAGCGCACAATAAACAAACGGAAGAATGTTGCCATTAAATCTCAAAAAAAGAATAATAATAATAATAAAATAATTAAGAAAAGCCCGATTTACTAAAGTATCATTTATCAGTAACTTTTAACAATAAAATTTACAATATATTAATGAAAACAGAATCAAAAATAATCTTGGATATTTATTTATTTACATTATTTCTCTTAATTATGGAAAAGGAATAATCACCCTGATTATGTAAAGGAATGAAGAAACCATACAAATAAATTACACTTGAAAACATTAAAAATCTCCTTTATCTGCAGATTGATTTATTATTGTAAAAAAAAATTCTTCATCTTTACATAAAAATTGATTAGCTTAAAACAATAGATGTGTTTCAGAAGATATGGATTTAAAACGAACAATGATTAAAGATGACATTTTAAAAATTTTGATCAAAACATTTTAAAACTTTTTTTTAACGTCTAATTTCGACTGTGCGTTTGGGGAGAAGCAATGCACATGCGCATAGGAGCTCATTCGGTTGCATTATCACGGGGGGGGGGGGGGGGATGTGTGCCTTATTTAATATGTTCTTTTATTGACTGAATATGAGACGAACGTAGGGATATGCTATTAGTATGATACTTCATAGGTTCAGGAAATTTTCTTTCTTGCCGTGGGGAATAGGGCGGTAATGTCAAACTGATTTCCATTTTGTTTACGGATTGTTTGTTTGGAGTTTGCATCGGAAATATTAACGTAATTCACTGGGGGAAATTTTTTCTTAAATAAAATATTTGAAAGATTGTTTCATACGCATTACTTATGTAATAAAGAAGCTTATTTTACTAATATTGCTATTGTAATTTTTTCCGTCAAGTTTTGACGGGTACCATCTAGTAATGTTTTATTTTATAATTTTAGGTAACCCAGATAAGTGTGGAAAAACCTATTCAAGATGAATTGGAACAAAGATTTAAATTAGTCAACAATCGCCTTACACAACTGAAGACAGAAAGTGAAGAAGTTAGTGTTTCTTTCTTTTTCTATCTTTTTTTTTATTATGTGCATGTGTGAATTAAATTTCTGTATTTCTTTTGTGTTCCCCACATCTTTTATACAACTGAATATCTATTTACCAAAAACGGTGATGCAAATAATAAATTAAATTTTTTAAAGCTATTCATTGATTGTCATTTTTCTTTTCTCAAAATTGCGACTAATCTCTTGAATTTGTATCATCTCTTATCTGTGAAATATAAATTTTAATAAATATGTTATTTAAATATGTTTTGGCTGTATTTCTGAAAAAAAAAATAACAACCAAATTTAATCTTTTTGCAATGAGCCTCACGTATATGTGCCATATAGGTTGTGTACAATCCTTAATTTTGACTACCACTATTTCCAAATAGTAATTTTTGCCTTTTTATTATTATTATACTACCTTAAAAATATTATATTATATATTTAAACACATAACTTAATATACATAACATTAATAAACATAATATATTTAAACACACTTTGACGCATTCTGTGTCAAAGGTGCGTGTTTAAAAGTCTCTTGAACTTTTATTTTTTATCTTTTATTCTTCATAAAATAGCAACAAATGTCTGAAGTAATGTAATTAAAATTCTTATATTATACTACCTTAAAAAATCTATTTAAAAATAGTGGTGCCCAAAAATGAAAAAATTATATGGGACACTCACGGTGAATGGGGTTATTGCTATTGGTGAGTCAAATCTTCAATTCCACTCTCCAATGTTAAACCTAAGGGTATAGGAATGCATTCTTCTTTCTTAAATTTTTCATCAGAAAATTAAAATTTTACTTTTTTTTAAATATACTTTTCTTGAAGGACATCTTTATTTTTTAGTTCACAAAATATTTTTAAAAAAAAAATGATTAGTTTTATATTTGATGTGTTAAAATCTTAATGAAGCGAGCTAGTTATGAGTAAGATTTTAATGCATCAAATAAAATCAAATATGTACTTTAGTATATTTTATGAGCTAAAAAAGGGGGAGAGATTCTTTAAGAAGAGTATACAGCAAAAAGAAATTAAAAATACAAATTTTCTGATGAGTAATTTTAAAAATAATCTTTTAATAGCATAAAGTAAGCAAATAGTCTACTTAATGCAGATTAATCATGTATTATAATTATTGTTACTTTACCATTTGTTCTATAAACTTCAGTTATTAAAAAAAAGAAGGAGGAGTATTCTTGAGAATATTTTTAAGTTTAGTTCTTTATTATTCACTTATCAATTTTTAAACTCATATATTTTTTTTTACTCTTTAAGAATGTGAGAATATTTTTAATATATTTTTAGCCATTCATAAAATATTCAGGATGCAAAGTTGCCGCATTCAATTTACTAATTGAAAATTTCGTATCTTTGCATATCTAAGCCTTTTAGAAAAGAAAATCTGAATTTAAAAAAATTTGTATTTGTTCCTTTAGAAGTCTAGAATAGAGTTCATTCTGAAAAGAAAGAGGGAAGAGGAGTGCTAGTCGCTCAAAATAGCATTACTAAAGCAGAAAAAGAGCACTAGTTCTGTAAGAAAGAGTATTATTTCAAAAGAAAATGTATTATTGTGCTTACTAACAATAAAAAGAAAAAATATATACAGTTAACTCCCTAAAATCCAAGTATTGGTACAGATGTAAACAGTTAAGTTGAAGGATCAAAATTCAAGATGGCGCTAAGATTGGCAGCAATCGAGATTTACAAATTTTTTGTTAATCATGTTTTTTTGGCTATTACAGCTGGTTAATTATAAGATTTTGATGTAAATTAACATATCTAAAGCAAAAATTCACCATATTGTATCCTGCACAATATTCGCGAATGTAAACTGTAACCGAATTATTTATTTTTCATGCATTCATTTCTCCATTTTTCAATATTTATTTTTATTTTTTCATTATTACGTATGCATTTTAATATGTAATTGTTGTTAATATAGCTAAACTCTGCTTTTCTCATGAAGAAAATATGAATTTTTTTTCTGAAAAAATTCAAGATGGCACTAATATCAGTGGCGATCATGATATTTTTTCCAAGGCAATTTTTAACTAATCTTTTGTTGTTTACTAAATCTGTTTAAATATGAAATAAAATTTCATTATTTTACGATTATGATGTAAATTATTTTCGTATGTAAAGTAAAATATGGTGCAACATTAGCTTCTTCACAAGCAACTGTAACTGTTGAAACCATTATTGTTTAAGTTTACTTTTTTGAGTCAGTATTTAATTTCAGTTTTAATCTGTAATCATTTTTATTTTTTCATGGTTTCGTACTTAATTCTGGCTAATATGACTGAATGAAACAAGAAAGATTGCTATTTCATTATTTTTATGCATATTTATTACTGCATCATTAATTACACCTACTTGATCTTTATTTGTAATATTTTAATAATTTTTTTTAATTTTCTTAATTTTTACTATTTTACATAATTATTTTAATACGTTACTTATTGTAAGGATTCATTATAATTTCCAATGCTTTACTATAGTCAAATTACTGTTTAAAAAGTGTAAACATTGTTTTAATGACCAGAAATCTGCAAAATTCTAAAATCCGCAAAACCTCTGTTACCAAGCTGTGCGATTTGGGGAGTCTACTGTATAAGTTTTACATTTGATAAATAAAACAACATTAATTTTGAATGATTTTATGAATTATAAATTTAAAAAAAAACAGCAAAATGTGACTGAATAATCTCCTGTGTTTTTCTTAAAGAAATGAGAAGGTTGTATAGCTTTTGCAAGCTTTCAGACACATGGATTTCTATATAGTATGGTATGTAAATTATTTTTTCAGGAAATCTCTGGTTAGAACTAAAGGTGCATTTCACTATTATTTTTTTTTTAAAGTTGAGTTCATTTTGCTAATTTTATAAAAATCAGGCTGCTTCACACTTAAATAATGGCCTTGTGGAAACACTTGTCTAGAAAATGAGAAAATTGTAGCAATAAGTGTTTAGAAATTAAAGGGATGATCAGCAGGCACCTCTAAGCAGTGCTGTAATTGTCAGAAACGCTAGAGTGTATATGCTGTAACTTTACTTACAGAAACAAGGGTATACAGAGTTTCTTTAAAAATTTCTGCTGGTATATGCTCTATACCACTATATACCCTCCACTACAGCCCTGACTTTAGTTTTAGTTAATGTAAAATTGCGTTCTATCATTCCAAATTATTTTACCTTTATGTGAAAATTATGCTAAAACTAACTTGTGTGAATAGTTTTCAAAAAGGTAATATGAAAGTTACATTAATTAATGTAGCATGTTTTGTATGCAGTGGTATTTTAAATAATACCGAAAGTGATTGAATGTTTCTAAATTGTATTTTTTTGCTTTATTTTAGATATGGAAAACACTGGAGACTGCAGAAAAAACTCTTTTAGAAATGCTAAGTACAAAAGATTTTGAATGTCAAGTGCTGTTCGAGGAGGATGGTGCAAATAGGAATGGTTTAAAGCAACCTGAAACAGTAGCCTTAAAACGAAGAGCAGATAAACAAGAAACAGAAGATTTCTATTTAAATGTATGATTTCTATGTCACTTTTTATGGTTTGAGTATGCTGTTTATTTTCTTAAAAATATATTAGTATATTTATTTATGATTATTTTAAACAAGAATATTCATTTTAACTATTGAATATAAGTTTACTTTCTGCTTGTTTCTGAATATCGAAAAATAGAATTTTTGGGTGGGGGAAAGTATGCATGTCAAAATTCAGTAGTAGATCATATTGTTTATTATATATATATTAATGGTTGTAGATAATTTCGCTGATTTAAATTTTATATTTTTATCAAGGTTATGCAAAATCACATAGTTTAGCCATTTTAAATTAAGTTTTAAATATCAAAGGATTGAAATACTAAATTATATTAGTTTTTAAAAAGTTAATTGAATATTAGTAAGTTCAAATTTTCTGTCCATCAAACCAATATAATTTTACTTAATTGAATTTAAAAGGTTTGATGCAACATAAATGTTTTTTAAAATCAATAAGTAAAACCTAAAAAAACAACATTACAAGGGACTGTTAAAAAGTTTTTAATTTAGACAGATTTTCCACCTTAGCAAGTAGAATTGCATTATAATCTCCATTTGAAACTGGGGTAAGCATTGTGAAAAACAGCATGCATGCAATCTAAATAATATTGATAGTACTGAATGATTGCTTAGCTGGAGGTTGTCTTATGTATGGAGATTTTGATCCTAGTGTGACTGTGCAGAATAGCTCTTTTGGGAGTTTTTATGTATTATTTTTGTTGTTTTTCAAATGTACCGTATATCAGGCATGTCAAACTCATTTACCACCAATGGCGAAATTAAGTGATATATATTAGGCCATGGGTCACATTAAAAAAAAAAAAAAAAAAAAAAAAAACCAGAAAAGGAGCAAAGTTATATTATTTTCACCACACAGAATAAAAACTTGTACATAGAAAATGCAATTGCGTTAAATAAATATCTGTGTGAAGTTCAAAATGAATTATTAGTCGTAGCTATGTTATTTTTCAAAAAAAAAAAAAAAAATCATCAACCAAATCTACAAAATTTAATGAAATTTGTTGAGTTGTGGTTAATTTAAAAATGGACTGTACATACTGGTCTCTTAATACTGATCTTTCTTTTCTTTTATTATTTTGTAAAATTGAAAATAGCAAAGGTGTCGTGCAAAAGTGCACTGCCCTAAGTAACTAAAATATACCCTCATTGCATATAATACTTTGGGAAATCTGTGGACTGATAAATAAATATTGAAATTTGGAAACCCCATATCGATATAAAAAAAACCTATATCCATATATTGTTCCAATGTGGAATTGAATTGAATTTTAATTAATTGCAATAATAAATTCTAAACAACAATTTTAACATCAATTGTGAAATGAAGTACATAGATAAAATTGATTTTCACATTTTTTGAAAATTTAAAATATTATTTTGAACACATTTTTCATATTTAGTATAATTGGCATATTTCATTAGCATACTTTTCATTTAATTAGTATATTCTGAAAATTTCAGCTTTGATGATTTTTGTAATAAAGCCAAACATACAAAATAAGATTTATTTTTTTCATTGTTTTGCCAAAGTAATAAATTCTATTTGAAAATGTTGATATTATCAAATAAAATGGTTAAATTAGAAAATTTGTTTTGTAGTTTAAATTTACTAAGGTATTTGTAACATTGACTGAAAACTCTAAATACTTCATCCATTGTGGTCCTTATAATAATTTGCCAATTCTAAAATATAGCAAAATTTCAAAACTGACTCTCTGAAATAGTGATGAAGCAGTAAATTGTATTCAAATAAAAGTTCATAAGTGAATTAAATGTACTAACTGCAGTGGTGTACTGAGCATAAGAATAATTTTTAGAAGCTCTTCATTTATTTTTAAGTTCACATCACATCTGTGAATAAAAATAGCCAGTGGTAGTCGCAAATCTTTACTTTCACGAATTGCAGTGTAATAAGAATAAAATATTGAAATTATAGATTTCGGTTGATCCCTTAACTCCTCCCCACATATCATCAATCTTCCTAGAAATGGTATTTAAGCTTATAATATTTTTTATATTTATTTTACTCCTCTGGACATCATTGCCATTGCTTTAATAATACATTCATGAATAAATTCTATTGCTTTTTGAATTATTCAGATTTCCTTGCAACTAAATGTAATAAAGCATATAACTAGTTATTTAAAGCAGCTCCATTATCTTTAGTGGGCTTGATGAATATATTTTGCTTATGAAACGTTAATTTCAATTCTGACAGTTTATTCTTCCAAAGTTTGTCCAGATATTTGAGAGGTTTTTTTATACTATTTTGTGCTGTAGTGCTTTTTAATATTACTTTCTTTGCAAACTTCAATAGAGTTTTTACCAGGGCCATAACCAGCAAGTCATGTCAGGGGGGTGGGGGGAACTCTGAAATATTTTGTGGGGCTAACATCTTTTAACAATCCATATCTCTTATGCAAAGTAAATACTATAAAACCTTTGAGAGCCTTCTTCAGCTCGTCAAGTATTCGTTCTTTATCTTTGATAAATGTTCCTATATTTGTACTGGCTGAATGTGTCTTAGAAGAGATTTCATGTGTTTTCATTCATTCTTCATCAAATCTGATGATTTCATGTTTTGCTTCATTGTAAAAGTTTTCAGTTTTCCCTTTTTTTTTCCAAATATTGAATCACTAGTTTTTCTTTTAGATGCCATTATCAGAATACAACTGTTGCATTGCATCACAAGAACAAGGAATGAGTGAATTTCTACTACATGTTTCTTGCATATCAAATATTCTTTCTGTACTGTGGCTATTTGCACATTCTCAGTCCTCTTCCATGAGGGGAGGGAGTATGCTCCAATTCTTTTTTTATCTGATCTATTTGTCTCTATCACAAGACTGTCACAGGAAACTTTCCCTTCATAGAACATATAAAGTCAAAAGTCCTAAAAAATGTTCAATGCATCTAATTAAGGAAAATTCATTTTCCGAGCCATATGATGTAAATGCAGGGTGATGTAAGTCGGGGTACTACTGTATATCCATAATCGAGGCAAAATCTGAATAGACGCATTATTGTCTGAGTGCAACGAAGACTCATACACAGCGCAGTATTACTTTGCCTCATATATAGCTACAATGGATATTAAAACCTTTCGTCAAGCATAACTCAAAAAATATTTAACGGATTCCGTTCAAATTTTTTCAGCAGGTACCTATAAAGTTGACAACGACGTCTATTTATTACCAAGAATAAATGTCAAACTGTTTGGAAATTATATTAGATAAAAAAGCACAATTAAAGTACATACGTCACGAAATTTTGTGCGTACGTCATTTTCACCGGCGGGAGATTTTCGTAGACAATCGGAATTGAAAAGTTCATGGAGTACATGGAGCAAAAAAATATGCACGCACTAATATTCAGCACAATAAAATATATTTCAATTTAGTAGAAATCGAAAATTAATCTGGATTTTTTTCTGTTTGAAAAAAAAAAAAACCCGCAATAACTTGGTACACTTGGTATTAGAGATTTGGCGCAAATCTCAGCAATAGCAGCTTTTTTTATTTCGCGTGTGTAAATTTAAAAAAATTTCTTTGGTGTTTAAATAAAAGGTTTCGATTTATGACATTATTTCTTTTCTTTTTCTCTTTTTAGCATTTTAAATGGGATTAATGAAAGGCATGTATTTTAAATTAAATGAGTGAAAGGTTTATATTTAAATGAAATGAATTCAATGTGAAAATGTTATAGGAACAATATTTGGCGATTTATCAACTGCGCCAGGATAACATAAAAGTACCAATATATAAAACAGTATGTAGTATGTGAAATGAAACAATTATATTATAATCGCCCATCGTACACGAAAAAAAAACTAATATTCTGCATTCAGAGGGAAAAATCCATCTCCTGTGCCGTAAGATTTGGCGAGTTCTTTTTTGGTGATAAGTTTTTCGATGTGATTGTTGGGATCTGCAGGATTTGGCTTACTTTCTCTAAATCTTATTTTTTTGCAGATGTAGTATTATGTAAATATGTTTTTGCAGATATTTTTCTATTTTGTATATTTGGCATTCTATTTTGTGTATTTTCTATTTGGCATTTGGAACAGAGATTTTTACCTTTTTATCTGTGCCTTCGGAAATATTAAAAAATAAAAAAAGATTTACATATATCAAGCGTATAATGTTACGTTTTGCATTTTTATACGGACCACTTCTCCATTTTTAGATTTTAAATGCTATTAATTATTTACTAGCCGCTTATTAATTGCTTACAATTTACCCCCCTGACAATAACAATTATTTATCACAAAAATGCCTCTTAGGTTTGTTAAATAAGTTTGTTTATGTATTTTCATTACTTATTAAAATATCGAATATGGCGATAAAATTTTATTTTAGCATCGTGCTTAAATTTTTAAGATGGTGCAAAAATATGCTTTAATAAACATATGTTTGTAAATATTTGAAAAACATGTTTTACTGCTCTCTTGAAAAAATTTGTAAGATGCTAAAACTACCTCTTGACACCATTTTAATTTTTTTCGCCAACCGACATAGGATACGAAACTTTTCCCCATTCAGATACACAGGCAAGGCTGGTCTCAAACAAGAGTAAAGCTAGCAACAATATTGTTTTAACTCTATAAGAGTTACAATAATGATATTAAATGCTCCGATTGGCTTTGAGCCAAATTACGAAAGTTTCTCCTAAAAAAAACTGTAGAAGAAATCTTTTACATTTGTTTCAAATGAAGCTCGATCTACAAGGTATTAGTTAATAATACAAACAACACTAATAGCATGGAGGCAAAAGTTTTAATTTAAATGTATATATTTGAAACCCTCCCCCCCCCCCCCCCCCCCCCCAAAAAAAAAAAAAAAAAAAAAAAAAAAAAAAAAAAAAAAAAAGTTACAGCAATGAATTTAAAATGGCGTTAAGCCACGCTTTCTGACGGCTGCAAACGCGATAACGAAACTTTCACTTAACTTAATAACATGTAGCTAATGTAGTCCTCAGAGTACTTTGCAGTAATACAGACCTTGTGGTTTTTTTTTTTAAATCTTGAGACAATTCAGGTTTAAGAAGTTGAGATTTACTGTCAAATGATATAAACAAAATGAACACAAAACTGATGAATTATTATTCAGGTTTATGTATGAATTTAAAAAAAGTTGCATCTGATTACACTTATTAGATAAATTACTTCTGTTTGCAATTAATAACTGATAAACGGCTTCTGTATATTAAATGAATTGTTTAAATATTGGGAAGATGTAGCGAGAGGTAGAAAGACGAGTAAACAAACGGGTAGACAGACGGGTAGAGGGACGAGTAGCGACATAGGTAGGCTGACGGGTTACAAAACGAATAGACAGACGGCTAGAGAGAAAGGTAAAAAGAGGGTTGGCAGAGGGGTAGCGAGATGGGTCACGAAACGGGTAGCGATACCGGTAGACAGGAATGTAGCGAGAAAGGTTGCGAGACGCGTAGCGTGGTAGATAAAGAGACGAGTACAGAGACGAGTTGACTGACGGGTAATGAGATTGGTAGCGAGTCGGGTACAAAAACAGACGGATAGTGAGACGGGTATACCGACGAGTAGAGAGACAGTAGATGGGTAAGAAGATGGGTAGAGAGGCATATAGCCAGACAGATAGACAAGTTGTGAGACAGATAGACAAATGGGTAGCAAAGTGGATAGAGACACGGCTAGACATACAAGTAGTTAGACGGATAGACAGACGGTTAGAGAAATAGATTAGCGGGTAGCGAGACCGGTAGAGAAATATAGAGACAGGTAGCGAGACGTGTAGAGAGATAGACAATCGGTTAGAGAGACGGGCAGAAGAACGAATAGGGAAACAGACAGATTGTGGAGAGACAGACAAACAGGCAAAAGAAACGTCTGCGGATTGGCGCAGTAAAGGCGCAGGGGGCAGAGCCTCCTAGAGAATAATCAAGAAGTATCTGTTAAGCTTAACTTTGAAATATATATAATTTTCAATTTTGCCGATATGGAGATTTAATGTAAAAGTTATTTTACAGAAGTCATCGAAAGATTTTTTGTATACTTTAATAGTAATTTAGACTATAATTTTGCAATCTGGTTTGTAGCAAAGCATGCTATCAATGTGGTTTGAAGTGTAAGAGTGATTATAAACAGTTATACAAATAATAGATATGTAATCAAGGAAGAAAAATTTTAAATTCACACACAAAAAAAGGTGCAACAATGAAATTAAATTTGCGTTAAGCCACGCTTGATAGAATAATCTATTGGCTGCAAATCCAATTACGTACACTCAGAAAAAGAAACTGATTAAAACTACAAAACATGTTTTTTGAGTACATTTTGTTGTTTTAGCAAAATTGGAGTAAAATTGCACCATTTTACTTCAATTAACAAAACATTTTGCTGACGATACAAAATTTGTTTTTGGAATTGCAAAAAAAACATTTTTTTGTTGATTCAAACAAAATTTTTATTGACCCATATTTAAACAAAAATTTTGTTTAAATATAGGTCAATGGAAATTTTGTTTGAATCAACAAAAAAATTTTTTTTGTTGAAAACCACTTTTTTTTTTCTGCAATTCCAAAAAAAAAAAAAAATTGTATCGTCAGCAAAAATGTTTTGTTAATTCAAGTAAAATGGTTCAATTTTACTCCTATTTTGCTAAAACAACCAAAATGTACTCAACAAAAATGTTTTGTAGTTTTAATCAATTCCTTTTTCTGAGTGTAACTTTAAAAAGCTTGGCGTTTTAAAAGATCCGGCGGTTTTTTTTTTTTTTTTTTTTTTTTTTCAAGTTTTGCGCAATACGCGCTTAAGAAAATGAGATTCTTTGCCACATGTTAAAAAAAATTATGACAACACATCTGATGAACGGTACTTCTTTTCTATTTTTTTTAACAGTGTATATGAATTTATATATGGTACTTTGTAATTCTATCATTTAATTTGCTCTTTTTCTTTATATTGTAATTGTTAACCCTATGTTCTCAGCAATATCACTCAGACTAATCCCTTTGAGGGAAGTCCTAGTATAAATTATAATTTTGGCATATGACTTTTTTCTTTTTTTTTTTTTGTCAACTTTATACAAAAAAGCTACTACTATTCATGTTGAAATTAGTTTTTGAAGGTAGGAATTGTTTTTAGGGTCAGAACTAAACTATTATTTTCTAATTTGTCGTTTATTTGTGTGAAAACTGAAACTTTAAAGTTTTTGTAATTATAATTTTGAAGAAAAATTATCATTCCTTTTGGTAAATTTTCAGATATTTGTAACACAATCAATTTTGTTATTATTTATTCATAATGGTTTTGATTTTTAGAAATTTTCCGAGTACATCATGACAAACAACTTGATTGCTCGACTTCAAGCCAAATCTGACTTGATTCGAGGGGGACTTGGCATTGAAGGTGAAGACATATCAGTGTTACCTGGTGGAGCATCTCCTCACATTGCAGCTCGACCTCATAATTTACCTCAAAGGCTAAGGAAGAAGCGTATTGGTCGCACACCTCTTGTTGGCCAGCCAAAATTATTTGGAGGAAGTCTAGAAGAATATTTAGAGGTAATTTTTTTACATTAATATCATTTAATTCTAGGTTATTTTGAGAAAAAATATTTTACTCTACATTTACTCAAGGAAATAACAGGTTGCAAGCTTGTGTAATTTGTGATATCAGTTTTCACAAAAAGTATATGTGTATAAGCTGGGCCATATTTATGTATGTGCAACATGTGCAATTGCATAGGGTGGCAAACTGAAACTGTAGGTAACAGTGAAAATATGTTAATATTTTTTATTGCTTTTATCATTAGGATATTGCACAAGCTTCACATTCTGGCATTAAAATTGTATTATGGTGTACTCTAGTGCACCACTTCACCTTGAGATAGATCTATATAAAATTTAGAAAATAAATGGTTTATGCTGAAGACTGTTCTTCCATTCATATTATTCATCCATAATTGAATAAAATTTTCAGGTTTCACTCAGGTTCTGAGAAATTAAAGTATTTTTTCTCATCCTAAAAAATGAAATCCCTTTCTGAAAATACTGCCAAAGTATTTCATTTCATATCATAAAGTATACTTTACTATTCAGTTGTTTAGAATCTGGATGAGGATAACTGAAAACGTTATATATGGATGGATAAAAATTATTTTGTGATCATGTATTTTGGTCTTCTGAAAAAGAATTTTTTATTACACATTTGTTTTATGCATTTGTTGTATGTGCTGTGTATTCAGTTAATAAGTTTAAATACTTAGCAAATAATTCTGTTACTTATTGTTGGTAGCCTGTAATTGAACAGTGATGCTAAAATTTAGCTGAGGGGGGCGGAGATGCAAAATGAATTCAAAGTAATTTTTCAATTAATTTTCAGTAATTACTGCATAGGAGTGACATGCATTCGAAATACATGCCAATGCATAAAAAGCACATAGATGTTCAAAAATGGGACAGTAAAATTATCGTACTGTTTGCAGATTTTTACTACATACACAAAATAGAAAAAAAAATGTATATGAATGCATATTTATATTGGTGCTTTTTATTTACAGTTTTAAATTTTAAAAAATTGAGTAAGATAAAGAATTGCATCTAACTTTATTGATTAAATTGATTTCTTAGTGTCTATATAAACTTTTCAAATTTAATTTTACATTCAAAATAGAATGAAGATATTTTTTCAGTTCAAAAATTGCTTTTGTTAAATTGAGTAAATCCTTAAATGTAGATTTTTTTTTTTAAATTATTATTATATATTTTGTATATTTTATTATTTTGTATTCTCAAATCTTATTCAACATTGAATTAATTTTAGGCAACAAATCAAGAAATTCCTTTAATTATTAGAAGTTGTATTAGAGTAATAAATTTATATGGTAAGTATTGGTTTGCTTTTTTTTTTATTTTATAATTTTCGTTCAAAAAGCCTTTTTAATTCTATTTTTTAATCAGATAGATTTTTCTTACCTCATATTAATTTTCTATTCTTTGTATATTAGGTTTGCATCACCAAGGCATATTTAGGGTTTCTGGATCGCAAGTGGAAATAAATAATTTTAGAGAAACTTTTGAAAGAGGTTTGTAATTTTTATTATTTATATTTGTTGACTCATTAACTAAATGATTTTATTGGTGTAAAATAACAAAACCAAACTGCTCATGATAATATGCAATTTATGATGAAAAGTAATTTCTTATTTCTAGGTGAAGATCCTTTAGCAGATGTTTCAGATGCAAGTGACATAAACTCTGTTGGTGGTGTTTTGAAATTATATTTGCGAGAATTAAGAGAGCCCCTCTTCCCAATTTTTTATTTTGATCAGTTAGTAGATATATCTCGTAAGTAAGATCTATTTATTCTTGGTTATTTATTAGAATACTTTAAAATGTTATAACCAGTTGCTGAAATTGGCTCATAATTATATGTAATATATTTACTTTTTAAATATAACATTGCATATTGCAATTAAATATGTTTGCTGCATAATTTATTTTTCCTTTTGCTATTTAGAATTAATATTCTTTTGTTTATAAAGTAAGCTTACAATTGTTTTCAGATATATGTTTTACATTATCTATTGAACAAGTTTTTATGAGAAATTTTTGGGGGATTAAAGGGAAGATCTGTATTCTCTTTCATAAAAAAAAAAATCCAATGTCAGTTAATTGCATGTTATATATATGTAACAAAAAAACACTAAAATAAAAAAATAATTTCTATAATCTTCCTTGGATTGATTATTATATATTCTTTATGCTTTAGATGATAATATATGATGCATATTAATGAATTTCACATTTTGTTCTTCGATTCTTTGTTCTGCATTAATATATTATATACTAGCTGGCTCCGCCCGCTAGCAGGCCCCTAATTTACATCGGTGCCTCGAATTGTAGAAAATCTCGAATCTTGTAAAACCTCGAACCGGACGAACCTCCGACCCGGGTCCCCGCTGCCTTCGGCATCGTATACCGGTCGTGCTACGCATGCGCCGGATAATCCCTTAATTGCCCATTCAACAGTACAAACCTCTAACCGAACGAACCTCCGACCCTGGTCCCCGCTGCCTTCGGCACCGTATACCGGTCGTGCTACGCACGCACCGGATAATCCCTTTAATTTGCACATCGAATAGTATAAACCTCTAACTGAACGAATCTCCGACCCTGGTCCCCGCTGCCTTCAGCACTGTATACCGGTCGTGCTACGCACGCACCGGATAATCCCTTAAATTGCATATAGAATAGTATAAACCTCTAACTGAACGAACCTCGGGCTCGGGTCCCCGCTGCCTGCGGCACCGTATAGCAGTCGTGCTGCGCACACGCTGCAGTATACGTTAGATTGCTTTAATTATGATGTTTGGAATCAGTTTGGTGGAAATCCGTAACATAGTTTCTTAGTTATAGAAACGGACCACAGTTAAAAGAAAAAAGCGTGGGGGGGGGGCGATGACACTGCTTTTCCTTAAACAACTTATTTAGACTACCTGAGTTCTAGTTCAAAGACAGTGAGCCATAGAAAAACTTAAAACTATAAAAAAAAAAAAAAAAAAAAAAAAAAAAAAAAAAAAAAAAAAAATCGGTAACGGGCGAAGCCTGCTTTTCCCTAAAAATACTCGTAATGCAGTGTTTAGGGGCGGCCTACTTCTTAAAATCATAATATCTAGCTGGCGCTGTCATAGAAATCTTTCTTTTGCTTTAATTATACGAATAATGATGATTAATTATACAATTAAATAATATATCGTCTCGTAATGCAGATATGAGAATAATTTTTAGATATTCTGAAAGCAGAAACAATTTTGAGTCGCCCTGTAAAAGTTAGGAATTACTGCGCCCCTTACATTCGGAGATGGGGCGCCCCTCTGAAAAAACCCAGTTGAAACCCACGTGACCTCCTTCAGAGAAAATGCGCCTCGGCTCTGTCTGGCCACGTGTCTGCGATCTGGCGTTCGCAGTGCCGAAAGAAATGAAAAATTATTTCTTATCGATCGATTTTTAAAGGATTTTTTCGGTTCTAATCGTCGTACTGAGATGATTTTTCGAATTTATGAAAGCAAATGCTCTCGTGAATCTGTCTGTCCGATTTCCGAATTTCTGGACCCCCGACTTCATTGTTTTTCGAAAGCGCACTGGAGCGATGAATACAGGCCGGTCACGTGAAAATCCTCCCGAACAACTGCGGCGGCGGAGAATAAAATCATTTCGCAGCCGTGTCTCCAGCTGTCTGACATTCCCAGCGCTGAAAGAATTCAAAAATTATTTTTTATCGATCGATTTTTAAAGGATTTTTTCGGTTCTAATCGTCGTACTGAAATGAATTTTCGAATTTATGAAAGCAAATGCTCTCCTGAATCTGTCTGTCCGATTTCTGAGTTTCTGGCCCCCCGACTTCCGAAGGTACGGGTCGGTTTCAAAACCCCCGCTGCGGTTTGGGGTGCTTAATTTGCTCCGCGGCAAACCCGCTGCCTTTTCCTTCCCCGATCCGAGAGAGACCGGCAACCCTGTTCGGAGGCAAAAATGTTTGCTGTTTTGTATTCCTTTCCACGTTCGGTTTCGGTCGGTAATTAAAACAGTTTTGTCGATAAATAACGCCCCGGGTCCGGGTTGGACACCCGACCTGATTGAAACTTGAGCACCGCGCCTTTTTTCCGAGTTTTTCGGTCCGCGTCTGGCGTCGATTAGTCCCAGAGCCTTTGCGTGTACAGCGTGGAGTGCACAGACAGACAGAAAGAAACACACACAGACGTTTACCGACATTAATAGTATTGATATGATATATATATTATGAAATACTAATTTTTATTATTATTAAATTATACTTATCATGAAAAATATAAAGAAACTGATAAAACCTTATTAATTAACAAAAAACAGAAAGAAAATTCTGAAATAAAAGAAGTGAGCAAGCAGATTTAGAACTTGCATTGTTCAGTCCCAATCCCAATGCTTTTGCTTGGCATGGTTGTTCATTGGCACTACAAAACACTAAAAGTAGATGTTATTTTTTTTTTGTTTATTTTTTAGAAGTACACTTTACTACTTTCAAGATATTTTTCTACCTTTGGTCTTACATTATTTCATGCAAATCAGTGTCCCAAACGTCTGGCCCTCTCCTTGTTAGAGTGCAAGTTCCTTTTGAAGTACCTTAAAAAAAGATGCTTTTGAATTAACTAACTTTTTAAAGCTTGATCATAGCACCAAATCCACTACTTCTTCATAAAAAAGTTTCATCCACTTTTGAATAAAAGTGTTGTCATAATCCATTTTTATAGTTTTCAATTCAAGTAATGTTTCTTTCAGAAGACACTGTCAATGTTTAAAATCAATTTTCAGATTGCAAAGCTCACAGTCAACAAGAAAGTGACTGTAATCAAATGAGTATCATATTTATAAAATAATAATATTATTAATAATAATCAATTCTTCTTTATTTTATGGAGAGGAAAACTCTATGAAAATAATTTGAAAATTTAATGTGGTATACATGAAAATGATTTTGTATTTATTATATTGGAATTATTCAAAACTATTGTCATGTGAAAGAAAATTTTTGAACAGCTTTAATAGGAATAAAATATGATTTAGTTAAAAATATCTTTCTTTATAAACAAAGAAAACCATGAATTTTAAGAATTTCTAAAAGCATATGATCTAAAATGTTATAAATTGTTACCATCTCTCACCATAAGTGTGTTATTCATATTTATTGACTGCCATAATTAATTTTGAGATTTGTACATGTATTTATTTATATATTTTGATTTGCAGAGGTTGAATCAAAAAAGGAATTCATTCAGAGAGTGAAAGAAGTTGTGAATAATCTTCCAAGATCAGTAGTAGTTGTTCTGCGCTATTTATTTGCTTTCTTAAATCAGTGAGTATGGAACATGATGTGCATTATGTTTTGTTATTTTTAAAAATTCCAGTAGATTATGCATTGAATTTTGATTTAGAACTGTCATTAATAAAGTAAGCTCTTCACATCAAGGTTTATTGTTTCTTAAAGACAGGATTCATACAGGTGTTTACTTATAGATGGTAATGTTTATCAGGTGTTTGATGTAAAACAATTCAGTTTTATACAAATAGCCCTTTTATTAAAATTCACGCTCCTGCTTCAAACAAGAAATTTAATAGATTTTTCAGAATCTGCTTTAGATCTGCTAAATGATTTCACACAAGATTGTATACTTTAACGAGATTTAAAGAAAAAATAATCTTTTTTTTTTTTTTTTTAAGTTCAAATATTTAAGCTTTTATCTGTGTCCATGCTTAATTTTGAATGCATACACTAATTTTGATCTTTATTTAATAGAAAGAATACCATTCCAAATGAATCCGTAAAAAAAATTTTAGAATTTAGGATCTAAACTGAAATATGTGATTATGTATGTACAGAATGAATGAAAAATATTTTGTTTCTGTGGCTCAAAGTAGCATGTTTTTGATTAAAAATGTGTATATTTACAGAAATATATACATATTTCTGTAATAACATACTTATTTAACATACATATTTAACAGAAATAAAGTGAAAAATACTTTTAATTTTAAAAATTATTTTCTTGACAGGTTTGTGAATGTATAAATTATGCTCTTTTATTGTTATTTACACACTCTTTTAAATCTGGTTTTTTTTTTTTAAACTCTTTTTATACTTTTTTTTCCCTCTCCTTTTAAAATTTTAGTTTATCTGAATTCAGTGATGAGAATATGATGGATCCTTACAATTTGGCCATTTGTTTTGGTCCAACTCTTCTTCCCATACCTGAAGACAAAGACCAAGTGCAGTATCAGAATTTAGTGAATGAACTCATTAAAAATATCATCATATATCAAGAGGAAATATTTCCTGATGATGGTGGGATTGTGTATGAAAAATACATTAGTACAAATGTTCCTGATGAAAAGTTAGTATTTTTATAATTTTTAGTGTTAATTCCTATATAAAGTTAAGTTTATTCATAATAATTTGCTTCTCTGTCTACTAGTACTAAATGTAAAGTATTGTTTGTTATCATGATTATTGTCATTATTCAATGAAAAAAATGTTACATTAGTTATAGTTGGATGTGTCATTTAAAAATTATTCTGTCATTCATTTATTCATTCATGTGTCATAATAGAATTGAGGCTCTGTTGCATTTTTTTTTTTTTTTTGTAAATTAAGCTTCTCACATGATTAATATATATATTGTTACAGAAATTATAATTAAATAAAAGCTATTTATATGTTACACCCTTCTCTAATGTTGTAAAAATTTGACAATGATATATTGTCTCACACTTTTATCTTCATAATACAATCCCTTTAATATCTTAACACATGTGATGTACTTAATATGTTTAAAAATGTGTAATTTAAATTCCATAGTATTACTAACTAATTTCATGTAAAGCTTATACAAAAACCTGGAAAAGCAGGTCCTTAGAAATTGTACATTAAGTCAATGAAAACAATTCTTCACATATATTGTGAAACTTGGCTTCTAGTATAACTTTGTGCTGTTTCACTTAAAATCTGAAACTCATTCAACTAGCAATAGCTTGTTTCTTGAAAACCTACTGGGAGAATTATTAATTTCTTACAAAGTACCTGTGTTTGTGTGATGATCAATTCAAGGGGAGAAAATTCTTCCTTAAGAGACCTAAATCCCCATTGTGGGAAAAGGTCTGAATCAGACTCTGATTATGTGTCTTACATTGAGATAATACAAAGTGAAATGCAGTAAAAAGTTTATGGCAAACGTTTGATAGGACCTTGATCTGTCAGGAAAATAATAATTTTTTTTTTTCATTTTTGTAAATGAAAATTTTAATGCAAGTCTAGAAAATGAAAATTCAGTGTTTATTATTATTATAGAAATTATTACATTGTAGAAACATTAAAATAAAAATCTGGATTTTCATTTGAAATGGACCAAGTTCTGAGATTACTTTTCTAGATCAATCTCCAACAGCAAGAGATATCGGCTAAATTCTGGCCTATTAGTACAATTGTCGGTAAATGAACAGTTGGCATATGGTGAGATTCACACAATATCGTCTTGACAAAACCTAGCAATTTCTGTAGTTAATGTCAAAGGCAAATGTTGGCAGGAAATAAGATTAATGTTGGAAATCAATTAATCGGCAAATAGTCTCAAGTATGTGATTGGCTCGTAATCCCGAATTGAAGAAAATTGAATTCCTTTACCAGGAACATATTATATGTCCCCTATGTAACATCCTCATTGCAGTGCTGACAGAGGGAGTGTGTCACATGGCTGAAACCCCCCAACATACTGCAAGATGTTATCTGACAAACACTCAAAATGATTTTTCACATTTCAAGGTCATATCAGTTTTAAACGAACAGTTGAATGAAGTACAAGGGAGAAAAAATACTTGTGAAGAAATGTTTTTTTGGTGAGAATAAATTGTTTAACCATAAATCAGTAAACAGTAATCTCTTAAAATTTTGCAGATAGTATGGTAAGTAGTATAAAAAAAAATTTAACAATTTAAAAGTGTTTTTTATAATTACGTATGGACATTCATATTTAAAAATATACTTTGATATATGAAATAAGTGGTTAAGAAAGATTTTGTTGGTTTAGAAGAATAATTTGAAAATATATGAGATAATATCTGAAATTTGGATTATTACAACAGCAAATTAATTTGTTCTAAATATATTTTGTTAATTAGGAATTTCTGAGGTAAGTTATTATTTTTTTGAAGTTATTCAGCTAAAAGTTTGGGAATTAAGAAAATAGAAAGCTAGAACCGCAAATAAACGAAAAATGACATTTTAAAGAAAAGTTTAGAAAGGTTTTTGAGAATTTTTTCTTAATGTTATGATGTAAATTGTCTTATAAAGAAGTATATCATCTTTTTTCTTCATATAGTGAGGTATTTAAGTTTTTGCCTTTTTAAAAGTTAAAAAAATTGACTGAACAAAGTATTCATTAAAATAATTATTTAGCTATTAAAAGAAAAAATAAACACTATTATTCATACATAGCCATAGTATAATGAGAAGTTTTAAAGAATAGGATTTTCACAGTTAGGACGCAGTGTTAAGTGAGATTATTTTTCATTGTAAGTTGTAAAAATTTTATATTTTAAATGTATAAAAGCTCGTTTTAAATCAAATAAAAAATATTGTTAAATGGGAATATTTTCCATTATAAGATACAAAAAATGTTTATATATCGAGGGTGTGACTAATTAAAATGCAAGAAATTTTGTTTTATTTAAAGTTTAAATATTGCTGTTAAATGATTTTAAAATGAAAATTACATTTAAATTTAAATAGCAGTTAATTATTTTTTGTAAGATGCAAAAATATTTATATATCAATTGTATAAGTAAGTAATAAGCAAGAACGTAATTTTTAACTTAAAATGTAGTGTTATTTGTATCTTACAGTGGAAAATTAATTGTAATTTTAATTGTAATTGGTTTTAACTTAAGCCGCTATCAGATTCACCAACTTTTCGAGCAACTTTTGAGCCAACTCTTGATTTGAGCCGATTTTCCGTGAAAAATCGTCCCAACACCCAGTGTGATAGCAAACAAGAATATCCCCAATTTATTTGCCACAGCTCTAAAAAATCGTGGCTAGGAGCGACATTTCATCCAACTTCCAACATTTCAGCCAATCAGAGGGGAACGCCTCTTTGCTATGAAATGAGATTGGCGTGATTTGGCTTGCCTAGTTTGATCGCCAATGTTTGTAAACATTACAGGGGTTAATGCAGGGTTTTTTTCTTGGGGCCCATTTTGTGAAAAGTAAAGGTTATTTTAGTGAAATTTATTATATTTTTGTGAAAAATAACTTTTTGTAACGAAAGTTATCTAGTTGCTCAAATTCGAACAAAGCATTTATTAACAAAAACTTTTTAAAATCCTTTTGCCGAAGTTTTCCTCTCTGGTGAACTTGTTTGTTTACAAATTACACATTTTAAAATGTCACAATGTAATAAATAATTAATAAATAGTAAGTTTTTATAGAATAGAATTTTGTGAAAGTGCCTATTTTATTAAAAGGAATTTTGTAAAGGGGTTGTTTTGTTATAAAAAATTTTGTGAAGGTGCCCATTTTATCAAATTGATTTTTATTTAGGGTCTTATTTTATTAAAGTGATTTTTGTGAAGGGACCTCTTTTGTTAAATAGATTTTTGTGAAGGAGCCCTAAATAGACCCCAAATTTTGCCTGGATCGATCCTTGCATTACAGGAATAGCAGAAAGTGTTCATTTTACTACTTTTGCCGTGTAATGAATTCTGCATAAAAAGTATTGCTCTGTATTGATTTTTAAAGCTTCTAGTTATGAATCTCTAAAGTGTAATCAAAGTTTTGTATGTAGTTATTAGTCCTACAATATAATTATTCTGGATGCATACAAAAACATTGTAAAATCAGTTATAGATATCCTACTACATGTTTTTAATGTTTAATTGCTTGTTTGTATAAGGTTTTCCATATTTTCAGTAAAAAATTACATAGATTAATTTTAACTTGGAATTAAAAATCAGATAATATATAAATAATCAGCTTAAAAAATTAGTTCAAACATCTGATCCTCAATTTAAGTATAATATTTAAATAAATTTAAAACCCATTTTCAAAATTAAAATACTTCTTTTATAAGAGAAAATTTTAGAAAAAAAAATTTTGTTCTTGTGTTTGTTGATATTTAAATTTTATCACAATTTTGTCGTTGAATGCATAAATAATTTAAAATATTTTATTAAGAAATGTAGAATAACAGTTTTTATGTAAGTGAAGTATTTTAATTTTTAATTCTTGCTTGTAAGTTTAATAGGTTGGCTAACCTATTGAAAATATTATTCAATATCAATCAAAATATTGGATTTGTTTGATATTTTTGAAAATAGCTTGGTATTTACGTACTTTTTTGCAATGGCTGTATTGCTTCATCAGTGAAAAACTTTTCAAATTTTGGCCAAACAAGCCCAAACTGCACAATTGACTAGAGACTGAAAAAGCCAATAAACTTTTATTTGTGTTTAAATATTGAGAAAAATAATAAGAATAATTTGTGTTTTTAAAATCTTGTTATTTTTTTATATATATATTTAAAATTTAATTCTGTGTTTTATGTTTTTCTTATTAATTGCTAAAATGGGTTTAAAATGTTTTGTTATGAACAAATATGACACTGTAGTTTTACATTAAACAAGTAATATAAAAGAAATTTTTTTAAAGTCAATTCCTACTTAGGTCATCAAAGAGAAAAATTATTTTAGTTACTTTTTATTAAATAATTACAATTAATATAAATATGTATATACATATGACAGAATCACAATATTAAGTGGCAAAATAGAAATGAAATTTAATTAATGAATTATTATTTGAAAAAACTGTATTAACATAAAGTGTCATCCACTACAAGTTTAAAAAAATATATTTGAACTTGAGTGGATGAATAAAAAGTATTTTATTAACGATTGAAAATTTGAAAATATAAAACTAAAATTAATTAATTTAATTACAAACATAAGTGTGAAATTGTACATCAAATGTGACAAATGAGGTGCATTCGTACTATAGCTAGTTATATAAATATTCAGATCTTGATGATTTTTAATTCCGTGAAATGAATTATATCATTTGCAGATTAATTTCTGTAATGAAATAAGTATCTCGGTCGCTTGACGATTAAACCTTGGAAGTTCGTATAACAAGAAAGCACCGATTTTTTTTATAAATATAAAACTAAAATTAATTTAATTACTGAATTAATATTTGAAAAAACTGTATTAACATGAAGTGTCATCCACTACAAGTTTAAGAAAATGTATTTGAACTTGAGTGAATGAATAATAAAAAGAAAAGTGTCCAATTAAACTGATGGCATTGAGCTCACAGGCTATTCACACTAATTGTATATTATACTCTTATTTCAAAGAATAATGCCCCTTGAAAAATAAAGAGATCGACAATAAATTAAGGGGGGGAATTAGCCCCCTATTTCCCCCCTTTATACTTAACCATTGAACCCCCAAAACTAATCAGGGAAACGCCTTACCACAATTAATCTATATACAAAATTTGAATCAAATTGGGTAATTCTGCATGAAAAATCCATTTACAAAAATAAAGGGGGAAGGATTAGTCCCCCATTCCTTCCTTTATACTTAACCAATGAACCCCCAAAACTAATCAGGGAAGCGCCTTATCACTATAAACATGAAACCAAAATTTGAAGCAAAACGGATATTTCTATCAAGAGTTCTCGCGTTACGTACATACATACGTACATACAGAAACGGCGGGCACATTAGCTCCCAGGCTTTGTTAGCCTGTGAGCTAAAATTTTTTTATTAACGATTGAAAATTGGAACAAGATATATAAATATATAGAGTGTGTGAACTAATAGTAGGAATTGAATAAAAGATATCAGGTATTTGCAAATTCCGAGTGCATTACTTATTGTAAAAATGAATAAATATGAAAACTGCTAAAAGCATTTTAGCTATTGTATGATAGTTTTTCAAATTAATAATAGGGGAGAGGGGGGGGGGGGGGGGGGGCACATGAGAATAATTTTTCCATTTTTTCCATTTTACAATTTACATACAACTTCTAATCCAAACTTCTCTTTTCTGTTTCTTCTTTCTGCTATCTGAATCTAATAATAAAATTGCTAAACACAACTTTTTTTTATCCTTCAACGATAAAAATTTGCTGTTTACCATATTGTCGATACAAAGATTGGAACAAAAGAAAGCAAAAACAATTTGAAGAAAACAAAACGTGTTTTGCAGCAAGTCCGATAGTACGGAGCGTTTTATTTACGCCAACAAAAGAGTGATAAATAGTAACAACTGGTACTCGTAGTAACCGGTTTTTCCTCCAACTTTATCAACGACAATTGCAACCCTTCTTTCACTTTGAGCGCGAAAAAGTTGGGGTTAAATTTGGCTGAAAAATTGGTTGCTCGAAAATTTGGTGAATCTGATAGCGGCTTTATTGTAATCTCATTTAATAGCAATATTTAAATTTTAAACTAAAACTTTTTTTTTTACAGTTTAATTAGTTATATAATCTATATGTAAATATTTTTCATCTTATAGTGGAAAATATTCCGATTAGCAATATTTATTGTGTGGATTAAAATGAACTTTCTTACATTTTAAATATTATATTTGCATCTTACCAATTTTCCTGTATGATATCATTAGCTAATTAGCAAAAGATCATATGATATCGCAATGCACTCAGCAAAATATTACAAAGTGACTAAATTATAAAAAAATAATAGGAAAAAGATTAAAAATTGATTCAGTAGTAGTCGGATTGCGATGGTCGAGAGGCAGTTTGGCGGGCGAACATGAAAGCTTTCTTACCAATTCCAGAGAGTGAAGTCGCCAGGATGAAAAAAAGTTGGGTTAGGATATTTGGCCGAAGTTCAGCAAAGAATTATTTGCTGTTTAGAATTAGTCTCTCTGTCTTTGAATTTTGATTCCAATCTGTTCTAGTATTTAACAGTGATTTTTATGTAGTAGTGAATATGGTGTTTTTATGTAATGGTGTGCCACATTGAATAGTTGGTTTGTTATTTAATTCTGCAGGATAGTGATGTCCTAAATTTCTTGTGTAGTTTGAGCCAATTCCAAATTAGGTGGTAGTTTGGAATGAGCAACTATTAGGCAATAAATATACTTGTTGAAAATTTAGTTTTTAAGTATATGAAGATAAATACTTTGTATGAATATGTATTCTGCAGCTGCAAAGCATCTGATATAAAAGGACACAGAACAAATGTGTACGAACAAATTTTAATGCTGCTACACCGAATCTTTGTTGTACTTTTTTTTTTTTTCTGAAGCTGCTAAAATCACAGCTTTGGATACCAGTATTTTAGTACAGAAAATGTTGTTTTATGTAATCGGAACATTCTGCGATTTAAAATAACAAAATTTTATCTAAGATAATACTGGTATGCAGAAAGCCAGAGACTTGGCAAGTCTGTAAAATGAATTTATTAAAAAGCAAATATCATAATGCATGTTAGCTTCTAAAATAATCTATATAAGGTCTGATTTTCTCTTCCAGTGATGTTGGTGACTCTCCTCCAGATCCAGTATCTGATTTAACTGATGATTCTGAAGTAGATACCATACAGAGTGAAGATGGTAAGTGAATATCTAGAAAGAAAGATAAGTAGATGGATGGATAGATAGATGAATTAATGACATTTTAAATATGTAATTATTACTGTAAATGAAAAGTTTAAATTAATGCCTCATAAGCTTGTTCATATAATTATTTTTAAAATCAATTACAACTTCATGAATTTTTATTTATTTATGTATTTTTTTTAATTGCTTAATCAGTTATCATATTCTTCATATGCTTTCTAACTCAACGCCTTGAGCAGAGACTTCAAATTTTTTCCCTTTTTTTTTTCCTTTGTGAATGTGAATGTCTGTATAGCATTACCTTAAATTAAGGGTGTTCTTGTTCATGCATTGAATTATTATAAATGAACCAATTGCTGCACAACACCATATCAATGTTTATGAAAGAAGAGATTATCAAACATCTTAAAGAAAATACATTTCTTGGCATTGAATTTGCTAGTTTAGAATTTATAGAATTAAAAACAACCTATGAGTTACGATATAAGAATTGATACCAAAAAAACTTTTTTCTTATTGAAAAAAAAAAAAATAACATTCTGCTCATATTTGGTGCAACAGGCCAATTTTTAAAGCATCCACTTCTTTCGACAAATGCTTTATTGAGGAATTTGAAAATAACAAATAAATAAAACAATGTTGTACAGCACTTTTATAGAATAGAAAAAAAAAAATCCAATTGTGAAAATCTAAAGCAAAATATTTAACCCAAAATTGATTTTTACTACAAAGCCATATGCAAATCTTCCTGCTTTGATTGAAAACTTATCCTTGACCATGGAAATACAGCTTTATAAAACAGTAAATGGTGTTATTGACCTTCTCACTGCTGTGAACTAATATATCCGTGCACTATGCTGTGGGTTTCACTGCAATATAAGTGTTATTTAAATTAATATAATTCTAGAGATATAATGCAGTTTTAAAACATTGAGTAATGATTAATACTCTCAAGGTTTATATTCATATACGTAATTAAGTTTTTTATATCATGAAAAATCAGCTTTTATAAAAAATTGCAGAGACAATTACATTTTGCCTTTTTTCTTGGCTGTCAGGGGATTAAACCTAAATTAAGAGTAAATGTGTGATTGACAGATCTACTTTCAATTAACGACATTGAATTTGATTTATTTTCATATTTTGTGATTTTCCTCAAATATTTGTATTTTTTTCCCTTACATTTTACAATTTTCTCCTATTATCTTTTTATATTTTATTGTTTTTTAATTCTATTTTGCTTACTTTTTTTTTTTTTTTTTTTTTTTAAAAAGCTATTTTGATGTCTGAATCAGATAGCTTTTCAAAAAATTTTCTAAAGAAAAACTAGCCTTTTTAAACAGGCTGAAAACTTACTTGGGGTATTATTGAGAAACAAAAATCTGGCACTGATATTAATACTCTGTCAATATTTTTATTTTAGTTGTATAAAAACTCATATTTTTTCAGATACTGTAGTGACAATTTAGACATGAGTGTAAAGTTCTTTACTAATGGAAGCATATGAAAATTAACACAACACAAATTCAGACTATTGCATACTGTCTTTTAAGTTAGATGTTTAAATGTAGTACAATATTTTTTGAATCATAAATTTTAATATGTAATTTGTTTAAATAATATTTTAAATCATCATGTTATATATATATACACACACATACAGGGCTCAACAAGTGCAGTCGACAGGTGGTCACTGGCAACCAAAATATTTTATCTGGTGACAATTACTTGCCTACAATTTCTGTCAAGAGTAGCATCTGTTATTCATCTTAGTCACAATGCTAAATTAAAATCCTTATGACATGTCTCATTTAAAATATTGCAATGTTACAAAATATCAAGAAATGAACTTAAATATTATGTTCAAGCAAACATATATTTAACTTTTATTTTTAATTTGGCAAAATAAGTTTCTCAAATACAAATTTTAAAATAATAAATGCAGATTTATTTATTTTATTCATTTTGGACAGGAAAATAGACAAAAAAAAATGTTTTCCTGCTTTACTATTACGTCGACGTCCCCCCCCCCCCCCCCCCCTTCCCCTTGTTTTTGTAGCACTCAACTATCCCAACATTTGATGTGTCTAACAATCAATATTTCCCAAACATACTGGTTAGTTAAGTTTTAATGTTTTTTTTTTTTTTCAGTGTTATATAATTTTGATTAGTTTCAACATTAGAAAACTTGGTTTATATTATTTTTCTAAATTATGTCCTATTCTAAACTATGTAACTAATAATTCTAAACTATGTTTGTTTTATTCTTCTTCAGTTCATAAAAACTTTTGTGCTGTTTAAAAATCAGTGATTAAATTAAAAATACCGGCAAAAGCTACAAAAGGGTTAATATTCTTTATTTGCGACTGGAATTTTTTACTGGCTTCCAGATTTTTTTCAAATTTGTAGAGCCTTGTATGTGTGTATATATATATATATATATATATATATAGAATATGCCATATCTTTTTTTTTCATCTTTATTATTAAATCTATATGCATATATTCATCAAGAAAAACTACATATAAAAATATGCATCTTTAATTTGATTGTCATTCAAATATCTTATAAAATTATTTTTTCAAACTTTTCTTATTATTTACTCATTTTAAATTAAAAAAGAAATTAAATTCAAATTTCAAATATATTATCAAGAAATATTGGAATGTTTTCAACACATTTTTTTCTCTAATGATGATTTTTATACAAATTTACAGATGCAGTTTTCCCTGAACAAGAGATAGCCTTCAATTTATTTGGCAGTAGGTTTCCTTTTTAAGTTTATGAATCTTTCTTTTCCTTCATTTTAGTTTTGATTTTGAATCATCTTCTTCATCTTTATTCTTTTTTTTCCCCCCTAGGACTTTTCTTTCTTTAAAATTTTTGTACTATCAGAATCAACTTTTCTATTTCAAAAAAATTACTTGTGCTTTATTTTTAAAAAAAATGCATGGGTTACAAATTTCTAAATTTTGAATTTTTTTATTATAATTTTATATTTTTGATACTACTCAAATCTTCAGCACCTTAAACATTTTAGATAATTTAAGATACATGCAATCTTATACATTAAGATGGAGCAAGGGCTACCTTTAAAGAATATGCTAATTTAAAGATAATTTATAATTTTACTGTACAATGTTTGAGCATCAAGAAAGTAACCAGCAATTATGTATTTAGCAAAAATAATAAATACTTTTTTTTCCGATTTTCAAATTACTTTTAACAATATAGACAATTTTAATACTGAAGTTAAATGTTTGTGTTTTCAGTTGATTTTTTTAAAATCTTAATCCGCAAAACTCTTGTTCACCCAGAATTTTTTTATTTTCAGCATAAGAATAAATTTTATATTCATTTTAATTATTTTATGCTTAGTATGTATTCGTGTAATTGAACTAAGATATGTATTACTTGATTAGCACAATCTTTTGATTATCATAAATGAAGAACTACATTTTGTTATGTCATTTTTTTGACATTGTGAAAATAATTGATTATTGAAAGAAATGTGAAAATAATTTATTATTGAAAGAAATTAGTGATCACAAAACAATGGTCTAGGAAATGTGAATGAAATCAGAACGGATAACTTCTAGCAAGGTGCAATATGTACGTTTAGTAATGGGGGAAAAAAATTCTAACCCTAGTTATAGTTTTGTTTCTTATTAATGTCAAATTAAAAAATAATAATAATATTTGATATAAATATTAATTACAAAAAAATTATTAAATAATAATAATAATATTTGATAATTATTAATTACAAAAAAATTATTTAAAAAAAATTGTATTTTGTGTCAGAAGGGAGATATTAGCCAAGAAATTAAATTTACATATGTTCTTTTGGTGTATTGTATTAAGTAACTTATTCAAAATTAATGTGATAGTCATAAGAGATATATATATTTATTGCACTTCATATTTTGTTTTCTAATTATGTTGTGAATGCAGAATTTGAACACATATAGCAGTGCATTGTGGCCATTCATATAGTTTATAATGTGGGCAGATTGCACAAACTTTACTTTTGGCTACTTTATCACTTGTTTTACCCAGTTATCCTGAAATAAACCCTTTAAGGCTTTCAAAGTAACATGTTTGGAATATATTCAAAGAATTTTTTAGATGAGATATTTTAAGCTAAAACAATTGCAAATCATTAACTTTTGAGGGTTTACATTAGATTTTCAGGTATATGTTCTCAGTTGAAATATATCAAATTTCTTAATTTAATTAGTCAAATTGAATTACTAAATTAAACCAGTTAATTATGTTGTTTATTTATTTCAATTAATTAAAATTATTATAACAATATATTTTAAATATTTGATTTGCATTGAAAATAATTAATTTGAGAAGAAATTTAAGTTTAATTCTGTGTTTTAGTTTAATTTTATTCTTGTCCTTTTTTTTATTATTTATTTTCATTAGCTAAATGTACATATCAGTACACTAATGACTATACATTCCTATAATAATCAAAAGTTAAATACATTGTATAATGAAATATTATTTTTCGTGCTATGAAAAAATAATTGCTGTTTTAAAACTATGGCCACTAGTACCAGCAAGTATGTGTTACATAAATAAATTTTATTTTAATAGAATTAAATTTCATTTTCACAAATAGAGGGACTTATAATAATTTGAGATTTCAACTCCTATGTTTAACCTCATTTCATGATTTAGTTTTTTGTTTTGAACAGAATTGAACACTCTCTGAATTATAATATTCTTATTAACATTAAGCACTATAAAAATAACATTTCTTTCCTTCTTTTTTTATTCATTTTAGTCTCCCCCTTCCTTTTGTTAATTTTGAAGAGCTGCAAGCATGTTCCTTAATTTATTCATTATAATTTAATTTAGTTTCTAATTATGCATGTTCATTAAAATCTTAGTTGTAGTTTAGTTTTTGTTGTTTTTTAAGGAAAAGAAAGAACTTTTTTTACAGAATTAACAAAAATTATTGAAACACATCTATGCTGATTCTTTCTTTGCTTCAAAATGTGTTAATAAAATTTTACTATTTTTCTTGTTTCACTGTGATTAACAATGAATTGTAATTTTTTTCTTTATACTTGCTTAAATATGTTGTGAATTTTTGTGTTATTTTAAATCTTAAGATATTAAATAAAAATGCAATGAAGATTTGAGAATTTATATTCATGGTTTTCACTTATCATTGTAATGACAATGACAGTTAAGATATGATTAATTTAAAGATGATTTAACTGTTTTGAAACCTTTTTCTTTTGTTGAAAGTTTGCTTTTCATATACAGTGAAACTCAACATTTATTATTTTCACAGTTGAGAGAAGCTTACTGATGTGATATTTTAACAGAAATCCACCAATGTTGATTACAAATTATTTTTATAAGTAAATAAAACAACGTTTAGAGAACCTAAAAATCCACCAACCACCTAAGTGCATACCATATTTGGTAACATCCAGCATACCATCATAAGTGCAAAGAATAAATGAAATTTTACTCAGATAGTGTCTCTTTTCCAGCAGTTCTATTCCTCAGTGAAATATGGCTTTAATCTGCTTCTTCACTGTGTATTTGAGCAAAATTTAATTATTCTTTTCACTGATTATGGTATATTGAATGCTACAAAAACTGATATGCAATTGCAATATATGGTGCTCTAAAGGTTGTTTAATTTTCTTATGCTAATGCTTATTTTCAAGTGTCCTTTCAGTTTTCATTTACAATTTTTTTTTTTTTTTTTTTGCTCCCTTTTTTAGGTGGGGGGTGGAGTAATTTGTCAACATCTGTTTTATATAATTAAAATTACTGCATTCATTATTTTTAAAGAAAAATTCACATACAGAGGTCACTTGCACCATACTTTTAATAATGCACAAAAAAATTTACTGGTAAAATTATATGTTGCTGTATCCATTCATAGTAAAAAGGCAATTCATTGAATATGTAAATGTAATGTATGAATATGCAATTTGAAAAATTTTGTTGTTTGTTAAGAAGGAGAATTCAGCAAAAATATTAAATAATTTTTCATCGCGTAACTGAAATTATAGTTTCATTATGTAATTCACTTGATTTTTTTTTTTAATGGAATTATTTTTTAATGAACGTGATTTAATTATTTAATAGTTTTAATATTTAATAATATTAACTAACTTAAGTTTTATGTGATAATTTTAATATTCAATAATATTTACTAATTTATACATATTTATTAACATGGTAGAACTTTTTAAAAAATTGACATTCTCTTATATGTTGATATATTTTTTTAACACTCTTGGATTACCAAATTATTGTAGTTTTGCAGTATCTGGGTTTACATAATTAAATGCATTTGTCCATAAATCTAAATCTAATTTTTGTCAAACACCTATTTAAAATGAAAAGCTTAGTAATAAAAATAACCTTTTGTCATTTTCTTTTTAATGAAACTTTTGTTTTTCTTCATTACCACTTAAAGATTTTTTTCTTTTTTACAGTAATGTTGAGTTTTTAAATTAAAGTGATGTATCAAGATGTATGATATCTAAAAAAAAAATTTAAACATACATGTGAAAACTTTATTCCCAAAATACTGATATATTTGAGATTAGAGAAATTTAATCGTTTGACACAAGGTTGTGAGTTTGAAACATGGTAAATCTAGTTTCTGCTATTTACAAGTCAGTGGTACTTACTAGCGATGAGACGGGCTGAGCCCGAGCCCGAAAGCCCAAGCCTGACACGGGCTCGGGCTCGATTTTTATACCAGACTTCGGGCTCAGGCTCATTCCTTCTGAAACTGACAATTTTATTTATTCTCATAAAGAAAAATAAAAATAACTTTTTCCCCTAAAAATTACATATTCCATTTCAAGTCATTTTAATGTTATTTTGAGCAGAATGAATAGAAGGGGAAACAGAAATCTTATTTTTCTTTTCTAGTATTAGAATGTTACTTTAAAAGAAAATTTACAATATTTGCGACATGACTGGCGACTGAGTGATATGGCGCCAGTGCGAAGTGGTGCCAATAGTATTTGTTGCTAGATTTTTGTTTGTGACAGTTAGAATATTTTTAATTGGAACGTTTATTTTATTTTTTTAGAGATGTAATGCGAGATGAATATTTTTTTTTTCGTTTTTAGTCAATCAGCATTAGTTTAGGTTTGCAAATTTTCAGTCTTTGTGTGTGAGTCATACTCGCACTTCATATGAAAACAACGTTAGTGATTCTATTTTTAATTATGAACTCTGCTCATGCTAAAACTCTGTTCTGCACATTTACGAAGTCACTTTCATTCGTAAGTAGATATAATTGTCATGTATTGTTATTTCGATAGAAAGCAATCAAAGAGTGTTTCAACTTTTTCTATAAAAGCACACAATCTATCAGATAACTGTGTCAAATTTTTAATTTAAGTTGATTTTCAGGAACTTGAAATATTATTTTAATTCAAGAATCAATTATAAGTTATGAAATACACCTTTTATAGGAAATAGAAAACGTTCGATTTTTGGGCATAGAAATAGTAATTTCTACAAATTTCATTCATTTATTTATAAAACGCACTTCGTTAAAATGTCCATCAGATTTGCTTATTGGGAGAGAAACATATTTACATCCTTTTAAGGAAGTATATTTTATTTGATACCAAACTTCTCTTTTGATAAGATAGAATGTAAATTTTCATAAAATTAATTATGTGCACCGGATGAACAGTTATTTTCGCGTACGATGTTTTAAAAAAATGAGATATTACTTTTAAAACAATTTTTAAATATTATGCAATTTTTTTTCGGTATGGGGCTCAGGCTCTAATTAAACAAAATGTTTCAGGCTCGGCAGGCTCTGATTTAAAATCATCGGGCTCGGGTGGGCCCGGGCTCCGAAAACAGAGCCCGAATTCATCTCTAGTACTTACTACCTTCAAAAGTAGAAATAGCTTATTCGTATTTTTTAAAATGTAGTACAGTAATCCCTTAACATTCGCGAGGGTTACGTTCCAGGAAAACCTCGCGAATGTCAAATCCGCGAATGTTGAATCTATCTCTCTGCACTAAAAGGGAGTTACGTTCTATGAAATTTTAATTAGAGTGGCACAGCATTTCAAAGAACAAAAGGATATATTTATTAATAATACGTTATGCCTAACATATATGTAGAAGGTAAATGTACGCACATATTCATAAACATGACATTTATTTTCCAAAGATAATTCAAATTAACTGACTAGAGAAGTAATTACAGCTAAAAAAAATCATATGTTTTTGTATAAAGTAGTTTTGGCTCTCTCTATTCACAAAGAGATGATAATGTATTAGTGGGTCGGTATGCTATACAATATTAAAATACAATATTTAAATACAGCTAAATGCTTCAGAAATGCTTTCATTTATTTTCCATCTAAGAGCAGTTTCAGCTGTATCTCTACGACAACCTGAGCATGTTAGAGTAATACTAGATTAAAGATGCCGTTACCACTTCTAATATCACTATTGCATTGAATATTCTACTGTTGTTATTATTTTACTTTTCTACAATACTCACTCGTTTTTCATTTTGACAACAGAAAATTGATTTGAAAATAGATACTAAGAAAACACAGGGAAGTAATCTTTAACCACGATAAATTCTGAAAAAGAAAGAGATAATAAAAAAAAAAAATCGCGAATAATCAAATCAGATTCTCGCGAATGTTAAGTTTTTTCGCATTTTCATGTTCGTGAATAATCAAAATTCGCGAATGTTGAGGGATTACTGTATACTTCAGTTTTCAGAATGTGGAATTTTGTCTATTTGCATTTTAAAAATTAAAATTAAGAATTTTAATTGGTTGTTAATTTGCATTAGTTATTTTTTAATTTGTATGTTACCTCTGATTTTTAAAATTCACTATTAAAAAGTTTAAAGCATTTTGTGTCATGTATCCTTTTAGTTAAAAAATATGTAGCTATACAGTGCCCAATCATCTGTGATAGAGGTGTATTGTCCAAATTTATTGCATTATTTTCTAAATCTTAAGAGGTTTTTTATATATTTCATTTTTACATAATTTTTAAGAAAAATAATTAATATATATTTTTTTATCTTAATTTATTTTCTTGTTTTATCATCATATTATATTTATAATGTAATTTTGAATGTTTGTTTTATTTATGAATAAAATTATATTTTTTAATCTTTATTAAAATTACAGCAGCCAATGATTATTGAAATCTATTATTTATCATTAAAACGTTTAATTTTACTTTTATAAGTTTTTTTTTTTTCTTTACTTTCAGAAACAGAAGTGATGGAAGCTGTTGCACAATTTGATTTCAATGCTCGTTCTCAACGAGAGCTTTCTTTTAAAAAAGGTGACACTCTTATGTTGCATAACCAAGTATCAAATGATTGGTGGAAAGGAAGTTTCCTCGGAAAAGAAGGCCTCATACCAGACAAATATATCCTCTTAAAAATTAGGTGAGACTGCCTTTCTTTCTAATTTGCAAACTTGCCAAGTTCTGAAAGCCAAAAATAAGGAGATTTTATTTCAGAAATCAGGAGATATTTTTTCAGTGCAATCTTATTGAGTTTTATACATAAACATATTTAGCACAGATTTAATTTTAAAAAGACTATGTTATTATTGAAGATTAAGAAATATATCATGTTTTGCTTCTCCATAAACATATAAAATATAGTGAAGATCTTAAATAAGTGTTAATCAGGACAAATTATTGATAATCAAAAACATGTCCACAGTAATAGTCAAAAGCCGTTAAAGATTAATCACTTATAATGAATCTAAGCGTAGTTTAGCACATAAAATACTACTGATCAATCATACTAAAGAACAAGTACACCTGTATGGCAGTTTTCATCCCTGAATCGCAGTACATTTGAAGGTACAATAACATAATATTGAGAAATATATCAAAAATCAGGTTTATGGGAAAACATGTGAAAATCAGAAGTCTCCCGCCAAAATCAGAAGACTTGGCAAGTCTGAATTTGACTAGAAAAAAATGAAACTTTATTTATTTTACCTAATGAACATTATTTTGTTATTCTCTGTTTATAGTTATCTATATTTTTCTATTTGCACTTGTTCTTTCTAAATTTAAAAACTTTATAGTGTTAATGATGTTCCGTTCTTGATGTGAAATGATAATAACTAAGTAAAAAATAATTTTTTGAGTGCTTGAATAGCTTAGATTGTAATTAATTTCAAGAGAAATAGTTCAAAAGCTTTGTTCATCAGGTTATGGAATTACTTTGATGTTGATTGTAAGTATGCTTTGCCTGATGAAAAAAAACTATAGAAATTATTGTTCTCAAAACTAATGCTTTTAAAAGCAATTTGGGAATGTTTTGTTACAATGCCTTATAACAGCAGTTCCCAACCTGGGGTACACGTACCCCTGGGGGTATGTGGTGGAATATTTGGGGGTACTTGAAAATTACATTGGTAATGGCGGCTAATGCAAAAATGAAACTTAAAATGAAAACAGAAAACCAAAACTGGAAACTTTTCATTTACAAAGAGAGATTTTTGTAAATGTAAAATAGACTATTCGGATAAAATGAAGGAAAATGCCTAAACTTAGTAATTGGTTAATCATTTGTTGCCATTATCTCCGCCCATTCCTAATAATATTGTGCAATTTCACATATGTCCCTCCTTTTCTTTTATTGTCCTTTTCTTTCTAGTAATTCTAGAAATATTTAGAAAACACATGAATCGTATCGGGACTTCTGATTTCGACAATTTCATTTAAAACCCATTTTAAAACAGATCATTTTAGTGTTCGACTGATCAGCATTAGTATAAACTCTTTAACGTGTATTAATAGGTGTACCTTCATCCCTACTTTGTGAGTGCTTAATTGGAAATCTTTAGCTAATATTTCATGTTTTGAGTGACTTTTTGTTGATATTGTTTTGTAGTTCAAAATGGATATATGGTTGAAAACTGGCCCCAGAACTGCATCTAACGTTGGTAACTAGCATAAGAACATTACTAATGAACAAAAAGAAAATATTTGGGAGGAGTTTATGTGAGAAGCGGTACACATAAATGTAAAATCTAAGCAAGGGGTATGTGAGAGGAAAAAGGTTGGGAACCGCTGCCTTATATGATTACGACAATATCACAATATATCATAGTATAAGTCTTATTTGTTAAATGTTTATAGAATTAAAAATTATTTATATGCTTTTAAAGCTTATAATGTGTCTGCCATATTGCTAAGTACCTAAATATGGAGGAAAAATTTTTCTTTGTTTTTTTTAATGCATAAGGATGAAGTGAAGGTTACATAAATTTTCTAATATTTGACAATTATCAAAGAATTAAATGAATAGGAACAGATGTGTTACACTCACGCTAAAATGTAAACAAAAGATTGGCGACTGTTTGGTTGGCGCGATTTCCAAGACTGCGCCAAACGAATAACTTAATACAATGGCTAGGTTGCCATTAAAGGAAAAAATCCCCTAAATTTGGCGACTTTTTTCTTTTTTTTAACCGATTAAATTTCTTTTTTTTTTTAGCGTGAGTGTAAAGCATCTAAGCCAATGAATATATATGGTAAATTTTTATGTTCAGTAGACAAAAAATTTGAGAACTCCCTACACTATTTTTCCAAATTGTCAAAGGCATAAGTACCCTTCAACTGTGAATTGTCATATATAATTCTTTATCAATGAAGTAAGTCTAGGAGGTCATTTCCATATTAAAACAGAAATAAACTTTAAAATTTTCAATGCCAATACAATTTGACATATTTTAGTCTTAGGGTAAATTTTAGTTTCAAATGCTAAATTTCAAGTTATTCGATAAAGAAGTTTTGAAATTATATATTTATAAAATTCTGTTATGTTAAATTTGTTTTTGATATTTTCATGTAATTATTTTTTCATTATCATTTTTCTGTTATATTAGTGTTATCTATCCCAAACATAACCGTTTCATTTTCATGCCTTTTTTTATTTTTATCTGTGCAAATATGTGGTTATAAAATTATTATAAAAAAATTATTAATTGTAACCTGTAAATATTTTTCATAAATAGACTTCCAGGGGGTTCTTATATTTGTATTCTTCCAAGAATTTTTATAGTTATCCTTTAAATCAATCACCCCTGTATTTTAAAGAACCATATTGTCATTTTAAAAAAATTAATTAAAAAAATTATTAAAAATGTGATATTAATTAGATACTTTATAGAGCATTTAAATTAAAAAAAAATTGTGAGGGTGCATTCTCATATAGACTCAAAAAGTGTGATGGCACACGGTAGAATTGTTTCAAACAAACAACAATTTCTGAGTAAGTTTTCCTTTACGTGAAGGAGTTACCTGCAGGAAAAGTGCAGCAACAGCCAGGAAATGCATAGCAACGGTTTGTTAGGAACTCCCAATGACATCACAATCTTTAGAATCTATATAAAGCTAAAATATTTTAGTATAAGATTTTGTCCATATGACATCATATTCATTGGCCTTTAGTTTTAATTCAGCAAATCTAAATTCAGAGTGGGAGCTATTTTTAAATACAGCACGTTTTTTCGGCCAATGTACGAATAGCAATGGTGATTGGTTTGATTTACGGTCACGTGATACATCCAGCAAAACAGCTTTTTGATTAAGAGTTTCTTTTAAACACAGCAAAAAATGTGTTGTTTACGTTTACTTAACTTGCCAAGCATCTGAGAGATATTCTATTTTTCACGTCAAACGAACTTTAGATGATGATTGTTGAATTATATTGAACTATCTTGCTATCATGTAGTGTTTTTCTAAGAGTATTTAAAAATAAATTTAAGCCATGCTGTACAATATTATAGGCCCAATGAACAAAGTTTTAAATTAATTGTGTTTCCAAGGTAATTTTTTTCAGTTAATTATTTTAAATTTCAAAATTTCGTAAATTTTGTAATGCTGAAATGATATATGCCCATTGGTAGCACCAACTAAATTAATTTTTAATTATGTTTTCAACAAAGTTTTCAATAGCTTTTGTTTTACACTAAAATAATTTGCAAATTTCATATGTTAAAAAGATTTATGATAGTACTCATTCTAACTAGTGTTGCTGAAAAAAGTGATGAGCGAGCGAAAAGAGATGTGATCGCGTAGCGTTCCCAATGCGAATTGCGTCACAATTCACGGGGGTTGGGGAGCATTAGCGAGCAGGAGGTAGAATTCCCTAGTTTACTCAGACCCCGCAGAGCTCCTATTTTTCCTACTTTTTCCTATTTTTTAGAACCCTTGCCTTTTTTTCCTGTTTTTTCCTATTTTTTCCTATTTTTCTCCACTTTGAACAAATTTTTTCAACTTCCACGTCGGCCCGTCATTCTTATTTTTCTTCGTTCCACAAGCGATCGGGAAGTTGTCTGCAATCGAAACAGCGGGAATAAGCAGTTTGTTCCATTGGCTGTCTGTGTATGACGTTAGATTGGAGGAGGAGCATATCTCTAGGAACACACTCCGTCATGAACGAGAGGTCAAGGGTCATACAAACCTTTTGATTTACAAATCAATCCTCTATACCATAAGGTCTTTTCTGAAGTAAAGTTTAGTTTGAAGTAATGTTGCTTTCGTTTTTAACATTTTAATTTAAAATAATCAACTACAATTATTTCATTTCAGTTAATTCAGTAAAACCTCGAAAATTCGGCATTGTCCGGACCAAGACTGAGCCGAATTTCTGAAAATTTCGGATTTCTGGAAAAAAATATCAAAAGTACTTCCTTTGTTCTTAATAGTGTCTTTATTCATAATTTAATTTACACCCAAGTGATATTTATGTGAGAAAATAAATAATAATAGTAACCTTACTTTAATTAATATTTTCTCTTACAAAGAAAATTCTAGTCAACAGTGAAGTCATTTCTTCTTGTATAATTTCCGAAACATCGATGTCAGTTTTATTTGTTTCAATTTTTTTGGCAGTTCTTTAACAAGTTTTCTTTGGATTTTTAATATAAGTGAAGAATATTTCAGATTCGAAAATAGTATTTTTTTTTTTTCTCTAAAGAAGACATTAATTTTCCTGTCAAATTTATGTATTTTTCCCGTGACATGTTTTTCTTCTACGAGTTTCTCGTCCACGTTCCTCGGAGCTGCTACCAGCGATATCTGCAGTTATTATTTAGCACAGCAGCAACGATCTTGGTGCCTGCTAATCCATCATTTCCGATCTCGAAGTTAAAAAAAAATTTATATTTGTCTTTCTCCCGTAAGGTTGAATAATTAAAAAATAAAGGTGAGAAGAAGAGATGATTTTAATGCCGGATTTTCGAGATCATACAACAAAGTATTTTTTTTTTATGCTTCAAATATTTTTTTATTCTTAAAGCTGCAGTTGACAAAATCAGTATTAAATACATTAACAAATTGCATTAATATTATTTCCCAGGACTTCATGCCCCACCAGTGGCTGAGAGGTTCTGCTCTCGAAGCTGGTAGACGGGAGGTGCTGGATTCGTTCCCAATCGCGCCCGTCGGCCTAATCGTTCGGAGTTTTCTTCGAGCCGTGGATTTCTCCATGCATAAATACGGGTTAGGTTCCCTTAGAAAGACCCCCACAAAGGGCACTATATCCCAAGTGTAGATAATTGGCCGTCAATAATCAACCCAACCCAGGACTTCATGAGATCTATTTGATTCTTTCTTACTTATTTAATTGGGTTTCGAGTTAGTCTTTAAAAAATTTTTAGGAAAGGGACAGGGGAAGAGAGATTGAGTTTAATTGTAGCTGATGTATATATTTTTTTCGTGTCGAATACATATTACTCTTTAGTGATTGCATTTGAATGTATTTTCTTTTTTTCCTTTACTTTCGGTTTTGTTTACTTACTTTGACTCATTTTTAAAAAAAGTAAAGGCATAACATTGGAAAGTCTGACTATTAAAACAATTTAGAATCAAAAATTTTACATTAAAAAAAAAAAAAAAAAAAAAAAAAAACTTACTGAGTTATAAGCAATATTTTGGTCACGTGACCGATTTTTCTCCTCACACTGGAGGTTCTAAATGCAAAACTTAGATAATATTTTCTGAAAGTTCTGCTTTTACCAGAAAAAAAAATTTAAACGTCTTTCGATTGCATAATTTTTGAATAAGAACACCTGCCAATTTCATGCGTTTTCGATAGTGTTCACATCTCTTTTAAGAAGTGTTTTGGCCGAATTTATTAAAAATGGTACTTTGATCGGTTAAAAAGGCATTTATGTTGATTTAGGCAGCAATTTTTGCTGAATAAAAAAGCACTTTTTTACACTTACAATTTTTTGATTTTTTCATCTTTTTTTTTTTTACTTTCTTCTATTTTTACAAGAAAATATTGGATTAGTGAAAATTTTCTACTTTTGGTTTTCGACGGATGAATGCGTTTTAGGGGTCGGGGATCCCGTAAAACAAGTTTTTACAAAATGGCCATCTGTGACTGTCTGTATGTGACCACAAATTTTGTAGGCGCTCTTTCTCAAGAACTGATGCACGGAATTTAATTTAAAAATATATAATGTTAGTGCCTGATATAAATTTGTGCTTATTAGTTTTTGGTGTAAATCGCCCAATAGGTGACGCTGCCGGGTTGCATTTTTCGCTATTTCCGCAATAGCTCTATCTCAAGAACTAATGAACAGATTTTCATCAAATTTCAGATCGGTTAGACATTGACATAAGTAGTTGCTGATTAGGTTTTGGTGATAATCACCCAACAGGTGGTGCTTCTGTGCTGCATTTTGCAGGATGTACACTATTTTAGCAATAGTCTTATCTCAAGAACTAATGCACGGAATTTCATAACTTTAGAATCCTCATGATGTGCATAGATTGCCACTTTATTTTGGCACTGTTGTAGCGAATTTTGAAGCGTTAACATATGCATGAGGTAGAAGAAAGTTTTGAGATTGACGCATCACTAGTTTACTCAGAGATTTTCAGCAATTTCTTTGCGTTTTGCCGCGATTTTTCCACAATTAGTAAACGGAATCGAGTTTGACTTTTAGCTCGATCTCGTAAATTTTGACTTTTTTTTTCCCAATAAAATTCAATTTAGATGCGTACAACAATTTTTTTTTTTTTTTTTTTTTTTTTTGCGTTCTATAGAGCTATTTCAAAGTACTTTACAGGTCTCGTTTTAATTTATTAATTCAATATAGTAAATTTTGTTTTCTGCTATTTTTTTAATTTTTAGTGATTGTTTTCACGTTTTACTGCGATTTTTCCACATTTGTAAAAGAAGTCCTGTTGTAAGGTTTTATCCCTTGCATTCAACAAATTTTATTCGGAATTCCTACTGCAATTTTTAAATTTTTTCAGTTTTAAGGGTTTTTTTCATGATTTGCAGCGATTTTTTTTTTTTTTATTTAGAAAAATAAATTAATAAAAGATTTTAATATCTTAGCCCAATATAACAAATTTTAACCTCTTTTCAATAAAGTTCATTCATATTTATACAGTGTTTTTCTGCGTTTTATGCATTTTTTTCATATTTGTTAACGGGATTGGGCCTAACATTTTGTTCCTCTGTGATTATTTAATTTTTATGCAAATTTTTTTTACGATTTTTGAAATTTTTTATGTAATTTTTATAGTTTTCGCATTTTGCAGATATTTAAAAAAATCAAGACGTAAGATATTAATTAAAAAAAGGAATACACATTTCAATTCCAAACCATTTCAGTTGTCATGCCTGCAAATTTTATTCCATAAATATAAAAAGGATTCCCTGAATTTGTCAGAAAGTTCGGCGTCATTGGAAAAATAAATTGAGCAGCAAACAGAAATAATGATTAAAGGAAAAAGAACCGAAAGCAAAACCCTTCTTTTCCTTGCTATTAAAATATAATTTATGTATCTTCTTTGTTAATTGATTGATTTCGTTAAAATTTTCAGCAGGTTTCAATAATAACAAATTAGGCTGCATACTAAATTTTTATTAAAATATAATAGATTATAAGAAAATTATAGTCCCCCTATAAAAACTCCCACTGTACAGCTGCAAAGAAAGAGAGGGACAACTATCCCCAGTTTGTTTTGTTTATCGAACTACGTTAAGTTGGAAGTGGAATGTTATCAAAATCAGGTCATCTGCTTTGAATGGATAATGTTCCGTTATGCAAAAAAGAACCCATGATATATATTTTTTCCAATTAAGAGGCTCACCCGAAAACAATCTTACAGGAAATGTTTTGTAAAATATCCCGTTTGCATTTCACAGTATTATTATTAAATTATTTTATTTGGTAGCTGATGTTGATCTCTACAAAGGCCGCTTTTTATTTGCAAGTTATTGTATAAGTGTACTTTCACTTTCGGAATCGTAAAATAAAAAAAAAAAAAGGTCTTTGTAGAGATCGACCTCAGCTATCCAATGAAAAAAAAAAATAAAAATATTGTGAAATGCAAAAGAGAGATTTCACAAGAAATTCTCCTATAGGATTGACATAAACGAACATATGTTTTCACGTGAGTGAATGTCAACAATCAGTCAACAATCAATTTAAAAATTTAGATTTTGCTGCCATTCTTTCTGTTTTTTATTTGTAAATTAACAAAAGAAAAACTTATAACAGTCATTGTGTATTTGACACAACATTTCAATAAATTATCTTAAATTTGATTTATTTTTGTATTTTTTTTTTATTCAATTTAATATTTGCATTCCTATTTTTTTAACGAATTTTTCCTACTTTTTCCTATTTTTTTCGATATTTTTTTCCTATTTTTTCCTAATTTATTGTTTTTTTCCTCCTTTTTTCCTACTTTTTTTGGGGAAAAAGGCGCTTTGGGGTCTGTTTACTATATTAGGCTAAAAGTTTGAAACCAAATTCATATTACTAATGCCAAAAAACCGTCACAAAATGCGAAAAACACTAACAAATGCATAAAAAAATTCAGAAATCACTGTACGAATTCTGAATAAATTTTATTGAAAAGAGGACACAATTTACTATATTGGGCTAAAAGATTGAGACTAGATTCAATTTATTAGTGTACAAAAATCACCTCGAAATAGTAAAAAAAAAAAAGCCTAAAAATTGCTTAGAAATTAAATGAAAAAAATCTAATAAAAAAAATTACAAAATCAGGCTTTGTGTTAATTTGGATATAGAGACACCTTCCTAACAAATTTCGTAGCTTTGCCTCCAGTGTTCTTTTCAGAACCCAGGATACACACACAAACTTCTTTCCTTATTCCTTTAGATATTGTCACAACCTCAGAATCATTCATGAAATTAATCTGAGATCTTTTGCTTATTTATATAGTTAAAAGTAAAGTTCAGAGAATTTTGTAATATAGTTAAGTTAAAGAAAATCGTGGCCAAGTACACAAAATGTGTAAAAAATCTTCATTTGATCTTGGAAGATTCAACAGTGCAATGTTTAGTTAATGTTTAAACATGCATATTACAATTCATTTGTTTATTCAATCTTTAGGTGCTTGAATTGTTTTTGTCTTGGTCCTTGAAAGTTCTTAAAAGTCCTTGAATTTCATGTAACGAAATGTGTACAAACCCTGATATAAGCTTTGCAATGATCTTGGCATAATCGTAATTCTGGGGCCTGCCTGCTATAGAGCAATTCACATCACATGACTTTTACCGGAGAACAATGAAAAAAGCTGTAGGACATACAAATAGAAAAAGCATTGATAAAGGTAGCGATAGCTGTCCTACAGAAGCAGCAAAAACCTGTTCGTGACGTCACCTTGCACAGCTCTATAAGCTATAACCCAAAAGTACCCCCTTTTTTTAATCAGTGTTATTATCTATATAGCAGAAATTATAAAATCTATATTAATGAAAAAAAAAGTTTGCCGTTGTATGTGTGTATGGCTAGGAAAATCATGTGCATGTAAAGGTTTGGATAAGATAGATGAAGATGGGTCCAAATGCACTTGTGGGCGATTTTTCATTTTTTGATAATTAGCTGAGATATTAACTGAAAACAAATTAAAATTGTGAGCTTCCATCATACTGCTGATTGTTCGGCTTTCTTCAGTTCTTTGAGCAGACAAAGGAAAGAGGGTTTTTTTTTTTTTTTTCTGCATTTGGAAATCATAATTATCAGATCCACTGTAGAGATTAAAAAAAAAATATATTCCTCTGCACGTTTCTGGTTCTAACGGAATCTCTAGATTAAACAAAAATATTAATATTTACTACTATTTCAAAAAAACTTTTTTTTCCTGGAGCTTGATCACATGTTTGTTTTCAAGTTTCTCATTCTTCCTACAATTTTAAACTGTCATCTGCAAGTATAGCATAGAAAAACAAAAAATACTCACGTAATCGGGGTACCTTTCTATTTCTAACATTGTTTTCTTTCGATATTTACTTTGTGTCAAGGTTTCTCATTCATTTTTGCAGGGTTGATAATTTATTGTCAGTACATAAATAGAGAAAGATATGTGTCAAAAAAAGAATTTTAAAAAATGAAAAATAGTGATTTTAAATGAGGGTCCTTGTGTTTAAAAGAATGATTTTGCAAATTTTCCTAAATATCTAAAATTACATATTCAGTGTGAAAAACACAATTGCATGTCGTGCGCTATTATACAAATGTTATTTTTATATAAATTCGTTTTAAAAAAAAAAATCAGAAATTTTTCTGATTTTAAAAAATATGTATATTGACGTCAATATGACCTTACTCAAAAAAGAAACTTTCATTCTTTTAAAAGTGTTTTCTTTAGCCTTTGCAATGACTTGATTACAATTTCATTAAAGTAAATAAAGAAATTTTAGCTTACTATCTCATAGTCTTCCTAGGAAGTTTTATTGTACAAATTTATCTTTTCAGTTATGCAACAATACTTTTATATTTTGACTTCGCCTAATTAATAGCAATATTTGTTCTCTTTTAGAGATGAGGACAAAGACAAGAGTAGTATTGATGGCAGTGAAAAGAGGCGCACAAGTAGCAGTAGTGACTCTCTCTCAGGGATCAGCCACAGTCCAAAATCTTTGTCGACATCAGGAGTTCCTGAAGACTGCAGTTCCACTTCTTCCTTGGACCGTAGAAGTTTGAGCAGTCTTCAACCACAGACTCCTGAATGGGAAATATCACAGCCGTTTTTAGTGAGAACGAGGGAGACCGTGGAAGAGATCAATCATACCATAGCTAACGAAAACTCACCGTTGCCAGAACCTCCTGATTTGGAAACTGCCTATGACATTGAACGTGAAGCAGCTTTGATGGAAGCACACAACTTAGAAGAAATTGACAGGAGACCAAAGAAAGCTTGTAAAGATGCACCAGATCTTGTTTTAGATCTTCCTATTAATCTACCTAGTCCAGTCTCGGGGTGTAAAGGGGGGAAAAATTCCCCAGAGGAAATCCTTTTAAGTCCTGCTAGCAGCACAGACAGTCCCGAGCTTACTTCTGCTGAGAGGTTTGCCAAATCCAATCAGTGCACAATGAAAAAAGGAAGTATGTCGCGAAGTGCCAGTCATGTCACAGGGCCTCAGTCTCTGGATGCCCAAACACAAACTTTTTATGCTGTTAGACGCAGTGCAAGCACAGGTGACAATTTAGGGCCAGCATCACCCGATCTGGCCTTAGACTCCAAAGAAAAGATACCTGCACAACAAACTGCACCATGCGAACAGATATCTCCCCCACAAATCTTTAACAGTTCAGGTGTTAAAGTCGAAACAGTTGAACTGAGCTGGAATAAAGATAAGACTTTGAATGATGTTCAGCCCAAATCAGGTGATACAGACCAAGTTCCGGAAAAAACTGAACCCGTATCTGGAGGAGGCATATCTTCCTTTAAGCCTCCCATCAAAAGCAAACCCCCACCAGTCATGAAAAAGCCAAACAGAGCTGAAATTAAAGCACAAGAGGTCTATCAGCAGACTGCTTGTTAACTCTGAAACTCTTTGTGTTTTAAAACTTATTACCTAGCTTGATGCCAGATTTAGAAAGTGCAACAAGATTTTTAAGCTGTATAGAACAATTTTATATTAGTATTTTTTTATTTGTATTAAAAACAAAAAAAAAAAAGTGCTGTTTACCTATGTTTTTACCAAGTTGAATCTTTAAGTTCTTGAGATTTTTGCTTTTAAAAATTATTTCATTGTTTCCATGTGATTGCCAATGTGCAGCAGAAAGATTTGAACGTGTTCTTTATAAACTGATAAAAAGTTTAATCTTGTTTGTACCTGTTTTACATTTAAAAGGTTCCTATTGAAGTTAAAACACTTTTCTGATCTGACGTACAGTGTGTGAAAATAATTTTAACTGTTTTATTCCAATTTGGTTTCTTTCTGTTTTAGAGAAGGTTCCAAAATGGAAAGGTATGAAAATTGCGTGTTATTTATTTGTTTAGTAAGAAACATTAATTGTTAAACATCATTCTATGATACTAAATTTCTGTTTGAAGCATGATAGTTGAAGTAGTGAAGCCTAGAGTCGTCAAGTGCCGTAAAAGAGTGATTTTATAGATCTAATGCAGAGTTTGAATTGTATATTTTGTATTAGTCCTTAACTGAAATGAAAGGAAAAACCTGTTTTATCTTCATTTTTAAACATGATAATACTTTGATATAGTGTGCATATTTTAGAATCTGAATGACTACACTTTTGAAATTTTTCGAAGTATATTTGCACTGGTGAGAATATTATTGATACAAGTGTATGCAAAAGCATCGAGAAGTTTCTATGCCTTTTTTTATATGCTTTTCATAAAAAAGCTGTTTGTGTAAATAAAGGTGTTAAGGCTGTGCTCGCATGTGAGTGATTTCTAGTTGATACACTTTAACATTTTACAAACTTTTGTATCTCCACCTAGGTAAATAGAATACCAAATAATGTTTGTAGCAGTTCCCTTTTAAATTAAAAAAAAAAAAATAGTGCCATTCAGTATTCTTGCACATAAGAAATCTTCCATTTCTTAAATTATTTCAGTATTACTTTCCTGATCTTCCTTTTTCTCTCTAACTTATTTATAAATAAGCCAATGAATTTCATGAAAGTAAAATGCATTGACAATGAATTCAATGAATTAGAATTGTGCCACTAATGCATTTAAATCTGTGCACACTATATATTTGTTGCTTAATGTCTTCATTGGGGTTAATAGAATCTTTATTATGAAGCACATTTTTACAGCTTAATTTTCCTCTCCCTCGACTGTTTATCTGTAAAACAGATATTTAATATGTTCTTTACACTCGAATTGTATATATAAATGGAAGTTTGCTAGTTTCTGTATAGTGGTATGAATATGTGTTTTATATACGAAACGCTCAAATGTCTGCCTTGTGTTTGGCATAATAAAAAAGTAAATCCACCTTTTCTTGTTTTGTCTTATTCACTCTACATATACAAATTAGTTAGCTCTTTCCAAGCATAGACTTGAGATAACATAGACTGACTGCTCTTCCCCATTCAGTGGCGACTGGAAAAGTGAGGAAGACATCTGTCACGTGTGTTAGGGGAATTAGGGTTTCCAAAATGGCAATTTTTCGTTTTCTTGGCGTTACTCGTAATTCATACTAAAAGTAATTCTCATGAAATTTTTTTCTAATTTTATTTTTAATCTTTATTTTTATTTGAATATATGCTTCCATCCTCAGTTTAATTGGGAACTTTTATAAAAATATAATTTAGTATTTTAGGAAAGTTGGATTGGATTTTATCAAAGTCCATATGGCTGTGTGACAAACATAAACTCCTATTTTGTTATATTCAAACTGAGAAAAGAAATTTGACTAAAGACAAAAATCAAACTTAGAAAACTTAAATAACATTAAAATAGAATAAAATAGAATATTTTATGGCTTTGTGAAATCTTAAGATCATTCTCAAATCCGAACTAGGTATTTTCTGACACATTTTTTAATTCATTGTTTTTCGCAAATGTCTCACACTGGCTGGTGTTCACATAAGAAACTATGTAATTAAACTGTTTCTTCCGTTTTTCTGTAAAGGTGTAATATTTTTCAGAAAATGTTGTCGAAATTGGCATTTTGAACTAAATTTCCAGATGATGACACAGGACAGGGAAAAAAACTGCCGCCCTGAGAAAACAGTCGCTTATAACTCATGTTATAATTCATTTATTGGAAAATAATAAAACTGTTAGATTACAAATCAGTTCAATAATCATGTCTGCTTTTATGTTTAAAAATGAGCCAGAAAATGTGTCAGAAAGTTTCGCGTTGTTGAGAGATGAAAAATATTTTTTGAGAAACCCATTTTACTTATTTTATTACTTATTTTTTATTTTTTGTCTCGCCCCCTCCATGCCTCATTGAATACAAAATATTTAAAGACACACGAAAAAAAATAATAAAATAAAATGAACACGTTTTGTTATTAAGAATATGTATAAATATACAAGAATCATACATACATTTAAAACTATGTTAAAAAAAATAAACACGTTCTTATATTTATTATCATTGTTATTTTAAGCACTATTTAATGTTGAAATATGTGAAAACCGTTCTATCAAAAAAGTTTTATAAGATCACAAATCTATGTATAGCAAATTATCCTTCTTTAACAGATGCATATTAGACTAGATTGCAGTGTCCAATCATTTTTTAAATGTCTAATTTTTTTAAGATTTGTTTTCAATTTTTTATTCAAAATTTCATTATCTGGATAGAAATTCATTTCATATTTCCAAAAAGTCTTTTAATTTATTGTTGTCAGATTTTAAAAAAAGCACAAATAATTCCAAAAAATTTTCGATTCAAAAATATATTTATGTGAATATAAAAAGAGTAAGAAAACTTCAAAATAATGCCATTATTATGCGTGAAAAGCATTTGATTATAAACATTGTGTTACATCTAAAACTATCTAAATATATTTAAAACAATTTTCTTATAGCATCTAAAATAAAATTGCTGACATTATTATAAAAGTCCAAGAGGCAGCGACATTTTTTACTTAACCATTTTGTTCAAGCTGATTTTCAATTGAGAAATAGACAATAGCCGTCAATTGTCGCTACAGCAGTGGATGTGGCCTTGTGAACTGAAAAAACCGGGTTTGTCTAATTTTTCAAAAGGAAATGAATGGCAAGCCGATTACAGAAGATTGTAACTGGTCGAGATAATATAATAAAATCTTCCGTAATCTGGTAATTAAAAAAAAAAAAGAGCAAATTAACGTATTTTTAGATTTTGCAAGGTGTGGACAAGTGTTTAACAACATACTCATAGGGGGCAGAGCCCACTAGTCATATAAATAAAACAAGAAAACATTCTATAATAAGCATGTGAAATGCTATTTTTCTTTTTTTTATTTAAAACCCTTATATTTCAAACTAGGATGTAGTAGGTAGTGTCATCTAATTTATATAATCATAATACTACAAATGAAAATTTTAAATTTACGTTAATATTTTAAAAAAAATTTCATCATTAGCCTAAGCATTAATTGTCCTGAAATTCTTTGTGTGTAACTTTTTTTTTCTCTTTGGAATAAGAAAATTGTCGTTTGGCGCAAAAAATTGCGCTAATTTATAACATTAATTATATATTGAAACTATTTCTTAAATTTTTAAAAAATGTTTCTTTTTTATAATGATAATTTCTGGAAAAACTTATCAGAAAACAAATTTTAAATGCTCATTTTTAAAAATAAATACGCACTTAAAAATTATTTGTACCTGAACATTACGAATAATTTAAGAGACGCTTACAGTAGTCAGAAATATAAATATATTGCATGGGAAAAGAAAATTACAATCTGGCATAAAAGAATATCGCCAAGATAGAAAATGGGAGCTTTTCATTTGTTTAAATAAATAATAATAATAATATGATTTAAAACTCATATAAATTACATCCAATAAAAATACATATAATATTGTAAAATATTTTGTTTAAAAAACTAATATGTTTTATTCACGGTGCAAAATACCAATCATTATCAAATAACGACACTGCTTCAAGTATGAATTATATTATTATTATTTAAAAGAAAACAAGTTTTTAAAATAAATCTAAAATTTATGCCTCCTTCTTTGACATATCTTGATTTACATCCATATGCTCTGCAATTTATCACCATTATTATTTACAAAATAAGAAACAAAACTGTCTATGTGTTTGTTTCGGAGACCCCATGTAAATCCAATGGACGAAAGACTCAGGCAAATGCATGGGAAAAAGAAGATCATATGTCATGTGACTTTATCTGTGCATCAGAAAAAGGTTGCCATAGCTTTCTCCCGTTTATTTCATCTCGATTATTTGTATAGAAAAAAAAAAAGAAAAAGCTAAGGATTTTGCTATTGCATTTCAAATTATCTCCTGTCGTATGGGCCCAATCGCGACGCGGTTTCGCTCATTCGACTTGACATCGATAGAACTTACTGATTATAGTTCCGAATTTTACCACCAAGAGGCACTTTCTATCTCTGGTTCTATGGGCCCGATCACGAAAAGGTATGGCTCATTCGACTCGACATCCACAGCCTCAAAGATTTCAGTTATGTTCGTATAGAACAGATTGTGGCGATGGAAGGTGGAGCTAACGGATTTTGCAGCTAACTCTGGTTCTATGGGGCCCATCACGACACGGTTTGATTCATTCAACTCGACCTTAACAGGACTTATCGATTTTAGTTCCAAGTTTCATCACCAGGGGGCGCTTTTCTATCTCGGGTTCTATGGGTCGGATTACGATGGGGTTTGGCTCATTCGACTGGACTTCGATAGCTTTACAGACTTCGATTATGTTCGTATAGGACAGATTGTGCACACTGGCGATGGAAGGTGGGACTAATGGATTTTGCAGCGTGTGCACAGCACCCCTGCTATAATGTACCGCAGCCACCGAGTGTACGTGCCTGAGGTTCGTATAGGACAGGTTGCGCCCCCTGGCGGTGGAACTAATGGATTTTGCAGTGCGTGCACAGTATCGAAGAAGTCTGTCCTTAATTAAGAAAATTATTAATTTAAAAAAATCTCGAAAGTTAGTGAAAAGGGAACATTTTTTCGGAAACAAAGAAAGAATTTCAGTTTTGACTGCAAAGGGACCCTGCTGCGAGGCTCGCAACCGACCAATCAGCTTTCTTCTTCTTCTTCGACCTGCACCCTGATATTTTTCGTTCCGTCTTTGATAAAAATGGCGTACTGTGTGTTTACCGGTCTTTTTCTAAAAAATCGTTCCATCGGCACAAAAATTTGCAAACGGACGTAAAAAAAATCGCGAATTCAGGAAGGTAAAATTCTCAAAATTCGACCAATTAGAAGAGAAGTTATCAATTAATAAACTTTTAATTTTAAGTGAAAAAAAAGATTAGTTTTAATTTCAATACTCTAATGGAGACAAAACGTCTGCTGAAGAAATAATGAAACAAAACACCTTTCTTTATAGTGGAAGGATTCCAGGTCTATCAATTTTTTTTTTTTTTAAATATTGCATTTATCAATTTCAAAATTATACATACATCCATATATTTTTACGAAGATTCTAAATATGTAATTTTCGTATTTCTCCGTTAATTAACAGAAATTGCAATATATTTTCTATTTAATTCGATGTTTTAAAAATAATTTATTCAAAAATGTTTTTAAGGCATCATTTCTCGGCCAGACACGGCAGACATCGTGTCGGCTATTTCTGGAGATAAAAGAATTCCTTTTGAAAGGGACTGCGATTTTTATAGGCTATATAAAAAAATTTTAAACAGTGGATTTTTGGATCTGAAAAGTATGCATCCTTTCCTTACTTGGAGTGAGCTAAGATTTCATAGATTCAAAAAATTTTCGAATTAAAAAAAAAAATTATTTTAGCAAAATGGAGAGTTTTGTATAGAAATAAAAGAGAAAAAGCTAAGGTTTTCGCTATTTCTTTTCAAATGATCTCTGGTCGTATCGGTCCCATCGCGACGCGGTTTGGCTCATTCGACTCGACATCGATAGAACTTACCGATTTTAGTTCAGAGTTTCACCACCAATAGCGCTCTCCTATGTCTGGTTCTACAGGCTCGATCACGAAGGGTTATGGCTCATTCGACTCGACATCGACAGCCTCAAAGTTTTTTCAGTTATGTTCCTACAGTACAGATTGCGCCCCCTGGCGGTGGAAGGTGCAGCTAACTTGGGTTCTATGGGTCCCATCACAACGCGGTTTGACTCATTCGTCTCGACATCGACAGAACTTAGCGATTTTAGTTCCGAGTTTCACCACCAGGGGACGATTTCTTATCTTCGGGTTCTATGGGTCCCATCACAATGCGGTTTGACTCATTCGTCTCGACATCGCCAGAACTTAACGGTTTTAGTTCCGAGTTTTACCACCAGGGGACGCTTTCTTATGTTAGGTGCTATGGGCCCAATCACGACGAGGTTTATTAAATTTTACTGAAATCGGGATTCTAGAAGATTGTGTTAAACTTTTGTACTTGGGTGCGATAATGTCTGTGGAAATTACGTCACTTCGTGCGATTTCAATTTAAATAAAATACTTATTTTATCTGAATAAAAATTGACGCATGATTTAAAATATGACGAAATTTTCACCAGGGATAGTTTTTCGTACGGACTAATACTTGTCTATATATATATATAAATCTTTCATTTTATGAATCGTGCACAACTATGCATTTCAATTTATTTCAAACATGAAAGCATTTAAAAATTCAACTTTTATGTCAGTATTTAAAAAATAATAATTCTAAGCCTAAATAAATATAGTCTTTATTTAAAAAAAAAAAAAAAAGTTAAGAGAATTGAAAATTTATGTTTAAAAATGTATGACGTCATTTTTGACAAAACTTTCTTCTGTATGTAACTGTTGCTGTTAGTATTCCTGGTTGACCGAGCTTCACCGCCTCCGAGAGGGCGCTGTTTGCTCTTCGGTTTCGAAAGTGAAAGTATCTTCGTACCAAAAAAAAAAAAAAAAAATCCGCAAAGACAATCGAAATTTTTTAAAACTGCGGTTGTAGAGATTGATCTCGGCTATCAAATGCAAAATAAAAAAGAAAAAAATCGTTTAGAAATATTGAAATGCAAACGAGATATTAGAAAATAACTGCCCCATAAGTACAGGTGGAAACCGGCTACAAAATAGTACTAAAAAATTGTATCCAGTAAATGTACAATGTTGCTGAAAATATTAGGATGGGTTCGCAGCGCCATCTGCTAGCTCTTGACATTGTATTAGAATGTTTCGGCTGGTGGTAAGTATTTTAAATACTTAAATTATATCATTTTCTCCTCTGACTTAGTGATTTTTATAAGTTTTTTTTTTTTTTTTTAATTATGAAAGCATGGCTAAAAAACGTGATACGCGTTTTTTTTGTCTCTGGTTGCAACATTATCGTAGGCTTCGTAGGAGCACCGTTGCACATTTATAGGCTACAACTTTTTAGCACTTTTTAAAGCATTACACCATTTGCCGGTTTCCACACTATGTATTCTAGGCGCTGTACCATAGGATTAACATAAGCGAGCGAGTGTTGTAGCGTGAGGGGAGAGGACCCTTGAATCTTGCCCAAATCCTGAAGCAAACCTCGGATCTGTAATTTGGTAGCGCAAGTGCGCTAACCTCTGAGCATGGAGATAGAAATAAGAAGGAGAACAGTGAAGATAGGCTTTCAAGATCACAACATGGACCGGGAATTAGTACCCAGTTTGTGGCGCTGGTGCTCCCAAAGGCCGGTCATGTGACCTGTCAAACATGACAAATTGTCGTCTGCTCTTCCTGCATTTTGGTTTCGAGCATGGTAAAGAGATAGAGGGCGCTACACTTCCTAAAGGCCCAAAAGACCAGAAACGCCGCCATACTAGGTACCGCTTTTAGTTCCATAAGTAGAAACATTATCTTTGTTCTCCTTTTCTCTAACTCCCTGCCTCTGAGCTACCGAGCATCCAATAAAGGAAAAAAGGTCCAGAACCAGTCTTATCCGGAAAGAATGAGGTCGAGGTCCGGCCCAGTTGTAATGAAAGATGGGCTCGGATTTCGCATCAGGCCCGGACCCATGCAGACCTCTCTCAGAAGGCATTAAATCTACACTAAACAGTACAACTTATGTTTTTGGGTGTTAGTCAGCATTTCTGAAATTTCGCCCGCGCGTGTAACGCTTGAGGGTTTTTTTTTTATAACTGACATTTATTATCATAAACAAAGATGTTTTTGAAAAAGTATTACCTGATGACGTTAAGATAAAAAAGCACGTTTACAGTCAGCTTTTTAACATTTGGAGTGTGCGTGATGATAGTTCACCCTCTTATCCGAGTGAATTATCAGCCGTCTTTCAGTGTGTTTCCTTATTCTATGATGTCATGTACGCGTTTCTTGGAAGACGAACAACCAAATCGAAATACTTTCTGCTTTTTTTCCATCATAAATATATAATTGAAAGAAAATATATTAACTTTGGCCTTGTTTAAGTCATCAAAATGTATGTTAAACGTGGACTCTGACTATTTAAGAGATAATCAATAAAATTGCAACAAAAATTGTAACACAGATTTTGAATGATATCGTTTGTTAGATTCTATGTTTACAAAAATATCAATTACTCGCAAAACTCGCGCGCGTAGTTGTTGAAATATGCCAAGTTTTTATTTGTGTGCATATTTTTATTAGAAGAAAGTATACTTCTACGGATAGTTAAAAATTATTAATTACGTCACGTTTTAAGTAAATTTCATTCTTATACTGTATTAGGCGATTATCACACTTAAATTAATGAGAAAATCTAAAATTAATTCTAAATAAATCATAATTTAGAATGTATTTTAAAGGTTTTCAGCTCATTTCATCTTTTATTTGAAATTTCGAATTTTTTAGAAACTATTCTTAGCGAGCATTTACATCTTAAAAGTAACCACCATGCAAAATTCCAAAGCTTCTGGTTTTCCCAGCTTCTATATCAACTGTATCACAGAAATAGCAATTTTAGAACAGTTTTTGCTCCTGCACAATTTTAAATTTCGAATTTTTTAAAAACTGTTCTGTGGGTGCGTTTACGTCTCTAAAGTAACAGCCATGTCAAATTTCAAATTCCTATCCCTAGCAATTTCAGATAAATCAGTATATTACTTTAGAATGTTTTTAGAAAGTTTTCCTCTCATTTCACACTTTTAAATTTCGATTTTTTTTTTTTTTTAGAAACCGTTTTTAGTGAGCACTTACATCTTAAAAATAATCACCATTCTAAATTTCAAGTTTCTAGCCCAGTCAGCATCACAAAAGTCGCAATTTTAGAACGCTTTTTGCTTCTGCACCCTTTTAAATTTCGAATTTTGTGAAACTGTTCTGTGCGAGCATTTACGTCTTAAAAATAACAGACATGTCAAATCTTAAGTTTCTATCCCTAACAATTCTAAACATATCGTAATTTGGAATATTTTCCGCTCATTTCACACCTTTAAATTTTGAATTTTTAACAAACAGTTTATACCGAGCATTCGCATCTTAAAAGTAACCACTATACTAAATTTCAAGTTTCTAACCTTAACAACTCCAACTAAATCGTAATTTATAACGTTTTCTACTCTTTTCACCCTTCTAAATTTTGAATGTTTTAGAAACCGTTCTTAGCGAGTATTTACACGTTAAAAGTAACCACCATGACAAATTCTAAGCTTCTATAGCAACTGCATCACATAAATTGCAATTTTAAAAGTTTTTTTTGCTTCTGTACCCTTTTTAAATATTGAGTTAAAAAAAAAAAAAAAAAAAAAAACTTCTGGGCGAACATTTACATCTCTAAAGTAACAGCCATGCCAAATTTCAAATTTCTAGCTCTAACAGTTCGAAACAAATCGTAATTTAGAATGTTTTTCGCTCATTTCACTCTTTTTAATTTAGAATTTTTTAGAAACTGCTCTTAACGAGCATTTACATCTTAAAAGTAACCCCCATGCCAAATTCCAAGCTTCTATACCAACACAACAGTATCAATAAATCGCAATTTTAAAACGTTTTTTGCTCTTGCAACCTTTTAAATTTCGGATGTTTAAAAATACTGTTCTGGGAGAGCATTAACGTCTCTAAAGTGACAACCAGGTCAATTTTCAAGTTTATAGCCCTAAAAATTCCAAACAAATCGTAATTTAGAACGTTTTCCGCCCATTTCACCCCTTTAAATTAATTTTTTTTTTTTTTTTTTAAACCGCTCATAGCAAGTATTTACATCTTAAAAGTAACCGCCGCACCAAATTTCAAATTTCTAGCCCCAACAATATAACAGAAATCGCAATTTTAGAACGTTTTTCGCTCATGCAGCCTCTTGAGGGTTGTTGTACCGACATAATTAGAATCTATGTTGGAGCAGAGATGGTCACTAGCATTTTGACACCATTATTTTTAAAAAGATTAGCCCTAACAATTCCAAACAAATCGTATAATTTAGAACGTTTTCCGCTCATTTCATCCCCTTTAAAATTCGAATTTTTTAGAAACCGTTCATAGCAAGTATTTACATCTTCAAAGTAACTGCCACACCAAATTTCAAATTTCTAGCTCCAACAATATGATAGAAATCGCAATTTTAGAACGTTTTTTGCCCATGCACCCTCTTGAGGGTTGTTGTACCGACATAAAATATTAGAACCTAGTTGGAGCAGAGATGGTCACTAACATTTTGACACCATTATTTTAAAAAGGATTACCCCTATAAACGAACACAAAAACGTTACTTCTATATAATATTAGTACAGATAAAAAAAAGTAATTAGTACAAGATTAACTTTTTGAAAAACTAAATATTAAACAGTGCATTATGCACATGAGATTATGAAATCTCTGCGAACATCACAAGCTCCCCCCAATTAGGGTGAGTGCACCAGTAATTGACCACTGAGACACAAAACTGTACAAAACAAAAAAAAGTCCTTCCGGCCTGTACCGGGAGGAAAAGGTAGCTTTCCTATATCTTCGTTTAAAAATTTTAGCTAATGTTACACGAAAACGGCAAGTTAAAATGCAAAGAAAACGTTTACAAAAGATTCGTTCATACTGAATTTGAATAAGAAATTCGCCAAATTATTGAGCAATAGCCAAATTGGCTTCATTTATGAAGACTTATTTTGGTCGCCAAATTTGGCGATATTTCGCATAATGTCGCCAAGTTTGGCGAGAATTTGGCGCTAACGGATATGAATATATATTTTTATGCGTATGATTGGAAAAATTATTACAACAATGAAAATTTTTGTAATGTGCTATCTTGTTTCAAAATGTCAGCCACCCTAGAACTTCAAACTGCTCTATCTCAGCCATTTTTTAAGATAGAGGTAAACCAAAAAATGCTCTGGAATCCTCGTATCAAGGACTAACACTTAATTAAAAAATAAATTTGAATTTTTAACTTTTTTGTATATTTATTTTACTTTTAAATTTTTAAATGGCCGCCATCTTGAAACAAAATGGCGGACCAAGCTGGCCAACGAACTCGGTTGAGACATTTGTGAGCTTAATACACACAATTAGTTTCATCAAAATTGATTTATAAATACGAGCGTTATCGTATGACATAGGTCAGATATATATATATATATATATATGAAACTTGGACACTAACAAAACGGATGGTACAAAGATTACAAACAACACAGCGAAGTATGGAAAGATGTATGCTAGGCATAACCAGAAGAGACCGAAAGAGAATAACGTGGATAAGAAGTCAGACGAAAGTTTTTGACATTATCGAGAGAATTAAATGGCTAAAATGGAAATGGGCTGGGCACATTGCAAGAAGACAAGACAATAGATGGAGCACAAACACCCTACAGTGGTATCCCAGAGATGTAAAACGACCAAGAAGACGACCTCAAGTAAGATGGAGTGACGAAATCAGAAAAGTGGCCGGTGTTAATTGGATGACTAAAGCACTAGACAGGCAACAATGGAAAAATCTGGGGGAGACCTACATCCAGCAGTGGATTGAAAACGGTTGATGATGATGATGATATATATATAAATCAACATTTGAACGGAGGGTGGTTTTGGGGTCTGGGGGTCATGATCGGTGAAAATATATCGAAATTTTCCGGAACTGCTTTCCTCCGAACGGCTGCAATAGGTAGCTTTATACTTTTTTGTATTGAAAGCTACCTAATAATACTCGGATAATATTAATTTTGGTTGATAGGAAATGTATATACAGTAAAATCTTGTTATAATGAATTTCTGGAGACCACTGATTTAATTCGTTAATGTGAAATTCCAATATGGCGTTTTTTAAAGAGAGAAAATTTGCATGCACACTGAATAAAAATATAATATTATTACTACACTTATATTGAATTTCGGTTAATTTGCAAACATGTCAGTAAAAAATAAATATATATTACATTACTGTTGTGCACTTAGAAATAAGATCATTATTAAGTTTCAATATTTGAATCGTAAATGTTATAAAGGAATTATAATTTATCTTGCATATCTGAAAAACCTCATTTCTTTACCGCCCCCCCTCCCCCCCCCCCCCCCCCCCAAAAAAAAAAAAAATCTGATTTTTTTTTTGTGTTAACGTTGACAATGCATTTTACATTCAAATTGTGTTTTCAGAACATTATTTTGCTGGGATAGTTACTTTTTAAGAGTTTGAAATGTTCTATAGACACCCCCCCCCCTTTTAATCGTACAACACAATCTTCGGTTCTAAGGTGGACAATCATTATCAGCTTCATTTTCACTGTTGTCTGCCTCCCTTTGATTCAGTTTCCGACAAAAGTTTTCTTCCAAATTCTAGTTTTTCAATAGAGATATTTTTTTTTTCTTACCGACTCAACTTTCGTAAAACTGAAATGACTGTTCTTTTTAAGCCTTTAATAAATTCGCTATTTGAAAAATTCGTTAATATGAAATTTTTTATAATGGGAAAGCATAGGACGTTTTTTAACAATCCAAAAAATAGTCGTAAAACTGAAAAATTCGTTAAAATGACTGTATAACGAGATTCTGCTGCAACATGCGATGAAATGCGTTGTTGCAAGTTACAGTTATAGCTAAAGCCGTGATTGAATATTAAAATGGATTATTTAGAAAATCTCAATTGAATTCCCCTGACCCGTTAATTGAGCATGTGGTTCATTTACGTCTGTTTTATGTAAATAAATTTATTTTTTCTTTTAAGTAACGATTTATATAGTTATTAGAGACTGGTCAATTATTGGATCACTAAAATGTCAACCACACTAATAATTGACCAGAATGGAAAATATTAAACTTTTGTTTAATTTTCAAACTCACCTTTGAGAACCAAAATCAGTCCAAAAATTGTTACTTACAATTGCAATATTCAGTAACTTTTAGTCATGAAAAGGGGATTTCTTCAGTAGTTAATAAACAGTGTGGTTATTTACTAAATTTTCTTGGTCAATTACTACTACATTTTCCAGTAATTTAATTTTTCACACAAGCCTTAAGTATTTGTAACTCCAAATATACAGGGTACTTAATTCTGTTTTTCCTTAAATAACTGGTGGACTGCGTTAGCTATAGCCTTGAACACTAACGTGGTGTCTAGATATGGTAAAATTGATATGCGCTTTACGGTGAGGTACTTCTCAGCGCTCTCTAGCGGTAAACTGCGGAGTTATAGTTCGTTTCTCGAAAACGCCAGGGAATACGGAAAAAAAGTCAATTACAAAGTTATAAAGCGTCTTTGATTTAGTAATGAAATGATGTCTTACATGTAAAAATAACGTTATTAGAAGCATTGAAATGCAATTTCTTTTAACACTACAGATTGAGCAACGAAGCTAAATGCACCCTGTGACAACTGGTTTCTCCTTTCTGGCGAATTTTATGACGATATTTTGAAAATCACCTACAAAGAAAAAGGGCGTTGTACGCGCATTATTCTACGCATTTGAATTTGAATTTTAGCTTTGAGGTATTTTGCTACAGCTACATGCCGGCAGGACCTCAATTGATCAGTTTATTTTTCTCACACAGAAGCATGTATAATACATGCAGGACATGGCAATTTTTCTTCCATTTCCTACATCTTCAACTTTCTGGGCTTTATTCCTTTCCTCTGCTCATGATTTTCAGAAACACGAGGGAAAAACCCCCTTCACCCAACATGGCGGTCAACGTCGCCCTCCACAATTAATGCCTTGACCCTTTTCCTTAAAAAAAAAAAAAAAAAAAAGACCTATTATACGCAGTTATGTGCACAAAATATATTTTCATACTAAATCGATTTTTGCTGTACAACTTAGTAATTTACTATTTTCCCACGTCTCCTATATTTTTTGAAAATGTTTAAGGTGGGGAATCCAGACCCCCTGCCACACTTTTTTGTGCGCCACTAATCATAAGGGAAAAAATAGAATTGTTTACCTGGAAAAAATGCTTTCAGCGATATGCCACAAGACCTCCTCTTCCTATTTGAAATTTCAAAGTTTAACTCTCCAATTGTCCCTAGTCTCAAAGTCTTTTAACCAGATGAGGTCCCATTTGAATTGACTGAACAGATATTTCACCGTTTTCAAAAATTCCAACGCATTTTTGAAGTAGAGTGTGTCTTCCTCCTTACCCTGTATAAAAATGCAGATGTGCTTTGCTATGCGGAGAGGTTTGCTTTTCTTTGTTCTCTAAATTTAAAACTATATGGTCGAAAGTAGAAAAAAAATAGAAAAGAAAATCGATACTTCTCCAGGCTGCAAATTTACATGGTTTTGATAAATTGAAACCTTTGCTAATTAAAAAATCCAATATGATGACTTCAAAGCCTAATTTTACTTGTAGATCGTGTAAACTACAAAAATTTATGGGAAAAAAAAGCCATAATTGAGAAAGTAGAACCTCACTAAATCTAAGAAATTACTTACGTAAGATATTTCACTAATATTTACGTTTACATGAACATTGCATCTGAATCAGAATTAGGTCACCAAACTTCTTCCTTGTTGAGTTTTGAGTAACAACAGACAATTTCATCACGGACGTCATTTGACCCGAATCTTTGATATATATACAAACACTAAACGATTTGGTTCAAAACATTTTGCTGTTAGAATACTACTCGATTTAGGATGAAGCAGTTCGTGGTAATTTTCAGTGTAATTGTTTTAATTGCTGTCTTCAGCGATGCCCGTCCAAATTCAGACCGTGATGACCATGGTCATGAACAAACGACAGCGACATGGTCGCAATCATCGGCACTGCCGCCCACCGAATATGTGTGTGTGGAATGGGAAAGTTACAATGGTAGAGCCTATTGCGTCTCCTACTGTAGAACCTAACCTCCCGGCTGTAGACGGAAATGATGTTGCTGATAATGCTGCTGATTCCAGCAGCAGCGAAAAGAATGAAGAGCAAGGGCATCAGCATGGACCCGAACATGGTCAACATAGTAACCACGATCATGGGCATGGACATGTTGGACGCAGGCAGGGTTGACATAGAAGACACCGCCATAGATGTCCCCAGTCTTGCGAATGTTCTGAACCCACAACCACAGAATCCAAATCCAGAGAACTGCATACGAAGTCGAACAGTGAAGTTTCACAAAAGAATTGACATTTACCGTATATTTCGGATGCACCCCAGTTTTTAAAAATATTATCTTACATGTCTTGAAACACTACAAAGTGTAAATATTTGCCTGAATTTTCAAAAATTACCTAATCTGTCCACTTAATAACTATCTGATCACGAGAAAAGGGAAAGAAATTACATACGTAAGATATAGCGCTAATATTTACGTTACATGAACATTGCATCTGAATTAGAATAACGTCACCAAACTTGCTAATTCGTTGACTTTTAACTAACGACAGACAATTTCATGTCAGACGTCCTTTGACCCAAATCTTTGGAGTATATATAAACACTCGATGATTTGATTCAAAACATTTTGCTGTTAGAACACTACTCGATTTAGGATGAAGCATTTCCTGGTAATTTTGAGTGTATTTGTTTTGATGGCTATCTTCAGCGATGCCCGTCCAACCCGCCGTTATGAGTGTTATGATTACTACAATGAAGTAGGTAAGCGAAGTAACTACCCTCCCAACTGTAGACGCAAATGATGTTGCTGACAATGCTGCTGATTCCAGCAGCAGCAAAAGAGAGTTAAAAGCAAGGGCATCAGCATTAGCCTCAACATATGATAACCACGGTCATGGGCATGATCATGGTGGACATGGGCCTGGTGGACACATGCATAGTGGACATGGAAAAGGCCGTAATAGATGTCCTCTGTCTAGCGATTGTTCTGAACACCGCAACCACAGAATCCACATCCAGAGAACTTCCTGAAGCCGAACAGTGAAGTTTCTCAAAAGAATTGCCATTTACCGTATTTTTCAGATGTATAAGATGCACCTCAAAATCAACACATTTTTTTTTTTTTTTAATAGGTAAAAACATGAAAGTAAAATAATTGGTAAACTAAATTTATTAATGTAACTATTTTTTTTAAATTATTGATATTATTGTTAATAATATTATTGCATTGATGTTATTATATGTTAGTAATAATTAGCATTTAATTTTTTGAAATAATTTTTAAAGCATTTCCTTACATTTGGAAAAGTCTGTTTCTTTATTGTCCAAGACATTTTTAAGACGCATTTTAAGATTTCAAAAATGCGTTTTATGAACAGGAAAATACCGTACAGATAGTACATTTTATTTCGAATATTGCGAAATGTCATTGAGTTTTATAAAATTTTATTCGGATTCCTGGTGCAGTAAGAAAGAACAGTTATATAATTGGGATTTCTTTTTATAATCAATAATTGCTCAAGATTGTTATTTTTACCTTGATCGTGTGAGTCGAGAACTCAGAGAAAGAATCTTATTATAAGGTGTTATTTTATTAATTATTTTATTTATTATTATTTTTTATTTATTAATTATTTATTTATTTTTATTTTATTAATCTTATTATAATCTTTTTATTGGTGCCTTTAGAGCATGAATTTACTTCTTTGCTACTGATAAAAATTGACAATATTTTAATCGTTATTTTTTTTTCTTCTGTAAATTCAAAAATAAAATATCTAAGCTTTTTAAGATGTCTATCATTTAGCGTAGTCAGAATGAGAAAATTTATTTCCACGCATTGAAGATATCAGAAGAATTCAGGTAAGGAAATAAGCTTTTTCATATGCTTTTTTTTAACTGAGCATGGCTCATGTATGCAAAGATGGAATTTTGTAATAAATTTTTTACTGATTTCCTGATATTCTAGAATTACAAAAATCATGTACAAATGTGTGTTCCCGATGGCAATAAAGTATTTTCCAGATTTTCAAAACTTATTATCAATTAATAGATTAATTTTAATTAAAATTCTATTATAGGTTGATAAAACAATTTAGAAATCCTGAATAGAGAGTTTAAATGATTTCCAGGCATGATTAAAAAAAAAAAAAATCTATTACCACGTGACTCAGCAAGAAATATTTGTTTGTTACAATAATCTAAAATAACATTTGAAGTAATGTAAAAATACTTTTGTTCCTTCCTGTTGATATCTTTTAAAAAAGCAAAAAGGATATATCCCTACATTACAGATATTATTATGACAGAGTATAATAGCGGGCTTCGCCCGCTACGGACCGGTTCAGATTTTCGAAAAAAAACGAGAAAAATAGACCGATAAATTTTTACTTTATAAAAAAGACTTTTTTTTTTTTTAATGAAATTTATTTGGATTTATTAAAGAAAGGATAAAGTGTTTTGAAAGGAACATTAAACGAAACCCTTTGTGCGATCTTCGATCACACTTACCCACATGTTAGGGTTTCGTTCATCTCACGAAAGCCTATTACTCCCACTTCGTTGTCTGTCTGTCACAGAGCCGCACGGTGGGAGATTTATCGATTCTAGCTGGCCAAAATTATTTTCCAATTTATTTCTTTTGAACTCTATGTTTTATTTAAATAAATTATATATTAAACTCACTTAAACAAAATTTATTACATTTTAAATCAAAGTTTCTTCGGAGATGGTTATTTTGAATTGGAAATTGATTAATTTGAGACATTAAAACTGAAATATGTATTTGATATATTTTATGTATCATTCAATTAGGTAAAACACGTTTAAAGCGTTAAGGCAGTTAATAAACGAGTTAATCCAATTACTTAATAGGTACGTATTGATAATTTTAATGATACTTTGTTAAAAGAATGGGACTTAAAGTAATAAAATTATTTTTCTATTATAATACTACAAATCATAAAAAAAATATTTTTTTCCAATAATCTATTAGAAATTCAGATACAAGACAAACATTCGACAGCTTAAATGAAAATTGCTTAGAAATTAAATTCAACACTTCATCATCTGAAAGTTCTTCATTCTGGCCCTCAGAATATAGAGCCTTTTCTTCAATCTTGAAAAATTAACAACGCAACGACTGTTTTTAGAAAAAAAAGAGTTGTTTTAATTTTTATTTTGCAATTTTATTAGTTAGGAAAGTATTTGAAGTCAACAATATTATATAAAAGAATTTTCTGGTTAGATGATTTTCTCAAGAACTTTCTTGCATAATTAAGTCTACAGGCACAGAAATGTTTATTCGTTACCTCAGCAGTTTCTTATGATTAATGTCCAAAAGGGACAGAAAGGTATTATATATATATATATATATATATATATATATATATATATATATATGTGTGTGTGTGTGTGTGTATGTAATTGTATACTTCTACCTATCTCTACATAGCAGAGCTTTATGTAAATAGTGGGAGTCATAAGACACAATGGAGAAAGTTCTACATTATTTTTTCCATTCCATACCCAAAATGAATTTCAAGAATTTTCTGGGTCAATTTCGATACCACTCGAAATTTGCCGGTATGTATTATATTTTATATGAATCTGCCATGATATCGACATACATTTTACAAATTTCTGCCAAATTGGGCCATACATTTAAACTTTTGCGCTTGCAAAACTTAATGTGTTCTTCATTGTAATTTTCCTGTATAAACAAAACATTTTCAACCGAATTCACCTTTTCGGAGCCTGTTGCTGCTGTATAATGGTTCAAAAGTTTATTTGTGTGATTGACTTAAATCCTGGTGACTTTGAAAACAGAAAAATTGTACTTGAACTAAAATTTCAAAAAAATATTAATTTAGACTTAATAAGGTAAAAACAATTCTAAAACCTAGGGATGCAGACAAACTAAAATTTATCGAAAAGGTAATAATCTAAATTATTTAATGGTATCCAAAAGTTTTCTTTATCTTGCTTTTTTATATAACTTTTTCTATTTTATAAATGACAAATTAAAAAAAAAGTAAAGAGTTTTTTGCGACATTAAATATGAATTAACAATTGATCTGTTGAAAATTTATGCGCATAAATCCGATAAAACAAAGTCCATATTTAGTTCGGAAGCATCCATAATATAGCACTATCTTTTATTCTTCTTGAAATAACAGATTAAACAACTGAATCTTTTATCTCTATATATTAAAATAATACGATTTTTTCAAATTTTATGATTTTGAGCTTCATAGTAGATATTCAGCTATAAGTACATAAAATTTCATGCTTGTAAGTTATATAGTTTCTGAGAACCGGCTCACGGTGGGAGATTTGCTGATTCTAGCTGGCCAAAAGTCAATTTAAAAAAAAAAAAATTCCTATAGCATAATTTATTTTTTACCTGATATTGCTTAATAGTTGGGGTGTTGTACCCTGCGAATGGTTTTGATATAAATATAATTGTATGGTCCAGAGACTAATGCAAAGATGGCGTTTCTTATTTTATGAATGAATCACGTTTTTTGAGTATAGTGACCGTTATAGGACCGGTTCAGATTTTCGAAAAAAAAAAACGAGAAAAATAGACCGGTAAATTTCTACTTTATAAAAAACATGACTTTTTTTTTTTTTTTTTGAAAATGAAATTTATTTGGATGTATTAAAAAAAGGATAAAGTGTTTTGAAAGGAATATTAAACGAAATCCTTTGTGCGATCTTCGATCACACTTACCCACTTGTTAGGGTTTCGTCCATCTCACGAAACTCTTATTACTCCCGCTTCGTTGTCTGTCTGTCACAGAGCCGGTTCTCAGAAACTATATAACTTACAAGCATGAAATTTTATGTATTTAGCTGAATATCTACTATGAAGCTCAAAATCTTAAAATTTGAAAAAATCGTATTATTTTAATATAGAGAGACAAAAATCCAAAAATCTAACAGCCTTTTCCTATTAAATTTAAACATTTTTCATTATAACTGTTACCAACAATTAAAATTCTTTCTACAGTAATTAATTTTCTATTGAAAGATTTTCACGTGAAAAATGAAAATGAAATTCAAAGGTTCACCAATTGAAAAAAAGATTCATATGACGTCATTTTGGTAATAAAACGGAAATTTTCAAACATTTCTCAATAATACAAGGAGTATGAGTATGTGTATATACAGAAAACAGCTTAATATGACGTCATTAGAGAATTAAAAAAAAATTAATCTGACGTCCTATTGGAAGTTTAACGGATTTTTCAAATGTTTGAGAATAATACAAAGAGAGTATCAATATGAGTAATAGAGAATAGAAAACATATGAGTTTGAGGAACGTATTGAATCATGATAAAAACCCGATTATGGAAATATTGGAATATTTTAACATTTTGAAGGTCTCTATACAACATGTTTAGTTATGAAATTGATTTTTTTTTTTTTTTTTATTGCATTTAGTCTACATGACAAATATTATTATGGCAGAGTATAATAGCGGACTTCACCCGCTATCGGGCCGGTTCAGATATTCGAAAAAACGAGAAACCAGTAAATTTTTACTTTATAAAAAACATAACTTTTTTTTTTTTTTTTTTGGGAAAATGAAATTTATTTGGATTTATTAAAGAAAGGATAAAGTGTTTTGAAAGGAATATTAAATGAAACCCTTTGTGCGATCTAAAATTACACTTACCCACTGCGATTTCTAACATTTTTACTTTCTTCTATCTGTAATAGAAGAAAGTATTGTAATCGAAAAATTTTTTAGACTTCCCGTTTTCGACGGATTTACACGTTTTAGGGGTCAGAGATTCCGAAAAACATGTTTTTACAAAATGTCCGCGTGTGTCCGTGTGTATATCCTCTTTGTATCATCGAAAAGTGTATGAAGTTATGCCTAAAATTGAACCAAATTTTATTTATAGGTTTTTGGCTATGGCCAGCAGGTCTCACTTGAATTTGGGGATATGCCGACGAAAGGAGGCGCTGTAATAGCGATTTTTGTTCCATTTTCATTATTGTGTCATCAAAAAGTGTATGAAGTTATGCAGACAATTGATCCAAATATTTTGTATAGGATTTTGACTATGGCCTGCAGGTGCGCTTGAATTTGGGGCTATTCCGCCGGAAGGGGGCGCTGTGATAGCCATGTTAAGATTTCAAATTCAAAAAGGTTTACAAAAAAATTAGAAATTTAAAACCTTTTTCCGGTAAACGTTCGGCCTTGATCCAAGGATATCGGAGCAATTTTTGTTTTTTCTCTATTTTAAAAAATGGCTGAGATATAGCATTTTGAAATTTTAGCGCGGCTGACATTTTGAAACAAGACAGCAGGATCCCCCCATAAAAAGGTTTAATACATGAGTTTTAGTTAATATCCTTCCTTGCAAATTTTCTTTCATTGTTGTAACCATCGTTCCAACTCTTATATGTTTTCACTTTCTTCTATCTATAATAGAAAAAAGTATTGTAATCGAAATTTTTTTCGACTTCCGGTTTTCGACGGATTTACACGTTTTAGGAGTCAGAGATTCCGAAAAACATGTTTTTACAAAATGTCTGTCTGTCCGTGTGTGTATCCTCTTCGTATCATCTAAAAGTGTATGAAGTTATGCCCTAAATTACACCAAATTTTATTTATAGGTTTTTGGCTATGGCAGAAGGTCCCACTTGAATTTGGAAACATGCCGACGAAGGGTGCTGTGATAGCGATTTTTGTTCCATTTTCATTATTGTATCATCGAAAAGTGTATGAAGTTATGCAGATAATTGATCCAAATTTTTTGTATAGGTTTTTGACTAGGGCCTGCAAGTCCCCCTAGTTGAATTCGGGGATATTCCGCCGGAAGGGGGCGCTGTGACAGCCATTTAAAGATTTCAAATTCAAAAAGGTTTACAAAAAAATTAGAAATTTAAAACCTTTTTCCCTTAAACATAAAAACGTTAACGTATTAACGTAAACGTTAAACGTTCCGAAATTCGTAGGATAAAAAATTTAATCAAAATCGTTAGAGCCGTTTTTTAGATAAAATTAACTTGACCCGGGTTGACCCAAAAATGACCCTGTAATCGAAAGTTCTCGAACATGTGACCCAGCCCAATAGTCTTCTCGTGCTCGAAAATGGTAAGATACAAAATTTAGTCACAATCGTTTGAACCGTTTTTTAGATAGAATTAGCTTGATCCTGACCCAAAATTACCCACTAATCAAATTTTCTCGAACACGTGACCTAGCCCAATGGTTTTCTGGTGCCCCAAAACGGTAGGATACAAAATTTCGTCAAAATCGTTTGAGCCGTTTTTAAGATAAAGTTGGCATATATATATATATATATATATATATACGTATATATATATATATATATACGTATATATATATATATATATATATACGTATATATATATATATATATATATATATATATATATATATATATATATATATATATATAACCACACACACACACGATTTACTCGTATTAGAATATACGAGCAGAGAAGATCGAGCTATGCTCGGTCAAAATTAAATTTGAGTTCAAATATCATGACCCATGACCAAAATGACCCACTAATTGAATTTTCTCGAACATGTGACTTAGCCCAAGAGTCTTCTCGTGCCCGAAAATCATAGGATGCAAAATTTAGTGTAAATAGTCTGAGCCGTTTTTAAGATAAAATAGCTTGATCCATAATGACCCATGACCAAAATGACCCACTAATCGAAATTTCTCGAACATGTGACCTAGCCTAATAGTCTTCTTGTTCCCTGAACCAGTAGGGTGCTAAATTTATTTCAAATCCTCTGAACCGTTTTTAAGATAAAATAGCTTGACCCATAATGACCCATGACCAAAATGACCCACTAATTGAATTTTCTCGAACATGTGACCTAGCCCAATAGTCTTCTCGTGCTCGAAAACCACTGGATGCAAAATTTAGTGTAAATTGAGCCGCTTTTTAGATCTTGACCCACAATGACCCAGAAATGACCCACTAATCGAATTTTCTCGAACATGTGACCTAGTCCAATGATTTTCGCGTGCCCGAAACTCGTAGGATACAAAACTTAATCAAAATCGTTAGAGCCGTTTTTTAGATAAAATTAATTTGACCCGCTTTGACCCAAAAATGACCCACTAATCGAAAGTTCTCGAACATGTGACCCAGCCCAATAGTCTTCTCGTGCCCAAAAATAGTCGGATACAAAATTTGCCAAAATCGTTTGAACCGTTTTTTAGATACAATTAGGCAGACCATGACCCAAAATGACCCACTAATCGAATTTTCTCAAACATGTGACCTAGCCCAGTGGTTTCCTGGTGCCCCAAAACGGTAGGATCCGAAATTTCGTCAAAATCGTTAGAGCCGTTTTTAAGATAAAATTTGCATATATATATATATATATATATATATATATATATATATATATATATATATACACTGCTCAAAACAATTAAAGGATATTTGAAGTTTTATATAAAATAAAGATATAAACGAAATTTTTTTTGCCGAAAATAGAAGAAGAGAATCACAAATGCAAATTTTTCTGGTTTTCAAACTGTGAAGTATGCAAATTTTGAGTTCGACGTCAAAAACGTCGCTTCAGCGGCAGCGAATGAAATTTGACTTTCAACTGGATAAAAGAGAATGAAGACAAGGATGATCGGCATTCAGTGATTGCTTTGTTTCGATGAGTACGATGTCTCAGCGAAGTCATTTGACAGATTCAGAAGCTTGGAGAATTGTTGGTAGGTTAGAAGGGGGCCAAACTCAAGCCGAAGTAGCGCAAGCCATTGGAGTGTCACAAAGTGTCATTTCCAGGATCTGGAACCGTTTTTTGGAGAGTGGATGTGCAGGCCGAAGACCAGGGCAAGGTCGTAGACGGGCAACAACGCCCAATGAAGATCGGTATTTAGCGTTAACAGCTCGGAGACACCGAAACATGAACGCTACTCTTCTCCAACAACACCTTCGCTCGGCTACAGGCACCACGATTTCAACTCAGACTGTCCGAAACCGGCTCCATGCTGTAGGTCTGTATGTTCGCCGACCGATGGTATGTGTTAGATTAACATCAAGGCATCGTCGCGACCGCAGGGAGTGGGCAACCGAGCATGTCAACTGGAGGAGAAATGAATGGAGCAATATTCTGTTTTCTGACGAGTCCCGTTTTTCTGTGCATCCGGATAATAGGCGTATTTTCATCTGGAGGGACCGTGGCAGTAGGAATAATCCTGCGTTCGTGCACGAGTGTCAGATTTGGCGGTGGAGGAGTGTTGGTGTATGGTGGCATCTCCATTGACGGGCGCACTGACCTCTACATCATTCGAGATGGAGCTCTGACTGGTCGCCGATATAGGGATGAGATCCTCAGACCTATTGTAGTCCCTTACGCTGCAGCAATCGGAGATAACTTCATTTTAATGGACGATAACTGCTGGCCACATCGTGCAAACCTGGTGGAGGATTTCCTTTTCGAGGAAGGAATCGTTCGAATGGAATGGCCAGCGTGTTCTCCAGACATGAATCCAATCGAGCAGGTTTGGGACGCTCTAGGAAGACGAGTTTCTGGCCGCCAACAACCCCCACAAACTCTCCAAGAACTGGAAAGAGCTCTTCTGGAAGAGTGGGGCAGAATACCCCAACTCGTCATTAATAGCCTGATTGAGTCCATGCCTCAAAGGTGTTCAACGTTGCTGGCCGCCCGTGGAAACAATACCCCCTACTGAAAATGATTTTCTTTGAAGAAAACACCTTTTCTTATTCTTTTTTTCTCATATGCACAAATTGTGTTTTTTTTCCTTTTGTACACAAATGCGCAATAAAATGCATTTTTTTCTGCCAAACATGTGTAATTTATTCTCATATAACCTACTATGTCTGTCGACCATGTATCAATCAGCTAAAAAGTTTCCCAGATACAAAATCCACCTAAAACTGCAATATCCTTTAATTGTTTTGGGCAGTGTATATAACCACACACAAGATTTGCTCGTATTAGAATATATGATATGATATTCATATTCGCCCAGTATCAAATTCTTGCCAAGCTTGACGATATTTCGCCAAATATCGCAAAATTTGGTGATGTTTTGCAAAATATTGCCAAATTTGGCGATAAAAATAGGTTGCCATAAATGAAGGCAACTTGGCTAGCTAATTTGGCGAAATTCTGATTCAAATTCAATATTGACGAGAACTGGAAAGGAATTTTCTGTAATCGGGTTCCACGCATTTTAGCTGAAATCTTAAAACCAAAGAATAGGGAGGCTATATTTTCCCACCGGTACAGGCCAGAAGGACTTTTCATAGTCGTGTTGTGCATTGGCTGCTCGTGGCTGCAACGAAAAGTGTTTCGCATCCACGTAATCCGACGATTCTCAAGCAGCTGACGTACAACAGAATGACAAAAAGTATTGATTTTATTGGCTATGTGATAGAAAATTTTGAAGTATTAACATGTATGAGATAGAAGAAAGTTTTGGGATTGATATATCCGACTAGTTATGTGATGAAATGCGTCAAAAAGCAGATAATATCACTTTCACTAAACAAAACCACGAAACACTATCCATTGAACACTTCAGATTGAGCAACGATGCTAAATGCACCCTGTGACAATTAGTTGTTCCTTTATGACGAATTTCATGACAATGTTTTAAAAATCACCCCCCAAAAAAAGCGTTACTATTCTCCGCAGTTATATGCACAAAATATCTTTTCATACTAAATCGATGTTTTCTGTGCAACTTAGAAATTCACTACTTTTCCTCATCTCGTATATTTTTTGAAAATGTTAAAAGTGAGGGATCTAGACCTCCCGACTACCCTCTTGTGTGCGCCATTAAACGTAAGGCAATTTTTTTTATTAAATTGTTTACCTTGAAAAGCTCTTTCCAGCTATATGTCACGACTCCCCCATATATTTTTCATATTTTGATTAAAGTTGAAGACCACGTTTTTTGCTTTATAAGACGATATCTCATCCAACGTCAATTTTTGAATTCGGCTTTTTTTCATATCTGATAGTTTGCATCTATCCTTTTTGTAACTTTAGCATTTTTGTAGCGATTTTATGCATTTTTATTGCCTATTCAAAAAAAAAATCTTCTAAAATTACAAAATTTCATTAAAAACGCTTAAAAATTCTTCTAAAGGTAAAGAATTTTGTTAAAAATGGTTAAAATAATAAATTACGAGCATCAAGAGGTAAATAAAAAATCATTTAAAAATATTGAAATGCAAACGAGATATTGTAAAATAACTGTCCCATAGGATTAACATTAGCAAGCGCCGAATTTCACGTGAGGGGACAGAACCATTAAGACGTAGTTCATAACTTAACCAACTGAATTTTCTCTGTAATCGAGCGGGTATGTTAATGTGGATCGAACTTAGATTTTTTGTTTGATATTGGAAATTGGAACCCGCTTTTCCTGGAATTCTTTCAAAATTTAAGTTGTTTGAGAATCTAATCGTTTAATTTCCGATGATTGATTGTATTATATTTAAATGAGAGTTGAAAAATGGCGTCTGACTAATATTTCGTTTCACTGACTAGAATTTTGCAAAAAAATTGAATTCTAGATATTTTTATCAGAGTTCTACAAAATATTATACATTTATATTAGATTTGTTACGTATTACTAAAAACTGATATAAGGATACGTTTATCAGATTTAAAAATATTATCTTGTATGCCATGACAGATGAAATTTCACCAACGCATAAATATTTGCTTGAATTTGCAAAACATATCTATGCTGTGCATTCAGTAATTATCTGATCATAAGAAAAGGGAAGGGAATTACACACTTAAGATATTGTGCTAATATTTACGTTTACATGAACTTTGCATCTCAATCAGAATAAGGTCACCAAACTTCCTCGCTCGTGTGAGTAAAGAGTTTTAACTAACGACAGACAATTTTATCATGGACGTCATCTTCGATATATATAAATACTTGAGGATTTGGTTCAAAACATTTTGCTGTTAGAACACTACTCGATTTAAGATGAAGCATTTCGTGGTAGTTATGAGTGCAATTGCTTTGGTGGCTGTCTTCAGCGATGCCCGTCCAGAGTCAGACCTTCATGATCACGGTCACGAACAAGGCGAAGGCCACCAACATGGCCGCAATCATCAACACTGCCGGCCACCGCTTGTGTGTGTTTGCAATGACACCGATGTCACAACGCTAGAGCCAACTGTTGCGCCTTCTACTGTAGAGCCTACCCTCCCTGATGTAGACGCAAACGTGGTTTCTGTTAGTGCTGCTGATTCCAGCAGCAGCGAAGAAAGTGACGAGCAAGGACATCAGCATGCACCTGGACATGGTCAACATGGTAACCACGGTCATGGGCATGGGCGTGGTGGACATAGACACGGGCATGGTGGACATGGACACGGGCATGGTGGACATGGACACGGGCATGGTGGACATGGAAGACACCGTCACAGATGTCCTCTGTCTTGCGTATGTTCTGAACCCCCAAGCACTACAACCATAGAATCCACATCCGCAGAACCCATATCCACAGACCTACCTGATGCCGAACAGTGAAGTTTCACAAAAGAATTGCCATTTGTTCCTTACATTTGGAAAAGTCTGTTTCTTTATTTTCTAAGACATACCTTATTTTTAAGGCGCATTTTTAGATTAAAAAAGTGCGTTTTATACACCAGAAAATACCGTACAGATAGTACATTTTCTTTCGCATATTGCGAAGTATCATTGAGCCTTAAAAAAATTTCTCCCCTGGTTAAGTAAGAAAGAACAGTTATAATTGGAATTTCTTTTTATAATGAATAATTTCTCAAGATTGTCATTTTTACCTTGATCGTGTGATTTGAGAACTTTTTACTGGTACCTTTAGAGCATCAATTTACTCCTTTGCTACTGATAAAAATTGACAATATTTTAATCGTTATTTTTTTTTCCTTATGTAAATTCAAAAATAAAATATCTAAGCTTTTTAAGATGTCTATCATTTAGCGTAGTCAGAGTGAGAAAATTTATTTTCAAGCATTGAAGAAATCGTAAGAATTACAGGTAAGCAAATAATATTTTTTACATCCTTTTGTTTGACTCAACTTGGTTCAAGATTGAATTTTATAATAGATTTTTTCCATTCCCTGATATACTAGAATTACAAATATTATGTACTAAGATTATGTACCAATGACATTTATATTTTCAGAACTTATTATTAATTAATAGATTAATTTTAATTCCGTTTCATTATAGATTGATAAAACAATTTAGAAATTCTGAACAGAGAGTTTAAATGATTTCCAGGCATGATTTTTTAATAAATATTTGTTTGTTTCAATAATGTAAAATAATACTTGCTAATTTTTAACATAAAAATGTTTCCCCCCCTTTTCACTTAAACTTATACATATATATTTTTTATAACAATCCATTAATTTTGAACTTTTAATATATAGTTTTTGTACCGAAATGCGACATCATGTTTAAAGAATCATGTATCTTTATTTATAAAACATCTATTTTAAAATTTGACAAATTTCTACTTTTAAATACACTATAAAAAACGTTTTTAAAAACTATTTCTATTTTTAAATATTATTACTAATTTCTTCACGCATGAAAGTTTTTCTCTGAAATCAGCATTTTAAAATCTTATTTTGGTTGTTTCTGAGATTGATGCGATAATACGGAAAAATTGTGATAAAGAAAAAAAAAAGGAAAGAAAAAAAAAGAAAGAAAAGAAAGAAAGAAAGAAAAAGAGAGTGTGTGTGTGTGGGGGGGGGGGGGGGGGAATAAGAAAAAGTAAAATCGCAGTAGTGCGCAAATCTTATGCCGCTTTTAAATTTTCCTTGTAATATGTATAACATATATAATTTGTTTAATATATAACAGTATCAAGGAAATAATATAAACTTAACAGCTGATTTTAGGATGAGTAATAAAATAATTAATAGTTAAAGTATTCCTTCAAATGCTAAATTAAAGAAAAAACTTAAATATGATAAGAAAAAAAAAAGTTAAAGATGGACGTATACACCGTTGGTTAATATACGGATTAAAAATATAAACAGTATATAATTGTACTTGTATTTTGCTAAAACTATATGTAAAATGGAAATGTTAAAACTTAGTTACAAGTTAAATTATTCCAACTGTTTTGGCTAAAATTTTATAGCCATCATCAACCATCTCCCCCCCCCCCCCCACCCCTTCTTCTTTTTTTTTTTTTTTTTTTTTTTTTTTGTCATTTTTGGTTTTCCCTTCACTTTCCCTACCATTTCTCATTTCTCTTTCAAGTTATTAAGCTCACCAGTTTAGTCCTTTGATGTCCCTGATGATGGTTATAAAATTTTAGCCGAAACTTTTAATTAAATTAAATGAATTATTTTACTTTAAAGTTTAATTTATGTATCTTCGTTTAATTTAATTTACTTAGTTATTATGTTTTATATTTTTGTTTAAAGCTTTTTGTAGTTTGTTGTTACATTTTATTTTTGCGCATATTGTATTAAGCTTTTAATCTGTTTTCTAATACAGTAATTTATTTAATTTTTAATCTGCTTTTAAATTGTTTTAAAAGTAATTCTGCTGTTTTGAATGTAAGACTAGCTCGTGTTTCAAAACATACAAGTTTTTATAGGCGGGGAGAGGGAGATAGTTAGTTCTGTCTGTCCGTCCACTGAAGAGAAACAGACAGTCTTTTGCCTGTGTAGTTTTGATATTTTATTGTTTTAAATGCTTATAGTTAATGGTTATGGAATTTTTTTTTATATACACCTTTTTTCATAATGTTTAAATATTTCATATTTTGATAAATTATATATATATATATATATTTATTTATTGTTTATTATTGTTAATTTTACGGTATTGCAAAATCAACAATTATTTTTTGCAGCGTATATATATATAAATCCAGTTATTTTTCATATTTTTTATTGATAGCATTTTATTCTGTGTGGTCATGCATTGTAAAAAAAAAAAAAAAAAAAAAAAAAAGAGCAATTACGTCTTAATCTAGGAGAATATAACATAACTGCAAATGAAAATATACAATAACCTCTTCCGAGTTACCCACGATTCCGAAGAGCATTCTTTATCGTTAGGCACTTCACAACTAATATATTTTTGAGATTTAAAGAGGCATTTATAAAGACAAAGTTTCTTTTGCTGATTGTCGAAAACGTTTCCGAGTAGTTTTTATATTGTATTAATTATTTTTCGCAATCTGTCATATAGGTTTTTCGGATGCTATCAGTTCTTAAGTAAACATTTTCATGTTAAACAAGTATGTTTTACAGATAAACATGCTAAATTGACAGCATTAACATTAATATTAAAATTAATATTTTGTTACTCTTGCATGTATAAATTCAGTTGCGCAGCTGAAAATGTTTAATTGAGAATTGATATCATCCTAAAAACCGATATTCCGGTTTAAGAAAACTGATTAATACACGCTAAAAATTACTCGGAAACGTTTCCGAAAATTAGTGGCAGTAAAAGAAACTTTTTTTTTTTTTGTAAATGCTTCTTTAAATCTGGAAAATTTATTAGTTTCTGAGGTTTCTAAAAAGATAAAGAACGCATTTCGGAATCGTGGGTGTAACTCGGAAGAGGTTATTGTATATTTTCGTATACGCGGTTATATATTATATTTTCGTAGGTTAAAAAACATTTGACATTTTCTTTTTTACAGTGTGTGCATTTAAATTGCGATCTTTGTTTCACCATGCGTAGTTCAGCTTTTCCAGTGAGATGAGATTTATCCTTTATGCATGAACAGAAAAACATATTTTTATAGTTCTGGGTGAGGTATCTATATATTTAAAACGCTAAGCGTTTTGTTTCAACAATCCGTGAGAACAAACTACTACCTCAAATTACATCATTCTTTTTTTAAATGAAAGCTATTTGGTCACAGATTTGTTATCGTACATTCGTTTGTTCGAAAATTTAATTAATTAGCCGTAATCTTAAATTAAAATTTTACTTCTGCTTATGACGTCATAAAGTCGGCAATCGGATTAACGCCCACTGTTGCGACGTACAGAGTTTATTTTCTGAACTCAATGATTGCGAGCATAAAAATTAAATATTAAGGCCGAATTTTTTAATTTGTAAGTTAAAATATAGTTAAAATGTTTAAGTATTTCGGTAAAAATATTTATCCGTGTGTTTTATAAGCAAATAAAAATTCATATTTACTGTGACGTCACAGAAATATTGTTCATTGGGTTCATTTTATCATTAAGCATTATAACTTTGTTGATGCCATTTTTTTTCATTACAATTAAATGCAAAATATATTTTTACCTGTATGCATGGTGCTTAAGCATAAATGTACGTGTGAAAAGTTTGTACCGGTAAAAATGACGTTATGCTTAGCTTGAAATGCATTTTAACATTGATAAAACTAAAAAGAAAAATTTATATGATTGTGTCAACATGGCGTAATATTAACTGATATTTCAATTTTTAATTTTAAAGATTAGAACTGGAGATTTTATTGCTTGCTTCATCTTGATTACATACCTTCATTACATGTTACCAATTACTTTTTTTTTAATTATAGGATTAAGTTATAGGAATTATAGGATTTAAATTATTAAGATTTCCTTTTTTAATAAAAAAATTCACAAAAGTAAAAAATTTCAGGAAAAAAAAAAAAACTTGAAATAATGATTGTATTTTTAGCTAGAATAAACAATGTAAGGCTGATATTTTATAGGAATTATTTTGGTAGGTTTGTTATAAGTTCATTTAACAGTTCCTTATTAGCGGCAAAGTCTTATTTCTTTCACTGTGAATTTTTCTTTCGATGTCAAAAAATGGTAGGCTACTTTTGGACGCCAACCAAAACACAGTGGCAATATTTAGAAATGTATAACGGTTGTGACAACAAACGGCACTATCGCTTTAGCTTTCATCGCACTTACATCACTTCTAAATACTAAAAATTTATTTTTTTTACTACATTTTACAATTTCAATTCTTACATCCTCAATTAAAAAAAAAAAAAAACCTTTGATTGAAATTTATTTGAAATCTGCCGCTTAATTTAACGACTTTTTAAATAATTTTCAAGCATGAAATATTTTTCAATTCTATCTCAACAATGACCATCCGTTTGTTTTAATAATGTAAAATAGCCCCTTGGAAAGTTGCAACAATTGAAAATAGGTATCCTAACCTTCGTGAAAAGGGGAAAAAAATAATAATAAAAACCTGATAAATCATAAGATCAGATTATCCATAAGACAGAGTATTTTGGCGCTAATATAAAATCTGTCAAAAGAAAAAAAAAACTATTTTTAGTTTATGATTAACATAAAATTGATATGTTGAATTCGTTGATGTATATGTTAAATCAGAATAAGCTAGGAACTGTTATTTATTATTTTTTTAAAGATCCATTGGATATTTAACTGTATAAGAGACCGACTGTGATGGAAAAGGAATAATCCTCCTGATTATGTAAAGGGATAGAAGAAACCATACAAATAAATTACAATTGAAAACATTAAAATTCTCCCTCATCTGCATATTAATTTATTATTTTTAACAAAATTTCTTCATTTGTACATAAAAATTGATTAGTTTAAAACAATGGATGCGTTTTAGAAGATATGGATTTGAAACGGACAATGATTAAAGAGGACATTTTAAAACTTTTAATTTAAACATTTTAAAACTTTTTTTAACGTCGAATTTCAACGGTGCCTTTGTGCAGATGCAATACATATGCGCATAGGAGCTCATTCGATTGCATTATCACAGGAGGGGGGGGGGTTGCTTATACTATATTCTTTTATTTACTGAATATGAGATGAAAGTAGGAAATTTGTATGATACTTTATGATAGGACTATTTGTATGATACTTTATAGCTCCATGACCTTTTTTTTTTTTTTTTTTTTTTTTTTTTTGTCGTGGGGAATATGGTGGTAATGTCAAACTGATTTGCATTACACATTTGTTTACGGAGTGTTCATTTTGAGTTTGCATCGGAAATAGCATTTCACTGGGAGGGGGGGGGGGATTTTTTAAAATAAAATATTTGAAAGACTGTTTCATACGAAGCCCTACTTAAATAATAAAGAAGCTTATTTTACTGATATTGTTATAGTATTTTTTTCCGTCACGTTTTGACGGGTTCCATCCATAGTATACTTTAAATAATTATGTAAATGTAACCCCACTAAAAAGTATCTGAAGATTATCTGAAGAAATCGACACTTTCATCAGAAATTCTACAGAAAGCTGAACACATTTTTGCACATTTAGCTTTGCCTTCAATATATCTGCAGAATGTTTGAAGATATTTCTCAGACATTTTGCAGATTTCATTTACATTTAATATATTCGCAAAAAGTTTTGAAGACATTTCACAGACATTTTTCAAATTTGATTTACCTTTAAAATGTCTGCAAAATGTTTTAAATATTTCATAGACATTTTGGAGATTTGATTTACCTTTAAAATATTCGCAGAATTTTTTAAAGACATTTCACACAGATATTTTGCAGATTTGATTTACCTTTAAAATGTCTGCAGAATGTTTGAAGATATTTTGAATATTATAAGGTAAGAAAAAATGTCTTCTGATAGTCTACAGAAATGAGAAAATCTTTTAAATGCTAAGTTAAATCTGCAAAATATCTCCGGAATTATTTCCTGACATTTGTGAGTAGCATAAGATAAACATAATTTATCTTCTAAAATTTCTACAGAATATTCAGAAGTTATAAAATAAATTTGGTACTCTTAATTGTCTTCAGAAATCTTGCAGTTAGAAGATTTTTAATATCAGCAGAATGTAAAACTTTGAAAAAAAAAAAAAAAATCTATTTTTCTAACAGAAGTGTTGTTGCATATTTTGGTTGAAGAGATAGCTGCTTTTGTACATAATAAATCCAGATTTTCTGCTAATTTTTTATTCATTCTTTGCAAAGTAATATTTTTTATTGTTATAAGATGATTTCCGTGCAAACATTAATATACTGCTAAAAACGAATTAAAAACGTACAGTTATAATAATAAGAAATTAAAGGAACAGAAAGTCATTGATTAATTTTATTAACTTTAAAGGGGGGGGGGGGTCGCATTTTTGGAAAAGAATTTAAATAAGAAGTCATTTTTATTTAAGCTGTTTTCCAATCCAAACAAGCTAATTTCTCTGGCACATGCACTTCTGAACTCTTTTTTGTTCGCAAACACATGAGATTGTCAGGTGCCCTCATTTAGAAACGGGTATAATCGAACAGTTTTTCTCATTTTTCGACAACGGCATAGGATCTGTCAGAAAATGGTGTCAAAGTAGGTGTTTTAAACCAACTTTCCGAACGCGACCACGCAGCACAGAAAACAAAACTGCCGTCATGAGACAACAATAACTTATAGCAAAATATGTCATTCATTTATCGAAAAATGAAAAAAAAATCGATTACAAGTCACTTCAACAACCATGACTTTAAGTGCCATGCTCTTACGTTTGAAAATGAGTCCATAAAAGTGTCAGAAACGCATCTTTTTTTTAAATGCCTTAAGGCTGTTAGTCACTAAACTTCCCAATTTAACCTAATGTTAAACCTATGTATGTTAAACCTAATAGCTAATGTTAAACCTATGGGCGTTTGTATTCATTCGTATATATTCAAAATATCTCCTCAGGAAATTAATATTTTAAATTATTTTTTTCTGTGTACACTTTTTAAAGGCTGTCTCTTTTTTACTTACCCATCTACGTGGGTATATCTTGTAATCGTTTCGAAAATCGCAAAAAAAAAAAAAAAATTTTGATGTATTTACACGTTTCAGACACTGGAGATTCCGAAAAACATATTTTTAGAAAAAAAAAATGCCGTCCGTCTGTCTGTGTGTGTGTCTGTAAACGCTCTATCTCCCGAACAAATTGAGATAGAGACTTGAACTTTGGTATGTACTTAGTATGTAATAATGGGAAAAAGCTTATTGAATTTCAGGAACCTCGATTATCCGGAACTATTTTTTTCGGACTCTCGAAATATTCGTTCTGATAAAAGGTATATAAAAATTTTCGAAATTGTTTATTTTAAGGAGTGAATATAAAAGACAACATAAAAACATAAATTTTGCATAAAGAATGAAATCGATCGGATAATGAATTGCCGAGATATTTGGAATCCTATTATACCACACTCTTCGATTTTTCATGACCCTGTATTTCATCCAAATTTCAATTCAACGATATATTTTAATTGGAAATGAGACGCTTAATCCGACGCAGTAAACCGTTAGTTAATAGGATTATCAATTTTGGAGTTATAAGGATGTTTCTTTTACGCAATTCAGTAATAGATCATTTAAAGTTTATGGCATCATCAAGCCACGATTTTATTGGAATTGCAATGCATTTCATAAATAGTTTACACATGTTTTATTTTCATATTTTATACTATGCATATCCATGATGGATAAGTATTACGGTGGCCCCCAACGACTAGTTTTTCTTAGTTGTCAAAATATTTCTGAAATATATACATAATTTCTAATTTTATGTGTTAAAATCTGAACGAAACTGAGTAAGATTTTAACACTTCACATAAAATTAAATATATATTTTAGAAATATTTTGAGAACTAAGAAAAAAAATAGACATCCTTTTAGAAGTGTACACAGAAAAAAGGAGTTAAAAATAATAATTTTCTGAGGAGATATTTTGAATATACGAATACATCCTATACCCATAAGTTTAACATTAGCGAGGGGAATTGAGAAGTTGACTGACTAACAACCTTAAGTATGGTTTGGATACAAAAATTTTATAATTATTTTTATGATTATTCAATGCATGTTTTATAGTCAGTTTTTTCTTTAGAATATGTTTTTTTTTTTTTTTTTTTTTTTATGTAAATTGTTTAAAAAAAAAAAATAGCCATGTTTAAAATTTTATGTCTTTTTGCATATATTTTTCATGTTTAAGTACAGGTAAAACAACAAATGTTATTTGTCTTCGCCATTTGCAAGAATATTTATTTAAAAAATTTCATAACTTTTAAAACATAAAAATCGTTCATGTAAGTAATTTTTGCTACGAAAACCATATTTTCAACATTTCCTCTCAAAATGAAAAGTTCTGAAGACAATCTGAAGAATATAGAATTGAAAAACACTGTACAAGATTTCATAACTTTATCTTTCAGAGAAATTTTGATAGGTCAATTCAAATACGATAAATCTTGAAAATTACATTCTGAGGTAAATGCATTTAAATCTTGAAAGAAGTATCTATTTATATATGTATTCCTTTTCAATTGTAAATTCTTTAAAATATTTTAATTTGATTTAAAAATAAATAGATAAATAAATTTTAAACATGCTTAAAATGTTATATATCTTCTGAAAGAATAACTCTTTTCGCATACATTTTTCATGTTTGAGTACAGATAAAAGATCAAATATTAATTTGTCTTCGGCATTTACAAAAATAATTATTTAAATTTTTTTTACAATTTTTAAAATGTAAAAATCGTTTATGTAAGTACTTTTTGCTATACAAGAATCATATTTTCAAGATTTCCTCTCAAAACGGAAAGTCCTGAAGACAATCGGAGGAATGTAGAATTGAAACACATTGTACAAGGTATATATAACTCAAAAATTACTTGGCGGAATACGCAAGTAATTTTGCATTATCATATTTAAAGCTTCTAGAAATTTATTTCAGTTTAAAAAATAAATAAATAAAACATAATATATATATATAGGTCACAATTTGTAATTTTTTTTCGAAAATTAATTTTGAAAAAAATTTTTGAATAAAACGTGAATTGTGAAACCTGTAATTTTTTTAACAAAAATCGATTTCCAAAAGCTTTAAATATGCAAATCCAAAATTACAAGCTCATTTCGCGAAGTAATTTTTGAGTTATACTTTAAAATAAAAACTACTCGCATTGAATTCGGTTTCGCAACGATTAAGAAGGAATTAAGTATTAGGAGTTCCAAACTTTAAACCTTCATAATTCCTAAACTATTTGACTGAATGATTTCCCAATGGCATCCTATGTTAAAATTTACCGAAAAATCCAAATATGCTGTCAAAATTAGGTGTTCGTATTGAAAATTTCAGAGTCTCGTACAATTTCAGTGTGACGACGACCCCTGAGCTTATTATTATTATTATTTGAATAATCTGAAAAAGACATAGAATGGCTATTTCCACTTCTTTCTGGCACAATTTGGTAATTAAAATATATAAAGTGCTTTTTTTCCGATTGTACAAGGTTTCATTTACTTTTTCTGAATATTTATTTTAGTGTATATGGTAGTAGATAGAGAATGAAAGTTCTATCCCAGCAGCAAGCGGTGCAGCGGTTCTAACACCCCCTGCTGCAGAGATCATACTATAATGAGCGATTAGAATAGCCAGGGAAGTCAATCTCATGTTATAAGGAAAGGGCATGTTTACAAACAAACAGTTCCATCAACCAATCTACCACTACATTTTTGTCATAGCTATCATTGCAGGAATCGTCATGGCGACGTAGGCCAATCATATTATAGACCAGTTTAACGTAGACCAATAAAATTTCCCCATTTCATGTATACAGTAGGAGTTTTAAAGAACAAACAGGTTTTCCTTACTAACCAACCGTAATTGAACCAACAGTGACGTCAGTTGCCCTTTCCTTATAGTTAGAGCTCCTATAAGGCAAGGGCACCTGACGTCATTGTTGGTTAAATTACTGTTGGTTTGGGAGTAAAACCTGTTCGTTCTTTACGACTCCTACAGTACACATGTGATGGAGCAATTTGATTGGTCACGTTAAACTGGTCTGTGATATGATTGGCCTACGTCGCCATGACGATTCCTGCAATGATAGCTGCGACAAAAATGCAGTGGTAGATTGGTTGATGGAACTGTTTGTTTGTAAACATGCCCTTTCCTTATAATACAGGCTGAATCATACAGCCATTTAATAACCCAGCGGACCAAAAACCAAGCTAAAACCGGTTTGCTTACCGTACTAGTGGACGCGAGTGACAGTAACAGGGACGGCAAACACCTGCTCAGGCGGTTTCCTAATGCTGAGCTAGATCACAATATGGCGGTTATTTTGGGCAACATAATGGATATGCGTCAGCTCCCCTTATAGAAGCCTTACTTATAGTAGGGTGGGGCGAATAGGTCTGCTGTAAGAGAGTGTTTTTAGCCGGAAGCGAGCTGTAGGAGGGGGTATTTTTTTTGTTTTTTTTGGGGGGGGACTTATTTAAATTTGTAAAAATATTGAACTGTCTTATAGTAGCAATTTAGCATGGGTGGTGGCAGAGTACGAACACTACCCCCTCTCCATCCCCCATTTTATTAATTTAATGGAAGAGAAAATTTACCACCTACTATCACTTGTAATATTTACAGAATTTGAAAAGGGAATTTTCTGCAAAAGTTTTAGTATGTATTTGAACCCACAACAAAATGATCCCATGGTGTGTTGATTTGCAGCAGGTTTAAACGAACACACCATGAGATCATTTTTCTTAGACGAGATTTAATATATTTAAGAAAAGGTTTCACGTGATGAAAAATACTGGTTTATTTCTATATAGTTTTAATCACATTACGAATTAAAGTTTTTTTTCTTAATTTTGAAAGATTATTTAAGATTTACGAGAATGTTTAATTTTTAAACTTAACAAATACATAGGAATATGTAAAGTATTTTTTAAATGAAAAAGAGACTGTCCGATTGAACTCTGAATTAGATCTGGTGGGATCTGTGTGGTAGGGAACAGGAAGGGTGTTTTTAAACGCGTTAGATGGCTCATGATTATCTTGTAACTATATTATATTGATTACTTTTAAACATTTTCGTTCTAATAAAGAACTTTTATGATTCATAAGATGTGTGATCTTGGATTTCAATGTTATATAACAGAACATTTATACAACTGTGGCCACTTCATCACAACAAAGATCAGAGATCCCGAAAAACATGTTTTTACAAAATGTCGGTCTGTCCGTGTGTCTGTGTCCTCTTTGTATGATCGAAAATTGCATGAACTTACGCATGAAATTGAACCAAATTTTATATACATGTTTTTGAATATGGCCTGCAGGTCCCAGTTGAACTTGGGGATATTCCACTGGGAGGAGGCGCTGTGATAGTAAGTTCTATTCCATTTTCTCGATTTTTCGTAGTTTTGTTGTACATCGGTTGCTCGTGCAGCGAAGGATGCTTCGCATCCAGGTAAGTAAGTCCGGCGATTCTCAAGCAGCTGACGTACGACGGAATGACGAAAAATATTGATTTTATTGGGTCTGTAATAGCAAATTTTGAAATATTAACATTTATGAGATAGAAGAAAGTTTTAGGATTGCACATCCGACTAGGTTTTTTTTCTAGTGTTACTAGAATTTGTTATAGTAACTAATATATATATATATATATATATAAACTAATAATTTTTTTTCAAGTTAAATATTTATTCATGTAAATTATTAACCTTCTGATGTGTGAGTTACTTTAAATAGATGAATATATATATATATATATATATATATATAGGATGATATCAGTATGACCAAGCTCTGAATCCTGTTTTAAATGCAGCATTGGTTAAGAAAACAGTTGCTAAAGTCGCCGAAATCAATGAAAGTTTATTCCATGACAAGCACTTACTGTGTCACAAAACTTTAATTAAATGGCAGATATAAATCACACTCTTAGTTTAATCAACAGTCGAGCTATTTAGAGCATTTGCAGTCGAACACTCGAGCTGAGTAATGGCAATCAGTTCCGAAGGGTGTTTCTCCCTAATAATTTATGAGACTGGTTTTAAGATCAAATAGTTTATTTTATACTAATCAGTAATGCACAACTCCACTTAAACACAACTTCAATAGAAGCTTGAGACCCGATTAGATCTATTAAATATTATTGAAGAAAAAACTATCGACGCGAAGAATGGACTTCTCTAATGGCAGGGTTATTTGGACAATTCAAAATGCGTAAAAATCTGTCTTCCAAGCCAGTGTATGAGGTATAAATATCAAAAAGATTTAGCTCAAATTTACATGGCGCGCCCTACAGAACCAACTAAATCCGTGTTGGGAGGGGAAAAAGAGGATAGTAAGGGGCGGGGAGTGCTAGCCAATGGTTTAAAAAGTGGGCCAAAAGAGGTGTCAATTAACGTTATGTCGTTACTCTTTCTTTTAGAGCGGAATTTTAAAAAAGTGAAAAGTTTACGCGAGAAATACGCGCGATGGATGCTCGGATATTGAATGATAATTTCAATAAAAATAAAAATCGTATTGGAAATGTTCCAAAGAAATAAAAATTTAATGTCTCAAAAGAAGAAATAAATTAGGGTTTTTTACAAATAAGTGTAGCTTTTAACAGATTAATATTTTTAGAATAATAATTAAAAGAATATGTTGATTAAAGATATGGAATTAAAATGTAATTTAGATTTACGATATTATTAAAAGACAGGGAAAAAAGTAGAATTGTAAGAATTTGAAATAAATTAATTAAGGAAAAATGGCGAATTTTTTTATTATTACAGATCCCCCCACCCAAAATCACGGATGAACGGGTAGGTCTTATGACCTGCAAGTTCATATAAGGGGAATGTTACACGGACTTGGATTACAATTTGTCAGCTGGGGAAGGTCAAGATAAATAAATTTCATAAAAATTTCATAAATGCCAAATAAAATTAATAGCTATAACGCGAACTAGTGGAGTTGTTAATAAAATTAATTAAGCAAAAATGGCGAAATTTTTTTATTATTACACACATACACACACACATATATATAGGGCAGTTGCAATAGACATCATGTTGGAGGTCACACACTACAAATAGTCTGTTCTGATTGGTTTAACTAACCTGACTTCCAAGTGAAGTTCAATGGATGATCAGCTGATTGCAACTTCCATTTATATATTTATTATTAGTAGTATTATTTTAATTATGTATAATAATAATTATATAATGGTTATTATAAATGTAATATTTTACACTTAAAATAAATTTAAAACGGATTACTGAGAAGAAATGTTGTTGAATTAAAAAAAAAAATCTTGCATTTATTGTAAAATTACAAGAAGCACCTCCTATAAGGTTTGCATGCACTAAAAAATTATTAATAATACCAAATTATTAAATATATATATATATATATATTTGTGAATTATTTAAATTTTGAATACACATACTTGTACACAAAGTACAAAATGAAAGTTCAAAGCAATGATATTTTTGCTCAAATTCTTCTTTTGATCCAACTGCGGAAATTCTCTCACACAGAATAGAAGAAATTTGTCAAAGGCGAATTTAACAACTAAATATATATATATATATTTTAAGTGGGTCTGCCATTTATTGCAGTATTTTACAAGCCTTAATAAACTTTATATAAGGATTATATGTGATAAACGAGTAAAAATAAAACATATGCATTCGTTTTAAAAAACACCCTAATACAGGGTGACAAGAAATAAACGCCTCAATTTGAAAATTCAATAAATCATTAACTATAATAAATCATGGAACTAGGAATGATTACGAGGTTTGTTCGTTCTTCCATGTAATAAATAAGAAGATGAAATAAGTGGCATTTATATCGGGTACTTCTTAAATTTTATATGCTGTAATTTTAAAATCAGACCGCATTTTCGTCAATAGATGGCGCTGCAGCGTCTGATTCTGTTACATTAAAAATGCTCAAATAAATTTCAAAGTTCAAGCCTTTTTTCGGGTTTTAATCACTAAATAGAATAAAAAATAAAACTTGAGAAATTTTTAATGCAGTTTTACATGTTAGTTTGAGTTTTCTTACAATTTGAAACAGCGCAGTACCCTCTATTGACGAATATTTGACCATGTTTTTAAAATTACAGCATGAAATTTAAGAGGTACCAGATGTAAATGCCACTTTTTTTCATCTTCTCATTTATTAGGTGCGTTTGTAATTATACAAATATGTAGTACCTATAGTCGTCGTCTGGTCCGTCCGTCCGCATATAACATCGCAAAAACTACCCAACCGAATGCTTTTAAATTTAATATATATAATCGTTGCAGAATTTTTTCGAGTCATTTCAAACTTTATGAAAATCGAATCATAATTTAAAAAAATATTGATAAAAGTTTTCTTTATTCTATTAAATCCTATCATACGTAATCCATATAATAAAAGCGCAAGTCATGTGACTGAGGAAAACAAATACGGGCAAACCACATCTTTTTCCATATGCAAAGCGGCCATTTTTATTAAAAATTATTTCTTCGAATAAAATTGCATAAAAGTTACATTTTTAGAAATATCGTTCAAAAAAATTGTTTGCTTGAGAGATGAATTACATCCGATAACTGTACAACGACGCTGAACGATAAGAGCTCGATCGCAGCGACATCTGCTAGCGTTTTTCAACGTAAACATTGCATTAGAATCGAAATGAGAAAACGTTTCGTCCGGTGGTAAGTATTTTAAGTACTTAAATGATAAAAAAATAATAATAAATTCCTTAAAGGCGTTCATTACTGACCTATTTAGTCCATATTATGTTCATGTACCCGTACTCTGATATATACACCAGATTAAGAGACTACGCTGTCACACGAAGAAACGCTCCAGCTAATGTTAAGTCTATGGGAAGGTTATCGCGCGATTTCTCGCTCGCATTTTAATATTTTTAAATGATTTTTTTTGCATAGGATAGCTGAAGTCGATCTCTAACGTTGTTAGTTTTTACTTTTTCGATTTTGGTTACGGTTTTTTTTATAAGCGGACATTTTCAATTTTGGAACCGGTTCTGAAAGTTAAATTACCCTTATATAAAAAAACTGGAACCAAAATCGAAAAAGTAAAAACTAACAACGTTAGAGATCGACCTCAGTTTTCCTATGCAAAAAAATCATTTAAAAATATTAAAATGCGAGCGAGAAATCGCGCGATAACCTTCCCATAGACTTAACATTAGCTGGAGCATTTTTTCGCGTGACTGATGTAGGCTCGTAATAAGATTTATTATCAACTTTTAGGGCGGTTTCAATTGACGTCATGCTGGAGGTCACGAACTACAAATAGGCATTTCTGATTGGTGGACCTACCCTGACCTCCAGTTGAACTACAATAGTTGATCTGCTAATTGCAACTTCCCTATAACTGTTCGAAATACATATGATATTTACTAAATTTTTGCAATACAATTTTTAAGTTGAAAAGAGCTAGCAGATCGCTGCCATGCCATCGCCCTATTCTACAGCATCGTTGCACACTATCAGCTACAATTTTTAGCACTTTTTAAAGCATTAATGGGGTAGCCAGTTTCCACACTATGTATTCTAGGCGCTGTAGTTACGTCAATTTCACCTGACGTCACAAGCATTTATCCAGCAGCCGAGAGGGATAAAAAGTAATGTAAATAAATAAATATCCAAGATTATTTTTTCTGTGTTCATTAATAATATATTTTTAATTTAATTGTTTTAAGTTACTGATAAATGACACTTTAGTAAGTGGGATTTTTTCAATTTTCTTGTTTTTTTTTTTATATAAGATTCCAATGGGAACATTCTTCCATTTGTTTATTGGGGGCTGTTACAGTTTGGCGATAGTTTTTTTTTATGGAAAGTGGTCGACGGGATAATGAAGAAGTACCGAAAATACATCCTGAAAAGCATACAGAATGATTGTTTACAGTAAATATCAGACGTACCGGAAGTTCTATCGACATGCGCGTCATAATTTCCGCTTGTCGAGGCTAACGAAAAAGACAGGCTATCACGGTGCATTCCACTTATCTTTTTTTTACAGACCGCTAGAGTGACGTGATGCTCTTTTCGCACACCTGCATTGGTGGATTCGAGCATCACGTGACTCCCGCGGTCTGTAAAAAAAGATACGTGTAAAGCACCGCGGTAGACTTTCTTTTTTGTTAGCCTCGTCCGCTTGCCAAGTGATGTGCATGTTGTTCTCAAATGGGACTTGAAAAGGCCTATAGAGGGCGCTAGTTGGAGCTGTCGTTACTGGAAAATGGGCTTCATTGGCATGACGTCATAAACCACCATCACGTGACCTCCCTGCTGTGTTTATATTTGTTTGTCTATGTATCGCATGCATACATTGGTCGATATTGTAAGAAATCACGTGTTGGTGGTATTCTTACAATCTCGAACCCAGATTCTCAATAAAGCCCATTGTCCTTTTAACTAATGGCAAAGTGCTATTAAAATTATTAATTAATATAAACTCGTTTGAACGCTTTAGATATTTAAATTCGGATAATTTTTAACGTTATCCTATAACACAGTACTACAGCGCCTAGAATACATAGTGTGGAAACCGGCTATTGGGACTTAAAACGGCCTATAGAGGCGCTGTTCGCCGCCGTCGCTACAGGAAAATTGTCCCTTTAACTAATGCTAAAGTGCCATTGAAATCATTATTTATTGTAAATGCGTTTAAAAGTGTTAGATATTCAAATTTGAATAATTTTTACGTTGTTATATAAACACAGAACACAAATATCACATGGAATCTGAAATTGTGCAAAACAATATTCATTATGAACAAATTAAAAATGCATGCAATGCAATGGGCTTGCAAGGGATTTTCCTGAAGCGAGAAGTTATATCTTTTCCCAACCAGATGGCGTATTCGAGCGCTTGAATTCCCAATCCCAGTAATGCCTTAAAAAGTGCTAAAAAGTTGTAGCCTATATATGTGCAACGGTGCTCCTACTATTCTTGTATCGAGTATAGCAAACAGAGACAAAACAATGCGTATCACGTTTTTTAGCCATGCTGTCATAATTTAAAAAAGGTTTATAAAAATAACAATAAGTCAGAGGCGAAAAGGATATAATTTAAGTATTTAAAATACTTACCACCAGCCGAAACATGAAGAGCTAGCAAATGGCGCTGCGATCCCATCGTTATCTTTTCAGCAACGTTGTACCTTTATTGGATTCAATTTTTTAGTACTATTTTGTAGCAGATTTCCACACTATGTATTCTAGGCGCTGTAATAACAGTACACTAATACTACAGTGCCTAGAATACATAGTGTGGAAACCGGCTACAAAATAGTACTAAAAAATTGTATCCAATAAATGTACAACGTTGCTGAAAATATTAGGATGGGTTCGCAGCGCCATCTGCTAGCTCTTGACATTGTATTAGAATGTTTCGGCTGGTGTAAGTATTTTAAATACTTAAATTATATCATTTTCTCCTCTGACTTAGTGATTTTTATAAGTTTTTTTTTAAATTATGAAAGCATGGCTAAAAAACGTGATACGCATTTTTTTTGTCTCTGGTTGCAACGCGATACTCCAAAATGTATACACTTTCAGCACTCTTGTCGCCAAGTGAAGAAATCCGCAAAATCAGAAATATTGCCAATGGCAAACTGCGCAGCGCACATTCAATATTACAACCCTAGCAACTCCCTGTCTCTGCGTGCCGTTTCTGTAGTCCACGTGTATTTTTCTGGGATTTATTTTATTTATACAATATATTTTTTTATTTATGATTTACTTATGAGTATGCTTTTTATCAAATGTTTTGAAGTAGCGGGGAATATATTCACCCGTTTGAGAAATTGTCACAGGAAACATCTGTATGAAGAGAAAGGTCAGTGAATTTGCAATGTGTGTCTTGTAATTTTGTAAAAATATTATTTGTAAGGTAAATTCTAAGATGTAGAAATTGTATGCTGTTCGCGATAAGACAGTGATGATTATACCAACACAAATGAATGTAAAGTTATCTTATCGGCGTTTATATTTTCTGAATTGCTTACTTTTTAGTTTCACATATCTGTTACATGTTAAATAGTGGTGTTTTGAGTACTTGGTCTCGGCCAGCAAAATACTTTGTAGAATTTATTAAAGCAAAATGATTTGCATCCTTATTTTCTTGCACAAATTGCATGTTTTTGTTTTGACAATAATTTAAAACTTTGAATTTTATATTCAAATGATAATTTACAAAATTTCATTTATTTTTAAGGTTTTAGGACCAGCATCTACCGTGTATAAAATCTGCTGATTTAATTGAAAAGCTAAGTGAACAAATTTAATTTTTAAATTGCACTTATCATAATTTAATAACAAATTTTTTTAATAAATAGCTGCTTTTATTAACATCACGTAATTTAAAAAAAAAATTAACATTGTAATCAAATTAGATTATTTAAAAAAACCGTGCTATGCATATTTTATAGTCTGGCAATCAACCAAACCAATCAAGAAGCAAGTAATAATATTACAGGGCATAACGAATAGAGGGGTTCATGGCGCTCAAGCCCTCCTTATTTACATAAAGATAATTTTTTAAGTCGCACAAGTTGTTAAAATTCTGTTATTTTCTGTCTTAATTGTTTGATTATTCATCTCTGACAAAACTGTGCATTAAAGAAAACAACTTAATATTAATTAATTTTACAGTAGTAAATAAACTAGTAAATCTACAGATCAAGAACTAAAGTGTCAATTCTGCAGTTTTACTTTTAAATCATTTTATTTGGTATTTGAAATACTCAGCCACACAGTTTCATTTATTTCATATTTGTAATGCTAATCACTAGGGATGCACTGAATATTCAGTATGTATTCGGCCATACTACCTACCGAATATTCGATTAGGCTGAATATCAAATTATTTGGTTTGCCGAATATCAAGATATTCGGCCAAACCAACCTATTAAAGAAAACGCTTTAAAAAATATTTTTAAAACCGTAGATTAACATTAATTTTTTTGCCATGCAAACAACACTAAGCTAGACATTCCATTATTCAGAATGCAGTTGGCAGTACACATATACTGCGTCACTGACTAAAATTCAGTCACTTCCAATGATTTCATATGAAGCAATGTTTATATGATGAAAATCTTGCTAAAATATCTTCACTATTATTAAAGTTGTGAACAAAAATTCAGGTTCAGCTTGAAGTGAAACACCCTGTATTTTTGATTGAATAAATGGATAACGATGCTGGTTTCCTGTACAGAAAATGTTTGTTGTGACTGCATTATTTCCCTTGAGTTTGTTCTAAAATTTTAGGAACACTCTGTACATTTCAAACCTCAGAAAATAATCATCCATTTTAGACCCTTCTGGGTACATTCAGAAACTTTATTCCTAAGTTGTCACTATTTGAATATTTTTTTTACTCGTTTCATGGCAAGCAAAACACTATATGACTGTAAAATAGTCTTTCAAAATTTCTTTTTGATTTTAAAATATTGTCCTCTAAAAAAACCTCATTTTTTAAGATTTTCTCTATATAAAGCCTAATAAAGAATGCAAAAAAATAAAAATAAATAAATATTGCTAAATTTTTATAGCTTGTTTGACTAAGATTTTAATGTTTTTCATTTTATTACTTTATTACAAAGTGGCAGCCAACTAAGCCAGAATTTGGAAAAAAAAAAAAAAAAAACTTATTACCAGGAAGAAGGAAAAAACCCCCCTGACAAACTCAGCTGAAAATGAAGCATTTTATTACATATTAATGGTTTAACATAAAAACCAGAGTTTCCCCCAGGTTTAAAAAGGGGCAGGGTGCTGCTGGTGAGAAAATGGCACTTTTTTTATTCTTAAGGGCACTTTTTGGATTTTTGAGGGCACTTTTCAGATTCTTAAAGACACTTTTTTTTAATTGTTAGATGTATTCTTTTGATTTTTAAAACCACTTTTGATATTTCAAAGTCAAAACACTCTTTTTAAGACAACATTGAGTCAGTTTTTACTATGAAAGCAAATATTTTACGCAAAAAGGAGAAAGGGCACTTTTTTTACTAAGGGCAAGAAGGGTGCTAATTATTTTACTGGAGGGGGCAAGAAGGGTGCTAATTCTTTTTATGAGGGGCAAGAAGGGTGCTATTTTGTAAACCAAAGGGCAGGCAGGGTGCAGCACCCTTCTGAAACTGTCTGGGGGAAACTTTGTAAAAACAATTATAAATTTATATAGTTCATTCTAAAATTCTATTATAACAAGACAATCTGTAAAAATGAAGCTCATGTTGTTAGTTTAAATTATTTTACAACTAAATAAGCATTCCTTAGGTATTTTTAACTATTTTTATTTATTCTAAAGGGTGCATAAAAACGGAAAAAAAAATTGACTTTAGTAAAATATTTAAAGTACTAAGTTTTTTTTTTTTTCTCAGAAAACATTTTAATGTGGGTTTTTATTTTTTTTTTTAGAGGACAGTTGTTTTAGAATATTAGAAGATTTTATTGATGTATTTCAGTTCACAAAAGAAGCCATGGAGTTCTTTTTAAATTAAAAATGTTTTAAAACTAAAAATTTAATTGTGAAAAGGTTTTGTTAATCAAAATTGTCTTTGTGTTAAATATGATGTAAAATTATTTTAAAATTTAACTTTTAAAAAGTTACAAATCCTGAAATATAGAAGTATTCGGCCAAGCACTTACTATTCGGTACATTCCTACTAATTATTATAAGTAATATACCAAGTAGTGTCAGGGAGTTTAACTGTTAAGAATGATGAGAAATAAGATTCCATTCACTAGTACCCCAAAACATTTTTTTAGTAACTCCTTTACTTCCCCCTTGTCACAATAATTGGATAAATTTAATTCCTTTAAAATTTAGTAATCTTCTACTTAAAAAAGACAAATATTGATCTTGTAATAATGACAATATTAATTTAAACAGTGAATTATTCTCATAAATATTTTATTAATTATTGATATCCTAATTATTATATTTATTTGAAAATGACTATTTTGTTTCATCAGTGTGCTTTCATTAAATTCTGGTTCTAAATACAATCATCAAACAATTACCTGTTACTTTTTGTTGGGTGTCCATTACTGAAACAGAGAATGCATTGTTGGAATTGATTTATTTCTGTTATTTACAATTCTGATTTACATTGGGATGTGTGACTATGAGAATGAATAAATATTGTTGATAGATTAATATAATATAAATAAAACTAGAATGTAATTATTGTAACTATTAATTAAAAATATTTTTTAAAGAAATTCCTTTAGGGGTGTCCATTACTGGTATATCTACCATAGCTGTTTTTTGTTAGTTAAGCCTAACTGTCTAATTCTTTTATCTTATTTGGTCTTATTTTTCAAAAAAATATATAAATTTTACATTATTTTAAAGAAGAAAATAGAAAATTTATTCAGAATAAGAGTTGCAAGCAATATGATGGACTAAAACTCACCTGTTATTTGAATAATCCAAAGTTTCTTACTATCATAACCAAATTACATCAAAAAATTTCAAAATGGCTTCTAAGCATAACAGTACAGCAGTAAATATTTTACTCTTGAAAAAATAACTGGCACACAAAACTGCTAAAAGTGAATAAAATTATCATTTGTATTAGTCCCTTTTTGAATTATTAAACCTAATATAAATTAATAACTAAATGCCTCTGTTTTGAATACCAACAATAGCTTGCTTTTATAGCTAGCACATTTATCACATTATTTTACTTCATCTGAGTTTCTGGTCAGTGTACTGAATGAAGAACTGGCACCTTTTTTTATAGTGTGTGTGATAAGTTGTAAGATAATTATTTCTCACTTTACATATGGGTTGTGGAGCAATCTTATGATTTACTCATTAATATATATATATTATGAAATTTTAATTTAATAAACAATATTTTAGAGAGATCCCGGAATGGTTATCTACTTCATATCTAGTATATTGTTATTAAATGGAAGTTTTATAATATATTTCTGTTTCAAACTTTTTTTCAACCAAACTTTTATTTTATTTTTTTTTTTTTAGATTCAATTTTGTTGTTGTTAATTTATGCCCATTGGAGGATGTAGACATCAGACCAGGTCCTGAAGTCATTGGATTCACCCAGATGTGCAGCTTCAATTTGACGAGACACCATGTGGGCAGCAGTCTGACCTAGCGTGGCACTTGTCTTTCCCTCCAACTGAGAGTACTCTCCGCACCACAGATTTTGCATGCCAGTATGTGGCATTGCCAGGAGCCATCATCTAAAGTATTAACCACAGCTGATGCTGCTTAACTCTTGTGTTTTGATAGGAACAGCCACTGTACAGCATTGTGACATGTTGAATAAATATTGCCTGCTGTGTATTAGTCTATTTGAATTTTATACGCAAGCAATATTTTTTCGACTACTGGAGAAATGTACACTATGAAGACAATGAAAAAGAAATGTAAAATGAAGAAAGCTCTGTTCAGCAACTCATCTAGCAGGGAGAAACCTTTGTCAAAAGTATGTGTTTATTGCTTATGTATGATTTACCACACTTTTATTAATATTGCTTAAGATTTTTATTGAACTTAATAAAAAATTGTAGCACAACCCAGGGGGGACCTGTTGCCCATTCTTATTTCAGGCCCAAGTAGAATGTGAATACATATATTTTATCATGTGAGATATACATTTATTTATTTCATCAATTTTAAACCCTAAATAAAAGTATGCTCGATATAAGCTTTTTTAATTAACTTTTCAGCAATTACACAGTTTTAATTTTACAATTATGATAGTTTTTACACTATATACAGTGGATTTCTTAAAATTCGCACATCGTTGCAGATGTAAAGATTGAAACTTACAGTTGCATTCATTATAATTTCGAGTGCATTATTACATTCAAATTACTGTTTTAAAAAATATAACCAAAACAGTGACCAGAAATCTCTGTAAACTCTGCACCTGAATTGCATGTATTTGAGGGAGTGTACTGTATTCACATATGGCATGGAAGTTAAAATTCAATTTTTACTATGATTTTCTTCTAACTTGTCACTTTTTTACTATTATTAAATATCTTGCATTTGTGAAAGCGTAACTATTGTACAAAAAAAAGGACATGTACTTACTCTTGTGTGTCCACTGAAAGGTAAATTTGTGGGGGTTTTTTTCTAAAAAATGTTTAGGAAGACACTCAGTGTGACACAAGAAAATCACCATTTTGGCAATCTGTCTTTGAGTGATTTCTATCCAGAATATTTACAAATTATCAAAAAATGTATTAAAATTTAACAAAATTTTTAATATGAATTTTCCTTGTTAAAAATAGCGATGACCAAGATTATTGCCAAGTTTTATGATGTTATAATCATTTTAGATGTAGATGTTTGGTATATTTTGGACATTCATATTATATATATATATAATGTATACAGAGTGTCCCTGAATTCATGGGCCAAACTGTAAGGGGTGATAGAACATGCCTGGACAGGTTCAAAACACTATACAATCAGGGCTGTAGCTAGAAGTAAACAATAGGGGGTGCTCAAGAAACATTAGAACAATCAGGAGTGTATTTTGCATTTTAAAATTATTTTTGTGTCTAGTCAAAAGCTAAAACCACTTGTATTTAAATTGGCTATAACTCATTAGAATAACTTTGTTTTATGCTAATAATGGAAAATGCTTCAAAATGAAAAATTTCAGTATATAACTAATGCAAAAGTGAATGTTTGCATCAGCAAAAGATTGCTAATCCTGAGTATGTGCAGATAGGATGCGCACATATTGAAGCACTTATTTGCAGTTTTTAAACAAATGCTGCAATTTAGTATTCATGCAAAACTGTAAAAAGCCCCAAAACTAAGTTCAATTTTTGAAGATAGTTTCATTTGGATTTTTGAAACAGAATTTCATTTGGTGGCCTTGGCAAGTTTCCCACTGACACGGCTCACTGAAACCATAATTTTGCATCAGGCGAAAAAAAGGACTTTTTAAAAATTAAAGGTTTATGAAACTTTAAAACATACATATATGTCATACTCTCGGTCGAGCATTTTAATTAAATTTTGTAATTCAAAAGAACGTTAACTATTTTAATTTTAAGGAATTCTTTCTTATTCCATTATTTCCCATGTAAATTTGCATTTAAAAGTAATTATTACTAGTAGAATGCACATTTATGAAAATATATGTATTTTCTAAAGTACAATATATTATGCTTTAAGATTGTACTCAAGTTCAAAGTGACAACTTTCTGACTCATACCCAGTCTTTTTTTTTTTTCAGTGCAGTGTGCACAGCTAACAATTCGTGGATGTTTTGACAGAGCTTTAACAGGATGTGAAAAATGATAGTGTAAATGAAGATGACCACGATCCTGAAAACCTTGAAGACAGCAATGTAATTCAAACATATCAAGACGCCTTATCAAAGAAATTATACTGATAATAACAGACTTACAATGTCTTACTGAAGAATGCATGTAAACCAAAAGAAAAAACAACTATCGATAAAAGATTACTTTTTAATTATATAAACTACTATGGGAAATATGTAATTGTATTTGTTAAATAAATGATTTTCATTAAATTTCAGATTTGAAATAATTTTGTATTGGTAATATTTATTTTTGTGTTTAAGTGTTTTTTGAAATTATTTGAAATAATAAATTTAATAACAAGTCTAATTAAAAAAAAAATTCCTTTTAAAAAATGGTACTGAAAGGTTACAAGTGTAAAAAAATATACGATTTACTCTTTTTTGGAGCGGGGGAGGGGGCTGTTTGCATAAGGCGAATATTGTCTACCATGGAAAATTTTCTCGGTCCCAATCGATTCTGCCTTAGACAGAGTTTACTGTATTTAGTTGACTTATGTAAATGTTAATACAGTATGGAATTGTTTATCCAGAAACCAGATTCAGATTAATCTTTGATCTTGATTGAATCTGATTCTTAATCTGTGCAATCAAAGAATTAATTTGAAATCAGAGACAATGACACAGCCACATGTATTTTAAAATCTGATCAAATGGATGTTGCTTTAATGCCTAACTAGTTATCTGAACTACAGCTGACCCCAACCATTCTGGATAAATGGTTCTATACTGTATTTAATATATTTGTGGTGACAAAAAATATAAAAGGTTAATTTTCTTAAGGTTTATGAGTTGTATTACAATTTAATAAATAATATTTTAAGATTCAGAGTTTATAAAAATTAGGTACTAAAACTTGAATGAACTTCTCCTGAACAAAAATGGCCGAACCAATAACTAATAAAATTTTACATTGCATTCTGTTTTAAAATTAATTTTCTGAAGGTTTATAAGGTGTATTAAAATTGAATAGATAATATTTTAAGATTCAGAGTTTATAAAAATTAGGTACTAAAACTTGAATGAACTTCTCCTGAACAAAAATGGCCGAACCAATAACTAATAAAATTTTATATTGCATTTATACCCCACTCCACCACCACTAAAAAAAAAAAAAAAATCTTGTCTCTTTCCATTTCAAGGTGTTTTTCTACCCTAGGTGACAACTTAAAAATGCCGTCTCATTTTTTTTATCCAGATTTGGCTGTAGAAAGTGCAAGATCAGGCAGCTACCCAGAACATGAAAAACTAAGGGGTGGAAAGTTCACAAAATAAAAACATAATAGTTGTTGTTTTGTTGTGAAGTCGCACATAATTTTGAAAATTAGCATTAGGCTCAGGAAAGTATCTAGACATATCAATCAGTCTATGGATAGGAAGAGCCAGTGTTGAATTCAGACATTTTTTTTTTGGTAGGGATTTCTGTGGCTCTGGGGGAGGGGGATTGTACAGTTCCGGGGGAAGGAAATTGCACTTTTTAACCATTAAAAGCATAAAATCTTAAATCATCCAGAGGGGACATTTCAATGCTCCAGGGTTTCAACACTGGGAAGAGCATTATAATTGACAGTTCCATGAAACTGATGTGGATATTACACAAAGATATTTTATTTTGCTGTAATGGAATTCATTGTTATGCCCACAGTATATCTTGGTCTTTGAGTTCTTACGACAATGAGACTCAAATCACTATGATTTTAAATGCTTCAATTCTAATTCTAATAATTTGTAATACAGTAGAGAGCCACTAATCCGCGAACCTGTAATCCGTAATCAATTTATGAATGTAAACAAAGAAATTTAATTCTTGAAAAATGCTTCAATGGTGACAAAATTTTGAATTTTGAAATTTTTTTTCACCAATTTTAACATTTTTCTTATCTTTATATATAGTATTATATATCATATAACATTCTTTCTTATAGTTTAGTTTAAAATGAAAGCACATTTAATTAGTATATTATTTTAAATATTCATTTCTTCATACAATACTTGTAAAATATAATTTGAGCTTTTGTGATTTTTTTTTTTTTTTAATGATAAAAAATTCTTACTTAGACAATATATTTTATAATTTTTTTTCATTAAATCGTAATTATAAAATTGAAAAACACATAAAAAAATACATATATATTGCTTTTGAACTCTTACTTAAAGATAAAATTCAACACTGTAAACCAAATGTCTTAAAACAGACAACAATTGATGCCATATTTAAGAAATTTAAAAAATAATAAATTATTTTTTACATAGTTATTACTTTATCTATATATTAAAATGTGTAATTTATCTATTTTTTAGTATTAGCAATCTAAATTTGTCCAAAATAAGAATTAAAAAAAAATGTAAACAAAGATTAAATAGACATGGCCTGTAATCTGCAAAAAGCTTCCAATCCGCACAACACTTGTAACCAAGCTTTGCGGATTAGTGGCTTTCTACTGTACTACAATTACAGTATCATTTGGGAAAATGAAATATTTCTACAATGGAATGTTGTCTTAAATGAAACAATTACATGGTACTAACAGAAAGAACTCCAACAATTATACCTGCTAAGACCGAAACCAGTTGGCAGGTTTTTGACAGTTTAAACTGTTATGTCAAAAACTTCAATTATACCTGCTAAGACTGAAACCTGTATAAAGCATAATTTTTTCCTATTCCTTTCGATTCAGTTTTCACAGGTTTTAATGAATAAATATTTGACAATTTGTATTTTATTATTACATAATTTTAATTTTAAATTAGTCATCTGTTAGAAACGTAGTAAAATTCTCTTTGTAAATGTACTTTGCGGAGGAAGGTTTGGAAGGAGGGAGAAAAATCCATGTTTGCCCCATGTGAAAAAAAAAACTAGTTTCGGCCCTGCTTGAATGGCAAAAACTATATATATGATAGAATCCTGAATTAGCAATAAAGGAAGTATTAAGTAATCATACTGCAATAATAAGCATAAAATTATACACGCAAGTTTTGGTACTTTTATATTAGCCTACACAAATTTCACCAACAGCAGCTACTATTTTTTGCATATGAAAATATTAAATTTGAAACAATGATTTGGTGTTGAAATAAAATGTTTTTATTTGTGGTATTCTCTATTTTTTTGTGTTTTTTAAATTAAATGAGTGAAAAGTTCATATTTTATATGAAATAAATAAAATACAAATGATAGTGATGGGAACAATATTTAGCTATTTATTATCTGTGCCTGGCTAACATAAAAGTACCCAAGTTTCTTTTAAAAAGAGGTAACATGCAACATACAAAACATATTTTAAAACAATTTTATTTGTCATCTAAATAGAATTATATATTAGAGTCATTTTGAAATGAACTACCACTTTATGATTACTGTTACACAGATAATTTGGTTTAAATGCAACAAATGGTTGTATTATTGCTTTCTTGAAGGTTAACACTCAGAAAGAAAGCTGATCTTTTATGAGTTTCTCAATGTTTCAGGGGGGGGGGGTTAATAACTGGTGATTTTGATTGAGGTTACTTTTAAAAACTGAATGTTTTTTAAAAATAATTTTGACCAAGAAAAATGTCATTCGAAGGAAGATAATGTTAGGCCTAATGATCCTATAGTCAAAAGTATCTAATTAACATAATTATAATTGGATAAATAAGTAATTAAATATATAGCTAATACTCATGAAAGGTAATAAAAATACTTACTATTTTATAGGAACTTTTCAATAAATATAAATTAAGGTAGTAATTTTGTTTTCATTAACACTACTATTATTTTGCCACACTTTGTTTACATTAAATAAAGAACAACAGGGGTTGATCCAGGAAAAATTTGGGGCCTGTTTAGGGTCCCTTCACAAAAATCTATTTAATAAAATGTGTCCCTTCACAAAAATCTATTTAATAAAATGGATCCCTTCACAAAAATCTATTTAATAAAATGGATCCCTTCACAAAAATCAATTTGATAAAATGGGTACCTTCACAAAATTCTATTCCATAAAAACTTACTATTTATTATTTATTTATTATTTTGTGATGTTTTAAAATGTGTAATTTGTAAACAAACAAGTTCACCAGAGCGGAAAACTTCAGCAAAAGGATTTAAAAAAGTTTTTATTTATAAATGCTTGGTTCGAATTTGATTAACTGGATTTCAGCTTTCGTTGTAAAATGTTATTTTTCAAAAAAATATAATAAATTTCACAAAAATAACCTTTACTTTTCACAAAATGGGCCCCAAGAAAAAAACCTGCATCGACCCCTGAACAATAAAGCTTCCTCTAGCTTTATTTTCAATTACAGATACAAAAGGTTTTGTAAAATAATTATAATACTCATGAGATGTCTAAAGACTATAGAAAAGACATTAATATTAATTTTTAAACTATTATATAAATATATATTAGAAGAAATATTTGTATTTTTATATATTTAAACTAGTCAAAAAGATTTATAAAAAACTTTGGTAAATCGATGTTTTAATTTTAAATTTCTGTAATTTGCTAACTACAGTAATCTAACACTCAAATACTTAAATGCATTTAAGTATTTGAGTGTTAGATTACTGTAGTTAGCAAATTACACGTAAACCGTAAATTAATACATTTTATTATACATAGCGTGATATATTGTGTTATGTTATGTTATAACCATATCAAACCATGAACCATATTATCATGTAATTATGTTATGTTATAACCATATCAAAGGATATATATAGGGTAGTTGTGCCAGTAATGGACCCCCTTCCAGTAATGGGCCACTTTCAAAGTTTTTGATTTATAAAAAAATAACCAATAAAAATTTAGCCTTTTATATATTTTTTCATAATTCCTGTCCTCCTTGCTTGTTTTATATTCTAGGTTATTGTTGACACTCTTAATCAAACCAATCAGGAAGCAGAAAATAATGTTTCACAGTTCCACAGATTTTCTGTGAAAATCTTAATGAACATGCTAAGAGCTGGCTTCACTTAAACAATTCATATATTTTTTATTTTCTTGAAAAAATTGCATGTTTTCGTTTAGACAATAATAGAAAACTTTGAATTTTACATACCAATGGCAATTTATAAAATTTCATTTATTTTTCAGGTTTTACGACCATGGTCCTTTATTGGAATGCTTAATTAGTCAATTTCCAGTAATGGACACACTGAAAAAGCAAATTCAGTAATGTCCGTAGTGCATATTTTTTTTTTATTTAAGTGAAAAGCTAAGTAATCAAATATAATTTTTTAATTTCATTTACCAGAATGTAATAATATATTTTTTTATATAAATAGCTGTTTTTATCAATTTCATGTAATTAATAATTTTTTTTAAGATTGTTATCAAATTATTTTTTTGTAAGCTGTACCTTGCATATTTTATAATGTGGCAATCAACACCCATCAGGAAGCAGAGAATAATCTTTAAGTGCATGGGAAAATGAGGGGCTCATGGGGTTCAAACTCGCCCCATTTAAAAAAGGACAATTTTTTAAATCGCACAAGTTCTTAAAAATCTATTATTTTTTGTCTTAAATGTTTCATTATTCATCTCTGACAAAAGAACTACATACATAAAAAATCACTATAATATTAAATTTAAAGTAGCAATGAAAGTAGTAAATCTGCAGATCAAGGGGCTCAAATGTCAGTTCTGATATTTTATTTTGAAATAATTTTATTTAGTATATAAAAAACATTCAACCTACACTTTCATTTATTTGATATATTTTATACAAATTGCTAAAAGTAATATATAAAGCAGTTTTAGGAAGTTTAACTGTTAAGAATAAAAATAAATATGATTCCATGCACTGGTACACCAAGACACTTAAATTTTTTTTTTTTTAACTAACCCTTCTAAACTCCCCTCTCCCCCTCAATGACTTAATAATTTGATAAATATAATTCTTTAAAATTTAGTATTTTAAACCTTCTATCTAAAATAATTAAAATATTGATTTTTTTTAAATGATAATGACAATAATTAATTTAAACAGTGAATCAGTCTCATAAATATTTTATTAATTATTGATATCCTAATTGTTAAATTTATTTGAAAATGACTATTTTATTTCATTAATATGCTTTCATTAAATTTTGGTTTTAAATACAATCACAAAATCAATTATCTATTATTTTTTGTGGGGTGTCCATTACTGGAACAGAGAGTGTCCCATTACTGGAAGAGAGGGTGTCCATTACTGGAATTTTGGGTGTTTTGATACATTTCTGTTATTTACAATTAAATTTTGATTCACATTGGGAAATGAGACTATGAGATTGATTAAATAATGTTGATAGATTAATATAATATTTTAAAAAGTGGGCTATAATAATTATAACTATTAATTAAAAAATATATTTTTTTAAAAATTCCTTAAGGGTGTCCATTACTGGCACATCTACCCTATATAATATATTTTAATGGAATATGTGTTCAAAGTATAAAGCATTAAACAGGCAGTTATTTTGAAAATCTCCCATTAATAAAATAGATTGAAATCACTTTTATTTTTTGAATGGATACCAGCATTGAAACTTTAAATGTAAACAGATATGTTATATAACTGTTTACTGTTATTATAATATGCACAAACACATCAGAAATAATACACAGGTGCTCAGAGTTATTCATAAGAAATACATATAAATGGACAGAAAAAACTCAGTGCTTACCAAACCTGAAACTGCTTTATTGCTCTCTGACTGTTTTTTTTTTTTTTAAATGTGATATTACTCCATTAGTAAAATTTCTGGCTAGCAAGTGCACACTTTCAAAGCAGAAGAAGAAATTAAACTTCTACTTTCAAAAGTGACACCAGCTGGCCAATTAATTCAAAAATTGAATTAAAAGAAAAGAAAATGTCCATATTTCCCTTTATACTGGATAAGTCTTAGAAAATAATCACTCCAATACGCGAAACACACGGCAGCTACACAACTGAAAATAACTGCAAATGCAAACTAAACGATGACTCTTCTTCTATTTAACTTATGATATTAAGCATTTTTCTTTAATAGCGCAACGAAATTATCAAAATAATCAAAAACAGAGCGGAAATCTATTTTTAAAATATCCATATCGTCACATGCAGCTCAATCTCTGTGTAAATATATAAACAAAACAGCGTCAAAACTGTATACACTTTGTAGCATTGTTATGGGCAAATGCGCCAAATCCTTTGGCGAAATATTTTTCGCCAAGGAAGTGCTGAAAGTGTATACACTTTGGAGTATCGCGGTTGCAACATTATCGTAGGCTTCGTAGGAGCACCGTTGCACATTTATAGGCTACAACTTTTTAGCACTTTTTAAAGCATTACACCATTTGCCGGTTTCCACACTATGTATTCTAGGCGCTGTACTAATACCCCGTGAAATGTGCAGAAGAATAATCATTTTGGACAAATTAAAAATGCATCTAAAGAAATGTGCAAGGGATTTTCCTGAAGCGAAAACTTACATCTTTTCTCAACCAGATGACGTAGTAGCGCTTGAATTTACATCTTATGCATCTTTGTTTTATCTCGAACGTCTTTGTTTTTTTCTTTTATAGAAAACAAAGTGAATCAGCAGATTTTAAAAATGTCAGAGCCTTTTACCAACAGCAGCACAGACACACTTGAATGCGAAATGTCTGAATTTACCATGGAGTTTAACAGTGAACTTCAGTTTCACTTTGATTTGAGCTAAGCAAGAAACAACTAAACTTTAAAAATCAATCTCAAACTCCAAATAACAATATATCATATTAATAATAAAATATTAATTTACCTTATTTTGTTTAATTAAGAATTTATTTAAATATTTTCAACACAATTTGAAAATGCTCAGGTAAGTAAAGCTTATCTTTCATTAGATTTTCTTTCTGTGGTGTTGAGAATTAACTTTGTGCATTTCGGAGCGTTTCTGCTTGAATTTCTAGTTTTTATCAAATTATTCAGCTTCTTTTTCGATTAGTTATGTAAAATATTTCTAATGAAACTATTCTGTCATTATTTTTAGAGAATTTATTAATTTGGTTTCACATCAAGTGTATCTTAACTTAAATTTCGCGCGTAAAATGAATGTTTTGAAATTGTGCCTTACGTTTGTATTTACGTCTATCACGACAGTGTCTATCATGAGTGCATCCTGCCATACATTTTTTTTGTAACTTTTCGTATCATTTTCAGAAAATTTATTTTCACAAGAAACAAATATACCTACTTCGTTTACCAAACTTATCTTACTAACTATTTACAATGTTAGTTTTCATCCTAAGGTCTTGTTTCCAAGCGTGCATTTTGTTTATTGTTAGACTGAAAATAAATTTATGTAAATGTAAGAATGTGTTATAAAATAGATTAAAAAACTCTAACGATTTTTCTAAACTGCTTAGTTATGAGATTTCTGAAGTATAATGATTTTTGTTTTCTTAATATTACCTCTTCTCTTATGCTTTATCCAATATTATTTTTTTGTTTACTATCTTAATGAGTAGCTTGGTTATTTTTGATTTTTTTTTTTTTTTGTATATATTTATAAAATTTTGTTGTTATTGAAGTACTCAATGGTTATACAAATACCTCATATTATTTTTAAATATTTTTGATTCAATTTATAAAATCAGTTTTGTTTTCTCTTTTAGCATTTTGTTTATATCAGTTTATAATCAAATTTAAAAATATCACAGGTTCTTATTGCAAATTTTACTTTTTTTTGCATTTTATGTGTGTTGTGTATTTTTAGTTTTATAATATTTGATTAGTGAAAGTTACTGAAGTTTTTTTTCTTATTTGATACATTTTTCTTATTAATTATATGTTTTATTATTGCAAAATTTTATAATAAATCATTTAGTTACATTTTTTTCTTAAGTATTGCAGAGTTTCCCCCAGGTTTAAAAAAGGGCAGGGTGCTGCTGATGAGGAAAGGGCACTTTTACATTCTTCAGGGCACTTTTTTTAATTTTTAAGGGCACCTTTAATATTTAAAGGACAACACTCTTTCAACTATATAAGTACATTTAAAATATATATATATTTGTCTAGAATTAAGGTCTTACAATAATAAAATAGGTATGTTTATGCACTAAATAACCCACAACATGATATGCATTATACATGCACAATCTGTGGCGAGCGGGTCAAGATCTCTAGAAATTCAGGAACTGCTTATTTTGCCAATTAGTTTTGGGAAAAAAATGAAAATTTCGTCAATCGGACGCGTAAAAATTATGAATATCGTCGATCGGGCACGTAAAAATCATGAATATCGTCGATCGGGTGCGTAAAAATCATGAATATCGTCGATCGGGTGCGTAAAAATCATGAATATCGTCATTTGGAAGCGCAAAAATCATGAATTTCGTCGATCAGGCGCGTAAAAATCATGAATTTTGCCGATCAGGTGCGTAAAAATCATGAATTTCGCCGATCAGGCGCGAAAAATTCATGATTTTCGTCATTCGGGAGCGCAAAAATTATAAATTTTGTCGATCGGGCGCGTAAAAATCACGAATTTCGTCGATCGGGCGCATAAAAACTGATTATACTGTTCGCGATAACTGATTATAGTACCTTCAACAGTTCTTTATACATTCTTGCTATCGTCAGGGAATTTCTAAATCTACCGCGATCGCGGACTGTGAACGAATGGGAGACGAACGTGCGATCCTATGTGTGTAAATGAGAAAACAACTTGCAGGCGCGCGCTCAGGGCAGGCACAACAAAAGGCAGTACGAGCGTCATTTTTTAAAACGAGGGGCAGAAGGGCGCTATTTTTTGGATGAGGGGCAAGAAGGGCGCTATTTGTTTAACCAAAGGGCAGGCAGGGCGCAGCGCCCTCCTGAAACTGTCTGGGGGAAACTCTGGTATTGTGAATCTGTATAATCTTTAGTATTTTATGGATGTGTAAATAAATGAAGCTACAGTAACTTCAGTGTATTAGCATGCATTATCATACTTAATATTTTCTATATTTAAAAGGAATAAGGTACTTGTCCACGTTCCCGTCAACCACTTTGGGAAAAGTCCCATAACTTGTGCCAGAAGATTTGCCGATAAATGTTTGAATGTGGTTGATTGCATTTTTTTTTTTCCGGAAAAATTTATAACTTAACCTTATTTTTTTAAACAATATTTTTCTGTAGATGTAATGTTATGTAAATTTATTTATTTTTTATAGATATTTTTCTATTTTGTACATATATATATATATATATATATTATTGAAATTGTTGTGTTGTAAAACACAACTGAAATTAAAATCTAGATTAAATTATTCGGAGTCAATTATGTAGCAAATAACTTTTTAATTTAAAGTTGATATTTTGTTTTAAAATCCAGTTTTGTTGTTAGTAACAGTTTCAGTTATAGTTAAAATACAACAGAATGGCAGTTGTGAATGATATTTTTACCCTTTTATCTGTGCCTTCTAAAATATTTAATAACAATAAAAATTTTAATAAATTGTATAATTTTTTGCAATTTTGTACAAACCTCTTTTGCATTTTATGGTTTTAAGTGTGATTTATATATGATCTTTATTATATTTGTCTTTGAAGTTTTATTCAGGTGTATTTAAATGGGATATTTATTTCATAATTTTTCATATAGCTTAATTTAAAAAAAATATTTATTTCAGTTTGTATGGTTTTCAAGATGGTATGCTTTATTAGTCATTGTATAAGAAATGATATCTGTAAACCTGATTGAATTTAGTGAATCAAGATCTTATTAGTATGTATGTATGTTTATATTTTAATATTTTTAAAATTTAATTATATATTATTTGAGTATATTTATTAAATATGATATTCTAAATTGTACAAGAATTTAAGGTACTTTTCTGTTAGCCGGGCGGAAGGGATATATATATTATATATATTCTTTTTTATTAAGTTTAAGACTTGCAGTATCCTTTCCATTGCTTTTTATAATATCTCTTCCTTTGTTTTTCACACATGTGATTTCATTTTAAATACAATATATTACACACACATATATGTATGTATGTGTGTGTCATATATATATATATATATATATATATATATATATATATATATATATATATATATATATATATATATATAATAATTCTGTGGTGATTTTTAAGGCCGAGTTGCTTGAGTAGTAACATTTTTTAATAAATGTTTTTTTTTAAAATAAGATGGGCTCTTTTCACATAATCAACCGAAGAGGAAGTTCCAGCACTCCATATTAGATGGCGTGTGTACGTAATCATAATTAAGCATCTCATTCAAGAACACAGAAGTTTTTATTCTGAAGCTTAAATTGATATCAGGGAAGAATCTGCTTTCACTCGAGTCCTCTTTTCGTTTCAATCACGGCTCCCACTACAGCAGAGCACGATGGCCATTTATTTAAAATAAACATTCTGCAGGCATATAAGAAAAAACATACTGGACTCCACGCCAATACCAGGCAGAGATTCCATCATTAACCTAACAAATCAAACTTCGAACTAGTGTCTCTCTATTCGAATGTTCTTATACGAATACGTCTAGCTTTCATCAGTGCATCACATCTTCGGATCTCCGAATAGAATGCTCTCCAAAACGGAAAAGGCGACGATATATTCTTTCAGTAAGAGTAGGAATACATGGTCACGTGCGCCAATCGTGAGCTGGGATTCCTTGCGCTGTCTCCAGAATATGGTAATAAAATGGTTTCCGCTAATTTTTGGCGCGAAAGAAAATTCTCGAAAGTTCCATGATGTTCGATGATTTAGCTATGACCCAGAGTGTTTTAGATTAATTGATTATCGTTAGTTAATTGGTTCGAGAATATGGAATGATTTTGACTTTTAGGGAAAGAAAAAAAAAGAAAAAGAGAAATGGTTTATCGAATTTGGAACATAGCCAGAATGGGATTAGAATAAATGCTTTTACATTTAATATAAGAAAAAGATTTTATGATCTGGCGAATTATTTTTAATATCGGAACTGATTAAAATAAATACAGTCTTTTTAGGAATTTAGAAAATTAAAAAGGGAATTATGCGGGTTTTTTAAAGTATGAATATTAGGGAGTTTTATAATTTAAAGATAAAGACGCGATTTATTGAACTAATTAGCAGCCATTGAAATATTGAATTTAGATATGAGGTTTTTTCGGAATACATAGAGTTAAAATATTTTAATAAACGGAGGAAATAAATATTATAGAGTAAGTTAGACTAGGATGGAATAAAAATACTTTGGTTTATTGCGATAAATTTTAAATTTTGTTATATATATATATATATATATATATATATATACATGTAATATGTATATCACTGGTGCTCGGCTAACAGAAAAGTACCGAACATATATGTTTTTTGAATAGCAAACGAGTGTCCTTTTTTATTAGGTGTGTTCGTAATTATATAAATACGTAGCACCTATAGTCATCGTCTGGTCTGTCCGTCTGTCTGCATATAACAGCGCAAAAACTATCCAACTGAATGATTTGAAATTTAATATATATGATTGTTGCAGAATTTTGTCGAGTCATTTCAAATTTTATGAAAATCGAATCAAAACTTAAAAAGATATTAATGAAAGTTTTCTTTATTCTGTTAAATCCTATCATACGTAATCTATATAATAAAAGCACAAGTCATGTGACTGGGAAAAACAAATATGGGCTAACCACATCTTTTTTCATATGCCATATTTATTCAAAATTATTTTTTTGAATAAAATTGCATAAAAGTTACATTTTTAGAAAGATCGTTAAAAAAAATGGTTGAAATCTCAAACAAGGGCGATGCTTGACGTCGTCGAAGTTGGTGAAGCGATAAATGAGATTTTCTTGCTACCAGTTCGTTTGTTATGTTTCTTCCACGCCTACTGTGGTTGATTGGTTGGTTTATTGTTGTTTGTTCTGGAGATTGGATTGGATTTTGAGCTCAATGCAAAGATGTAAGAAGGTTATGATTGGATTATTGTGTGTCAGATTTCTTGAATTACGTTTGTGGAATGTATTTTGTAAAGTTTAATGATTTTACGTTTTGTGGTATGTTATAGAAGGATAATTCCTGTGAAATAATTAAGAAAAAAACGAAAGATGAGAAATATGGGTGTTATATATATATTATTGTAGTGGCAACACTATTTTTCTATAGACGTTTTGGCAACAAGACAGTTTATTTTTGTATTTGATACATGCCGCTACATTTGCTTGTATATGTTTATTAATGCTAATTAAAAGATGGATTAAATACAAACAAAAGGTGAGTGAATTTTTGTTGATTTTATTGAAGTATGAGTTTCGTATATTCTAGAACCGCTGCACGTTGAGGTGCGTGCATCCAGAGGTGTTTTCTTTTTCGGAAAATGTATGTGCAGCGTTCATATATAAGTTACTAATCGCTGCTTGTATGAGTTTCGTATATTCTAGAACCGCTGCACCTTGAGGTGCGTGCATCCAGAGGGGTTTTTTTTCAGAAAATGTACGTGCAGCGCTCATATATAACTTACTAATCGCTGCTTGTAAGAGTTTTGTATATTCCAGTGACTGCTGCACGTTGAGTTACATCATACATCCAGAGGGGTTTTTTTTTGGAAAATGTATGCATAGCCTACATATGTAAGTTAATAACTGCATGTTTGTAAAAATTAAAATAGCCGGAGGAAATATTGCTAAAAGTTTGTAAAAATAGAAAAATATGGAAGAAAATATTGCTAAAAGTTTGTAAAAATAGAAAATTACGGAGGAAAATATTGCTAAAATGTAAAAATAGAAAAATACAGAGGAAAATATTGCTAAATGCTTGTAAAAATCGAAATATTCGGAAGAAATATTGCTAAAAGTTTGTAAAAATATAAAAATACGCAGGTAAATATTTCTAAAAGTTTGTAAAAATCGAAAAATCGTGAAAAAAATATTACTAAAACTTTGTAAATAGTCGAAAAAATGAATAAAATCAATGTTTACTTTGTGAAGAAGCTTGCCGTAGGAAGCATGCGTTCTGATTGGGTAGAATTTGGAGGTTGCCGAGTTTTAGGTTGGCGTGCGTCAAAAAAATCGCCAAATCGGGGGTCGCCCTTGTTTGAGGATTTTGCCAAAAAAATTGTTTGCTTGAGAGAAAATGAGTTACATTAAAAAATTTATAGATTCTGAGCATCTGTGAGTATGATTTCACATCTGTAAACATGGCATACATAATAATAAAAAAAAAAGACATGCTCATTTTGCTCATAACAAATGATATACAGGTATCCCCCGACTTACATACACTGCGACTTACGTAAATTCGCAGTTACGTAAAAAAATTTAGAAAATTACATTTTTTTATATACCGTTTACCAGACCTCTACCTGCATGGCATGAGTGCCTAGCTTGACGAGTTAGAACGTGGGAGCGGGGCGGAAATCGCCTGATTTCCGCCACATGGCTGTGATCCACCTGACTATAGTTTTGTTGGCATCGCTGCAGTGCTTGCTCTCTAGTGGTTCGTTACAGTTCTTTTTGTTTGCCGGTTCAAGGTTTCTATTTAACTTTGTTGAATTGGCAAATTTAAAAAAAGCAAAAATTAAAGAAGAGAAAGTAATTGGTCTCATAATTTAGAACTGTGATCAGGTGACGAGACCTTCACCTGAGTAGGCATCCCCAGAGGTATAATTCACAGGGAACTTGGATGAGTTTGCACCCACGACGGATTTTACATGCACCAGGCGCCTTTAGCTTACATAGATTTACATATTTGTCATCTCTGTTGGCTTGTCACGCTCATTGTGGATTGTCGCTGTAGTGTTTATTGCCTTTTTTAGGTGGCTGATTTCATTTTTATTTGTCTCTGTCAGAGTTTTTGCTGTTTTTATGGACTCACCCCTGTTGTGGGTTGTTTCTGTCTATTATTCGTTGGGTTTTGTCTCTTGATAAATTGATACATCTTGCTTGTGCTAGAGCTGGTTGTCTCATTTTGAAACTTGGTCTTCTTTTGAGAGTTTCACTGGTTATTTTGTTACTATTGTGGGTTTTGTCACATTGTAACTTTTGATACTGGTGGTTGTCACATTTCTGGATGTTGCACACTCATTTTTGTTGGTTATGTCACTTTAACTCACCCGTGCATTATAGCTGGGGGGTTTTGATTAAAAAAAATTTTCAGTTTACCTTTATATTTTTTCATACTTGTATAATTTACATCCGAGTAAATACTGCTGCATGATGCTTTATTTAAAAATTAATGCTGTGTAAATAATCTCTCTCTCTCTCTTTCTATATATATATACAGTGAAACTTCCATTTAACGAAGTCTCATTGTGACATTTAAAAATTTCGTTATGAAGAAAATTCGTTAAATAGAAATCAATTTAAATTCATGAAATTTTCCCTTCAGATATGACAAACAGGTGTTGTATTCAGACGCATTTAATTCAGTTTCAATTATGAAGCCGTCTTTTACAAAACAGTTGTGTACGGTCTATGAAATCACGTCACATTCCCAAGCTTTCATCAGCTCTGATACACAGGCTCTCCAACTAATGTTCTCACTACATTGCCTTTTTCGATAATGTACTTCAAGATTTTTTGTATTATTCCTTTGACTAATGGCTGAAGTTTAGAAGTTGTATTGGCAGGAACACAAATAACTTTGATGTTCTTCGATTTGCATATTGAAGCACATTCTTGTGGATGTACAAAGCAGTTGTCTATCAACAATGGAATGTCAGAGTGGTGAATGTCTGACTCTGGTATTTTCTGCTTCAATGCATCTGACGCCATTGCGTCACTGCATCTTCTATATCATTGAATATAAAAAGGGGATTTTGACTTCCCGCAACTATCGGCAATAGAGTATCGGTGTGGGACAGCAATGACAACAAGTGTTTTTCTTAGTGTGAAAATAAATCGTTTTATTCAGCTCCAAGCAGAAGGAAAATTATTTAAATGTGTTCATTTTCTTACAATCTGCTGAAATAAATTCGCATATCCATCGCAACAGCAACCTCTTAGTTTGAATTCTGTACAGGTACAAAAGTGGAATAAACTTCGGTATATAGAATATATGTTTCGTAATATGGAGATTAATTTATATGCTAATGGTGTCCAAAGTCAAAGTTCTGCAGAAAATTTCGTTAAATAGAAAACTTCGTTAAATAGGGACTTTGTTAAAGGGAAGTTCCACTGTATATATATACTAAGAAAAGAAAGTTTCGCTCTGTCTGTGTGTGTCTGTCTGCAATGGCTAGGAAAATTTAGTGCACCTAGAAATCTGTAAATTTAGATTTAGGTAGTCCAAACCCTCTCCCAGTATACCTGAGTCTCAGAATTTTAATATTTTGATAATTAGCCTAGATATTAATTAGATTCTCATTAACCATCGCTTCTAAAATGACATCTTTTAAATCAAAATGGCGAAAGAAACGAACCGGTGCATTGGATTTGCAAACGGAAATGAATGAATTCGAAATTATTTTACTAATTAGCAAATTTTAAGAAAACTAATTGAGATATCAATTTGAAAATTTCTGAGCATATGTAAAAAAATATTCTGCATCTCACTATGTGATTTTTGAAAAATTCGGTCGGTAATTTTTTTTAATATATTCAAAAAACTGCCAAAAATCTGCCGGCACCAGTGAAAACGATCCTTGAAATTTTCAGACAGGGATCTGCTTTCATTAAAAACTGAACTACAATGAGATCTGTTTCTCGGGTCGATCCCTCCATTTAGTTTGCGAAAATGAAAGGAAATAATTGCCAATTTTTACTAATGAACAAAAATTTAGGTAACTAATTAAGATATAGATTTGAAATTGAGATCGGGAAGGGGTGTCATCTGCCGGCTATTTTAGTGTAGCGTCTTCGTTATGTTCTAATTATCAGAAAAATGTAATTCTTTTTTTAATGATTGCGTTAATGTAGGTGACGGTGGTTCTCTTGAACAAATTATTCATTATATTTGCGGGTATCGGGAAGGAGGGGGTTAACGCCTTTCTCTGAGATTGTAATTATCTCGGGACCAGGCAACGCCGGGCGGGTCACCTAGTATATAATAAATATTGCAGTTTCTTACGAAATTTTACTTAAACAAATTACACTTTCGACTTATGTACAATTCGAGTTAAGTAAAAGTCTCCAGAACGCATTCATTACGTAAGTCGGGGGATGCCTGTAATTCATTTCACTGAAATAATAACTAGTTGCATCCGTCGAAATGCGATGCAACGGAATATATTAAATAAGTATGTTATGATTTAAGCTTATGGACAAAAGAATAATGTAATGAAAATAGAAAGTGACTGCAAATTTAAAGCATGATATTCATACAAACATACTCAAAACTTTACACATGAACACCACATTCCATTGAAGTCCTGATCTCAGTAAAAATCTAGACAATTATGTCATTTAGCTTTGTAAAAATTGAAATTTTGTGTTTGAAAATGCATGTTTTAAAAATATCATTTTCATAAGCAGACGATTTAGCTTTTAACTTCAGATTATGTGGAATAAAAAACTTGGAAAATAAAATCAGTTTCATGAAAATATGTAAGAAAATATTACTCTAAGAGTCATTTAACCAATTGTTTTAAAATTTTCATTAAATATTTATAATTAAATGGAAATTATGTAATTTTCAGAAATATTTTATTTTGTGCATACCAAGGAAGTAAATAAATAGCAGAAGTTCTTTCTATTTAGATGCAGGAATAAGGGACAGTGAGTATGATGTCATACTGATACAAGATTAGTAAAATACTTTATTTTCATGGAGGAAAATTCATCTTTTGTTTTCTGAATGACGTCATTTTTTTCATCGGAAACATTTTGTTTTTCATATTACTTCTTATGATAGATTATTTACTGTTATTTTATTTACATAGATTACTTAATATTATTTCTCAACAAATAATCTGTATTCTGCTCTTCTGTAATTACTGCATAATTGAACACAATCATTTTACTAAGCTTAAATTTTATGAAAAACCATTGAGATTCTTCTTTTAAGTATGACAACATTTACACTGATGGAAACCTGCTTCTGTTTGATGGAATGTGATAAGGCAATTTAATCTTATCTTATGTTGTAGAGATAAAATCTTAACCCAATTGCCACCATTTTAAAGAAATTTCATAAAAAACTTTTAAAATTAAAATATAAAAATGGGAATATTTAAAAAATAGCATCTGCAAATGAACAGCTTTGATTTAAAAAAATAGTTATCAAAATTAGTTCAGTAGAAAGTTCAGGGCAGAGGACTAAAAAAAACAGCCTTCTGTTTTAAATATATAGATGATTTTTTTACATTGTAAAATTAGTTATAGTAAGTATGAACACACCTCATTGTAATGTTTAACTTACAATTTCCAACTTGTTAAATTTCCACCCGGCAGAGATCTAGAGTCAAAACTAAACCTATATCTGTTTCTTTTTACTTAGATTTGTAATTTCTCCTCTCTTTTGTCATCTTATTTAACAGCAGATTACAAATTTGTTGTTAAAATCCCAGAGGCGCATGCACTAATCAGGTCCTGAACTTATTGTTTCAGATCTGTTTTCTTTTATCAATTATTTCAAATTTTAAGTGAAAACCACAATTCTACCCACCGTCCTAGAACGGACATTTACACTAGTTTTCATATACTTTTCAAAATTTTAAAGTCATTGAGGCAGTATAAGGAACCTGAATTTGATATAAATATTACATAATTTTACTTTAAATATATAATTATAATAATTTAAGGATCATCCTTTTAAATTTAATTGATATTAATAATATTTGAGTAGTTTATATGGTTGACAAAAGAAAATGCTCAACTTTCACATTTTTACTAAATATTTAATAGGGATGTAACAAATAGTGATTTGGCCGAATACCGAATATTCGGCCAAATTTTAGGCCGAATACCAACTTAAAAAAAATTATTTTAATTGTTTATTTATTTATTTATTTTTTCAATTTTAAAATCAAAAATTAAATTAAGGGCTAATTGAAATAATTTTTTTGTTTGAGTGTTTAAAAATCATAACAGCTGAATGTATTTTTTGTAATATTTGAAATACTTTGATGCCAATAAGATAACATTTGACTTTCAAAAATGTAAATAATAATTTAATTCATTTTTTGTTTAATCCATAGATAGTTCTAGTAATTTATAAATTTTTACCTAAAATAGAAACTCATTACCTCTGTAAAAATGAAACTTTTTTTATTTTAGTAAAATCATTTAACCCCCAAACATAAAGACTTGCATGTGTCCTCTGTCTTTTTATATCCTTTCTCATGCAACTCAAACTTAGTAAATTTACATTCTGTATGTCAAGAAAAGGGTTATTTTCTTAAAATATAATTTCATTTTCATTTTGGGATTGCTTAATAAGAAGTCATCACTGCCAAATTTGTCAAATGAAGTTAATAATAATACAGCAGATAAATTAAGAGAGGTAGATTGCTATTTGATAAATATTTAATAGCTAGGACAGAGTGTCCATTTCACTGGTGGAAAACAAATGCAGAAAACTTTCCAAGGCTTGCAAATTTAGCAAGAAATCATCTTTCAGCTCCTGCAATCACAGTATATAGTGAACGTTTGTTTTTTGAAGCTGGTAATATATATGAAACCAAACGAAACAGACTTCTTGAAAATGCTGAAAAGTTATTAGTTTTGCATCACAATTTCAGGCTTTACAGTGATAAATTATTTTGTTACCCCTGTATGTTATTTTGAAGTAACTCATTATATGCTTTTTCAGTATGTAGTGATGGGCGATTCTGAAAAATTTGATAATCGATCAACATCGATACTGTATAAAACAACATCGATTAAAAAAATAATCGATTAACAAATTCTAGTATCGATGTTTTAGAATCGATACTTACACAGATAGCTTAAAAAGAGTAGCTCTCAAATTTATCGATCAAATGGCAGGAAATTTGATCATACATCGTGATAATGGAAATTAGCAGATAATAATCAATATTTCTGGCGCTCATTTCTTTAGCATAGCAGAATATAATATATTAGCTACTGTCAAATTTTGTTTCAAGGAAGTTTTAAGTAGGGGGTTAGAGGTAGGGGATACTAAGTGTGAATTAGTGAAGGGAATTAGGGAATGCGTAGGGAAAGAAAGGGTCGAGGGGGAAGAGGGCAGTGTTGAATTCAGGGGGTGGCTTGGGGGGGACATTCATCCCCGGATCATTGAAATCCCCCCACCCCCCACGAAAGGTTTGAGGTTTTAATGGTTAAAAAGTGCAATTTCGCACCGGAACTCTACAATGCCCCCCGGGAAAAAGTGTCTGAATTCAACACTGAAGAGGGCTAACTATATTTTAGCTAGAATTTCTTGTCCGAATTTAATAAAAATTTAGATGCCCAAGCCGCCGACAATAAAAGATCCTGAATGTGAGATAAAAATTAAGGGAGGGGGTAGTCTCCCTCCCCCGAAATCATAACTTTTTAAATTTTGGTCAGATTTGAACGGGACCTTTTCTGACATTCTTCTCAAGTCATTCGGTTAATAACTAAACATTTGTATTATATCTGCAACTGTTTGTCACTACTATTTAAGAACAAGGGGAGCGTTTTGCCCACACGGGGGGCACTTTTCTAAATTTTTCCGATACCCCTCATGTGATATATCGTCGGAAAGGTCTGTGACCGCTTAATCATATTATGCATCTTCCGTGTCCATCCCCCACTTTGCCCCCCCCCCCCCCCAAGGGGGTACTTTTCGAAATTTTGCACACAACCCTCATGTGCTATATCGTCTGAATGCTCTGTGACCGCTTAATCATATTATGCATCTCCCGTGTCCATCCCCCACTTTGCCACCCCCAAAGGGGGGTACTTTTCTAAATTTTGCACACAACCCTCATGCGATATATCGTTGGAAAAGTCTGTAACCGCTTAATCATATTATGCATCTCCCGTGTCCATCCACCCCACTTTGCCCCCCAAAGGGGGTACTTATCTAAATTTTGCACACACCCCTCATGTGCTATATCGTTGGAAAGGTCTGTGACCGCTAAATCATATTATGCATCTCCGGTGTCCATCCCCCCCCACAAGGGGGGTACTTTTGGAAATTTTGCACGCACCCCTCATGTGATATATCGTTGGAAAGGTCTGTGAATGTTTAATAACGCTTATTCATATTATGACCAGTATACGGTGCCGACTCGACATCTATAGCCTTAACGATTTCAGTGCCCAAAGTTCGTGTAGAACAGATTGCGCCACCTGGGGGTGAAACATGGAACTAATGCATATTGCAGACGACTGCTATACGGTGTCGGAGTCATGGGGGACCCGAGCCGGAGGTTCGTTCAGTTTGAGGTTTATACTATTCCATTTACAAATTAAGGAATTATCGGGTACCGAAGGCAGCGGGAACCCGTTCGTTCAGTTAGAGGTTTACACTATTCGATGTGCAAATTATCGGATTATCCGGTGCCGAAGCCAGCGGCTACTTGATCCGGAGTTTCTTTAAGTTCGAGGTTTATCATATTCGAGGTTTTACAAGATTTGAGACCCTGAGGTAAATTAAGGGCCCGCTAGCCGGCAAAGCCAGTGAGTTAGTTCATTAAGTTGTATTTTTCAAGTTTGTCTCCTTTCTGCTCCCCCTGCCCCCCAAATCATAACTTTATTCGTTATGCACAGATTTGAACGGGACCTTTTGTGACATTATTTCCAAGTCATTTGGTTAATAAATAAAAATTGGTATTATATCTGCAACTGTTTGTCACCACTATTTATGAACAATAATCAAAATTTTCGGCTTTTTTTCCAGTAAAAAAACTCTTTTCTTGGATTAGAGCCACATTACTCAGGATTATCGTTAGCTAAGTTGTGTCGCTCAAGTTTATCAAAATGTTTGTAGAAGTTATATTTTAAAAATTTCTCTGTGCTCGGTCAAATAAAACAGTAAAAATTCCAGTCGTTTAGAGTTTAGAACCAAACCTGCTGAGTTATGATAGTTTGAATTTTATGAAATATCGGAGCTTTCTGACACAAAATAATCATCTGCTTGGTTTTAATGTTTTTCAAGAGTACACGTATGATAATAATTTAAAACTTATTTTTTTAAATTAATGTATCAAATAATTTAAACAAAATGACCCCGAGAATTTTGTACATTTGAAAATTTTGTTGTTTTATTTCTTATATACAATACATTATACAGGAAAAAGGCTAAGCTTGTGGATATTCCAATTAAATATTAAGTTCGTATTGTATATAAGAACATCATAAAACAAAATAAAAATAAAGTCTTTACAAAATCAATAATTTCAAATGGATTAGAAAATAACATTATATGAAAAACATACACGAAAAACATTATGCAAAAAACATTTATATATATTACATATATATTCTGAAAAAATATTTGAGGTAATGCTGTTTTTGTCTTAAAACGTGGATTTTTTTTTTCAAATAAAATTTCTTCTAATAGTACTAGCTGTAATGTCAGAGCAAGACATTTTTATAATTAAATTTCTCCTCGTATTAGGACTAGGAGCTCTTAAGGGTTCTCTTCACGCACTTGAAAACACTCGCTCGCTAATATTAATCCTATGGGGCATTATTTTTCTAATATCTCGTTTGCATTTGAATATTTTTAAACGATTTTTTTGCATTGGATAGTAGATATCAATCTCTATTTCCGCCGTTGATTACTTTTTCGATTTTCTTTGCGGATTTTTTTTTAGGAAGATACTTTTACTTTCGAAACCGGTTCCGAAAGTGAAAGTGTCTTCGTTAAAAGTTCTGTTACAGTTTTTGCATTCTACCGATATAACTCTATGGTTTTCATATTTTTTATTAAAAAACTCCCAAACTACTGATTTTGAAAAGCGTACCATTTTCTATTTTAAAAAAACGCATTACACATACTTCGAAACACGCGACTTCTAATGAATCAACATACTATGAAATGAAACATCATTAAAAGAATTCTCCATTCTGGTCTGTGGTTTTGTATTTATTTTTTATTTAACAAGATGACGTGTGCGATGCTTTGACGCCTTTCTAAATTTGCTTATCCAACTTTTCTTCCAAATAATGAATCACGTTCAAAGCAGCAAAAGTTTGTATACTTATTAGCTGACTTTAATAAACAAAGTTTTTCTACATCTGTGATAAAAACACGCAAGCAGATCCCCCCCCCCTCCAAGAGTGGTGCAGGCGAAAATCATCTTAACACTTAACAGTAGATAATGAATTTCGTATATATCTTTATCCGTTTTGAAAAATTACATAAAACATTAATTAATAATAGAGTTCTGCAACGAGTCTGATTATCCACATTTACCCAAAATAGAAAACAAGACACTTGATTATGCGCTATATTTCTTCATTATGTGCTGGGCTGTCAAGCTGACATCTATTTTTTTTTTCTGCGGGTCGGGTTAGGAGTTAGGGTCAGGTTAACTTTCAAACTTTCGGGTTCGAAATCGATTTCGGATTGTGTTTTGTTTTGACTTTTGCGGGTCGGTGTCAGGCCAAGTTGACCAAATATTTTAAAAGAATGTACAAAATATCTTTCACCATTTAGGTGAAAAATTTATAGACAATAAAACCGAAAAGTGGGGAGGGCAGAAGACAAACTTACTTAAAACGTGTACCGTGTACCCTTGAAAAACATTAATAACAAACAGACGATTATTTAGTGTTGGAAAGCTTCAATATTAAAATTCAAAGTATCATAACTTAACATGTTTGGTTCTAAACTCTAACAGACTGGAATTTTCACTGTTTTATTTGTCTGAGCACGGAGAAATTTTTCAAATATAACTTATACTTTGACAAACTTGAGAGATACAACTTAACTAACGAGCATTCTATGTAAAGTGGCTCTAAATCAAGAATTGAGTGTTTTAACTGGAAAAAAAGCCGAAAATTTGTATTATTGTTCATAAATAGTGGTGACAAACAATTGCAGATATAATTCCAATGTTTAGTTATTAACCTAATGACTTGGGAAGAATGTCAGAAAAGGTCCCGTTCAAATCTGACCATAATTGAAAAAGTTATGATTTTGGGCGAGGGGATGAGGGAGGGGCAAGGAAGGGAGACGGGAGGGGAGGAGACAATATTGACAGATACAATTTAACTAATTAGCATCCTGAGTAGACTGGCTCTAAACCAAGAATGAAGCGTTTTAACTGGAAAAAAGATGAAAATTTTTATTATTGTTCATAAATAGTGGTGACCAACAGTTGCAGATATAAAATCAATGTTTAGTTATTAACCAAAAGAATTGGGAAGAATGTCAGAAAAGGTCCCGTTCAAATCTAAACATAATTAAAAAAGTTATGATTTCAGGGGAGGGGAAGGGGCAAGGAAGAGGGACAGGAGGGGGAGACAATATTGACAAACACAACTTAACAAACGAGCATCCTGAGTAAAGTGTCTCTAAACCAAGGATGTTGTGTTTTAACTGGGAAAAAAGCCGAAAATATTGATTATTGTTCATAAATAGTGGTGACAAACAGTTGCAGATATAATACCAATGTTTAGTTACTAACCAAATGACTTGGAAAGTTTGTCAGAAAAAGTCCCGTACAAATCTGACCATAATTAAAAAAGTTATGATTTCGGGCGAGAGGGAGGGGGAGGGCAAGGAAGGGGGATGGGGGGAGGGAGGAGACAATATTGACAGATACAACTTAACTAACTAGCATCCCGAGTAATGTGGCTCTAAACCAAGGATAGTGTGTTTTAACTAGGAAAAAAGCAGAAAATTTTGATTATTGTTCATAAATAGTGGTGACAAACAGTTGCAGATATAATACCAATGTTTAGTTACTAACCAAATGACTTGGGAAGAATGTCAGAAAAAGTCCCGTACAAATCTGACCATAATTAAAAAAGTTATGATTTCGGGCGAGGGGGAAGGGGAAAGCACAAAGGGGGAGGGGGGGAGGAGACAATATTGACAGATACAACTTAACTAACTAGCATCCCGAGTAAAGTGGCTCTAAACCAAGGATAGTGTGTTTTAACTGGGAAAAAACCGAAAATTTTTATTATTGTTCATAAATAGTGGTGACAAACAGTTGCAGATATAATACCAATGTTTAGTTACTAACCAAATGACTTGGGAAGAATGTCAGAAAAAGTCCTGTTCAAATCTGTCCATAATTAAAAAAGTTTAATTTCGTGTGAGGGGGAGGGGCAAGGAAGGGGGACGGGGGGGGGGGGGGAAGGAGACAATATTGACAGATACAACTTAACCAACGAGCATCCCGAGTAAAGTGGCTCTAAACCAAGGGTGGTGTGTTTTAACTTACTTAACGTGTGTGCAATATTCATTAGTTCCATGTTCCACCACAGGTGGCGCAATGTGTTCTACACGAACTTTGGGCACTGAAATCGTTAAGGCTATAGATGTCGAGTCGGCACCGTATACCGGTCATAATATGCATAAGAGTGATTAAACGTTCACAGACCTTTTCAATGATATATCACATGACCGGTGTGTGCAAAATTCAGAAAAGTAACCTTCTTGTGGGGACAAAGTGGGAGAAAGGACACCGGAGATGCATAAAATGATTAAGCGGCCACATACCTTTTCAACGATACATCACATGAGGGGTATCGGCAAAATTTAGAAAAGTGCCCCCCCCCCCTTGGGGAGGCAAAGTGGGGGGATTGACACCTCAGATGCATTATATGATTAAGTTGTCACATACCTTCCCAACAATATATCACATGAGGGGTGTCGGTAAAATATAGAAAAGTGCCCCTCCCGTGTGGGCAAAACGCGCTCTGCCCTCCCATAATTTTCGACGCGGCTTCATTTTTTAAATGTGTGTTATGTGTTATAAAATATCGTAAAGTTTCAAACAGAACGCCTTATTGTATTTCCTAATTGTGTTCGCGCCCCTCCCCCTCCCCATCTCGAAAGGTCAACCCCCACCCGCTCCCCATAATTTTTGACGCTACCTAATTCTTAAAATTTATGTTATGCGTTATAAAATATCGTAAACTTTCAAACAAATCGGCTTATTATATTTCCTAATTTTGTTCGCCCCCCCCCCCCCCCCCCCCCGTCACAGACACACGAAATATGACGCGAATCCCTTACTTATACGAAAATTGAGAGCAACAGCTGCTCATCTCTGCCGCTAAAATATTCAAAGTGAAAGAATAAATACATGGAATTTAGTGCTAGAGAGATCGATCTACTATTAGATTTCCGTTAGGCCTGATGGTGATAAGATCGATCTGCAGTGACGATTTCAAAGAAAATAAACGAACGGTAATATTCGTAGAAACATCGATAAAAAAAAATGATAAAATCGATCTGGCCATAGTATCGATTAAAAAGATCGACATCGATATAAATTTGATAACATCGATTAAATCGATCTGGCCATAGTATCGATTAAAAAGATCGACATCGATATAAATTTGATAACATCGATTAAATTGATCTGGCCATAGCATCGATTAAATCGATTAAAAAGATCGATGTCGCCCATCACTAAGTATTATAGGTAATAGTTTTTTTCTTTTCAATGTATCAAACTCATTAGTTCGTTTAATCAACATCTAATGTATAATTTTTAATTAGTAAAGTAATTATATAGTCCTATATATATTCAAATTTTTTTTATTTAAAAGTAAAAGTAAAAACTAGAAAAATGATTTAATTTGTGAAAGATTAAACATTTTTACAAGACAGTAAAATATTTATTTTTAATATTCATGAATTTTATTGTTTAAGAAACTGTTATCATCATTATAAATCAGATTAAAAAAATAGATATAAAGTTAATATTTTTAAATTCACTGAAGAGATTTAAACTTTAAATGCAGTATATATTTTGCATTTAATGTAAAAGAAATTAATGTTGCAATACTTACTATAATTCACATGATGCCTAAATATGCAGCAAGAAAAATATTTTTATTTATGTAATATCATTATGTACAGTTATTTATAAGTTGTCATGAAGCTTTAAAATTGCATAAGTATTAGGATTTCTTTTTCTTATTATAATTAATGTATTTAGATATTTTTTTTAATATTGTTTGTTGAAAATATTTAAAATCACATTTTGTTTTGATTTTCTGGAACTTATTTAACCAAATATCTTAATTCGGCTTTATGCAACTATTCGGCAAAATATCAAATTATATTTGGCTACAGGTATTTGGCCGAATATTCGGCAAAAGGGCCGAATACTGAATAGTGGCCGAATATTCGTTACATCCCTAATATTTAATGACCTTTGGGTAGAACTAAATTTTAATATTTTTCAAAGATATTTTATAATCAGAATGAGGATCTGACAGTAACTTTCCTACACTGACCCATTTTTATTTGAAGAAAAAAAAATTGCTCCAAAATGGGAAAATGCATAACTTTCATGTTTTTACTAAATATTTAATGACCTTGGGATAGAACTAAATTTGAATATTTTTCAAAAATATTTTATATTCAGAATGAGTATGTGACAGAGCTGTGTGTGAGCAACTTTCCCACACCAGCCCATTTTGATTTAAAGAAGAAGAAAAAAAAAATTGCTCCACCCTGCTGTATGTCAATCAATCATACAATACACATATATATTTTATGTATGCATCTTTCGTTATAGTCAATTGCTACTTATTAAGTATTTTTCCCTGATGTTTATTACCAAAACACAATTCAGCTTAAAGAGTATTTTCAGAATGTTGTTATTTTAATCGGAAAAAGAAAAACACTACTTGATACATATTCAAGGAACATAAAATTATCTGAAAATTTTGTCCATATACTGATACAAATGATTTTGTGATTATGTCAAAAAGTAGCAACCTTGAATATGAGGAATGACAGCTTTAAATATTTGTTTTTACATCATTTGTATATATATATATATATATATATATATATATATATATATACATACAGGCTAATACTGCTCTATTTCTACAAATCTATATAAATAGTAAGATATACTGTGTTCTGTACTTTTTAAACCTATTCCATATCTACCTATCTATACGTAGTAATTTTAAGAATAGTTTTTAATTTTGTAATTAAAAAAAAAAAAAAAAACTAAAATGTTCTATTTAATTTCTAGGTACAATCTATGAATAAAATTTTGAAATGAATGAAGAGTCGGATGGAATGAATGAGAATGAAAATAATTCTGAGGTATATGCAGTTTAAGCATTCTTCTGTAATTTTTTTTCCATTATTTTAATCATATGCACAATTGTAAAGTATTTTATAAAAAGCAATTATTTTTTTTAATGTTTAATACATTTTAAAAAGATTAGACATCTTATTTTACTCATTATCTATGTTAAAGTTTAAAAACTTGTAAAAGTAAAGTGTTTAAATTTATTTTATAACAAGCTGTTTCTGAACTTTTCATTATTTTCTGGATCTTATTTATATCTTATAATTTACGACATTCAATTTTAACATTTTTAATCTGTAATACCTGTGAAAATAGAATCCTGTGTTAAATTGAAAATTTTCATAGTTCTGATGGAAGAAATTCCATAATATCTATTCCATCCATACTTGCTAAGACAGAATCCTAAAATGAATTTTTTTTCTGGTCCATAGAAATTCTGTTTTCACATGTTTTACAATATAATCATTTTAACTTTTCAAAAATTAGATAGTAATTGGGTATTAACTAATTTTTATGTTAAAAATGCTTTATTGTTTGTAAATTTGAAAATAGTCACTCGTTTCTTTTATTACATCTGAGGAAAGTTGCTAAATTTGCCTTTTCAAGATAAAAAAAAAAAAAAAAAGCATCTTGTTCATATTCTTCTATTTGTTGGGGAAGGAGGGGGTAGGGGGTGTTACCCTGTGTTGATAAGAACATTTTGTAAATTGTGTGAAATAAATTTTAATGTGTATACTAATAAAAAAATATGTTTGTCTGTGTGCGATGGGATTGTTTCTGATTTTAAATTAAATATTAGATTACTCAGTTTAAGAATCCGATTCATGCAAGATCAAAGATTAATCAGAGTTTGAACGAAGACAATTTATGGGAATACCTTGGAAACAAAAATTCCTATGTTTCATCTGCATAAAAATCAAATTGTCCAATATCTAACTAAATATGCTTCCATTTTAAATCCCAGATATTGGTTTCAAGTTATTCCATGCATGTTGTAATGTTTCAAGCAATGCACATGTCAAACTGACATTGTCTGGCACTTTTTGAATTCTGAAATCGGTCAATTATAAATATTCTAGATAACTTGTTTTTTGGTTAACTGGTTTCCGGATAAATGATTCCATATTGTATTATGTTAAATAACACCCATCTCTAAAAAATACTGAAAATATTTGAAGGATATAAAAGTTAGTTTTTCTCTCTATGTTTTATGCATCTTATATTTTGTCGTTTACAATAGATTGCCATTTATCTGCCACACTCGGTTAACTGACACATTTGTTATGTAAGCTTATTTTGAATTAGTAGTAAACGCCAGCTTAATTAAATGTTCAACTTATTTTACATCTCAATCGTCCTTTTTGGTGCCTAAATTTTAAGGTTTTCTTCACCTGTAAAGATGCAAATTTACTTTTTCTAACCAATCAGCTGTTTAGTTCTTTTCCTAATAATCATACCAATGCATGCCCATCCACATCATTGAGTCTTCCCTATTACAATTTTCGTTGTTCTATTCAGGATTAGAAGGTTTTTGATAGTTTAATCCTTAATTTAAAATGTTATGTCAAACTATTTCTGTATGTGAAGTTTGATTAATAATTAAAAATTAAACTATTATCAATAAAGAATCTTATTTACAAATATTGTTCTGAAATATGACTTTCTGTGTGGTGAAAGTAAATTCATAATAAACAGGCAAATTCTCAGCCACTGAATGCAATTTATTTAATAAATATTCCAGAAACATGATGTACGGAGACAGACTAGAGATGAGATGTGTTCAACCTGAGCCTTGACCTGAAACAATCTCTGGGCTCGATTTTAATACCAGTCTTCTGGCTCGAACTCAAAGTGAATTTTTTCCACAGCAGTGTTACTTATATAGCTTCTCTTGATGGTGACATCAACCTATGATGTCATATGGATTTTCTGTATGTTATGGATGATTCCACTGATTTCCATTATAGAGCTTCAGATCTTTGCAATTTTTAGATAAAAGTTTGGTAACCAAAATGGTTGCTATAGTCTCCAAGACTGACCTGTCATTAGTGAAGTATATGATCTTTCCTGTTTATATATAGCTTCTGCTTTTCATCTTTGGACATAATTTTTTCCTCTATTTGAGGAGTTTTGTAACCATATGTTATAGTGAGATTTATGGTTTTATCAAAACACTGTTATAATATTTTAATTAACATAATAAACAAAATTTTAGACTTTCAAAACTCATATTTTTTGCTATAGAAAATATCAGTTGTATATATATATATTTAAAATCAGCAGTGATGTTACTGTGTTATTCAGAAATTTATTATAATTGAATTTAATATATTATATATTAGACATAAATAGGTATAGATAATGTAAACAAGGGCAGATATTTATATTTTTAATATCCGTTGTAAAGAAAAATTATTGATAAATGTAGAAATTATAATATTACTTTTAGATTCAACTTGTGCTAAGTCCTAATTAAGAAATCATTCAAATTTACTTACCAATTGTTGCTTTTTACAGGTTTGTGGGGGGAAAAAAAGTTTGTTGCCAAAAAATTGAGTTCAGAAACTTTTATGTATATTTGCTATATATAAGCTTATCTTAAAATTTTATTTTTTCAAAATAAACAAATAAAAAGTTTCTCAAAGTTTGTCAAATGTTTTTTTCTGTGTGTTTTTGGTTATTTGTAAAATAATTTGTGATGATCTTTCAATGTTTATGCATTAATGTGAATTTTTTAAATTCTTTAGGTAGTGATTTTGCCAGAAAGATCACACATGGAAGAGCTATTGTTGTCTGATCAATCTCATCTCAGGGAAGAGCAGAATGCTTATGAAAGAAAGTTGGATGAAAAGTTGAGAGGTAATTCTATTTTTTTGTGTATTTCCTTTCTTTGTTGTGTTTTATGGTTAAATTAGGTAATTAATGTTTTTTTTCCCCCAGATTTAGGATTATATGAAGAGGACATGACTATTAACCAAAAGGAAGAACTTCTGGTAAGATTGTTATGTCAACCATATATGATTTAATGTATTTGTTTTTATTATGGTATACTGATTGCAGTTTAATGAATAGTTTAAAATGCCTCCTTGATTTTTCCTGAATGAAAGTAAAAATAAGTTCATAGTAAGAAAATAATGGTACTAAAATGTTATAGCCAAAATATGAATGTGAGATTTATTTGCCTTTTTTTATTTAATAAAACTTACAAATGAACAGAATTTTTTCTTTTTAGCTTTGTATATATAAATACAAAACATTGATGCAAATTATGTAGACCTTAAATCAAGTTTTATGCTCTGAATGCAGATTGTGGGGATACTTTAGCTGGCAACTGTCAATACTTATAATGGATAAAATCTTATCTATTTTTTAATCTATGTAATTATTTTATGTTATTGGTAAGTTTAGAATTTGTCTATTTTTTCATAACTCAAATGTAAGTTTGCTGTGGACATGAAGTTGTTACAAAAATTTTCCTACTCTCTGAAAGATAAATAAGCAAATACTAAAAGCAGTAAATTTAAGATGAAAAAGAATAAAAATATCTATGATATGGGAAAAAAAGATGTTAATTCATTATCTGAGTAATTCACATGATGCAAATTTGATTTCTAAACCAAAGTTTTGCTATTTTATATTTTTACCCATCATACTTGATTAATTTTCATCTCGTCTTCACATCTAAAACATTTTTGTTTTAGGCTGTAGTTGTCATATCATGTGAAACTGCAGAGCAAGAAGAAAATAAAAGGCAATTAATCAGGGAATATTTAGAAGGTGCCCAAAGTCTTGAAGAAGAAATTGAATTTAGTTATCAAGAATCTGCCTGGCTAGCAGGGGAGGCTAATTTATTATGCTCGACAGTTACACAGCTGAAAGAAGATGATACTTCATCAAATACAAAGGTAAGGTTTTTTTTTTTTTAAATAAAATTAATTTGTAAGTTATTTTTCTGGTATTCATCAACCCATTTTTTTGTCATTTGGGTATGTGCAACATGGGAAGCTACAATAAGCAAGAAAATTTTGACAGTGGAAATATACTGTTAATAATGAAAAAATGTTAATATACTTTCTTGCTTTTATCATTATGAAACCGTATTAGATTCATGTTCAGGTATTAAAATAGTATGGTGCTGTTTATGCTCCACGTTAACTTTAGATGGCTACCCCTATATAATACAGTAGACACTGTTATAACAGTCTGTCATGGGACCAGTAAATATAGTATGTTATAACCACAATAATAAGCAATATCTATACTAATAAAATAAATTTTTTTTCTGTGTATTTGTTGGTAATGGCTAGCGAAATCTACAGCTTGCACAGGGTCTAAAAATTTGGATTTAGGTAGTCCAAGGCATGTCCTGATGCACTTGAGTCTCGGATTTTCAATATTTTTATAATTAGCTGAGAATATTAATTAAAAACTCATTTCTTTCTTTTTGAGATGGCAAAAGTATACGTGCAGGTTCAGAACCCAATTTACACACCGAAGGAAAAAGAAAAGCAAACACCCGTTTTGTATTATTTTGTAGTTTTAAATAAGTCTAATTCGGCAAAACCATTCATTACAGTTAAAATTGAACAACATATTCAGAAAAATCGTACTCTTATGTCTCAAATGCTGTAATCAATTTTAAAAAAACTGTTAACCTTTTGAATTTTTTTTTTTCGAAAAGGGTAATTTTTTTAGTTTTGTTTCTCCCTTATCTCAACGCCCCTCAAGGGTGCAATTTTAAAGGTATCGACAAATCAAAAATAAGTTCTAAAAGCTAAAACCTTCTAATCAATGGTGAAATCGTTTTTTAAAGATACGAATTTTAACCCTTTCAAGAACACCAATGAATGCAGGTCACTTCGCATTTCATGGAAACTATATTTTTTCTACACTACTAAAAGTAACTAAACGTCCGTATTTTGACACAATCTTTTTAGAGCATCTTGCTAGACAAGATTTACACTACCTACAAAATTTTTGAAACATTCGGATGTGCAAAAGTATTTTAAATAAAATAAAATCTGAGAAATTTTGGAGAAAAAATAAATCTGAAAAAGTGGGTGTTTTGTTATAGTTTGCTTTGCTTCGACTCATGTTATCACTATTAAATATGCATATTTTTTCATAAAATTTAAAAGAGAGCTTGGATGCAGTTGTATTTATATCTGATTGAAATTTCAGAGAGTTCAGAAGATAACTATTTTTATGTTAAAGGAGCTAACAGGAAAGCAAGCAAGCAAACAAACAAACAAAATACAAGAAGAAAACATATTTCTGTTACAATTAGATAACAATATTTTTTCATGAAATTTTTACACAGGCTGTAAAATTGTTTTATTTATAAACAATAAAGATTTCAAAGAGTTTCGACAAAAATAACTTTATTTTAAAACTATGAAATGACCCTATGTAAAAAAAACAAAACAAGAAAATGAGCGCTTTTATCACTAAATACCAATATTTTTTCACGAATTTTTTATTTAAAAATATAATTTCATACAAAACTGAAAAAATTTATCAGGGATAAATAAAATCATACAAACTTGAGGTTTGTTTAAATTTAATAACGCAGGCCCTCGCAACGGCAGGCTATTCAGTTAGTTAACAATAAAATACAGTACATAATGTAAATGAGAAAAAGGCATACAGTAAATGCAATAATAGACATTTTAAATAGAAATTTTATGTATTTCTCAAAATTAAATAGAAAAAAAAAAAAAAAAAGAAATTGACATTCTACTATCTTTATTTGGACAAATAATCTGTTATATTTTGTTGATTTCTTTGAGTAAGAAATGGCACCTTAAAAACCCCAGTTTCTATATTCATAATGGATGTCTGAGTGTATTTTTTATCTGAATAGTCAGTATGAAAAGCTAAAAATCGTGATAAAGTTTTTAGAGCACTTAATGGCTTAATGCTTCAGAGATTTTTGGTAAAGGTTTCTCTTCACTTTCTTCATTGTTTCATCACTTTTATTGTTTACATTGGTTGATCTAGAAAATGCAGCAACAATCTCACTATTGGCTGGTGTTTTGAATGTCATCAGATCATCAACCATGGAAACGTACGATTCAATACTCTTTTGAGGAATAATTTTTATGTTCTGCATTTTAAACCACTCTGAAAATGATACATTTTCTTCTTAGTCATCATTCGGTGTATCAGCAGAGGCAAAAGCAAGTTTTAGTTTAATTGGATGTGATGCATTGCTGAAATTTATTAACATTATTATTACATCTAAATAATTGAACTTTTCTTTATTTTCTAAAGTCAAGAATGTATTGCTGAATACAATATTTTCTGAATTGAGATTTCAGAATTTGTATTAAACCTTGTAAAAGGTTAACATGGAAATTTAGCTTTTCTCTCGATTCTAAAAAGTATGCTATAGTCGGAGTAAGCTTTTTGCATAGTTCATTATAGCTGTTGTTAACCATTACATTATATGGAATTTTAATCGGGACCAGGCCTCTGAGTATGTTATAAGTGAAAGTTCATTATATCCGAGAACTATTATAATTGGTGAAATATACATATACAGTGCTGAAAAAAAAGACTGAGAAAACTTAAGTTGCTAAATTTTAAGTATTACAATATTTGATGTAATAAATTCTATTTTTATGAAAGAAAATTAACTAAAACATTTGTTTTCTTTCAAAAATTTAGCAAAAAAATATATTAGTGTATTTTTATATTAATTATGTTTGTCCAGTAAGGAATTTGGAAAAAAAAATAATAGGGACAGCATAGAATTCAGTCAAAATAAAATCTTTTATTTAAAAATTGCCATTTTTTTTAACAATGTCTTTGTGAATGTTTTTTTAAAAATTGTTTTCAAAGCAGATTTTAGTCCAACTTTATTGGAATAACACTCACTTTTTGCATAAATATATCTCTGTATTTTCCACACCACAGATATTCTAATGGATTTAAATCGGGGCTCTGTGATGCAGTTTAGCAATAAAACTTTACTAGATGGAACCCGTCAAAATTTGACGGCAAAAAACTTGATAGTACCATAAAAATAAAATTCATAGCTGCTTTAAAATGTTTGAAACTTTTGCAGAATAATTCAAATAAATAAAAAACCCACTTTGAATTAAAGCTAGGTTGAAGAACAGCAATTGGCTAAGTTTCACTGGCACATGCACTCGCGGAATTTCTTTCATCTGACACATTTAGCGCTGTTGTGCAAGTAAATGGTAAGTGCCCCCTTGGGGAGGGGGAAATGGCGGGATGGACCAAGGAGATGCATAACATGAATAAGCAGTCAAAGACCTTTCAAACGATATGTAACATGAGGGGTGTGTGCAAAATTTAAAAAAGTACCCCCTTGGGGGGAGGTAAAGTAGGGGATGGACACGGAACATGCATAATATGATTAAGTGGTCACAGACCTTTCCAACGATATATAACATGACGGTTGTGTGCAAAATTTAGAAAAGTACCTCTTTGGGGGGGGGGGGGGGGGCAAAGTGGGGAGATGGACATCAGAGATATGCATATGATTAAGCAGTCACAGACCTTTCCAACAATATATGACATGAGGGGTGTCAACAAAATTTAGAAAATTGACCCCTTGGGAGGGGACAATTGGGGAGATGGACATTAAAGATGCATAATATGATTAAGCGGTCACAGACCTTTCCAACAATATATGACATGAGGGTTGTTTGCAAAATTTAGAAAAGTACCCCCTTGGGGGGGAGGGGCAAAGTGGGGGAGATGGACATTGGAGATATGCATATGATTAAGCAGTCACAGACCTTTCCAACGATATATGACATGAGGGTTGTCTGCAAAATTTAGAAAAGTACCCCCTTGGGGGAGGGGCAAAGTGGGGAGATGGACATTGGAGATGCATATGATTAAGCAGTCACAGATCTTTCCAACAATATATGACATGAGGGGTGTCAACAAAATTTAGAAAAGTGCCCCCTTAAGGGGGGGGAAGTGGCGGGATGGACCCCGGAGATGCATAACATGAATAAGCAGTCAAAAACCTTTCCAACAATACGTAACATGAAGGGTTTGTGCAAAATTTACAAAAGTACCCCCTTGGGGGGGGGCAAAGTGGGGGGATGGACACCGGAGATGCATAATATGATTAAGCGGTCACAGACCTTTTTAACGATATATAACATGAGTGGTATGTGCAAAATTTAGAAAAGCGCCCCAATTGGCGGGGGGGGGGGGGGGGGGGGGATGGACCACACAGATGCATAACATGAAAAGGCAGTCGCAGGTCTTTCGAACGATATATCATATGAGTGGTGTCAGCAAAGAAAAGTCTCCACCCCGTGTGGGCAAAACATACTACCCCCGCCGCCATAATTATTGATGCGGACTCATTTTTTAAATTCGTTCGCACCCCTCTTCTCCCGCAAAATGTTGTGAATTTTTAAAAACTCCCCTTCCGAATTTTTTTATACCAAAAGCACTTATGTCCGTCGTCTGCATGCAGAGTTTTGTGCTTACAGACGCCAGACACAACAACACACACACAGACAGACGTTTACCGACATTAATAGTATAAATGATACTCAGTGCCTACACATTTCACCCTTTATAATTCAGCCAATGAGTTGACGGTAGTTCATTTCCAGAAACGAAACAATAATTCTTTAGGATGAATTTTGTTTGTTTGATACACCGTGGCAGAATGCGTGCAATGCAGCGACAGGCATCACAAACTTTTTAGGGCACCTGCAGATTAAAAACAAATAATCAATCTTCGCAGGAAAAAAATCCTAGATTTCGTCAAATGATCACGGGAAAAACACTAATTTCATCAAAGGATCATGTAAAACGTGAATTTTGTTAAAAGGCCACAGAAAAACGCGATTTACGCAAAAGATGAGCAAATTTTGTCAAAGAATCGCAAAACAGGAAATTTTACCAAAAGATAGCGCTTTCTTGCCAAATTTCGTCTAAAAATTGCGGAATAAAATATATTTTATCAAAAAATCGCTGGAAAACGCACATTTCGTTAAAGTATCGAGAGAAAAATGCGAATTTCTTCAAAGATTGCTGAAAAAACGCGAATTTCATCGAAGGATTGCTGAAAATTCATGAATCTTATCAAAAGGCAGCAGAGAAAATGTGATTATTATCAAAGCATTGCGAAAAAAGAAAATTTCGTCTAAGGATCACAGAAAAACGCAAATTTCATAAAAGAATCATGGAAAATAACGCAAATTTCGTGGAAAAAAAAAAATCGCAGAAAAAACACAAATTTCGTCAAATTATCGCTGAAAAAAACACAAATTACGTCATAGGATAGCTGAAAAAATTGTGAATCTCGACAAAAAAAAAAAAAGATACAGAAAAAAATGCGAATTTCATTAAAGAATCACGAAAAAAAATGCGAATTCTGTTAAAGGATTGCGCAAAGAATGTGAATTTTTTTAAAGGTTCATGTGAAAAATGAAACTGTCTTATATTAAAAACAGCACACACACAAACATCTATACAAACCTCAATACAAGCAAACATATTATAGGCAGGGCTTGAAATTCAATTTTTCCAAGGACGGGAGTCTCCCTACCAACATTTTTAAATGGAGGGGAGTTGTAATGTTTGGGAGGGAGAAAAAAAATCTTTAAACCCCACTATTATTTTACGTGCTATTTAAAGAATTACATTAATGCAGACATGACAAAATACCATTGAAAAAATTAAGTCAACTGAGAATGATTATGTAAAATGTTCATTTTTATTATAAAAAAGGGAAGAAAGTTAAGTTTTATATATGCAGTGTATTTTTCAAGTTCCATTAAATGTGTTAGGGACCCTTAACAATTAGGTTGTTAAATAAATTTCTGACTTTAGATTTTACTTGATTGAGATTCACCGATCGATCGTGGAAAAGACACAAAGTTCATCGATCTGTCGCGGAAAAAACGCTAAGTTCGTCGATCTGTCATAAAAAACGCAAAGTTCGTCGATCAGTCGGGGGAAAAAAGCAAATTTCGTCGATCGATTGCAGAATAAACACAAAGTTCGTCGATCTGTCCGCAAAAAACGCAAGGTTCGTCGATCAGTCGCTTAAAAAACGCAATGTTCGTCTATCTGGCGCAGAAAAAACACAAAGTTCGTTGATCAGTCGCAGAAAAAAATGCAACGTTCGTTGATCTGTCGCGGAAAAAACGCAAATTTCGTCGATCAGTTGCGGAAAAAAGCAAATTTCGTCGATCGATTGCGGAATAAATGCAAAGTTCGTCGATCAGTCAGGGAAAAAAGAAAAATTTCGTCGATCGATTGCGGAATAAACGCAAAGTTCGTCGATATGTCCCCAAAAAACGCAAGGTTCATCGATTAGTCGCTTAAAAAACGCAATGTTCGTCGATCTGTCGCAGAAAAAACTCAAAGTTCGTTGATCTGTCACGGAAAAAACCACAAAGTTCGTCGATCAGTCGTGGAAAAAACACAAAGTCCGTCAATCAGTTGCGGGGAAAAAAAATCACGAAATTTATCGTTCGGTTGCAGGTAAATTAAATAATGCAAATTTCTCCAAAAATGCTGAAATTTTTTGGGCGGGAGACTCCCACTCATTGTCTTTTTTTGGGCGGGATTTCAAAATTTTCGGCGCGAATCCCGCCCTGAAATTCAAGCCCTGATAGATATAGTTTTAATCTGAAATAATATACTGAACTTGAGCTAACTTTTGAAAAATCGGGTTAACCCAAATCCAACTTGCAGAAATCTACACTCAGTCTGAAATCGACTCGAACCATAAAGACAGTTAACCCAACTTGCAACTAAAATAATTATTGCCGAGATAGCATTTACCCTCTCTCCCTGTGCTGAAACTTTTCAGAAAATTTTCTGTGTATTTTCTGATTTTTTCTTTTCTCAGAAATGCTGTAGTCATTTTGTCCCCCAATTTTGCCCTTTACAATTCAGCCAATGAGTGGAGGGGGCCAAAGGAGCGTTCCTTATCACGAACGAAAGATGAGATACGTTCGTTTGATGTCGTTGTTGAAAATTTATGGATTTCTATTATTAAAGTAATTTTTTCATTTTACCGTATTTATTTTCTTTTTGTGTTGTATGTATTTTGCTACTTTGAATTTTTTTAAACTAACCCTTTTTTTTTTTTGGAGAGTGAGAGAGAGAGATTTAGTAATTTGGTGACACGAAGTTCCGCAAATTCTTAAAATCCACAAATCGTTTCCAATGTAAACAATGAAATTTACAATTAAGTTGCAAGTGCAAAATTTCAGTTTTTTAAAATTTTCATGTCATTCTGTACACATTTTAATATGTCATTCTGATCATTATACATATTTAGTTATGCATTATTAATTATTTACTTGACCTTTACTTTTAATATTTTAAATATTTCAAACTTACAGCTAAGTGTAATTATTAAAACATTTGAAATACTGCATTCGAAAAATGAAATTTCAGCTTAGAAACGCGACAATTACTATTAGGTTAAAAAAATTTAAAGTAGAAAAGTACTTATGATATAAAATGAAGAAAAAAAATGCACCAGAATTTATCTGTATTACGAAAGCGGGAGAAATGATTTTCTGTGCTATACGAAAAGATATCCAAATAACTCAATCATGAACATAGAAGTAGGTATCGGTTTCTATGTTCATGTGCACTCAATCCAAACTTGAAACTTTTAAAAAGGTCATTGAATGAATGAAATTCATCTCCGCCTTTCACATCCAGAAAACTTGCTGTGTCGCCAATTATGTTTATATTTTATATACAATATATAAAAAAATAATAATTCAGGCACTTTTCCATTATACGGACACCATTGTCGCCAAACAAACATACATACATACATACATTTTGGCATAGTGTCCGTATAACAGAAAAGTACTAAAGTTCATGGTTTAAAATCACAATAAAATATCATGAAATTTATTGATTAGTTGTGGGAAAATATCAGGGAAATAATGTGTTTTTCGTGAATTTTTTGTTTTGTTAACAATGTGGTTAGAGAGCCAGGGAGAAATCCAGAAAACTTGCTGTGTCGCCAATTATGTTTATATTTTATATATATATATATAAAAATAATAATTCAGGCACTTTTCCGTTATACGTACACCATTGTCGCCAAACATACATACATACATTTTGGAATAGTGACCATATAACAGAGAAGTACTAAAGTTCATGGTTTAAAATCGCAATAAAATATCATGAAATTTATTGATTAGTTGTGGGAAAATATCGGGGAAATAATGTGTTTTTGTGAAATTTTTTGTTTTGTGTTGTTGTGTTTAATTGTAAGCATTCATTATAATTTTCAGTGCATTATTAAATTGAAATTTTTGTTTAAAATATGTAAACAAAACAGTGACCAGAAACCTGCACAATTTCTAATATAGATAGATAGATAGATGCATGCATGTAGTACTTTTAATTATTTGGTAAAAATACTGTGATCGTCACTGAGAAAACCTGAATTTAACCTAAAAGTAATTGTCGAGTGTTTAAGCTGACATTTCATTTTACAAATACAGTATTTCAAATGTTTTAATAATTACATTCAGCTGTAAGTTTGAAATATTAAAAGTAAAGGCCAAGTAAATAATTAATAATGCATAACTAAAAGTAATTGTTGAGTGTTTAAGCTGAAATTTCATTTTACGAATACAGTATTTCAAATGTTTTAATAGTTACATTCAACTGTAAGTTTGAAATATTAAAAGTAAAGGCCAAGGGTAGGGTTGGCACGTTTTTGCCAAAGGTGGTAAAAACCATGGAAAAAACCGGTAAAAACCGTCCTGGCAAAAATACATTTTTGCCACTTTTTGCCAAAGTGGCAAAAATAGGTATGTTTTATTTACAGCGATGTAATTATTATATTTTAATTTTTAATAATTTCACAGGGCTAGCATTCCCCCTAAAATTCCTAAATTTCCTAAATATTATTTTATCCCCTAAAATTCCTAAAATTCTCCTAAAATTTTTTTCTTGTTCCTAAAAATTCGAGATCGCCAAAATTTCACCAAAAAATATCGTGAATTTTGACAAATGGTCACCGAAAAAGATGTGTATTTCGTCAAAAGATTGCTAAAATGATACAAATTTCGTCAAAAGCTTGCTAAAACAACACAAATTTTGTTAAAAGATCGTGAAAAAAATGCAAAATTCATCAAAAGATCACGGAGAAAAGCAAATTTCGACAAAGAATCAGGAAAAAAACTTAATTTCATCCAAGGATATCGTGGGGGGGAAGCTAATTTCGACAAAAAATCAAGGAAAAAAAACTCTAAAGATCATCTAAGGATCGTGACAAACACAAATTTCTTCAAAGGATCGAAATTTTTTTTAAAACATCTCGGGGGGGAAAAAAAACTAGAATTTCTGAAAAAGATCGCAGAATAAACGTGAATTTCGATTAAAAAAATCGTGAAAACCCCTCAAATTTCATCCAAAAATCAAGGAAAAAAGATAATTTCGTCTAAAAATCAAGGAAAAAACACAAATTCCGTCAAAAGATCGCGAAAATAAAATGCGAATTCCGTCAAAAGATCACGGAAAAACGTGGGATTTTGTCAATAAATCGTGCAAATAAGGCGAATTTCGTGAAAGAATCTAAAAAAATGCTTGTTTCGTCAAAATATCGAAGAAAAAATGCAAATTTCGACAAAGAAGGGCGAAAAAAAAAACCTTTCAGAAGTTTTTCTGTGAGCTTCAGAATTTTTTTTTCTCATAATCACCCCTGCTTCCTGCCTCTTGTTCTCTAGGTTCACCGAGAACATCCAAAAGAGAGAGAAGGAGAGCATTCATTCTGGTTAGGCTCAATGATCCAGGAACTCAAAATTCTAATTAATATAATTGCAGTAAGCATAAGCTGTCAAAACAGTTTGTAATATGAAGTCGGTTATTGCGCAAATTTAAATGCGCTCATTCGCAACAAACAACACAAGCACGTGGAACAAGGGCTGAATTCATTGGAATGATGGGAATATTCTTTGGCAGTGTACCACATGTGCTTGACTAGCACAAAAATACTGTTATTACATACTTGTAATGTTAAAAATATCGCAAATGTCCCTAAAATTTTCCTAAAATTTAGGAAAAAATTCCTAAAATTCCTCCCTAAAATTTTGAAAAATCCTAGTGCTAGCCCTGATTTCAACTCTAATAATACATAATTTAATTTTTTTTATTTACCTTAGAATATTCAATGCATCATTAAAACAGTTAGTCTAAGTAGATTGTATTTTTTAGTAAAATACTTTAGTAATCAGTTTTACTTTCAAGTAAATAACTTACTGGCTTTGGTTTAAACTCTCATAATTATTAAACAATCAATCCTTATGCTTCAGTTAATTTTGTAGCAAAGTCTGAGAGAGAAATAACACTTACCAATTTTGCTATGCTATGAGAACAACAGTTATTTGAAGTTACAAAGTAAAAACAAAAAAAAAAAACCTTTTGCAAGATAATTCATTCTCATTTCCTATGATCAAATCAAAATTCAAGTCTGTAGCATGTATAATGACAATGAGGAAAATGGTAAGAAAAATTACCTAAAAGATTAATTTGCCTATATTTGTAACATTAAATAATCAATTAAAATCATTGTACCCTCCCCTCTCTTATACATATTAATTTCATCCAATCCATGTGCATTTTTTTATAACCTCCCCCTCAAAAAAAAAAAAGTTGTAGGAATTTTAAAAGTTTACTTGGTACTACTTGATTATCCCGTCGACCAAAAAACTATCGTCAAACTATAAGATTAAATGCTAAGATTAAAACTATAAGATTAATGCCAATTATGGATCATTGTAAATGTCATTTTCACTTGACATTAAACACATTACATGTGTTTGTTACGTCATCATGTGAATTTTAATTTAAATTTTTATTAAGGTTTTACTAATTTGTTTTTTCTTTTGTTATTTAAAATGAAAATTATGTCAATAAATGATTACCTCATGATATTAAAAGAAAAAATATATAACAGATTAGTTTCAACTGGCGTCACAAATTTTTGTCCACAAAATATTTTTATTTTTCTATATTTACTTCAAGCCTATATCTAATGTTTACATACATTTTATAGTTTTTTTTTCTGCATTTTTTGACTAAATAAAGAGGATTGAATTTTTTACAATCTTCCGTTATCATTGATATTTATTATGTTCCTTAATAAATTTGATTATTACACTTAAAATATTTACAGCTAATTGACAAATTCAATATCTTAAAAATATCTGTTTGCTTATAGTTTACATGTTTAAATGCAGAATTATTAAATTAAACTGTTCTTAGTATTATTTTGACAGAAATAATCTGGTTAAATCAAATTTTATATTTGCTATGTCGTTACGACATGAGTGAACTTTATCATTAAAGTAACCTTATTATTTAGATTTTTTTTTTTTTTTAAGTGAAATTCATTCATTTTCCTAACTTAAAATTTTAGAATGGCAATATTTTTTCATTTGTATAATTTGGTGAATAGTTTGGCGATTTGTTTAATTTGGCGAAATTGGTCGACGGGATAATCAAGTAGTACCATTTACTTCTATACAGTATTTGTAAAAATTATACCTAAAGGTTCAAATAAAGATACAATGAAGATTGATTTAGCAAATGTTTATGCAATAATATTGTTTTTTATTATAGATTTTTTAAATGTAGAAACTGTTGATTTAAATTTTTTTTTAATATATATTCATTTTAAAGGTAACATTACTACATTAATTTGAGAAAAGTAAAAAGTTTTTACCTGTCACCATCACATAAATTTATCTACAAAATTGATTATGATTGATTATAGCAGAGTTTCCCCCAGGTTTAAAAAAGGGCAGGGTGCTGCTGATGAGGAAAGGGCACTTTTTTAATTTTTAAAGGCACCTTTAATATTTAAAGGACGACACTCTTTCAACTATATAAGTACATTTAAAAAATATATATATTTGTCTAGAATTAAGGTCTTACAATAATAAAATAGGTATGTTTATGCACTAAATAATAACTCACAATATGATATGAATTACACATGCACAACCTGTGGCCAGTGGGTCATTTGCCGTTTTTCACAATGTTTTTGACCAAATTTGCCTTTTCTTCGCGATCATTTGACAAAATTTGCCGTTTTTCGCAATGTTTTTGACGAAATTTGCCGTTTTTTCCATTGTTTTTGACGAAATATGAAGTTTTTTCGCGATTATTTGACGAAATTTACCGTTTTTTCGCGATCTTTTGACGAAATTTGCCGCTTTTCGCAATGTTTTTCACGAAGTTTGCCGTTTTATCGCGATTCTCTGACAAAAGTCACGTTTTTCCCGCGATTTATTGACAAAATTTGCCGTTTTTTCACGATCATTTTATGAAATTTGCCGTTTTTCGCAATGTTTTTGACGAAATTTGCCTTTTCTTCACGATCATTTGACGAAATTTGCCGTTTTTCGCAATGTTTTTGACGAAATTTGCCTTTTCTTCGCGATCATTTGACGAAATTTGCCGTTTTTCACAATGCTTTTGACGAAATTTGCCGTCTTTTCGCGATATTTCAACGAAATTTGCCGTTTTTCACAATGTTTTTGACCAAATTTGCCTTTTCTTCGCTCATTTGACGAAATTTGCCGTTTTTCGCAATACTTTTGACCAAATTTGCCGTTTTTTCGCGATATTTCAACAAAATTTGCCGTTTTTCACAATGTTTTTGATGAAATTTGCCGTTTTTTCGCGATCTTTTAACGAAATTTGCCGTTTTTCACAATGTTTTTGACCAAATTTGCCTTTTCTTCGCTCATTTGACGAAATTTGCCGTCTTTCGCAATGCTTTTGACCAAATTTGCCGTTTTTTTCGCGATATTTCAACGAAATTTGCCGTTTTTCACAATGTTTTTGACGAAATTTGCCGTTTTCCGCAATGTTTTTGACGAAATTTGCCGTTTTTTTTCGAGATTTTTTAACGAAATTTGTCGTTTTTCACAATGTTTTTGACGAAATTTGCCGTTTTTTCGCGATTTTCTGACGAAAGGCACGTTTTTCCCGCGATCTGTTGACAAAATTTGCTGTTTTTTTCCGATTCTATGACGAAAGTCACGTTTTCTCCACGATCCTTTGACAAAATTGGCGACTTTTCTTCGAACGAATGACGAGATTGATTTTTTTCGGCGATCATTTGCCGAAATACCGATACATTTTATGTCCGAATTTTCGGATTTATGACAGATATTTTTTTCTAATTTTCGGAAATCATTTCTTTAATTTTTCGGAAAATTCGGACCAGAATCACCCCTGCGTCAGGGAATTTCTAAATCTACCGCGATCGCGGCCTTTGAACAGACAGGAGACGAATGTGCGATCCTATGTGTGTAAATGAGAAAACAACTTCCAGGCGCACGTTCAGGGCGGGCACAACAAAATGCAGTACGGGCATCATTTTTTAAAATGAGGGGCAGAAGGGCGCTATTTTTTGGATGAGGGGCAAGAAGGGCGCTATTTGTTTAACCAAAGGGCAGGCAGGGCGCAGCGCCCTCCTGAAACTGTCTGGGGGAAACTCTGATTATAGATATTTTTTTATTCATATTACCAATGAAAATTATTTTAATTAATCAAATTAATATTAGGGAAATATGTAATTAATATTCTGATTTAAGTCTCAATCATAATATATACAAAATTATATTATTTTATTATATTTATTAAATCCAGCCTTTTTTGCCAATTTTTGCCGGTTTTTACCAGGTTTTTTCCAGTTTTTGCCACTGTCCTGGCAAAAATACCATTTTGCCGGCAAATTGCCCAACCCTAAGGCCAAGTAAATAATTAATAATGCATAACTAAAAGTAATTGTCGAGTGTTTAAGCTAATTTCATTTTACGAATACAGTATTTCAAATGTTTTAATAGTTACATTCAGCTGTAAGTTTGAAATATTAAAAGTAAAGGCCAAGTAAATAATTAATAATGCATAAGTAAAAGTAATTGTCGAGTGTTTAAGCTGAAATTTCATTTTACGAATACAGTATTTCAAATGTTTTAATAGTTACATTCAACTGTAAGTTTGAAATATTAAAAGTAAAGGCCAAGTAAATAATTAATAATGCATAACTAAAAGTAATTGTCGAGTGTTTAAGCTGAAATTTCATTTTACGAATACAGTATTTCAAATGTTTTAATAGTTACATTCAGCTGTAAGTTTGAAATATTAAAAGTAAAGGCCAAGTAAATAATTAATAATGCATAACTAAATATGTATAATGATGAGATTTTTTTTTTCTTGAATTATTCAGTGAAACTCGCCTTATAAATGTACGCAAATAATTCACATCAAAATCTTAAAATAACAAAGTTTTCTTTCGTGTTTAGCTATGCTTAATAACCAAAAAAGCTTGATTAATACAAAAATTATTTGGTAAAAATACTGTGATCGTCGCTGAGGAAACCTGAATTTAATCATATCACACAGAATTACATATTAAAAGTTTAAAAAACTGATCTTAATAGTTTGTTTACATCGGAAACGATTCGCGGAATTTCGTGCCACGAAATCTCTCTCTCTCTCTCAAAAAAAGGGTTAGTTATAAAAAAATTCAAAGTAGTAAAATACATACGACTTAAAAAGAAAATAAATACGGTAAAATGAAAAAATACCTTAATAAAAGAAATCCATAAAGTTTCAACAACCGAACAACCAAATGGAATCGTAATACACATACGCTTCTAGAGAGAGGAAAAAGCCTTCACCTCATTGGCTGAAACATCGCGTGTGAAGATAGTAAAAGCCGCTAGCTGATTAGCTGAATGCTCGCGCATGCGTATAAATAGCATTTTTGCACGAAAAACTAAAAAGCAGATTAGCTTTAAGTATATGGATTTGCTTTAATTGTAATTTTAATTATGATATTTACATTTATTCGGACCTTATCCTGTCGAAAAATGTATTCTCCGCATTATCAACAAGAGTATCTTGATATTTTGATTTTATTTCATTACTTAAAAGTTCTGTAGGCATTGTACTTTTATAAGCAAAAAATTCTCCAACCCAAACACATCCTCATCATTGTTATTTAGAGTATACTGCTTTTTCATGTTTAAAATCATGTAAACACATTTACATGATCAAATCTAAATTAAACTGATAATAACATCTTTGACAATGATACTTAGATAACTTATTGTGGACAATCTGTAAATGAATAGCAATGCTGAAGTGGTAGGAGTAAAATAAATTATTGAACAGAAATGTCATATATCATAAATATGGGCCTGGTCATTAGTGTGTATATGCATGCAATTATCCTGACATATGTTATCTATTTTATTAATGATGAAGATTTTAGAAAGTATATTTTTGTAAAATGGCAATGGATTGATCTTTTTTTTTCTTTTTTGCTGTGGGTCAGGTTGACTTTAAACGTTTCAAATTCGTGTCGGTTTCTGGTTGTGTAGTATTGTGGCATTTGCGATTCTGGTTCAGATTTATCCAATTTTTCAAAAGAAAGTCCAAAATATTTTGTCTGGTGAAAAAAATTGCATACTTGAATATTAATGAGTAGGACACACACACACACATATATATATATATATATATATATATATATATATATATATTATTAATTTTCATACAGATTGGTTTTGGGTTGAAGTATGTTTGGTTCACGTTGACTTAAATTTTAGGGTTCGGGTTCGGTATTACCTGACCTGTGCACGACTCTATTACGAATCCCTCTTGCTTTGAATTCATTCGTTAACTATTTTTATATAAAATATGTAATATCTTCATGTAACTAACTTTATGTAAATTTAAAAATGAAGAAATATTAAATGTTCAAAAATAGGCTTCTACCAAAATTTTACAAATAAAAGAAATGAAACAGTTTATTTCTTTTCTCTTTTGTCTGCGCAGCTCTGTCTCGCTGAACCCAACTTTTAAATAAATTTGAAACGCATGAACGTTAAAAGGAAAAAATAATAAACTGTCTTCCAATAGAGGGGATTTAGAGGGGGCAGAGGAACAGAGCACTCCTTTCCCGACAGAAAAAAATGTTAGTTCCACTTTTCTTTTAATATTTAATTATTCTTAAGTCACTTGGAAAGAATAAATTTTCTGGTATGAAAATCCAGCGTATGCCCATATATTTATCGACAAATCAATCCTACTTTCTTTTTTCTTTCGATTCTATTAAAACTTTAATTATATGAAGAATATTGCAAGCAGCATACTAAGAAAATTCATCAATATGTGTATCTTATCTACATATGTTAAAATGCAAATTTTGAATAAATGATTAATTTAATAATTATGATTAAAAACACTATATATTTAATTAAATAGAAAAAAAATTCAATAAAATTTGAAAGGATAAGACAGGTTATAAATATGCAATATTTCTAAAATAAATTGATAATTTACACAATATAAAAAAACTTATCTGCATGGGGATGTTCAAGTTCGATTTCATTTTCATGGAGATTTGGACATCTGACGAGCACATTTTACACCTACATTTCAGAAATTTTAAGCCTTTGTCATTTAAATCTGTACCGATTCATTAAAATAGTCTTCATTTTTTTACTATTTTTTTAGACATTTTGTAATATATACGGAAAAATTAAAAGTATAAGCAATTGCTAAGAAGAGGAAAGTGGGAATGTTGTTAGATATATTGTCGTATTATCTCGTATGCAATTTAAAACCTTTTTTACTTTCTTCATTCCCAAAACTCAGATTCCCACATTTGAAGTAGTAGTGTTGTGTATAGTGTTCAGTTGAAATAAATATCCATAGAAATATGCTTTTTCTCTCCCCTTTAATTTTCTATTGTTATTCTTCATCACTGCTGTTCAATGATTTTGACTCATGACTCTTGGAGTGACCACATGCCAAAATGCTATCCCCAATTCTCGCATCTTTAACCAAGTCAAATCATACTACTTCTATGTTACAGTATACATCCTGTTTCACTTTTATCCCATTCATAAAGGCCATCTACTGTTTCTGTCCCCTGTGGTCTCTGACCTCTTCAGACCCCACTAGAGTGAATTTAATGAGTTGAAAACATGATCAGATCCAGATCTCTTCCTTTCCTACGAGGTTTAGCTAAAAGCAGAGTATTTTTTGGATTGGAATGAAAGGGAAAAAAAAGTTGTAATCATAGGCATAATCGCACATTTGTGTGAAATTGCGACTACAGAACTCTTCAATACAGATTACATTGCGATTACGATTAGATTATGATTACTTTGTGATTATTTCAAAACCAAGACTTATGATTACAATTACGGTGCGATTACAGTTTTTGTAATCTATTATAATCGACTACGATTACTCGAAGTCTGCTCTGAACCAATCAATGCACCTGCCAGATTTCATTACTGATATCTGAGGAAAAAATGCTGCAATACTGTGCCGAATTTGGTGTGAAAGTCCCAGAACGTGTGCCTTTGAAAATTAAAACTAGACTTACAGCTTAAATGGAATATTTTAAGATGGAATGAATTTTGCTACAGGAAAACTAAGCTACTAGGTGTAGAAACAATTAAAATTTGAGTTAGGGAAAGAAAAGAAAAAGTATTTTAAGGTGGGGCATAAGTAAATTAAATGGAAAATATTTATAATATTAAAATATGTTATATATGTATATATATATTTCTGTACTTTATTTACTGTGTAACTAACACATTTTTAAATTTTTTTGTCAGATCTTATCTTCTTTTATGGATGGTGAAGCTTCAACTTCTGGAATTAGAAATTTTGATGCCCTTTCACTGGCAGAGAAATCTTTATCAAAAAACTCACCGGACATTTTTGAAGATGAAACAGTATGTTTTATGTCTATATAATTACGAGCATAAATTTTAACTTTTAATCAAAAGTAAATTTTCAGATGGTATATATTTTTAGTGTAGGACAATTTATTTCTCATAATGTATCACTTGAACATGTATTGTTCTATGTCTGAATTTACAACATTTAAAAAGAAACAAAATAAAAATGCAACTTATCATTTTGATAAAAAACATTTTAAAATTATTACATTAATAACTCTGGAATAAAAGTTACAACCTTTAAGAAATAAATAAGCTATATCTGTCATGCAAGTTAATTCTGTGTGTTCTTCTATTGTTATTTTAGAAATAAATTTACGTACCATTTACAAAGATACCACCTGTTATGCAATTTCAAGCATTATGTTTTTAAACCAGATGCCAACCTCTGGAAATTGTTTTTCAGTAATTTGAACTAATCCCATACTATTATAATGTTGTAATGATTGCTTAGCATTGCATTTATTTAAAGTTTTTTACTCTGATAGCTTTTGAGGGCTAAAGTTTGAAATATTTTTAAATTAGACATAAAAAAAAAAACCCCTCATAAGTACCATATATTCCGGTGTATAACACACACTTTTGATATAAGAAAATTGATTGAAATTTACTGTTGTGGATTATACAACAGTTATAAAAATTAACAATTAAATATTAATGGGAAAAAATGACATAAGAACTGTTATTTTTAATTTAATGAACATGCTATTTATGTACAAAAAATAATTGTTGCTATAGGACAATATGAAAAGTAATAGTATTGTACTGTACAATAATCTTTATTTTATTTTTTGCTATGTATCTCATGGCATTTTCTTTGCAAAGAAAGTGCACATTATAAGGCAAATATGCATAAGAATAGAAAAATGAAGTCTGAAAGTTTAGGTGCATTTTATGTGCAGGAATATATGGTATGTTAAATGCAAAGAAAAAAGCTCTCTCCCTTCCTCCACTTCAGTTTTGAATTTATATAATAGATATAAAAGTATTCAGAACTTAGTTTCTAAATGTTTAACATTGATATTTCTCTACTAAGTTAAATTCCAATTTTAACATGTATTGTGAACAAGGTTTAAACATTGAGTAATTACAGTTAAGTAAGATAAAATAATGATTGAAGTATAAAATTACACCATTTGTTTGTGACAGCTTACATGAAATCTATTATAATATTTGTAAGATTCATTTTGCAAAAGAATTAATTTCATTGTTACATACCTTTTTAACGAAGGTTCTTGTAATTCATCTGTTGTAAAAATTAACTTACCTATATATTTCAGAAACCTCATCATTTTAAATTGCATTAAGAGAACAGTTTTTAAACAGTGTAATAAACAATTACACCATTTGTTTGTGACAGCTTACATGAAATCTATTATAATATTTGTAAGATTCATTTTGCAAAAGAGTTAATTTCATTGTTACATACCTTTTTAACGAAGGTTCTTGTAATTCATCTGTTGTAAAAATTAACTTACCTATATATTTCAGAAACCTCATCATTTTAAATTGCATTAAGAGAACAGTTTTTAAACAGTGTAATAAACAATTACACCATTTGTTTGTGACAGCTTACATGAAATCTATTATAATATTTGTAAGATTCATTTTGCAAAAGAATTAATTTCATTGTTACATACCTTTTTAACGAAGGTTCTTGTAATTCATCTGTTGTAAAAATTAACTTACCTATATATTTCAGAAACCTCATCATTTTAAATTGCATTAAGAGAGCAGTTTTTAAACAGTGTATTAAGTAATTTTTTTAATTTTTACAGATGAAAAAATAAAATTATTTCTTCAATTTTTTAATAAAGCATTTGTAAAATTTGATGTATTAATCTAATTTTTTATATCAATATTTTGTATTGATCAGCCACTGCTTAATTAGCTATTTTAATAGGATCTTCCCTTTTTGTATGTTACATGATAACTTGATTTAAATGAGACATTTCTTTCCTGGTGATTCCATTCTAATAATGTCTCAGTTTTTTTTTTATAATAGGTAGAAATTGAATTCATGTCTTAAAGTCTGGTTTCTTTTTCTTGTTGAGAAATTGTATAAGACAAAAATAAACTAAATTTCTCTGCAGCTTGATTATTCAATTTTGATGCAATTTAAGATTTTGTGATGAATTTTGCCACTTGCTGCTATATTACAGGTTGTGGATGCAAATTAAATTAGAATTTTAAATATACATTAAATGATATTGTGTTCTAATCTTCTTTTTATTATTTATTTAGTTATTTTATATATGCTCTGAGAAATCATGGAACAAGGAACCTACATGGAAGGAAAACCCTTATCTCATTCATACCACAGCCAAGTTTCTGATGAATGTTTCTACCGATTTTTGACTACCTTGGCACGGGAGGGGCAGGCTTTTTTTCTCACTCAACACTTTTTTAGTTATTGTTTTGTTTTGGTGATGCAAGAATCAGTATACTATTTGAGTTCATTCATAGCTCATTTTGCATACTTGGTCGGTGGATTGTAGGAGGATTAAAATATTTTAATGTTTTTCTAGCGATTCATTCTAAACATTTTAAAAATTATATTAAATTTTATACTGAGAATTATAATTTTTTAAAACTAATACTAAAGTGTTGAAGAATTCTTAATACTAGTAATTTAATTTAATCAATCTATTTATTTATTTATTCTGTTAAAGTGATGCATTTTATTTTAATTCCAGCATATTTTTATCTTTTTGTAACTTGTTTAAATATATTTAATGTTTCATTCAGATAACATTTCAAATTAAATATTTTAGCTTTAGTAGCGCAATTATTGATTGAAATACATTTACGAAATGGCATTACTTAGAAATTAAGAATTGTAAATTGAAAAGAAGAAAAAGTATGGGACTCTCTGAATTTTTACATTTCTCTAAATTGCTCCAATATATATATATTAAAAGCAAAACACACATTAAATTACTTTTTAGCCACAGTCAAAAATTTATTATTTGCGCTTAAAAGTTTCTAGCATTCTAATTCGCATAATTTTTTAATTAATAGTTGTAGTTATTATATTTCAGGTTTTTTTTAAAAATATTACATTAATCAAGCAACATTATTTAACTAAAGTCACATTCATATTTTCAATGATGAATCAAAATTTAATTGTAATAACAAAAATAAATCGGAATGGAGAATATCCATTTGGTAATACAAATAGGAACTAGGCCTGAAACTATGCTTTTTTACAAAACCCCCTGTTCCAAAATAAATTTGTAACAAGTTTTCTTTAATCTATTTTTATTACTTTAAACATGACATAATTGTCAGGAAACAATTCATAATCAAATATGTGTTATTATTTAAGAATGTTCTAAAAATATATATCCCCCCCCCCACTTTTTATAAATAGTTTACACATGTTTTATTTTCATATTTTATATTATGCATATCTATGATGGTTAAATATTATGGTGGCTCCCAACGACTAGTTTTAGTTTTGTCATGTTATGTACTTTTAACAGCCCAACCCCCCACCATCTTCAAATATTGTGATAGTGTTAACAAATAAATTAAAGGAAGGTTTAACATGTAAAAATATGCATTTGACAAACATGACCATTGGTTTGTAAATGAATAGTGTTTTCATTTTTTGATAAATTTATTATATATTTACGTAATTATAAGTAATTGCTGTCTCAAGATGACCGTTCTTGTCAAGAAAGTCTGTTCAAAACATCAACTTTGACTTTTCTGCAAATTCTTTTGCTTTTATTTACCTGCCATTTTCTTGAGTTTACAAATAAAAATGAATTCAGGAATGTGTCAATAAATATCCAGTTTGAGAAGAATAATAATAATAATAATAAATCCGCTTCTTTGGTTATAGAAGGTAGTTCTCAAATTCCCTGCTCAACATCGTGAAACCTTTTAACACATTAAAGTGATGCAGAATCAAATAGAATTTTCCATTTGTTGATAAATGAATTACTTATCGAGTTATTAGCGATTCTTCTCACATGACGAGTTTTTTCATTTTCTTGTGCTGCGGCTTCAGAAATTCGCTTCAAAACACCGAATTTGACAGTTTTTCTGAAAGATCTTCTGCCTTTTGCAAAAAATGGAAACAGTCTTTCGATTACATAGTTTCTGAATAAGAACACCTGCCATTTTCATGCATTTTCGAACTAAAATGAATTTAGAAATGTCATAAAGTAGCCCTATTGGATTTGAGAACAGCTTTATAAGATGTAAGTCCCCCTATGAAAATGTAATCTGTATTTTAAAAAGTGCAGATTTTTTCTCAAAATACAAAGTACATAAAACACTAATCGTAATAAAATGTTTCTGCAAATAAATTATTGTTTCCGATTTAAAATATAAAATATTTTCTATCTTTGAACATAACTTAAACATTAAAAAAAAAAACTATGAAAGTAATGAAGTATTATTAAAGTATTAATAATATTTTGTGTTGCATAACATTAAAAAAAAATATTTTTCTTAATAAAAATTAAAGAAACTCAAAGTAATAAAGCTAATGTAAATCACTTAAAAAAATAAATTAATATTTAAATTATGAGAGAAGTACTGTTGTTGAAATTTTTTTTAAGTTGTCTATTTTTGGAAGCCAAAATTATTCTCTGTTAAACTTGGCATTGCAAAAATTTCATTTTATAGAATGTCAAAAGAATCTTCCCCACCCCCCAATAATGCAAAATTATTTGAGTTCATACGTTTATTGTATACTGGTAAGCGCCGATGCCCCCAAGTACAAGAGTAAAAGATAAGCCATCAATCTCAGACAAATGTGGAGAAAGATCGACTTTGAAAAGCTACTGAGGAGGAGAAAAAAACTGCCAAAAATTCACCAAATGCTTTGGGTTACTGGAATGTTATTCGCAGAATTCCCTGCCAAAATAAGAATCGAATCTAACTTCTGATGTTCCTTCAATGTAGGTTCCTTGTTCCATATGAGAAATAGACAAAATATTGTTGGGTGTAGACAAATATGAGTCAAATTTGTAAATTTCTTGCTGTCATTTGAATAACAATGTCTGATGTTTTAAATAACATTTATTTATTGTTATTTGTCTCACTTCATAGGCCTATACAGACAATGCTGGAGATGCACATTCGTCAACAAGGTATGCTTACAATATTTTAACTTTTAAGACTTTTCACTGTTTTTTTAAATGTTACCCACAAAGCTGCCGACAATCATTTTAGGAAAATTAAAAAAATTGTCTAATGAATAACAAATTGAATTTAATCCTTTGATTACGGGTCAGGACTGGCGACTATTTTTATATTCATTCTTACCATAATTTACAAAATTTTTCTTTTTGGTAGATTCCTCTTGAAAATATCCTAGTATAATCTGTATAGCAGAGATAATTTTTCAAAAAATAGTATGAATAGAATAAAAAATTGCCCGCTGGGACCCCAGTAGCAGAAACACTGCAGCATGGCAGCAGCGCTGCAGATTTTTTTATACCTTGGTGATCAATCTAACAACTTAAAATAAAATTCTGGGCTATGAAAAATTGTTAAAAAAAAACTTGTTTCTAGATTTATTGTATTTTCTTGTTATGCTTTCTTTATAAATACAAATTTTGCTTATTTTATGAGTTACTGTTATCTTATATAATAGTAAGCATGGTTTGGCATTCTTGGGTCGCAGATAAATTTTGGTTTGCTGCAGATTAACACAGAAAATTCTGCTACTGGGACCGGGGCATACATATACGTCCCAACTCATAATCAAAGGGTTAATCTTATGTTTGTTCAAAACTTGAAATTCTTAATTTAAGTTTTATTTTAGTAACTTTTTTTATTTTAAAAGTTTCCTGATGTGTTTGGCTTAAAAACTTCATTAATTTGTCTAATAAAAGCATTAATTTATGTTTGGTGTATGCAAATGTACAACTTAAGTAAATATTTCCTTAAGTTGTGTTACAAAGATTACTAAATTGATGTAGATGTTTCATAATCTATTCCATTTATATTGGAGAAATTTTATAATCGTTCATTAAATTCCAGTGAGAGTACTCAAAAAAGGTCATTACGTCCAAGAAGTCATTCTAAAAGCACAAAAAGAGATTCATCTGGTAATGATGTGAAAATTGCAATTGCACATCCTATTATTCAAGATCAGGATGATGACAAGCCAGAAACAACAGAAATTTTAGATAGGCAGGTAATAAATGTTCTTTCATTGACTGTTAATGCATGTGAAAAAAATAATTGTTTTAATTATAATCATGTGGGAAAATTATGTTTTAATCCTAAGTCATAATCAGATGCATTTTCTTTAATCTTTCTATTCTTTATGAGCATCAAAGTTTTCACTGAAATGAGCTTTTTTAAGAGTCGTGGGGAGTGAATAGGTAAAATTGCAATATTACACAAATGCTATGCTTATTATTTTTTTTAATAATGCATTTAATTATCAATTTAATACTTAAAATAAGCATAACAGTAATTAAAATAATATAAATTTAACAGTGGATTTTAAAAGAAATAAAATTATTAATAATTATACATTGTCATGTACCTTTTTTCCCCTAGTGTTTCCAAATTTACTAACTGTTCTTTCAAATTCAAAATTATGAAAAAAAAAATTAAACTATTCTTTTTAAAAAGATTAAAACTGAAATAGAAATGAAATTTTTTAATTGTATTTCATGTATGTAATACATGCATCTGCTCTCTTGTTTTACTTTTCATTCACAGTATAGTACAACTGAAGAGAAATTGTTGGAAATAAAAATACAAAAGTTTTATATCTTTTGTGATTTCTATATTTAATTTGACGTGTTAACAATTTTCTGTACATGTTTATGTTTATTGTGATAACTTTGTATCCATGTGCATAGTTCAGCTTTTCCAGTGAGCTTCGATTTTTATACCTTTTGAGTTGTACAATTAAGATTGTACATTTGTTTGTTAGTTAACATAACCACTAATAAACTCACCTTGTGTGTTGTGACTTTTGAAATTGATACTCTAGAGGTTGGGGGGTGGGGGCAAGACTTTGCAGGGCTGCCATTTGCGACTAAAATGCGACTAAAAGCGACTATTTTCAGCATCAGGCGACTATGGCGACTATTATAGGCCAAAAACCATTAAAAAGCGACTATTTCAACTAAAACGCAAAAAAAGGCGACTTTTTTCAGGTTCCAGCGACTATTTTTAGTGAAGAATCGATCTTTTTTTTTTCTCCCTCAAAGCGCCTGTAAAGTCATCTTCCCAAACGCACTCGGTCACCTGCCTCGCTGTTTCCTCCTTCCGTACGTACGCAAGCGGTTGCTTCTATTTGCAAATTAGGGGAGGCAGGTACTGTGCTGATGGGATCGTTTCTGAATTCCAGGGAATGTTCAAGTTTCGGCAGGAATACGGAAATTCTAAGCAGATTTTGGTCGGAGAAAAACTAGTTTGGCTTAGTAGGTGGACATCACGTTTGGTGGTAGGTGGTTTTGGAGCCCAGAAAAGCTTGGTGTCTAGTATACATAGATGCCAACAACTCTGGAAATTCCGGAGTTACTCCGGAAATGCGTGGTAAAATACGGTAGTACGGAAATAACGTTGAAAATACGGAAATTGCGTCTTTTACAGCGATGCCGCGGACGCGCTATAGCACGTAAATTACGCGAAAAATTGGAATTGAGACGCAAAAAAATAGTTCTTACGTGTCCTATGCGACGTGCAATTTTTACACACGTAAATTCTTCGAAGAATCGTGAAATCATTTTGTCGAAGAATCCGAAAAAACGGCAAATTTCGCCTTAGGATCGCGAAAAAAACGGCAAACTTCGTCGAAGGATTGCGAAAAACGGCAAACTTCGTCAAAGGATCGTTAAAAAATGGCGAATTCTGTCGAAGGATCACGAAAAACGGCAAACTTTGTCAAAGAATCGTAAAAAAATGGGGAATTTCGTTGAATGATTGTGAAAAAAACGCGAAATTAATTCATTAAGATCGCGGAAAATGGCTAATTTCGTTGACAGATTGCGAAAAAAACGCAAATTTAGTCAAAGGACCGTGAAAACACGTGAATTTCGTCAAAAGGCCGTAACAAAAAACTGCATTTTCGGCGGAAATTCGGCGAATTTTTCCGCGTTTTTCGGCGAAATCACGGAAAAATGCGAATTTCGCCGAAGGGCCACGGAGAAAATGCCAACTTCGTCAAAGGATCGTGGAAAAAACTGCTAATTTCGGCGAAGGATAACGAAAAAACGTCCAATTTCGTCGAAGAAACGGCAAATTTCGTCATCGGATTGCGAAAAAACGGCTAATTTTGTCGAAGGATCTCGAAAAAACGGTAAATTTTGTCGAAGGATCGCGAAAAAACGGCAAATTTCGGCGAAAGATCGCAAAAAAACGGCAAATTTTGTCGAAGGATCTCGAAAAAACGGTAAATTTTGTCGAAAGATCGCAAAAAAACGGCAAATTTTGTCAAAAGATCGCCAAAAAACGGTAAATTTTGTCGAAGGATCTCGAAAAAACGGTAAATTTTGTCGAAGGATCTCAAAAAAACGGCAAATTTCGTCGAAGGATCTCGAAAAAATGGCAAATTTTGTTGAAAGATCGCCAAAAAACGGTAAATTTCGTCGATGGATTTCGAAAAAACGGCAAATTTCGTCCAAGGATCTTGAAAAAAACGGCAAATTTGGTCAAAAGATCTTAAAAAAACGGCGAATTTTTTTTCAGAATATTTTTTTTTTCATATATTCAGAAAAAACTTCAAAACCCCGTGGAATCAATTTTCCTTCACAGATTCCTAGTTTATCTTTCAAAGCTGAGGACTCTTATTTTATTCTTTATATTGTTTACCAAGTTCATTTTCACAAAAATTTTGCAAAATTAGTTTATTTATCATTATTGATCTTCGAAATGACTCAGAACTATTTAAAAAGTATATCTTCAAAACACTCGTATGACTCCTGAATTGCTTAAATTTTACTCCTGATGGATGTCCAAAACTCCTGAAATGTAACTATTTTACTCCTGATGTAGTTTTTACAATGTTGGCGTCTATATTTATTAAGGAGAGTTCAGAACTGTTTACACAATTCGTAGCATTTTTTCATTCATATCATATTCATTTTTATAGAAATGTGTATTTTTTTTATAATAAAAGTATAAAAAGTGACTTGGGCAGAAACATAAACACTGAAATAAGATGTGGACATTCATAAAGACCCTTCAGTTATTATGGAAACTTTTTAATATTGTCCTTTTTTTAGGTAAGTATGCGACTATTTTGGCTACTATTTTTGTACAAATGCTACTATTTTGGCTACTATTTCTTTCTTTGTAGGCTACTAAAGCTACTATTTTCAGTGTCATTAGGCAGTGGCAGCCCTGACTTTGTTATTACTTAAAATTATATAATTTTTCTTGTCTTTTTTTAATTGATTATGTGAATTTCCTCTTTTATTGGACTGTTGCAAAGCCAGGTAAAGAGTACCTTTTTTTTAAAAAAAAAAAACATATCAATTTATGCTATACTAACATGGGGGATGGTGGACGTAAGTTAGTCCTAAAATTTCATTGTCTAATCCCAAAAATAACTCCCTAAAATTTTTTAAATATTTGCTGCACCCCCTGAATTTACAGGGCTGTACAAAAGAAATCAAATATGTTTCTACCTATTGGTAAAGACTGCTGAAGTTGAATTTTCAACGGTTTTATGTGTTTTCTTACTAAACTAAACTGTAACATACTATAGCATATATATACAAACCTATAGATAGATTATATACAGGGCTGCAGAAAAGAGAATTAAGAGTACTTTTTTGGCTATGGCCTGCAATTGCTGAAATCTGGTTTTCAAATGTGTTTTGCGTTTTCTAAAATGTTCACTTAGGTATCTTATTTACTTTCTTAAACAGCGAAGGTTTGTTAAAGTATTCTGGGAGTGTTGGAAAGTGTTTCATAATCTATGCTTGATGCATAATTTTACTTTCTTGTTTTTTTTGTGTGTGTTGTTGTTTGGAAATTGTAAATGAAAAATTGTCAGCAATTATTTACTTGAACTTGAAGGGGGGGGGGCATGAGACCTATAGCTACTTGGCTGTTGTCTCTAATTATCCAAAAACAAGAAACATCCAACACAGCGAACAAAACACCCACTTAAAAGCGATCAATACTATGGAAAAAGTTCAGAGTAGCTGCGCGAAACTCTTTCGAAGACCAGAAATCGTTAATAAAACACACCATCGAACGAAAAGACCCACTATTCAAAGTATCACTATTCTAACAACAACTACGCTGGGACTGATATTTAGTACACAAGAAACAACCACACAACGAACAAAACACCCATTTAAAAGCGATCAATACTATGGAAAAAGTTCAGAGTAGCAGCGCGAAACTCTTTCGAAGAACAGAAATCGTTAATAAAGCACACCATCGAACGAAAAGACCCACTATTCAAGGTATCACTATTCCAACAACAACGACGCTGGGACTGATATTTAGTACACAAGAAACACCCATTTAAAAGCGATCAATACTATGGAAAAAGTTCAGAGTAGCAGCGCGAAACTCTTTCGAAGAACAGAAATCGTTAATAAAGCACACCATCGAACGAAAAGACCCACTATTCAAGGTATCACTATTCCAACAACAACGACGCTGGGACTGATATTTAGTACACCGAAACAAAATATGCTCCAAGGAGTCAGCTACTCCACATGTGCGGCAACTTCCGTCCGCTACCAGATTAAAACGAGCCAACATCGCGGTGGTTATCAGCATACCACACAGAAACCGTGAAATTAAAACATCCTCCTGTCTATTGCGAGACCAACGGAACGTCTGCTTAGCACTGGGAATATTCCCTTGCGAGTACTGATGCTTGCAGGAGCTATAGGTGAGCCCAAACTGACTCTTAACCTTTTCCTTATGAGCGCAGATTAAATCTTCTGGAGAGATCCATTCGATCATGGTATTAAACTCAGATACACTCTTGGCCAGGTTGTCTGCTTTTTCATTTAAGGGGATCCCCCGGTGCCCCAGAACCCAGTACAAGAAGAGTTTCGGAATATGGGCTGAGACCCGAAGAATTTTATTATAGAGCCATATAACAACCTTAGGTGACTTCAAATGCGTAGATTGGAGCGCTGATAAAACAGACAAGCTATCAGTGAGAATTACAACTGGAAGCGACACTGATACCAGCTCATCCAAAGCCATGCTTATCGCTAGAGCCTCCGCTGAAAAAATAGAGTTGACCTGGTGGATTCTATAGCCAAACTGACCTGTTCGTGAGCAGCCAGCGATCGACATAATAGAGGGAGACTTCGATGCGTCAGTGGCAATGATGTTCCAGGATGCCGCAAACTCGTGGATAAAATCTGCAAAAAGGGAAGCTATAATACTCGATTCCAGCTCTGTACTCTGAAAAGGTAGGCCCGAGGAAAAAAATTGTACTTTATCTGTATTCATAGGCAGAGGAACTTGGAAATGCATCAGATGATCCAGCCTGCAGCCGAACTCATTCAAATTCTCAGAAACACATGGTAAACTATCTACAAAAGAGACCAAACCATCCGTGCGAAATTCAAAGAAAGATGACCAGCTGCCCAGAGAAACCTGTTTAATCCAGAACCGGAAAGCTAGATCCCTGATCCTGTCTACAATAGGAAGAGCATCAGCATGTTTACGCAAAAGCAAAATCGGGGTCCATCCCGGAAGTCCCAGTGCCACCCTTATTGCACAATTCTGCAGCACTTCCAACTTTAGAAAAATGGTCTTGCATGCTGAGACTAAGATGGCTGCCCCATATTCAAGGACGCTTCGAATTGCGGAGGAGGCTAGCATCAGGAGGTGGGAAGATCTTGCTTCATAACTCCTCTGGGCCAGGGCCTTCAGAATGTTGATTCTTTTAAAAACTTTTACCCGAAGGTACTCTGCATGTCTACGAAATCCACCCCGGCGAGCAAAGACGAAACCAAGAAACTTAATTTCCGAGCACCAGTCAATCAGACCGCCGTTAATAGTAAATTGAAACTCGCATTCCTCCAACCTCCTTGATAGATTTATGGCATGACATTTGTCTGATCTGATCGATAGCTGCCAGTAGGAGCACCATTGCACTATGAGCCTGAGCGCATCTTGGATTTTTTCTCTGCAGGACTCCAAAGAGGCAGCCGCGCAATATATAAAAATATCATCAGCATATATAAGAAACTTAATGTCGAGACCCTCCAACACTTCATAAAAATCCGCCAAATAAATTGTGAACAAAATCGGACTCAACACAGAGCCCTGGGGCACACCTTTACCGATACCACGGGCTGTCGAAAGAACACCTCTCCAGGAGACCTTGATCCTTCTAGCGGAAAGAAAGCGATGCAGCCATCGAAGAATCGAGCCCGTAATGCCCAATTGAGCACATTTAGACATAAGACCATCTATATAAACAGAGTCATACGCAGCCTGAATATCTAGGGATACACCCAAAATGAATTTCCTCTCCTTCTTTGCCAGTAAAAGATCCTGATGGAGAATGGCAAGGGCAGCATGGCAGTCACGGAACGGCTGGAAACCCAACTGTCTTCTGTCTATTAAGTTATTTTCAAGCAGGTAACGATTAATACGAGAGGAGATAATTCTCTCACAGATTTTGCACATAACAGAGGTCAAAGCAATCGGACGGTAGGAGGAAACATGGGATTTAGGTTTACCAGGCTTTAAGATAGGAAGGATAACCGCAGAGGACCAAGCATCCGGGATATCACCTGAGATCCAGCTGTTGTTAAAAATCTGCAGCAGACATTGGAGAGAGTGGTCATTTAAGGTCTTAAAAAAGGCAGCGCTCACTTTATCCTCACCCGGAGTGGTAATTCTTGTCCGATTGATGGCATCTTTCAATTCTTGCATAGTAAAGGGAGAGTTAAGCTGGCTGTTTACTTCATTACCATAGGTGAAAGGGAGGGGTTGATGGTCACATTCCTGACTAAACTGGTTAGCAAAGGCTTCAGCTTGTGCCACTGCATCAGAGTTGAAGGAATTGGCAATATGGATACAAAAATGTGACTCTGGAGACGGGCTTGAGTGATTTCTGATTTTGCGGAAAATCTTGAATAAAATATGCGGGTCATTCGCTTTGCGGCACTCCGCATCCCAGAAACTACGCTTCGCCATTCTCACCACCTGACGGAGCTTTGCCGCAGTCCGTTTGTACTTAACCCAGTATTCCGTAGACACCAGGCGACGGGCTCTTTTAAGGAGGAATTGCTTCTGCTTGCTCAGGTTGCTGCACCTTGCCGTCCACCAAGCTGGAAGGCACTTCGCTGGCATGAACCTAGAGAAACTGTGTTTATTCATGGCCAGGAGAACCCCAGAGGCAGAAAGTTCTGTAGCTGTCTGCGACAAGCTTTTAAAATTTCATAATCTGTCTGCAAATTTTGCGTGTAATTTTAATGAATGAATAATAAACTAAACTATGAATTTTTCATCGTTTCATTTAAAATATGATGCATTCTCATTAATTTTGCTTACAACTTTTGATGTTACATATCGTTTCATCATCTCACTTCTTGTAGGATTTCTAAAATGGGAAGGATAAGCTTATCCCGGAACCAGGGGTGATTCTGAGTGAAAAAATATTTTCTGAAATTCACAGAGAATTTTGTGAAAGGATCCAGGAGGGAGGGGGGAGAGAGAGAATTTTCCCTCCCCTGACGCAGCTACAGAAATTCTTTCTTAAGAAAAATGCCTTAATTAAAGTCCTGCATCAGCTGCAGATCGGGTTAACTCTGTTTTCAGTTCGAGCTGAGTTTATATTCCTGTATTTTGGGTTCAGGTTAACCCAATTTTTAAAAGTTGGTTCTGTATATTGTTTCAGATTTGAAAATTTATGTATTAAACATAGATGTTTGTCTGTGTGTGAAGCTTTCTGAAGAGACCGCCAAGTGCAGAGTTGCAAGATTTAACAGAAAGAGGCTGAAGTGTTGTTTTGTCTGAAGTTATGCACTTCAAAGCCCGCTTTTGGACTAAGTTTTCTTAATTTTTATGTATTTTTTTTCTTTTGCAGCGAATTTTCTACATTAGTAAAAAGAATCCGGAATTCCTACATCTATTTTTGAAATTTTTATGCAATTTTTAGCATTTTTTCTCGTTTTATGACGATCTTTAGACATTAGCAAAAGGAACTAGGTTTCAATATTTTAGCAGTCTTTTTATGCAGTAAATTTTGTCGATACTCGCGAGTTTTTTTTCCACAATCGTTTAATGAAAATCATGTTTCTTTTCCGCGATCCTTTGCCGAAATTCGCGTATTTTTACCGCGATCTTTAGCAGAAATTTGCGTGTTTTTACCGCAATCTTTTGCTGAAATTCGCGTGTTTTTATTGCGATCTTTTGCTGAAATTCGTGTGTTTTCACCGCGATCTTTTCCCGAAATTCGCGTGTTTTTACCACGCTCCTTTGCCGAAATTCATGTGTTTTTACCGCGATCCTTTGACGAAAATCGCGTGTTTATACCGAGTTTTTTTTCGAAATGCACGTGTTTTTACCGAGTTTTTTGCCGAAATTCGTATGTTTTTACCGCGATTCTTTGACAAAAATTGCGTGTTTAAACGAGTTTTTTCCAAAACTCACGTGTTTTGCCTAAATTTGCGTGATTTTATGCGATCTTTTGCCGAAATTCGCGTTTATTTACCGCGATCTTCTGCCGAAATTTGCGTGTTTTAACCGCGATCCTTTGCCGAAATTCGCGTGCTTTTACCGCGATCTTTTGCCGAAATTCGCGTGTTTTTACCACGATCCTTTTCCGAAATTCGCGTGTTTTTACCAATCTCCTTTGACGAAATTTCATTAGTACAAACAAAAACTGTCCGCAAGAGATTTTCTTTGTCCAAGACTACGTCGCCATGTCGCGGTGTTTCTGCCACTGGGAGGAGAACTAACGTATGAAAGGACTGATAATCGATGTCAGTATTAGTCTGCAGATTTTCATTGACCTCTTTACCTATACGCGACCAGTTGAAAAGGGTGAAGCCCGGCTGAACTGGAGTGCAGAGATCCATAGTAATAGTAATTGGGAAGTGATCACTATCATATAATTCTTCTTCGACATGGATCGTAGAACGGGCGAGAAGATCCGGGGTGCACAGCGAGAGATCTATCAGTGAGCATGTTCCATTTGGAGCCACATGGGTAGGGGAAGTAGAGTTCATTAGGCAAAACGTACTTGCCGACATCCACTCCACAAAGCTATCACTAGCCCGCGAAGACACCGGGGAACCCCAAAGACGGTGGTGAAGGTTGAAATCCCCAAGAATGAGAGATGAGCCAGCAAGCCTATCACAGAGCTTAGTGAGGTCGGCCACAATCAGGCCGGAGGAAGAGTAAACATTGATAATATTTAGATGCACCGATCCGTAGTCAAGATGAATACCCATGATCTCATTAGCAAATCCAAGGTTGTTAAAATTAAGTTGGCAGGACGACCAAGCAGAATTAACGGCAATAGCCAGGCCACCACCTGGACAGTCAATCCTATCCAGACGATAGACAATTTTACCTGGGATGACCAAAGATTTTTCTGGCGTGAGAAACGTTTCCTGCAACACAAGAACATCCGCTATAGTAAACAGAGGGCACCTAAGCCAGAATTGTTTGTTTAATATGCTTCTACAGTTCCATTGCAGCACACTGAACCCCATTAAAAGTAAAGAAAAAGGTCCCAAAACAAATAGCGGAGCAAATCTGTGTTAGTAAAATACTGGGAAACTGACACTTGCAGACACCCAAAAACAAATTTTTTTTTTAGTGACTTCCGCCTCCTTTATTCACTCGCTTACGCTCTGGAGAAGCCTCACTCAGCTTAGCTAAGCAGTTCATCAACATGACGCTGAGGGCATTAATCGCTTCGATGATTTTTTCCGAGTGTTTTGAAGAGAAATCAACCAATACTTTGAGCATATTGTTGGTCCTGGCCTCAATGAATTTTCGCATTTCTTCGAAATCCGATGTCTTAACACTGGCCACCTCAGCGTACCTGCCTGGAGTAGCCTTTATGGAATATTTTCTGTGCGCGTCAACGAAAGATAGGAAATTTCTACATTTGAATTTTAAAAAATCAACTTCTGAGATCCGGGAAGGGCACTGATTAAAGTCCGACCGGTGTTCTCCCTCACAGTTTACACATTTTACAGGTGTAGAGCACTGGCCAGTATGTTGAAGACCACAGGTGGCGCAGAGCTGTGGTGATTTACATCTCCCCGAAGGGTGGTTGAATTTGTAACAGAGCGAGCATTGTCGAGGCCTGTCGAAGAATTGGCGTACTTTCTGTATCGTGAACCGCATTTTTATCTCTGACGGAAAGTATGTGCCAATAACCGTCACAAGAACCGGAGACACTGAATTTTTTGAGTCCTTACGGAGAAACCGGCGGAGTTCCAAAATTTGAACGTTATTACTTTCAGCGATTTCGTGGCCAATCTCATTCAACGGAATATCCACCGGGATGTTGAAAAGCAGGAACCTGTTGGTTATGTTTTCCCAAACAACACGAATTTTAACTGCCACACCCAAAAACTCAGACAGGCTACAAACCTCCTTGGCACACACCACTTGTCTAGTACTTATAATTATACAACCCGCCCTAGTATACCGTACAGTATCTATGTCCGCCGCATGAGTTACTTTGGCCTTAAGTTCAGCCTGCACGACACGAGGGTCACGAGTAGGTATAGCGCTAGAGTCCATACTTTGTAAAAAAATATTAAAAAACTTCCCATCATTCTCCGCAGCCATCTCTATAATAAAACAGTAAGTCATGTGACTGTCCTCAACAGTTCCGGGATGCCGCATCGCTTTTTCATATGCCAAGCGGCCATTTTTATTCAAAATTATTTTTTCGAATAAACTGCATAAAAGTTACATTTTAAGAAAGATCGTTCAAAATAAATTAATATTTGAGAGATGACTTGCGTTCAATTATGTATATATTCTGCAATAACTTCAGTCGAAAGATTCGCAGTTCAAATTCTCTATTCATAAAAGTAAACAAAAAAAAGATTGATTCGTCGTGAACATTTAAAATATTAAATCATGGAGGTAATCATTCGCAAAGCAAGTTCTCCGCGAATGAATTTTTGGACCGCTGCCTCGCGTCAAAAAAATAATTCGCACCAGTGAGACAATCAAAGTTTACCATAATTATGTGCTATACAACTCAACTTTCGGACCTTTTCTTGACGTAAATTGAACTCATGTAATAATATTTAATGAATCAGATTTTTAGCATTTTTAAAATCGCTAATACAGCTTTTATTTATCGCGTGTACAAATTAGAAATGATACTTTGATTTTGAAATCAAATGTTTTGATTTATGATATTATTTCTTATTTATTTATTTATTTTCTCTTTTAAATGAAAAGTGTGAAGTATTTTAAATTTATGTAATATAAGCATTTTAGATTAAAGTTAAGTATTTTAAATGAAATGAGTGACAGGTTTAAAATTTAAAATTAAATTAATTGTAGTATGAATGACGGTGATGGGAACGATATTTGGCGAATTATCATCTGCTCCCGGTTAACAAAAATACTCATAATTAAAAAAAAGAATAAAAATAAATAAATGATTGTTTGTTGTAAATAAATATTGATATACATATCAAAAATAATTTATAGTATTAAAATAAAAAATAAAAGTAAATAAACAACAATTTCCATAACAAAGTTTTCGCCAAATTGGTGGGGGAGGGGGGGGGGGAATCGCGCCAACGTGCGTATGTGACATTTGTGCCCAAAAAATATGCGAAATGCTACCATGATCGCAAAAGTTCATGATTTGTCTATTAGAATCTTCCGATTTGGCGAAGGATTAAGGGAAAATTAAATTATGAATAAATGTAACGTGTTGCAATGTTTAACATACATTTAAGGGAGACCAAACTGGTCGCCAGTGGCGGCTAGTATCTAATAAAGAGGACACCGGTGCAGACATGACCGAGCAACATTAGGGTAGTTAGAGTCGCTAATTAATACATAGTTATCCACATCCCCCATTTCTATGCTAATTGCCGGTACTTGTTCAGCAATATCATCATTAACAAACTTAAAAGCCGAGTTGGCCATACCCGACATGCAAACCACAAGTTACATAGTAAACACAAGAAAAATAAAACACTACTTACAGTTACAGCACAAAAATATAGATGAACACCCAGTAAATATGCGACCCAAACCGAGACAAAGCAGAAACGATACACTTACTATATTACAATAACCGCAAGCCAAAAGAATACACACGAAACAGCAGAGTACAACAGCCAGTCGCTACAAAACGGTCAATGCCCCCCAATACCTGCGGAGCGCTAATACAACCTTCACACTACACGACCAACCGTCCTTAGCGAGTCTACTCTCCAATCTTCATGCAGTGCATGTGTTTGCACTCAGCAATTATTTATCCTGTATTAAATATTGTCAAACAACATACAACCACGAACAATATGTCTGTAATCCCTCCCCTCTTTTTTTACCAAAGTTTACAATTATGTATATATTTTTTTACTATCATTATATAATTACTTTTTATTTTATAGTTGACTTTTCAAAGAGAAAAGTTGTTGTTGGATAAAAGCATGAGTTGTTGGAGACCTTGTAGTTCACCAAAAGATAAACCACTTTCTAACTTCAGGTAAACTAAGCATGTTACTTGAATTATGGATCATAATAAAAAATAAATGAGTAGAATTCTATAAAATTGATGTGCTAATAAGGACTGGGTGATGCATTAGAAAATGTCAGTGTTATGTAATCATTGCTGCTTCAATATTTTGACTGGGGATTCTTTCTAAGCATTAGAGATACATAATTAGAGATACTGATTTAAGCTTGGTGTGTACGATGTTTAAGTAGTTACAGAAGGATTCAGTTTACTATAAACATTTTTCTATTTATTGTTTTATTATATTTGTAAATGTTTGCATTATCAAAAAGTTCTTCTCTTATAGCCAGGGCTTAACAAATGCAGTCGCCACTGGCGACCTGGCAGGTTTTTCTATCTGGCGATCAATTTTTTTAATCTTTAAACAAAAAATATTTTTGACTTTTATTTTTAATTTGGCAAAAATAAGTTCATCAAATGCAAATTTTAAAATAATAAAATCAGAATTATTTTACTGACTTCGACTGGAAAAAAGGCAAAATATATTTTCCTGTTTCACTATTTCATCGACTGTATAATCTACCTCATCAGATATTAGATTTTGTAACATACAACTATCTTGACATTTGTCGCATTTGAATATCAGCATTTCCTGAACATGCCAGTTAGTTAAGTCTTTACAGTTTTTTTTTTTTCTTTCAGAGATATGTAATTTTATGTTTCATTAGAAAATTTAGTTTATCTACTATTCTAAACTGTGTACCTAATAATAATAAACTATGCTTGTTATTATTTTTTCTCAATTAATTCAGTATAAAAAAACTTTTGTGCTCTTTTTAAATAAATAGTGGGGAGGGGATGGATAAAGATTTTTTAGTGGTGACTAGAATATTCTGCAGGATACCAGATTTTATCAAATTTGTAAAGCGCTGGTTATAACCTTAATCAACCAATCAACTAACCAAAAATGTAGGAATGCAAAATAAAGCAATAATAGTATTGTGTAACATCAATTTATCATAATATTGGAATGTTAGACTGGCAATGCATCACAGTGTAAAAATTTTAACATCACCCAGTCTTAGTGGTAGTAATTCTTTATGTTTAAAAATATATATATTTTTTTACAATAGGATCTTAATAGTATGTAATTGGTTGATTAGAGAAAGCTACATTTGCCCATTTTAAAATACTGAAAACTTTGCATTACATCCTCTTAAATTAGATTATTTATCTAAATTTAATCTTTTTCTAAAATGTGTTAGTATTAAAGCAAAATAATTTTCTTCTGATTTTGAAATATTTTTTGTCTTTTAAAATTTTTATCTTTAATGTGACTTGAGTTAACTTTTATGGAAATATACTTCTTGTGAGTATGTTTGAAATCTAATAGTTTTAATTTTTTTAAACTTTTTTGTTGTTGTTGTTGTTTTTTAATTGTTGTTAGATATGATTGGCTATTTTTTTTTTTTACCCTTTACCAGACCCAGATTTATTAAAGTAAACATTATAGGTTATTTTGTAGTTGCAATCTTAAATGCTTTCTCCTCAGAAGTAAGCTGATACAGCAAATATAATTTCTTCCTGTTTTCTTTCTTTTCTTTTTTTTTATTTTTATTTTGAAATTTACCAAAAATTTACCAATGTGAAATATTACCATAAATATTTAAAATCTTCCTATTTCTTCACATTTATGAGTGGTACATCACACTTCATATGCCTACTTGTCTTCATAAATTCTCAAAAAATTAATAAAATTTTCAATAAGACATATATAGTATGCATTGAAGTTAGTCATATGCTAATACTAGGATTTCCCTCAAAGGGATTAGTCTGAGTGATATTGCTAAGAACATAGAGTTAATAACTTTTGACAAGTAATGAAAATGATATGCTATCTTTAATTAATTAATTATATACTGGTACAAATTAAAATGATGAAAATGAGCAAATCAAATGATAGAATTACAAAATACGATATATAAATTCAGATACACTGTTAAAAGATATAGAGAAGCAAACAAACAAATGGAGAAAACCATGCAAGACAGCCATGCATAAGTATAAAATTGTAAGTACATATATATTAAAGGTAATACAGAAAATAAGACACTAAAACATCCTATATCGGAATTTTAACTCTATGAAATAATGTCAAGATCATAAAGAGACGCTCCACACTAATTAAACTAGTATTTGATCCCTAAGTAGTTGAAATTTGCCTTGTCTTATTAACATTATTTATATTCATAAGTTTCAATTAGAATTTCTGTCTTACAACTAATAATTTGGAATTCATAATTTTGTTAATCATGAAATGAATAATGCATGCCATTGAAAGTTTACTTGTTGAAAACTGATTATTCTCGTTTTCTCTTCAGGTTAAAACAGAATGAAGAAGAGGTATGAAATCATTTGTTTATTATCATCAATTGTAAAATGTTGAATTCTTAAGTTTACTATAATATATATATATATATTTTTCTCGTATTAGATTATAAATATATAGTTGTGTTCAGTGGTTGGAGTATCGTAGTTGAGATTTATTCTAACAGAGCAAACTAGTTGGATGTGCCAATCCTAAAGCTTTCTCCTATCTCATGCAAGTTTAACATATACCAAAAAACAAATCAGCACCAATTTATGTCATAGTCTAACTGAATCTAAAGTTTTATTAAATTCTGTGCGTTAGTTTTTGATATATGAACTATCGCTAAAATCGTGTAAATCCAGAAAAATGCAGCATAGCAGAGTCATCTGTTGGGAAATTTACACCAAAACCTAATTAGCAACAACTTATATCAATGTCTAACTGAGTATGAAGTTTGATGGAATTCTGTGCATTAGTTCTTTAGATATAGCTATTGTGAAAATCATCAAAAAAGTAGCATAGCAGCGCCACCTGTTGTGCTGTTTACACCAAAACATAATCAGCATCTATTTATATCAAGGTCTAACAGAATCTGAAGTTTGATGAATTTCTGTGCATTAGTTCTTGAGATATAGTTATCATGAAAATCATGAAAAAAGTAGTATAGCAGTGCCATCTGTTGGGCTGTTTACACCAAAACGTAATCATCGTCTATTTCTGTCACAGTCTAACATACTCTGAAGTTTGATAAAATTATGTGCATTAGTTCTTGAGATATAGCTATCATGAAAATCCTGAAAAATGTAGCATAGCAGCGCCATCAGTTGGACGATTTACACCAAAAACTAATCAGCACCATTTTATATCAGGGACTAACTGAATCTAAAGTTTTATTAAGTTCTGTGCATTAGTCCTTGAGATAGAGCTGCCACAAAATTTTTGTCGCATACAAACAGACAGTCACAGACTCACTGACACATATTTTCTAAAACCATTCAAATTATGTCCAGGATCCTCTAAAACGTATAAATACACCGAAATCCGGAAGTCGAATTTTTTAACAAATCCAATACTTTCTTCATGTAAAGATAGAAGAAAGTAAAAATGCTGGGACCAAGACTCGAACCTGAGTCTGAGCATTGAAGAGCGTTGGCATGGCAAGCCAAAGTACCCAGGTTCAAGTCCTGGTCCCGAAATTTTTCGCTCTGTTGGAATAAACCTCAACTATGATACTCCAACTATTGAATATGATTTACCTAGTTGAAAAAATACTTTTCTCTGTCTTTATATAGTTGTGTTTTAATAGTTGGTAAAATATATTTGTTTGTAAATGCAGTTTTAAACTAAAGAAAAAAAAAAAAAACGTACTGTTAAAATAAAATAAATATCTCCAGGAAACTATCATTTTGATGACTTAACTGTGTAATTATTGAGAAATATACTTTCATTATTGTGATTGAAGTACTTTTTAGGTAATACAAATAATTAACCATCTCAATGCTTCTATGAGAATTATAAATTTTCTATCAAAAATTGTAGGATTCATTATGTCAGATCGCAGGATAATTGGAGTTTCTGTGGGTTTATTTTTCTTTTGGTGTATGTGTTAATTAATCTTTATTTTATGAGATTCAGCTGACGCAGTGGATATTAAATGAATATATTTTGAAAAAACCTCAATCTTGCAATGTGATTCAATAAACCTTGAAACTGACCCTTTGGACTGATTTATATATACTGCAATACTTTTGATGTATGTAATGTTTAGATTACATAATTATTCTTTTAATAATAATATAATAAAAAAAGATTTGCTAATATGGTGAAGGCAGTATTAATAAAACTTTCTCTATAAAAATTTTTGTTATAAATATTTCACTTCTTGTTTTTGTCTAATAATACGTTTCTTCCCCTTTATTTCTAGAATGATTCTGCTGCTGCTTTGCAAGATAAATTTAATAAATATCTAGATGTATTCGAAAAAAATTCCTCACTGAAACCCAAAAGATCCCATGCTCCTAAAATTATCCAGTTAGGCAAGCCCTATGTGTTGATGCACCAGGGTAGTGTTGCAAAAAAAGTTACTAAATTGGACAATTACGATTATATAATTGGTGTTTCGGAAAAGAATCAAAATGATGAAGAGAATGAAGATAACTTTCTTCCCTGTGATGAAACACTCACAAGAACGAAAAGTGCCTTTCATCGGGTAAAACCTCTCGCTCATGGAAAGTTGGTGTCATTTCCTGAACAAAATTCTCTAAGTGAACCTGCAACAAAAGTTACTCGATCTGGTGCTACTTATGGTTCCAAGAGGTTTAAATCTGAGCACCAAAAACCAGAGTCTTCTCCTGAAATTATTCTTGATGATTCTTGTAATCAAATACCTAGTACCTCAAAAGATAATTTTGCATCAGAAAAGCATGTGACATTTCATGAAGATGCAATTGACGAGAGCAATAGTAAGCTTCCTAAATTCAGTGACTTAAGACCAGATATTACAAAGTGTAAAATGGTTGTACCAAGTCCTATCGCCCAAAAAAATAGTACTATTAGTGAGAATTCTCAGAAAATGAATTGTGATATAAATGCTAGTTCGGTGAAAAAACTCAAGAAAGAGGAAGCTGTTGGTACGTTTTTTTTTAAAATTATTTATTTTAATTTTAGACATATATTGGAGTTAGATATCTGTGGAAAAGGGAAACCCCTTAAAATTTCAAATAATGCTTAAAAAGTTTTTTCTTTATAGTATAAATTTATTGGCAGTGTTTTACCTTTTTTTAAAAAAAAAAACTTTATGAAAATGCTTTTATATTTTCACTTCCTGTTTCTATAAAATGTATGTAAAATATTTTGATAGTTTTATACAACCAATATACAATCATAAAGAATATAATTTGTTGATTAGAATTGAAAATAAAGAGCATGTTTTATGGGTTTAAGTTGGGAAAAGAGAGGCTGTCTTTTTTAGAAGTCTTTCTTTTTAGAAGTCAATACCAGATATCTGCGAGCACGACAGTGCATCTGCCAAGTTTGCACAGGTTGTAGCTACCTTTTCTTGAACCATTTCGGGATACTTTTCACCCCCTCATAACTTCATTTTGGGAAGAACTACAGAGTTTTCCTTTTTAATGCACATTAGTATAATCAAACTAAACTTGATTCCACGATTTTATGTTTCTGTATTTAATATTTTTCAAAATATAAGATTCTGAAAAAGGGTTTTTTTGTCACTGACTCTTTGGTGATCATCAAATTACTAAGGTTGGTGATCATCAAATAACTAAGGTACTTCTAACTGTTGTAGAATCATTTTTGACGAGTAAGTAGATTTTGTAGCACATTTAACCAGAAAAATCTGAAAATATAGAATTTCCGCCTAACCCTGGAAACAGGAGGTGCTGATTTGGCCATATACAATTTTGTAGCACATTTAATCAATTGCCAAATTAAACTAATTACATTGTTGCAACCATGCATGTTTTTTGTTGTCTGATAAACATTAACCCCTTCGGGACCGGTGGCTTTTACACAAATTTTATTCGGTTGGCACCACTTTTTAAAAAAAAGCTACCTTTACTTAAATTATCACAAAAATGCTCTAATTAGAGAAAGCAAATATTTTATTTTTTACTGGTGCCTAAAATAAATTCTGTATGCTCTTTTTGAGGGTGCATATATGCACCCATGGTCCTGAATGGGTTAAAATAATAATTGTTCTCTAAACAATCATTTACTTGCTCATATTTGATGCCAATGGTTGGTCGCCAAAGACTGATTATAGGAAATTAACCTGAGTTTAAAGGTATTACATTTTTTCAAGCTTAACGAAATTTTTATATGCTTTTCCAAAAATTGTTGATAAGGCAAATGCTTCAGTTTATCTGTCCATCTTTCTATCTTTTACTTTCTTAGAATAAATTTTATTATAAATGTCAGGATTCTAATCTCAACAACACTCTAGTCAATCTGGCACAAATCCACTACTATTTATGTGTTATTTATTCCTTTAAGTGCATTTTAATAGTGTTAATAAACTTTATATATACACTAGCAAAACCTGTGGCTTTGCTCGTGTAATTCTTGAAAAATACCAAGTGGTATTCGTTGGCCTATTTTCATTAGAGGAAATTTTACTGTCACAGATAATTCAAAAATTGCTAATTAAGCCACGCTAATGTTGAAAAAAAAAAAAATTAGAACGTTTTCGCTATTTCTCCCCCCTCTGTGGTAGTGTCACCGATATAAAATATAGCCTATGTTACAGCAGGGACTGTTACCATCACTGTTACCACCAAATGGTTCTGTAGTTCCAGAGATTCCATAGAAATTGTAATGTAGAATGTTTTTAGAATGCTTCTCGCTCATCTCACCCTTTTAAATTTCGCTTTTTTTTTAGAATTTGTTCTTAGAGAGCATACACATCTTATAAGTAACTACCATGCCAAATTTCATGTTTCTAGCTCCTTCAGTATACAAAAAATTGAAATTTTAGAACATTTTTCGCTCCTGCACCCCCTTTGGGGGTAGTGGCACAGACATAAAATATAGCCTATGTTGGAGCAGGGACTGTCACCATCAATTTGACACCATCACTTTTGAAAACGGTTCTGTAGTTCCAGAGATTCCATAGAAATTGTAATTTAGAATGTTTTTAGAACGCTTTTTGCTCATCTCACCCTTTTAAATTTTGAATTTTTTTAGAATTTGTCCTTAGAGAGCATTTACATCGTATAAGTAACTACCATGCCAAATTTCATGTTTCTAGCTCCTTCAATATAAAAAAAATCTAAATTTTAGAACGTTTTGTGCTCTTTCACCCCCCTGGGGGTAGTGGCACAGACATAAAATATAGCCTATGTTGGAGCAGGGATTGTCACCATTAATTTGCCACCATCACTTTTGAAATCGCTTCAGTAGTTCCAGAAATTACCCCCTACAAACAAACAAACAAAAAAACAATCTTTACTACTTTATAATATTAGTATAGATATGCATCATACATATAATACATATGCATCATTATGATAGCAGCATAAATAGGATATTTTTTGTCACCAAATTTAGTGATATTTCGGCAAGTGTCAAAAAGCAAAAATAATTAACAATATATCTTTTTCATCAAATTTGGCGATATTTCGCTAAGTGTCACCCAGCTTGGTGAGAATTTGACGCTAGTGGTTATTTTTCATTGAGTTAATTTTAATGCGAGTAGCCATCTATTAATATTTTTCAATATATAATCTGGTTAATTAAACAATATAACATACGAATGTTAATAAAGTGTCAATAGATTCATCACTGCACAAGACCTCTGCTTTTGTTATTATATTGTACTGTTATTTCTACTGTTACTAGTTACTATATTGTTAGTCTTTACTCTGTTGAAACTTCTATATTATAGAAAGAGGTTTTACAGAAACTATTAAAGCACCAAGACTGACAGTTCTCTTTAAGATTAATAATTTTATAACATGTATTCTGTTTATTGATGTGTACGTTAGAATGAATCTTCTATAATTGGGTTCCTCGCATTTCATCTTCATGTTTTTGAGTAAAATTAGCTAAAATCTTAAAACCAAGACATATTGACGCATTATCCAAGACGATTAGATGAGAATAATGATAGATTTTTTAATAGGAGCACAGCCGTGCGTCTAGATTTTCTAATCTTCCTTAATCGAGTCTACTGTCAAAGTTAGCGTGAAAGTAAAAAGATATTAGCTCAATGTGGTTTAATGTAAATATGAATATCCTTAAAGGCACTTCACTCGCACCAAATTGTATTAGCTAAAGTATGCCAATTGGCAGTGGACCCAATTACAGAAAATTACTCAATAAGATTAAATATATCTGCAGTAACGAACGTATTGCAACTGATAAGCAAATGGGCATAAACCATAAATGCTTAATTGAGTTATGCGGTAATTGTCAATAAAGGTGAAATACATAATACAAAATATACGATATGCTGCCATAATCGTAGAGAGTTCTTGAATTCTCTATCAGTAACTTCCAAATTGATGAAGGATTGAGAAAGTAAATTATGAATAAAAGTAACATGATGCGATGCTTAGCATATGTTTAAGGGAGGCCAAACTGGTTGCCAGAGGCGGCTAGTATTTTAATATAAACTAGAAATAAAATATAAATTTGTAAAGCAGAATATTAAATAATATATATATATATATATATATATATATATATATATATATATATATATATATAATTTCCTTTAGAAAAAACATTTAAAAAAACCTACAAAAAGAAATGATAAAAAAAAGGCACCAAGTTCTCCTTAATGTTTTGGCCATAAAAAGTACTGATATCTGAAGTTCACCCAAGTTCTACACTCACTGATATTTCTCATACATTCGGTAGAACTTGACACAAATATTGAAATCAATAAAATGGAAATCTCTTACCATGTTGGTGAAGCGATGCAGAAATATTATTATGGCATCTTGGAAACTCGTAATCGTGTGAAGAAATACATTTGTTTATGGGTGAATTAACTGTTTCAAAGAACTTGATCCTAACACATTGAGTAATTAACAACTTATCTTTTAATTAGGAAACATTATAAAGGGGGATCTTTTAACGAACATCTCCCATACACTTTAGGGGCTCCAAAAATACAACCTATCCACGGCACTGACCAAACATAACTTCTGATCGCTGATCTAAAAATCATGGGCCTGGTCACTGCTTGGCGATCAAACCGATGAACGGTCAATCGGTGTATGTGAAACGGCAATACGTGCCAAACGCTAAAAGCAAACAAACTAATTTTTCTAGTTACATTCCACACAAATCAAACTACCATGCCAGAAGAGAGGAAACTGGCAGCCATGAGGTCAAGACAAGATGGCTAAAATGCAGTTGTTCCAAAATGGGAACAGATCGCGTGGGAAATAGATAAAAATACGATCACAGTGACAAATGTCAAAATAGGAATTAAACATTGGAAATGTGTAAATGAGATGTTAAATGAAAGGTAATAATAAATGCCGAACAAAGGGTATAACAGATTGATTAAATTTTGAAGGGAAATTATTGAAATTATAAAAATCAATGTTTATAATGGGAATTGGAACACGTGATGTAAATGTCGCATTTGTATTGTGACACTCACTGTTTCATTTTCCATAATAATATTCAAGAAGACGGTGGGAGATACTGCATTGTATTGTTAACTGTTTCATATGTGTCTGGTTTGTATAAGTACATCCAAAATCACCAAATGTCCTTTCTTAATCGGGAATTCCAGTTATTTAAATCTGAACCAGATATTTATTAATAACTTCTTTAAGTCCTGCTGCTAAAGTTTTCCTTTCTGGTGAAGTTGTTTTGTTTGCAAATTACACATTTAAAAACCTAACAGAATAAAAATAATTAATAAAGAGTATGTTTTTATGGAATGGAATTTTGTGAAGGAGAATATTTTATACAGAGGAATTTTGTGAAGAGCCCTGTTTTATTATATGAATTTTTCTGGAGGGACCCTAAATAGACCCCAAATTTTGCTTGAATTGGCCCCTGAAAGTTATACTAATAAAATGATTAATTTATCAATTTCAGCATAGTGTTTTTCCTTATTAATTTTTTAAAGAGTTGAAATTTTTTAAAAATACAAATGTACAGCACATTATAGAAACATTCTGTCATGTCTTTATTAATGAAATTCTTTAAATAGCATGTAAAATAAAAGTGATGTTTAAAGTTTTTATTTCGCCTTCCCAAACAATTCAGCTCCTCTCCATTTATAAATTTTGGCAGGGAGACTCTCCTCCAAAGAAAAATTGAATTTCAAGTCCTCAATTATTGTATTATAATTCATGTAATCTGATAGCGATTTTTTTTTTTTTTTTAATAAAAAAATATAACATGTTCTTTAAATTAGAAATCTTTGTTCATAGGATCTTTTTTCCCCCTTAATTTTTAATTGGTGTATAATATGCACCTGTAAATTTCGATCAATTTTCATGTATCAAAAGTGCGTATTGTATGCCTGTATATACAGTAAGTGAGGAATTCATTAACTCTTCTGTATTTGACTTTGTCTCATTTTCAGTTTGATCTGCCTGATGTGCTGAATAAAGTCTAACATATTATATGATGAATTCTTCATTGTAGTATTCTTTCTTTTACACATTTTAGTATGTACATATATCTTTCCCCCCCTTTGCATTAAGTGTCATGATTGATTAGTAGTGAATAATAAATATTTAAATTCTTTGCTGCTCATCCTGTAGGCATTTTAAATATGCACTTTTCTTTCAGAGAAAAGAAATTGATCTTCTTGTTTGTCAAGAAAATTCATGTGTAGTTAGTTTTCGGTAAGTTGCCCTCACTTGTAAATGAACCTGTTTTATTTGCTTTAAGGCTCTTCTCAAACTTTCATTTGTCATCCTTCAAAGTTATCCTAGTGATATCCTTTCAGAGATATCACTATGCTTTTGGAATCCTACGTCTCTGAGCCCATGTTTTTCCATAAAACTTGGTCCTGAAACAATTAAATTTTACAAAAGTTGGTCCTCATTTTAGAAATGACGTAGATATTTAATGCAAAATATGCCTGTTTTACAATTATCCACAAAACATTTTATTCCTTGCAAGATAAAAAATATGCATCCCTTCTCAATTTTTTACTTTCTTCTATCTATAATAGAAGAAAGTATTGTAATCGAAATTTTTTTCGACTCCCGGTTTTCAACGGATTTACACGTTTTAGAGGTCAGAGATTCCGAAAAACATGTTTTTACAAAATGTCTGTCTGTCCGTCCGTCCGTCTGTGTGGGTCTTTTTTGTACCATCGAAAAGTGTATGAAGTTATGCTTCAAATTGAACCACATTTTTTTTCTATGTTTTTGGCTATGGCAAGCAGATTCTATCAGAATTTGGGGATATTTCGACGAAAGGGGGCGCTGCGATCGATATTTTTGTTCCATTTTCACTATTGTATCATCGAAAAGTGTATGAAGTTATGCTTCAATTTGGACCAGATTTTTTTTCTATGCTTTCGGCTATGGCAAGCAGGTTCTATCAGAATTTGGGGATATTTCGACGAAAGGGGGCGCTGCGATCGATATTTTTGTTCCATTTTCACTATTGTACCATCTAAGAGTGTATGAAGTTATGCTTCAAATTGAACCAGATTTTTTTTTATGTTTTTGGCTATGGCAAGCAGGTTCTATCCGAATTTGGGGATATTTCGACGAAAGGGCGTGCTGCGATCGATATTTTTGTTCCATTTTCACTATTGCATCATCGAAAAGTGTATGAAATTATGCTTCAAATTGAACCACATTTTTTTTCTATGTTTTTGGCTATGGCAAGCAGGTTCTATCAGAATTTGGGAATATTTCGACGAAAGGGGGTGCTGTGATAGCCAAATTCAAAAGGTCAAAATAGCCAAACTCAATTTCAAATTCAAAAAGATGTGCAAAAAAATTAGAAATCCTACAATTTTTTTCGTTAAATGTTCAGAGAATCCGGAACAATTTTTGTTTTGCCTCTATCTTAAAAAATGCCTGAGATATAGCGGTTTGAAATTTTAGGGTGGCTGACATTTTCAAACAAGACAGCAAAATTCATCCATAAACGGGTTTAACTTATGAGTTATAGTTAACATGGTTTTGGCAAATTTTCTTTCATTGTTGTAACAATTAATCCTATTATATGCTTATCACTATATATTTATATTCGCCAACGTCAAATTCTCGCCAAACTAGACGACAGTTGGCGAAATATCGCCGAATTTGGCGACCAAAATAGGTTGTCATAAATGAAGCCAACTTGGCTGTAGAGGACTAATTTGGCGATATTCTCATTCAAATTCAATGTTGACGAGAACTGGAATTGAATCTTCTTTAATTAGGTTCCACGCATTTTACCTTCGTGTTTTCCAGTAAAATTAGCTAAAATCGAAAAACCAAGAAATAGGAAGGCTATCTGTTCCTGTCGGTTCAGACCTGAAGGACTTTTCGTAGTTTAGTATTATACATCAGTTGATCGCATCCCGGTAACCCGACGATTCGAAAGCAGCTGACGTACAACGGAATAACGAAAAATATTGATTTTATTGGGGATATGATAACGAATTTTGAAGTATTAACATGACTGAGATAGAAGAAAGTTTTGGGATTGGCACATCCGACTAGTTGTTTATTGATGTGCTATAACACCCATGGCATCACTGACAAGAGAACCTCATTTGGTGATGTTCGCACCTAGCAATGAGATCTGGTGCATTTTATAGACCTATAGGCCAAAGTTAGAGAACCTATAAAATTTGTGTGCAAAAATCATATTATTTAAATTTTTGTATCCATTTAATTTTAAACTAATGAATTTTTAATTGTTAATTTGACACCCAAAGCGAGTTAAGTCTCCAAATATAGTCCTACGAATACAAACCACTACTCGCATGCAGTAGATGACTGTGACATTCAGCCAGGGTTGCAGGGAAAAATTCTGTGGTAATGATTAAAGCCAATTTTGCATCGTCAAAAATTCAATTATAATGTGTTATTTTTTCAAAATGAAATTCTTAGGTTCTTGAAAGAGTTTTTAAGCTTTTTTCAATATTTTATTCTTATTATTAACTTGTTTATATTTTAAAGTACTTTTTAAAAAGAAAGTCTTATGTTAATAGTGCGATAAGTAGTCTAAAAAATTGCATTTTCAGAAAATTATACTGCTGTAAAATCAAATTATTTTTGCAGACAAATTTTATCAGTTCTCTAACTTTGGCCATAAAATGCACCAGGTCTCAATGCTAAGTGCAATCTTCACCAAAAGGGGTTCCCTTGTGAATTTCAAATTCTAATTTCACCTCAACTACAAAATGATCTTCATATCTGCCTCATCAACAGATTTTATTTACCCACTTGAGTGCAAAATATATCTTTTAAAATAAAAATTAAAAAGTATTTAATAATCTTAATCACTCTGCAGTGTAGATGTAATATGCTTTTATATCTTCTGTGCAAGAAATGTTAGCTCAAATGCTGAGTTTTTTAATAAATTGGAGCTTTCAAAGAACCTATCATTAAAGAAAAGTGATTTATTGACACACATTTTTTTTTCTTGTTTTTTTTTTAATTATTGCAGTCTTTTTCTATTGTTAAAGAGCATAGCTTGAAATGCTTTGGGAGGAATTATCTCAGAGTTCCTGCTGTATAGATATCTTTGAATAACATATTTACTGCTCAACCTGAAAGTAGTAAGTATTTGAGAATAGCCTTAATGTATTCCGCAGGTCATTTTTACAAGTTGAAAAGTTCAGTGTGCTGTTTCGTCATTTTACATTTGAACATAATCATTTTACAATTGGGGAAATTAAAAAAAAGGGGGGGGGGGCAAGGGATCTCTATTATTTAAGGGAACAATTCATGTATTTAACAAATAATGTGTAAATCAAATCTATAGTTATATCCTGAATTGAGGTTTGAGTGTCTTTGTTTTTATTAACATTTATTGTAGGTATTATTTTTCAAGCTTATAAAATAATAATAATAAAATGTAAACTGTGAGGTAGCTTGAATTGGGAGAAATGGAATTGCATGAAAACTTAATGTATTTGTGTATTATATTATAAATTGAGAGAAATAATTCTTAGGAAGGCAAAAATGATGTTATACTATATATGCAGTTTATCTCATGAAATTTCATATTTGAATTACAATGATTATAATTGTAATATTTTAAAATTCTTTTGATTTCAGCCAACATGAATGATTTCTCTTCTGACAGTTCTTCTCCTGTGATTGATGTGGAAACAGTTGTTGACGATGAAGTAATTTACTTATAACTTATTTCAAATTTCATGCAACTTGTATTTATGTAGCATATGTTGGTACTTTAGTTGATAGAATTAAAATTTACATTTTAATTATATCAAATAACAGAGGCAGCTTCAGTAGTCACAGCACCCCTGGGTGATTTTTTTCCAACACCCCTACTAATGGTATTTTCTAAAAAAAAAAAAAAAAAAAAAAAAAAAAAATTAATCAAGAACTTGCATATTATTCCAAAGTTTAGTTTTTGGTACTCTAGGCAGTTGCCTAATCTAAAGACGAGTCTGTCAAGTTGTGATATGCAATTAATTCATACAAATTTTTAAATAGTTGTGTGTCAGATTATACTATTCAGTTCTGATGCTTAATATCCAATTGACCAGTTCTACTTTTATTGTGTTTGAACAGTTTGTCTAGTCCTAGTTTTGCTTAAATGAAGGTCTCCATAAGCACATACATAGAAAATTTTGAAAAAATTACAAAATATTCTTGTCATGAGGACGTATGTTTATTAAAAAAAATTCCTGCAGAACCTCGATACAGCATCCGTAAAAAAATGAAAATTTTTTTATACGATTTATCACCAGTTTGCTTTTATGATAACTACTCTTTAAGGAAATATTTTTTCTATTCTTCATACTAAACTAGTTTAAGTAACTTTAATTTAGTTTTAGAACAAAATATAGATTAAAATTGTTTCAAACTCAAAATTAAGGTCCAATTCTGAGCATTGTCAATTCGACTTCAATATTGTTAATGTCAGAGACAACGTGAGAACAGTACTGTTGCCATGTAAACAATTATTATTCAATATCAAAATTCATAATGACAGCATTCTTAATTCGGATAGCTGATTTTAAAATACACTTAAAACTTATCCAGTTGGTGAAACCATGTAAAAATGAAGTAACTTCAGCAACACTCAATTTGTTTATGTTATAAGTACTGCACATTTAAGCACTCATTTGACAAGGGATTCGCAAATACATTAAAATCGCTTCCATTTGTCGAGGAAAAAGTGTTGCTTCAGGGGTCAATCCAGGAAAAATTTGGAGCCCAGTTAAGGACCCTTCACAAAAATCTATTTAATAAAATGGATCCCTTCACAAAAATCAATTTGATAAAATGGGCCCCTTCGCAAAAATCAATTTGATAAAATGGATCCCTTCACAAAAATCAATTTTATAAAATGGGCCCCTTCACGAAATTCTATTCCATAAAAACTTACTATTTATTTTATTTATTTATTATTTTGTGATGTTTTAAAATGTGTAATTTGTAAACAAACAAGTTCACCAGAGAGGAAAATTTCAGCGAAAAGGATTAAAAAAAGTTTAAAATGTGTAATTTGTAAACAAACAAGTTCACCAGTGAAGAAAGCTTCACCAAAAGGATTTTAAAAAGTTTTTGTTTATAAATGCTTGGTTCGAATTTGATTAACTGGATTTCAACTTCCGTTACAAAATGTTATTTTTCACAAAAATATAATAAATTTCACAAAAATAACCTTTACTTTTCACAAAATGGGCCCCAAGAAAAAAAACCTGCATCGACCCCTGATTATTTATTTATTATTTTGTGATGTTTTAAAATGTGTAATTTGTAAACAAACAAGTTCACCAGAGAGGAAAATTTCAGCGAAAAGGATTAAAAAAAGTTTTTGTTTAAAAAATGCTTGGTTTGAATTTGATTAACTGGATTTCAACTTTTGTTGCAAAATGTTATTTTTCACAAAAATATAATAAATTTCACAAAAATCTTTACTTTTCACAAAATGGGCCCCCAAGAATAAAAACCTGCATCGACCCCTGTGCTTGCCAAATCATCAGGAACTTTTCATTTTTCTTGCCAAATACTTGTTGAAAGTATAATATTTTTTACAGATTTTCTACTGTGATTCTGCAGGTAAATGATCCTTTTTAACATATATGAGTAGTTTCATTAGCATTTTTTTTTTCAAAATATTTTTAGTATGTGCTTTAAGAGGAGACCTTCCTTGTTAGTTCTAGTTTTAGCTTGACAAGAAATGGTTATCTTTCCTAAAATACATAGTTTTTTATTTACTTTGATGATGCATTTAAAAAGTTTATGAATTTAGATTTATTTTGTATATATATTTTTATTTTGTTGAAAGTTGTTTAATCCTGTTACCAATGCATATATATATATATATATTTCAGATTGAACAGTTTGTTTTAAAAAGAAAACTTGTACCAAGCAATCACAAATCTTTAAATGCCAAGAACACACCTAAAAGGTAAATTATCTATTTTTTTCTCTTATTCAGAAACTTTTTATATCTTTTACTTTTAGGGATAATCTGTCAACAGAAATTGTGACTATGGCTTGTACTTATAGATGTTTTCTCCTCCCTATTGATTAAATTATCAGTTATTGGATTTTTTAATAGATTTTTTTAAAAATTTATTTTAGATATTTGTTGCTAAAGCATTTTTGATAGTTACAGTGTTAATTTTTTTTTTAATATTTGAAAGTCTTTAAATGTGAATTATTTATTTTTAGTTGTCTTTTTTTTAATTTAATTTAAATTTATTTTTACAAAGTTTCATGCACATATAAATAATAATAAAATTGTTTAGTTACAAATTCTTAGATCATATTTTTTTTTTTCTTGTTTATTATTAAGCAATTTTTAAAGTGTGTCTATTGATAGTTTGGGAAATTTTAATGCATTAAAATATCTAAATAGTTATTCAAATTTACGTAATTAAAACAAAAAATTATCTAATTAAAAAAAAAATCTTATTTAGTAGATTTTTTAAATTTTTTTTATCAGATAACTTCCATTATCATATCCTTAACCTATTGAGTATTGCAATAAATAAAAAGATGGTAATAATTGAGTCATAAAAATCCTAAGGCATTGCCATGAATTTGTAGGTATAAAATGCACTTCACCAAATAATCAATTCTGCATTTATTGCTATAAAAGACATGAATCACTTTTCCAAAATAAAAATTATATTTAACGTAATTTCCTTGTGTATAAAATGCAGAACTTGCGTTGACTACATTTTAACACTAGAACTTATTGACTTTAAAAAAATATCATTAGTAAAGAACTTGAACTTCATTAATAAGGAACATAAAAACACTTGTAAATTTGGTTAACCCTCTGACAGTCTTGCAAAAAGGCAAATCTGTAATGTTTTTTTTTTATCTGCATTTTGTTTTTTTTTATCTGCATTTTGTTTTAAATGCTAAGAAAAACTAAATTTTCAACATTGAATATAAAGAATTTAATTACAAATATGAATGTAATCCTTGAGAGTATTATTCATTGCTCAGTGCATTAAAAATGCATTAAATGAATATAATTTTATTACTTTAAATAATGCTTATATTGCAGTGAAACCTGGAGCTTAGTGAACGTATTAACACGGGCTTGTCAGTGAGAGGGTTAATAATAAATTCTGAGTAGATGTAAACAATTGAATCAGCACCAGTAATATAATCAATCAGATGCTTAACTAACATCTAGCTACTTAATTTAGCATAGCACTGCATTGCATTATCTTGTAAAACTTGCTTCTTAAATAGCCAAATTCATCTTGTAGATTACAAGTCAAAGCATTAAAGGGCCTACTATACTGAAAAAACACCAAATGTCAATACACATGCCTTGATATAGATCTGCCACATACTCATTGCTAAAAGGTATACTGATTACTAAGATATGCCAATTCACTAATTTATTGAAATATCAATGTTTCTCACCTAATGTACTAGAAAAAGAAAAGCTAGAGAAAATTAACATAACAATATTGCCAATAAGAGAGAAATAATTCTTTAACCCTTTATGTTCTGATGGTATATTTAAGTACCATTAAAGAAAATTTAATATAAAATTTATGTAATCAGTCTATTATTAAAAGTAGATTTTACTTTTCATACAAAATACTTTGCTTGATCACAGTGAAACAGTCAAAGCTAAATATTTTTTTAAAGGGTTATTTTTTCAGCCATTTATATTATATAGGTATAGCTTTTCACTTGTTAAAAAATTGATTTAAAGAAATTTGCAACAATGAAAACCTTTCCATTTATCAATAGGACATTTATCTACATTGTTTTTATGAGACTTGCAAGATTTTCATAACATTATTTTTGTTAATTAATCTAATTATTCTTGTAAATGTTTTACAAAAAGAGCTCTAACTGCCAATTTATTAAATCAGTTTTGATGAAAAAACTTATCTAAATTTCATATTTATTATTATTGTATAAATTTTCTAATATATCTGCACACATTCAAGAAGATAATTATTGAGATGGAGCACTTTCTTAATTCCTAATATGGAGCATACAAGGTTAACACATGCAAGAAATACAAATTCCAAAATATGACACCATCATTAATCAATTGCATCATTACAGATCTAACAATAGAAAACTCCTAGCATAAAAAATAATAATACAGTTTAACTACCAACCACTCAACCATGAGTAACTATTAAAATACTTCTTAAAGATTTGAGAAAAACATATCAATAAATTTAGTTTGGTGGCCCCCGACATTGCTATGAAAGCTATATCTATAAATACATTCATCATATCACAAGGAGCTTAAATGCAAATAAACATATACAGTAGAACCCCGATTATCCGAAAATTGGCTTAACCAAAAGACCTTAAAACTTTTTTTTTTTTAATTATGAAAATTTTTATTTTTAAACAAGCATGCTGTTTATGAAATAAATAAACTATGTTAACTTACTTATTTGGACTATTGCATAAATGCAGGCATTTTATTGCATACACACAACACTTAATTTCTTTACAAAATACGTTGTGTTTTTTTTGTTTTTCAACTTTGCATTGCTTCAATGCTGCGTTTTCACACCATCTTTTAAACAACAACAAATCTGACACTGTTGCATCTTCCTGCACTTCAGTATATTGAGGTGCCAGTATCAACTTTTTCAACTCGTTGCCAACTTCATGCCTTTAAAAACCTGTTTGTATTTTAAAATATTACTCATCGTAAATAAAGTTTGGATGAAATTAAAACACGTGTAAACAGGAAGGGGAAATCGAACAGAATACGGACTCTTAGCACCTGCAAGCACTAACGCTTTACCTGACTCTGGGTAAGTGAGAAGGGTGAGTAGTATCATCTGGTAGAATAAAATTAGAAAGCTTCCCAGTTAACCGAAAATTCCTATGGAACCCCGCTTAACCGAAAATCCTTTGGTCCCATGCTTTTCGGATAACCAGGGTTTTACTGTACAAGGAACAAAATCTTTCATTACTATTTTTCATTTGTTTATTGAGAGTAGTTGGGAAAATTTATGAACATTTTCACTTTAACTCAACAGAATTCTAATGCAGTAAAATGCCTTTGTGTATTATCTACTATAGATATTGTCATGGAACTATCACTTATACTGATCTTCCTATTAATAGTTTGATACTGATCTTCCTATTAATAGTTTGATACAGATCTTCCTATTAATAGTTTGATATGTCCATGGTGACCCCTCCATGCTTTTAACTATTTTTTTTAATTATTTTAACCACTATGATTTTCATTTTTAATTTAGCTATTAACTGGTTGTTTATTTAATTTATATATTGATTAAAATACAAATCACATGAAGACTTAATTAGAATTGTGTTGTACCAAATTTTTTATAAAATTATAGTTTCTGTACTGTTTCCTGCCCTGATATTCTTTCCTGTGTCCCAGTCGCAAAAACAAATTGCTGTATGTCCATAGCATTTAGAATGACATGAAAAAATTAGAGGTCTGCACAGGTCAAATTTACAGGCCCGGCCTGAATGAAAACTATTTTGGCCCGGTCCAATGTAAAAACAAAACTATCAGTTTGGCCCAGCCCAGTCAGTTTCTACAAAAAATTTCAGTTTTTCTTAACATACAATTAAGATTATTTTCAAGACTACTGTGTACATATTTATACAAAAAATTTACAGTATATTTCAGACTATATCACTGCAAGCCACAGAATATAGAGTAGCAGCATTAATGATTACTTAGATTCTTAGACTATTATTACATTCAAATATAGACTCATTAAAACAATGTAGTTTAGAATAGTAGTTAAAAAAAAAAAATGTGGTTGAGAACATCATAACTTTTGGCGCTGTATATTTATTTAAAAAAAAAAAGTAGATTAAAAAAGGTATTTTTATTTTATTAAAATAAAATTTCTGAAAATTCCATTAACAAAAGCTCATTATCACTATTATTTTTACAAAAAAAAAAAAAAAAAAAAATTAAAAAAAATTAAAAAAAAATTGCCTGCTTGACATGTTATGGGAACAATTAAGTCCTGGCCTGGCCTGATTATCTAGAAAAAAAATGTCAGCCTGAGCCCAGCCCAAGTATGTTAAAAAAAAAAAAAAAAATGTAAGCCTGAACCCGGCCTGAGTCTGCTGAAAAAATTAGGCATGAGCTCAGACACAATGTTATTGTCCGATGCTGTATGCTGAACATGTTAAATTTTTGTATCAATGTTGTCAAACTTGGCTTGTGCAGCCCATTTATAACTTATTCTCAGCCCAGCCAGGTCCATTGAAAATTGTTCATATTTTTTGTCGGCTTTGTCCGACTCTATCGATAAATTTTTTATATCAGGCCAGTCAACCCATTTAATTTTTTTTTCGGTCCTAGCTGGTCCGCTTAATTTTTTTATTAGCCAGGCTGGCCTGTTTAATTTTTTTATTGATATGGCCCGTTAAAAAAGTGTCTTTATTCTGTTGGCTTGGCCCATTAAAAGTCTTTATTCTGCAGGCCCTGCCCATTTTAATATTTTGCTGGGCTGGGTATGGCCCTCAGGACAAACCCAGGCCTGTGCAGACTTCTAGAAATAGTGAAATATAGTTATATATAGTTATTTAATCTTTTCTAATCTCTATTATTTCTTGCAGGTTGAAAAAAAGTGAGTCCTGATATACCATTCATCTGTAACTATTTCAGTCATCTTCATCCCTGTCATATTTCTGTAATATACATCTGTAAATATTGTACATATGTTGAGTCATCATTATAGATGATATTTTTATCATTTTAAAAATGATATTTTAAAATTAAAATATGCTCCTTTATATTTTTACTAGTCTCTTCTTTGTTTCCTGTTCCTGGTCTGATTTTTTCCCTTTTTTTGTGAAATGTATGTTTAATGTATATTTTAAGCTGCATTTCATTACCTTAGCAGGGATGTAAGACCCATTGCAGGGATGTAAGACCCAGACTGCGCCAAAACTGCTTTCCTGCACCAAGCTGCTACAAAACAGCTATTTTTTTCCATTTTGCGCCAAACCTACGCCACATCGCCATTTCTTGCAACTCCGCTTGAATTACCTCTTGACGTCACTGCTGTGTGTAACCCTGCCCGGCCGATCTCCGTACGGTACAAAGTTCATCCTTTTTTTTTTTTACTTAAACTGTGATTCGCGTCTGAAAATTCCGAAAAATTAAGGCAATGATTTCCGAAAAAAAAAAAAAATATATCGGTCATAAATCCGAAAATTCGGACATAAAATGTATCGGTATTTCGGCAAATGATCCCTGAAAAAAGTCAATCTCGTCATTCGTTCGAAGAAAAGTCGCCAATTTTGTCAGAGAATAGCAAAAAAAAAGGGCAAATTTCGTCAAAAACATTGCGAAAAGTGGCAAATTTCTTCAAAAGATCGCGATAAAACACAAGTTTTGTCAACAGATCACGGGAAAAACATGACTTTCGTCAGAGAATCACAAAAAAATGGCAAATTTTGTCAAAAACATTGCGAAAATGGCAAATTTTGTCAAAAGATCGCGAAAAAACGACAAATTTCATCAAAAACATTGCGAAAAACGGCAAATTTCGTCAAAAAATCGCGAAAAAACGACAAATTTCGTCAAAAAACATTGCGAAAAATGGCAAATTTTGTCTAAAGATCGTGAAAAAACAACAAATTTTGGCAACAGATCGCGGGAAAAACGTGACTTTCGTCAGAGAATCGCGAAAAAACGGCAAATTTCGTCAAAAACATTGTGAAAAACGGCAAATTTCGTCAAAAAATTGCGAAAAAACGGCAAATTTCGACAAAAGATTGCAAAAAAACGACAAAATTTGTCAACAAATAGTGGGAAAAGCGTGACTTTCCTCAAAAAATTGCGAAAAAACGGCAAATTTCGTCAAAAACATTGCGAAAAGGCAAATTTCGTCAAAAGATTGCAAAAAAAAGGGCACATTTAGTTATAAACATTGCGAAAAACGACAAATTTCGTCAAAAGATCGCGAAAAAAAACGACAAAATTTGTCAACAGATCGTGGGAAAAATGGCAAATTTCGTCAAAAGATCGTGAAAAACGGCAAATTGCGTCAAAAAATACAAAAAAAAAACTGCAAATTTCGTCATAAGACGCAAAAAAAAAGTGACGGGAGGGGGACACCCCCCCCCTCTGTTGTAACTTTTCAGAAAATTTGCTGTGAATTTCAGAATTTTTTTTTTTTACTTAGAATCATCCCTGGATTCGGGGTTGACTATTCGCGCCCGCCACAAATAGTTGCCAGAATTTTTTTTTTCCTTGCCAGAATTTTTTTTTTTTTTAGTGGTGGGTGGGGGATTTTATAGATTCATTAATTTAATAGTCTGCTGTACTTGCACATTACTTAGTATTTCTTTAACATACATGCATTATTGCAATCAGTACCCAAATGTTGTTTAGAATGTTCAGGGTTAGCAAAAAGTGTGGCAAAATTTTATCAGAGTAATTTTTTTCAGAGTATTTTCAAGATAGCAATAATTTTTATTAACATTAGAATTTCAATCTGCTCCAAAAACAGTTTTTATTGCTCCAAAATTAGATTTTTGCTGCTACAAAAATGGATTTTACTGCTACAAAATTAGATTTTTGCTGCTACAAAATGGCTTTAGTGCACTTTCATCCCTGCCTTAGTCACCATTGGATTCTATGACTCCTTGCATTTACTTAAGTTTTCTATCCCAGTTTAAGTAAACTAAAAAAAAAATATGCTTATAAATAATATTTTTAAAAGTGATATTATGCACACCCCTAATATATTGCACTTGTTCATATTTATTAAATTTCAATGCCAAATTACTCAAAAAGAAATTGATCCCATTCAGGACAAACCACTTAGAAAGGGTTAGAAATTAGGAATTCTTAAGTAAGGCGTCAAATGACACCTACAACTTTTTCTCTAGGTGCCAAACTGCATTTCATGGTTGCAATTTTATGTTACATCATATTTTCTCATTTCTTTTCAGAACCATGTTAACACTAATATTGTTTCTACTTTTATGTGTTAATGTACATATTAAACACTTTATCTCTGTGTTAATCACTAAACCAAAATAAAAATTGTAATCAATTCCCATTATCGGCGATAAAGCTAAATAATTGCTTGCTGTCGGCACGAGTAATTGACATCCGTACCCATTTTCTGTTTTCGCAATTTACTAGAGGCGAGAAATGAATAAAAGAATGCTGATATTGTTGTAACTGAAAAATAACCTAACAAAACAAACAAATCATTGTCAGAATAAAATTACCGACCATTTCATATCGCAAAGTTGGGCATCTGTTAACGAAATTGGTGTCTTCTTGTTTTGCAAATTCTGTACATACAGTGCATAGCATCAAATTATCATCTTGAATGAGCCATGGGTGCTATTTCTTCCATTTCATAAAAGTCGAATTGCTCACTTTTTTGTGAATTGTTCTGGAATTTACATTGCTAGAATCCAGCGGATCTTTATTTTAATCACTTATTTTCAAACGTTTACTTGCAAGTGGTAACATAAAGTAGGAAAATACATTGTGTTTCGCCATTATTAAATACATGTGCTCACCTCCAAGCTATAAATCTGCACTGCATTACACACCATGCTTTCGAAAAACGTGTGCAGAAATGTTAGGGGCGTAATCTCTAAGGTCAGTTTTATTAGTCATTGGTTAAAGTGAAGTTGACTTAGAGGGGTTTGACAGGTGCAAGGGAGTCTAAGAGACATGTTTCTGTCCGATCTGAAGTACACGCGACGGGCAGAAAAAATTAAAGTGAAAGAAAGCTAGGCGTCAAATTTGATGACTAAGCATGATTTTGCAGTCGTGAAATGCAATAATTTAGTTGCATTTGATGACTAACGGCCCCTAATTTCTAACCCTAATCCCATTTCACAAACACAAATTTCGGTTAGAAGTATTATTTCATGTTAAGCTGTTCTGTAATTTTTAAATCGAAGTGAACTTTGAGTGTCACGAAGTTACATATAGGGCTAAGGAATGGTGTATGCAAATACAGTACAAAAAGAAATGACATGCATTAATGTCTTAAAAATGCCAGGGTTATAAAAATAAATAAATAAAAAATCCTGGGTTGGTTTTATTAAAAAATCCAGTTTTAATGAGCAGAAAACTTGAGTTTTATGGGCAAAATAAGATTCCCCCCTCCCCCCCCCTATGAATTAGTGATATGTAACACATGTGACATTTTTGTAATAATATGTAACACTTGTAACAAAAATGTAAGCATATATTTTTACATCTTATTAGATAATGAGTTTTTATCTAATAAAAGAACATTTTGCTATTTAAATACTTACTTTTAAATACAAAAATTATTTATTTTATATTTATTTTTGATACAGAACCTGACACATTCCTTTAAAAAAATTAACTATGCATTATTTTTTACTTTTAAAAAACAAACTTAGAAACTAAATTTCATGATTACAAAATCCCCTTTCCCCTATAACAGTTTCTCTACCTTTTCAACACTGTTCCTCCCCAAACAAGGATAAACTTGCAATGGTACCTTCCTCCCCTTCTCCTGTAAACTGATTAAAACTAAATTAACTAATATAAACACTCTATTTTTCCCCTACTGCGTCGTTTAGTACAAATGAAGTTTATGTGAAATGTATAGTGAAACTGATAAAAATACTATTGGCTAGAATCACACCAGAGGAGATATGCCTTGTCGATTGAGAAACACTGTTCTATAATGTATTCTTCCGCGACCCGATTTTCATTGAAATGATACCCTACTGTGCTAATAATTGAAATCGTTTCCATAAAGTGTAAACGAACTTCTGTACTACTAAAGATTTTAAACAACAGTTTTGTACACCTCTTGGCTATGGTCCCAATTATGGAAGATTAATTATAAGATCAGATTAACTATAAAATATGGTATTTGCTAAATAAATTAATCAACAAAAAACAGATTTCAATTTTCTTTCTTTTTCAGATACATTGAAATTTTATATATATTTCCTACTGAACATGTTAAAATGATTAATCTGGAAATTTTATATAAAATTTTTATTTATTTTCTTCTAGAATCAAGCTATGTAACACATATCTATATTAATAAAAGAAAGTTTCGCTGTGTATGTGTGTGTGTGTGTGTGTGTTTGTTTGTTTGTTTGTTTGCTTGCTTGTCTGTGATGGATAGCAAAATCTAGCCCACCTAGAAGTCTGAAAATTTAGGTGTGGATAGTTCAAGGTCTGGCCATGTGCACCTGAGTCTCAGAATTTTAATATTTTGATAATTAACCAAGATATTAATTAGATTCTCATTAACCATCACTTCTAAAATGACATGTTTTAAATCAAAATGGCTAAAGAAACGAACAGGCGCATTGGATTTGCAAGCGGAAATAAACTAATTCAAAATTATTTTACTAATTAGCAAATTTTAAGAAAACTAATTGAGAAATCAATTTGAAAATTTCTGAGCATATGTAAAAAAAAATTCTGCATCTGACTATGTGATTTTTGAAAAATTCGGTCGGTAATTTTTCTTAATTTATGCAAAAATCTGCTGGCGCAAGTGAAAACAATCCGAGAAAGTTTCCGACAGGGATCTGCTTTCATTAAAAACTGAACTACAAAGATATCTGTTTCTCTGGCCGATCCCTCCATTTAGTTTGTAAAAATGAAAGGAAATAATTGCCAATATTTACTAATGAACAAAAATTTAGGTAACTAATTAAGATATAGATTTGAAATTGAGGTCGGGAATGGGTGTCATCTGCCAGCTATTTCAGCATAGTGTCTTCGTTATGTTCTAATTATCAGAAAAATGTAATTCTTTTTTTAATGATCGCGTTATTGTAGGTGACGGTGGTTCTCTTGAACAAATTATTCATTATATTTGCAGGTATGGGGAATAGAGGAGGTTAACGTCTTTCTCTGAGATTGTAATTATCTCGGACCCGGGCGGGTTAGCTAGTATCTGAATAAATTAAATCTAGCAACAGGTATCTTATAATTTTAAATAAACTACGGATTGTTTTTTAACATTTTATAAACATCTGCAACATTTTTTCTTTTTTAAGTACATTTCATAAATAATATCTATGCATGTTAGATAAAATTATATGTTAGACTTGATGCCTTATTACAATAAATAAAAACACTTTCAGGGCTGCCAACAACTCCACAACTCTGCTTTAAGCTGTTTCTACTACGTACTATGCTTCTCTTAGTTAAAACTACACCTTTCCTCTTTCGTATACTATCACGTGCAGTGCCAGTGATTATGCAATTGTTAAATCGATCGCGGTTACAGAGGAAGTAGGTTTTAGATTTTTCTTCTTGTGAACTGTGACGCGACATGCACGCACATATCAGTAGCACGTCGTTATTGGATTACGTTTTATAGGTCCTTTCTTGTCGCCAGAGTTTACTTATTCTGTTCTTGTTTTGTTTCTATCGGATCCCGCTCCCACCAAAACGAATATTCTGCCATAGTTGATTTGTTGCTTATGATTTGTTATGTTTTCGGAAGATTTATTCCATTTTTAATGTGATATTTTTAAAAGTGCTGAAATTCTGTTCGTTTCTTATTTATCGTTTGTCAAGATGAGTGATCAGCCAAAAAATAAAAATAAAAATTGTATCAAAAATTTTGGAACAGAATATTCTGTAAAATGGCCTTGTTTGCTTCATTCGGACGATTCACCTTATGAAGCATTCTGCACAATTTGTAATAGTAATTTTCATGTCAATCACGGTGGTGATTGCTCGTGTCATATAATATCAGGCAGACATTGCAAGTTCTGTGAAAAGAAAATAATAGTAAAAAAATTGCCCAAAACTTTTTTTTTTTGTGGAAAGCGATTTATCATTAAATACAGTTAAATCCGAAATGCTTTTTACATCCTTGCTTATTGAACATAATGTGCCACTAAGTGCAGCTGATCATTCAGGCCATCTATTCAGAGCTATGTTTCTGGATTCGGAAATCACTAAGCAATATGCTAGCGTTCGCTCGAAAACAACAGCCATTTTAAAATGCATGGCAAGTAAAACCTGCTCTAATATTGTTGTTGTTTTAAAACGTATGCCATTTCCAATGGCAACTGATGGTAGTACTGACCAAAATGCTCTTAAACTATACTCAATTGTTGTCAGGTATTTGATGAAACAAAACAAAAAATTCTGTGTGCATTGCTGTCTTTAAAAAAATGCAGTGAGAATTCAGGACAAGGTATTTTTTCAATGCTGAATAAAGAAATGAGAGACAAAGATTTAAATTGGAAAAATTTTGTAGCATTTGGATGCGACGATGCAAGCACTATGCTGGGGTATTTAAATGGTGTTGTTTCACATACTATTACAATAAGAAGTAAGTTTTATATTTTAACTGTAAAATATCTTCTATTTTAATATGTTTAATAGTTAAATCAATGTATATCAAGAAAAAATATTTTAAATATTAGCAAATGATTTTATACTAATGATTTTGTGTGTTTAAAAAATTTTTCTTGACTACACTTTATTCTTTAAAACTACACATTTTTGCCAGGTTGTTCGCCAGTGATGTACAAAATGTTACAAACAATGCCAGTTGTATCCTTCACTAGTCCAGCTTCTGTACATAAATCTTGGCGTAGCATAGCACAACATCCAACAACTAGAATAGATATAGAATATATTCTAAGCCACGACTTTCTTCTGGTAGAGCAGATGCAGCCACGCTGTCATTATTACGAGCTTGGATTAAAGCTACTGGACATCCTAAAGTGCAAAGATTCTTTAGATTTTGTTCAAAAGCATGTTCTTTTAAAGCCATAAAATGTAGAGTGTGTCATCGAATACTGTGTTTCTCGACAAGCCTTTGAAATCTAGTTTGCATAAACATATAGTCAGATTCAGACACTAAACCAATCGCAATATTTGTCAAAGCATTCCAAAATTGTTCATATTCAGGTCCAAATTGAAGCATGACTGTTTTCAACAAGAAAATCTTTTTGACACTTTTGACCATATATTGGTCATGAACTGACCACTGTTGACTGCTGTTTGCTGGTATAAATAATGCACAATCTAGAACAGGCAAAAGCTGAGTCATATTACCACAGAGATATAAGAAAATGCCATCAAAATGTTCAGCTTGATTGTCAGGTTTAGATTGACGAAGCTGTTGACCGCATATCAATATTTTGTCCCAGATGACCACTCTAATATTTTCAAAGGACATTTGAAGATTATTCCCAGCTCTAGCTTCATCATTTGGATCCATAAAGTGTTTAATATTCAATTTTAGTGCCAGGCATATTGTTTGACCTTTTATATTGTCAGCTGTGCCAACCAGTTGAAGCAACAACAAGCACAGTATTCACTCTGTAGAATGATTCTGCAGTTTTCACAATTTTATTAATGAATGGATGTCACAATTCCAGCGGCACCAAGAATTAGGGATCTCTTAGTAGTAATAACGCCATTGAATTGGTCAGTCAAGTTATTTGTGACTGCCTATTGTTCTTTATTGAGAACAACAGATTGTTCAATGTTGGTTACTACCAGCAGATGAATTTGATTCTTTTGAACGCTGGATAAATTCGATGTTGTTTATTTCATCATCATCACTCTTCAGCGGCATCAAATCAGTCAAACTGACGATAAGTTTCTTGCTAGCCTGGTAGTACAGAGCAAGTTAAGGCTTGTGGGACTACACCTTCCATAAACATCCAGGCAGGGATCGGAAAAACTACTTTTTTATTGTAACGAACTACAACTACTTGTTTTAAACAGTAGCGAATATAAACTACTTTTCAAAAGTAGTCACTACTTCACTACTTTCAGATTTTGTCAAAGGGTTCAATTTACACTAGAACTTGAAGACACAAATTAAATAATAAAGCAACCCCTCATTATATTGTGTCTGCCGGGATATAATTAAATTAATGCAACATAATCAAGGGCATTAAAAAAGATAACATACAAGGAAATGTTTTGTGTTTGTCTCCAAAATGTTAATTTATACACACATTAAATTTCGTAGCAAAATTATGAGAAAGATTATAATCTAGAATAATAAAGAAAAACAACTCTAGATGCAAATAATAAATAAATCTGTAAATCAAGAAGTTCTGAATTTTAAGAAACCAGCGTTGAAACATGAAGACTTAATAATGAGTAAATAGACAAGTGTTGCCAGAAAGAAAATGAATTGATTTGGTGGATTAGTACTTGATTTTAGCAGCAAATGTCAATGAGGAATATCTATCACTTCATGCAATATGTTGTTATACGCTGCAGCTGAGATTCGCAAATTGTTGAGCAGAACAAATTTTGCACAAAAGAAGCAAATTTCGACAATGTGATTTGCAGAATGGTACATTTCCCACTCCTGAAGTTGCATTAAAAGTAGTGTCGGTTCTCGCTACAAACTACAGATTTTCTATATCGTGCTACTCGCTACACTACTTTATTCAAAATGTAGCGCACTACACTACAAACTACTGTAAAAAGTAGCAGCTACAGTAGTTTCGCTACTTGTAGTGCACTACTTCCGACCCCTGCATCCAGGGTATATTGTCAATTAATTGGAGTATAAAATAGTCTTCATTGTCGTCAGGTTCACTATCCAAATTCCATAAGTTGTATTCAGAATTGGAAAATGTTTCCTGCCAAGTTTAAAGCTTTTTGCTGATTCCCTATCTTTAAATGACGATGCTAACAGAACTTTTTGTTTTAAGTACACTTCATTTTTTTTCTTCTGATACATCTAAGATGACTTTTGGTAGAACTTTTACCACTTTATACTTGCAGTAATTACAATGATTGCCTTGCAAGATTTCCGGTGTGGTTGCGAATAGAATAAGCGAACTGATGTAACATCAGGAATTCGACGGCTATCGTAGTAAGTAGATCAAAATATTTTGTCAATGTAGAGCATGCTCAATTTCCCCCAGGCTTAATCAGAACAAATTCATCATTTGATATACCATCCATAACAGCTTGTGAACCCATTATTTGCGACATAATAAATTCTGTCATTATTCTGTATACTTAAAAGTGTTATACAAATGAAAATTTGGTTTAAAATTATGACTGAATGTTAAAAGATTAATGAACAGGCAAGGGAGGAATTTCGGAAGCAAATATGGTCATATCAATCTGTTTATTCTAAAAAAAAGAAAAGTAACTAATGCTGCCTGCTGCTTTGACATTTTCTTTATTGTGACTTTTTCACTTTCTCTGCTTATAATGCAAAACTATTGCATATGAAAACGTGAAAAATGGTAGGTTTATAGAGAAATGTGTAATACAAATAATATATACAGTAATCCCTTAACATTCGCGATGGTTACATTCCAGGAAAACCTTGCGAATGTTGAATCTATCTCTCTGCTCTAATGAAGGAGTTAGGTTCTATAAAATTTTAATTTGAGTGGCACAGCAATTCAAAGAACAAAAGGATACATGTATTAACAATACGTTATGCATAACATATGTGTAAAAGGTGAATGTAGACACATATTCATAAATATGAAATTTATTTATTGAAGATAATCCAAATTAACTGGCTGGATAAATAATTACAGCTAAAAAAGCATAGGTTTTTGTATAATTTCGACTTTCTTTATTCGCAGAGAGATAATAATGTATTAGTGGGTCAGTATGCGATGCAATATTAAAATACGATATTTAAATACAGCTAAATGCTTTAGAAATTCTTTTGTTTTCTATCTACAACGAGTGCCATGAATATTGCAATGAGTGTTCTGCTGTTATTATTTTACTTTCCTACAGCACCCGCTTTTTTTTCAGTTGACAACTGAAAATTGATTTGTAAATAGATACTAAGAAAAAGAAAACACAGGGTAAATAATCTTTAACCACTATAAATTCTGTAAAAGAAAGCGATAATAATAACTTAAAGAAAATCGTGAATAATCAAGTCAGATTTTCGTAAATGTTACGTTTTTTTGCATTTTCATACTCGCCAATAATCAAAGCTCGCTAATGTGTTGAGGGATTATTGTGTATATATTACATGGATTATGTATTACGTATTAATTTTAGGTTTATGTCGTACGTTTAATGAAAAAAAAAAAGAAAATGATTATTAAATATTTAAGCTTAAAATGAAACAAAGTAATTGTTACTGTTGTCCAGATGACCTACAAAGACTTGCTCCCGTGGTAATTTATTAAAAAGGAAATTTCTACGTATAGTGCTGCCATCTGTGACGAGATTTAAAAACTATCTTCTCTCAGTTATCTTTTACTTGCAAGCATAGAGGGCAGCACTATACAAACAAATTAGATTCCTAAAATGATTATATTTGTTTTAATAATCAGTTATTGCCGGTTATATGAATCATTGGTTAATAAAATTAGCAAGTTTTATGAATCAAAACCAAAATCAGTATTAGTATTTTTACCTTAATCGGAATCCACCGCTTTATTAACCCTCTCGGCACCGATTTTTTTTCCAATTTTGGGAAAAATTACTTTTACGCTAACAAAATTAAAAGTAGCTATCAAAATCACAGAAGTTACAGTTTACTGAAATTTAACGAATGTGTTCTTTACAGAAATCTAACGAATGTAGTTATGTTGCGTGTTTTTCCTATGAAAATAGTCTAAGGAAGAATTTTTAAGACGTTTGGAAAATGTCGTATTACAACCAGATTAAACAAACATAAAAAATTTAGTAGTATTTTTTATCTTTTATCACAAATTACTAATTCGGAAAAGGAGTCCCTAATTTAAATTTAAAGACTGAAACGTATGTTTAAATTAAAAGAAACGCCTATGGTTTACTAATAATTAAATGCTGAAACATAAGTAACGTCATAATAGTAAATGTATCGACATATGCTATCACTATTAGGTGCTGGAATTAACAAAAATATTTTTTTTTTCTTTCAAATATTGCAATTCGAAGTAGGAGCCTCATATGAGGCCCAGGGTGACGAGAGGGTTAAATCAAATTTTATTCAACAAACGTGATTCATTATAACGGCGGTTATTGTATTAAGAAAGCGCATAACAGAACCTGTGAAGACTGGTCACTTGTTTAAAAAAATTACAGCGTCCGTCCGCATTATCCCGAATAAGGACTCGGCTATATGAATGATTATTTCCTGTCACACTGCTACATAGTGTGTCCAGTCTCTTAATTGCACTATTTTCTTTATTCCTGCTGGGAAGTTCTAGACAAGTTATATAAATTAACCAGGTTACTACCTAAAACTGAACTATCCCGACATTCGGGTAAAAGGTTAAAACCCCTTTTATTACCAGGTCCACAGCAGGCATTCATTAAATAATTAAAAAAAGATGATCGTACGTATTTCCTAGATGAGAAGAATAATTAAAGTAATAAAATTTTAAATACATAAAAATCAAAACATAAAAATAAAAAAAAATACTCTAATATAAGAATTACATATATATTATATATAACCATTAATGAAACATTACCGAAACACCAACATAAACTATGAAATTATGATTTAGTAAGTAATAATTTATTGACAACGAAAGTGTTCCCGAACACTCTGAATATAGATATCAAATACATATTTAAAAGAAGAAGAAATTAAATTAAAAATTGAATGAATGAAATGAAATTCATTTAGACAGAATTATCAAGTCCCAAATGCCTAAATACCACAAATAAAATGAGTGGTTTCATCATCATATTAGCCATAACATTGCTAAAGAATATGATTTTGGGACTACCACTCATAAACAAAGAATCTTAAAGTTCAAAAAATAAATACAATATTAAAAAGGAAAGAAACCTTACCCATAGTTAAGAAATAATATATATAACCATAAATGAAACATTACCATAATACCAACTTAAACTATGAAATTATGATTTAGTATGTAATAATTAGTTGACAATATATATATATATATATATATATATATATATATATATATATATATATATATATTAAAAAAATAATAATAACGTTGTGATTATTTTTCGAAGACTTTCAACTTTCTGGAAAAGACTGAAACTAGATTTTACTAATTAATTAATTAACATCTCGGAATTAAACCAAAGTTCAGTCTAACACCTGCAAATACGAAGTGATATAATTTTAAAAATATATATTTAATATTCGATGCAAAACTCATTTTAATACTTTTCAACAAAGTTGAAATGTGTTTATCACTTCGGATCGTCTGCCTTTCCTGTTCTCCCTTTAATTTCTGAAACTTTGTTTGAAATGTGACAAAATTTATGTATGTTTTTGGGTTTCTTTGAGTTATTATCACTACTGAAAAGGATATAACTTAACTGCATAGCTTCAATCTAAAGATCTGCATAGACCGACATTTTCAGACACAAAATAAAGTTATGAACTTTTCAATTAAGGACAAACTATTTAAAACATTACAAGTAAAAAAAACTTTAATTAAATTAAACTGTTTAATTTTTCAATTACTGTTTTCTGCAGTTCAAAATGAAAGGTAACATTTAGTATCAAGTTTTCTATCTGTGACACAGACCCTATGTTCGGAACTATGAGCGTCCCCCCACTTTTTTTCCGCAGGACTAAACCACTGATAGAGAGGGAATTTTAAGAATTAAAGAAAAGTTTATTTACATATGTACAAATACACTTAAATGAAAGAGAATTAAAAATAATAAAATAATAGTATAAAATACATCCTTTGTAAGTTTCCCATTTTAACTTTTTTTTTGTTTAATTAGCTTTCCGAAGTAAGTAGTGTAATTGAATGCCCTCATTTAATTTTAATCCTACTTAAAAGAATCCTCTTCTGATGATAAAATACTCTAAATTCAATCATAACTCTGATTCTGCAACACAAATAAAAGATTTACCTTGGTGATTAGGCTGCCATAGGCATCCAACATTGTAGAGTCCGACGCATCGATTTGAGGACGTTATAAATAGTTTTTCAGAGTCTTTATTGCCCACTTTGGCATACTCTTGTTTAATAGTAAGCTCTTAGGGTTTTTAAGAGAACGAGTATAGCATTACTGTTTTATAGTTTATACATCACTGTTCGTTACCTCGGAATTTGTAAACTAACATTTTTTTTTTTTCTAAATCTTGCTTCATAACATCAGTAAACTAAAATCCGCAAAGACAAAAAGCTTCCTTTTACTGCATCGAAGCACTCCAAAATCACAATATTACTTTTCCCGATTTATCTCAGAGGGAGTAAAAAAACTTGGTGTTATTAAGATGGTGGAGGTTTTGAATTCCTCCGACTTGGTGCTGTTTGAGTTGCTAATTTCATAATTTAGTACTCCCCTGGCATAAAAAATGCTGACCGCACTGGGACCTGAATGGAGGTGGCCCACACTGCAAAAAATAATTGTTGATTTTACAGTATAAAACTGGCACCACAGCTGCCAGTATTATACCGTAAAATTAACAGTATTAAACCGTAAAATAAGCAGTAATACGCTACCGCGCATGCGCGGTAGCGTATTGTAGGCCGAACCGTCAGGGATTTTATCTTTCATTTAAAAATAATATTTTATATTAAATATTTTTATTTTACTTACATACATACAAATTGATTATCTAAGTCTAAGCTATTAACACTATTTTTCAGTTTTGTATTTCAAATTTTTTAGTTTTTTAATTCTGAAATTTAATAAATTTTCTGAAATTTAAAAATGTATAAAAATGTTTGAAGTTTCTTTCAGAAGTTGATTATAACATACTTTATATAATATTTAAGCCCTCAGAACATGAAATATATGATTTTTTTAAAAAACGTGGGATTTACTAATTTTTGAAAGATGGAATATATTTTATCCCGCCGCCCCTCTAGGACATTTTTTCCGAATCATGTGGAATTTTTTAATTTGAAAATCATATTTTTTTATTAATTATTTTTTATTTAAATACATACAAATTGATCATCTAAGCTAGTAACATTTTTAAGTTTTTGTTTTCATTTTTGTCTAATGTCTAGTAATAGTATAAAACTAACAGACATCACATTTATATATAAAAAAAAAAAAAAAAAGAAATGGAATAAATTACACAAATACACGGGCTGTGTATTCCGTACACCAGTGGTAACTTACCAGTAAAAATAATGAAAGAGAGTACATTAAATTGCTAACTTCAACTTTAAGCATTCGTTGAATATTGAAGAGTCTTTGGGAAGAGGGTAAATGAAGCGCAGATGTTATTCACGGAATTATTTAAAAAAACGCAACTGTTTTTTCATTGAACGTCGCACACAGGTAACTTTAAAGGTTAATAATAAATAATATTATGTATACTAGAAATATATCTGATAAATAGAGTACGATTAGAGTGCTCTTTCTACTTCAAAACACATCATGCAATTTCGAAATACTTTACATATTTTGTTTCTTTTTATGTAAAAATAGCTATAATGTTCTTTTAAAAATTGGTTTCTTAATTTACTAAAATATATGTATTCAAATGTATGTAAAGAAGAAAAAAATGGCCCGAACACTCTAACAACAGATAAATGTAACAGGTAAACACAATGATAAGATACATAATAAGAATTCTTTCCAAATAAAACTATTTAATTATTTTACATGTACTACATTATCATTTATAGATGTGCACGCACATCTATAAATGATATTATTGCACCACATTGTTTTGTAATATGCATTTATTTCGAACGATATTTCCTAAAACAATTGTTGTCCTTTGACTGAACCCCCTCCCCCCCCCCCTTTCCCCATACACACACATAGACGCACACGCACCCCTTCTTCCTAAAACATTTTTACCAAAACTATTCGCCACATTCCCTTAAAAATTATAAACAAAACCCTCTTACAAACTAAACAATGAACAGTTCAATTTCCTGTTTCAAAATTCCCTCTAAGAGAGAATTTTAGTGCTGCCATCTGGTAGCTATGAGGTCTTCATGTAGGAGAAGGTATAAAATGTAAAAAATATCCCACATTTTTCATAGATTCTATAAATATGATCAAGATGGCAAATCAATTCTAGAAACGCTAGTAGAAAAAAAAAAAAAAATATATATATATATATATATATAGGTATTTATGATATTGATAAGGATTTTAGGGTGGAAATGGAAAAATCAAAATTATTTCCTTATTTCCAGATTTCTTATAATTCAGTTGTAAAAATTCTGTATGATAATTTCAAAATGATATTTGTATGGTGCTGCCATCTTTAATTGATAGAAAAAAGCTGAAACTACAATTTGAATGGCTTTGAAGGAAACATTTCCCCCGAGATGATACTTTAAAAAAATTCCAAAAAGCTGGGATATATTTTATACCACCGCCCCTCAAGGTGTTGTGGCCATAAATTTGCATTCATCGATGTACTTCTTCCTTTGTGTGGTAAGAGACCTCGTGGCTTGGGTTGTAATGTTGTAAATTACTCTCGTTAAAATTGTTGAAAAATAAATGAAAGGAAATAATCGGCCATGATCCAGATTAAATAATTATATTAACAAATAATGACATATCACACTAACATAGCTTTCAGATACAAGCGCCAGCAAACGCGGCAGGCATCAACAACTACTGACCGTTGCCAAATTGAGTTGCCAATCTTGTACTCAAAGGCTGTTGCCACTTCACAAATTTAATACAGTGTACAAGTTAGAAACAGTTAAGTTACACATTAATAACATTTAAAATATTAGAATTAACATATTTTAACACGCCCCCTTGCTAATTATACTATTTTAAATGATTAGAGTTCTTCAATTTTAAGAATTTGTAAGTGAGGGCATAATAATATACAACATAATACTTCTACAATGCACGATATAGAACATACTTCTACGATACACAATATGGTGCATAAATTAACACCTTACCTGTTACACTGTTATAAAAGAGAAAATAAAAAAATATATACGTGCAAAAGGAAAGAGTTCCAATGTTTAAAGTTCAACACTGTGTCCTTATGTATTACAGTTCATGTTCATACCATAATTGAACTTCGACAATATCTTCTTAGACACTGTTTTTGTCAATAAATCAGCGTAGTTATTTTGGGACGACACATGCTCAAACTGTATCACTTTGTTAATCACCAAGTCTCTTAAGAAAAAATACTTGATACTGATGTGCTTGCTTCTTTCGGATGTAACAGGATTCTTTGAAATAAAAATAGCACCTTGATTATCAACATGGACCTTTTGAGGAGTATTCAGAAACTCCACACAAATCTCTGCGAGCAAGTTCTTCATCCATATTACTTCTTTCGCTACATGGCACATTGCAACATATTCCGCTTCAGTAGATGATAGGGCAGTGACAGTTTGCTTCTTGCTTGACCAGGAAATGGGTGCACTAGAGAGAAAGATCACGTATCCGCTAAAGGATTTCCTGTCATTTTTGTCACTACCCCAGTCAGCATCTGAAAAAACTTGCAGGCCCCGGTCATTCTTCTTGAACCTAAGTTTCTTGAACATGGTCCCTTTGAGGTATCTCAACATGTGTTTGATCCCCCTCCAATGTTCTTCGTTTGGCCTTTCGTTGAATTGACTCATATATGTAACTGCATATGCTAAGTCAGGGCGGGTGCCACATACTAAGTGCAAGAAACTTCCAATTGCTTGTCTGTACGGTATCCTTTTGCTTTCTTCTTTAATTTTCTCCCATTGATAGTCATCGACATGCTTGTACTTAATATTCGGATCTAAAGGTGTTGCTGCGGGTTTGGCTTCTGACATTTTAAATGTGTCGAGAATTTCGGTAATGTAGGAAATCTGATCTAGAGTGATGGAACCATCAATATCTTTGTCTATCTTCATTGACAAGATTTGACTAGCTGGTCCAAGATCCTTAGCAATGAATTTTCTCTTGATGTTTTGCTTAAATTCTTCTATATCCTTCAAATTTCCAACAATAAGGAGATCATCTACATAAACACCAATGATAAGATTCCTTTCAGCATTGTAATAAATACAGGGATCTGCATCAGATCTTTTAAGACCACATTCAGTCAAGAATTTGTCCAAACATGAATTCCAAACTCTGCCAGATTGTTTAAGACCATACAAACTTTTCTTTAAGTGACACACTAGGTGTTCTTTACCTTTCTCCACACAACCTACTGGTTGGGCCATGTAGATGTCTTCTTCCAATGTTCCGTTAAGGTATGCAGCTGTCACATCCATTTGATGAACTTCAAAATCCTTTTCTGCAGCTATGGCGAGTAGTAAACGTATGGATTTGAGCTTGATAACTGGTGAAAACGTGTCTTTGAAATCTACACCAGGCACTTGGAGATAGCCCCTTGCCACTAACCTGGCCTTAAACTTTACTCTTTTTCCAGTTTCGTCCTTCTTCTTGCGGAACAGCCATCTGGAAGATATTATCTTTACACCAGGAGGTTTGGTAGTAAGCTCCCATGTTTGGGCTTGAGTGAGGTTTGCTATTTCTTCATTCATGGCCTTTTGCCACATGTCTGCTTCGGGGGATTCCAGAGCTTCCTTTACTGTCACTGGGTCTCTCTCATCATGCCAGCATATCTCTTGGGCATTGTAGAGATAGAAATCTTCAAGATGTTTGGGAGGCTTGACAGGTCTTGCTCCTTCACTTCTCTTGATTGTACGAGTAGGGTTATCTGTCATCACTTCAGCTTCAGTGTCATATTTGTCGGGCATTTCTATTATTTCTATAGCTGATTTTGGAACATCTTCAAGCTGTTGGTAAGAATACTCTTCAGGACTTGGGTCATCTAATTCTTGAAATGAGTCAGGCAATCGATTTGAATCATCTGTGTCAAGGTTTGATTGCTCTTGAAAGGTATCTTCAACTTCTGCTTCAGGTGTATACAAGTAGTCCTCTTCAAAGTTTTCAATACGGAGTGAGACTTCTGTGGCATTATGACAACTGACAGTCTTCAATGGAAAAACATTTTCCTCAAAGATAACATCTCTGCTCACAAAGAACTGTTTTCTCTTCATGTCATATAACTTGTATCCCTTGGTTCCAGTGGGATAACCAACAAAAATGCATTCTGTTGCCTTAGGATCAAGTTTGCTTTTTCTTGAATATGAGCGCACATGGCTCCAAGCTCTACATCCGAATACCTTGAGATGATCTATTTTGCCTTCAGAATTTGACCACATTTCTTCAGGAATATTGCCATTTATTGCGCAAGATGGTCTCTTATTATGTAAGTATGCTGCAGTGGCTATTGCTTCTGCCCAAAATCTGTAGTCCGCTCCTGATTCAATAAGTAGGCATCTTGTTGTGTTTACTAGAGTCTGGTTTAGCCTCTCCGATTTACCATTCTGCTGCGGTGTTTCAGGTACACTTAGCTGCCTTTGGATTCCATGTGTGGTGAGATACTTGTCAAAATTTTCATTCCTGAATTCTCGACCATTGTCACTTCTTAAAAATTTTATCTTCTTGTTATGGAGATTTTCAACCATGCTTCTGTACTCATCAAATTTTTCCAATACTTCACTTTTGGCCTTCATGGTATACAATGTAGTATAGTTTGAAAAATCATCAGTAAATGTCACAAAATATTTTGAGTCTCCAAAGGATGATGGGGAAATTTTGCCAACGACATCCGAGTGTATGATCTCAAGGAGATCCTTAGCTCGAGTGTTGGATGATTTTGGAAATTTCTTCCGCTTCATTTTTCCCTGAATGCAGATAGAGCATGGTGCATTTGGTAACACTGGTAATTCTTTGTCAATAGACTCTAAGTTTTTGATTGCATTATAATGCGGGTGACCAAGCCTGCGATGCATCAGTTCAATGCTTTCAGTTCTTGTTACACAAGCCATTGATGCCTGCTCTTCAATAATGTACAGCCTTCCTTTCTTCTTGGCTGACAGGAGTGTTTTGCCCTTGTTGTCAATCACTCTGGCCTTGCCATCTGCGAATTCGACCTTCAAGCCCTTCTCCTCAATCCTTCCAATTGACAGCAGGTTTCCTCCTAGTTTTGGGACAAATAAAACATTTTGAATTGTAATGTCTCTCTCTTCACTTTCTTCATATATCTTGAATGATATATTACCTATTCCACTGACATTTATTCTTTCTGAATTTGCAACTTCAACTTCAGATGAATATGGTCTAAGGCTTGAAAATTTCCTTCTATTAGAGGTCATATGTTCAGTTGCTCCACTATCAAGAATCCAGAGATTTTTCCTCTTTGATTCATCTTCATCTGCTAATAGTGCAACACTGGTCTTGCGGTCAACTGCTGTTTTGGCACTGTTTTGATGTTGTTGTCTGGCTTCTTCACAGTTTCTTGATATGTGTCCCCATTGGCCACAGCAAAAGCATTTAGTGTTTTTTCTTCTGTTAAATTCAGCTTCTTCAGTAGTTTTTCTTGGCATAAATTTCTTAATTGATTTTGCTGCTGCAGGTCTTCTCTGATTTGATGGGAAACTTCTAGTGTGGAGGGCTTGTTCTTCATGGCATGCATTGGGTAAACTGTCGTTTCTTGCTATCCTTTTTTCTTCAACCAGCAGTCTGGACTTGACAAATGTGGTTGTCAAGTTTGCTTCATCTTTTTCAAGATTCAGGATCAGCGATTCATAGGCCTTGGGTAGTCCTAACAGCATCACTAGGGCAACTTCCCTATCTGTGAATGCATAGCCTCCGTTGGATAACTTCCTGTGTAAATCCATTAATCTTGCTAGGTAGGCTTGCACAGATTCATTAGGCTTCATTACAATGTTAAAAAATTCTCTCATGAGTTGTAGAACATGTAATAAACCGAACTTCGTATGCATTTCTTTAAGAGAGTTCCAGGCGTCTCTGGCTCTTATACAGTCCCCAATGTCGTCTAGATAAGTATCTTCAACAATAAGAAATAATAGGGTAAGTGCTTCGTCATTTTTCTTTCGCTCGGCATCATTCATGTCAGTTCCATATCCCGGTTCAATCGCTTCCCAACACCGCTTCTGGACTAGGATAGCGCGGGAACGAATACGCCAAGTGTGATAATTGTCGCCGTTTAATTTCGGCATTTTATATTCTTCAGAGGTCATTTTTTTTCCTTTTTTTTCTTTATACGTTAAAATTTGAATTAAAAAATCCACCAGCAAATTATCTTCTTCAAGCGGTAAGGAAATTCATTCACTTCGTCTTTCAACGTGGTTAGGCTTAAGATCGACCTCGTGCTACAACATCAAATACTTTTCCATTCTGGATCGCAATCAGCTTTCTAAGCAGAGCTTCGTGCTGATAACGTGTTGAAAAATAAATGAAAGGAAATAATCGGCCATGATCCAGATTAAATAATTATATTAACAAATAATGACATATCACACTAACATAGCTTTCAGATACAAGCGCCAGCAAACGCGGCAGGCATCAACAACTACTGACCGTTGCCAAATTGAGTTGCCAATCTTGTACTCAAAGGCTGTTGCCACTTCACAAATTTAATACAGTGTACAAGTTAGAAACAGTTAAGTTACACATTAATAACATTTAAAATATTAGAATTAACATATTTTAACAAAAATATCCGGTTGGGTGGTCTAGGTCAGTGTTGAATTCAGACACTTTTCTCCGGGAGGGATTTCTGCAACTCCGGGGGGGGGGGCATAATAGAGTTCCAGGGGAGAAATTACACTTTTTGCCCATTGAAAGCATAAAATCTCAAATCTTCCGGGGGGGACATTCCCCCCCGGGCCACCCCCTGAATTCAACACTGGTCTAGGTTATCTTTCTTTTCCCAGGCTTTATGGAAAATATTCACATGTTATGTGCAGTGGCGTATCCAGGATTTATTTTCGGGGGGGGGGGCTGAGTTAAATTTCGATAATGTTCTGAGTCTTACGAAATATGTTGAACTGCGTTATAAACAGAAATCATGTTTGACAATAAGGCCGTAGGCAGAGAAAAACGGGGGGGGGGGGGGAGAGGTACGGGGCTGAACTCGAGCACCCCCCCCCCCCCCCCTTCACCGAAATAAGTTGAAAAGTGATAATGGATTGTTTCATATACTTTCATTTAAAAGAAAGTGATTGTAGCTTATAATCTATAAAGTTGTCTCCTTCTCCCCTAAATTCTGGCTACGATTCTTGCTTGTCAATAAATTAATTTTGCTTTGACAATCTCAAACAAATTTTTTTTTCTTTTTTTTTTTTTCTATTTTAGGATCATTTCTCTATTACTGCCAAGGCATATGGAGCACTATCCCAGAACCCACATATTTAAGGGGCCCAAAAATTTATGGTGTTTCAAATCAATTTTATTGTAAACAATCTTAATAGATTAAGAAATTAAAATTTCTGGATTCATTACACAACTTATGTAAGCTAAAATTGTCAGTGATATCATAAGTATATTTATAAGTTTTCTTCTCATTTGAAGATTTAAGTTTCTCATAGTGCGCCCAATTTATTTCAGCTTCTTCATATGTGTTTTAGACTTGTTTAAAAATGTTTTAATTTTATGATTATCTTATTAATAAAATATCATTTTCTTTGGATTGCGTATGTATTTAAAGTTCGTGCAACATTAGTTCATGTTTATTTAACATGATATTTGAGTCTGTCAAGTTAATGTTTACGAAGAAATTTCAATAGTAATAATAATAATCCAACTTCAGTTCACATTTATTCTGTCTTTCATTTAAACAGGTGCATTACATAGTTATATTCATACACTTCTCATTCACAGTATTTGTAAAAATGTGGTAATCTACGATTAGGGTCAAAAATATTTTCTGTTGCCATGGTCCAAAATTTTGATGGTCAGGGTCTGTTCAGGATAAACAAACTTTCTTTGCAAAATCTCATTTTTAATACCAACAAAAATTTAATTCAAAATCTTAGGGGTAGCAAGCATTCCTTCTTGATCTCCCCCTTCCCTTCGTATACATGCTACTGGGATTTTGATCAAACGTATCGCTATTAACCTTCAAGAAATATATGTTAAAAAAAACTCATCAAATTTGTGAAGGAAGGGACAAGTTAAGAATTAATTGGAAACTAAACATCAGATTTCCCTTTTTTTAAAAAGAGTTAAAGTTATTGAAATATGGCTAACGATATTACTGGACTTTTTTAAAAAACGGTAAGTAAAATTGTAAGAACATTTATTTTTAACCTGTGAATTTATTTAATGCTATGCTTCTTTTGTTAAATATTCCAAATGGTAAAAATGCCGATACTAAAGTGTGTCGTGTCAAAATAAGACCGATTAGAAAAGATCACTATTCGTAATATTGTACTTTCATAGAAGAGTAATTAATAATTTTTATCTTTTTCTGGATCACTCGTACACTGAAATATTGAAAAAGGCATCTTCCTCCCTGATCATCAACGGAAAACTTTCTGATACATTTTTAAACGCAAGGCGTAGCTGGCAGACCTGACTAATGGAAGAGATTTGGAATCGAGATGAGTTTTCCATTTTTTGGTAAATAGATTACTTATCGAGTTATAAGTGATTCTGGTAACGTATTAACGACTCGTTTTTCGCGTTTCTCAGGCTCCCGCGTCCGGAATCCGATTCAAAACGCCAATTTGGACAGTGCTTTCTGAAAGATTTTCTACCTTTACAAAAAAAAAAAAAAAAAAAAAAAAAAGAAAAGAAAACGTGTTTCGATTGCAAAGTTTCTGAATAAAAAGACCTGTGAATTTCATGCGTTTCCGAGCAAAAATGAATTAAAAATGTCATAAAGTAGCCAGTTCGTATTTGAGAACAGCCTTAAATCTGGAAAAGCACGTAACGTAAGTAGATAATAAATAGCGGTTCTACATCAGCGGCGTACGCGGCGTAGGCTCAAGGTTGAAGGAAGGTCACAGAGCCGGAAGTAGCAGGTGTGGACACCGGAAGTTGTGCGGGCTGTGAAGGTCACCGGAAGTCGCAGGTGTGGATAACAAACATGTTGAGACAGGAAACCGGAAGGAATTTGGAGATAAGGACAGGATGAGACGTATTTTTTATGAGTTTTAATCAGATTCTTTCTTGAGAGGAAAAAAAAATTAATTTTTTAATTGTGGACCCACCATAACCACCCGCTATGAAAACAATTCATAACGCCACAATTATTATTTTTCCCATCTGCAGAGCCTTTTCCACCAGTCATCTGTGAGAGACCTGTAACGAAATAAAAGAAAGAAAAAGAAAACATGTTACTTAAACAATTTATGTACATTGAATGAGAAAAAAAAGAAATAAATATAGTTACCACATCTTTAGGTGAGCATGTTTGGATCCGCAGGGTGTTCTCAGCAGAAACCATGTGTTTGAACTTGCATGATGTTCTCAGCAGAAACCTTGCGTTTGAACTTGCATGATGTTCTAAGCAGAAACCTTCTGTTTGGACCCGCATGGTGTTCAGCTAAGTCATTCGCAGCAAATTTTAAGCGTAGCAAAAGTTTTTAAAAATAATAGTTCTTAGTTATGCACCACGAAATCAATAGTTCTTAGTTATGCACCACGAAATCAATAGTTCTTAGTTATGCACCACGAAATCAATAGTTCTTAGTTATGCACCACGAAAATAATAGTTTTTAGTTATGCACCACGAAAATAATAGTTTTTAGTTATGCACCACGAAAATGTTAGTTCTTGATTATGCACCACGAAAATAATAGTTCTTAGTTATGCACTATGAAAATGATAGTTCTTGATTATGCACCATACATAAGTTCAATTCTTGAAGAAAATTAAAAGTTCTTGGTTATGTAGCATACATAAATTCAATTCTTGAAGAAAATTGAAAGTTTTTGGTTATGCAGCATACATAAATAAATTCAGTTTCCTGAAGAAAATTAAAAGTTTTTTTGAAGAAACATTATATTTTGAAGAAACATTTTTTCTTGAAGAAAATTGAAAGTTCTTCTGTGAAGAATTTTTTTATTTTGAAGAAAGAAAGAAAAAAAAATATATTTTTATGAATTGTACCCATCCGTCCACCCGCCATGTTTTTCATGACGCTACAATTCATTTGGGGAGAAAATTTTTTAAACCACCCGATGCCTTTTACACACGGCCACTATATTCGAAGACGTTTGACGACCACAGTTTTTCAAAGACTTGAGAAGAAGAAGATTTTTATTATTGAGCACCCCTTTGTATTCTCGCCCACAGCTGCTAGCACCTTTAAATTAACTTTGAAAAAATATATCTTGTACAGAATAATGCACCCCAGTTGATGAAACATTTTATCTTGACTTGAATAAAATCTTGATTTTTATCTTGAATTAAGTCTTGATTGGAAGAAAGAAGTTTGATTTTTGAAAATCTTGAAGAAAAAAAAAAGTATGGTTTTTGATGAAAAAATAATTATTTTGGAATTTTATAGTGGCCGTGCGCGAGCGTATGGATACCATCTTCTAAAATATAACGCTTGTCATCAAAAGCTGACAAAGCGATTTTGTTAACTTGAGTTGTGTGAAGATGATGTCGCTCGCTTTGAATTCGATATTGTATCTCTCTCGTCGATTGGAGACTCTCTAAGCAAGTCTTATAATGATTATGTTTGATTTTATTTTTTACGACGTTTTTGGCCACCCCCTTTGCAGTTTTTTTCTCCCCTTCGGCCGACATAATAGAATACATCTTGGCTCGTAGACCGATAAATTCATGAATCGGTCTACTGTTGAGCTCATCTTTAAATTTTCCGATCACCTTCTTATTTTTCTTATCAAATAAGGGGTGATCTTTTGGATAATCAGATGTATCCAACATGTCGGAAAATGCCTGCATATCCGTGTATATATTTCGAGTACGGATTTCATACGTTAGAGAGTCCGTGTCGGTGAACAGAAGCGTCGATTTATTTTGATATTTTTTCTTTATGACGTTGTAATGAAAATTATACATGAGAATCTTGCTCAGCTCCAATATAACAAACCCTACATAAATGGGTTTATTTAATGTGAGGGTTTGCTTTAACCTTTCAACCGCAACTAAATTGTGGTCAAAAGGGAGAAACCTTTTGAAGGTAGGAGCTGAGACAAGTTTTTTTGCTTTCTGTTCACAGTTCACTAGCTGTACATCTTTGTGTCTTCGAATATTCTCCAATGACTTGCCATATACCGCATTATTCATAAGTTTAAAAAAATCTTTGGCGAAGGGGGACTTTGCTTTTTTTCGTTGCTCGGTATTAAAATCTATATAATCTTTCAGCCACGGCTTTTGTTGGAATTTCAATATTTTATGTACAGCTAGTAACTGGAGGCCTTGCTGTAAATAAAATTTTAAATTTTTATAATATGTAACATAATTTTGTTTATCTTTTAAATTGGGGACTAATTTCGTGACTGGGCAGTATTTATTTTCGTGCAGAGCGTCGATAGAAAAAGGAGAGAGATCTTCATATTTGATTTCCATTTTTTCGGGCGCCAGTGGATAACAGTTGTGGTCGTCGTGAAGCTGCTGGGGGTATGCAAGATCAACTTCGAGAATATAACCCACTGGACTATTTTCGGGAAGTTCAAGTATCTCTTTCACAGAGATAGTCTCTTCAGAGACCCACTCAAACTCCCCGCATGGCAGAGATTGGCTCATGGCCCACCCATACAAATTATTGGCATCAAGGTACATGATGTAATTATCATTTTCGCCCCCTTCGCCATTGCCAATAACTTCATTTTTAGCTTGGGCCCAACGCTTCGTTATAACCGAAATACCCCCTCGAATGCCTTGCTCGATGAACAGATGCATATTTATATCTGTGAGCAATTCGAGGGGTTGATTTGTCATTTTCAAACAACTCTGCCATGCTAGCCCAGGGGCTGTTAACAGGTGCACACAGTCGATATTATAAAATTCCAAGCATATTTTTCTAAAGTTTTCGAAGACATCTGATAATTGAAGAACATCCACTTGAACATAGAGATTATGATACTCGCCCATTGTTTTTATATTGAAAGATTTCCATACATTTTGTGCATGTTGATAATCTTCATTAGAAATTTTTTCACCAGTTAAAGTACTGGTGAAGGCATCGGGTGGTGGCAGCTCGCTTTCCTCAAACTTTTGAAAATTATCCATATATTCATAAGGATAAATTCCCTTTCTGAGTAACAGATCAGTATTGTGAGGAAAGTGCTGTTTTAAAGTATGAAATTTATCATGTTCTAAATTATTGACTAATTTTTCTAAGGAGGTGGCCATAAATGCGAAACTATCAATAAATGTGAGTGACACTCTGCACTTGTTAATTTTCCTTGACAAAGAGAAGGAGATATATTTTTCCATCGTAGATGGAATGACGGAAAATTCGTGATCGTCAATACTGCCCAGTTGCTGCATAAGTAAATGCCCGTCGTAATGTTTCAGATTGTGAAACACGACGGGAATCTTTTTTTGAAGTCTGAACTTCAAATTGCAGCTATTATGCAAGGCCCCCCGATAGCGACCGTTTAGATGATCATGGTCGCGAATTTTATCCCCATTGAAAGCTTTTTTGCAAAGATAACATTGCGTGGCTGACTGGAAATTTTCTTCATCTTGCGGTGTCATCTTGATAGGTACAATAGTCGTTAATGGAATGGCAAGTGCTTCTTCTTCTTCTAATAAGGCATTTAAAAAGTGGCTAACAGCGTTGGGCCCGCGATAAACAGTAATCTTTTTAGTGGGTTTTCCATTAGGACCAATGATTAGATAGGCATACCCACATGCTTCATGTTGAGCCACTTTTTTAGTTTGACTTTGTGTGTGCACCTGATCCATGCCGACAATCAAAGATTCAAAGTCGGCATAGATGATGTAGGGGACCGGATGACAGTAATGATAATTATTAAATTGGAGAATATGGTCCCCCTCTTCCGGCATTCGAATTTTTTGCGGGGCTTGCTTTTTACATAAAGGTGTATGCTGTTTTAATAAGTCATCACGACAAAATCGATGCAAGCATCGATAACAATAATAACTAGCACCTTCATACTTTGTAAGATCCCCCAGCAGCCTTGAGAAGCTTCGAATGAGACAATAATGTTTTTTTTCTTCGTTGCTGATAAGTAATAAATTAATGCAGTCTTCGTCTTCTCTATCAGACACATATAAGGGAAAAACTTCCTCTTCGAAGCCAAAGACGTTGATTCGAATGTCATTCAATTCTTCGATTTTGGCTATTTTGCATAACGGAATGGGGCACTCAATATTTCCTAATTTGATCTCATGTTCATGAGGTTCATAATTGCTGACTCTATTAGCATTTTCATTGTATGGAATCGGATATTTGTGGGCGAGAATAGACCAAACAAAGCACTTATTATCTTTTTCATTTTTAATGTTTAAAACGGCCCTTTTCTTATATATTTTCGGAGGAAGTTCGATATAAGTGCTAGCAGCGAGGGGGTGGTACTTGGCCATACAAAGTTCCAATTTCTCTATACGTTCTAGGGTCCATCCAGAACCCATTTGAACAAATGACTCGAATGACTTTTGTATCTTAGCAAAAGCTTGCTGCATATTACTTGTAATAGAAAAATCGGCCAGCTCAATCATCACATTCGAACGAAAGTGTGCTTTGATGGTCTCGAAATCCCCCTCTTGTGTTATTTTGGATAGAATAACATGGGCCACAAGATACCATTTTAGGGCACGCTTTTCGCTTAATTGGAACTGGATTTCTTCCTCCAACAGAGGTGCCGTTTGCGTAAAAAATGCATTAAAGTCATGCTCATTGTCTTCGTTGGACTCAAATGTCACGATTAAGAATACATTTAAAGCGTCATAACTTTTATGTAAGCGAGACTTTTTACTACGGGGTGCATTATTATTTAAACTTTTACGTTTTGAAGAGCGTGCATGCGTGGTGCGCTGGTGCAACGTAAGATCTTTTTTAAGATCAAATTCTGCACTGCATTGATTACAGGACACTTTTTGGTGTATTTTTAAGTGCCTGTTTAAATCACTTTTTCTACCAAAAGCTTTGCTACAAATCTCACAGGTGAAAGGTTTCTCACCGCTATGGGTTTTCAAATGCCTAGTGAGATCGCAATTGCGTGCAAATGACTTGTTGCATTGAGGGCAAGTCTGAAAAGATTAAAAAAGCCCCAGTTTAATTTTAAAAATGAATTTTGAACAAACATTTTTCAATCGAAACTTAACAAACACATTTACAAACTTCGTTAAACATATCTTTTTTAAATAATTTTTCCCCCTTACAATACATCGTTTACAAACATCATTAATCATTGACTCTTTTTCAGAATTTAAATAATAAAATTTTAAAAACTTATAAAATAAATCGTTTACGACTCCCATTAAACATGTTTTTTTTTTTTCAAACTTTAAAAAATAATTTTTTTCACCCCCTCGTTCACAAACCCCATTAAACATATATATTTTTAAAGAAATTTTCATTATGAAAACAATCTATTTTTAAAATTGTAACTATCAAAACTTTTTGAAATAATAATAATAATAATAACTAACCTTGTTTGCATTGCTCATGTCTGTACTGGTAGAAGGCACAGAGGTCACAGATGATAAGAAGTGTTGTAGAGAGGAGTCACCCACACTCTGCAAATTGTTAAAAAATGTTGGAGGCAAATCTTGTAAGATTTCTTCGATGAGAGGTGTTTCCATAACACTCTACAAAACAAACACGTTCATATTTAAAAAATGTCACGTACACTTACTACTCTATTTTAAATCATAAAGGCATAAATGTAAACTTTGACAGCATTTTCTAGAAATGTATCTATCTTTACCGAAAAATGGAAAACGTGTTTCGATGACAAAGTTTATCGATTAAAAGATTTATGGAAACAAATTTAAACTATTCGCATACAATTTTAAAACTATCAAATTTGACAACATTTTCTAGAAATGTATCCTCCTTTATAAAAAAAAAAAATGAAAAACGCGTTTCGATAAGTTTCTCAATAAGACTATCTGCTTTTTCAAACAAAAATATTTCAAAGTTTATGAAAACAATAAAGAGAGTACTTTATCAAAATATGTTACGATTGTTAATCTATTTGAATATTAAATGGTGGAAATTTTATCACATATACACAAATATTTCAAAGTTTTTTGTAAACAGAAAACTTTAAAGAAAAACGATTGCTAAACTACTTCAATAGTAAAAGCTTAAGTTAGAAATTTGTATCATACAAATATTTCAAAGTTTCTGTAAACAGAAAAAGAAAAAAAGAAGAAAAATGCATTACGATTGTTTATCTATTTCAATATTAAAAGCTTAAGTTAGAAATTTTATCATACATACACAAATATTTCAAAGTTTTTCTAAACAGAAAAAAAAAATGCATTACGATTGCTAATCTCTTTCATTCTTAAAAGATTTTTTTTTTTTTTTTTTTTTTTTCAAACACATGCAAATAATTCAAAGTTTTTATAATTAGAAATAGATTAAACCATTTTTAAATAGTAGAAAAGTTTGATTAATTTTTTATTTAAGAAGTGTCGAAAATATTCTTTTAAAATATTAAACATTCAAATAGCTTTTAAAATATCACAACAATAAATAATTTAAAATATCATAGCAGAAAAAGTAAAACTAAATTTGGATTAAGAACAGACGAAAATATTCTTTTAAAATATTAAACATTCAAATGGCTTTTAAAAAATCACAACAATAAATAATTTTAAACCATTTACTATACTATTCTGTTAAATTACTAATCTTTTTTAAAGATAATAGTTTAAACAAACATAATTAACTTACTTCAAAATCCTGTAACGCAGAATGTAAATCTTGAGTTGAATTATCCATAGCTAAGTTGAAATAATCCTTCAGCACAAAAGCACAAAACTTGAAATATCCTTTGAAATAACTGATAAGCACTGGTGATTAAACACTGGTCACAAATCAAATTCTAAAATAAGAATGACTTGATTTGTGAAGTGAGTTCTTCTTTATCTATTTAGACCGGAAGTTGAAACACTCCCCATCTATCTTTCATTGGAGGAAAGCTTCCCCCCTCAATGCTTATCAGCCAATGGGGTTCGACGTCTCCCTCCTTCTATTTCTTATCAGCATCACCATGATTACGTCATTCGATGTCATTTTCTAGAACAAATCATGATTGCATCACTAACCAGGATTCTCGAATGTTCCAAAGAAACCTTATTTCCGCTAGTTTTATCAACAAGTTATTTTCCTGTGTTTAAAATTAGCAAAAGACTAGTGTTGTCTTATCAAACATATGGTCAGTTTCTAATTAAAAAACAGGAAGTGTAAGGTGTAAGACATTCCGGATGTGTGTTTTATCAACAAGTCAATTTCCTGTGTTATCCGAAAAACATATGGTCAGTTTCTAATTAAAAAAACAGGAAGTCAGTTGGGTGTTTATCCACAAGTTAATTTCCTGTGTTATCTGAAAAACATAGGTGTAGCTTATCAAATGTTTCTAGTTAACAAAACAGGAAGTCAGGCAGGTGTTTATCAACAAGCTTCTTTCCTGTGTTTAAAATTAGCAAAATAGTAATGTTATCTAAACAAACATATGATGAGTTTCTCGAATGTTCATAATTAAAATAGGAAATAGAATCATTCATTATTTGCGTGATTTTTCAAGAAGCTTATTTCCTTTCTTGACCTAAAATTTGATAACATATGGTTTTGCTTTTATTTAGATAATTCTTATCGATTTGTGAAGAAAGTCTCGTTTCTGTTTCGTGAATGTTAGAAAAAAACTTTATCCTATTTATGTTGTGAAAATAACTTTACAAATAGAAAATATTTAAATAGAAATCTATTTTAAACATAGTGTAATAAATACTCATTTTTTATAGTGTTTAAAATTAGGCTGGTTATATTAAATTTTAATCTAATTACATCATGAAAATAACTATATAAATATAAGAGAAAAAATGAGAATAGAATTAAAATCTATTTTTAATAAGTTTAAGCTAATCTTTTCTAGTAAGTCTATGCTAAGGATTTGTAAACATGTCCAAACAAGAAAAGTAAACAATGACTCACCTAATTTAACGTGCCACACAAAAACAAGTCTGGACAAGTTTAGACCAATACGTAATGACGTCACCCAACACGTCTAAACAAGAAACAGGCCACTGCTAGCGAGGAAAAGGGAAGGGAGAATAACAGAGCGAGTGTATTTAAAGTTTATTTTTATCTCAAACCGGAAAGGACGTCATACACCGCAAGACGGGCAGCGCCCCCTACTAAAGATAAGGTTGTAAGGTTAGTTGTGTGAAGATCAACAGCCAGAGTGGACGTGTTTTTAAGGGTAAGTGTCGAATTTTCATATTTTATTTGTTTTTATGTAAACTCGTTACAGAAAACACACAAAGGGATACATTTCAATTCAGTTTTATTAAAATAAAGTTGACCAAGTAGGTTTGAGTAATACATTAGGTTTCGTAACAGATCTATTTTTGGGTTTTACAAAATTCATTCGAGGGGATACATTTTTAGGCTTGTCCTTTAAGGTTTCTAATGATAAATATTTATTTTTAATTGTGTTGGAGGGTACTCCCATTTCACGAAGAGCCCTTAAAAATTCTGTTGGTGGTTTCACAGGTGGCTTCTTGCTAACATTAAAAATAAGATGAAACAGTTCAGCCAAGTTTGCATTTTCCAGGGTGTTTCCATTATACATAATATTTCCAGCCGGGTCCCATTTCATGTTGCTTGATTTCAGAAACTTGAGTAAATTACTAGCATGTTTCTTCATGTGTTTGGGTACTGAATTTATCACAAATTCGTCGTAAGCAGTCTCTTGGGTTGTTTCTGTCTTGTGAGGGGATTCTAGTTTATCATGTTCCGTCTTAACAGGTTCCGTCTTAACAGGTTTCGTCTCAACAGGTTCCACTTCAGGTTCCGTCTTCTGAGGTTCATCTTCCTCAAATGGCTTCGATCTCCAAAGAACATTAAATTCTTGTAAATTCATTTTCCGTTTTAACAGTTCATAGTACATTTGTACTTTTTCATAATCGGGTCGTGCACTGTTGAGTATTTTAGACATGGCTGCATCAAACTCTGTCATTTGCTTTTTAGTAGGCACATTTCGAGTCAACTCTTCTTCTGGCACGAGGGCATATTTAGTGGCGAACTCCATTGATAAGTCCCGTTAACACACTCAACGCAGCTGGTATTAAAATATTTAAAAAGCCTCCGTTTTGAATAATCAGTTTCTTTTTTTGAAACAGAGGACCTTTCTTTATGCTAATTTTTCTAAGTGTAGTTTTATATTTCTTTAAAGTCTTTTTCTGATATTTGGATAAAGGTATATTTCCGTTCAACACATTCAACGAACATTCGCAGATAGCTTTTACCGATCGAGAAGGTAATTTTTTTAAAAGTTGTCTACGTAAAGCTTTTGGACATGTATGAATCAATTCCAAGTCGCGACGTTGTTTCTCCGTCACTGTCATGATCGCAACTGAATTAAGATGTAAATGATTTTCTTTTTAAACCCTTTTTCGGGGTATACACATATTGCGTTTGTCCGGGTAAGATTTGTGTTCTTAAGCGCATGTGTTCATCCGTTTCATTTCTTAAATCCACGAGTAAATATGAGAACGGTTTTTTAGTGGCGTCTTCAAAAACTTCTTGAAAAAATTTACTTTGACTTGGGTATAACTGACGACCTAAATGAATAATTTGACTCCTGTCACGACGATTTTTAAACAGAAATAAATATTGACTGTTGAGTGAAACACCTCTCATTTCTTTACCTTTGTGGAACAAATTTTGCGTGATAAATAAAACACTAATATTTAAATGGTGACTTCCCTTTGTATAAAGATAGGTAAGTCGTTCGTCGTCACCACATTCCGCCATTAAATCATCTAAAATAATAAGGGAATCGGTCCCTAAATACTTGCGATAATCTGCTGGAAAACCTTCTACAAAAGTTACATTTTCTATTTCGTCAAATAGCTTTTGATGAATTCCGTAAAACCAGACGACTTTGTCGGGAGGCGGGTTAAACATACGGGTTCTTTCTGCTAACAAATCGCGTAAAAACCAACTTTTACCGACTCGAGTGGGACCCGATAAAAGCATCGTACAAGGATGTTGAAAGCGTGGAAACTCCATCGTTAATAAACAGACACTCATTAGAACACACTTTAAATAATCACAGACACAGAGGTTTACAGTTTACACAGACATTTATTGATAAAAAGGAGCATAGATGCCAAAACGTTTGGCTACAAAATTATAAACTTGTCGGTCATTCGACAGATCTTCTGTGACAAAATAGGATAGAAATTGTTTCAAAGTTTTACCTCTACATCGAGAAAAAAGATAAAAGATACAATATTGCCCGCAGACGGCAGTTACGTGGGTTTGTAAAACAAGCGGATTAAACTTGACTCGTGAAAAACGTTGTACATAGTTCGCTATAGGTCCTTGAAAAAAGGTAGGCTTATTTCCGTATGAATCGAAAAATTCAACTCGATGAGGCAAAGACATAAAAAAGGCTACCCAATGGCTTCCGGGTTCTGTAGACGCGTCCACATTGCAGATAAAACAGGCAGGATAGTTCTCGATTCTTGTAGGCAGTTGATCACTTGGAAACACACCCAAAAAATAATTTCGAGTAATAGGGTCTTCTGTAAGAATCTTCTCAATTTGCAGTGAATTCATTTAGTTGGGAAAGTCGCATATCACGTGACGTGATTTACTAATTTCGATAATGTTTTCAAATTCATCGTAAATGAACACAGTCGTTGTTTTTTCTAAGGCTTCGGCAAACTTACAGTGTCTCACATAAGTGATGGGACACTTGTGCTTTACAAAAGGAAACTAATCAAATAAATTAAAAAAACATGTACACATTTTTTTTGTGGGTGTGTTTCATACTTAAATTTAGTAAAGATTATTACATAACATACATTTTGTCAAAATATTAAAATATTAATTTAATAAAAATACAAATGTTTAGAACGGAGCAAAAAATAGCTCACATAAGTGATGGGACACCATTATATATGCAACAAAAATCGCCTGAAATAAGCAATAAAAATATTTTTTGGGGTTTTATTTTTACTTAAAAGCAATTGGCAATAATTTATAAAATCGTCTGCAGTATTTCTCTCCAGTTTGTTTTGGAATTTTTGTGTTTTTTAGCTCTGTGTAGTCATGAATGCTAAACGAAAAGAAACTTCGCCTGAAATTCGAAAATTAGTTATTAATTTGCATATTGAACGTGGAAAATCTATTAGAAAAACTGCTGAAACAGTTAACTTGAGTCGTTCAACAGTTTTCAATATCATTAAACGATATAAAAAGAATCATATGATTCAGGATAAAAGAAGACCTGGCTGACCATCAAAGCTATCCAATGGAATAAAGCGAATTATCGTTCGAAATATTAAAAAAAATCCAAGAATTAGTGCTTCAAAAGTTGCTGCTGATTTACAAGCATTATATGGAATAATTGTTAATCCTGAAACTATTAGAAGGGTAATTCGATCTGCTGGATATCACGGTAGAGTAGCCAGGAAAAAATTCTTCGTAAGTGAAAAGAATAGAAAACTCAGACTAGCTTTCGCAAAATCCAACATAAATAAGAATTCTGATTACTGGAATAAAGTTATATTTGCTGATGAGAGTAAATTTAATATATTTGGTTCTGACGGTAGAATCTTGGTGTGGAGAAAACCCAGGGAAGAACTTCGCAAACAGAACTTGGTACCAACAGTAAAACATGGTGGAGGAGGAGTTATGGTATGGGGGTGTATGTCGTCCGCTGGAGTTGGTAATTTTGTTTTTATTGACAGTATAATGGATCAGTACAAGTATATTGATATTTTAAAGCAAAATTTGAAATCTTCAGCACGAAAATTGAACCTTCATAACGATTTTAAATTCTACCAGGACAATGACCCCAAGCACACTGCTCTGAACGTTAGACTCTGGCTGCTATATAACTGTCCTGAAATAATAAAAACACCACCACAATCTCCAGACTTAAATCCCATAGATAATATTTGGCAAGAATTGGAATCAAGAATTCGCAAACACACCATTTCTTCAAAACAACAACTAAAATCGGTGCTTCAAGAAGAATGGGGTAAAATCACTCCAGAAATCACAAAAAAAATAGTCGAATCCATCCCAAAAAGATTAAATCATGTTTTAAAAGTAAAAGGAAATCCAACAAAATATTAAAACCTTTTAAAAAGTAAAATTTGTGGATAAATATTTGATGGAAAAGTAAGTGTCCCATCACTTATGTGAGCCATTTTTTGCTCCGTTCTGAACAATTGTATTTTTACTAAATTAATATTTTAATATTTTGACAAAATGTATGTTATGTAATAATTGTTACTAACTTTAAATATGAAACACACCCAAAAAATTTTTGCACATGTTTGTTTATTTATTTTATTGCAGTTTCTTTTTATAAAGCACAAGTGTCCCATCACTTTTGTGAGACACTGTAATTTCGATGCGTAAATTACCTTGTTGTTGTAAATTTAAATGAGGTCCGTCACATAAATCGGGACTTAAATCGAATACGTATAAGGTGTGTCCGTTAGCAAAGTCTTCACGTGTTAAATAATTCCCAGCGTCTTGATGAAAACCAGAGAATAGACGATGATAAGCTCTTATATAATTGTTATTCTTGAAATCCAATTCCAAAGGCTTGCTCGGTACAGGTTGTCCGTCCACATAAACACTTAAAAAGTTGATGTTGTGATGGTGAAAGTAAAAGGGATTTAAATCATATTGTCCTGTATAAGCACTGTTATCTAAAAGTCCAATAATAATACGTTTCGGCATGGTTCCTAAAAACACATTATCTTGCATAAACGACTTACTACCGGTCGATATGGAATAAGTCTTACATAGAACTCGATCGATGGGATATTTCGCAGTTGTTTTTTCCAAGGCTTTGGCATGACCCAATAACACACCAGGACTGACTTTCACTTTCCGAATGAAAAGAGAGGCATGTTCTAAAATCACTTTATAGTCGTGGAAGGGTCGAGCGGCATCTTTCTTCACCATCAAACAAAACTCGGGTTTGCTTCGAGTCATTTTAATTTTCATATCCACCATATTCAGTAATAGGCGATTTTGTTGAAAAATATCAGAATGTAAAGGACCGATCATATCCAACGTTTTACTGTTTTGCGTCAGTTCATAGCGTTTCTTAAGTCCAGGGTTTGCGTTGCTAGTGGGATCCGATGTTGCTAAATTCTCGTCTTTGTAAAAACACTTGCAGCTTAACAAAGTTTTTTTAGCATCTTCACTATAGTTCACTAACGATTCGAGGTATGCACGAAAGGGATAGGTATTATTAGAAGAGGAGATGCAACGGTCGTTGGCACTCACATCCACTTGTTGAAAAACTGAATCTAAAGAATTATTAATAAAGGCAACCGGTTCACCCGCAGGTAGATCCGTTAAGTCGGATTTCACAATTTTCGCTTTCACATGAATGTAAGAAGCAGATAAATCCGAGTAATCTTCACCGGTTCCTGAGATTAGAAATTCTACAGGCCCCCCATCGCGAATATTAGCGAGAGGGTGGTATTCAACGTAATATCCTTTTTCAATAGCCGTTTGTGTAGGTGGGATTAAAAATAGGTCCAATTCCGATTTAGCACAGGCAGGAGAATCTCGGTGAATAAGTCCAGTCATCTTTAGCCGAAAATATCGTGTACTTTCGCTCTCTTGACTTTGTGTTGAGTGACTACTTTAGCGGGTCGCTTTCTCTTTTTATATTGGCGACCGGAACCAATCATCGTTTTCACTTTCGTAGCCGCTTTATCTGTTAAGTTTTTTCCAGCTTCTTTAAATCGTCGTTTGGCAGCTATTTTAATGTTCTCGCCTCGGGATAGGTCGTTGAGTACATCTACACCTGTATGAAACAATTGTTTTCCTACGGCTTTCGCCCCTGACTTGAAAAGGGGTACCGCAGCACGAAAAAGAGACCGAAACAATCCGCCGAATCCATAACCTCTTTGTAAAGGGGCGCCTTGGTAATAGTTTAAACCATGCCCCAACTGTTGTGTATAATAATCTTCAAAAGATTTCGCACAACACTGGTAGGGAACCAACATCACGAGAGATATTTTTGTCGAAAGTGAAGTTTCACGTACGACCGCCCACGCTCAAATGGCGTTAATTCGCCCAGGTGCGTCCTTATAACAATTTCTAAAGAGTCGAATGATTTTCGACTGATTGGCATATAATGCGGGCGATCAAAGGTCGCACAAATCACTTCTCCGTCTTTTCCAGTTACATTCACGATTCGTAACAAGGGGGCTAACACATCACCGACAATTTGCGGTTCCACAATATCCGAATAAATCATTAACACTCTATAATGAGCACACGGATCTGCTACATACGAACTCGTAACAGTTTGTTCTACATTTCCATCTAAGGATTCAATTTCAGACGGTTCAAATCCCAACATCTGTGCCAGACCGTTTTCCAAAATCACTTTAGCATTTTCTCGCACGTTGATAGTCACTCTCTTCGTAACGTTATTATAGGTGAACGAAATCTTTTTTTCAATGTCTTTAATAGAGATGGCTTTCAAAATATCTGGTACCGTCTCATAAAATCCTGGGGGGATGCGTCTACCAATAGTCTTTCCGTCGTTCAAGTCAAATCCAATCAGATTGGTCGTACTATTCACATTATACCAGGTATGCGGGTAAATAAATTCCACAAGACCCACTTCCCATTCTCCTCTTAATTCGATAGGGGCGGGTAATCGAGTAACAAAATGTGAAATTTTATTCTCGGGAAAATAATTCCTAGAACTGTCCGAGGGTAATGTCAAGTAGAACGACATGTTGCTAAATGCGCTTTCAACCTTCTTGCACTCCCTTATAAGGAAGATAAATCAGACGAGGGAATCCATTGATTAAATTTGTTTGAATACCCTTTATATTTCACATGATATTCCACTCGACCTTTACGGGTACGTTTCTCTAAAATCTTTTCAATTGTATAAGTGTCTTTCATTTGGACTTTTTGAAGTTCTTGGGGATAAAAGGTGCCTTGGATGGGTTCGTCCATCAAATCCTTAATTCGATAGACAGGAGGATCTCTTGTGACACACTCTGTCACTATAAACAGTTCTTCCGTCCAATTGGTTTCGTATCCTTTTTCAAAGGTCAGTTTCTGTTTCGAAACCCGCACCACATCACCCGTTTGAAACACACAAGGTTTTCTTTTCACATTTTCCAAGTTTCCATACAAAGTAAACCAGACATCGCTTTCGTTCTCGGGTGTTACTTCTGCTGGGGTTCTTTTGATGCTCGAATGATAGGTATGGTTATAACTATCCACTAATGAGTCTAACACATCGATATAACGATAAGTATGGTTGTGGGTAAAATATTTCCACATTTTAGTTTTCAAGGTACGGTTAAAGCGTTCAACGACTGAAGCTTTCGTATTATTATGCGTCGTAAAAAATCGAATGCCTTCTTGTTTTAATAATCTTTGCAAAAGCTGGTTCTTAAATTCCTGTCCAGCATCCGATTGAAGCGCCTTGGGTTTTCTCGTTACAAAAATAGTTTGAAACGCTTTCACAACTTCTTCCCCCCGTTTCGTTTTTAAGGGAATCACCCACGCATATTTAGAGAGAATGTCTATACACGTCAGTAGGTAACGAAACCCTTGATTGTACTTTTGTAAACTGATGAGATCCACCAGATCGGTCTGCCATTGTTGATCCATCGAATACACAATCACTCGATTCGTTGGAAAATGTCTTCGAACCGGTTTGTGAAGCGTGTACGAGTCGACTCCGCTTAACCATTTCTGTATCGTCTTCTTCTTGACTTTGCCTTTGGCAGCAAGATACAAGGCATTTACACCACCAAAACTTGCTGCGTGACTTGGAATCGGATAAATCGCCTTCATTACAACATAAAATTTTGTTACGTGATACGTTAATATTAAATCGCATCATATCGAAACAGATAAATTTCCCGTTTCATTTAAATTCAGTATAAAATCCACTTTAAATTTTTCACTACCGGTAAACACATAAATCAACGAATACACAATGCAAATTGTTATATAGAGACACACAACACTCAACACTTCCTCTCTCGAAGTCATGTTTACAAATGATACATCTTACACATGTCACACCCTTTTAAACACTTAAAATCACATTTCCCACCAACCATAAAAACTTTTATAAAATTAAAAAAAAAACTAAATTTTTTTCCCTCTCAAGAAAGAATCTAATTAAAACCCTTTTTATAGAAAAAAAATTCATATTAAACTTTTATAAAGTCAGAAAGTCTTATCACATTTCACTTCCTGATCCCTTCCGGTCTTACTTACGGAATTACTTCCTGTCTAAAGATACTTGTTTCAACCTGTGTATTATCAACATCTGTCATTTCCTATGACCTTGCGAGGTTAGCACATCTAATGTAGAACATCCAAACGTTATCTCCAATTACCTTCCGGCCTTACTTACGGAATCACTTCCTGTATAAACATGTCTGTTATCACCACCTGTCCCTTCCGCTAACCTTGAGACATTAGCACATCTGGTGTAGAAAAATTTTCCCTGTCAAGAAATAACCTGTTCAAAACCCATAAAAAATACGTCTCATCCTGTCCTTATCTCCAAATTCCTTCCGGTTTCCTGTCTCAACATGTTTGTTATCCACACCTGCGACTTCCGGGGACCTTCACAGTTACAGACCTTCCGGTGTCCACACCTGCTACTTCCGGCTCCGTGACCTTCCTTCAACCTTGAGCATACGCCGCGTACGCCGCTGATGTAGAACCGCTATTTATTATCTACTAACGTAAATAAAACTAGTTCTCTAGTAAAAAGACCAGGAACAAATAAATCAACAGGAGATTATTTTTTTAGTATTACTACTGGGCATCTTTAGACGACCCTTCCAAAACCGAAAATCAATAATCTTGCTTGACATTGCCATTCACAAAAAAATTTCAGTTCGTACATTTGCTGATTTGGCGATAATGTTTAATGTCGCTGCGCACTAATATACCTCCTTAGTCTTGGCATCATTTGTGGAAGAGAGTTAAATATTTTTTAACTTAATTAAACTACTTCTAGATCTTGCCAATTGAGCATATTATACGTATTCAATTATCCACTAAAACATATGTGGTACTGTTTTTCAGTCATTTGAAAATAGATTTTGTAGTCTCAAGTAATTTTGATTGCAGGACTGAGAGGCATATGAGGCTAACGAGAAAATAAATTCGTTGGGCGCCAGGAAATAAAACAAATTTATCTCAAAAAAAAAAGAAACAAAGTCAGTTTTTTTTTATTTCACTGCGACCACTTCGGTAGTGGAATGGAGCTGTTACCCCATAACCCCCACCCCTTGTGTACTAATATGGGACTAAAGAATTGTCCATTGCATGACAGAAAAAATAATTCTAATTTTATCTCAAACCTAAAGAGAAAAATCGGCACTTTTTTCATTCCATTTTTGACCATGGGTCGGTGCACCATCAGCCCCTTCCTCCTCTTTGGGTATGCTGTGGTGTTACTCTGTACTAATATGGGAGTAAAGAGAAGAAAATGGGTAGTCTGTTGTATAACAAAAAAAATACAAATTTATCTCAAAGAAGAAAAAAACAGCATTATTTTCATGACATGTTCGACTATTTCGGGAAGAAGGGCCCCTCTGTAACCCCATCAGCCCCTTCCCCTTTTTAGATACGCTCTGATGTCAATGTGAACTAATATGGGCTAAAAAGAAGAGAGTAGGTAGTCTGTTGTATGACAAAAAAAATTAATACAAATTTATCTCAAAGAAGAAAAAAAAAAGCACTATTTTCAAGAGATGTTCAACTATTTGGGGAGAGGGGGGGGGGCTGTAACCCCATCAGCCCCTTTTCCTTTTTAGGTATGCTCTGATGGTAAAGAGGACTAATATGGGACTAAAAAGAAGAGAGTGGATAGTCTGTTCTCTGACAAAAAAAAAAAAAAAAAAAAGAAAGAAAGAAAGAAAAAAAAAAGCAGCACTATTTTCATGACATGTTCGACTATTTCGGGAAGGGGGGGGGCTGTAACACAAACAGCCCCCTTCCCCTTTTTAGGTATGCTCTGATGTCAATGTGGACTAATATGGGACTAAAAAGAAGAGAGTGGATTGTCTGTTGTATAACAAAAAAAAATTACAAATTTATCTCAAAAAAGAAAACAAGTTGGAAATTGTACGTCAAACGTTACAAACGAGGTGCGTTCGTACGCACGTTTTAGAATTAAATTCATGATATCCCGTGCGTAGAACGGGTTAAACAGCTAGTTAAGTATATATTTTATGACACTGTTCATACAAATATCTTAACTAGTTATATAAATATTCAGATATATATGTATCAGCTAGTTATATAAATATTCAGATCTTGATGATTTTTAATTCTGTGAAATGAATTATATCGTCTGCAGATTAATTTCTGTCATAAAATAAGTATCTCGGTCGCTTGACGATTAAACTTCGGAAGCTCCTATAGCAAAAAAGCACCGATTTAAAAAAAAAATCAAATTTCTTAATAAATATTTTTATTAATATCTCCTAAAGTTTTGATTCGATTTTAATAAAATTTGAAATGTCTCGACAAAATTCTGCAAAGATAATATATTTTAAATTGCAAACCATTTGGTTGGGTAGTTTTTGCGTTGTTATATGCGGACAGACAGACAGACGGACGGACAGACAGACGGACAGACAGACAGACAGATAGACGGACGGACAGACGGACGGACCAAACGACGACTATAGGTGCTACGTATTTATATAATTACGAACGCACCTAAAAACAGCACTATTTTCATGAGATGTTCGACTATTTTGGGAAGAGTGGGGGAGGGGTGGGCTGTAACCCCAAGAAAAAAACAGCACTACTTTTATGAGATGTTCTACTATTTAGGGAAGAGGGGGGCTGTGACCCCATCAAGAAAAACTAGTCGTTGGGGGCCACCGTAATACTTACCCATCATGGATATGCATAATGTAAAATATTAAAATAAAAATGTGTAAACTACTTATAAAATGCATTGCAATTCAAATAAAATCGTGGCTTGATGACGTCACAAACTTTAAAGGCTCGATTACTGAATTGCTTGAAAGAGGTTTTTCCTTATAACTCCAAAAATAATAATCCTATTAACTAGCGGTTTATTGCATCTGATTAGGCGTCAAATTTCTAATTAAAATATATCTTTGAAGTGAAATTTGGATGAAATACAGGGTCATGAAAAATCGAAGAGTGTGGAAAACAGGATTCCAAATATCTCGGCAACTAATTATCCGATCGACTTCATGCTTTATTCAAAATTTATGTTTTTTTATTGTCTTTTATATTCATTTCTTAAAATATACAATTTCGAAAATTTTTATATACCTTTCATCAGAACGAATATTTCAAGAGTCCGAAAAAAATTGTTCCGGTTAATCGAGGTTATTGAAATGAAATAGGCTTCTTCCCATTATTACATACTAAGTACATACCAAATTGCAAGTCTCTATCTCAATTTTTTCGGGAGATAGAGCGTTTACAGACACACACACACACAGACACACAGACGGACGGCAAAAATTTTTTTCTAAAAATATGTTTTTCGGAATCTCCAGTGTCTGAAACGTGTAAATCCGTCAAAAAAAAATTTTCGATTTTCAAAACGATTACAAGACTTACCCTATACTACGTATGATGGGTAAGTAAAACAGCACTATTTTCATGAGATGTTCGATTATTTTGGAAAGAGAGGGGCTGTAACCCCATCAGTCCCCTTCTCCTTTTACTTACCCATCATACGTAGTATAGGGTAAGTCTCGTAATCGTTTTGAAAATCGAAAAAAAAAATTTGACGGATTTACACGTTTCAGACACTGGAGATTCCGAAAAACATATTTTTAGAAATTTTTTTTTGCCATCCGTCTGTGTGTCTGTAAACGCTCTATCTCCCGAAAAAATTGAGATAGAGATTTGCAATTTGGTATGTACTTAGTATTTAATAATGGAAAGAAGCCTATTTAATTTCAATAACCTCGATTATCCGGAACTATTTATTTCGGACTCTTGAAATATTCGTTCTGATAAAAAGTACATAAAAATTTTCGAAATTGTTTATTTTAAGAAATGAATAGAAAAGACAATAAAAAAACATAAATTTTGCATAAAGCATGAAGTCGATCGGATAATTAGTTGCCGAGATATTTGGAATCCTATTTTCCACACTCTTCGATTTTTCACGACCCTGTATTTCATCCAAATTTCACTTCAAAGATATATTTTAATTGGAAATTTGACGCTTAATCAGATGCAATAAACCGCTAGTTAATAGGATTATTATTTTTGGAGTTATAAGGATGTTTCTTTCAAGCAATTCCGTAATCGAGCCTTTAAAGTTTATGACGTCATCAAGCCACGATTTTATTCGAATTGCAATGCATTTTATAAGTAGTTTACACATTTGTATTTTAATATTTTACATTATGCATATCCATGATGGGTAAGTATTACGGTGGCCCCCAACGACTAGTTTAGGAATGCTCTGATGTCAATGTGGACTAATATGGGTTTAAAAAGAAGAGAGTGGGTAGTCTATTGTATGACAAAATATATATATATATATACAAATTTATCTCAAAGAAGGAAAAAAACAGCACTTTTTTCGACTATTTCGGGAAGGGGAGGCGCTGTAAACCCATCAGCCCCCTTCCTCTTTTTAGACATGCTCTGATGTCAATGTGAACTCATTTGGGGTTAAAAAGAAGACAGTGGATAGTCTGTTGTATAACCAAAAAATTACAAATTTATCTGAAAAAAGAAGAAACAGCACTTTTTTCATAAGATTTTCGACTATTTCGGACGGGGATGGGGGGGGGGTGCTATAACCTCATCAGCCCCCTTACCATGTTTATGCTGTGATGTCAATGCGGACTAATATGGACTAAAGAGAATGGCTAATCCGTTGTATAACAGAAAAAAAAATTAGAAATTTATCTAAAAAAGAAAGGAAAAAAGCACTTTTTTCGTTTTACTCTTGACAATTTCGGGGGGGGGGGGCTGTAGCCCCATCAGCCCACCCCCTGGATACGCCACTGTGTATGTGTATTATAAGAAAGAATATTTTTTCTTAATTTTTTTTGCTGAAACAAAAGGCGAATGTGGTAATTCCCACCAGCAGTTCCCTTTTCTGAAATGAGACTGGACAATCGAATTCCACAAAAAAGAAAAGGAAAAAAACGAAAAAATGCTTTTTTAATGCTTAAAAACTCTGAAAGTTCACATAAAAGCAAAGTATCATAGCCTACAAAAATGGAATTTTCCCTGTTTTACGTATTTGAATATAACGGAATCCTGTCTTAAACGAAAATTTTCATGCTCCCTGCGGAAGGAACGCATTCAATGATACTTTCTAAGATGGAAACTTGTTTGAAACGGAATTTTCCCGGTCCCAAACAATCCCGTTTTCACACTTTTTTCTCTATAACCAAATAAATTATAAACCGTTATTATAGTTAGGTTTGCGAACATCTTTCTTCTTTCTCAATAAATTCGGGCCGGTGGGGTCCAGGCATATATATGGTAAAGATAGCATATATATTCCTTTCAAAAAATTAAAGCAATCTATATTTTATGTATTTATCAATATATTTTCCCCTTTCTGCATAATCGTAATTCATATACATTCCCGGCTGTTAAAAAGCGCACCCTTTTTATCTTTCTCTTTCAACGAAAGACTTTTAGTCAAAATCATGCATATTGTTTTTAAATTATCATTAACGTACTTATTCGGTCTCCCACATATCAAAAGAAATGAAATTATACAAGGCATAAAATGTTTTCCTTTTCATGGTCAGCTTTGTCTTGCATATTGTATCCAGATGTCTATAGCATTTAAACGGCGCCTTTGCTGCATTCCTCGAAAACCCTGTTCCCAAAACAATAATTAACGGTAAAATTCTTAATCTCTCTTTTTAGCCAAAGTGCAATCTTCGCCAAAAGATTTTTCCCTTCCAATGACGTCAATTATGAAGTTGATATGCTGTATATGTAACGGTTACATTTCCCACGCAAAAAAATGCGATTCTCTTGGCTTGAAATGTAACTCTCTTGGCGTGTTAAATTTGCGCCCGCTTTCATATCGGATAGGACACTTGCCCTCTGATCACCAGCAGACCAACTTCCCAAAAAATTGCTCTCACCCCTGTGCCACCTTAGGAGATATCAAAATTCGGCGTTCATCCTAAAAATGCAAACTAAGTGTCATCACGATTTTTGGATTTATCAAGAAGGATGTCACCCTGTGCTATGTTTCAATGTGCCGTATCAAATCTAGGTGTGATATGACTTTTATGGATAACTTGTCTTGTTGTGACATCTCTGCATTAAACGAACTTTGCTAACTTATGTGACTTTCCTTTTCTTCTAAAAAAACTACTTTCAGTTCAGTTCGATCCCAGGACTTCGTCGCCACGGATTATTGCGAACACAACGTGAGATGTGCTTTTATTCATCGGCCAACTTCCATGTCTTCTCTGTACTTATTAGTTACAATAGTACTTTTTCTCCGACATAATTTCACGGAATTTGTGATCCCGAGTACTACACCAACTAATCCATATGAATCACCAAACCATAGCATATTTTTCTTTTCTGAAAATTTAGACCGGGACTGGTTTTTACTATTTTCTGCATACTCGAGCCGAACACTAAACCGCCATCTTTCTTGACTTGGCCGGAATCTAATAAAAGAAAATTCTCCCCATGCTGCGTCGAGGTGGCATTATTTCCTAAAAATAATACTTATATTGTAACATTTGTTTTACCAAATCTTTGGAAATTTAACTTGGTTTAATAAATTACAGAGAAAGAATATATATATATTTTTCTCTTTAGAACCTTAAAATTATGATGTTCTTTAACCATATTTTCCTTTTTTCTTTTTCTTTTCTTTTCTTTTCTTTTTCTTTTCTTTTTTTCTTTTCTTTTCTATTCTTTTTTCTTTTTCTTTTCTTCTTTTCTTTTTTTTTCTTTTTTTTTTTCTTTTTTTTTTTCATTTTCAATTGCACAAATTTTTCAATGAGTGTTCATGTAAGAAATTGTCTCCTAGTCATCATAAATAATGTTATTCCGTCTCCCACAGATTGCGCATTGCTGTATTTTAAAATCTGCTGTACTTTAAAATATTTACATAAATATGTAATATTCTATTCTCTTAACCCTATCACTATGTCCTGGGGACCCCAAGCACTTTCAACAAGTTGTCAAAAAATCTATCACTCACTGAGTAGTTTCAACCGGTGACAACTCATATCATAATGTTTGTAACACACGGTAAAAATTAAACTGTACAAATATAAGTGGTACTTGTTTTTCTTTTAATTTGAAAAATAGATAGCATATTTGTCCTGGGCAACAACAGGGCATGTTTTGATAGGACATAGTGATAGGGTTAAATGAGCTTGAATTGTAGGATAATATTGATTGAGAAAAATATTGGCATGTTTTGCAAAAACTGGGTAGGGCCGGACTCATAAGCTGCGAGAAAATAAACAGCCCTGGCCGGAACCAGGTCGATTTTTAGCTTTTACAACAAGCCGAGAATGGGCAATAAAGGTTTCATATGACTGAACTTTTAGTTTTTATAACGCGGGCTGGGTCAGGTCGGGCCCAAGCTTTGAAATTTCGGTCCGTGCAAACCTCTTCCCCTGCCATTCAGAAACATTTAATGTTTGTTAATTAAAAAAAAAAAAAAAAAAAAAAAAAAAAAAAAAAAAAAAAGCTGCATGGCGTAATTTTATTAAACAACGAGAACGAAAAACATGCGTCAAGCATAGATTATGAAACACTTTCCAACGCATTCAGAAAACTGTAACGAAACTTCACCGTTAAATAAGGTGAAAGGAGATATGTAAGTAAACAGTTTAGAAAACATATAACACATTTAAAAATCCAGTTTTAGCAATTATCTCCCATAGTAAAAAAAAAAAAAAAAACCTCGAATTATTTTGTGCAGTCCTATATGTGATCTATAGATTTGGATATATACTACATAGCATGACAAAATTTAGTTCAGTTACAAAATTCACATTTAGCTATTTTCGACAATTGATGGAAATGCACTATAAATCTTTTGTACAGCCCTGTATATCATCCAAAGAGTTTTGTACACATTAAGCTAAAATTTAATTCAGGTAAAAAACGCATAAGAAAACTTAAAACTCACTTCCAGCAAATAATCAATCACAAACGTCAATGTATTTTTTGCGTAGCCCTGTATATGAATTTATTTATATTCCACAAATTTCTATTAATCTACTGAATATATTTCAGAAAGTCAGTAATCCTTGCGAATTCCTTTGTGTAGCCCTGTATATGATCAACAGAATTTATGCACACCACGTACTATGCAAAAATTTAGTTAAAGTTAAATCGCAAACCAAAGTTGAAAATGCACTTATTCCACATAGACTGTAATTATGATAACTAATGATAATTCCTAATTTTTTAAGGTTGTTGGTTTAATTCTGAGGGGAGAGCAGAATGTCTGGTTGTAATTTAAATATCGCGTTAATGCTCTGATCGAAACTCGCCATTCCCTAACTGCCTCCAAAATCAGAACTTTTTTTATTATTAGTCCGATTCAAACGAAAGCTTTTCTAATATTCTTCTCAGGTAATATATAAACTTCGGTATCATTTTTTCAGCCCTTGGTTTACCACTCTTTCTGAACATTAATCACCAGGGAGGGGTATTTTCTCGGGTTCTATGGGCCCAATTTCAACGAGAATTAGTTCATCCAACTTAACACGAACTAATTAAGATATCTATGTATATAAAAGCCGTTCTTGGTATGTATGTATTGTATGTTTCTTATACAAATCTGCAGTTTTTGTCAGATTCGGACGAAACTTGATGTACATATGTTTTAGAACACGAGTAAAATCACTGCCAACTTTAACATTTTCTCAGACCATTCTTTAACCGCTTTTTTTAAACATCTCCCATAGTTTATCATTACATAAATCTATCTTTTTTTAAATTTCTAATGCGAAAATTCTTTCCTGTTGCCACACTCTAAAAAACGGCACAACAATTAAAAAACAAATGATAACACGTTTGTTTTCTTTTTATAAGCAATGTTTGTTTTCTTTTTATGCCAATAAAAATTCAGAATTACTTGCTATATTTTTTAATTTCCGAAATTGAAGTGATTCTAAGAAGAAAATGCGCATTTTTGTTTCTATATGAATAGAAAACGATAACTTTAAATGCATTAAAATGACGTAGTACCTTAATTTAAATTTATTTGTAGTTCACACATCTAATTTAATACAGACGTTTCAATTTCACGAAAACAATTTAGTAAAAATGTTAAAAAAAAAAAAAGTTAGGTATGACGTCATATTATATTAAAGGTTTTCATTTTGATTTCAAACTGAGTCTAAGTAATCGTCCGCTATATGTTTTATTCCTACTTCGGTTGTATACTACAGCTATATCTTATAGCTATACGTTATATTGCTAAGTGTTTTTATTGATTTAGATGCAGTGGTAACATTTTCTTTGATTTATATTTAAGAGGGGGGTCATTTCTTTCGTTTGTCAACAAAAACTTCACGACTAAAAGTGCATATAAAAGTGACATAACTTTCATTTAATCATTATAGATTTATTTTTTATTAATGAAAATTTAAGTTTAAATTATAAAATGTTGTTTTATTATCAGTAGAAACTCCTGATCTTCTGAAATTAATCTTTATTATCCATAAAATAAAGGCTTATCCACAGTTACGTTTAGGCCACACGAAATAAATTTTTTAAATGTTACTGTAGTGACTCGATTATGCAATTGAGACCCAACTTAAAAGTAAATATTAAGATACTCCTTAATGTCATTTCTCCATGTATGCATTATTTTATTTTATTTTTGCTGTTAAAATTATCGGCACGCTATTTAATGAAATCTCGCAACTTTCCAGTTTTATAGTTTTTTTTTCTAGAATAATAGAGAAAATAAAATGTTTTCTTTGGTGATACTGATTTTGCTGTAATTAAAAGTGATATTAAAACATTTACAACTATGAAATATATTTTGAACATTCCTTCTAATATTATGCTAGCCTCCCATATTTTATTTCTTTACTTTTTTAAGTTTTAATTTAATTTGGCAATTTAGTTATGGAACATTACACGTAAACCAACAAATGCTGAATTCAGTGTGACCGTTTTTAGCTTGTTGTAACTATTTTAGCCTGTTGTAGGACTTACAACAAGCTAAATCAAGCTAAAAAAGTCAGGCTAAAAGTTGACAATCCTTTGGACGGAATTCCAGAAAACTTTTTTTTTTTTTTTTTAAACTAGGGGGCTCTGCCCCCCTACGAGCTGCGCTCGCCAACCACCGTTCTGACACCGCATGATTTAAAAACACTCTGATTTGATCATCTCTAAAACGATTACGGAAGATTGTATTATAATTAAACAACCAGTGGCGATCTGCTGTAACAGGGTTTCCATTCATTTTCCTTTGACTGAGGGATTTTAAGGTCGAATCAACTGTAACTGTCACCAAAATATATGATTTAGCGCCAAACGTGCATAATCGTGGCGTCGCGTCACTTTCAGTTGACATCAGATGCGTTACACGAGTTAGTTTTTTCATCGGGGAATTTTTAATTCAACGCTTATTTGTCTTTTGATACTTCTCCATTACCCCGTCAATCAATTTTCATTAAAAAAAAAAAAAAAAAATACTATCGTTAAACTGTAACACCAAATAAACAAATAGAAGAATTTTGACATTGGAAAGGAAATATTATTATTTACGCTGTTTTAAAATTTGCAATAATGGGTAAAAGATATGTCGAAATAAATTGATCTCTCATGAAAATATAATAATTAATTGAAATTGTTTGGAAATATTGTTTTTTTTTATCATTTTAAATGTGACGTGAATTTCCCTAGTTACTCGTATTTCTCTTTGTAATATTCACGCGCAAGTATATTTTTATTACGTCATTTTCTACATTTATTGCTTTTAACACGTGATCATTTAAATATTATTTTAAAGTTTTATTTCTGTTTTTAATAGTCTCGTGTAAATACATTTCTTAATTGAAAGGGAATCTTATTACGTGCGCTATTTTACAAATTGGCAACGGTTCAAATAATGGAATTTATGAAATATGAAATAAATCTTCGTCAAAATAATGAAAATTTTGAATAAAAAATTGGCAACGGTTCAAATAATGGAATTTATGAAATATGAAATAAATCTTCGTTAAAATAATGAAAATTTTGAATAAAAAATTGAAATATAACCTGAAAAAATTACTCAAATTAAAAAAGTGATTGCAGTCTGCACTCCGCAAACTTGTCAACTATATCCTTACAAATTATGGTTAAATTCCTGCGGATAGTTTTCGTTCCTATAAAACTTTTTTCAAAAAACTGTTTTGACGAACTTTGATTTTAAATATCTCTTAAAATAATTCTTCGATTTAAAAACTGTTTGCTTCAGCGTGTTTATCGAACATTTCTTTATAAAACTACCAATTTTTAAAATTTTACATGCAATAGTTTTCTAGATATTAGTCCAGAAAGACTTCAAGGCACAAAATCTTAATTGACAGCGGCGGCAGCGGTGGTTACTTTTTTTTAATATAGAGAGATACGCAACAACAAAATTTAGACATGATTAAGGATGATTAGCACAGTAGTACATAAGTGCTTATTGCTCCGCAAGGCTCTTTTTCTATATGTCTGTTTCTATATCTGTCTGTCTATCTATCCTACAGCATGTTTTTTCTTGAAGAGGAGGAATATATAGCATTTATAATTATATTACAGGGCTGCACAAAAGAATAGGAATGTATGTTAAAAGTGGCATTTGTAGCACGCTGACTGTAATGTAATTTCAGTATGTTGTTACAATCAACTATAGCATGTTTTTTTTTTTTCTTGAAGACTGTGAATATAGCATTTATAGTTATTTTACAGGGCTGCACAAAAGAGTACAGATATGTGTTAAATCCGGGTGTTTTAGAAGGCTGGCCGTTATGTAATTTTAGTATGTTACAGTCAACTACAGCATGTTTTTTCTTGAAGAGGATGAATATTGTATTTATAATTATTTTACAGGGCAGCACAAAAGAATACGAATATATGTTAAATGTGGCATTTGTAGAATGCTAAATGATGAAATGTATGAGAAGCGTGAACCAGAATTTTTAAATAATAAACTAAGCAACAATTGAAATTCGGTTCCTAGCGGAACGAAATAAATCAAATTTTAAAGATGTATACGGATAAGTCTAATTAGTCATTTAACGAAGGACACTGGACCCAACGCCCCCCCCACCCCCACCTTTTACGGTGTTTTAACTGTTACGGTTGGTTTCAACAAAATTTTTTTTTTTAATCTACATTAATTATTTAAATCACTTTCTCAACATTTATTTAAAAGCACTCTTTTTTTCTGTTTCTAATAAAAATTTAAATAAATAAAAGTAATTGTAATAATTATAATAAAATCAGTTTTTATTTTTTCTTCTTTCTTTTTCTTTTTGCAAAGTAATTTCAACGTTTATAGTCTAACGTAGCTTCCTGTTTTTCAAATACGAAAAGCAGACAGCAAGGGAGGGATGTTTTGTCAGTAGACTGCACAGGTGGAAAATTTGGAGTCATCTAGTCTGACTTTGATATAAGAATGACCGACCGCCCTGTATAAGAATTACGTTATCTTATGAGTGTACTATACACGCAATTAGGCTTTGTAAGTTTACGTCAGGCTTCAATTGGCTCTGCTATCAGGCGGATAGCTGGCGCCCATGTAAACAGAGGCTAACAGGGCCCCCCTTCAGCACACGCCATGGGGGTGATGCATGGTTTCCTTCCCCCATGAAGCGGCCGGCAGAGTGGAGCGGCAAGCTGTAGTCTTCACGATGAGTCCATTTTTCCTTTTGTTTCCATTCCCGTACCCCTGGCAGAGTGGATCGGTCCCGTTTTTCAAGCAGCGCGGGAGAATGAATGTTTACGACACTTGTTGCTTGGCCAAGAGACCTGTCGTTTGACTCGTAAAAAAAATTCGACTTATTACGGGGCTCGAAGATTGGCCTGTGGGCTGGATCGCGAAGTTGTTGAAGGCGGACAGGTTTCTGGAAGATTTTTTTTTTTGAGAGTGGGGCATTGATGGCCCTACATTAACCATCCTAAATCATGATGTTATGATGAAAAGAGGCTATAAGGGCATTTTCGAATGGCGGATCTATAACTGTTAACGAGAAATTAAGAAGAAGATATGTGTAGCCTATTTTTTTTTTGGCGTAGTGGCGCTCCAAGATTATGACTTCTTAACCATCAGAAGTGATCATAGATATTGAACTAAACCGGTCGTTAGAAGTCGTAGTGTTCTGAGTTACGGTGATGGCTATCTTCGAATAAAACACATGCTTCAGGAAGGTGAAATTACTGACTCCGACGGTGAAGTTCTGGACCGTAGAACGATTTTCCCCTCCGGACTAGATGATGGACCTAGTAGTTGATGGCAAGTGATGCAGTGAGATGAGAGGATTGATGAATGTTAGCTTGAAACCACGTCTGAATTTTTCCCCAGCCTGAATACTCCAGCTTAAGTGCTTCATCAGATTTTGAAAAAGGAGGAAATGCTCCTAAGTGCCCATTGACTAAAATTGTAGAACTCTCTACCTGTTGTAAGTACTATTTGCATAGTTTTTCTTTTTATTTATTTGTACCTCTTTAAAAAAAAAAAAAAAAAAAAATATGTTTGCTATACCAGAGTTTAAAAGTGAAATGAATATCTTTGGATAATTTCAATAAGAATAAACATTATGAACAGAAATAGTCTGTAGGTTAATATATAATGTTTGTATGTTTGAACGACCATTAAATGGTAATATGATGGTAATTTTAAAAATATGATGTGTAATTTAAAAGTAACCAGTGAGTGGTTTCAACTTAAAAGATCAGCTGTTATATTGTTTTATTAAGATTATTTTTGATAACTTAGTTGCTTCATTATTTTAAATGTTCAAATAAATTGTGTTTTTTTTTTTTTTGTTTATTATCAAAGATGGTATGTTTTTCTTTGTATAAATCTCTAAATAATTAATTTTTTATATTCACAGTAGACCTATAAGAATGGCCTAACCTTTCTGTGATTAATTAAAAAAAAAAAAAAAGGGAGAGAAAATTCAACTTTATTAAATTAGGACTTTAAAATTTCTTAGGTTTAAATTCATAACTGACTGTTTTAATGAACATAAATTGAAGTTCACTCAATGTTATACAATCGTATTTTTGATCTTGATTTAAGGATGGATAGATTAATAAGTGAAACAGTAATATTAAATTTAATTTCATAAAATGTTAAATTAAGCTTTAACTCTCCTCTTTCAGAAACATTGTTTTTCTAAAATATACACCAAAATTGTTTTATTTTAAAAAGTAAAAAAAAAAAAAAAAAAAAAAAAAATATCCAGTCATTATACACCACTATACGATTCTTGGTTAACCGATCGGATCTTGTTCAGAATCTCTATGGTTGTTCTAAAATTTTAGTACATCATCATATCCCTATTCTATTAACGGATTTAACTCTTTCCCCTTTTGGTCCTCATATTGGAGGAATTTCAGGTTGTCTGCATTTTTCCAAATTATATGATGATTACACTTTTGTTAATTTAATGTGTATGGAGATTTGAGCTTGATCGGGTTGGAGTGGAGTTGGGTGTTCTTTATGCAATCCAGTATGCTACTTGATTTAGAAATCTGTTGCCCCTTACTACATTTAATATTGTCTTAAAATGATGAGTTCAAAATTATCATTGTTGTATTAACCTATTCGGATTCTTAAGTTTTGATATTTTGATTAGTTTAATATAATTTGCCACCTTTTCCATGGCAACAGATTTCAGTGGAGCTAATCAGGGTATACTTATTTTTTTCTAAATATTTAATTGTCAAGTGAAGATTGAGTAATAAATGAGCTTTTTAAACTTAAGTAAGTTATTTTAGAAAGAACACCAAATTCCACAACAAATGGAGCCGTAACAATTCGGTCTCTGGGTTATTGATTTTTTTTTGCTTGTATGTATTTATGTATCAAAGAGCAACTGGGTGTTTTTGCAATTAAAATTTTATTTATATGTTCAAGTGTAAAAAGAGGTCTAGGCTCTCTCTCTGTGCTAGTAAGCTACAATTCCCAGTCAAAATTATGCCTTGTGAGCATAACCTTTTCTTATTTACAAAAAGCATAGTCCTGTACTTAAGTTTTATGTATTTATAAGGTTTTCCTTTCCCCTCTCTTTTTCTCATTTTTAAGTTGTCCCCCCCCTTTTTTTCATTTTCTTTTTGGTTTGTTTGTCATTTTCTAACTCTAACTATGGCTGATAAGCACTCGGAAGCAATTGCCACTATTCAGCAAAAAAATGCTTTAGTGGATAATTTGTCAAACATTCCCCCATTCAATGGAGAGGCCAGCTCAGTCTGCTTCTCAGATTTTTCTGAGAAATTTGAGAGTTTTGCCAAATTATTCGACTGGAATGAGGAGGAGAAAAAATTCGTTTTGTCAGCTAGATTATCAGGAGCTGCTTCTAGGCGAATAAAAATTCACAAAGCAAAAACATCTGATGAGCTATTAAAAATCTTAAAAGAGAGTTATACTTCACAGGCCACACCAGATGTTGCCCTCAGTCATTTTTTAAATTTTAAACAGCCACCCAATATGAGTGTTCAGGAGTTTTATGACAAGGCATATGATATGTCATTAAGAGCCCTTGTAATTGAAGGTATCCAGGGTGAAGTAGTCGATAAAAGCCGAACGGCTCTACTACACTCCATGCTGTTGAGCAATCTTACACCAGAAGTGCGAAAGGGGGTAATTGCGAGAAATCCACAATCCCCAGAAGAGGTCCTCAAAATTGCGCTTCTTGAGGAAAAGGCTTATAGGAGCATTAACCCTTTCTACAACCACCGCGAGGAAATTCTCAACCCTAATTTGACCCAAAACCTACCCTGTGCTGCAGTTTTTCAGCAAGATAGCTCACAAAAGAAGGAGATAGACCAACTAAAATCTCAAATTGATGTTTTAGCAGCTAAGATAGACAGTTTAGTTGATCTTAGGGCTAGGGATGTACAGGAGAAAAACCAAGAGGTAAGACCCGTAACCTGCTATAGGTGCTCCGTACAAGGCCACTATGCCAGAGATTGTCCACTAAATTTTGTCGACTATAATTTTAGAAGGGGAGGTGGTCAAAATTTCAGGAGCCGTGGGCAAAATTATAGAAACAGAGGTGAAAATCCTAGAGGGAACCACAATCAGCGAGGCGGATATAGGGGAAGAAGAGGTGGTTATTACCAAAACAATAGGAGCACAGCTGCGAACAGAAATGAAGAGCAGGCGGTAAATAACACCCCAGTAGCTAACAATGAAAGTGAGGCTTTAAACTATTAGTGGCCGGATCAGATGTGGTCAAGTCGATCCCCAACAGGCCCCTGGACCCCCCAACTGTGTATAGTATGTTTCAGCCCCAATCATATACATTACCAACTGCAAGAATTTACATAAATAAAGTTTGCCTAAATGCATTATGTGACACGGGTTCTGCAATTAATCTCCTGAGTGGTACTGATTGTAACTGTTTAGAGAATTTTGAAATGGAGAATTGCAATATCCCCATTATGACTGTCACCGGTGAGAAAGTTCACCTAAATAAGAAAGTATTTTTAAAATTTGTTTTTGATAATGTTCAATGTCAAGCTGAATTCTATGTAGTGGAAGGTAAATTAGCAGAGGAATTTAATATGATTTTGGGAATGCCATTTTTGAAAGAGTACCGGGCAAGTATAAATTGTGATACAAATGCTGTCGCTCTTAAAGTGCCAGTTTCAGGCCAATGTAAACAAAGCGTAGAAACCCCAAGTAATACTTCAGGGTGTAATACTTGTCTTGCTACTAATTCTGTAAATATTTCTAACTCTGTATATAGTGTAAATTCTAATAATAATTGTATAAATAATGATTGTGTTAAAAATAATTCTGTAAATATAAAATGTGTCAACAAAGTAGGGGAGAATTCAAAAAGTAGTAATGCCAATAGCCCTCCTGAAAATTGTGCATGTGAGAAAGTTCATGACTCAGTTAATATTGAAAATGGGAATCATAGTAGTGAAAATATGGTAGTTCAGGACCCGCAGTTGAGTAATATGGGAAAAGATGTTGAGATAGTCATTCAAACTGAGTCAGATAAGGAAGTTGAAAGTGTTGCGCAGAACTTTTGCATGCAAACAACATCAGGCGGTAGCTCTGAGGGTAATAACACTGAAAATTTTTCAAGTATTCAAAGTGTCGACAACATTCTTTCAGCAGCGAGTCAGGTAACTCAGGGTAATTTAGCTGAAGAGACTACTGAAATTTGTAATATTGATGAAAGTGAAGATTTGGTAAGTATAGAGGATAAGGTACCTGAAGTCGAGGAGGAGAGCAATGAAGATAGCAGTAGTGATAAAACCAATAAAAATAAAAATATAAGTTTCGCTGTGTTATGTAGCAAAATTTCAATTCCCCCGCAGTCAAAAATGTTAGCCCAGGTTAAAAGTTATAAGGAAAATTTTATTAAGGAAAATGATATTGTTATGTTAGAACCTTTGGCGAAAAATTTAAATCAAGGTCTCCTTACCTCCAGAGCCATTTGCACTAAAGAACATGGCCTATATATCTCATTTGCAAATTTTTCAGACAATAGTATTCATTTAAATAAAGGAACCTTTGTTGCCAAAATTCAAAAATGTGTAGACCAGTCAAATATACCCGTAACTGATAATAAATTAACCTATAATATAAATTTGGCCCCTCCAATTGGTGACTTTGATCACGCTGATCTCACTTGGAACTCTGAAATTAATTTAGATCATTTAGAACCCCCATTAAAACTTAAAATGCAAAATTTTCTAGACAAAAACAAAGATGTATTTGCAGCATCGGTCTTAGATTTACCCGGCTGTGATACAATCCCGCATGAAATTAACTTAACTTCAAATAAACCAGTTAAAGGCAAAGCTTATAGAGTCCCCTACAAATTACGTCAAGAAATGGAAGACCAACTTAATACTTTGTTACAGGCGGACATAATTTCCCCTTCCATGTCTGAATTTGCTTCTCCGGTTATTCTGGTTCGGAAATCAGACGGTTCCTATCGACTTGCTGTTGACTACAGAAGATTAAATAAAAATCTTGTTAAAGATGCTTACCCAATACCTAACATTACCGACTCTGTTGATGCTTTAAGTGGGGCTAAATTTTTTTCAACGCTAGATTTAACTAGTGGGTTTTTTCAACAGGTTATTCGCCCAGAGGATAGGCATAAAACTGCTATAATCACCCACAAAGGACTTTTTGAGTGGACCCGTAACTGTTTTGGGCTCTCAAATTCAGGTAACAGTTGCCAAAGACTTATGAATGCTATTTTCGGTGATTTAGGCAATCTTGGAATTCTTGTTTATATCGACGACATTGTAATTGCTCCAGTGATGTTAATTCTCATTTTGAGAAGCTTAGCATGGTCTTTGAAAGGTTAAGACTGCATAAACTTAAACTTAAGCCCAGTAAATGCACTTTCCTTTCGAATAAAATACAATATCTAGGTTTTGAGATTTGTAGTGGCCAAGTATCACCTATCAATAAAAATATTGCCGTAATAGAAAATTTTAAACCTCCAACTACCCGAAAGGCTGTTAGGTCATTTATTGGAACTCTATCTTTCTATAGGAGATTTATACCAGATTTTACTAAGAGAGCTAAAAATCTAATCAACTTAACGAAAGAGACAGGAAAATTTTCGTGGAATGAAGATGCACAGAAAGAATTTGAAGACCTTAAAATGGCTCTTATTTCAAAACCGTCTTGCACTCCCTGATTTTGAGAAAGAATTCCATTTATATACTGATGCCAGTGGCGAAGCATTAGGGGCAGTGTTATCACAATTAGATGAAAATAACATGCTCCATCCTGTTGCCTTTGCCAGCAGAAAATTGAAAGATGCTGAGACCCGCTACTCCACCACTGAAAGGGAATTACTAGCTTTAGTTTGGGCTACTGCCCACTTCAAATGTTACATTGCTAATACCCATTTTTTCATCTATACAGACCATGCGCCTCTAACATTTTCTTCTTTCTTTTTCTTTTTGCAAAGTAATTTCAACGTTTATAGTCTAACGTAGCTTCCTGTTTTTCAAATACGAAAAGCAGACAGCAAGGGAGGGATGTTTTGTCAGTAGACTGCACAGGTGGAAAATTTGGAGTCATCTAGTCTGACTTTGATATAAGAATGACCGACCGCCCTGTATAAGAATTACGTTATCTTATGAGTGTACTATACACGCAATTAGGCTTTGTAAGTTTACGTCAGGCTTCAATTGGCTCTGCTATCAGGCGGATAGCTGGCGCCCATGTAAACAGAGGCTAACAGGACCCCCCTTCAGCACACGCCATGGGGGTGATGCATGGTTTCCTTCCCCCATGAAGCGGCCGGCAGAGTGGAGCGGCAAGCTGTAGTCTTCACGATGAGTCCATTTTTCCTTTTGTTTCCATTCCCGTACCCCTGGCAGAGTGGATCGGTCCCGTTTTTCAAGCAGCGCGGGAGAATGAATGTTTACGACACTTGTTGCTTGGCCAAGAGACCTGTCGTTTGACTCGTAAAAAAAATTCGACTTATTACGGGGCTCGAAGATTGGCCTGTGGGCTGGATCGCGAAGTTGTTGAAGGCGGACAGGTTTCTGGAAGATTTTAGGTAATGGTTTCTACGGATGTGCGAGCTCTGGTTGTATATATCCGGAATATATTGTCAGGGTGGTATTTCAGCGGTGAACTCTCTGGATCCCGTCCCGGATCGATGTATGATTTGTGTTTGTGGGTCAGTTTTTTCAGTGTTGAGGTCCCAGCATGCCATGTGGTACCCAGTTACCTTTCAAAAAAATAATTTGTTTTCTCAAAAAAATTTTTTTTTAATTAGCCGGGGGGAGCAATCTTGTTACGGTTGGTTTCAACAATTTTTTTTTTTTTAATCTACATTAATTATTTAAATCACTTTCTCAACATTTATTTAAAAGCACTCTTTTTTCTGTTTCTAATAAAAATTTAAATAAATAAAAGTAATTGTAATAATTATAATAAAATCAGTTTTTATTTTTTCTTCTTTCTTTTTCTTTTTGCAAAGTAATTTCAACGTTTATAGTCTAACGTAGCTTCCTGTTTTTCAAATACGAAAAGCAGACAGCAAGGGAGGGATGTTTTGTCAGTAGACTGCACAGGTGGAAAATTTGGAGTCATCTAGTCTGACTTTGATATAAGAATGACCGACCGCCCTGTATAAGAATTACGTTATCTTATGAGTGTACTATACACGCAATTAGGCTTTGTAAGTTTACGTCAGGCTTCAATTGGCTCTGCTATCAGGCGGATAGCTGGCGCCCATGTAAACAGAGGCTAACAGGACCCCCCTTCAGCACACGCCATGGGGGTGATGCATGGTTTCCTTCCCCCATGAAGCGGCCGGCAGAGTGGAGCGGCAAGCTGTAGTCTTCACGATGAGTCCATTTTTCCTTTTGTTTCCATTCCCGTACCCCTGGCAGAGTGGATCGGTCCCGTTTTTCAAGCAGCGCGGGAGAATGAATGTTTACGACACTTGTTGCTTGGCCAAGAGACCTGTCGTTTGACTCGTAAAAAAAATTCGACTTATTACGGGGCTCGAAGATTGGCCTGTGGGCTGGATCGCGAAGTTGTTGAAGGCGGACAGGTTTCTGGAAGATTTTTTTTTTTGAGAGTGGGGCATTGATGGCCCTACATTAACCATCCTAAATCATGATGTTATGATGAAAAGAGGCTATAAGGGCATTTTCGAATTGCGGATCTATAACTGTTAACGAGAAATTAAGAAGAAGATATGTGTAGCCTATTTTTTTTTTTGGCGTAGTGGCGCTCCAAGATTATGACTTCTTAACCATCAGAAGTGATCATAGATATTGAACTAAACCGGTCGTTAGAAGTCGTAGTGTTCTGAGTTACGGTGATGGCTATCTTCGAATAAAACACATGCTTCAGGAAGGTGAAATTACTGACTCCGACGGTGAAGTTCTGGACCGTAGAACGATTTTCCCCTCCGGACTAGATGATGGACCTAGTAGTTGATGGCAAGTGATGCAGTGAGATGAGAGGATTGATGAATGTTAGCTTGAAACCACGTCTGAATTTTTCCCCAGCCTGAATACTCCAGCTTAAGTGCTTCATCAGATTTTGAAAAAGGAGGAAATGCTCCTAAGTGCCCATTGACTAAAATTGTAGAACTCTCTACCTGTTGTAAGTACTATTTGCATAGTTTTTCTTTTTATTTATTTGTACCTCTTTAAAAAAAAAAAAAAAAAAAATATGTTTGCTATACCAGAGTTTAAAAGTGAAATGAATATCTTTGGATAATTTCAATAAGAATAAACATTATGAACAGAAATAGTCTGTAGGTTAATATATAATGTTTGTATGTTTGAACGACCATTAAATGGTGATATGATGGTAATTTTAAAAATATGATGTGTAATTTAAAAGTAACCAGTGAGTGGTTTCAACTTAAAAGATCAGCTGTTATATTGTTTTATTAAGATTATTTTTGATAACTTAGTTGCTTCATTATTTTAAATGTTCAAATAAATTGTGTTTTCTTTTTTTGTTTATTATCAAAGATGGTATGTTTTTCTTTGTATAAATCTCTAAATAATTAATTTTTTATATTCACAGTAGACCTATAAGAATGGCCTAACCTTTCTGTGATTAATTAAAAAAAAAAAAAAGGGAGAGAAAATTCAACTTTATTAAATTAGGACTTTAAAATTTCTTAGGTTTAAATTCATAACTGACTGTTTTAATGAACATAAATTGAAGTTCACTCAATGTTATACAATCGTATTTTTGATCTTGATTTAAGGATGGATAGATTAATAAGTGAAACAGTAATATTAAATTTAATTTCATAAAATGTTAAATTAAGCTTTAACTCTCCTCTTTCAGAAACATTGTTTTTCTAAAATATACACCAAAATTGTTTTATTTTAAAAAGTAAAAAAAAAAAAAAAAAAAAAAAATATCCAGTCATTATACACCACTATACGATTCTTGGTTAACCGATCGGATCTTGTTCAGAATCTCTATGGTTGTTCTAAAATTTTAGTACATCATCATATCCCTATTCTATTAACGGATTTAACTCTTTCCCCTTTTGGTCCTCATATTGGAGGAATTTCAGGTTGTCTGCATTTTTCCAAATTATATGATGATTACACTTTTGTTAATTTAATGTGTATGGAGATTTGAGCTTGATCGGGTTGGAGTGGAGTTGGGTGTTCTTTATGCAATCCAGTATGCTACTTGATTTAGAAATCTGTTGCCCCTTACTACATTTAATATTGTCTTAAAATGATGAGTTCAAAATTATCATTGTTGTATTAACCTATTCGGATTCTTAAGTTTTGATATTTTGATTAGTTTAATATAATTTGCCACCTTTTCCATGGCAACAGATTTCAGTGGAGCTAATCAGGGTATACTTATTTTTTTTCTAAATATTTAATTGTCAAGTGAAGATTGAGTAATAAATGAGCTTTTTAAACTTAAGTAAGTTATTTTAGAAAGAACACCAAATTCCACAACATAACTAACTATGCCTCGTTTCAATATCTCAACAACGGACAGTCCAATTTCAACGCGACTGATTTCAAACATTATAATTCACTTAGTAATGAATATCCGTAGTATTAAAAATAAATGTATGAGTAGCGTGAACCAGAATTTTTAAATAATAAACTAAGCGACATTCGAAAATTGGTTCCTAGCGGAACGAAATAAATCAAATTTTAAAGATGTATACAGATAGGTCTAATTAGTCATTTAACGAAGGATACTGGACCCTCCGCACCCCTCCGGCCCCCCTTTTACGGTGTTTTAACTAACTATGCCTCGTGTCAATATCTCAACAACAGACAGTTCAATTTCAACGCAACTGATTTCAAACATTATAATTCACTGAGTAATGAATCTCCGTAACACTAAAATAAATGTATGAGTAGCGTGAACCAGAATTTTTAAATAATAAATTAAGCGAGATTTGAAATTCAGTTCCTAGTTGAACGAAATAAATCAATCTTTACAGATGTATATGGATTAGCCTAATTAGTCATTTAACGAAGGGCACTGGACCCCACGCCTCCCCTCCGGCCCCCCTTTTACGGTGTTTTAACTAACTATGCCTCGTTTCAATATCTCAAAAACGGACAGTCCAATTTCAACGCGACTGATTTCAAGCATTATAATTCACTGAGTAATGAATCACCGTAACATTAAAATAAATGTATGAGTAGCGTGAACCAGAATTTTTAAATAATAAATTAAGCGAGATTTGAAATTCAGTTCCCAGCTGAACGAAATAAATCAAATTTTAAAGATGTATACGGATAAGTCTAATTAGTCATTTAACGAAGGACATTGGACCCAACGCCCCCCCCCCCACCTTTTACGGTGTTTTAACTAACTATGCCTCGTTTCAATATCTCAAAAACGGACAGTCCAATTTCAACGCGACTGATTTCAAACATTATAATTCACTGAGTAATGAATCACCTTAACATTAAAATAAATGTATGAGTAGCGTGAACCAGAATTTTTAAATAATAAATTAAGCGAGATTTGAAATTCAGTTCCTAGTTGAACGAAATAAATCAATCTTTAAAGATGTATATGGATTAGCCTAATTAGTCCTTTAACGAAGGGCACTGGACCCCACGCCTCCCCTCCGGCCCCCTCCCCCCTTTTACGGTGTTTTAACTAACTATGCCTCGTTTCAATATCTCAAAAACGGACAGTCCAATTTCAACGCGACTGATTTCAAACATTATAATTCACTGAGTAATGAATCACCGTAACATTAAAATAAATGTATGAGTAGCGTGAACCAGAATTTTTAAATAATAAATTAAGCGAGATTTGAAATTCAGTTCCTAGTTGAACGAAATAAATCAATCTTTACAGATGTATATGGATCAGCCTAATTAGTCATTTAACGAAGGGCACTGGATCCCACGCCTCCCCTCCGGCCCCCCTTTTACGGTGTTTTAACTAACTATGCCTCGTTTCAATATCTCAAAAACGGACAGTCCAATTTCAACGCGACTGATTTCAAACATTATAATTCACTGAGTAATGAATCACCTTAACATTAAAATAAATGTATGAGTAGCGTGAACCAGAATTTTTAAATAATAAACTAAGCGACATTTGAAATTCAGTTCCTAGCGGAACGAAATAAATCAAATTTTAAAGATGTATACGGATAGGTCTAATTAGTCATTTAACGAAGGATACTGGACCCTCCGCACCCCACCGGCCCCCCTTTTACGGTGTTTTAACTAACTATGCCTCGTTTCAATATCTCAACAACAGACAGTTCAATTTCAACGCAACTGATTTCAAACATTATAATTCACTTAGTAATGAATCTCCGTAGCATTAATATAAATGTATGAGTAGCGTGAACCAGAATTTTTAAATAAAAAACTAAGCGACATTTGAAATTCGAAGGACAGTGTATTAATCGTGTAAGTATCTTGGACGAAATCGTTAATCAAGTATTGATTAAGAATTTTGCCCCTACGTTATCACATAATGAAAAAAAAAACAGCCCTACAAAAAGAAAAATATATAAAATCAATAAATACATTTTTACTTTGGGTTATGTGATTGCAAGTATGTTTCTCAAAATTTCGTTATTTGTCTTTTTGTACCGAAAGTCGAGTCAAATCCTCTTTTCGCACTCCCTTTACACTTACATCCGGGCCATATGCCTCCTTTGTTCCCCCTATTTTCGGCCGTGTTTTTAGGTATAGAAGCTTGAAATTCGACTTGACTATTACTTTTAACACGCAAATGCACAACATAGAACAGTTATTTTAAAAAATTGAAATTAAAAAGCGTTTCTAAATAACTTTTCTTTCCTTATTTTTTTTTTTTTTTTTTTTTTTTTTTGTAGTGAAAGGACTAGAAACGTGAAATTTGTCATAGCGGTTATTTTTAATATTCCAGTGCTAGCTAAAAACGGTTTCTAAAATTCTGGTTCACGCTACTCATACATTTATTTTAATGTTACGGAAATTCATTACTCAGTGAATTATAATGTTTGAAATCAGTCGCGTTGAAATTGGACTGTCCGTTGTTGAGATATGGAAATGAGCCATAGTTAGTTAAAACACCGTAAAAGGGGAGCCAGAGGGGAGGCATGGGGTCCAGTGCCCTTCGTTAAATGACTAATTAGGCTAATCCATATACATCTTTAAAGATTGATTTATTTCGTTCAGCTAGGAACTGAATTTCAAATGTCGCTTAATTTATTATTTAAAAATTCTGGTTCACGCTACTCATACATTTATTTTAATGTTAAGGAGATTCATTACTCAGTGAATTATAATGTTTGAAATAAGTCGCGTTGAAATTGGACTGTCCGTTGTTGAGATATGGAAATGAGCCATAGTTAGTTAAAACACCGTAAAAGGGGAGCCAGAGGGGAGGCATGGGGTCCAGTGCCCTTCGTTAAATGACTAATTAGGCTAATCCATATACATCTTTAAAGATTGATTTATTTCGTTCAGCTAGGAACTAAATTTCAAATGTCGCTTAATTTATTATTTAAAAATTCTGGTTCACGCTACTCATACATTTATTTTAATGTTAAGGAGATTCATTACTCAGTGAATTATAATGTTTGAAATCAGTCACGTTGAAATAGGACTGTCCGTTGTTGAGATATGGAAATGAGGCATAGTTAGTTAAAACACTGTAAAAGGGGAGCCAGAGGGGAGGCGTGGTGTCCAGTGCCCTTCGTTAAATGACTAATTAGGCTAATCCATATACATCTTTAAATATTGATTTATTTCGTTCAGCTAGGAACTGAATTTCAAATGTCGCTTAATTTATTATTTAAAAATTCTGGTTCACGCTACTCATACATTTATTTTAATGTTAAGGAGATTCATTACTCAGTGAATTATAATGTTTGAAATAAGTCGCGTTGAAATTGGACTGTCCGTTGTTGAGATATGGAAATGAGCCATAGTTAGTTAAAACACCGTAAAAGGGGAGCCAGAGGGGAGGCGTGGAGTCCAGCGCCCTTCCTTAAATGACTAATTAGGCTAATCCATATACATCTTTAAAGATTGATTTATTTCGTTCAGCTAGGAACTGAATTTCAAATGTCGCTTAATTTATTATTTAAAAATTCTGGTTCACGCTACTCATACATTTATTTTAATGTTAAGGAGATTCATTACTCAGTGAATTATAATGTTTGAAATAAGTCGCGTTGAAATTGGACTGTCCGTTGTTGAGATATGGAAATGAGCCATAGTTAGTTAAAACACCGTAAAAGGGGAGCCAGAGGGGAGGCGTGGAGTCCAGCGCCCTTCCTTAAATGACTAATTAGGCTAATCCATATACATCTTTAAAGATTGATTTATTTCGTTCAGCTAGGAACTGAATTTCAAATGTCGCTTAATTTATTATTTAAAAATTCTGGTTCACGCTACTCATACATTTATTTTAATGTTAAGGAGATTCATTACTCAGTGAATTATAATGTTTGAAATCAGTCGCGTTGAAATTGGACTGTCCGTTGTTGAGATATGGAAATGTGGCATAGTTAGTTAAAACACCGTAAAAAGGGGGCCGGGGGGAGGCGTGGGGTCCAGTGGCCTTCGTTAATGCACTTCACTTTCAAGCGGGAACATGTTACAATGAATCTCAATAACACGTATCAATTGTATGCAGCTCTATGCATTTTTACCAAAGTTAAATCACTGCCCATAGTCGATAATACATTCGAATTATTTAGTTCAGAACCGTATTAAATTATCTATATATTTTTATCCATACCACATATTGTACTAAAATTTCATTTAGCTGAAAAACGCATTACAAAACTCTTTTCAAGCATATAACAACCATTGTCAGCAATGTATCCACATATTTTACTACAACCAGTATATGATTTTTTTTATATTATTCGAACAAGATACTTTACTAAAATTTAATTCACATACAAATCGGGAAACAGATTAAAAAGTACTCTCATCAACTATCTTCTTATACGTCAGCGCCTTCGAAATTTTTTTTTTCTAGCCATGTATATATATAGAATGTATAAACATTCCTTGATATACGAAAATTTAGTTAAGCATGAAAATGAATGACGCAATTGAAAGCGCCCTTTCAGTAGTTATCATTCGCAATTCGTAGACGAAAGTATATTTGAATTATTTTGTGCAGCCCTGTAAAACAAAATTAAATCTAACATGCATTGTTTTATTTTAAAAATAATATTGGCACCGCATATATCAGAATCTCAATTATCAAAGAAATAGTATAGTATCGGGGACACGCACATCAAACAATTGCAGTTATGCTATTTATATTTTTACGTTTCACTGTAGATGAATAATAAATGTCTAGCACGCGATATTTTCATAAAAACTTATAATAATGTATATCAACAATGTATATAATTTTCGCAATGTTGAAAGCAGGGCATGTCATGTCAATTAAAATGTAGTACTTCTAACAATTATCGCACATCGAAAGCGATGGATCCGATGACTTTTGTGAAGTCCTGTACATGGACAACAAATAATACTCAAATCATTTTTGATTGGGGCCGTGTTAAAGTGAACTGGAAGATCATTTATCGATTTTATATCCAAAAATAGGATTTTTTCCTTTTTAATTATATTAACCGTCAATAGATGGGGGTATCATCGAATTAATTTTTAGCTTGTTGTCAGTCCAAATCTAGCCTGCATTTAGCTTGAAAAAACGGTCACACTGGCTGAATTATTTTAATTGATTTAAGAGCAAACCAGTTAATCTTTTGTAATTGAGACGCACACAGATTTAAAAATATCCATTCTTGAAAATTACTTTAAAATACATAAAACATCAGTAAACTGAAATAAGCTTTTCAAACAAATATCATTGAAAGTACATTTGTGTTTTATTCGATCGCATAAAAATTGAATGTGCTATGTTTAGAAGTAAATGTCTTTACTTTATAAAGATCAAATAAGTTAATATTTCGTAATTGGATTGGACAGAGATTGCAGAATATTCATGCTTTAAAATTACTTTAAAATCCATGAAAAATCAGTAAGTTGATATAAACTTTTCAAACTACATTTGAAAGTGCAATTTTCTTTTTCTAACTAATAGTTTAAAAAATGAAATTATGCGATATTTTAGTAGTTACAAAAATGCAGTACAAGCAAATTTTAATGGTTAGGTCGTTGCTACCGTCAATATGATGTCGACATTATACTCACGGATATGTTTTTGTTTTATAATATAAATAGATGGCATATGAAAGCGAATTTCGCAAAATGTTACGACATTTGGTTGATTTGTTCTCATTGTCAAGAAAATCGTATATTTCTCTATTGTATGCGCAAAGAAAACGCGCATTTTCATTTATAAAGCTGGGAAAGTTTACTATAGTTTAGTCAAAGTAACGCTATTTTTTCTAATTGTCTTTTTTTTTTATCGATTTATGGTCGAAAATGCGCAAAGCTCCGTTATTGTTATTGTTTTATTATTGTATTTTAATTTATGTTAACCCGGGCAAAGCCGGGTGGTTCTGCTAGTAGATAACTATTTAAGATGCATATTTGGCGCCCCGTGACAGTAGAAAGTGGTACTAAAAGATTTTGCAGCGCACGTTTGCTATACGTTGCTATCACATCGCCGATAAAATCGATATTTTTCGTCTTTATGCTTACGTCAGCTGTTTGCGAATCACCCTTCGCTGCATGAGCAGCCAATGTACAATTCAACTAAGAAAAATCGAGAAAATCACACAAAAATCACTATCACTGTACCCCTTTCCAGTGGAACATCTCCAAATTTCAACACGGACCTGCTGGCCATAGCCCAAATCATATATATGAAATCTGATTAAATTCTATTCATAACTTCATACACTTTTCGGTGATATAATAATGAAAATGGAACAAAAATCGCTATCACAGCGCCCCCCTCCGGCGGAATATACTCAAATTCAACTGGTACCTGCAGGCCATAGTCAAAAACATACATTTAAAATTTGGTTCAATTCTATGCATAACTTCGTACACATGGAAATAAACGGTTAACTGCACGGGAATTTCCTTATCTTAGCTCATGACTCTGTGGCTCATGATATTATAGAAACAAGTGGGTAAGTGTGATCGAAGATCGCACAAAGGGTTTCGTTTAATATTCCTTTCAAAATACTTTGTCCTTTCTTTAATAAATCCAAATAATTTTCATTTTCATAAAAAAAGAAAAGAAGAGTCATGTTTTTTATAAAGTGAAAATTTACCGGTCTATTTTTCTCGTTTTTTCGAATATCTGAAGCGGCCCGATAGCGGGCGAAGCCCGCTATTATACTCTGTCATTATAATATATCTGTCATGTGGACTAAATGCGCTATTTAAAAAAAATCTATTTCAAAATTAAACATGTTGTATAGATACCTTCAAAATGTTAAAATATACCAATATTTCCATAAGCGGGTGTTTAGTTTTTATCATGATTCAATGCGTTCCTCAAACTCTTATGACGTTATAATCACTTGTTAACGTGATATCTACTCGCTTTCTCTATTACTTATATTGATACTCTCTTTGTATTATTCTCAAACATTTGAAAAAGTCCGTTGACGCCAGATTAATTTTCTTTTTAATACTCTAATGACGTCATATTAAGCTGCTTTCTGTATTCACACATACTCAACCTCCTTGTATTATTGAGAAATGTTTGAAAATTTCCGTTTTATTTCCAATATGACGTCATATTAATCTTATTTTCAATTGGTGAAACTTTTTACTTCATTTTCAATTTTCACATAGAAATCTTTCAATAGAAAATTAATTATTGAGAGAAAGAATTTTATTGTGGATTTTTAATTGTTGGCAACTGCTATAACGAAAAATGTTTAAATTTAATAGGAAAAGGCTGTTAGATATTTGGTTTTTTATCTCTCTATATTAAAATAATACGATTTTTTCAAATTTTATTATTTTGAGCTTCATAGTAGATATTCAGCTATATATACACAAAATTTTATGTCTTTATGTTATACAGTTTCTGAGAACCGGCTGTGTGACAGACAGACAGCAGAGCTAGAGGAATAGGATTTCGTGAGATAAACGAAACCCTAAAAAACAAGTTGAGATATGATAAATCCCGGTATTATCGCTTTGCATTTTGATGAAATTAGCTTTAAGCACTTCGGGACCGTAGAGGCATATATGCATCTTCAGAAGGTATATGCTGCAATTGTTTAAAGTACCAGTAATAGAGAAAGGTAACATTTGCTTTATTTAATTAAAACAATTTCGTGATTACCTAAGTAAAGATAATTGTTTTAAAAAAAGCGGTGGCAGCTGAATAAAATTCATGTATGGAACGCTGGTACCGGAAGAGTTATAAGGTCCTAAATTTTTGTGTCGCATACGGATACAGACGAGACAAATAACGTAAGCGTTCATTAGTTACGCTCACTGATTTTACTAGTTGATTTTCACTCCTGGGTGGTCTTATTTTAAATTGATTCTAAATTTTCTTTTAATGTGCCAGAAAAGAGGGTGGACATTTTGGATTTGATTTTAATGGAGAGTTTTAACTTTGTTTATTTACAAAACTTCCCTTGAACATTAAAAACAGCTCAACATTCTTCGCAAATGCAGCCATGGGTGTACGCAGGGGAGTGCCGCCTCTCTTTCCTCCACTCCTGGTTCACTCTAAAAAAAAAAAAAAAAAAAAAAAACAGGAATATCTCTATTCTAAAAAGGTAACTACGCTGTTAATGAATATTTTGTGACCGGAGGTTTTTTTTTTTAGGCTAATATTAAGAAAACTATTGCATATGAAAATTGGTAGTTTTATAGAGAAATGTTCGATAAACACGCTGAAGCCGACAGTTGTTAATCGAAGATTAAGAGCTATTTAATGTTGAAGTTGGTCAAAATATTTCCGTTAAAAGGTTTTATACAATCAAAAACCATGCATGCCAATTTAACTAAATTTCAGAGGTACATACTTGACAAGATGCGGTGTAATTTGTTTTGCAATTTTTTATTCAAAATGTCATCATTTCAATTGAGATTTACTTCATAGTTCAAAAAGGCCATTTTTTGTACGGTTGCCAACTTGTAACTCAACGCAAATAATAATATTCCCTTTCAATTAAAAGTGTATTTACACGTAACTATTAAAAACAGAAAAAAAAAACTTTAAAATAATAATTAAATAATCACGTGTTAAAAGTAGTAAATGGTAAAAAAAAAAAAAAAAAAAAAAAAAAAAAAAAAAAAAAAAAATACGTCATAAAAATGCACCTACACGTAAATATTAAAAAAGAGAAATAAAACTTTAAAATAATAATTAAATTATTACGCGTTAAAAGCAGTATATGTGGAAAATTATGCCATATTTAAAATGCTCAAATAATAATACAGTGGGTGATCGGTTAACGAACTTAATGCGTTCCGATACAATGTTCGCTAACCGAATTGTTCGTTAACCGATTATAGATTTAGTATAGATTTGTATGGGAATTCAATTAATTCGTTCTTAAAAGCTAAATAATGTATAAAAATTAATATAAATTCTCCCTAAATTCATTTAAATGTAATAATAATAAAACATACATTACATACATACAGTCTTGTCCTTCCTCCAGTAATGCTTTTTTTTTTTTTTTTTTTTTTTTTTTTTTTTTTTTTTTTGAGTTTGTGGGGCATTAAATATTTGACAAAAGCTTATTTTTTCTTTCAGGAGTTCTCAATCTTCCTATTTTAATAGTGTTAATATACGTCCGTATTTAATATGGACAGATCATAGTTTCATGGTTTTGTCCTTGTCGGGCCGTAGCTAAAAAAAATAAATGACATTTTCATTGTAGAAACTTTTAGACTCACATTCATTGACTACAGCATTAAATCATATCCATTTATCACTTTGACCTATCAAAAGCTCCATTAGTTCTTTAAAAGATCGTGTTTACTGCAGAGCCCGATAAAGCTCAAGTAAAGCCTAGAGCCTATTAATAATTTAGGAACTAAATTTCAGTTAAAATAATGAACTTCCACTTAAAAATATTTCTTTAAAAAGGGACACAAAATATAAATTAATGTTTTTGTACTGTTCATTCTAATTTGAGGGCCCTAAAAAGTAGTGTCCGAACCCCCTCATTTAATTAGGCCATAAGCATACAACTGTTAAAATGTTCTCTAAGTCGATAATAGATTCAATTAAATACAGCTCTGCAAAACTGAAACACCAGCATTGCTTCTTCTTTGCTTTGTTTTGTGTTCGTTAACTGAACATGTGTCCGTTATCCGAACATAAAAATCTCTCGCGAAAGTCTTCGTTAACCGATCTGTTCGTAAACCGATCACCCACTGTATTTCCAAACAGTTTCCCTTTTAAAATATATTTACACAAGCGGTTTATTTATTTCGAAAAAATCTTTTTCCCTATTTTTGCAAATTTTAATACATCGCAAATAATATTTCCTTTAAAAAATGTATTTTCGCATCAATATTTAAAAAAGGAAGGAAACTTTGGTGGAAATTACGTCATATTGAAAACGATACATTTAAAACGTCTTATTTAAAAAAAAAAATCTTATAGCGTCATTATAAAATTCCGTGAGGCAGCGACATTGTTTTCTTCGAGTATAGCTCGTAGGAGAATGAGCCCCCTAGTACTCTAAAAAGTACCGAGATGATGTAAATACCAAAAGCTGTTTGTGATTCTGATTGAACTGATTATTGCATGATTGCAATTTCATTGTATGATTTAAAAGTTTTCATTATACCTCATTACAAGTGTAAACCGTAATTTTATTTCAGCTTTATCCTTTTCATTCCCTAACACTTCTTACCATATCCACTGAAGGTCTTTTAGTTTTTTAAGCGACTAATATTAAATAATAAAAGTTCTTCCGGCCAGTTTCGGGAGGAAAAGGTAGCTTACCTATATCCTCGTTTTAGCTAATGCTACTCGAAACAGCAAGCTAAAATGCAAAGAACCCGATTACAGAAGATTTATTAATATTGAATTTGAATGAGAAATTCGACAAATTCGTCAGCTATAGCCAAGTTGGCTTCATTTATGGAGACTTATTTTTGGTCGCTAAATTTGACGATATTTTGCTAAGCACCGTCAAGCTTGGCGATAATATGACACTAACGCATATGAATATAATTTTATGCGTATGTTTGGGAAAATGATTACAACAATGAAAGATAACACTGATTAACAAAGTTTCTCTTCCTCATTAAGTAAGTGGTGACTTTTATATTTTAGTGGGTGTTGAAAAAGAATGTGAAATTAAAAATATTCCATCACCCACATATTTAAAAAAAATTCAAAATCTTTAAAATCTCAATTTTGTAGTATTTATTCAAAACATGTACCTTATAAATTTTGTCATTTGGAATTTTAGTAATAACGGTTGAATAAACACTTATAATGATTAAAACTAACATTTAAAAAACTGAAAATATATATTGTTTATATTAATTCAGAAAAATGCAAGCGAATTTTTGTGAAAAGAAATGATATTCGTAATAACTTTTCAAAATGTCATGCTTTATGTGGCGGTAAATGTCTTGACTATGGATGCTCTCTTATAGACACAATCACTAGCTTCTCTAATAAGGCTCCAACAATAATCTCCGAACTTATTAGGGGTCCACCTGCCTTGATATTTGGTTTCCATTGAAGAGATATCCTGTTGGAAGCGCTCTCTATGCTCGTCGCTCACAGCTCCCATACTTTCAGGTAAAAGATTTAAATGAGACGCTGAAAAGTGAATTTTCAATGACATTAAACATCCTTAATTTTTATAATTTTTTAACATGTCTTTAATTAATTTTTCATCGTTAGAACTTCGATTATTTCCTAAGAAATAATCGAAGCACAACATTTAAAAAATCAATCCATGCTGCTTTTTCTAAATCACTCAATGTATCTTCAAAATTTTTGTCCTTCATATGGTGCCTAATTTGTGGGCCAACAAAAATACCCTCCTTAACTTTTGCGTAGCTTAGCGATCAAAATTGTTCTTGCAGATATTGAATTCCGCGTCCTTCTTTATTAATCGCTTTAACGATATTCTTCCTCAATCCCAACTTTATGTATAAAGGTTGGAGAATAGCATTCTTTTTATCGATTAGAGGAACGTTTCAGATATTTTTTTTTACCTGCAATATATTGTTTGCGCTTTGGACACTTCTTTTTAACACTTTCCAACCTAGTTGAAAAGTGTTTATGACTTCGGTTTGTCTGCCGTATGGCCGTCTGGCCGTCTGGCCGTGCTCTAACTCCCGTAAATATGCTCGGATTGCGTTGCAATTTTTGTATGTTATTGTCGTTATCTATAGCACGTTCCCTATTTCAACTGAAGTGTGTAGCACTTATAGTTTTTTTTACAGGGACACTCAAAAAAATTCCGTTACATTACGGTCTATGGGGAAAAATCATTTGCGGTTTATTTTAATGATGTTACACAATTGCAAACACATTGTAATTGATATATATCACTAAGGTGTATTACAAGAAGCTTAATATGGAATAGGATGTGGATAGCACTTATAGTTAATTTACAGGGACAGTCAAAAGAATTCCGTTACATTACGTCTATACAGAAAAATCGTCTGCGGTTTATTTAAATAATGTTTCCCTATTTTAAAATCATTGAAATTTATGTATATCACTAAGGTGCATTACAAGAGGCTTACTACAGGATATTGTGTGTATAGCAGTCATCGTTCATGTACAGGGACACACAAAATAATTCTCTACTGTCTGTTAACAATAATTCGTGGAAGTGCGTTTTAAGTTACTGAACGCGATTTTAAATTTAACTCAATTTTTGTTTATTACGTGGTGTGTATAAATTCTGTAGATCGTATACAGGGAAGCACAAAAGTTCGTGAACACATTTCCGTTTATTGACAGAAACTCCAGAAGGAGAATTTTAAACTGTGGTACGCGTTTCTTAACTGGACTAAAATTTAGCATCCTATGTAGTATATATACAAATCTATAGATCCTATACAGGGCTGAATAAAAGTATTCGGATATTTTTCCGAATATTGTATACGTTCGAAATTCCTGAAATTATGTTTTTAAATATGTTATGCGTTTTTCAAATTGTTTACTTAGATGTTATCTTTCAGCTTATTAAACGGTATGATTTGTAAAATTATTTTGGAGGCGTTGGAAAGTGTTACATAATCTATGCTTGACGCATGATTTTTCGTTCTTGTTGATATAATGCTCATATTTTGCTCTTCTATTCCACTCGCATAGGAAACAGCAGTATTTTGTATAACCTAGTTGCATACCAATGAGAATGGCGATTACGTTAAAAGCTGCACATATGTTCCTATTATGATGTGGGTTATCAGTTGTATGAAGAACTATCTTCATATTTTCATAAGATTCTTTCATTATGCAAGAATAGGCTATTGGAACAGACGGCAGAGCATTTCCATTATGGAGTAGAACAGCCTTCAAGCTGGCTCCCAAATATTTCTTGTGGGGTTTACGCCCCCCCCCCCAGACCTAAAAAATTACTATAATTGCCGTTTATATGAATCAAAACTAAAGTTAAAATTAAATTTTTTGGCTTTTCCGCAGCTTTGTTAAATCAAATTCTATTCAACAATGTGATTCAATTAAACGGCGAAAATTCTACTTAAAAGTGTGAAAGCGCATATTACAAGCATCGGTTAAGTCAAAGTCAAAACTGGTTATTCGGACTGCGTCACTTCGTCAAGAGTCAAGACGTCTGATAGTAAAAGAGGGGTCATATACAAAGGGTACTAGGAAAGTTTTGCAATATGGATTTATTTATCAAAGTTTTTCAAAGTAATTTTCGATACAAGCAATACAGTTCTCCATCCTCTGAAACCAGTCCTTAAACCAGCTCTGCCAAGTTTCACTAGGGAGTAAGGCACACTCGTTGTCCCACGCTCTCAAAAGTGTCTCACCACTGGAAAACCGAATCCCTTTCAGCTTCATTTTCACATGCGGGAACAGTGCGAAGTCACAGAGGGCAAGATCTGGACTGTAAGAAGGGTGTTCAAGAAGTTTCAGTCCTGTAGTGGCCAAATATTCAGTGCAAGCTTTGGCCCGGTGAGCTGGAGTGTTGTCATGATGGAGGAACCAGATGTTCATTCGTGACTTTAGTCGCAGGTTCTTCAAAGATTCCATGACATTAGGGAGGCACTGTTCAGTGTACCACTTAGCTGTAACTGTCTTCTGTGGGTCGCTCAACAATTCCACTCGATTTGAAAAATAGTAATACAGCTATCATTTTTTTCTTGACAGATCGGGATTTTCTGACAGCTACCGGTGTGTCCTCATCATCAAAGACCCAAACTTTGTTTTGAGACTTAGTCGGCACATCATAATAGTATAGCCAGGTTTCGTCACCACTGTCAAACGTACGCTTTGAGTTATATAGTATATAGTGGGCCATTTCTTAATTGCATTTCTGTCTTTGTTCCATGTTCGAAACAATAACAGGCCATCGAATTCCAGGTAAAAAATAAAACATACACTTTGTAAGTCTCTCTCAGTTTCAAACGGCTTTTTTTTTTGCGTTTTTTGCTCTCAGTTACTAAGACCAAGCTATATGTGCGAACCCAGGAAAAATCTTTGCAAAAGTAAGAATTAATAAAAAGTACTTTAAAGTTATAAAAAGCTATTTTTCGATTGTGAACAGATTTTTGCAATCAGTATTTCTTTCGAATCATTTGTTTCGCAGGGGTTTGTACACAAATTTAAAGACTATACTTCATTTGTCAAACTATTCAAACTCTTTATGCCGAGAATTTGCATCTTAAAATTAATCTCTATACTAAATTTCAAGTTTCTAACACTAATAGTTTCAACTAAATCATAATTTAGAACGCGTTTAGAAAGTTTTCCGTCATTTGATCCTTTTAAATTTTGAATTAAAAAAATGTTCTAAGAAAGCATTTACTACATAAAAGTAATCATGCAAAATTCCAAGTTTCCATACCAATTGTATCACATAAATCGCAATTTTAGAATGCTTCTTACTCTTGCAATCTTTCACATTTCGAATTAAAAAAATAAATTATGGGCGAGCATTTACGTCTCTTAAGTTACATCCATATAAAATTTCAAGACTCTAGCCCTAAAAGTTCTAATTATATTATGATTTAGAACATTTTTAGAACGGTTTTTGCTCATTTCACATTTTTAAATTTCGAATTTTTTAAAAACCGTTTTGAACGAGTATGCATATCTGAAAAGTAACCACTATGTCAAAAAACAAGCATTTATACCAACTGTATCACACGAATCGCAATTTTAGAACTTTTAGAAAACTGTTCTGGATGATCATTTTCATTTCTAGAGTAACAGCCATGCCAAATTTCACATATCTAGCACAAACAATTCCTAATTAAATGTGTTTAGATCTTTTTCAGACCGTTTTTCGCTCATTTCATCCTTTTAAATTTAGAATTTCTTTAGAAATCATTCTTAAAGAGCATTTACATCCCAAAAGTTACCACCATGCCAAATTCCAAGCTTCTATACCAACTGTGTCACACAAATCGCAATTTTAGAACTTTTTTTTTTCTGCTACTGCAAACTGTTCTGGGCTAGCATATAGGTCTCTAAAGTAATAACCATGCCAAATTTCATGTTTCTAGCCCTAATTGTACAAATAAATTGTAATTTAGAACGTTTCCTGCTCCTTTTTCCTTTTTAAATTTTAAACTTCATAGAAACCATTTTTAGTGAGCATTTACATCTTTTTAAAGTAACCGCTAGACCAAATTTCAAATTTCTAAAATCAACAATATCACAGAAAGTGCAATTTTAGAATGTTTTTTGTTCTTGCACACATTTGGAACTTGTGTACCGAAAAAAAGTGTTTGGAAATTGTTGTATAAAATATAGCCTATGTTAGAGAGGAGATGGTTAACAGAATTTTGACACCATTATTAAGGTTCCATACTTAAAAAGTAAAAACGGAACTATTATAAGATCACTCATGTGTCTTATTCTTCTGGCGCTCAGTGGGGAGTTAAGGGTTATCGACGCAGAATCATCTAATCAATTAAATTCTGGCATGTAATATTGTTTTAGGTATGTGACTATGTGAGAATATTGTCTTTGAACAGTTCTGATATTTTGTGTGGAGCCCTTTGTACGCGAATAAAACTCGCATATGATCAATTACTTTTTAAATATGTTCTGTAGTTCCAGAATTAACCTCTGCAAAAAAAAAAAAAAAAAAAAAAAAAGAAATGTTGCTGTTTTATAATATTAGTATAGCTACGACTTCAATTCAAACTCGGATGTTTTTAGAGAACTTTAACAATAATAAATATATTTTAACAAAATTTTCATCAGATTTACATTAGATAATGCGAAATTCGATATCATGTACTGTAAGGGCACAGTAATTTAGTCTACAATACCGTGTTTAATATCAACTACATTCCAAAAGATCGATTACCTTAATTGAGTTGTCACATTTGGCAAAAAGCAAGGTAAGTAAGTCTATTGAAAATTTTGTTAAAATTGCTTCATTATTATTAAAGTTAGGAATAAGAATTCATGATTCTCATGTAATGAAACCTTGTGGATTTTTGATTGAACAAATGGATTGCAACTCTGTTATTTTCTATGTAAAAATTATTTGCTGTACTGTGCTCTTCCATCTTAAAGTTTGCTCCTCATCATTTTTAAACACTTTATAAATCTAATCAATTTTTGTTTTATTTCATTGGTGCATTTTATAGTTTGTCACTCTAATATTGTAAACGCTGTTTAAATGAACCATAACCAACGTAATTGCAGAGAAAATAATTATGATTTCATTCATTTAAAAGACTGATTCCATTAATCGGTGATTCATATAACCGGCGACCACCTTCATCAGAAACTCCCCCCCCCCCCCCCCCCCCCCCCCCCCCCCGCCGTCCCCTAGAACCGAATTCTGGCTGCGCCACTGCCTGATGATGTTCAGTGACAAGTACATTTTTTTATTTCTTAATATGTTTTCCTAGCTTATCAAGGAGAATTCCATCCATCCAACCTCTGATGGGCTTACAAACTTGAGAAAATTACGTAATCCCTTGAAAATTATTGTTATTATTAATTTCCTCGCTGAGCGGCAAAAGGTAGATATCAGTCATTTTTCATAGGCCTTTCTCCTCCAACGAAAAATCTGGAATAGCTATGAATGTAGCACCAACCTTTCACATTTCGTTCACTATTATTACGAATTAGGAATGCGGCTGATCCAGTAGAATTTTGAAATACCAGTGAAAGTTTTTTACCATCATTATTATTGTATAATGCAACACATAATTTCATGAACTGGAGTTAAATTCTGAAGACATTTTGAGCAGAGGCAAACGTCATTACGCCCTCAACTCCCCCCACCTCTCCTCTATTTCTCTGGACTCTTGAAGAGTTGGTTTGAAATCAACACACCATTACTTGAGTTTAGCCTATAATTTAATTTTGCAGCATGTTCTTTCAGCTTTTATTCATTTCATTTTTTTTTTCCTGTAGGCTTCTGGCTTTTACATAAATTCTTTCGTCTCTGTAAACACAGTCAACGATATTAATAAAAACAGGTCTTCAGCACGAAATGTACTGTACCGTAGTTATCTGCCTTTCTTCTCGTTCGACCACACAGTTTTCGACCCCGGAGTTGTATAACAGAAAACCATAATAAACGAATATAACACAGAAAAGGTTCCGCCATATTCCATTATTTTGTGACGCTTTAATATATATTTTTAATTCTGCGCTTTGAAAAAAACAGGGCCATAGAGAGAGGAAGGAGTGAAGGGAGGCAAGGATAGAGCTGGATAAATTACTGGGGATCTTGCTCTCTTAAAGTGTCAGGGGTCATGTTTTTAAATAAATAAAATAACAAAAAATGTATCTTGAAGCATATTTTATTTACCTAATTTTTTCCCCGTAAACACGTTGACCCGTACAGCCAGAAATTGATAACTTTTCCGTAACCACCCAAACTACCCCTTATGCGTTTGATTTCCCACAATCAGCAACTTTTGCCTGCGAGTTGTACACGTTACGGGCTCGGCAATCTTGTGCCATAATAATCTGCCTTGAGACCGTATAGTCTCACGGTGCGCAGAATGGAAGTCACGCATGAGATCATATGGACTCGTGGGAAGTCAACGTGTCAAAATAGAGTTGGACAAATTTGTAATTGCAATTATCTGCAATGTAATTACAATTTAACTGTATGTAATTGATTAAAGTTACAAACATTCAAGTACAGAATTTTCATCAAATAATGGGATTGAGGGGGGTCCGGCTACAGTGCTGCAAGAATGTTTTACGACATGCAATTGTAACTATAATTAATTACATACAATTAAATTGTAATTACATTGCAGATAATTGCAATTACAAATTTGCCTAACTGTGTGTTAAAATAACTGACTAAGAAACACACAAATTCTCAGAACCCGAGTTGTACATGTTAATATTGTTATACGCGCTAAAAATAAAAGAAAACAAGTGAGTAAGTGTGATCGAAGATCGCACAAAGGGTTTCGTTTAATATTCCTTTCAGAACACTTTATCCTTTCTTTAATAAATCCAAATAAATTTCATTTAGTAACAAAAAAAAAAAGGTCACGTTTTTTATAAAGCAAAAATTTACCGGTCTATTTTTTCGTTTTTTCGAATATCTAAACCGGCCCGATAGCGGGCTAAGCCCGCTATTATACTCTGTCATGTGGACTAAATGCGATATTTAAAAAAAAAAATTAATTTAAAAATTAAACATGTTGTACATCTTCAAAATGTTAAAATATGCGAATATTTCCATAATTCGGTTTTTATCAGATTCAATACGTTCCTCAAACTCACATATTTACTATTCTCTATTACTTATATTGATACTCGCTTTGTATTATACTCAAACATTTGAAAAATCCGACTTCCAATATCACGTCAGATTAATTTTCTTTTTAATTCTCTAATGAGGTGATATTAATCTGCTTTCTGTACATACACATACTCGTACTCCTTGTATTATTGAGAAATGTTTGAAAATTTCCGTTTTATTACCAATGTTACGGCCAGCTCCATCTGTTTCACTTCGCAGTGACTCATGAATCTGAACTGAAACTTTTCTTTTTTTTATTGAACTGAACTGAACTCAGAAACTTTAGAATGTTTTGTTTTTGTTTTTGTGTGGAATAAGACGGGAATATGTAGCAATGCCGTTCTGCTTGTAAGAAAGCGAAATATGTTTAAAAGAGTAAATATGTGAGATGATAATTGTTTTTTTTTAATATAAGTTCGCGCGTGTAAATATTCTACAGTTTGTGTTGTCAAAATTGTGTCATTAAAATATGAAAATTATCTTCATTGCATTTGCTGTCATTCCAGCGGAGATCCTCACTTTATTTTAATTTAAGTTTTTCCACATTTCTGGCGCCCCCGGGTGGGCGATTTTCGTCGGATTGTCACAAAGGCATGGAGATAAATTGAAAGAATAAAAATTGAAGGTAAGAGTGAAATTTCCATTTTGAAGATTGAATAATTATTATTTGCTAGAATATAAATATATTGCGTAACTTAGATAGTAAAAATGGAAGTCTTGAAAAGAAATAAAACGACTCAACGATCAGCTTTTACTAAAGCGTATAATAAATTAGAAAGTGTATTAAATGATACAAATGCAGAACACGATGAAATCGAAATTAATTTTTATTTATTCAAGCAGAAAGCTGACGCGTTAGAGATAACTCATAAGAATTATTTAGATGGTTTGTCAGATGACACCGAATTTGAAGCAGAATTTGATTCTGTTGAAGAATATAGAGAAAAGGCTCTAAGAATCCAAATAAGCACCGTGTTTTGGATAACTTTAAGACAAAATTGAATCAAGATTTAAATCGAAATGAAAATAATTCGACTAGTAACCTGCAAATAGAAAATGATAAAGTAAAAGCTTTATGTCAACGACTCCCTGAAGTTGAATTGTATAAGTTTGGGGGAGATTTAAAAGATTGGCTTACATTTTGGAACCAATTCAAAAACATACATGAAAATGCAAGTTTAAGCAACGTGGATAAATTCCATTATTTAATTCAGTCGATGAAAATTAAATCGGAATCCAGGGAATTAATAGAATCTTTCCCAGTAACAAATGAGAACTATTCTTTGGCGATTGAGAGTTTATCGGAAAGATATGGCAGAACCGATCTGTTAATCGATTTTTATGTACGAGAATTATTGAAACTTGTATTGAATAATGCGACTAAAAAGAAAGCTGATTCTCTGAGTAGTTTATATAATAAACTTTCGACACAAATAAGGGCTTTGGGTTCCTTAGGTGTTACCACTGAAATGTGTGGAGTCATTCTGTATCCTTTAGTTGAAAGCGCATTGCCTGTTAATATTTTACGTTCATTCGAAAGACAGAGAAAAATTATAGAAAATGAGCAAAAATTATCGGGCCTCGACGCCATAATTTTATTTCTTAAAAATGAAGTACAATCAGAAGAAAAAATAAAATTGAGTAGATCGGATATTTGTAACTATGTACCTGAACGAAAAGAATTGGCATCATGCCAGAATTCAAGAGGCAGTAATTTTTCTGCTGCAGAGTTGATTTCTCATAATTATAATGATGTCTCGTGTGCATTTTGTTTAAGAGATCATGAATCGCATTTTTGCAAAAAGGCATTTTTTATGCCTATGTCTGAAAAACTTTCAATCATTAAAAGAGAAGGACTGTGCCGTGTTTGTTTAGCTAAAGGCCACATGGCTGTTTCGTGTACTAAATCAAATATTAGATGTCAGAGTTGTTCGAAAAGACATGTAAAATTTATGTGTCCTAATTTAGAATCTAATAAATCTAAAGAGGCATCAAAATCAAGTAATGATGATGGGAAAGAAAAAAATGTTGATACGCTTTTTACACATAAACATAATATGAATAAGAAATTATCTTCTACCAATGAAGTTATGTTACAAACACTAGTCGTAGAGATAAAGGGAAGAAATTCAAGTCTTAACGCAAGAATAATTATAGATACAGGGTCCCAAAAGTCTTATATCTTAAAATCGACTGCTGAGGAACTGGGTTTTGATTTTCAAAGAGAGGAAGCGTTTTGCAATTCATTATTTGGCGGTAGAAAAACAAAAATGCATAAGCATAATTGTTATAAAATTTATTTAAGTAGCCTTGATGGTAATTATATTTGTAATTTGGATGCTTTAGATCAAGATGTCATATGTAATGATATTTCTGCGATTAAATATGGTTATTGGATACGCGAGTTAAAAGATAAAGGAATCCACCTGAGTGATACACGAGAAACAGGGCCTATTGAGGTACTTTTAGGAGCAGACGTTGCTGGTAAGCTATTTACAGGAAAACGAGAACAGCTAAAATCCGGTTTGGTGGCCATGGAAACAAAATTAGGTTGGACTTTGATAGGCAAGATCCCTCAATTTAATCGTCAGAATGATGTGAATATGACCGTAGTCAGCATGCTATCCAAAGAAGATGTACCTGTTTCAGTATTGTGGGATTTAGAAGTTCTTGGTATTCGGGATTCTATTGAACAAAATAGTAAAGAAGACTCAGAAAGGGCTGTCATGATACATTTTGAAGACACAGTTCAACAAAAAGATGATGGAAGATACGAAGTCCATTTGCCCTGGAAGAAGGATCATTCTTTCCTTCCTAGTAATTATAATCTTGCTTTAAGAAGACTTGATTCTACTACTAAGAAATTAGAGAAAACTGGGTATCGGGAGAAACATCATCATGTTTTTGAAGAATGGCTTCATGAAGAAGTAATTGAAGAAATTCCTGAAAATGAGATATCCTCATCTGTTGCTCATTATCTCCCTCATCGTCCCATCATAAAAGAAACGTCTTCACTGTCTTCTATGAAAATAAGGCCGGTCTTTGATGCTTCGGCTAAGATAACTAATTGCCCCTCATTGAATGATTGTTTAGAGACTGGAATTAATTTTATTGAAACTCTACCTTTGATATTAGCCAGATTTCGTCTTTATGAAATTGGTGTTATTTCGGATATAAGAAGAGCTTTTTTGCAGATCTCTTTACACGAGAATGACAGAAATTTTTTACGATTTCTTTGGTATGATGACAATGGCTCTATAAGGATTTTCCGCCATACTCGTTGTGTTTTTGGGGTTACAAGTAGCCCGTTTCTTCTTATGGCAGTTATTCATCACCATTTGTCACAAGAATTATTGAAAGGAGAATACTCCAAAGAATTACTTGTTAAATTGCGTGACAGTTTTTACGTAGACAATTGCGTTACAAGTGTTCACAATACTTTAGAGTTAGATAATTTTGTAGAAACATCTACAGAAGTAATGAAAAGAGCAAAATTTGATCTTAGAGGTTGGGAAAGTACTACATACAATAGCGACGATACTTTTCCTCCAGCAGATTCCAAAACATCAGTATTGGGATTAATATGGGATAAGAATTCCGATACTCTCGAAATCGATTCTGAACTTTTGAATCTTGACAAATCAGAAAAATTAACTAAGCGAAAAATTTTGTCCCTTATCAGCAGAGTCTTCGATCCTATAGGTTTTGTGTCTCCTGCGTTAATACAACCTAAACTCTTGCTTCAAGCTATTTGGAAAACAAAGGAATCATGGGACGCAGAAGTAAACGAAGACATTAAAAGGAAATTTCTTAAATGGTTTAAAGATTTACATCTCTTGAAGTCTGTAAAAATTCCAAGATGGAGCGGTGTCACAGAATCATCCCATTTAAGCTTGCACACTTTTGTTGATGCAAGTCAACATGCTTATTCCGCCTGTATTTTTCTAAGAAGCGAGTCCTCTGATGGTACGGTGAATGTCAATTTACTGCAAGCCAAATCACGGTTAACACCATTAAAAAAGGTAACGACTCCAAGGTTGGAGTTAATGGCAGCTACTATTGGAGCAAGATTATTTAAATTTATAAGAGGTGCTCTAGAAGTCGAAAGCGTTGATACCTACTTTTGGACTGATTCTTCAACAGTTCTCAGTTGGATTAAACGACAAGAACAATGGTCAGTGTTCGTCTCTAATCGAGTGAAAGAAATAAGACAACTCACAGAGCCTGAAAATTGGTTTCATATTCCTGGTGAGCTGAATCCCGCTGATCTTCCACCCAGAGGATGTGGAGTTAAGCAACTTTTGAAGTCCGAATGGTGGCTTGGACCTACATGGTTAAAGAATTCAAAAGAACAATGGCCCAAATCAATTGTCAATGTTAATGAAAAGGAAGTTGAACAAGAAAAACGAAAAACAGTTGTTTCTGCTGGCAATGTAGAATTTAAGACGATTGTTTCTGAATTATCAAAAAGAATATCGAAATTTTCCAAAATAGTGAGAGTGCTAGCTTGGATTATGCGATTTCACCCCAAAGCTCGTGATTTGAGAAAACATCCACTCCTTACAGAAGAAGAAATATTGAGTGCACAGAAAGTACTTTTCCGTGCTGTGCAGACAGAATGCTTTTCTCACGAAAATGGTAGACAATCTCTTGTCAATTTCCAAGCTTTTAAAGATGATGATGGACTATTGCGATTGAAATCAAGACTTACTAATGAAGATGAAACATATGATTTTATTGCTCCAGTGATTCTTCCTTCGAAACACCCAGTAGTGAGAAGGCTTATTGAACAAGAGCATATTCTGAACAAGCATGTTGGAACATCTACTCTCCTGACTATTTTGCGAGAAAGATTTTGGATTTTAAAAGGTAAAAGAACCATACGAAGTATAATCAACGAATGTGTTATCTGCAAGAAACAAAAGGTAAAACACATTGAAGTGCCATTTCCCCCTCTCTCTGCAGATCGAACTAGAGTTGCAACAGTTTTTCAAGTCTCAGGAGTTGATTTGGCTGGTCCATTACTGACAAAATCTGGAGAAAAGGTATGGATAGTCTTGTTTTCTTGTGCAGTATTCCGAGCGGTGCACCTGGAAATAATTCCATCTCTTAGTACTAATACCTTGATTCAGGCTATGCGACGATTTATAGCAAGAAGAGGTCGGATATCTGTGTTGTATTCTGATAATGGAACAAATTTTACAGGCTTAAATAGAGCATTGAAAAAACTGGACTGGGAAAAGATGCAACGAACATTTGAAGTTAATGAAATTCGTTGGAAGTTTAACCCACCCTCCGCCCCTTGGTGGGGAGGGTTTTGGGAAAGGCTCATTGGAATTCTTAAGGATCTGCTCAGAAAAAACTTAGGACGTTCGTCTTTGACTTATGAAGAATTGTTTACTCTTGTTTGCGAATGTGAATCAGTAATGAACAACAGACCTCTAACTTACGTATCAGAAGAAGCTGACTTTAGAGCTCTAACCCCAGCATCATTTCTACAAGATCTTCGTACGAGCGAAGTTCCTGATTTAGACCAAATTGAAAAGACTAATATTGTGAAAAGGTGGCAATACATTCAAAGAGTGAGAGAGAATCTAAAGAATAGATTCAAAAAGGAATACTTAGGCTTTTTACGATCTTCGATTCCTAAAAAACATGACAAGATTAAAGTTGATGATATTGTTATAATTGGTACCAAAGAAAAAAGAATAAATTGGCCTCTAGGAAAAGTCATCCAGTTGTTTCCAGGAAAAGATGGTATAGTACGCTTAGCAAAGTTACGCACTAAGTTTGGCGAAATTCTCCGTCCTGCACAAAGACTATATCCATTGGAAGTAAATTTCGATTCAGATGACTTTTCTCAGGAAAATATCGAGTCTCCTCACCATAATGAAACTACAGATAAAGATTCTCCCGATTCTGGTGAAGTTAAAGAGAATTCTCCTAGAGTATCTAGATTTGGACGAGTGGTTCGAACCCCAGAACGTTTAGACCTCATGAACCTGTCCTCGACTGTGGTTGAGTTTCAAAAAGGGGAAACTCAACGGGGGGAGTATGTTACGGCCAGCTCCATCTGTTTCACTTCGCAGTGACTCATGAATCTGAACTGAAACTTTTCTTTTTTTTTATTGAACTGAACTGAACTCAGAAACTTTAGAATGTTTTGTTTTTGTTTTTGTGTGGAATAAGACGGGAATATGTAGCAATGCCGTTCTGCTTGTAAGAAAGCGAAATATGTTTAAAAGAGTAAATATGTGAGATGATAATTGTTTTTTTTTAATATAAGTTCGCGCGTGTAAATATTCTACAGTTTGTGTTGTCAAAATTGTGTCATTAAAATATGAAAATTATCTTCATTGCATTTGCTGTCATTCCAGCGGAGATCCTCACTTTATTTTAATTTAAGTTTTTCCACAACCAATATGACGTCATATTAATCTTTTTTTCAATTGGTGAAACTTTTTGTTTCATTTTAATTTTTCCCGTGGAAATCTTTCAATAGAAAATTAATTATTGTAGAAAGAATTTTATTGTGGATTTTTAATTGATGGCAACTGCTATAACGAAAAATGTTTAAATTTAGTAGGAAAAGGCTGTTAGAATTTAGGTTTTTATCTCTCTATATTAAAATAACACGATTTTTTTCAAATTTTAATATATTGAGCTTCATAGTAGGTATTTAGCTATAAATAAACAAATTGTCATGCCTGTAAGTTATATAGTTTCTGAGAACGGCTCTGTGACGGACAGACAACGGAGCGGGAGTAATAGGGTTTCGTGAGATGAACGAAACTCTAAAAATGAAATGAAAATTTCCACCTAGTAATAAAGCTTCAGCAATGGTGCTTATTATAGAGTGGCTAAACTACTGAAATGGCTCCTAGTTTCAGAGGGACCCTTGGCAGCTAAAACTAGGTGTACAATACGACAACGGCATTTTTGACCACGGACGCTATTTAGAATTATTGTTATTATTGGTATAAATTTTATTAATAGAGTGATGTTTAAAATTTTAGCATTTGTATTGCTTTCTAAAACCAACTGGCTGATTTTCTGATACCATTTTAAGGACTGGAATGTGAATCGCTACAGGGGCCCACATACCTAGAAAAAAGGATATATAAACATTTTACTAAAACAGCAATAAGATTAAAAAAAAAAAGAATTCGTTGCTTTGGTATGACAAGGTTCTAAGTACTTCAACAAATTCTTTTGAGGAAAACTGGATGAAAGATTCATTTTTTCATTGACAACACTGCAATTAGACTCCCATCGTGCACTATGGTGGTTGCATGTCGGTAGCTGTGGGGGTGTGGAGATATGGTGGTTGAAAGTGGTCGACTTAGGGCATTTTCATAATTTCGATAGACGTGTGTGTCCATATTTTTCACTTTACAACAAATGAAACGAAAGGTTTTTCTCAAATCAGTGTTGCACAAAAATAAAATACCGCATTATATCGTGCTCAACGATTAAAAAAAAAAGTACAATAAAGATAAAATGGGACATTGTTTCTGCACGAGTTTATTTTATATTTATGATTAAAAAGCAAAATTGAAATTGAAATGTTAAATTTATTTTTCTTTAGCACATGTTTTTTTTTTCCAAAACTGATATTATCCTCAAATGCAGTTAAAATACGATATATATTATATATATATATTTGTCTTTGATATCTTATATGAGTTTTTAGTGTAATTTTGATGGAATAAATTCGATGATATTCTGGCTTTGAAATAAGGCGAAGTGTGACGCGCATGCATCATTTGACTTTTATAAATAAAACCGTACGTATAACACAATAAGTGAATAGTGAAGTGTTGTTGTCGTGTCAGAGAAAGTGTCATGGCACTTCTCTGAAAAAAGGGGTGCAAGAGCCTCAAGAGAGGTTGGACTTTTAGAGCTGGTTTCCTAATTTTTGAACCAATTCCAGATGAGAGTCCTGCACCTGGATTGGCACCTCCAGAGGTATCGGAATAGTGAAGTGTGAAAAGTAAAAATATAAAGATAAAAAATGCCAAAGCGTAAAAGTGAATATTCGTGATCTCGAATCGTATCGCAAAGAAAATAGCGCGGTAAGATGAAACTGAGGAAGAAAGGGAAGCACTTCTAACATTGCTACGAGAAAATTTTCAACGGAACAGAGATAATCAGACAGAAGAACAACGTGAAAATGTTAGGGAAACCAATCGAATAAGACAATGATTACGTAGAGAAAGAGAAACAGGTGAAAAGACGGATGGGAGAAATAAAAAGCATATAGAGAGAATGATTAACCTTCGCTTAGGGATGCAGGTCGAGGCGCAACTATTGGAAACAACTGTACACGCTGTGCGCGAAAGAAGGCGAGGAGGTTACAGTAGATAAAAGTTTGGAATTTTTTGAAAATTTTGAACACGAAGCGTTTCATTATGACCCACCTAAAGATTATGATGAACATCCAAGTGTAGTAATTAGGAAAATGGATAAAGTATGCAAGTTTTGTAAAGCAAAAAAAAAAAAAAAAAAAAAAAAAAAAAAAAAAAAAATCAAAGGAGAAACGCCAAGTATATGCTGCTCAAGTGGTAAAATTAGTTTGCAAGCATTAAATTTGCTGCCGTCTGAATTCTTTTAATATGTGAATGGGGAAACATCGAAATCTAAAGACTTTTCTTTAACCCTTTCCGGCACAGACAAAGTCTGTTCGTAAAATGAGAAATTACTGACTGACACCGGAATTTACAAACGACTTTTTTAGAAAATAAGAACTCCTTATTTTAAGCTTTCATTGTATAAACAAAATTTTATTAAAATATTCTTGGTGCCGTATGCAAGTTTGAAATTAAAATTAGGTGTGCCCGGAGTGGGACCACTGTGCCGGAAAGGGTTAAAAAAAATTAGATGTTACAACGCATGCTTCCAAATGACATCATTTGGTGCAACAGAAGTAGCCGAAAAGAAAGGTTTTAATCCGGTATTTAGAGTTCAAGGACAAGTGTGTCATAAAATTGGGTTATTGTTACCACTTCCAAATGAAACGCCGAAGTTTTTACAAATTTACTTCAAAGGAAACGAAGAAGATGAAGTAGATCAACGCTCGGCGAATATCGCAGAGTTCAGTCGAGATATAATTCTTGATCTACAGCGGTTCTTAACATATAAATAATGAGTTATTAAGAATGTTCAATACTGCAATGGATGAAATGGTCTCTGTCAACTACAAATTAATAATTCGGGCTGATAAAAGACCAGTTGGCGATTCAATGCGCCTCAAATAAATGAAGTAGCGGTGGTAATCGTGGATAATGAAGGTAGTTATCGGGACAGTGTGGTACAAGGAAGGAGCAATCACTTGCAACTTATTGCAGAAACTAATCTCATTTATGATGCCTTGCAGTATCCATTAATATTTTGGCAAGGCGAAGATAGCTAACATTTCGATATAGAACAAGTTAACCCAGAAACGAATAGACCAACAAATAAAAAAGTAACCTCGAAAGAGTTTTATGCATATCACATAATGGACAGAGAAAACGAATATAATGATATTTTTAACTTTCGGCAATTGTTTCAACAATTTATTGTTGATCTGTACGCAAAAATAGAGTTAGAAAGATTGCTCTACATTCGCCAAAATCAAAGAAGGTTACGAACAGACGAATACATTCATTTCTGGGATGCAATACTCAGTGATGGAAATGCTGAAAATCTGGGGCGATTAGTAATTTTCACTTCGACGTTCACCGATAGCCCCAGACATATGCACGAATTTGCTTTTAGAACGTGTAGTGCTGCCATCTACTGAGTTAAAATTTACCTATTGTATCTGTTATATCCCCCTCCCTCTGGTTCCTTAGACGTCTCGGCAAGAGACCAGCAACATTTTTCTCTGGCCTGCCACGTTTCCAACTAGTTGCTCGGTAACGTTATCACAAAGTCTTAAGGCAGAGGTATGATAAATTCCCAAATGAACTTTAAGAGCTTGTAAACTAGTTACATCATACAAAGTAGGGAAGCGCTGGGTGAGCACTACATAGGGTCCGTCAAGTAATGGACTGAACTTGGTGTTCTTTTCTGACCCACATTGCTAACAGGATGGAGTTCTACCTATAAAAAGTATGGCCAACAGGAGAATAATGGAGGTCCATCTCTCCAGCTTTTGTCAGCGTACCACGTTCTTCTATATCTTGGCATTGTTCTACCAAGTCTTTCACTTGTTTATTCAAATTAGCAAAGTTTTTGATATAAGGAGTTATCTCTGACACAAAGTTGTCATTGTTTATGACAGGTCTGATGTCATCAATGGTGCGGGGTTCTCGATCAAACTGTAAAAATGCAACAGTTTATCCCGTGGTGTCACATTTGGCAGTATTCATGGAAAAACTGATTGTAGGCAATTTTTCTGCCCTTGACGAGTGTTCGTTTCCGATGAGAATGGCTAAACGAGGTTTGAGATCACTGTTTTTTTGTTCAACCAGATTTGCTTGTGGATGATAAACTGTAGTTTGGCTGTGTTTCACATTAAGGAGATAACACATATGCAGGGGTAGGAAAAAGTACTTTTTTATTGTAGCGAACTACAACTACAACTACTTTGTCGAAAATGTAGTTAACTACAACTACAACTACTTGTTTTATAAAGTAGCGACTACAAACTACTTTTCAAAAACAGTCACTACTTCGCTACTTTCAAATTTTGTCAAAGTGTTCAATTTCCGAATAATAAGAAGCCCGGCGTTAAAATATGAAGGTTTAATAACGAATAAATAGACAAGTGTTTACAAGAAAATTAATTCTTTTTTGGGGTTTGATTTCAAAAGCAAGTGACAATTGAAAAAATCTATGACTTCATGCGATGCATTGATATACACTGTAGCTGAGATTTGCCACTTCGATTCGGAAATTGTTGAGCGAGCAGAACAAATTCTACACAAAAGAAGCAATTTCGACGACGTGATTTGCAGAATGGCACTTTTCCCCTCTTGAAGTAGCGTAGGTTCTCGCTACAAACTACTGTTTTTTTGTATCGCGCTACTCGCTACACTACACTACATTATTCAAAATGTAGCGCGCTACACTACAAACTACTGTAAAAAGTAGGGACTACAGTAGTTTCGCTACTTCCAACCCCTGCATATATGTTGCATTACTTCACTGAAAAACTGAGGACTGTTGTCACTAAATATTCTTCGTGGTACACCATGAAAACTTCTTCTAGAAGTGTTACAGCGTATTCTTTGGCTATGGCAATTTTCAGCTGTACGTTGATACGTTGAAATTGTATGTACGATGTTATGTTAAAATTTATGGCCAGACTTTTTGGCATTGATCATATATCTTTGTCGGACAATTTATCTTCTTTGCTATTCTACTCCAGCCACAGCCAGCAACCTTACCATAGTCCTAGGACGGGCATTTACACTAGTTTATATTAATTTCTGTTGTTGTAACGTTCACATCGTCATCTTTATATGCTATGAATATTTTCGGGTATCAAAAGAAATCTGATCCTTAACATTACTAATTTGTTTTGAAAAAGGTAGACAATTATGTCACAAAAGTGATGTGACTTGTGACACTTGTGAGACTAAACAAAACTATATCTGTTATGAATACAAAATTGAAATGTTTTATATTATTAGATATTAAAAGTAAAGGACAACACCTTTGAAATCCTACTGCTTATTTTATTGAAATAATTTTAGTTATGGAATATGGAATATTTCTTATTTTGATGCTAAGAATGATTCTGGAAAAGCCATTATGTTGGATTTTTCAAAATATAGTTCTTGATTTGCATCTAGATAGAAAGACATTTATCAGAAAAGCTGCATAAATGTTTAATTTAAATGGTTTGACAATTTTTGACCCAGTTAAATGCCATTCAGTACATCATATAGAGTTCAAAATCTGAGAAAATGGAAAATCTGGAAGCCTATAAAAGCTAACACATGGTGGAAGGCGCATTATTATCAGAAACAAATTTAAAACCCAAAATTAGACTTTTAGCATTGTTTAGTAAGCTAAACGGAATAAATACTAATCTAGAAAAAATTAGAGAATGAACGCAATCTGTAAAACCGTATCGTGACATTAAAACTGATACCATAATTTCACCATTGGAAGTAAATTGTGTTTCCGAAAAGAGTCAATATATCCTTTAAAAAATCTTCTTCATGAATTTTTTTCCTCTTACATTTTTCGATACTTTTTCAATATCAAAACTGAAGAGATATAGTTTGTATTTAGGCTTAGGATTCTTTCAGAAATGCAATGCACAAAGCTCAGAAAGTACTTTATTTACTCATTTTTTCAAAGGAAAAGGTTTATGTATGATGAAAAATTCCTCTGTGAAATTTTGTATGTGTTAAAAGTTAAACGTGAGACCTGTATCGCGTTAAATTCCTGTCGTTGTCGGTCGTTAAGAAAACCGACCGTGCTACTCATTCACAAAATTTATTTATTTATTTGTGCAGGATTAACGAGAATCACACATTTTCGCTTTCATCTGTTCTCTTTCATCAGTACCGAAGGAGCTAATCCTATGAAATTGTCATTCATGTGCGGATGCCATCATCGCTTCTCTAAGAAATTATTTCTGGCCAATTTTCTCCTGTGTGTTGAGTTACGAGAAGGAAAAACACAATCCTGGCGATAGCTGTAAAGTCACTTGTTGATTCGTTTTTCCAGTGATATTTTCTCGAATACGCATCCATTAGTCTTCGTTGAGTGCATCTGAAATCACGATTTAATGGCAAGTCGTCCATTTATAATCAGTTATAACAAAGCGTCTCGATAGCATCTTACATTTTCTTATTTTTTTTTTTTTCACAGTTAATAATAAAACTGTCACGATATCAGATTCCAAGTGCTTTTAATTATCTAATGTTACAAAATTTGACATGAATATATGCTATTTTCAGTTTCTTTCTCTGTCTTTTTTTTCTCCTTTCTTTTTCAATTCCTACTATTAGCTCACACTCTCTATATATTTACATATCTTGTTCAAATTTTCAATCGTTAATAAAATATTTTCTATTCATCCACTCAAGTTCAAATACATTTTTTTTAACTTGCTGTGGATGACACTGGATGTTAATGCAGTTTTGTCAAATATTAATTCATTAATTAAATTTAATTAATTAATTTTAGTTTTATATGGAAGAAAAAAATTTCTCCCATTGTTTTCATAAATGAAATAAAATATTTTCCTCAAATTAGTGATGCCACAAAAATAAAATACCGCAACGATGATTATAAAAAAAATGCTCAATAAAGATAACGTGGGACATTAATGCTGCACGGGTTTATTTTATATATTTATGATTAAAAAGTAGGAATTGACTTAAAAAACTTTTTATATTACTTGTTTCTTTTCTTTTCCTTTACTCTTTTGTTGTTGTTGTTGTTTTTTCTTCTTAAAAAAAAATTAAATAGGCCACACGGGTGGAATACATGAGAATTTTTAATTGAAAATACAAGTCAGAGGCATACATAGGAAAGGGATGAAAGGAATATCATGCCCTTCCCATTCAAATAAAGACAATATTTTTAAAGCCACATGAGCTCTTCCAAAGACCATTTATTAAGCACACGGATGAAATACATGAGAATTTTTAATTGAAAATATAAGTCAGAGGCATACATAGGGAAGGAATAAAAGAAATAGGATTATGAATCATCCCTTCCCTTTCAAATAAAGATAATATTTTTAAAGCCACATGAGCTCTTCCAAAGACCATTTATCTTCTATTTTCAATCAATACTAATATTATAAAAAAAAACCTTTCTTTGTGTGTTTGTTTGTAGAGGGTAATCTCTGGAACTACAGAACAGATTTCAATAGTAATGGCGGCAAAATGATGATGGTAGTCTCTGCTCCAACATAGGCTTTGTTTTATGTCGATAACACTACACCCAAGGGAATGCAGGAACTTAAAACATTCAAAATTTTGAAATTTAAAAAGGTGAAATGAGCGGAAAACGTTCTAAAATAATGACTATTTTGGAACTACTGAGCCGATTTAAAAAATTCTTTCAGGATAATATTGGTGACAGTCCTCAAAGGGGTGCAAGAGCCTACAAAGTTTTAAAAATTACGATTTCTTCGATATGTTGAGACAAGAAACATGAAATTTGACACGATGGTTATCTGTAAGATGTAAATGTTTTTAAAATGTTAGAGCTGTTATTAAAAAAAAAAATCGAAATTTAAAAGTGTAAAATGAATCGAAAATATTCTTAAACCTTTTGAAATTACGCTAAAACTGTTTTTTGAATCCTAAAAATTTAAAAGAGAACATCAGCTTTTCATAAGCATATAAACTCATAAAAATTTTCTTTTACTTAAGTAAGGTGTCATACAAAATATACAGATAAAACAAATAAACCACTGGCATGTTTCGGTTTCATTAGAGATAAAAAATCATTATCACATAAAGTACATCATCGATCGTAAAACCTGACTTCAGTATAAAAGAAAGTTTTTATGAGTTTATTTTTTTAAATTACGATTTTTTGAAATAGTTTGGACTTGAAATATGAAATTCGGCATGATAGTTACTTTTAAGAGATACATGCTTGCTCAGAACAGTTTCTCCAATGTCAAAATTTAAAAGAGTGTAATGAGCGGTAAGCGTTTTAAAATAACGATTACTTTTGAACTACTGAGCCGATTTCAAATCGTCTCTCATTATAACAGTGATGACAGTTTCTATTAAAAAAAAAGGCTATATTTTATATCTTTGCAAACCACCCTCAGGGTGTGCAAGAGGGAAAAACGTTCTAAAATTCGGATTTATTTGATTCTGTTAATGCTAAACACATGAAATTTGATATGGAGGTTAATTTTCACACGAAAGTGCTCGCTAAGAACGTTTGTAAAAATATTCGTGATTTAAAAGGATGAAATGATTAGAAAACTTTTTATCATACTATCAGAGTTAGAAATTTTAATTTCACATGCAGTGATTCCTCCTTAGAAAAAAAAAATCGAATTGTTAATGTGTCGAAAGAAGGGGGAAACATTCGACAGTTTTACTTTAACTGCGATTTCTCTGAAACTGCAGCAACTTCTATAGGGATAACCAAACTACCATTAGGGATAACTTCTAAGAAGCAGATGCGAACGAACAATGTGGTTTATTATTATTATTATTATTATTATTTAGACTTAAAAAATGTATTTCTAACTGATTACTTAAAGGTATTTTAATTTTTATGCTGATTATAATAATAATGTAAAGAAAGAAACAATTGTTTGTTTGTATGAAATGGACTCTAAGACTACTGAACCGATTTTAAAAATTCTTTTCCCCACCGGATCATTGAAATCCACCCCCCCCCCATCAGAATATTTGTAATTTTATGCTTATTAAAGGGCTATAAGTGCAACTTTCTACCGGAATTCTATAACTCCCCCCCCCCCCCCCCCCTTGAGTTGCGAAAATCACTCCCGGAGAGAAAACGTCTGAAGTCAACACTGTCAGTGCATGCGAACACTCCATACATTCACAACTTACTTCATGCAGGAAATGAGCCAAAAACCAAAAGAAGAGAAAAAAGGTTCCGAGTCACATACATCTAAAAGCTAAGCTTTTGGTTTTTATTTACCTTAGTTTGAAATGGTCGTTTCATGTTAAAAAAAAAAAAATAGAGAATGTATAAGATGCATAATTTTAAAGTAATTATGCTTCATAGCATCTAAATTGATGGGAAATAATCCTTTATACCAAGGCATCTGTTTTTTAATGTAAATAAAATTGTGCGTGCACCATCACCCGCTTGTGCAATTATACGTCATTTACGTCTACTAGCTAATAATATTGCCCAGTTAACCCTTTCACTCTGGAATATAAATCATCGCATTTTCCGGGACCTTTTCCAGTTCAATTCCTACTATTAGCTCACACTCTCTATATATTTATATATTTTGTTCAAATTTTCAATCGTTAATAAAATATTTTCTATTCATCCACTCAAGTTCTAATACATTTTTTTAAAACTTGTAGTGGATGACACTTGATGTTAATACAGTTTTTCCAAATATCAATTCATTAATTAAACTTAATTAATTAATTTTAGTTTTATATGGGAGAAAAAAATTTCTCCCATTGTTTTCATAAATGAAATGAAAGATTTTCCTCAAATTAGTGATGCCACAAAAATAAAATACCGCAACGATGATTATAAAAAAAATTTCAATAAAGATAACGTGGGACATTAAAGCTGCACGGGTTGATTTTATATATTTATGATTATAAAGTAGGAATTGACTTTAATTTTTTTTTTATATTACTTGTTCTTTCTGACTTAGAAATCGCTTTCGTTTCCAGCCATTCATAGACCTGTAAGAAAAAATATCTATGAAAATGGCACCACATTTAAGGTAAAACTTAAAATATGTTGTAAAATAAAAAATAAAAATATATAAAAGTACATTATAACCTGGATGGTATTCATGTGTGCCACTAAAAAATTCCGGTTGGTACACATACGAACCGCATTAAAAAAAAAAAAAAAAAAAAAAAAAAAAAAACAATTATGGTCTGTTTTCAACTTACTTCGATGTCTAAAGATTGTATCAGCCTGAATAACATAAAAAACATGTTAAAAAAAACCCCACAATAATCTAGCACAACAATTAATAGCATATAGCAAAAAACACGAGGCAATCACATTCATGTGTTCAAAAGTCCACATAATCTTAATTTAAGCGAACAGTTTCCAGCAAATTTCATCAGCATACGTTCAAGCACCGCAGTGGTACGCTTAATACTGGTGAACCGAACTTTCTGTGTTTCAAAATGTTGCTGGTACATACATGCGTACCGTTCGGGGCGAAAGAGTTAAAGAATAAATCAATTTTTGAATCATTATCCCCACAGTAAAAATTACTAATCATTTACTACTCTAAATCAAATGCAAACAAAAATTTTAAGACTATAGAATAAATATTGAACACTTTGCGTGTAAAACCATTCAGAAAAAAAACATTTGAATAAATTGGAATTATTTTGTAAGTAATTATTATGTGTGTGTAATAAATTTTGGACTAACTGCTAGTTAAAAATTGGAAAATCTGGCTATATTTAATACCCAGATTTTCCAGATGTGGGGGTACCAAAAATGTACAGTGAGACCCCTTCCCCCCCCCCCCCCTCCCACACACACACACACTCATACACTTCATAAATCCGCCCCTGTGCGCGCTCAAACAACGTTGTGTGTTTCTCCGTCTATCTGTGTGTCTCGTTTTTCGGACTCGGAATGACTGAGAAATAAATAGCGAGACGCACCTCTCTTCATTCGCCTTGTCATTACGACCGACGATGTCTGGAGTGTGTCTACTAAACCTAAAGAAATGAAACAGTTCGTCTCGCTGCGGAAGAAAGGTCGCCCCCTGCCGGAATAGACAGGAAATATCGACATATGCAACCGAAAAAAAGACATTATTCTTTTATTTATTTTTTTTTAACATTTTTATGTTCACATACCCCTCCTCCCCCCTTTTATAAACATGGAAGGCCGTAAATTGAATTTCATGTGATAGAAGTTTCAGACCTAGGTATTGGTATTGATACATTTCGATTTGGAGTCTATAATTCGCACTAGTGGACTAGTGTAGCGTCGATTGTCCGGGTGGTTAATTTTTAGAGGCTGTGCCAAAAAAGTCTTTCATTAAAAACTGTAGCATAAAAAGCACTAAAGTATTAATATATCTAAAAGTATTAGTAGCCGCTAAAAAAGGACACAATATTTTAAGTTGCCTCGAACGCTCAAAATCACTCTACGCCACTGAGTTCAGGTTTTGTCCCACGGGACCTCCTGCCCTTCTATGGAAAGAAAGTGGAATTTCGGGGAAATGTCATCTTCCGGGTGATTACTTTTTTACCTCCATTTTCTAAGGATATCTCATGAAAAAAAAAAATGGGTTTTTCGAATTTCGTTTTTGTATTCGATTATTTAAACGCATCGTTCTTTATTGCCGTTTATAGTTTTCATTAAAAATAAATCTATTTCATTTGGCCTAAAATATTTAAAGTATACTAAAAGAACAAGACTGGCCCTCAATAAGCTGAAATTTTTGTAGTTATTTGAATTTTCGAAATTATTAAAAACAAGGGATAATTTTAGTTTTGTTCTATGTATGCATTAAGATAAAAATATTTTATTTTGATTCATTAGGAAAGTACAGTGGTGGCCAAAAGTGTGGACATTTTTTGAAAGTTTCATGTTTTTCAACTTTGTCTGTTTGTAGAATATATTAATTTTCACTTAAATACAAACGTTTATATATCAAATTGAAGGTAATTTAATGTAGAATTTAATAATAAAAACAGTATTACAATATCTGTATTAGAAAAAAAGTTATGCAACTAATAGTAAGATCTATCTTAGATTTGCATTTTTTCAGATATTATAATACTGTTTTATTATTAAATTCTACATTAAATTACCTTCAATTTGATATATAAACGTTTGTATTTAAGTGAAAATTAATATATTCTACAAGCACACAAAGTTGAAAAACATGAAACTTTCAAAAAATGTCCAAACTTTTGGCCACCACTGTAGATATTCTTGATATAAAACAGACTTTTCCCGTTTTCACGTTCACTTCTTTCCCCTTCTAAGACGATCGATCATTCTGCAATAATTCACACCTCATTGTGACGAATCAACGCGTTAAACACTTGGAAAGTATTTAAATAGATATGTTTTCAAATGGTCCTTATTGTTTCATAACATCTCTGATGTTTTGAAGGGGAAAGGTATCTTTTTCTCTGGACAGAATGCGAATCACTTAATGACTGACCAATGGATGATACAATAAAGCGCAGATTCAGGCCTCCAACATTGGCAGAAGCATCGGATTAAAAAAGTGTCTGAACTTTAGATTTTTCAGATTAAAATTTTTCAAATGAAAGTAATCACAATGAACTCAAACTTTTTTTTTCTTTCTATGTATGGGGTTATGAGGGCGCCCCTTTTCTCCCTCATTTTCAGGTCTCTGAATTTATAAATGAATGAGTGTCAGGACGGGACTTTTTAGGTGCGTTCGTAATTATATAAATACGTAGCACCTATAGTCGTCGTCTGATCCGTCCGTCTGACCGCATATAACAGCGCCAAAACAACCCAACCAAACGGTTTGAAATTTAAGATATATTATCTTTGCAGAATTTTGGTGAGACATTTCAAATTTTATGAAAATCGAAACAATACTTTAGAAGATATTAATAAAAATATTTATTAAGAAATTTGAATAATAATAATAATAAAAAAAAAAATCGGTTCTTTCTTGTTATAGGAGCTTCCGAGGTTAAATCGTCAAGCGACCGAGATATTTATTTTATGACAGAAATTAATCTGCAGACGATATAATTCATTTCACAGAATTAAAAATAATCAAGATCTGAAAATACATAACTAGCTATAGTACGAACGCACCTCATTTGTCACGTTTGACGTACAATTTCCAACTTGTTACATCTGGGTTTTTCTTTGAAAAAGAATATTTAAGAAAGGTAACATGCAATTCTCTCAATCTATATTTTTTTCTTTTCTACTCGGCCAGTTTGTGAAAATATTGTCTGCAGTATCCGATGAGGAGTGCGCATTAAACGATTCTTCTAACATTAATTTCAGATAGAAAACGAAGAGAAAACGAATCTGTCGTCATTAACCGGAGATATAGATCTTAAGCGGAGACGCAATAACGATAGTATATTGTATTGTATTGTATTTTTTCTAAAAAGTTCAATAAAACGTGCCGGTCATTTTTTTTTTTAAATGATTATCCAATTTTTTTTTTATTGAATTGATCCCGAGTGTTAAAAATCTTGCTACTGTTTTCATTATCTTAAATCCTTATAAACAAATAAAAAAAATTATTTTTACTTTAGAAATTTTAAATTTTGTAATTTTTGAAAAAAATATATTGTAGTTTGGAATAATTTTGTAAAACTTTTTTTGACCTCAAAAGTACGACAATAAATATTTATTACTCAGGGAGGGAGGGAAATTCGCCAGTGCAGGTTAAAAAGTGGAGGGCCTTGCTTTGCTTCTATATATTTGGTATATAGAAAGAATATATATATATATATTTTTGAAAATTTCAAAGTTTAAATCCTTTATCTGTATAGACTATTCAGAAAAAATACGCTGCTCATACAATTTATAAGTTTATTGTAATTTAAAACATGATTCAGATTCTGCTCAAAGAAATATTCCATGTAACAATAATGCAACGCAGTACATTTTTCTGTCTCGTTGTTGTGAGAAATAGCTTCCAATTTTTTTTTTTTTTATAGCTCATAACACAAACATATAATTGCATGTGCATATTAGTACTCATTGGTATATAGTTTGCATACGAAAACTCTTAAAAATTACAAATATTACATACAGTACTTCACTCTAAAAACAACATTTTCAAAACTGAGCAAAAAATACTCAAATCTAAGTATGTCGCATATTCAAAATGGCTCCTAATCAAAATTGCTCAAGTTTGAAGCATGTATATATACTCATTTCTGAAAACATGTACACAGTCAAGAATAATACATCATGTGCTCATATTTGAGTATATCCATGTTTCAAAAATGAGTATGAACTGGCTTCTATGTGCTCATCTTTGACTATTTCCATCATGTTATCAAAAATGAGTTTGAACTGATTCTAATCATTTTTGAGTATGTCCATGTTTGAAAATTGAGTATGAACTGAAATCTATGTGCTCAGTTTTGAGTATGTCATTGTTTCAATATTCTGGGTATTTCTGGTACTTCAGATTTGAAAGCAATGGGTCGTCATATTTGAAACAAAAAGTTGCATAATAAAATGAAGACATTTATTTACTCAGGTTTGATAGAGTCATTATTCTCAGTGTTATTAATTTAAAGTTAATATGATTTAAAAAAGAATTACATAAGTTGTTATGAACATATAAATTAATTTAAAAATATATAATTTAATAAATATTATTAATACCTTGTAAAATTATTAAATACAGTAAAACTCCCATGACGGACACTCCCCGACCCCGACACTTCTGTTTAGCGGCCATTTTTTCGACGTACTTGTACATTTTTACTTTTGAATAACAGACATCTTCAAAAAACGGACAAATTCCGCACTCCTAGCTGTTCGTTATTCAAAGGTTTTACTGTATATGAAGTCCCGCTAAGAAATTTTGTCCCCGGGCCCCAAGTTGGCTCTCTGCGCCTCTGTTTTTAAATAAGGCCTGATAAGTATAACGGAATATGAGACATAAAAGATATGAAGTTAAATTCTAAAATGAAGATAGGTTTTTGTATATTTTCTCAAACCGCTGGCTGGGTCTGTTAAAGCCGTTTCTTTCCCTGTTGTTTTTTTTTTTTTTTTTTTTTTTTTTTTTTTAATGATAAGAAAAAGAAGAAAGGCAAGTAAGTATTGTGACTTATTCAAAAGTAAAAAATAAGACATCAAAAGCTGACATCAGATGCCGAAAAAGTTTTGTTCGGCAACTTTTTTTCCAGGAATCAATTTTCAGATAACACCTGTTTCTAATAGCAAGCACACAATCAGCGAATCATTAATAAACAGGAAAATTCTACCGATCCAAAGTCCCTTTGTTGAGAATTTCCTTCATTTGGTCAACGTCACCTCACCTGTCAACGATGACCATGACCCTTTGGTAAATCTTCCCAGGATCTATAGCTGTTTGATATTTTATTAAATGACGATCGAAATAAGTGAAGAAAAAATATTCCATAAGAAGATCAGTGATTTAAAACTATTTTTATATTCTAATATCTATAAATCTTGAGAAGGATTTACTTGAATAATCAATCTATATTAATAAAATAAAGATGTTTGTCTCTGTGTGTGTGTGTGTATTGGTGAGAAATCTACCGCACGTAGAGGTCTGAAAATTTCGATAAGGTTAGACGAAGACAAGTCCGAATACACCTAAAGCTCAAATATTTCATTTTTTGATAATTAGCCGAGATATTAATTAAAAACCATAATGAACGTCGCAATGATCTATGCGCCTTTACGGGCTTTCCATGGAACTTCAAGCGAAGAGTTCCGTTTTTCCTGCAGTTTAAAATCGCGATCGCTGGGCTACGAAAAAAGAAAACACGAAATTCTTCGACTTTTCTTCCCGTTTGAATGGTATCTTTCGTTTAAAAAATATTAATATTTTCTATTCCAAGAAACATTTTTATTGGACGGCGGTTCGTATCAGTTTTCGAGTTTTAAGTGTTTTGCAATTTCAAACTGTCACATCCCTTTCTAGGACAAAAATCTGAAAAGAAAAAAAAAAAAAAAAAAAAAAAAAAAAAAAATTGGGGGGTACTTTTTGTTTTTTCGAACGGTGTATTTTTTTTTCTAAATATAAATATTTACTTAAAAAAATATTTTCTGTAATATTTTTTCGTGGTTTCCGATTGTTTTCAAATTTTCTGTTTTTTCTACTTTTTAAAACTGCCACCTCTGCTTCCCTGACAGAAATATATATACAATATATATATATATATATATATATATATATATACTCAATTAGTCAAAGTACTTTAGTTTTGAAATATATTAATATTTGTTATTAAAATAAATTTTAAAAGAATTCTCGGAGCTTGATTCGTTTTCGTTTTCATATTTTCCGTTTTTTATCCAGTTTTAAAATTCTATCTTCTTTTTGCGGACCAAAAATATATATAAGCAAAATATTCCCACTTATTCCTGGTACTTTTCCGGTTTTACCGATATCTTTAGTTAAAAAAAATATTAATTTTTACTATTTCAAAAAAGCTATTTTTTGGAGGTCGTTTAATGAATTCGCCACAGTAGCTTTGAAGATATAGTTTCCTGTTTTACTTTTAATTCTGCTATAGAACATTTTCGGAGGGGTTTCTGTTTCTGCCCATGTGCGGGGAAGCCTCTACATTTTCAACACTGCGATATATTACTTCGCGTTTTAAGAGAAGGGGGAGGTTGGGGGGGGGGGGGGCGTTTTATTTAGGTTTTCTCAGGAATTTTTGTTCAGAATTGGAATTTTAATATTTCCAAATGTGAGAAATTAAATCTGATATCACTATAACTGGAGCCTCGTATCACTATAACGGGAGCTTGGATGGATTTTCGTTTAAAAATATAAAATTTTACAAGCTCGATGTATGCTGCCGAAATCAGTTGTCTCTCCAACTCTAAGTTCGATCGAATAGATTTTTTGTTCCAAAAAAAAAAAAAAAAAAAAAATCATACAAATTCGAGGGTGTGTGCTGTCAAATTCAGCGGGTCCCCCAACGTTAGGTTTATTTGGAAATATTTTCAGTTAAAAATATAAAATCAAAACAGGCCGGAACGTGCATAGCATGCCCGGTTTACGGTACCGAAGGCAGTGCCCCCCCCTTCCCCCCCAACTCTAGGCTCATTTGGATAGATTTCCATTTAAAAGTATAAAATTATACACATTCGAGGGTGTACACTGCCGAAAGTGTACCCAGAGCGTGTACGAAGAGCTTCCAACATTAAGTTCTTTTGGAAAGATTTTCGTTTAAAAATACAAAATCATTCAACTCAACGCAGATTTTAGGTATATTTAAGAAGGTTATTATCACGGGCAGCGATGCCGGACGGCGACGAAAAAACAACGAAAAAAATATTTGATGTCATTTCATTTTATTGAGTTTGAATTGCCGTCTTCTGTATTAACATTTTGGCAATTACGTAGCACGAGAATGTGATGTATATAATTAGTCTTAATCAAATAATACCATGCCATCCCATAACATATTAAGGTGTAATAACTTCCCTGTGCGTATATAATTAGCCTTAATCATATTATCTCATCCCATAACATAGTAAGGTGTAATAACTTCCCTGTGCTGCGTAATTGCCAAGTCACAAAATAATATTTAACTAAAGATGTAGAGACTAGGAGTGATTTGTGAATGAAAATTTCAGAGTTAATAAGATAGCTAAACTTGGCTTTACACGATCTCAGAACTTTTTTACGGAAAAAGAGTCACGAGACTTGGCTGCATTTTTTACAGGTAACGTTTTTGATGAGATGTGACGTTGTCAAAAATAGTGTCCTTAAATGCAAAATATTTTTTTAAAGGCAATACATTTTAAAAATTTTGCCCAAGCAAATCTTTCAAAATTTGTTGTCATTAAAAAGAAAAAAAAGAAGAAGAATTTTTGAGTACGTTAATATCATATGTCAATATCCGACATCGATGTTTTGATGGTGAAATCTAAATTTTGGAAAACAATTTAGATAATGTATGGAATTTTCTCATAACTTAACATTGTCTTTCAAGTTCAGCAAAGATATATGGGTCATTTTCTCATAAGCGTGATTTTCGGCTGCAGTAATATACACAGTAATACACTGCCTATGTAATATAAACAGTAATACACTGCCGTACATGCGCGGTAGTGTATTACTGCTTATTTTACTGTTTATTACTGTTAATTTTACGGTATAATACTGGCAGCTGGGATGCCAAGTATTATACTGTAAAATCAACATTTATTTATTTATTTATTTATTTATTTATTATTATTATTATTTTTTTGCAGTGCATTGTGAGCAATTTGAATTTTTAATAACCGCTGATATATTGCAAGATAATTATTAGTAAATGAGCACAAATTTTATGGAAAAATAAATATGATATAGCAATTTTCATCAGACAAAACACAAACTCTAAGGGACACAAAAGACAGAGACAGCAGTGATATTTTTTAGTAATTTTGCCACTTTACATAAAAAACATTTTTGGAATGTTGCATGCACTATTTTCAAAGACATATCAAACCTACGATTAAATGTCTAGATATTGATTAATATGTAAATATCAACATTTAAATTAACAATGAGAACAGTAGTGATGGTTAATAAAGGTACTCTTACCTTTTCCCTATTCTTTACAATCCAGAAAATCTTCTTTATGAACAAACAACAAGCAATGGTGACTTTTTAAAAACAACATGTGATCCCAGGGGTCGGAAAAACTACTTTTTTATTGTAGCGAACTACAACTACAACTACTTTGTCGAAAATGTAGTTAACTACAACTACAACTACTTGTTTTAAAAAGTAGCGACTACAAACTACTTTTCAAAAGTAGTCACTACTTCGCTACTTTCAAATTTTGTCAAAGTGTTCAATTTACATAAGAAATTGAAGACACGGATTAAGTAATAAAGTGATCCCTCGTTATATCGCGTCTGCCAGGATACCATTAAATAAATGCGACATAACCGAGGGCATTAAAAAATTAATAAAGATAACATATAAGAAAATGTTTTGTGTTTGTCTCCAAAACGTTAGTTTATACATACTTAACAAATTTCGTAGCAAAATTAAGAAAGTTATTGTACGTTCTAGATCTTTCTAAGCTTAGAAAATTGCAAAAAAACAACCCTAAATGCAAACAATAAATAAATCTGTAAATTGAGCAATTCCGAATAATAAAAAGCCCGGCGTTAAAACATGAAGGCTTAATAACGAATAAATATACAAGTGTTGCCAACAAGAAAATTAATTATTTTGGTTTGTTAATACTTGATTTCAGCAGCAAGTGTTAATGGAAAATATCTATGACTTCATGCGATGCATAGCTAAGATTTCCCACTGCGATTCAGAAATTGTTGAGTAGAACAAATTCTGCACAAAAGAAGCAATTTCGACCACGTGATTTGCAGAATGGCACTTTTTTCCTCCTGAAGTAGCGTTAAGAGTAGCGTCGGTTCTCGCTACAAACTGCTGATTTTTTGTATCGCGCTACTCACTACACTACATTATTCAAAATGTAGCGCGCTACACTACAAACTACTGTAAGAAGTAGCGGCTACAGTAGTTTCGCTACTTGTAGCGCGCTACTTTCGCCCCTGTGTGATCCTCTACTGGAAACAATATTGAACATGACTGCATACTGCCTCTGATGGAAATCTGAGGGAATTCATATACACCGGGATAGTGGTGACCAAAAAAGTGAGGGACACAACTTTAAACCCAACAAAAACAAATATTACACATTTCACTCATATAAAAATTACTATTCTCCACCAGATTCATATTTATAATAAATGGATTGTTTTTTTTTTCAAAAAAATTTAATAGTTATTGTTTGTTGATGGTTTTAATGATCAAGTTATGGGTTGAGGACAGGGACAGTAGTAACTTTTGAGATATTTAAATTATATTTTAAAGAAAAAAAAAAACCAACAGATTTTTACAGTAGAAGTAACATAATATTGTAGAACAATCACAGAGAAACATTTTGACATTAAATGGGAATTGATATTGCAAAGAAATACACTGCAAAAAATAACTGTTGATTTTACAGTATAAAACTGGCAACCCAGCTGCCAGTATTATACCGTAAAATTAACAGTATTAAACAGTAAAAAAAGCAGTAATACGCTGCCGCGCAAGCAGTAATACGCTACCGCGCATGCGCGGTAGCGTATTACTGCTTGCGCGGCAGCGTATTACTGCTTTTTTTACTGTTTAATACTGTTAATTTTACGGTATAATACTGGCAGCTGGGTTGCCAGTTTTATACTGTAAAATCAACAGTTATTTTTTGCAGTGTAGAAGCAGCGATATACTGGGGACTGAGAAATCACACTTATGAGATATCGTCCCGTATAACGCAGTCTCTTAAGGCTGTTCTCAAGTCCAAAGGAGCTTCTTTCTGACACATTTTTGAATTCATTTTTGTTCGAAAACGCACGAAATTGGCAGGTGTTCTTATTCGGAAACTTTGTAATAGAAATCCGTTTTCCATTTTTTTTTCTTTTATAAGGCAGAAGATCCTTCAGAAAATACCGTCAAAGTCGGCGTTTTGAACCGAATTCTCTACACGGCAGCCCGAGAAAGGCAAAATACGTGTGGTCACGTGACACGAAACGTTTATAACTCGATAAGTATAATTTATTTATCAAAAATTGGAAAACTCGTTTCAATTTCAAATCGCTTCTATATTCAGGTCTGCCAATTTTATGCCTTTGCGTTTAAAAGTGAGTCAGAAAGTTTTGCGTTGTTGAGCAGGTCAATTGAGAACCACCTTAAAGGTTAACATTATCATTAATATTATATTCAATTATACGGAGCTAGAATTTCGATTTTCTAGAGATACTCGTTGTTTCTCGATCGCTCTAAAATCAAAGACAAGTCATCGTCATTTCAAAGTAATGGCTGCGTGATTGACAGAAGTTTGGAACTCTTTCTTTCTCTTTATTTTTTTCTTATATAACTTCTCTGTTATCCTATTTTCAGTGTAATGGGATGTGTTGTTCTGGAATATATCCTTTTCATGAGCTTTTATGGATGTCATCTCCGTGAACTTTTAAATATAGATTTATGAAGTTCGTTAAGCTGGGGCACTTTTATGTGCACTTTCCACGCAATTATTTTCTTTTTTAAATTAAGCGGCCCTGTTAACAAGAAGTTGGATTGATTTTCGAATAATAAGCTTCAAATGTTATTTTAAGGTTATATTTTAGATATTTCCCATTGTTGGGCAAAATGAAATCAGATTAACAGTTACAGATTACGATTACATTTTATAATCGTTAATCAAGATTACAGATTTAAAAATAATAATAATCAGAAATGAAATCATTTTAAGTTATTATAGAGTAATAATCTGTAATCGCAATCATAGTTACTTGATTACATTATACATGATGATTACTGTAAAATTTTATTCGGAAAATAGCCTTGTCATTTCCCTTTAACAACCTAAGATATGAATAAAATAATGAAAGGGCTCATAAACGAAATTGAATTTCTGGAAAAAATGTAGATTTTTAACAAAATTCCCACATGAAAATTGTCACGCTCTTAAATATTTGTAGTACTAAATTCTAAGGGTGGATCTAGCGTGACTTCAAGGGAGGGGGGGGGGGGCATTAGAAACTTGGAATTTCCACGTAAATGTAGATTTACAACCATCCTGAATAAAGAACACCTCCATCGTACATATACAGTAGACTCTCGGTATAACAATTATCCACATGATAGGGACTTTCTTAATGTAATGACTGATTGAAAAAGTATACGGCATATGTAACCATTACGAATCATCACTTTTACATCCGATAGATCGACCAATTAGATCAAACATTCCAGTATGTAAAATGAACTACAAAATATGGCAAACGTTATTAAAAATGAATAGAAGACATGGCGACTATCTATGAATCTAAGTAAAACTGAATATCTAAGCGTTGGTTTAAAAAAAAAAAAAAAAAAAAAAATCATGCACAGATTATGAAACCGCCCTTTTCAACACGTCCAGAATACTTTAACAAAAATTCACCGTTTAGCAAGGTGAAAGACGATGCCTAAGTAAACAAGGTCAAGGTCAAACCGGGCGGAGAGGTCTACCTTTCGGCTTAAGCTCAACTAGCGCCGCCCAGCAGGTTTGTTTACCTAATTATACTGAGCATTACTAAATCATACTTTCTGATATTGAGTAATAATTATACTATGTAATTCTGAAATACAAATTCTGAAAATACAAGATTCCAAAAATATAAATTCTGAAAATACAATTTACGCTTCAGTAAACAAGAACACCCATCCGGTGCACCAACCTGTGAGGGTTTACGGCGTAAAACCTCCGGCGGTAGTTTCCCCTTCACCACCCAGCAATGTCACAGCTCAAAGACGAACCCGAATCAAAGGGCTGTTGGAATTAAAACAAAACAAAATAACAACACCCGACCAACTTAGTGAAAAAACACTGCTACACGCAGGGAACTAGAAACATAACGAAGCGAACCGAAAACATAACCCTACTAAAGCTAATTTACAAACTAAGAATTACAACAGACTTTAAAGACAGATTGAAATTACATCTGTCTCACTAAATCTAATTCTAAAGCTAAAATAAACTATAAATACAAATACGTAGCTTCCCATACAAGGCAATTACACTAAAATACAATTACCAATTATATAGCCACTGAAATCACGAAATTTCCAGCAAAGAAACAGAATAAAATTACAGAGCATCTCATCACAGAGAGTTACAGAATATTACAAATGAAACATGAGTTGTGAACAGATAACTTGCTACTTATATGCATATCCACCTGAAAATGCAAAAGTCAATGTAGATCACCAGAATTGTCAACATCCAGTATTGATATAGTTAAGTTCAATACTGCAGAAACCATTCCAGGGCTATCAATAGTGAGGTTTCTTGAAAATCACTGATCAGCCATTTACTGACCGAGATCCAATGAGAGCACTGCAGCTTACAAGATAGCAACAATAGTCTATAACTTTAGTAAAAATAGCAGCCAGAATTGAATGTCAATGTTAATTAACAAGTAAAGTCCGGATTTGCCACAAAAGTCAATTGCAGGAATTAAATTCCAGCATTAAAATCACTGAGAAAAATATGAAACAGGAAATGTAAATAAAAGGATTAAAAGATTCATTCACAGTTATCGTTCCAAAATAAAGTCAGCGAAACGGCTGTAACAGTGACAGCTGAAGAAGAGCCAGCTCTGTAAAGCACTACTTTAACTAAAGAGTAGTCGCACGACTTTAACTAAGTAGTATTAATATCACTGCAACTTGCAAGAATTAAAAAAAAAGAAAAAAGTACCACTGAAAAGCAATGACAATTGATTAGTCTTGGAAAACTGAAGAGCAAGTGTATAAAAGAGAACAGTCCATCGCATTACAAAAGCCAATTCTGTTAAACGGCAGAATTAAATGAGAAAAGTCCATCATGTCCACAGTCTCACAAACTTTGACACTAAGCCTGGTACGCATTAACATGTGTAAATAATGAAGATCACTCTGCCGTGTAATGAAACGTGTGGTGTCAACTGTAGAAGCACACAAACCATGACATAACATTTTAAACTTGACAGCTAGAGAGACTCTGAAACACAGTAAGCACAACTTAAAATTATAATAATCAACGTGTATAAAAGAATAGTCCAATATATGACAAAATATAGTTATTTTGTATGACAGAATTAAATGAGAAAAGTCCATCATGTACCCAGTCTCACAGACCTACGCTGCAACTTCACTGCAACTTGTTGAAGAAGAATATTAGCTGAAAGAACACTGATGTCTGATTAAACTTGGTAAACTATATCAAACGTATATAAAAGATTACAGTCTGTCTTCTGATAAAGCACTGCTCCATTATAGAGCAAAGATAAACAGAAAAGTCATATTTGAACACCGCTTTAGCATAGCTTTAACAAGAGTAAAACTAAATCTATGAACTTGATAATGATTAACGTACGATAAGTAACGATTGGAATTGGCAACGTCCCAATTCGCAACTAACATATACTTCGAAAACAGTATTTACACCATGACTCAATTAAAATTTATATCTAATAAAAGAATATAAATCATTCAACTTATTATAGTTTAAAGTTACACGAGCAAAATATTCAGGATTTAAGATGACATTTTTCAAGTTCCACCTTACAGACTTATCTCTGTCAAAAAATGAAATGTTCTGGCATTAAAGAGCATTTACCAAATATGAAATGAAAAACATCTCCTTTCTTGCCACAGTCACAAAGATCATTTCTACGTTTTCCTATTTTAAAAAGAAATTTGGAAAACTGCCATGACTAGAGAGATAATAAATTAAAATTTGTTTTCTACAGATAAATTCAGTGTTAACCTTCTTTATAATATTATATGTATCCCTGCCATCTGTTGAAGCTATCCAGGACTGATGCCAGGTATCAATCAAATTATCCCGATAATACGGTTTCAGCAAAGAGACTGGATATAAAATTTCAAGAAACGGAGCATTAGAGTCAGCAGAAGTGGCCCGCTTTGCTAAATCATCTGCTCTTTCATTACCATGTAACCCGGCGTGGGCCTTTATCCATACAATATAGATTCGTCTGTTACCAGCGGCCAGAAACTTTTTATAAATAGAATGCTCTAATTGATTGTAGAAAAGCCCTAAAGATTGATTTAACAGAGGAACTACTATACGAATAGATACGAACTAATTTATGAACTGAATTTAAAAACCATTGTAACGCATTATCCAGGGCCATTAATTCGGACTGATAAACAGAATTCAGACTCCTTAACTTCACTTGGTGATCATATATGTAATTGCCATTGTGAAAGACTGTAAAGGCTGAGCCCACACCATTGTTCATTTTCGATCCATCCATGAAAATTTTAGGATCAAACGAAAAAGGAACTTCATCAAGTACTAGATCCAGCTGGTAGACGTTCCTTATATTCAAATATTCAGAAAAGCCAAAGGTATGCATTCGTGGCATAGAATCTGTATTCTTCAACGTAGAGTCGCCAATTTTAATATTACCCGTCCCCTGCACGAATGCGAGTTTCTCTGCCTTATTTTTCAGATTATGATAAATAGGAGGTATACCAGTTAGTACACAAAGCGCTTCAGTTGATGTTGATCTATAAGGTTTTAAAATTGACAGTAGGCTCGGCCCATTCGTCGGCCTGAACTCAATCATTTCTTAGCCGAAATATGTAAATCATTAATCCATACCTCATAACCATATGAGATCTGTTTTTCAATAACACCAATATACCATAATTTTAGATAGTGCGCTTCCAAACCTCTATGACGCCAGCCAACCTTCTTCCTGTTAATAGTACATCCCAAAATCCTTTCTCTAACATATTCCAGGTGACATAACCAATTAAATCTATATTGGTAGACATAACCTATTAAATCTATATTAGTAGACATAACCTATGAAATCTATATTGGTAGACATAACCAATTAAATCTATAATGGTAGACATAACCAATTAAATCTATATTGGTATATTCCTAAATAAACAAGATCACCCAGCCGGAGCACCAACCTGTGAGTGTTTGTGGCGTAAAACCTCCGGCCGGCGGTAATTTCTCCTTCACCACCCAGCAATGTCACAGCACAAAGACGAACCCGAAGCAAAGGATTGTTTGATTTGTTAGCCTAAGAGGTTGGAATTAAAACAAAACAAAATAACAACACCCCACCAACTTAGTGAGAAAACACTGCTTCACGCAGGGAACTAGAAACATAACGAAGCGAACTGAAAACATAACTCTACTAAAGCTAATTTACAAACTAAGAATTATAACAGACCTTAAAGACAGATTGGAGTTACATCTGTCTCACTAAACCTAATTCTAAAGCTAAAATAAACTATACAAATACATAGCTACCCATACAAGGCAATTACACTAAAATTCAATTACCAATTATATAGCCACTGAAATCACGAAATTCCCAGCAAAGAAACAGAATAAAATTAAAGAGCATCTCACCACAGAGAGTTACAGGATATTACAAATGAAACATGAGTTGTGAGCAGATAACTTGCTACCTATATGCATATCCACCTGAAAATGTAAAAGTCACTAGAATTTACAACATCCAGTATTGATATAGTTGAGTTCATTACTGCAGAAACCATGCCAGAGCTATTAAGAATGAAGTCTCTTAAAAATCAGTGATCAACCATTTACTGACCGAGAACCAATGAGAGCACCGCAGCTTACAAGATAGCAACAATAGTCTACAACTGTAGTAAAAATAGCAGCCAAAATTGAATGTCAATGTTATTTAACAAGTAAAGTCCAGATTTGCCACAAAAGTCAATTGCAGGAATTAAATTCCAGCATTAAAATCACACAGAAAAATATGAAACAAGAAATATAAAAGAAAACCATTAAAAGATTTATTCACATTTAACGTTCCAGAATATGTCAGCGAAACGACTGTAACAGTGACAGCTGAAGAAGAGCCAACTCTGTAAAGCACTACTTTAACTAAGGAGTAAACAATTTGGAAAACGCAAAACACATTTGAAAATCTAATTTCAGGAACTACCATCAATAGTACGAAAATTATCCGAATTCTTTTGTGCAGCCCTGTATATAATCTATATATATGTATATATTGTATACTACATAGTACGCTAAAATTTCGTTCAGTTTGTAACGCATAACTCAGTTGCAAATTTCCCTTTGGCAATTTCCGTCAATAAACGGAAATGTTCTCGAGATTTTTTATGCTACCCTGTGTATCATCTATAGAATACTGCACACCAAATAATAGGCAAAAAATTAAGCTTAATTTAAAAACGTACCACAACTTAAATCGCATTTCCAGCAATTATTGTACTTTGACAGTGCTCTCTCTAACCGAATTATTTTGTGTGTCCCTGTAAATGAACGATGAATGCTATGCACGCTATATTCTATCGTAAGCTTCTTGTAGTGAACCTCAGTAATATATATCAATTTAAATATGTTTGAAATAGTGTAACATCATTAAAATTCACCGCAAACGATTTTTCTCCATATACTGTAATGTAACGGAATTCTTTTGAAAAAGTAATTTGAGAAAGTAATTTGTAGCTGTGATACATATAAATAAATCGGTGTGGATATTAATGAAGAAGATAGAGACACTTTAGACATTAATAATGTAAATTCATTATGAAAAAGATATATTAAATGATTTAATGAAATTTTTGGTGTAATGGAATGTGAAACTCTGCAGAAGAAGCATACTAAATATTTATAATACCATCGTAAAAAGTATTATATACAGGGTGATTATAAAAAAACTATCCCGACATTTGGGCCCCTAACTATCATACCATTCACAGAAACTGAATGAAATTTTGGCAAAAGGTATTTTGAGGTATACGCTCAAGAATGATATGGAAAACAACAGTGTCACTCAAACAGTTACGGTTACAGTGAGAAAATTTCGAAAAAATCAAATGGCAACACCCGTTTTTTGTATTGGAATGTGATCTCCATTGTGAAAAACCCTAAATAGCGTTGGAACGGCAACTGTAGCTGAAAATCACCGGAACTAGGCAAGGGAAAAGTAAAAAGGACTTTGCCGTGCACCAGAGCATTAATATTCGTTTCATTTACGTCACACGTCACACCGTTTCTTTGGCTGATATCCCAGCCTGATTAGTTCTCCCCAAAACGAGTAGAAGAAACCAAGAAACGCAAATTTCGGGTTCTACGTAAGAGACAGTCATGACTGACGTCGTCACGCTAGGTGAAAGAAAAGGCACTGCGAAATGCGAGCCGCGTATGTTCCTTTCTGCCATTCCGAACAAGATGCCGCTTTCAGGGAAAGAACGTGGAGAAATCGTAAAGATTTATTACCTGAATCGACAAAATGCCGCAGAAACATTGTTTTTACAATGTGTTTACCGCAGAAACCATGGATTACGGCGAGGCCCGTGCACTGTCAAAGCTGTACGGGACTTAATTCTTAAATTTGAAGAAACTGGTTGCACATGCGATCGACCTCGGTCTGGACGACCTTTCGTTCCTGTGGAAGCTGTTGCAGAAGTCCATCAGACGATAAGCACAGTTTGTCCCGCAACTGCACGCGGTGTTTCACGTGTTCTGGATCTGCCAAATTCAACTGTACGCAAGATTCTGCGCTCTGTTCTAAACATGTTTCCGTATCGATTCCAGCGTGTCCGGATATTGGAAGCGGAAGAATATCAATTACGGCAGGATTTTGCAAATCAATTCCTTATCCGGTACGATGAAGATAGCAGCTGGCCTTTACGCATTCTGTGGACAGATGAGGCGCATTTCTCGTTAACTGGTAACGTGAATTCGAAAAATAGTGTGCACTGGGCAGAGAATAATCCACATGATGTGCATGCACGTCCATTACCCGAGGAAAAAGTGACTGTGTGGTGTGGTATAACGAGTACGTTCATCCTCGGCCCGTACTTATTTGAAGAGGTTACTGTCGGTGATCTGCAAACGTGTACAGTAACGAGTGCCCGCTATCTGGACATGTTAACTCATTACGCGATTCCCGCATTGCAACGGCAAAATGCTCTATCTGAAGTTGTGTGGATGCAAGATGGCGCTCCTCCACATGTCGGGTCTTCAGTCAAACGTGTCTTAACTCAACAGTTTGGTGGCAGAGTTATCTCCCGTCATTTCCCGTTTCCGTGGCCATCAAGGTCTCCTGGTCTGACACCAATGGATTTCTGGCTGTGGGGATATCTGAAATCCAAAGTGTATCAGTTTCGTCCTCAAACTGCATCTGATTTGAAAGATGCCATCAGAACTGCGATTCAAGAGATTCATATTGCCATGATACGTGCTGTAGTGCTATCCACCATCATCCGCATGCAAAGTGTCATCGTGTGTGAAGGAGGTCATGTGGAAAATTTGTGAAACACAATAAAATGCTTTATTTTATGCTGCTTCTCTGTCCTCATTGGTTGTCCTCACTTTTATCCTATCTACCGCCGATGATTTTCATGCTACAGTTGCCGTTCCAACGCTATTTAGGGTTTTTCACAATGGAAATCACATTCCAATACAAAAAACTGGGTGTTGCCGTTTAATTTTTTCGAAATTTTCTCACTGTAACCGTAATTGTTTGAGTGACACTGTTGTTTTCCATATCATTCTTGAGCGCATACCTCAAAATACCTTTTGCCAAAATTTCATTCAGTTTCTGTGAATGGTATGATAGTTAGGGGCCCAAATGTCGGGATAGTTTTCTTATAATCACCCTGTATATATATATATATATATACAGTAGCTGGCAAAAGTTTTGAGACGATATGTTTTTCTGTCCTAACTATTTCTGTAAGCAAAATTTGTTAATGATGTAAATTAGTAATTTGTACCACTTTTAAAGCTAAACAAAATGTAACACTAGAACAATTGAGACACATGCAAGACTTAAAAATAATTCGGAAATTCACAAAATTAAGTAAGCAAAAGTTTTGAAACGATTCAGTTTTTCTAAACTTTTATTGAAATTAAGCGTCTAAATGTAACGAAATATAGCAATATTTAATATTTCGTTGCATATCCTACTGCTTTGAGGACGGCGGCACATCATCTGGGCATGGAATTAACAAATTTTTCCAAGGTGGACGGACCTACGGTTTTTCACCCATCCCGATTGAAGATCCTGAAGGAGTTCTGTCTTTGAAGAAGGCTTTCGTGTCCCAACTTTTCTTCCGATGTGTTCCCAAAGATGTTCAATTGAAGTGACTCTGCCAGTCTAAAACTTTGATTTTTTTAAGCTGTAAATCAATTTGCCACCATTTTGGGGTTGTGCTTTGGATCATTATTCTCCTGAAACATCACTCCACGAGGCATCCTTTTACGAGCATAAGGCAGTATGTGATCTTTTAAACTGTTTTTATAAACATTTTGATCCATAATGCCATCGATGTGTGCTAGGGACACGACGCCATCATAATGGAAAGCTCCCCAAACAATTACTGATCCGTTTCCTTGCTCGACGTTTCCACTGTTGGACGTTTGTACCAGGGATCCATTCTGATGCCTTTCGGACGACCAATATAACATTGACCATCACTTCCAAACAAATTGAATTTGGATTTATAGCTCAAAAGACCTTCTTCCAATCTTCGGTTGTCCACGTTTCGTGCTCGTTAGCGAATTTCAACCGGATTGCCCTATAGTTTGCCCGGATGAGAGGTTTTTTTCAATGACCCGTGCACGCAATCCAGCGGCATCCATACGAAGTGTTATGCTGTCCTTACTCACTGTGAGTCCATGTTCGGTGGTTATCTCCTTACATATTTCAGCAGAGTTCTTGTTTGGATCAGCGCCTGACTTTTTTCGGATCAACACGTCTAGACGTTCAATCATTTTTCTTGAGACTCCTAATCCTAAAAGATCGCGCACACCTTTTCCATCCTTTCACTTCTTTACTATGTAGCCAACAGTTGATTTTGGAATTTCCAACTTGCTGGCGATAGCAGAAAATGACACCTCAGAACGTCTTGTTAATTCCATGCCCAGACAATGCGCCGCAGTTCTCAAAGTAAAAGGATGTGCAACTAAATATTAAATATTGCTGTATTCCGTTACATTAAGACGCTTAATTTTAATAATAGTTTAGAAAAACTGAATCGTCTCAAAACTTTTGCTTAAGTAATTTTGAGAATTTCCGAATTATGTTTAAGGAATTATTTTAATTAATTAATTATTAAATTACAATTATTTATTACCGAATTATTTAAAAGGAAGATATGAAAAAATGATAAATATTAAAACTAACATCCTTCAAGATATTCAGATTAAACAATTAATATGGTTTGGACATGTGAAAAAATATGGATGATAAAAGACTTTCAAAAATATTTATGGACTCCAATCCAAACTAAAAAAGAACAAGAGAAAAACATGGTGGGAGCACACTGTAAAAAATGACCAATGTTTCTTATTTTATGAAATTTTATGAAATCCACGAACCTAAATATAATATAATCTTCTGAGTTATCCAAAATTCCGAAAAGCGCGTTCCATTGTCTTTTGAATCCTCAGAAACCAACACATTTCCAAAATTTATAGAATTATTTATAAAAGTAAAGTATTTTTTGCTGCCGAATTTTTAAAAAACGTTTCCGAATAGAATTTATAGTGTATTAATCAGTTTCCTCAGCCTTGAAAAACTGTTTTTTTCACGAACATGTGACTTAGCCCAACAGTCTTCTCGTGTCCGAAAACCATTGGATGCAGAATTTAGCGTAAATTGAGCCGCTTTTTAGATCTTGACCCAGAAATGACCCACTAATCGAATTTTCTCGAACATATGACCTAGCCCAATTATTTTCGCGTGCCCGAAACTCGTAGGATACAAAATTTAATCAAAACCGTTAAAGCCGTTTTCTAGATAAAATTAATTTGACCCGCTTTGACTCAAAAATGACCCACTAATCGAAAGTTCTCGAACATGTGACCCAGCCCAATAGTCTTCTCGTGCCCGAAAATAGTCGGATGCAAAATTTCGTCAAAATCGTTTGAACCGTTTTTTATATACAATTAGCTTGACCATGACCCAAAATGACCCTAAATGACCCACTAATTGCATTTTCTCGAACATGTGACCTAGCCCAACAGTCTTCTCGTGCATGAAAACCATTGGATGCAAGATTTAGTGTAAATTGAGCCGCTTTTTAGATCTTGACCCATAATGACCCAGAAATGAACCACTAATCAAATTTTCTCGGACATGTGACCTAGCCCAATGATTTTATTGTGCTCGAAACTCGTAGAACACAAAATTTAATCAAAATCGTTAGAGCCGTTTTTAGATAAAATTTATTTGACCCGCGTTGACCCAAAAATGACCCACTAATCGAAAGTTCTCGAACATGTGACCCAGCCCAATAGTCTTCTCGTGCCCGAAAACCATTGGGTGCAAAACTTAGTGTAAATTGAGCCGCATTTTAGATCTTGACCCACAATGACCCAGAAATGACCCACTAATCGAATTTTCTCGAACGTGTGACCTAGCCCAATGATTTTCGCGTGCCAGAAACTCGTAGGATACAAAATTTAATCAAAATCGTTAGAGCCGTTTTTTAGATAAAATTAATTTGACCCACTTTGACCCAAAAATGACCCACTAATTGAAAGTTCTCGGACATGTGACCCAGCTCAATAGTCTTCTCGTGCCCGAAAATAGTCGGATACAAAATTTCGTCAAAATCGTTTGAACCGATTTTTAGATACAATTAGCTTGACCATGACCCAAAATGACCCACTAATTGAATTTTCTCGAGCATGTGACCTAGCCCAATGATTTTCGCGTGCCCGAAACTCGTAGGATACAAAATTTAATCAAAATCGTTAAAGCCGTTTTTTAGATGAAATTAATTTGACCCGCTTTAACTCAAAAATGACCCACTAACCGAAAGTTCTCGAACATGTGACCCAGCCCAATAGTCTTCTCGTTCCCGAAAACCATTGGAAGCAAAATTTAGTGTAAATTGAGCCGCATTTTAGATCTTGACCCACAATGACCCAGAAATGACCCACTAATCGAATTTTCTCGAACATGTGACCTAGCCCAATGATTTTTGCTTGCCCGAAACTCGTAGGATACAAAATTTAATCAAAATCGTTAGAGCCGTTTTTTAGATAAAATTAATTTGACCCACTTTGACCCAAAAATGACCCACTAATCGAAAGTTCTCGAACATGTGACCCAGCCCAATAGTCTTCCCGTGCCCGAAAATAGTCGGATACAAAATTTCGTCAAAATCGTTTGAACCGGTTTTTAGATACAATTAGCTTGACCATGACCCAAAATGACCCACTAATTGAATTTTCTCGAACATGTGACCTAGCCCAACAGTCTTCTCGTGCCCGAAAACCATTGGATGCAAAATTTAGTGTAAATTGAGCCACTTTTTAGATCTTGACCCACAATGACCCAGAAATGACCCACTAATCGAATTTTCTCAGACATGTGACCTAGCCCAATGATTTTATCGTGCTCGAAACTCGTAGGACACAAAATTTAATCAAAATCGTTAGAGCCGTTTTTTAGATAAAATTAATTTGACCCGCGTTGACCCAAAAATGACCCACTAATCGAAAGTTCTCGAACACGTGACCCAGCCCAATAGTCTTCTCGTGCCCGAAACTGGTTGGATACAAAATTTCGTCAAAATCGTTTGAACAGTTTTTTTAGATACAATTAGCTAGACCATGACCCAAAATGACCCACTAATCAAATTTTCTCGAACATGTGACCTAGCCCAATGGTTTTCTGGTGCCCAAAACGGTAGGATACGAAATTTCGTCAAAATCGTTAGAGCCGTTTTTAAGATAAAATTTGCATATATATATATATATATATATATATATATATATATATATATATATATATATAACCACACACAAGATTTGTTCGTATTAGAATATATGATATGAAAGAGTAAAGAAATAATCTTAATTTTAATGTTAATGTTAACGCTGTTAATTTTGCATGTTTGTCTGTTAAACATATTTGTTGAACATGAAAATGTTTACTTGAGAATGGATAGTATCGGAAAAAACTGTATTCCGGGATTAGAAAACTGATTAATACACTTTAAAACTACTCGTAAACGTTTCGGAAAATTACGTGCAGCAAAAGAAATTTTGTTTTTATAAATGATTCTTTAAATCTCGAAATGCCATTGATGTCTGAGGTTTCTAAAGAAAAAGAAACACTTTTCACAATCATAGTTAACAAGAATGAGTTTATATTATAAATTTATTCGTGATTATATTATATTTTCGTAGATTAAGAAACATTTGTCATTTTTTACAGTGCATAGGCGTAGAGTTTTGAAAATTATTGGTGGGGTTCAACTCTAATGTAACTCTTTTACACATAAATGTGTAAATGTATGTCTGTGTGTGTGTGTGTGTGTCATAGAGATCGATTATCAATTTAATGTTGCTTTTTGAACCCCCTTTTACTTAAATTGAACACAATCGTATATAATTAAGTAAATCATAATTGAATGAGATGTATAAATGAAAACATTAAGACAATGTAAAAATCCGAATGCACAGTCTCGTTTATAAAAAGAATAATGCACTCGCTTCGCTGTTATATTCCCAAATCGCTTATTATAAAATCACAATAAAAGTAAAGTTGACTCTGAATAACGTGTTCTTTCAGAACATGGATTATTTTCCCTATTTTGATTTTTATATGACCTTTCGGCTACAAGAGTTCAAACATTTAGCCGTTTTATTTTAGCTAAAAAAAAAGTAGAACTCAAACGAAAAAAATTTCCTGCGTCGTTCATCATCATGAAAAGACAAAAAAATTAAATTAAAAGGGGCAAAATGAAAAAAAAAATTATTTTTGCCGAAAACAGGCGCATTAAAAATTTCCTAAAATATTAGAAAGTCAAAAATCTAAAAACTTTTTTTTAAAGAAAAAAAAGCGTCCATCTTAGAAATTATAAAAGTGGGGCTCGAGTCCCACGCGCCCATACAACTTATACCTATAGGTGGGAAGATATAAATAGGGAATTGGCAGAGATGATTACAGGATTTCCATGAGCGTAGGACCCATGGCGTTGGTAAAACAAGGCGTGCTGGGGAAGCTCTGCATAAGGCCTAGGGCCCAGTTCCCTTTTGAGTTTCTGGCTCCGAAGGTGACGGGGACTCTGGCACGCTCACAGGTGTGATGGGATGGTGTCCTAAATTTTTTTTGTTCCATCGCAAATCGCAGCGACCTATGTTTGTTGCAGAGTTTGGGTGCAGAAAAGATATGCGCAGGTGGCGGTGCTCCTCTTGGCTGCAGAGCGCGCCTGTGAGATGTCTCGGGTAAACCCAGCCCTCCTGTTGCTCTCGCAAGGTTTTCGTGAACCTAGATTCGGCAGGAAGTACCCAGGGGCTGGGTGGCTTACAGTTTTACCTTCGCGACATCTTTGATCAAGGGCAGCCATCAGATGTCATCCGATCATTGATAATTCATCAATAATGAGAAGTGACACTGGATCTATGCTGAGCTATAGATTTCTTGATGTCGTACTTCCTAAATCAGCGAACGATTTAAAACACGTTGGTACTTTTAGCGCAGAGTTAATTGTCTTACCCTCGACATTAATTGCAGCAGCACCTATTGGAGCCAAAACCATGATAGCTTCCGGTCCTAACTGCTCGGTAACTCTTTTACGAATTTCTCTGATAACCATACGTTTTCCAGGTCCGGTTTTCCCAATAATAACAGCACGTTTAGGGCAATTTATAACACTTGTTTCCAAAGACGAAAGCTGTTCTGTGCATAAGTGAAGTATTTTTTGCTGCTCATCTGTAAGTCGGATGTCAGATTATCATAATTTTGAAGCACTGTAAGCTGTTGTTCTTTACAATAATTTAGAAATGAACTAAAATTTCGATCAGGATAATTGTAGCTCTCACTTTTCCACTCATATGCTTGATCAATCACGCGTTGCCCCAGAGCATCTTCATTTGTCTGCACAGGAAGTATCGCAGCTACGACCTAATAGTGATTGATCTCGCGGTATTCTTCATGGAGCCTTTCTGGATCATGTATACTGCTAACAGCAAGATAGCAAGTACCTCCGTCCGCTCGCAGGATTTTTGAACCTTGCTTTTTGATGATGTTCCGTCGCTTGCAAAGTTAATCTCTTCCTAATTCTTATCTTCTTGTCTGCGAAGCTGATTACGTACATTTCCTTATGTAAACATACATACATATATGTGAATACAAACATACATACACATACATGGGAATACAAACATACATACATGTGAATACTTTCATACATAATAGTACATACGTACTACGCATACATACATACATGAAAGGATAAAAATAAACCCTTTTTAAAATGCAAAATTTAAATTTAAAATCCCAAAACATTTTTTCTAACTTATAAATCTAATGCTTAAATCTAATCTGCCCCTGTGATCTTTGTTTCTCAGCCTCACAAATATTACTTTCATCTATCAATTTCGACATCTCTTTAAGTTTTAAAAGTGATGAGTTTGCATTTCTTGCAGCCGTCTGTTGGGTGCGGCTCCCAGGCCCGGCCAAGCCTTGGTGTCGGCATAAGACCCCAGACATCAGTCAAAAGCTGATTGACCAATTAAAATAAATGATCCTCCCAATTTGACTCTTTCTCCCTCTGCTGGAAAATATCCTAAATTCTGATTAAAACCACATGCAAGGACGAAGAAGACAGATTTTTGGCACATTTGAGCGGTCAGCCAAACCCTCGGCCATGTAGATCTCAAAACAACGTAAATGGCTCGCGGGACCTCCGATTGAACGCGCGAATATGACTGTAAGAGGGAAGGCTTCAATAAACGAGTTAGATCCGCAAGAGAGGTCCCGAGTCAAACTTATTTATGTGTCACCCACTTATTTCTCCCAAGTCGTCCCCGGATAATTCGTTACATATATATATATATATATATATATATATATATATATATATATTTAAAGCTAAAAGACTATTTTTCAGATTTCACATGAAATTGACCTCAATGCGCATGCTCGAAAAACGTTCTAAATTGCGATTTTTTTATACTGAAGGAGCTAGAAATTTGAAATTTGGTATTGTAGCTACTTATAAGATGTAAATGCTCTCTAAGAGCAAATTAAAAAAAAATTAAATTTAAAGGGGTGAAATGAGCGAAAAGCGTTCTAAAAACATTCTAAATTACAATTTCTGTGGAATCTCTGGAACTATAGAACCGATTTCAAAAGTGATGGTGACAACCCCTGCTCCAACATAGGCTATATTTTATGTCGGTGCCACTAACCCCGGGGGGGGGGGGTGCAGGAGCGAAAAACGTTCTAAATTGCGATTTTTTTTTATACTGAAGGAGCTAGAAATTTGAAATTTGGCATTGTAGCTACTTATAAGATGTAAATGCTCTCTAAGAACAAATAAAAAAAAAATGAAATTTAAAAGGTTGAAATGAGCGAAAAGCGTTCTAAAAACATTCTAAATTACAATTTCTGTGGAATTTCTGGATCTATAGAACCGATTTCAAAAGTGATGGTGACAAATTGATGGTCACAATCCCTGCTCCAACATAGGCTATATTTTATGTCGGTGCCACTAACCACAGGGGGTGGGGGCGTGCAGCAGCAAAAAACGTTCTAAATTGCGATTTTTTTTTTTAATACTGAAGGAGCTAGAAATTTGAAATTTGGCATTGTAGTTACTTATAAGATGTAAATGCTCTCTAAGAATAAATAAAAAATATCGAAATTTAAAAGGGTTAAATGAGCGAAAAGCGTTCTAAAAACATTCTAAATTACTATTTCTATGGAATCTCTGGAACTACAGAACCGATTTCAAAAGCGATAGAGGCAAATTGATGGTGACAGTCCTTGCTCCAACATAGTCTATATTTTATGTCGATGCCACTAATCCCAGGGGAGTGCAGGAGCGAAAAACGTTCTAAAATTGCAATTTTTTTTTATACTGAAGGAACTAGAAATTTGAAATTTGGCATTGTAGTTACTTATAAGATGTAAATGCTCTCTAAGAATAAATTAAAAAAATCGAAATTTAAAAGGGTGAAATGAGCGAAAAGCGTTCTAAAATCATTCTAAATTACAATTTCTGTGGAATCTCTAGAACTACAGAACCGATTTCAAAATTGATGGTGGCAAATTGATGTTGACAATCCCTGCTCCAACAGCCTCTTTAATGAAAAGCTATGCGTTGCTGACGACTGGGTTTTTCGCTAATTGTTGCCACAGATTAATCTCGGAAAATGAAACATTTCAAGTTACTGAAAAAAAATAATAGCTCGGAAATTATTTGTCAGAAAATTGTTAGACAAACTGCGTTTGAAAGGTAAAAAAAATGTATTTTTCTTGATATAAATTTCAAATCTAATGATTATGCCGTTTTTCAAATATTGAATTTCCAAAATTACGAAATTTCACAATGGAGTACCATAGCGAAACCTTCATACGTAAAAAGATAATGGTAAGGGCGACGTGTCCTGACGTGTATATTGGCTACAGCACGAGTCACAAATTATAGTAGCCTTATTATTCTGTTAAAATATAAAAGGGAATTATGAAATTTCAATATTTTGTTTGATTAAAAGTTCATTAAGAGAAATTGACCAGCGTAGCGGGCGTAGCTTGCTAGTATAAAATATAAAATTCAAATCAAATTACATAAGTTTGCAAGTTACAAAGCATGTGTAAGGTCTAATTTTGCTACCTACCAGTTCGCACTTAAAAATATAAAAAACGAAAAAAAAAAAAAAACACGCGCTCGTTACGCACATAAAAAGTAAAACTTCTATAAGTCAATCTACGTGTATCATAAATCACAAATGTGTGCGTCAGTAATGTTAATATTATAATGATGCGGACAACAATGAGATTAAAATTCATAAGTTACAACAGTAGAGCTAATGTTTTAATTAATAATTCAAACAATCTCAATGTTATCTCTATAGGAAAATCGAAAATTTTTGGACCGACGCGACCCGTCGTTTGAGTTTGGACCGGACGTCGCGACGTTTCGAAGCGTTAGGGTTGACAAATAGTTTGGATTTTCAATCCCCGGCGAGATTGTGATATTATCGACCTCCAGCTCAATTTTGGTGCCAATCCGACTAATATTTTGGGTGTTAAAAAAAGTATAATTTTTCACGGGTAGCCGGAGCTTTGCTCCGACAACAAGTCTTTCCAACTTTTCTACCAATAGTTACTTGGGATTGTTTGTGTGTTAGAAAGTTTGCAGATGTTTTATAGAGTCTTTCAAAAAAAAAAGAAAAAAATCTCTTTTTTACATATAGCGATTATTTTCCCACATTCATTGGTTAAAAACATTTTCCACCGAATTGAAACGGTGTTCGTGGCATTGTAATGTTTGTTCCAATAATAATTTTTAAACTGATATCTGCGTAATCACTGAAGACTTGCTTTATGCTTGCTTGAAATAGGTGAGTGCTACAACCTGAAAAAGAATACCTGCAAGTTTAAAACATTTTTACGAAAGAAAATGATTTCGGGAATGTACCAGGAAGTAGTGAGTTCTGTTTCGAGAAACAGCCTTAATAATAAATTCTCAAGTAAATAAATTTTGTAGGCAGTGCCAACACACGTGCCGACTTGTTGGATATTTCATTTCGGCGGATTAATAAGACGTTTGAATTCCAATTTCCTTTGTCGACCCGCGAGCTGTTTCGACGCTCCATACTCCCCTCCTCCTTCTTTGCAGCTCAACAGATCGAAATCATTGAAGGGCAACCGAACTCTCTAAACGCAGTTAACTGTGCACTTGGAATGCGATTATCAAACAGAGCGAGAGAGAGGTCCGTCAATCCCGAAAAGCCGAAAAGAAACTGATATCGCATAGAAGAAATTTTGCAGTGAAAGGTTTAATAGTCCCTTTGCTAGGTTTATTCAGCTACAAATAAAACTGAAATACTATGGCCATCATAAAACTTTCTACCATATAATTCTAATACATTAATTTAAATAGCGTTGTTCCACATCACCAACAATTATTAATATAAAATATAGTAATGCATTTCTTTGATTTTAACACGGAGTTATCATGGCCAGGGATTTTCAAATTTGAAAAAATTTGGTAGCCAGCAAAAAATTCTAGTCGCCAGAAAAAATATATACCCCTCCCCCTGCCCGCGTCATAGATTTTCAAAAAACACAAAAGGGTTTTATGAGTTAATTGATGAAAAATAATAACAATCATAGTTCATTGGATTCTGTGCTTTTAAACTGGTTATACCAGCATCGCCTATTTTGAATAAATCATTGATTTTCGGCAATGGCCCTCTTAGAAGTTGTAGAGTTTTAGATTAAAGATTAAGAATTATTGAGATTTCATTACTGAATAAATAAATAAAAAGAATCCACGTACCTTGAGATTTGTGTCGGGGTTTCGATTCCATCCATGAATTTCAATCTCCACCGATTGAATAGAATATAATAATGAATAATCACATAGTGAATGATGAATGATGAATAATCATTGAATCTATGAATAATCACATAGCTGAGATTCTATGATTTTAATATTTCACTAATCAAAAACGAAGTTTTAATTCCGCGCACGTAACACAAGATTTTCCTTTAAAAACCAACAGCATTTTCTTATAAAGAATTGTGTCTTAAAATAAATTAACTGAGTCAGTTCACAATCATTACTTGAGAATTGAATATTTTTCACATATTTAATAAGGTAGAATAAGACTGAATTAGAATTAGAATTTTTACACACACTCAGAATTCAGACTCAAAAACAGAACCTTTTTCAGAAGCTCCGCATAAAACAGGGATCGCAGAATTCACAAAATCTAATAAAAAAAAAATGAAAGAAAATTAATAATATATATTACAGAAAATATGGCAGATTTTTTTAAACATAATAATAATTAAAGTTCTGGAAATATGATAAAGTTTATAGAATGTCTTTTATATATTTTCTGACGTAATAAACTGCAATTCTAAACATTGTCCTTTTAAAACTGTTCTTTGGTGCTGCCATCTAGCGGGAAGAGTGATACTTAAAATTGTACAGAAGTCTGCAACCAAAATTAAATGACAATTACTCCCTTGGTGAGGATTCTAAAGATAAAGGTTCGTTGAATTGTGTGCATTTAAACTAGAGATATAATCATCGCCTATTTCGAACAAATCATTGAATTTCGACATCCCCTTTTATGTCTTCAACCAAAATTGAAAGGCAATGTCTTCAAATATTTAGGATGCTAAGCGTGAAGTCTCATTGGATTCTGTGCATTTAAACTGGTGATATAAGCATCGCCTATTTTGAACAAATCGTCAATTTTATGCAATCTCGCCCTCTTAGAAGTCGGCAATCAAAATTAAATGACAATTACTCCTATGATGAGGATTCTAAAATAAAAGTTCGTTAAATTTTGTGCATTTAAACTGGAGATATAATCATCGTCTATTTCGAACAAATCATTGAATTTTGGCATCCGCTCTTATGTCTGCAACCAAAACTGAATGGCAATGTCTTCCCATATTTAGGATGCTAAGCGTGAAGTTTCATTGGATTCTGTGCATTTAAACTGGTGATATAAGCATCGCCTATTTTGAACAAATCATCGATTTTATGCAATCTCGCCCTCTTAGAAGTCTGCAATCAAAATTAAATGACAATTACTCCCATGATGAGGATTCTAAAATAAAAGTTCGTTAAATTTTGTGCATTTAAACTGGAGATATAATCATCGTCTATTTCGAACAAATCATTGAATTTTGGCATACCCTCTTATGTCTGCAACCAAAACTGAATGGCAATGTCTTCCCATATTTAGGATGCTAAGCGTGAAGTTTCATTGGATTCTGTGCATTTAAACTGGTGATATAAGCATCGCCTATTTTGAACAAATCATCGATTTTATGCAATCTCGCCCTCTTAGAAGTCTGCAATCAAATTAAATGACGATTACTCCCATGATGAGCATTCTAAAATAAAAGTTCGTTAAATTTTGTGCATTTAAACTGGAGATATAATCATCGTCTATTTCGAACAAATCATTGAATTTTGGCATACCCTCTTATGTCTGCAACCAAAACTGAATGGCAATGTCTTGCCATATTTAGGATGCTAAGCGTGAAGTTTCATTGAATTCTGTGCATTTAAACTGGTGATATAAGCATCGCCTATTCTGAAAAAATCATCGATTTTCTGCAATCTTAGAAGTCTGCAACCAAAATTAAATGACAATTTATTCCTAATATGAAGATTCTAAATTTGATGTTTTGTTGAATTCTGCGCACATAAACTAGATATATAGATATAATCATGACATGTATCGAACGAATAACGATTTCCGGCACCCACTCTTCGGGGATTTTGCTTAAAAATTAATCAGCACCAATTCACATAAGGCTAGAACTTCATATGAAACTTAATCCTATTCTACGCAGCAGTTCGTGAGTTAGAGCGCCCACAAAATTTAGACAGACACACAGACTTAAAGGCAGACATTTTCTAAAAACAGTTAAATCGTGTTCAGGACCTTTTAAAACGTATAAATCTGTCGAAAACCGGAAGTCGAAAATTTTCACGAATCCAATATTTTCTGCTTGTATAGATAGAAGAACATAAAAATGTATAAATTATTTTACGCTAATCAGATATGCCCCATTTGTAGAAACAAAACAACCTGATACATTTTTTATAACTCAAAAATGGGGGACGCGAAAATAATATTTGACTGTGTCAAAAATATAATTAACCCTCTTTTTCATGCGATAACCTTATGAGGCTGTACTGAAAGATAACACCCAGCAAAGTGTGCATATTTTATTTTTATTACTGTATCACTTATACACCTCATACGAAGTTCACTGAACCATTTTATTTTCAAATATTCAGTTTGAAATTCTGCCTTTGGAATTTTACTGCCTTTGGTTTTTCTATATTACACCAGAGAAGATTTTTTTTCAAAGAATATCTGCTTATGAATCTAAACAAAAACATGACCAACAAAAACGTATAGCATGCGTCAAGTATAGATTATGAACACTTTCCAACACATTCAGAATACTGTAAAAAAACTTCACAGCATAATATGGTGAAAAATGATGTCTATAAGTAAACAAGATCACCCAGCCGGAGCACCAACCTGTGAGGGTTTGCGGCGTAAAACCTCCGGCGGTAGATTCCCCTTCACCACCCAGCAATATCACAGCTCAAAGACGAACCCGAAACAAGGGTTGTTGGAAATAAATCAAAAAAAATAACAACACCCCACCAACTTAGCGTGAAAACACTGCTTCACGCAGGGAACTAGAAAAAGAAACGAATCGAACCGAAAACAGAATTCTACTAAAGCTAATTTACAAACTAAGAATTATAAGAGACTTTACAGACATACTGGTTACATCTGTCACACTAAATCTAATTCTAAAGCTAAAATAAACCAAAAATACAAATACATAGCTTCCCCTACAAGGCAATTACACTAAAATACAATTAACAATTATATAGCTACTGAAATCACAAATTTCCCAGCAAAACAGAAAAAAAAACCAATAAAATTACAGAGCATCTCACCACGGAGAGTTACAGTATATTACAAATGAAACATGAGATGTGAGCAGATAACTTGCTACCCATATACATACACTACTGAAAATGCAAAAGTCAATGTAGATCACCAGAATTTACAACATCCAGTTTAATATAGTTGAGTTAATTACTGCAGAAACCAAGCTATTAAATGAGGAAAAATCAGTGATCAGCCATTTACTGACCGAGATCCAATGAAAGCACCGCAGCTTACAAGATAGCAACAATAGTCCATAACTGTAGTTAAAGTAGCAGCCAAAATTGAATGTCAATGTTATTTAACAAGTAAAGTCCAGATTTGCCATAAAAGTCAATTGCAGGAATTAATTCCAGCATTAAAATCACACTGAAAAATATGAAACAGGAAATGTGAATAAAAGCATTAAAAGAATCATTCACAGTTAACGTTCCAGAATGCATTAGAAAACCGACTGCAACAGTGACAGTTGAAGAAGAGCCAACTCAGTAAAGCAATACTTTAACTAAAGAGTAGTCGCACGACTTTAACTAAGTAGAAACATTATCACTGCAACTTGCATGTATTTAAAAAAAAAAAAAAAAAGTACCACTGAAAAGCAATGACAACTAATTAGTCTTGGAAAACTGAAGAGCAGGTGCATTAAAGAGAACAGTCCAACGCATTACAAAACTTCATTCTGTCAAATGGCGGGAGTAAATAAGTATAGTCCACCATGTCCATAGTCTTAAAAACTTTGACACTAAGCCTGGTACGCATTAACATGTGTAAATAATGAAGGATACTACATATAATGATTTACACTGCAACTTGTTGAAGAAGAATATTAGCTGAAAGAACATTGATATCTGAATAAGCTTGGTAGACTGTATCAAACGTGTATGAAAAACCAACAGGAAAGTCATACTTGAACACCGCTTTAGGAAAGCTTTAACAAAGTAAAACTAAATCTGTGAACTCGATAATGATTACCGTACAAAGATTGGAATTGGCTACGTCCCAATTCGCAAAAGAATATAAATCATTCAACTTATTATAGTTTAAAGTCAGACAAGCAAAATATTGAGGATTTAAGATGGCATTTTTTAAGTTCCACCTTACAGACTTATCTCTGTCAAAAGTGAAGTGTTCTGGCATTAAAGAGCATTTACCAAATATGAAATGAAAAACATCTCCTTTCTTGTCACAGTCACACAGGTCATTTCTACGTTTTCCTATTTTATAGAGGAAACTTGGAAAACTGCCATGACTAGAAACATAATAAACTAATATTTGTTTTCTACAGATAAATTCAGTGTTAACCTTCTTTAAGACATTATAGGTATCCCTGCCATCTGCTGAAGCTATCCAGGACTGCTGCCAGGTATCAATCAACTTATCCCGATAATACGGTTTCAGCAAAGAGACTGGATATAAAATTTCAAGTAACGGAGCATTAGAGTCAGCAGAAGTGGCCCGCTTTGCTAAATCATCTGCCCTTTCATTACCATGTAACCCGGCATGGGCCTTTATCCATCCAATATAGATTTGTCTGCTACCAGCGGCCAGAAACTTTTTATAAATAGAGTGTTCTAATTGATTGTTGGAAAAAGCCCTAAATATTGATTTAACAGAGGAAATACTATCCGAATAGATACGAACTGAGTTATGAACTAAATTTACAAACCATTGTAACGCATTATCCAGTGCTGTTAACTCGGCCTGATAAACAGAATTCAGACTTCTTAACTTCACTTGATCATATATATATAATCGCCCTTGTGAAAGACTGTAAAGGCCGAGCCCACGCCATTGTTCATCTTCGAGCCATCCGTAAAAATTATAGGATTAAACGAAAAAGGAACTTTATCAATTACTGGATCCAGCTGGTAGACGTTCCTTATGTTCAGATATTCAGTAAAGTCAAAGGTATGCATTCGTGGCATAAAATCCGTATTCTTCAATGTAGTGTCACCAATTTTAATACTACCCGTGCCTCGCATAAATGCGAGTTTCTCTGCCTTATTTTTCAAATTATAATAAATAGGAGGTATACCGGATACTACACAAAGCGCTTCAGTTGATGTTGATCTATAAGGTTTTAAAATCGACAGTAGGCTCATACGTTGGCACGAACTCAGTCTTTTCTTATCCGGGATATGTAAATCATTAATCCATACTTCGTAACCATATGAGATCTGTTTTTCAATAACACCAATGTACCATAATTTTAGATAGTGCGCTTCCAAACCTCTATGACGACAGCCAACCTTCTTCATGTTAATAGTAAACTCTATAATCCTTTCTCTAACATATTCCAGGTGACATAACCAGTTAAATCTGCTATCAAGGACCAAACCAAGATGCATTTCCGAGTCCTCCACTGGACAGAAACGCCATTCAATTTAAAGATTGGACGTCTATTTTCTAAATTAAATCTTCCAAAAAGCATGGCTTTCGATTTTTGAGGACTTAGTTTTAAATATAAATTTATCGCCACATCACTGAATCTCTCAAGACAGCTGTTAATCCTATGTTCTAGCTGAGCCCTCGTATCTGCTCCCTCCATTATCACAGAATCATCTGCGTATGACACAATGTAACATTGATGAACACTAAGTCTTGATTATTTTATCAGCTACATTAGACCAGAGGAGGGGCCCGAGGCACGAACCCTGCGGCCAACCCTGAAAGTCTGTAAACCATCGTATACCATTTGAATAGTCAAAACTGATAAGGCGATGACTTATATAATTCTTTAAAATGTTTTTCAAATAGTTTTCGATAGGTAACTGAGTGATCAGTGTGGCAAGAACTGCTCATTGCATAGCATCAAAGGCGCCCTCGACATCGAGGGACATCATTGCACAATATTTGTAATTCAACAATATTTCTTTGACATACTTCTTGACCTGCATGACTGCACTCACCGTGCTTTTGCTTTCTCTAAATCCGTACTCATTCTGTGCTAGAAAGACCAAGGACTCCAGCTTAGTGATTATCCTCGTCTTAATCAGTCTTTCCAAAAATTTTCCCGAAATCGGAAGCAAAGTAATGGGTCTGTAGGCCCGCTGTGAATGAAGCGGTTTATTTCGTTTACGAAAAAAACAACACTATTCTCTTCTTCCAGCAGTTCGGGAAATAACCTAGAGCCAAGTATCTTGAATACAATCTGCACATCAGGACTGTGAAGCCGCGGAAAAGTTCTCTAACCACTAAGCCATCTATCAAATCGTAGCCGGGAGCCTTACTAGTTGACTGTTGAGACAGGACGTGAAACAATTCTCGACGTGTAACAGCTGAGAATCAGGGTCATTATCGTATACTGTATTAGGATTAAATTCATGAATAACATCTGGTTGACTATCTATCTTAAAATATTCATTCATTAGACTATTGGCAACATCATCAAATGAATCAAATACAGTAGCGTTCTCAAGTGTGTTGAAAATTAGATCAGAAAATTTAAGGTTTTATCCTCTTATATACTTATACAATGTTCCATATGTATCAGAAGTTTTTTTTACAAAAACTGAACCATGATTTCGTTTTAGCCTCTCTAACATTTTTTTATAGAGATTCCTTGAAGTAGTAAAAGCGTCTCTATAATCCTGATTGTTCGGATTACGAACATGTCTTCTGTAAATAGCATGGAGTCTGTTTCTCTCAACCCGAAGTTCTTTGGTGAACCAATGAGCTTTTGCTTTATGGCTCATGTCCAAGTAAACAAGATCACCCAGCCGGAGCACCAACCTGTGAGGGTTTGCGGCGTAAAACCTCCGGCGGTAGAATCCCCTTCACCACCCAGCAATATCACAGCTCAAAGACGAACCCGAAACAAGGGTTGCTGGAATTAAATCAAAACAAAACAACAACACCCCACCAACTTAGTGAGAAAACGTTGCTTCACGCAGGGAACTAAAAAATAAATAAATAAATAAATAAATAAACGAAGCGAACCGAAAACAGAATACTACTAAAGCTAATTTACAAACTAAGAATTATAAGAGACTCTAAAAATAGATTTGTTACAATGTCACACTAAACCTAATTCTAAAGCTAAAATAAACCAAAAACAAATACACTACAAAAGCCTCCCATACAAGGCAATTACTCTAAAATACAATTACCAATTATATAGCTACTGAAATCACAAAATTTACAGCAAAACAAAAAAAACAAAAAAAACAAAAAAAAAAACCAATAAAATTACAGAGCATCTCACCACGGAGAGTTACAGTATATTACAAATGAAACATGAGATGTGAGCAGATAACTTGCTACCCATATACATACACAACTGAAAATGCAAAAGCCAATGTAGATCAGCAGAATTTACAACATCCAGTTTGATATAGTTTAGTTCACCTCCGCAGAAACCAAGCTGAGGTCTCTTTAAAAATCACTCATCAGCCATTCACTGACCGAGATCCAATGAAAGCACCACAGCTTACCAGATAGCAATAGTCCATAACTGTAGTAAAGTAGCAGCCAGAATTGAATGTCAATGTTATTTAACAAGTAAAGTCCATATATGCCACAAAAGTCAATTGCAGGAATTAATTCCAGCATTAAAATCACACTGAAAAGTATGAAACAGGAATAAAAGCATTAAAAGAATCATTCACAGTTAACGTTCCAGAATATACCAGCAAACCGACTGCAACAGTGACAGCTGAAAAAGAGCCAACTCAGTAAAGCAATACTCTAACTAAAGAGTAGTCGCACAACTTTAACTAAGTAGAAACATTATCACTGCAACTTGCAAGGATTTAAAACAAGTACCACTGAAAAGCTATGACAACTAATTAGTCTTGGAAAACTGAAGAGCAGGTGCATAAAAGAGAACAGTCCAACGCATTACAAAAGCTCATTCTATCAAATGGCTGAAGTAAATGAGTGAAGTCCGTCATGTCCATAGTCTTAACCGCATAGTCTTAGTCGCATTAACATGTGTAAATGATGAAGGATACTACATGTAATGATTTATACTGCAACATCACTGCAACTTGTTGAAGAAGAAAACCAGCTGAAAGAACATTGATATAAAGATAAACATGAAAGTCATACTTGAACACCGCTTTAGCAAAGCCTTAACAAAATAAAACTAAATCTATGAACTCGATAATGATTAACGTGCAAAGGTTGGAAATGGCAACGTCCCAATTCACAACTAACTTATAGTTCATAAACAGTATGTTACACCATGACTCAATTAAAACTTATATCTAATAAAAGAATATAAATCATTCAACTTATTATAGTTAAAAGTCAGACTAGCAAAATATTGAGGATTTAAGATGACATTTTTTAAGTTCCACCTTACAGATTTATCTCTGTCAAAAGTGAAGTGTTCTGGCATTAAAGAGCATTTACCAAAAATGAAATGAAAAACATATCCTTTCTTGCCACAGTCACAGAGGTCATTTCTACGTTTTCCTATTTTATAGAGGAAACTTGGAAAACTGCCATGACTAGAAAGATAATAAACTAAAATTTATTTTCTACAGATAAATTCAGTGTTAACCTTCTTTAAGACATTATAGGTATCCCTACCATCCGCTGAAGCTATCCAGGACTGCTGCCAGGTATCAATCAACTTATCCCGATAATACGGTTTCAGCAAAGAGACTGGATATAAAATTTCAAGTAACGGAGCATGAGAGTCAGCAGAAGTGGCCCGCTTTGCTAAATCATCTACCCTTTCATTACCATGTAACCCGGCGTGGGCCTTTATCCATCCAATATAGATTTGTCTGCTACCAGCGGCCAGAAACTTTTTATAAATAGAGTGTTCTAATTGATTGTTGGGAAAAGCCCTAAATATTGATTTAACAGAGGAACTACTATCCGAATAGATACGAACTGAGTTATGAACTGAATTTACAAACCATTGTAATGCATTATCCAGGGCCGTTAACTCGGCCTGATAAACAGAATTCAGACTTCTTAACTTCACTTGATGATCATATATGTAATCGCCCTTGTGAAAGACTGTAAAGGCCGAGCACACGCCATTGTTCATCTTCGAGCCATCGGTGAAAATTATAGGATCAAACGAAAAAGGAACTTTATCAGTTACTGGATCCAGCTGGTAGACGTTCTTTATGTTCAGATATTCAGTAAAGTCAAAGGTATGCATTTGTGGCATAAAATCCGTATTCTTCAACGTAGTGTCACAAATTTTAATACTACCCGTGCCTTGCATAAATGCGAGTTTCTCTGCCTTATTTTTCAAATTATAATAAACTAGCTGTTACCCGTGACTTCGTTCACGTATCATTAAAATAAGAATAAATTCATTAATTAAGCAAAATATTTCATTCCCGATAATTAGAAACGTAAATAATTAACTAACTCTTTATCACATTCCATAGGATACAATACAGTATTTCTATGTTATAGAGGCCTTGACATAACTAAGTTTTAAAAAAGTGAAATTTTGTGACAAATAATCGCGAAAAGGAAACTGAAACCAATAAAAAAGGCGGGCCAAATAAAATCGTGGAAATCGGCGAATTGTGTAAAAACATATGTCAAGTTTACCTGGTAAACCATTTTACTTTTAACGCCTTTGTGAAACGTTTTAATAGCCATCCTTCAAAGATAATGGAAATAGTATATTCTTTTTCATTAAATTCAATTCTTGTGAATAGGGAGCAATAATTGTAGACCTAAATGCATGGAGCTTAAATTTGCCTCCTTGATTTAATCTATAACTACAGCGCCTATATTCTAGGGGCTGTACTACAACTGAAAAAAAAAATCTTTATTTCTAAATGAAAATCTATTGACAGACGATATTTGTTCTCCAGAATAAATTGACTCATGAAGTTTGAATATGTGAAAATACGTTTTCATTTTTAAAAAAATTTACTGTAATCAAGATTTTTTTTTTTTCTTTCACCATCTATTCAAATTGAAAATAATTCTTTTTTTCAGTTTTAATGAGAAAAAATATATTATTCTGTTTCATTTCTTCTTTTTTATCCACAAAATTGGAATAATTTAGTTGCCATTTTTAGAGCAACTTCGTTAAATTTATAAGAAAATAATAATAATCATATCTCGGAATTTAAATCATTTTTTTTTTTAATTCTGAGAGTTTATGACATCCTCTGCGAAATACAAACAGGCGGTCAGATTTTAATATAATAGATTCGTAATTATTTTTATTTTCCTAATAATCATGGTGTAATTTTTGGCAAAAACTCTCATCTGTATGTAACTGATATTCATGCATAATAATCGCTAGCTAAAAAAAAAAGCTAAACAAATATATTTAAATTTTTCGTTTTAAATATGACGTGAAACTCATCTACTTTCTAAACTTACCGATTCTTGTATTATTAATGTAATGAATTGATTCACGCTCCTTCTAAAACACATTTGAAAATTCCCCTTTTATTTCAAGTATGACGTCACTTTTTCCTCAGAGAAATCTCTTTTAAATGGCAAAATTCTTGTTAATTTTCTTTTTCTGGTAATCAGGACGTACATTTTAGCGGAAAACTCACATTTGTGTGTAACTGGTATACAAGCTAATTATTAATCAGTATCGATAAAATATATTTCAGTTTTTCATCTTAAATATTACGTCCATTATCTATTTACTTTCATTATACATTGATATTCATGCTCCTTGTATTATTACGAATATTTGAAAATACATGTTTTATTTATGACGTCATATTTGTTCAAGCCCATTGGATCCTTTTCATAGTTCCATGGTCCAAGCGAAATCTATTTTTTAATAATATAATTATTGTTGCACTTTTCCTTCTAATTATAACGCAGTTTTTGACAGAAAAATATCTTTTTATTTTAACCGATATTCATACTTCATGTATAATAACAAATACTCCATATTTTTGTTTCAAATATCACGGAAATTCACCTTCTTTTTAATTTTTTTAATTTTCAGTTTTCACGTGAAAATCGTTCAATTGAAAATTAGTTGTTGGGGAAAAATTATTTTTCCGTGTTTTTATTTTTGTGGCAACGATCAAAGCCCTAGCAACGATAAAATAAAATGGTTAAATTGTATGGAAAAATGTCCATTTATTCTCTATGAAAATAATTAAATTTTTAATTATTAAAGAAAATATTTGAATAAAATAAACAAAAACCAGCCTATGTTAATTTGAGTATTATAATCAACCTACATGCAAAAATACAGGATCATTAAATGCTCCATTTTGACGCTGGCTTCAGCCTAACATTTGCACACAATGAGATTTATAATATTATTAGGATAGGAGGTATACCAGATAGTACACAAAGAGCTTCAGTTGATGTTGATCTATAAGGTTTTAAAATCGACAGTAGGCCCATACGTTGGCACGAACTCAGTCTTTTCTTATCCGGGATATGTAAATCATTAATCCATACTTCGTAACCATATGAGATCTGTTTTTCAATAACACCAATGTACCATAATTTTAGATAGTGCGCTTCCAAACCTCTATGACGACAGCCAACCTTCTTCATGTTAATAGTAAACTCTATAATCCTTTCTCTAACATATTCCAGGTGACATAACCAGTTAAATCTGCTATCAAGGACCAAACCAAGATACATTTCCGAGTCCTCCACTGGACAGAAACGTCATTCAATTTAAAGATTGGACGTCTATTTTCTAAATTAAATCTTCCAAAAAGCATGGCTTTCGATTTTTGAGGACTTAGTTTTAAATATAAATTTATCGCCACATCACTGAATCTCTCAAGACAGCTGTTAATCCTATGTTCTAGCCGAGCCCTCGTATCTGCTCCCTCCATTATCACAGAATCATCTGCGTATGACACAATGTAACATTGATGAACACTAAGTCTTGATTATTTTATCAGCTACATTAGACCAGAGGAGGGGCCCGAGGCACGAACCCTGCGGCCAACCCTGGAAGGCTGTAAACCATCGTATACCATTTGAATAGTCAAAACCGATAAGGCGATGACTTATATAATTCTTTAAAATGTTTTTCAAATAGTTTTCGATAGGTAACTGAGTGATCAGTGTGGCAAGAACTGCTCATTGCATAGCATCAAAGGCGCCCTCGACATCGAGGGACACCATTGCACAATATTTGTAATCCAACAATATTTCTTTGACATACTTCTTGACCTGCATGACTGCACTCACCGTGCTTTTGCTTTCTCTAAATCCGTACTCATTCTGTGCTAGAAAGACCAAGGACTCCAGCTTAGTGATTATCCTCGTCTTAATCAGTCTTTCCAAAAATTTTCCCGAAATTGGAAGCAAAGTAATGGGTCTGTAGGCCCGCTGTGAATGAAGCGGTTTATTTCGTTTACGAAAAAACAACACTATTCTCTTCTTCCAGCAGTTCGGGAAATAACCTAGAGCCAAGTATCTTGAATACAATCTGCACATCAGGACTGTGAAGCCGCGGAAAAGTTCTCTAACCACTAAGCCATCTATCAAATCGTAGCCGGGAGCCTTACTAGTTGACTGTTGAGACAAGACGTGAAACAATTCTCGACGTGTAACAGCTGAGAATCAGGGTCATTATCGTATACTGTATTAGGATTAAATTCATGAATAACATCTGGTTGACTATCTATCTTAAAATATTCATTCATTAGACTATTGGCAACATCATCAAATGAATCAAATACAGTAGCGTTCTCAAGTGTGTTGAAAATTAGATCAGAAAATTTAAGGTTTTATCCTCTTATATACTTATACAATGTTCCATATGTATCAGAAGTTTTTTTTACAAAAACTGAACCATGATTTCGTTTTAGCCTCTCTAACATTTTTTTATAGAGATTCCTTGAAGTAGTAAAAGCGTCTCTATAATCCTGATTGTTCGGATTACGAACATGTCTTCTGTAAATAGCATGGAGTCTGTTTCTCTCAACCCGAAGTTCTTTGGTGAACCAATGAGCTTTTGCTTTATGGCTCATGTCCAAGTAAACAAGATCACCCAGCCGGAGCACCAACCTGTGAGGGTTTGCGGCGTAAAACCTCCGGCGGTAGAATCCCCTTCACCACCCAGCAATATCACAGCTCAAAGACGAACCCGAAACAAGGGTTGCTGGAATTAAATCAAAACAAAACAACAACACCCCACCAACTTAGTGAGAAAACGTTGCTTCACGCAGGGAACTAAAAAAAATAAATAAATAAATAAATAAATAAACGAAGCGAACCGAAAACAGAATACTACTAAAGCTAATTTACAAACTAAGAATTATAAGAGACTCTAAAAATAGATTTGTTACAATGTCTCACTAAACCTAATTCTAAAGCTAAAATAAACCAAAAACAAATACAAAGCCTCCCATACAAGGCAATTACTCTAAAATACAATTACCAATTATGTAGCTACTGAAATCACAAAATTTACAGCAAAACAAAAAAAAAAAAAAAAAAAAAAAAAAAACAATAAAATTACAGAGCATCTCACCACGGAGAGTTACAGTATATTACAAATGAAACATGAGATGTGAGCAGATAACTTGCTACCCATATACATACACAACTGAAAATGCAAAAGCCAATGTAGATCAGCAGAATTTACAACATCCAGTTTGATATAGTTTAGTTCACCTCCGCAGAAACCAAGCTGAGGTCTCTTTAAAAATCACTCATCAGCCATTCACTGACCGAGATCCAATGAAAGCACCACAGCTTACCAGATAGCAATAGTCCATAACTGTAGTTAAAATAGCAGCTAGAATTGAATGTCAATGTTATTTAACAAGTAAAGTCCATATATGCCACAAAAGTCAATTGCAGGAATTAATTCCAGCATTAAAATCACACTGAAAAGTATGAAACAGGAATAAAAGCATTAAAAGAATCATTCACAGTTAACGTTCCAGAATATACCAGCAAACCGACTGCAACAGTGACAGCTGAAAAAGAGCCAACTCAGTAAAGCAATACTCTAACTAAAGAGTAGTCGCACAACTTTAACTAAGTAGAAACATTATCACTGCAACTTGCAAGGATTTAAAACAAGTACCACTGAAAAGCTATGACAACTAATTAGTCTTGGAAAACTGAAGAGCAGGTGCATAAAAGAGAACAGTCCAACGCATTACAAAAGCTCATTCTATCAAATGGCTGAAGTAAATGAGTGAAGTCCGTCATGTCCATAGTCTTAACCGCATAGTCTTAGTCGCATTAACATGTGTAAATGATGAAGGATACTACATGTAATGATTTATACTGCAACATCACTGCAACTTGTTGAAGAAGAAAACCAGCTGAAAGAACATTGATATAAAGATAAGCATGAAAGTCATACTTGAACACCGCTTTAGCAAAGCCTTAACAAAATAAAACTAAATCTATGAACTCGATAATGATTAACGTGCAAAGGTTGGAAATGGCAACGTCCCAATTCACAACTAACTTATAGTTCATAAACAGTATGTTACACCATGACTCAATTAAAACTTATATCTAATAAAAGAATATAAATCATTCAACTTATTATAGTTAAAAGTCAGACTAGCAAAATATTGAGGATTTAAGATGACATTTTTTAAGTTCCACCTTACAGATTTATCTCTGTCAAAAGTGAAGTGTTCTGGCATTAAAGAGCATTTACCAAAAATGAAATGAAAAACATATCCTTTCTTGCCACAGTCACAGAGGTCATTTCTACGTTTTCCTATTTTATAGAGGAAACTTGGAAAACTGCCATGACTAGAAAGATAATAAACTAAAATTTATTTTCTACAGATAAATTCAGTGTTAACCTTCTTTAAGACATTATAGGTATCCCTACCATCCGCTGAAGCTATCCAGGACTGCTGCCAGGTATCAATCAACTTATCCCGATAATACGGTTTCAGCAAAGAGACTGGATATAAAATTTCAAGTAACGGAGCATGAGAGTCAGCAGAAGTGGCCCGCTTTGCTAAATCATCTACCCTTTCATTACCATGTAACCCGGCGTGGGCCTTTATCCATCCAATATAGATTTGTCTGCTACCAGCGGCCAGAAACTTTTTATAAATAGAGTGTTCTAATTGATTGTTGGGAAAAGCCCTAAATATTGATTTAACAGAGGAACTACTATCCGAATAGATACGAACTGAGTTATGAACTGAATTTACAAACCATTGTAATGCATTATCCAGGGCCGTTAACTCGGCCTGATAAACAGAATTCAGACTTCTTAACTTCACTTGATGATCATATATGTAATCGCCCTTGTGAAAGACTGTAAAGGCCGAGCACACGCCATTGTTCATCTTCGAGCCATCGGTGAAAATTATAGGATCAAACGAAAAAGGAACTTTATCAGTTACTGGATCCAGCTGGTAGACGTTCTTTATGTTCAGATATTCAGTAAAGTAAAAGGTTTGCATTCGTGGCATAAAATCCGTATTCTTCAACGTAGTGTCACAAATTTTAATACTACCCGTGCCTTGCATAAATGCGAGTTTCTCTGCCTTATTTTTCAAATTATAATAAATAGGAGGCATACCAGATAGTACACAAAGAGCTTCAGTTGATGTTGATCTATAAGGTTTTAAAATCGACAGTAGGCCCATACGTTGGCACGAACTCAGTCTTTTCTTATCCGGGATATGTAAATCATTAATCCATACTTCGTAACCATATGAGATCTGTTTTTCAATAACACCAATGTACCATAATTTTAGATAGTGCGCTTCCAAACCTCTATGACGACAGCCAACCTTCTTCATGTTAATAGTAAACTCTATAATCCTTTCTCTAACATATTCCAGGTGACATAACCAGTTAAATCTGCTATCAAGGACCAAACCAAGATACATTTCCGAGTCCTCCACTGGACAGAAACGTCATTCAATTTAAAGATTGGACGTCTGTTTTCTAAATTAAATCTTCCAAAAAGCATGGCTTTCGATTTTTGAGGACTTAGTTTTAAATATAAATTTATCGCCACATCACTGAATCTCTCAAGACAGCTGTTAATCCTATGTTCTAGCCGAGCCCTCGTATCTGCTCCCTCCATTATCACAGAATCATCTGCGTATGACACAATGTAACATTGATGAACACTAAGTCTTGATTATTTTATCAGCTACATTAGACCAGAGGAGGGGCCCGAGGCACGAACCCTGCGGCCAACCCTGGAAGGCTGTAAACCATCGTATACCATTTGAATAGTCAAAACCGATAAGGCGATGACTTATATAATTCTTTAAAATGTTTTTCAAATAGTTTTCGATAGGTAACTGAGTGATCAGTGTGGCAAGAACTGCTCATTGCATAGCATCAAAGGCGCCCTCGACATCGAGGGACATCATTGCACAATATTTGTAATTCAACAATATTTCTTTGACATACTTCTTGACCTGCATGACTGCACTCACCGTGCTTTTGCTTTCTCTAAATCCGTACTCATTCTGTGCTAGAAAGACCAAGGACTCCAGCTTAGTGATTATCCTCGTCTTAATCAGTCTTTCCAAAAATTTTCCCGAAATCGGAAGCAAAGTAATGGGTCTGTAGGCCCGCTGTGAATGAAGCGGTTTATTTCGTTTACGAAAAAAACAACACTATTCTCTTCTTCCAGCAGTTCGGGAAATAACCTAGAGCCAAGTATCTTGAATACAATCTGCACATCAGGACTGTGAAGCCGCGGAAAAGTTCTCTAACCACTAAGCCATCTATCAAATCGTAGCCGGGAGCCTTACTAGTTGACTGTTGAGACAGGACGTGAAACAATTCTCGACGTGTAACAGCTGAGAATCAGGGTCATTATCGTATACTGTATTAGGATTAAATTCATGAATAACATCTGGTTGACTATCTATCTTAAAATATTCATTCATTAGACTATTGGCAACATCATCAAATGAATCAAATACAGTAGCGTTCTCAAGTGTGTTGAAAATTAGATCAGAAAATTTAAGGTTTTATCCTCTTATATACTTATACAATGTTCCATATGTATCAGAAGTTTTTTTTACAAAAACTGAACCATGATTTCGTTTTAGCCTCTCTAACATTTTTTTATAGAGATTCCTTGAAGTAGTAAAAGCGTCTCTATAATCCTGATTGTTCGGATTACGAACATGTCTTCTGTAAATAGCATGGAGTCTGTTTCTCTCAACCCGAAGTTCTTTGGTGAACCAATGAGCTTTTGCTTTATGGCTCATGTCCAAGTAAACAAGATCACCCAGCCGGAGCACCAACCTGTGAGGGTTTGCGGCGTAAAACCTCCGGCGGTAGAATCCCCTTCACCACCCAGCAATATCACAGCTCAAAGACGAACCCGAAACAAGGGTTGCTGGAATTAAATCAAAACAAAACAACAACACCCCACCAACTTAGTGAGAAAACGTTGCTTCACGCAGGGAACTAAAAAAAATAAATAAATAAATAAATAAATAAACGAAGCGAACCGAAAACAGAATACTACTAAAGCTAATTTACAAACTAAGAATTATAAGAGACTCTAAAAATAGATTTGTTACAATGTCTCACTAAACCTAATTCTAAAGCTAAAATAAACCAAAAACAAATACAAAGCCTCCCATACAAGGCAATTACTCTAAAATACAATTACCAATTATGTAGCTACTGAAATCACAAAATTTACAGCAAAACAAAAAAAAAAAAAAAAAAAAAAAAAAAAAACAATAAAATTACAGAGCATCTCACCACGGAGAGTTACAGTATATTACAAATGAAACATGAGATGTGAGCAGATAACTTGCTACCCATATACATACACAACTGAAAATGCAAAAGCCAATGTAGATCAGCAGAATTTACAACATCCAGTTTGATATAGTTTAGTTCACCTCCGCAGAAACCAAGCTGAGGTCTCTTTAAAAATCACTCATCAGCCATTCACTGACCGAGATCCAATGAAAGCACCACAGCTTACCAGATAGCAATAGTCCATAACTGTAGTTAAAATAGCAGCTAGAATTGAATGTCAATGTTATTTAACAAGTAAAGTCCATATATGCCACAAAAGTCAATTGCAGGAATTAATTCCAGCATTAAAATCACACTGAAAAGTATGAAACAGGAATAAAAGCATTAAAAGAATCATTCACAGTTAACGTTCCAGAATATACCAGCAAACCGACTGCAACAGTGACAGCTGAAAAAGAGCCAACTCAGTAAAGCAATACTCTAACTAAAGAGTAGTCGCACAACTTTAACTAAGTAGAAACATTATCACTGCAACTTGCAAGGATTTAAAACAAGTACCACTGAAAAGCTATGACAACTAATTAGTCTTGGAAAACTGAAGAGCAGGTGCATAAAAGAGAACAGTCCAACGCATTACAAAAGCTCATTCTATCAAATGGCTGAAGTAAATGAGTGAAGTCCGTCATGTCCATAGTCTTAACCGCATAGTCTTAGTCGCATTAACATGTGTAAATGATGAAGGATACTACATGTAATGATTTATACTGCAACATCACTGCAACTTGTTGAAGAAGAAAACCAGCTGAAAGAACATTGATATAAAGATAAGCATGAAAGTCATACTTGAACACCGCTTTAGCAAAGCCTTAACAAAATAAAACTAAATCTATGAACTCGATAATGATTAACGTGCAAAGGTTGGAAATGGCAACGTCCCAATTCACAACTAACTTATAGTTCATAAACAGTATGTTACACCATGACTCAATTAAAACTTATATCTAATAAAAGAATATAAATCATTCAACTTATTATAGTTAAAAGTCAGACTAGCAAAATATTGAGGATTTAAGATGACATTTTTTAAGTTCCACCTTACAGATTTATCTCTGTCAAAAGTGAAGTGTTCTGGCATTAAAGAGCATTTACCAAAAATGAAATGAAAAACATATCCTTTCTTGCCACAGTCACAGAGGTCATTTCTACGTTTTCCTATTTTATAGAGGAAACTTGGAAAACTGCCATGACTAGAAAGATAATAAACTAAAATTTATTTTCTACAGATAAATTCAGTGTTAACCTTCTTTAAGACATTATAGGTATCCCTACCATCCGCTGAAGCTATCCAGGACTGCTGCCAGGTATCAATCAACTTATCCCGATAATACGGTTTCAGCAAAGAGACTGGATATAAAATTTCAAGTAACGGAGCATGAGAGTCAGCAGAAGTGGCCCGCTTTGCTAAATCATCTACCCTTTCATTACCATGTAACCCGGCGTGGGCCTTTATCCATCCAATATAGATTTGTCTGCTACCAGCGGCCAGAAACTTTTTATAAATAGAGTGTTCTAATTGATTGTTGGGAAAAGCCCTAAATATTGATTTAACAGAGGAACTACTATCCGAATAGATACGAACTGAGTTATGAACTGAATTTACAAACCATTGTAATGCATTATCCAGGGCCGTTAACTCGGCCTGATAAACAGAATTCAGACTTCTTAACTTCACTTGATGATCATATATGTAATCGCCCTTGTGAAAGACTGTAAAGGCCGAGCACACGCCATTGTTCATCTTCGAGCCATCGGTGAAAATTATAGGATCAAACGAAAAAGGAACTTTATCAGTTACTGGATCCAGCTGGTAGACGTTCTTTATGTTCAGATATTCAGTAAAGTAAAAGGTTTGCATTCGTGGCATAAAATCCGTATTCTTCAACGTAGTGTCACAAATTTTAATACTACCCGTGCCTTGCATAAATGCGAGTTTCTCTGCCTTATTTTTCAAATTATAATAAATAGGAGGCATACCAGATAGTACACAAAGAGCTTCAGTTGATGTTGATCTATAAGGTTTTAAAATCGACAGTAGGCCCATACGTTGGCACGAACTCAGTCTTTTCTTATCCGGGATATGTAAATCATTAATCCATACTTCGTAACCATATGAGATCTGTTTTTCAATAACACCAATGTACCATAATTTTAGATAGTGCGCTTCCAAACCTCTATGACGACAGCCAACCTTCTTCATGTTAATAGTAAACTCTATAATCCTTTCTCTAACATATTCCAGGTGACATAACCAGTTAAATCTGCTATCAAGGACCAAACCAAGATACATTTCCGAGTCCTCCACTGGACAGAAACGTCATTCAATTTAAAGATTGGACGTCTGTTTTCTAAATTAAATCTTCCAAAAAGCATGGCTTTCGATTTTTGAGGACTTAGTTTTAAATATAAATTTATCGCCACATCACTGAATCTCTCAAGACAGCTGTTAATCCTATGTTCTAGCCGAGCCCTCGTATCTGCTCCCTCCATTATCACAGAATCATCTGCGTATGACACAATGTAACATTGATGAACACTAAGTCTTGATTATTTTATCAGCTACATTAGACCAGAGGAGGGGCCCGAGGCACGAACCCTGCGGCCAACCCTGGAAGGCTGTAAACCATCGTATACCATTTGAATAGTCAAAACCGATAAGGCGATGACTTATATAATTCTTTAAAATGTTTTTCAAATAGTTTTCGATAGGTAACTGAGTGATCAGTGTGGCAAGAACTGCTCATTGCATAGCATCAAAGGCGCCCTCGACATCGAGGGACATCATTGCACAATATTTGTAATTCAACAATATTTCTTTGACATACTTCTTGACCTGCATGACTGCACTCACCGTGCTTTTGCTTTCTCTAAATCCGTACTCATTCTGTGCTAGAAAGACCAAGGACTCCAGCTTAGTGATTATCCTCGTCTTAATCAGTCTTTCCAAAAATTTTCCCGAAATCGGAAGCAAAGTAATGGGTCTGTAGGCCCGCTGTGAATGAAGCGGTTTATTTCGTTTACGAAAAAAACAACACTATTCTCTTCTTCCAGCAGTTCGGGAAATAACCTAGAGCCAAGTATCTTGAATACAATCTGCACATCAGGACTGTGAAGCCGCGGAAAAGTTCTCTAACCACTAAGCCATCTATCAAATCGTAGCCGGGAGCCTTACTAGTTGACTGTTGAGACAGGACGTGAAACAATTCTCGACGTGTAACAGCTGAGAATCAGGGTCATTATCGTATACTGTATTAGGATTAAATTCATGAATAACATCTGGTTGACTATCTATCTTAAAATATTCATTCATTAGACTATTGGCAACATCATCAAATGAATCAAATACAGTAGCGTTCTCAAGTGTGTTGAAAATTAGATCAGAAAATTTAAGGTTTTATCCTCTTATATACTTATACAATGTTCCATATGTATCAGAAGTTTTTTTTACAAAAACTGAACCATGATTTCGTTTTAGCCTCTCTAACATTTTTTTATAGAGATTCCTTGAAGTAGTAAAAGCGTCTCTATAATCCTGATTGTTCGGATTACGAACATGTCTTCTGTAAATAGCATGGAGTCTGTTTCTGTCAACCCGAAGTTCTTTGGTGAACCAATGAGCTTTTGCTTTATGGCTCATGTCCAAGTAAACAAGATCACCCAGCCGGAGCACCAACCTGTGAGGGTTTGCGGCGTAAAACCTCCGGCGGTAGAATCCCCTTCACCACCCAGCAATATCACAGCTCAAAGACGAACCCGAAACAAGGGTTGCTGGAATTAAATCAAAACAAAACAACAACACCCCACCAACTTAGTGAGAAAACATTGCTTCACGCAGGGAACTAAAAAAAAAAAAAAAAAAAAATAAATAAATAAACGAAGCGAACCGAAAACAGAATACTACTAAAGCTAATTTACAAACTAAGAATTATAAGAGACTCTAAAAATAGATTTGTTACAATGTCTCACTAAACCTAATTCTAAAGCTAAAATAAACCAAAAACAAATACACTACAAAAGCCTCCCATACAAGGCAATTACTCTAAAATACAATTACCAGTTATATAGCTACTGAAATCACAAAATTTACAGCAAAACAAAACAAAACAAAAAAAAAAAAAACAATAAAATTACAGAGCATCTCACCACGGAGAGTTACAGTATATTACAAATGAAACATGAGATGTGAGCAGATAACTTGCTACCCATATACATACACAACTGAAAATGCAAAAGCCAATGTAGATCAGCAGAATTTACAACATCCAGTTTGATATAGTTTAGTTCACCTCCGCAGAAACCAAGCTGAGGTCTCTTTAAAAATCACTCATCAGCCATTCACTGACCGAGATCCAATGAAAGCACCACAGCTTACCAGATAGCAATAGTCCATAACTGTAGTTAAAATAGCAGCTAGAATTGAATGTCAATGTTATTTAACAAGTAAAGTCCATATATGCCACAAAAGTCAATTGCAGGAATTAATTCCAGCATTAAAATCACACTGAAAAGTATGAAACAGGAATAAAAGCATTAAAAGAATCATTCACAGTTAACGTTCCAGAATATACCAGCAAACCGACTGCAACAGTGACAGCTGAAAAAGAGTCAACTCAGTAAAGCAATACTCTAACTAAAGAGTAGTCGCACAACTTTAACTAAGTAGAAACATTATCACTGCAACTTGCAAGGATTTAAAACAAGTACCACTGAAAAGCTATGACAACTAATTAGTCTTGGAAAACTGAAGAGCAGGTGCATAAAAGAGAACAGTCCAACGCATTACAAAAGCTCATTCTATCAAATGGCTGAAGTAAATGAGTGAAGTCCGTCATGTCCATAGTCTTAACCGCATAGTCTTAGTCGCATTAACATGTGTAAATGATGAAGGATACTACATGTAATGATTTATACTGCAACATCACTGCAACTTGTTGAAGAAGAAAACCAGCTGAAAGAACATTGATATAAAGATAAGCATGAAAGTCATACTTGAACACCGCTTTAGCAAAGCCTTAACAAAATAAAACTAAATCTATGAACTCGATAATGATTAACGTGCAAAGGTTGGAAATGGCAACGTCCCAATTCACAACTAACTTATAGTTCATAAACAGTATGTTACACCATGACTCAATTAAAACTTATATCTAATAAAAGAATATAAATCATTCAACTTATTATAGTTAAAAGTCAGACTAGCAAAATATTGAGGATTTAAGATGACATTTTTTAAGTTCCACCTTACAGATTTATCTCTGTCAAAAGTGAAGTGTTCTGGCATTAAAGAGCATTTACCAAAAATGAAATGAAAAACATATCCTTTCTTGCCACAGTCACAGAGGTCATTTCTACGTTTTCCTATTTTATAGAGGAAACTTGGAAAACTGCCATGACTAGAAAGATAATAAACTAAAATTTATTTTCTACAGATAAATTCAGTGTTAACCTTCTTTAAGACATTATAGGTATCCCTACCATCCGCTGAAGCTATCCAGGACTGCTGCCAGGTATCAATCAACTTATCCCGATAATACGGTTTCAGCAAAGAGACTGGATATAAAATTTCAAGTAACGGAGCATGAGAGTCAGCAGAAGTGGCCCGCTTTGCTAAATCATCTACCCTTTCATTACCATGTAACCCGGCGTGGGCCTTTATCCATCCAATATAGATTTGTCTGCTACCAGCGGCCAGAAACTTTTTATAAATAGAGTGTTCTAATTGATTGTTGGGAAAAGCCCTAAATATTGATTTAACAGAGGAACTACTATCCGAATAGATACGAACTGAGTTATGAACTGAATTTACAAACCATTGTAATGCATTATCCAGGGCCGTTAACTCGGCCTGATAAACAGAATTCAGACTTCTTAACTTCACTTGATGATCATATATGTAATCGCCCTTGTGAAAGACTGTAAAGGCCGAGCACACGCCATTGTTCATCTTCGAGCCATCGGTGAAAATTATAGGATCAAACGAAAAAGGAACTTTATCAGTTACTGGATCCAGCTGGTAGACGTTCTTTATGTTCAGATATTCAGTAAAGTAAAAGGTTTGCATTCGTGGCATAAAATCCGTATTCTTCAACGTAGTGTCACAAATTTTAATACTACCCGTGCCTTGCATAAATGCGAGTTTCTCTGCCTTATTTTTCAAATTATAATAAATAGGAGGCATACCAGATAGTACACAAAGAGCTTCAGTTGATGTTGATCTATAAGGTTTTAAAATCGACAGTAGGCCCATACGTTGGCACGAACTCAGTCTTTTCTTATCCGGGATATGTAAATCATTAATCCATACTTCGTAACCATATGAGATCTGTTTTTCAATAACACCAATGTACCATAATTTTAGATAGTGCGCTTCCAAACCTCTATGACGACAGCCAACCTTCTTCATGTTAATAGTAAACTCTATAATCCTTTCTCTAACATATTCCAGGTGACATAACCAGTTAAATCTGCTATCAAGGACCAAACCAAGATACATTTCCGAGTCCTCCACTGGACAGAAACGTCATTCAATTTAAAGATTGGACGTCTGTTTTCTAAATTAAATCTTCCAAAAAGCATGGCTTTCGATTTTTGAGGACTTAGTTTTAAATATAAATTTATCGCCACATCACTGAATCTCTCAAGACAGCTGTTAATCCTATGTTCTAGCCGAGCCCTCGTATCTGCTCCCTCCATTATCACAGAATCATCTGCGTATGACACAATGTAACATTGATGAACACTAAGTCTTGATTATTTTATCAGCTACATTAGACCAGAGGAGGGGCCCGAGGCACGAACCCTGCGGCCAACCCTGGAAGGCTGTAAACCATCGTATACCATTTGAATAGTCAAAACCGATAAGGCGATGACTTATAGTTCTTTAAAATGTTTTTCAAATAGTTTTCGATAGGTAACTGAGTGATCAGTGTGGCAAGAACTGCTCATTGCATAGCATCAAAGGCGCCCTCGACATCGAGGGACATCATTGCACAATATTTGTAATTCAACAATATTTCTTTGACATACTTCTTGACCTGCATGACTGCACTCACCGTGCTTTTGCTTTCTCTAAATCCGTACTCATTCTGTGCTAGAAAGACCAAGGACTCCAGCTTAGTGATTATCCTCGTCTTAATCAGTCTTTCCAAAAATTTTCCCGAAATCGGAAGTAAAGTAATGGGTCTGTAGGCCCGCTGTGAATGAAGCGGTTTATTTCGTTTACGAAAAAAACAACACTATTCTCTTCTTCCAGCAGTTCGGGAAATAACCTAGAGCCAAGTATCTTGAATACAATCTGCACATCAGGACTGTGAAGCCGCGGAAAAGTTCTCTAACCACTAAGCCATCTATCAAATCGTAGCCGGGAGCCTTACTAGTTGACTGTTGAGACAGGACGTGAAACAATTCTCGACGTGTAACAGCTGAGAATCAGGGTCATTATCGTATACTGTATTAGGATTAAATTCATGAATAACATCTGGTTGACTATCTATCTTAAAATATTCATTCATTAGACTATTGGCAACATCATCAAATGAATCAAATACAGTAGCGTTCTCAAGTGTGTTGAAAATTAGATCAGAAAATTTAAGGTTTTATCCTCTTATATACTTATACAATGTTCCATATGTATCAGAAGTTTTTTTTACAAAAACTGAACCATGATTTCGTTTTAGCCTCTCTAACATTTTTTTATAGAGATTCCTTGAAGTAGTAAAAGCGTCTCTATAATCCTGATTGTTCGGATTACGAACATGTCTTCTGTAAATAGCATGGAGTCTGTTTCTCTCAACCCGAAGTTCTTTGGTGAACCAATGAGCTTTTGCTTTATGGCTCATGTCCAAGTAAACAAGATCACCCAGCCGGAGCACCAACCTGTGAGGGTTTGCGGCGTAAAACCTCCGGCGGTAGAATCCCCTTCACCACCCAGCAATATCACAGCTCAAAGACGAACCCGAAACAAGGGTTGCTGGAATTAAATCAAAACAAAACAACAACACCCCACCAACTTAGTGAGAAAACGTTGCTTCACGCAGGGAACTAAAAAAAATAAATAAATAAATAAATAAATAAACGAAGCGAACCGAAAACAGAATACTACTAAAGCTAATTTACAAACTAAGAATTATAAGAGACTCTAAAAATAGATTTGTTACAATGTCTCACTAAACCTAATTCTAAAGCTAAAATAAACCAAAAACAAATACAAAGCCTCCCATACAAGGCAATTACTCTAAAATACAATTACCAATTATGTAGCTACTGAAATCACAAAATTTACAGCAAAACAAAAAAAAAAAAAAAAAAAAAAAAAAAAACAATAAAATTACAGAGCATCTCACCACGGAGAGTTACAGTATATTACAAATGAAACATGAGATGTGAGCAGATAACTTGCTACCCATATACATACACAACTGAAAATGCAAAAGCCAATGTAGATCAGCAGAATTTACAACATCCAGTTTGATATAGTTTAGTTCACCTCCGCAGAAACCAAGCTGAGGTCTCTTTAAAAATCACTCATCAGCCATTCACTGACCGAGATCCAATGAAAGCACCACAGCTTACCAGATAGCAATAGTCCATAACTGTAGTTAAAATAGCAGCTAGAATTGAATGTCAATGTTATTTAACAAGTAAAGTCCATATATGCCACAAAAGTCAATTGCAGGAATTAATTCCAGCATTAAAATCACACTGAAAAGTATGAAACAGGAATAAAAGCATTAAAAGAATCATTCACAGTTAACGTTCCAGAATATACCAGCAAACCGACTGCAACAGTGACAGCTGAAAAAGAGCCAACTCAGTAAAGCAATACTCTAACTAAAGAGTAGTCGCACAACTTTAACTAAGTAGAAACATTATCACTGCAACTTGCAAGGATTTAAAACAAGTACCACTGAAAAGCTATGACAACTAATTAGTCTTGGAAAACTGAAGAGCAGGTGCATAAAAGAGAACAGTCCAACGCATTACAAAAGCTCATTCTATCAAATGGCTGAAGTAAATGAGTGAAGTCCGTCATGTCCATAGTCTTAACCGCATAGTCTTAGTCGCATTAACATGTGTAAATGATGAAGGATACTACATGTAATGATTTATACTGCAACATCACTGCAACTTGTTGAAGAAGAAAACCAGCTGAAAGAACATTGATATAAAGATAAGCATGAAAGTCATACTTGAACACCGCTTTAGCAAAGCCTTAACAAAATAAAACTAAATCTATGAACTCGATAATGATTAACGTGCAAAGGTTGGAAATGGCAACGTCCCAATTCACAACTAACTTATAGTTCATAAACAGTATGTTACACCATGACTCAATTAAAACTTATATCTAATAAAAGAATATAAATCATTCAACTTATTATAGTTAAAAGTCAGACTAGCAAAATATTGAGGATTTAAGATGACATTTTTTAAGTTCCACCTTACAGATTTATCTCTGTCAAAAGTGAAGTGTTCTGGCATTAAAGAGCATTTACCAAAAATGAAATGAAAAACATATCCTTTCTTGCCACAGTCACAGAGGTCATTTCTACGTTTTCCTATTTTATAGAGGAAACTTGGAAAACTGCCATGACTAGAAAGATAATAAACTAAAATTTATTTTCTACAGATAAATTCAGTGTTAACCTTCTTTAAGACATTATAGGTATCCCTACCATCCGCTGAAGCTATCCAGGACTGCTGCCAGGTATCAATCAACTTATCCCGATAATACGGTTTCAGCAAAGAGACTGGATATAAAATTTCAAGTAACGGAGCATGAGAGTCAGCAGAAGTGGCCCGCTTTGCTAAATCATCTACCCTTTCATTACCATGTAACCCGGCGTGGGCCTTTATCCATCCAATATAGATTTGTCTGCTACCAGCGGCCAGAAACTTTTTATAAATAGAGTGTTCTAATTGATTGTTGGGAAAAGCCCTAAATATTGATTTAACAGAGGAACTACTATCCGAATAGATACGAACTGAGTTATGAACTGAATTTACAAACCATTGTAATGCATTATCCAGGGCCGTTAACTCGGCCTGATAAACAGAATTCAGACTTCTTAACTTCACTTGATGATCATATATGTAATCGCCCTTGTGAAAGACTGTAAAGGCCGAGCACACGCCATTGTTCATCTTCGAGCCATCGGTGAAAATTATAGGATCAAACGAAAAAGGAACTTTATCAGTTACTGGATCCAGCTGGTAGACGTTCTTTATGTTCAGATATTCAGTAAAGTAAAAGGTTTGCATTCGTGGCATAAAATCCGTATTCTTCAACGTAGTGTCACAAATTTTAATACTACCCGTGCCTTGCATAAATGCGAGTTTCTCTGCCTTATTTTTCAAATTATAATAAATAGGAGGCATACCAGATAGTACACAAAGAGCTTCAGTAGATGTTGATCTATAAGGTTTTAAAATCGACAGTAGGCCCATACGTTGGCACGAACTCAGTCTTTTCTTATCCGGGATATGTAAATCATTAATCCATACTTCGTAACCATATGAGATCTGTTTTTCAATAACACCAATGTACCATAATTTTAGATAGTGCGCTTCCAAACCTCTATGACGACAGCCAACCTTCTTCATGTTAATAGTAAACTCTATAATCCTTTCTCTAACATATTCCAGGTGACATAACCAGTTAAATCTGCTATCAAGGACCAAACCAAGATACATTTCCGAGTCCTCCACTGGACAGAAACGTCATTCAATTTAAAGATTGGACGTCTGTTTTCTAAATTAAATCTTCCAAAAAGCATGGCTTTCGATTTTTGAGGACTTAGTTTTAAATATAAATTTATCGCCACATCACTGAATCTCTCAAGACAGCTGTTAATCCTATGTTCTAGCCGAGCCCTCGTATCTGCTCCCTCCATTATCACAGAATCATCTGCGTATGACACAATGTAACATTGATGAACACTAAGTCTTGATTATTTTATCAGCTACATTAGACCAGAGGAGGGGCCCGAGGCACGAACCCTGCGGCCAACCCTGGAAGGCTGTAAACCATCGTATACCATTTGAATAGTCAAAACCGATAAGGCGATGACTTATATAATTCTTTAAAATGTTTTTCAAATAGTTTTCGATAGGTAACTGAGTGATCAGTGTGGCAAGAACTGCTCATTGCATAGCATCAAAGGCGCCCTCGACATCGAGGGACATCATTGCACAATATTTGTAATTCAACAATATTTCTTTGACATACTTCTTGACCTGCATGACTGCACTCACCGTGCTTTTGCTTTCTCTAAATCCGTACTCATTCTGTGCTAGAAAGACCAAGGACTCCAGCTTAGTGATTATCCTCGTCTTAATCAGTCTTTCCAAAAATTTTCCCGAAATCGGAAGCAAAGTAATGGGTCTGTAGGCCCGCTGTGAATGAAGCGGTTTATTTCGTTTACGAAAAAAACAACACTATTCTCTTCTTCCAGCAGTTCGGGAAATAACCTAGAGCCAAGTATCTTGAATACAATCTGCACATCAGGACTGTGAAGCCGCGGAAAAGTTCTCTAACCACTAAGCCATCTATCAAATCGTAGCCGGGAGCCTTACTAGTTGACTGTTGAGACAGGACGTGAAACAATTCTCGACGTGTAACAGCTGAGAATCAGGGTCATTATCGTATACTGTATTAGGATTAAATTCATGAATAACATCTGGTTGACTATCTATCTTAAAATATTCATTCATTAGACTATTGGCAACATCATCAAATGAATCAAATACAGTAGCGTTCTCAAGTGTGTTGAAAATTAGATCAGAAAATTTAAGGTTTTATCCTCTTATATACTTATACAATGTTCCATATGTATCAGAAGTTTTTTTTACAAAAACTGAACCATGATTTCGTTTTAGCCTCTCTAACATTTTTTTATAGAGATTCCTTGAAGTAGTAAAAGCGTCTCTATAATCCTGATTGTTCGGATTACGAACATGTCTTCTGTAAATAGCATGGAGTCTGTTTCTGTCAACCCGAAGTTCTTTGGTGAACCAATGAGCTTTTGCTTTATGGCTCATGTCCAAGTAAACAAGATCACCCAGCCGGAGCACCAACCTGTGAGGGTTTGCGGCGTAAAACCTCCGGCGGTAGAATCCCCTTCACCACCCAGCAATATCACAGCTCAAAGACGAACCCGAAACAAGGGTTGCTGGAATTAAATCAAAACAAAACAACAACACCCCACCAACTTAGTGAGAAAACATTGCTTCACGCAGGGAACTAAAAAAAAAAAAAAAAAAAATAAATAAATAAACGAAGCGAACCGAAAACAGAATACTACTAAAGCTAATTTACAAACTAAGAATTATAAGAGACTCTAAAAATAGATTTGTTACAATGTCTCACTAAACCTAATTCTAAAGCTAAAATAAACCAAAAACAAATACACTACAAAAGCCTCCCATACAAGGCAATTACTCTAAAATACAATTACCAGTTATATAGCTACTGAAATCACAAAATTTACAGCAAAACAAAACAAAACAAAAAAAAAAAAAACAATAAAATTACAGAGCATCTCACCACGGAGAGTTACAGTATATTACAAATGAAACATGAGATGTGAGCAGATAACTTGCTACCCATATACATACACAACTGAAAATGCAAAAGCCAATGTAGATCAGCAGAATTTACAACATCCAGTTTGATATAGTTTAGTTCACCTCCGCAGAAACCAAGCTGAGGTCTCTTTAAAAATCACTCATCAGCCATTCACTGACCGAGATCCAATGAAAGCACCACAGCTTACCAGATAGCAATAGTCCATAACTGTAGTTAAAGTAGCAGCTAGAATTGAATGTCAATGTTATTTAACAAGTAAAGTCCATATATGCCACAAAAGTCAATTGCAGGAATTAATTCCAGCATTAAAATCACACTGAAAAGTATGAAACAGGAATAAAAGCATTAAAAGAATCATTCACAGTTAACGTTCCAGAATATACCAGCAAACCGACTGCAACAGTGACAGCTGAAAAAGAGCCAACTCAGTAAAGCAATACTCTAACTAAAGAGTAGTCGCACAACTTTAACTAAGTAGAAACATTATCACTGCAACTTGCAAGGATTTAAAACAAGTACCACTGAAAAGCTATGACAACTAATTATTCTTGGAAAACTGAAGAGCAGGTGCATAAAAGAGAACAGTCCAACGCATTACAAAAGCTCATTCTATCAAATGGCTGAAGTAAATGAGTGAAGTCCGTCATGTCCATAGTCTTAACCGCATAGTCTTAGTCGCATTAACATGTGTAAATGATGAAGGATACTACATGTAATGATTTATACTGCAACATCACTGCAACTTGTTGAAGAAGAAAACCAGCTGAAAGAACATTGATATAAAGATAAACATGAAAGTCATACTTGAACACCGCTTTAGCAAAGCCTTAACAAAATAAAACTAAATCTATGAACTCGATAATGATTAACGTGCAAAGGTTGGAAATGGCAACGTCCCAATTCACAACTAACTTATAGTTCATAAACAGTATGTTACACCATGACTCAATTAAAACTTATATCTAATAAAAGAATATAAATCATTCAACTTATTATAGTTAAAAGTCAGACTAGCAAAATATTGAGGATTTAAGATGACATTTTTTAAGTTCCACCTTACAGATTTATCTCTGTCAAAAGTGAAGTGTTCTGGCATTAAAGAGCATTTACCAAAAATGAAATGAAAAACATATCCTTTCTTGCCACAGTCACAGAGGTCATTTCTACGTTTTCCTATTTTATAGAGGAAACTTGGAAAACTGCCATGACTAGAAAGATAATAAACTAAAATTTATTTTCTACAGATAAATTCAGTGTTAACCTTCTTTAAGACATTATAGGTATCCCTACCATCCGCTGAAGCTATCCAGGACTGCTGCCAGGTATCAATCAACTTATCCCGATAATACGGTTTCAGCAAAGAGACTGGATATAAAATTTCAAGTAACGGAGCATGAGAGTCAGCAGAAGTGGCCCGCTTTGCTAAATCATCTACCCTTTCATTACCATGTAACCCGGCGTGGGCCTTTATCCATCCAATATAGATTTGTCTGCTACCAGCGGCCAGAAACTTTTTATAAATAGAGTGTTCTAATTGATTGTTGGGAAAAGCCCTAAATATTGATTTAACAGAGGAACTACTATCCGAATAGATACGAACTGAGTTATGAACTGAATTTACAAACCATTGTAATGCATTATCCAGGGCCGTTAACTCGGCCTGATAAACAGAATTCAGACTTCTTAACTTCACTTGATGATCATATATGTAATCGCCCTTGTGAAAGACTGTAAAGGCCGAGCACACGCCATTGTTCATCTTCGAGCCATCGGTGAAAATTATAGGATCAAACGAAAAAGGAACTTTATCAGTTACTGGATCCAGCTGGTAGACGTTCTTTATGTTCAGATATTCAGTAAAGTCAAAGGTATGCATTCGTGGCATAAAATCCGTATTCTTCAACGTAGTGTCAAAAATTTTAATACTACCCGTGCCTTGCATAAATGCGAGTTTCTCTGCCTTATTTTTCAAATTATAATAAATAGGAGGCATACCAGATAGTACACAAAGAGCTTCAGTTGATGTTGATCTATAAGGTTTTAAAATCGACAGTAGGCCCATACGTTGGCACGAACTCAGTCTTTTCTTATCCGGGATATGTAAATCATTAATCCATACTTCGTAACCATATGAGATCTGTTTTTCAATAACACCAATGTACCATAATTTTAGATAGTGCGCTTCCAAACCTCTATGACGACAGCCAACCTTCTTCATGTTAATAGTAAACTCTATAATCCTTTCTCTAACATATTCCAGGTGACATAACCAGTTAAATCTGCTATCAAGGACCAAACCAAGATACATTTCCGAGTCCTCCACTGGACAGAAACGTCATTCAATTTAAAGATTGGACGTCTATTTTCTAAATTAAATCTTCCAAAAAGCATGGCTTTCGATTTTTGAGGACTTAGTTTTAAATATAAATTTATCGCCACATCACTGAATCTCTCAAGACAGCTGTTAATCCTATGTTCTAACCGAGCCCTCGTATCTGCTCCCTCCATTATCACAGAATCATCTGCGTATGACACAATGTAACATTGATGAACACTAAGTCTTGATTATTTTATCAGCTACATTAGACCAGAGGAGGGGCCCGAGGCACGAACCCTGCGGCCAACCCTGGAAGGCTGTAAACCATCGTATACCATTTGAATAGTCAAAACCGATAAGGCGATGACTTATATAATTCTTTAAAATGTTTTTCAAATAGTTTTCGATAGGTAACTGAGTGATCAGTGTGGCAAGAACTGCTCATTGCATAGCATCAAAGGCGCCCTCGACATCGAGGGACATCATTGCACAATATTTGTAATTCAACAATATTTCTTTGACATACTTCTTGACCTGCATGACTGCACTCACCGTGCTTTTGCTTTCTCTAAATCCGTACTCATTCTGTGCTAGAAAGACCAAGGACTCCAGCTTAGTGATTATCCTCGTCTTAATCAGTCTTTCCAAAAATTTTCCCGAAATCGGAAGCAAAGTAATGGGTCTGTAGGACCGCTGTGAATGAAGCGGTTTATTTCGTTTACGAAAAAAACAACACTATTCTCTTCTTCCAGCAGTTCGGGAAATAACCTAGAGCCAAGTATCTTGAATACAATCTGCACATCAGGACTGTGAAGCCGCGGAAAAGTTCTCTAACCACTAAGCCATCTATCAAATCGTAGCCGGGAGCCTTACTAGTTGACTGTTGAGACAAGACGTGAAACAATTCTCGACGTGTAACAGCTGAGAATCAGGGTCATTATCGTATACTGTATTAGGATTAAATTCATGAATAACATCTGGTTGACTATCTATCTTAAAATATTCATTCATTAGACTATTGGCAACATCATCAAATGAATCAAATACAGTAGCGTTCTCAAGTGTGTTGAAAATTAGATCAGAAAATTTAAGGTTTTATCCTCTTATATACTTATACAATGTTCCATATGTATCAGAAGTTTTTTTTACAAAAACTGAACCATGATTTCGTTTTAGCCTCTCTAACATTTTTTTATAGAGATTCCTTGAAGTAGTAAAAGCGTCTCTATAATCCTGATTGTTCGGATTACGAACATGTCTTCTGTAAATAGCATGGAGTCTGTTTCTGTCAACCCGAAGTTCTTTGGTGAACCAATGAGCTTTTGCTTTATGGCTCATGTCCAAGTAAACAAGATCACCCAGCCGGAGCACCAACCTGTGAGGGTTTGCGGCGTAAAACCTCCGGCGGTAGAATCCCCTTCACCACCCAGCAATATCACAGCTCAAAGACGAACCCGAAACAAGGGTTGCTGGAATTAAATCAAAACAAAACAACAACACCCCACCAACTTAGTGAGAAAACATTGCTTCACGCAGGGAACTAAAAAAAAAAAAAAAAAATAAATAAATAAACGAAGCGAACCGAAAACAGAATACTACTAAAGCTAATTTACAAACTAAGAATTATAAGAGACTCTAAAAATAGATTTGTTACAATGTCTCACTAAACCTAATTCTAAAGCTAAAATAAACCAAAAACAAATACACTACAAAAGCCTCCCATACAAGGCAATTACTCTAAAATACAATTACCAGTTATATAGCTACTGAAATCACAAAATTTACAGCAAAACAAAACAAAACAAAAAAAAAAAAACAATAAAATTACAGAGCATCTCACCACGGAGAGTTACAGTATATTACAAATGAAACATGAGATGTGAGCAGATAACTTGCTACCCATATACATACACAACTGAAAATGCAAAAGCCAATGTAGATCAGCAGAATTTACAACATCCAGTTTGATATAGTTTAGTTCACCTCCGCAGAAACCAAGCTGAGGTCTCTTTAAAAATCACTCATCAGCCATTCACTGACCGAGATCCAATGAAAGCACCACAGCTTACCAGATAGCAATAGTCCATAACTGTAGTTAAAGTAGCAGCTAGAATTGAATGTCAATGTTATTTAACAAGTAAAGTCCATATATGCCACAAAAGTCAATTGCAGGAATTAATTCCAGCATTAAAATCACACTGAAAAGTATGAAACAGGAATAAAAGCATTAAAAGAATCATTCACAGTTAACGTTCCAGAATATACCAGCAAACCGACTGCAACAGTGACAGCTGAAAAAGAGCCAACTCAGTAAAGCAATACTCTAACTAAAGAGTAGTCGCACAACTTTAACTAAGTAGAAACATCATCACTGCAACTTGCAAGGATTTAAAACAAGTACCACTGAAAAGCTATGACAACTAATTATTCTTGGAAAACTGAAGAGCAGGTGCATAAAAGAGAACAGTCCAACGCATTACAAAAGCTCATTCTATCAAATGGCTGAAGTAAATGAGTGAAGTCCGTCATGTCCATAGTCTTAACCGCATAGTCTTAGTCGCATTAACATGTGTAAATGATGAAGGATACTACATGTAATGATTTATACTGCAACATCACTGCAACTTGTTGAAGAAGAAAACCAGCTGAAAGAACATTGATATAAAGATAAACATGAAAGTCATACTTGAACACCGCTTTAGCAAAGCCTTAACAAAATAAAACTAAATCTATGAACTCGATAATGATTAACGTGCAAAGGTTGGAAATGGCAACGTCCCAATTCACAACTAACTTATAGTTCATAAACAGTATGTTACACCATGACTCAATTAAAACTTATATCTAATAAAAGAATATAAATCATTCAACTTATTATAGTTAAAAGTCAGACTAGCAAAATATTGAGGATTTAAGATGACATTTTTTAAGTTCCACCTTACAGATTTATCTCTGTCAAAAGTGAAGTGTTCTGGCATTAAAGAGCATTTACCAAAAATGAAATGAAAAACATATCCTTTCTTGCCACAGTCACAGAGGTCATTTCTACGTTTTCCTATTTTATAGAGGAAACTTGGAAAACTGCCATGACTAGAAAGATAATAAACTAAAATTTATTTTCTACAGATAAATTCAGTGTTAACCTTCTTTAAGACATTATAGGTATCCCTACCATCCGCTGAAGCTATCCAGGACTGCTGCCAGGTATCAATCAACTTATCCCGATAATACGGTTTCAGCAAAGAGACTGGATATAAAATTTCAAGTAACGGAGCATGAGAGTCAGCAGAAGTGGCCCGCTTTGCTAAATCATCTACCCTTTCATTACCATGTAACCCGGCGTGGGCCTTTATCCATCCAATATAGATTTGTCTGCTACCAGCGGCCAGAAACTTTTTATAAATAGAGTGTTCTAATTGATTGTTGGGAAAAGCCCTAAATATTGATTTAACAGAGGAACTACTATCCGAATAGATACGAACTGAGTTATGAACTGAATTTACAAACCATTGTAATGCATTATCCAGGGCCGTTAACTCGGCCTGATAAACAGAATTCAGACTTCTTAACTTCACTTGATGATCATATATGTAATCGCCCTTGTGAAAGACTGTAAAGGCCGAGCACACGCCATTGTTCATCTTCGAGCCATCGGTGAAAATTATAGGATCAAACGAAAAAGGAACTTTATCAGTTACTGGATCCAGCTGGTAGACGTTCTTTATGTTCAGATATTCAGTAAAGTCAAAGGTATGCATTCGTGGCATAAAATCCGTATTCTTCAACGTAGTGTCAAAAATTTTAATACTACCCGTGCCTTGCATAAATGCGAGTTTCTCTGCCTTATTTTTCAAATTATAATAAATAGGAGGCATACCAGATAGTACACAAAGAGCTTCAGTTGATGTTGATCTATAAGGTTTTAAAATCGACAGTAGGCCCATACGTTGGCACGAACTCAGTCTTTTCTTATCCGGGATATGTAAATCATTAATCCATACTTCGTAACCATATGAGATCTGTTTTTCAATAACACCAATGTACCATAATTTTAGATAGTGCGCTTCCAAACCTCTATGACGACAGCCAACCTTCTTCATGTTAATAGTAAACTCTATAATCCTTTCTCTAACATATTCCAGGTGACATAACCAGTTAAATCTGCTATCAAGGACCAAACCAAGATACATTTCCGAGTCCTCCACTGGACAGAAACGTCATTCAATTTAAAGATTGGACGTCTATTTTCTAAATTAAATCTTCCAAAAAGCATGGCTTTCGATTTTTGAGGACTTAGTTTTAAATATAAATTTATCGCCACATCACTGAATCTCTCAAGACAGCTGTTAATCCTATGTTCTAACCGAGCCCTCGTATCTGCTCCCTCCATTATCACAGAATCATCTGCGTATGACACAATGTAACATTGATGAACACTAAGTCTTGATTATTTTATCAGCTACATTAGACCAGAGGAGGGGCCCGAGGCACGAACCCTGCGGCCAACCCTGGAAGGCTGTAAACCATCGTATACCATTTGAATAGTCAAAACCGATAAGGCGATGACTTATATAATTCTTTAAAATGTTTTTCAAATAGTTTTCGATAGGTAACTGAGTGATGAGTGTGGCAAGAACTGCTCATTGCATAGCATCAAAGGCGCCCTCGACATCGAGGGACATCATTGCACAATATTTGTAATTCAACAATATTTCTTTGACATACTTCTTGACCTGCATGACTGCACTCACCGTGCTTTTGCTTTCTCTAAATCCGTACTCATTCTGTGCTAGAAAGACCAAGGACTCCAGCTTAGTGATTATCCTCGTCTTAATCAGTCTTTCCAAAAATTTTCCCGAAATCGGAAGCAAAGTAATGGGTCTGTAGGCCCGCTGTGAATGAAGCGGTTTATTTCGTTTACGAAAAAAACAACACTATTCTCTTCTTCCAGCAGTTCGGGAAATAACCTAGAGCCAAGTATCTTGAATACAATCTGCACATCAGGACTGTGAAGCCGCGGAAAAGTTCTCTAACCACTAAGCCATCTATCAAATCGTAGCCGGGAGCCTTACTAGTTGACTGTTGAGACAAGACGTGAAACAATTCTCGACGTGTAACAGCTGAGAATCAGGGTCATTATCGTATACTGTATTAGGATTAAATTCATGAATAACATCTGGTTGACTATCTATCTTAAAATATTCATTCATTAGACTATTGGCAACATCATCAAATGAATCAAATACAGTAGCGTTCTCAAGTGTGTTGAAAATTAGATCAGAAAATTTAAGGTTTTATCCTCTTATATACTTATACAATGTTCCATATGTATCAGAAGTTTTTTTTACAAAAACTGAACCATGATTTCGTTTTAGCCTCTCTAACATTTTTTTATAGAGATTCCTTGAAGTAGTAAAAGCGTCTCTATAATCCTGATTGTTCGGATTACGAACATGTCTTCTGTAAATAGCATGGAGTCTGTTTCTGTCAACCCGAAGTTCTTTGGTGAACCAATGAGCTTTTGCTTTATGGCTCATGTCCAAGTAAACAAGATCACCCAGCCGGAGCACCAACCTGTGAGGGTTTGCGGCGTAAAACCTCCGGCGGTAGAATCCCCTTCACCACCCAGCAATATCACAGCTCAAAGACGAACCCGAAACAAGGGTTGCTGGAATTAAATCAAAACAAAACAACAACACCCCACCAACTTAGTGAGAAAACATTGCTTCACGCAGGGAACTAAAAAAAAAAAAAATAAATAAATAAATAAACGAAGCGAACCGAAAACAGAATACTACTAAAGCTAATTTACAAACTAAGAATTATAAGAGACTCTAAAAATAGATTTGTTACAATGTCTCACTAAACCTAATTCTAAAGCTAAAATAAACCAAAAACAAATACACTACAAAAGCCTCCCATACAAGGCAATTACTCTAAAATACAATTACCAGTTATATAGCTACTGAAATCACAAAATTTACAGCAAAACAAAACAAAACAAAAAAAAAAAAAAACAATAAAATTACAGAGCATCTCACCACGGAGAGTTACAGTATATTACAAATGAAACATGAGATGTGAGCAGATAACTTGCTACCCATATACATACACAACTGAAAATGCAAAAGCCAATGTAGATCAGCAGAATTTACAACATCCAGTTTGATATAGTTTAGTTCACCTCCGCAGAAACCAAGCTGAGGTCTCTTTAAAAATCACTCATCAGCCATTCACTGACCGAGATCCAATGAAAACACCACAGCTTACCAGATAGCAATAGTCCATAACTGTAGTAAAGTAGCAGCCAGAATTGAATGTCAATGTTATTTAACAAGTAAAGTCCATATATGCCACAAAAGTCAATTGCAGGAATTAATTCCAGCATTAAAATCACACTGAAAAGTATGAAACAGGAATAAAAGCATTAAAAGAATCATTCACAGTTAACGTTCCAGAATATACCAGCAAACCGACTGCAACAGTGACAGCTGAAAAAGAGCCAACTCAGTAAAGCAATACTCTAACTAAAGAGTAGTCGCACAACTTTAACTAAGTAGAAACATTATCACTGCAACTTGCAAGGATTTAAAACAAGTACCACTGAAAAGCTATGACAACTAATTAGTCTTGGAAAACTGAAGAGCAGGTGCATAAAAGAGAACAGTCCAACGCATTACAAAAGCTCATTCTATCAAATGGCTGAAGTAAATGAGTGAAGTCCGTCATGTCCATAGTCTTAACCGCATAGTCTTAGTCGCATTAACATGTGTAAATGATGAAGGATACTACATGTAATGATTTATACTGCAACATCACTGCAACTTGTTGAAGAAGAAAACCAGCTGAAAGAATATTGATATAAAGATAAACATGAAAGTCATACTTGAACACCGCTTTAGCAAAGCCTTAACAAAATAAAACTAAATCTATGAACTCGATAATGATTAACGTGCAAAGGTTGGAAATGGCAACGTCCCAATTCACAACTAACTTATAGTTCATAAACAGTATGTTACACCATGACTCAATTAAAACTTATATCTAATAAAAGAATATAAATCATTCAACTTATTATAGTTAAAAGTCAGACTAGCAAAATATTGAGGATTTAAGATGACATTTTTTAAGTTCCACCTTACAGATTTATCTCTGTCAAAAGTGAAGTGTTCTGGCATTAAAGAGCATTTACCAAAAATGAAATGAAAAACATATCCTTTCTTGCCACAGTCACAGAGGTCATTTCTACGTTTTCCTATTTTATAGAGGAAACTTGGAAAACTGCCATGACTAGAAAGATAATAAACTAAAATTTATTTTCTACAGATAAATTCAGTGTTAACCTTCTTTAAGACATTATAGGTATCCCTACCATCCGCTGAAGCTAACCAGGACTGCTGCCAGGTATCAATCAACTTATCCCGATAATACGGTTTCAGCAAAGAGACTGGATATAAAATTTCAAGTAACGGAGCATGAGAGTCAGCAGAAGTGGCCCGCTTTGCTAAATCATCTACCCTTTCATTACCATGTAACCCGGCGTGGGCCTTTATCCATCCAATATAGATTTGTCTGCTACCAGCGCCCAGAAACTTTTTATAAATAGAGTGTTCTAATTGATTGTTGGGAAAAGCCCTAAATATTGATTTAACAGAGGAACTACTATCCGAATAGATACGAACTGAGTTATGAACTGAATTTACAAACCATTGTAATGCATTATCCAGGGCCGTTAACTCGGCCTGATAAACAGAATTCAGACTTCTTAACTTCACTTGATGATCATATATGTAATCGCCCTTGTGAAAGACTGTAAAGGCCGACCCCACGCCATTGTTCATCTTCGAGCCATCGGTGAAAATTATAGGATCAAACGAAAAAGGAACTTTATCAGTTACTGGATCCAGCTGGTAGACGTTCTTTATGTTCAGATATTCAGTAAAGTCAAAGGTATGCATTCGTGGCATAAAATCCGTATTCTTCAACGTAGTGTCACAAATTTTAACCTACCCGTGCCTTGCATAAATGCGAGTTTCTCTGCCTTATTTTTCAAATTATAATAAATAGGAGGTATACCAGATAGTACACAAAGAGCTTCAGTTGATGTTGATCTATAAGGTTTTAAAATCGACAGTAGGCCCATACGTTGGCACGAACTCAGTCTTTTCTTATCCGGGATATGTAAATCATTAATCCATACTTCGTAACCATATGAGATCTGTTTTTCAATAACACCAATGTACCATAATTTTAGATAGTGCGCTTCCAAACCTCTATGACGACAGCCAACCTTCTTCATGTTAATAGTAAACTCTATAATCCTTTCTCTAACATATTCCAGGTGACATAACCAGTTAAATCTGCTATCAAGGACCAAACCAAGATACATTTCCGAGTCCTCCACTGGACAGAAACGCCGTTCAATTTAAAGATTGGACGTCTATTTTCTAAATTAAATCTTCCAAAAAGCATGGCTTTTGATTTTTGAGGACTTAGTTTTAAATATAAATTTATCGCCACATCACTGAATCTCTCAAGACAGCTGTTAATCCTATGTTCTAGCCGAGCCCTCGTATCTGCTCCCTCCATTATCACAGAATCATCTGCGTATGACACAATGTAACATTGATGAACACTAAGTCTTGATTATTTTATTAGCTACATTAGACCAGAAGAGGGGCCCGAGGCACGAACCCTGCGGCCAACCCTGAAAGTCTGTAAACCATCGTATACCATTTGAATAGTCAAAACCGATAAGGCGATGACTTATATAATTCTTTAAAATGTTTTTCAAATAGTTTTCGATAGGTAACTGAGTGATCAGTGTGGCAAGAACTGCTCATTGCATAGCATCAAAGGCGCCCTCGACATCGAGGGACACCATTGCACAATATTTGTAATCCAACAATATTTCTTTGACATACTTCTGGACCTGCATGACTGCACTCACCGTGCTTTTGCTTTCTCTAAATCCGTACTCATTCTGTGCTAGAAAGACCAAGGACTCCAGCTTAGTGATTATCCTCGTCTTAATCAGTCTTTCCAAAAATTTTCCCGAAATCGGAAGCAAAGTAATGGGTCTGTAGGCCCGCTGTGAATGAAGCGGTTTATTTCGTTTACGAAAAAACAACACTATTCTCTTCTTCCAGCAGTTCGGGAAATAACCTAGAGCCAAGTATCTTGAATACAATCTGCACATCAGGACTGTGAAGCCGCGGAAAAGTTCTCTAACCACTAAGCCATCTATCAAATCGTAGCCGGGAGCCTTACTAGTTGACTGTTGAGACAAGACGTGAAACAATTCTCGACGTGTAACAGCTGAGAATCAGGGTCATTATCGTATACTGTATTAGGATTAAATTCATGAATAACATCTGGTTGACTATCTATCTTAAAATATTCATTCATTAGACTATTGGCAACATCATCAAATGAATCAAATACAGTAGCGTTCTCAAGTGTGTTGAAAATTAGATCAGAAAATTTAAGGTTTTATCCTCTTATATACTTATACAATGTTCCATATGTATCAGAAGATTTTTTTACAAAAACTGAACCATGATTTCGTTTTAGCCTCTCTAACATTTTTTTTATAGAGATTCCTTGAAGTAGTAAAAGCGTCTCTATAATCCTGATTGTTCGGATTACGAACATGTCTTCTGTAAATAGCATGGAGTCTGTTTCTCTCAACCCGAAGTTCTTTGGTGAACCAATGAGCTTTTGCTTTGTGGCTCATGTCCAAGAAAACAAGATCACCCAGCCGGAGCACCAACCTGTGAGGGTTTGCGGCGTAAAACCTCCGGCGGTAGAATCCCCTTCACCACCCAGCAATATCACAGCTCAAAGACGAACCCGAAACAAGGGTTGCTGGAATTAAATCAAAACAAAACAACAACACCCCACCAACTTAGTGAGAAAACGCTGCTTCACGCAGGGAACTAAAAAAAAATAAATAAATAAATAAATAAACGAAGCGAACCGAAAACAGAATACTACTAAAGCTAATTTACAAACTAAGAATTATAAGAGACTCTAAAAATAGATTTGTTACAATGTCTCACTAAACCTAATTCTAAAGCTAAAATAAACCAAAAACAAATACAAAGCCTCCCATACAAGGCAATTACTCTAAAATACAATTACCAATTATGTAGCTACTGAAATCACAAAATTTACAGCAAAACAAAAAAAAAAAAAAAAAAAAAAAAAAAAACAATAAAATTACAGAGCATCTCACCACGGAGAGTTACAGTATATTACAAATGAAACATGAGATGTGAGCAGATAACTTGCTACCCATATACATACACAACTGAAAATGCAAAAGCCAATGTAGATCAGCAGAATTTACAACATCCAGTTTGATATAGTTTAGTTCACCTCCGCAGAAACCAAGCTGAGGTCTCTTTAAAAATCACTCATCAGCCATTCACTGACCGAGATCCAATGAAAGCACCACAGCTTACCAGATAGCAATAGTCCATAACTGTAGTTAAAGTAGCAGCCAGAATTGAATGTCAATGTTATTTAACAAGTAAAGTCCATATATGCCACAAAAGTCAATTGCAGGAATTAATTCCAGCATTAAAATCACACTGAAAAGTATGAAACAGGAATAAAAGCATTAAAAGAATCATTCACAGTTAACGTTCCAGAATATACCAGCAAACCGACTGCAACAGTGACAGATGAAAAAGAGCCAACTCAGTAAAGCAATACTCTAACTAAAGAGTAGTCGCACAACTTTAACTAAGTAGAAACATTATCACTGCAACTTGCAAGGATTTAAAACAAATACCACTGAAAAGCTATGACAACTAATTAGTCTTGGAAAACTGAAGAGCAGGTGCATAAAAGAGAACAGTCCAACGCATTACAAAAACTCATTCTATCAAATGGCTGAAGTAAATGAGTGAAGTCCGTCATGTCCATAGTCTTAACCGCATAGTCTTAGTCGCATTAACATGTGTAAATGATGAAGGATACTACATGTAATGATTTATACTGCAACATCACTGCAACTTGTTGAAGAAGAAAACCAGCTGAAAGAACATTGATATAAAGATAAACATGAAAGTCATACTTGAACACCGCTTTAGCAAAGCCTTAACAAAATAAAACTAAATCTATGAACTCGATAATGATTAACGTGCAAAGGTTGGAAATGGCAACGTCCCAATTCACAACTAACTTATAGTTCATAAACAGTATGTTACACCATGACTCAATTAAAACTTATATCTAATAAAAGAATATAAATCATTCAACTTATTATAGTTAAAAGTCAGACTAGCAAAATATTGAGGATTTAAGATGACATTTTTTAAGTTCCACCTTACAGATTTATCGCTGTCAAAAGTGAAGTGTTCTGGCATTAAAGAGCATTTACCAAAAATGAAATGAAAAACATATCCTTTCTTGCCACAGTCACAGAGGTCATTTCTACGTTTTCCTATTTTATAGAGGAAACTTGGAAAACTGCCATGACTAGAAAGATAATAAACTAAAATTTATTTTCTACAGATAAATTCAGTGTTAACCTTCTTTAAGACATTATAGGTATCCCTACCATCCGCTGAAGCTACCCAGGACTGCTGCCAGGTATCAATCAACTTATCCCGATAATACGGTTTCAGCAAAGAGACTGGATATAAAATTTCAAGTAACGGAGCATGAGAGTCAGCAGAAGTGGCCCGCTTTGCTAAATCATCTGCCCTTTCATTACCATGTAACCCGTCGTGGGTCTTTATCCATCCAATATAGATTTGTCTGCTACCAGCGGCCAGAAACTTTTTATAAATAGAGTGTTCTAATTGATTGTTGGGAAAAGCCCTAAATATTGATTTAACTGAGGAACTACTATCCGAATAGATACGAACTGAGTTATGAACTGAATTTACAAACCATTGTAATGCATTATCCAGGGCCGTTAACTCGGCCTGATAAACAGAATTCAGACTTCTTAACTTCACTTGATGATCATATATGTAATCGCCCTTGTGAAAGACTGTAAAGGCCGAGCCCACGCCATTGTTCATCTTCGAGCCATCGGTGAAAATTATAGGATCAAACGAAAAAGGAACTTTATCAGTTACTGGATCCAGCTGGTAGACGTTCTTTATGTTCAGATATTCAGTAAAGTCAAAGGTATGCATTCGTGGCATAAAATCCGTATTCTTCAACGTAGTGTCACAAATTTTAATACTACCCGTGCCTTGCATAAATGCGAGTTTCTCTGCCTTATTTTTCAAATTATAATAAATAGGAGGTATACCAGATAGTACACAAAGAGCTTCAGTTGATGTTGATCTATAAGGTTTTAAAATCGACAGTAGGCCCATACGTTGGCACGAACTCAGTCTTTTCTTATCCGGGATATGTAAATCATTAATCCATACTTCGTAACCATATGAGATCTGTTTTTCAATAACACCAATGTACCATAATTTTAGATAGTGCGCTTCCAAACCTCTATGACGACAGCCAACCTTCTTCATGTTAATAGTAAACTCTATAATCCTTTCTCTAACATATTCCAGGTGACATAACCAGTTAAATCTGCTATCAAGGACCAAACCAAGATACATTTCCGAGTCCTCCACTGGACAGAAACGCCATTCAATTTAAAGATTGGACGTCTATTTTCTAAATTAAATCTTCCAAAAAGCATGGCTTTCGATTTTTGAGGACTTAGTTTTAAATATAAATTTATCGCCACATCACTGAATCTCTCAAGACAGCTGTTAATCCTATGTTCTAGCCGAGCCCTCGTATCTGCTCCCTCCATTATCACAGAATCATCTGCGTATGACACAATGTAACATTGATGAACACTAAGCCTTGATTATTTTATCAGCTACATTAGACCAGCGGAGGGGCCCGAGGCACGAACCCTGCGGCCAACCCTGAAAGGCTGTAAACCATCGTATACCATTTGAATAGTCAAAACCGATAAGGCGATGACTTATATAATTCTTTAAAATGTTTTTCAAATAGTTTTCGATAGGTAACTGAGTGATCAGTGTGGCAAGAACTGCTCATTGCATAGCATCAAAGGCGCCCTCGACATCGAGGGACACCATTGCACAATATTTGTAATCCAACAATATTTCTTTGACATACTTCTTGACCTGCATGACTGCACTCACCGTGCTTTTGCTTTCTCTAAATCCGTACTCATTCTGTGCTAGAAAGACCAAGGACTCCAGCTTAGTGATTATCCTCGTCTTAATCAGTCTTTCCAAAAATTTTCCCGAAATCGGAAGCAAAGTAATGGGTCTGTAAGCCCGCTGTGAATGAAGCGGTTTATTTCGTTTACGAAAAAACAACACTATTCTCTTCTTCCAGCAGTTCGGGAAGTAACCTAGAGCCAAGTATCTTGAATACAATCTGCACATCAGGACTGTGAAGCCGCGGAAAAGTTCTCTAACCACTAAGCCATCTATCAAATCGTAGCCGGGAGCCTTACTAGTTGACTGTTGAGACAAGACGTGAAACAATTCTCGACGTGTAACAGCTGAGAATCAAGGTCATTATCGTATACTGTATTAGGATTAAATTCATGAATAACATCTGGTTGACTATCTATCTTAAAATATTCATTCATTAGACTATTGGCAACATCATCAAATGAATCAAATACAGTAGCGTTCTCAAGTGTGTTGAAAATTAGATCAGAAAATTTAAGGTTTTATCCTCTTATATACTTATACAATGTTCCATATGTATCAGAAGTTTTTTTTACAAAAACTGAACCATGATTTCGTTTTAGCCTCTCTAACATTTTTTTTATAGAGATTCCTTGAAGTAGTAAAAGCGTCTCTATAATCCTGATTGTTCGGATTACGAACATGTCTTCTGTAAATAGCATGGAGTCTGTTTCTCTCAACCCGAAGTTCTTTGGTGAACCAATGAGCTTTTGCTTTGTGGCTCATGTCCAAGAAAACAAGATCACCCAGCCGGAGCGCCAACCTGTGAGGGTTTGCGGCGTAAAACCTCCGGCGGTAGAATCCCCTTCACCACCCAGCAATATCACAGCTCAAAGACGAACCCGAAACAAGGGTTGCTGGAATTAAATCAAAACAAAACAACAACACCCCACTAACTTAGTGAGAAAACGCTGCTTCACGCAGGGAACTAAAAAAAAAAAATAAATAAATAAATAAACGAAGCGAACCGAAAACAGAATACTACTAAAGCTAATTTACAAACTAAGAATTATAAGAGACTCTAAAAATAGATTTGTTACAATGTCTCACTAAACCTAATTCTAAAGCTAAAATAAACCAAAAACAAATACAAAGCCTCCCATACAAGGCAATTACTCTAAAATACAATTACCAATTATGTAGCTACTGAAATCACAAAATTTACAGCAAAAAAAAAAAAAAAAAAAAAAAAAAAACAATAAAATTACAGAGCATCTCACCACGGAGAGTTACAGTATATTACAAATGAAACATGAGATGTGAGCAGATAACTTGCTACCCATATACATACACAACTGAAAATGCAAAAGCCAATGTAGATCAGCAGAATTTACAACATCCAGTTTGATATAGTTTAGTTCACCTCCGCAGAAACCAAGCTGAGGTCTCTTTAAAAATCACTCATCAGCCATTCACTGACCGAGATCCAATGAAAGCACCACAGCTTACCAGATAGCAATAGTCCATAACTGTAGTTAAAGTAGCAGCCAGAATTGAATGTCAATGTTATTTAACAAGTAAAGTCCATATATGCCACAAAAGTCAATTGCAGGAATTAATTCCAGCATTAAAATCACACTGAAAAGTATGAAACAGGAATAAAAGCATTAAAAGAATCATTCACAGTTAACGTTCCAGAATATACCAGCAAACCGACTGCAACAGTGACAGCTAAAAAAGAGCCAACTCAGTAAAGCAATACTCTAACTAAAGAGTAGTCGCACAACTTTAACTAAGTAGAAACATTATCACTGCAACTTGCAAGGATTTAAGACAAATACCACTGAAAAGCTATGACAACTAATTAGTCTTGGAAAACTGAAGAGCAGGTGCATAAAAGAGAACAGTCCAACGCATTACAAAAGCTCATTCTATCAAATGGCTGAAGTAAATGAGTGAAGTCCGTCATGTCCATAGTCTTAACCGCATAGTCTTAGTCGCATTAACATGTGTAAATGATGAAGGATACTACATGTAATGATTTATACTGCAACATCACTGCAACTTGTTGAAGAAGAAAACCAGCTGAAAGAACATTGATATAAAGATAAACATGAAAGTCATACTTGAACACCGCTTTAGCAAAGCCTTAACAAAATAAAACTAAATCTATGAACTCGATAATGATTAACGTGCAAAGGTTGGAAATGGCAACGTCCCAATTCACAACTAACTTATAGTTCATAAACAGTATGTTACACCATGACTCAATTAAAACTTATATCTAATAAAAGAATATAAATCATTCAACTTATTATAGTTAAAAGTCAGACTAGCAAAATATTGAGGATTTAAGATGACATTTTCTAAGTTCCACCTTACAGATTTATCTCTGTCAAAAGTGAAGTGTTCTGGCATTAAAGAGCATTTACCAAAAATGAAATGAAAAACATATCCTTTCTTGCCACAGTCACAGAGGTCATTTCTACGTTTTCCTATTTTATAGAGGAAACTTGGAAAACTGCCATGACTAGAAAGATAATAAACTAAAATTTATTTTCTACAGATAAATTCAGTGTTAACCTTCTTTAAGACATTATAGGTATCCCTACCATCCGCTGAAGCTATCCAGGACTGCTGCCAGGTATCAATCAACTTATCCCGATAATACGGTTTCAGCAAAGAGACTGGATATAAAATTTCAAGTAACGGAGCATGAGAGTCAGCAGAAGTGGCCCGCTTTGCTAAATCATCTGCCCTTTCATTACCATGTAACCCGTCGTGGGTCTTTATCCATCCAATATAGATTTGTCTGCTACCAGCGGCCAGAAACTTTTTATAAATAGAGTGTTCTAATTGATTGTTGGGAAAAGCCCTAAATATTGATTTAACAGAGGAACTACTATCCGAATAGATACGAACTGAGTTATGAACTGAATTTACAAACCATTGTAATGCATTATCCAGGGCCGTTAACTCGGCCTGATAAACAGTATTCAGACTTCTTAACTTCACTTGATGATCATATATGTAATCGCCCTTGTGAAGACTGTAAAGGCCGAGCCCACGCCATTGTTCATCTTCGAGCCATCGGTGAAAATTATAGGATCAAACGAAAAAGGAACTTTATCAGTTACTGGATCCAGCTGGTAGACGTTCTTTATGTTCAGATATTCAGTAAAGTCAAAGGTATGCATTGGTGGCATAAAATCCGTATTCTTCAACGTAGTGTCACCAATTTTAATACTACCCGTGCCTTGCATAAATGCGAGTTTCTCTGCCTTATTTTTCAAATTATAATAAATAGGAGGTATACCAGATAGTACACAAAGAGCTTCAGTTGATGTTGATCTATAAGGTTTTAAAATCGACAGTAGGCCCATACGTTGGCTCGAACTCAGTCTTTTCTTAGCCGGGATATATAAATCATTAATCCATACTTCGTAACCATATGAAATCTGTTTTTCAATAACACCAATGTACCATAATTTTAGATATTGCGCTTTCAAACCTCTATGATATGACAGCCAACTTTCTTCATGTTAATAGTAAACTCTAGAATCCTTTCTCTAACTGTCAGGCTGTCTGGCTGTCACCCGCCTTGAGGATCCGCTTTTGGCATATGATCGGGACAAGCCCCAAGCTCAAGGCAGGAAGGTCTCTACCGTCCAAACGACACCACCGTCTCCGGATTAACTAAAATTTCTTACACCATCAATCATAAGTGGCAGCCCTATTTATCAGGGCGTGCCATGGGAAAACATTTACAAATTGAAAAGTAAATTATAGTAAATTATACAAACTCTAATTCACAAATGGCAGCCCTATTTATTCAGGGCCTGCCTGATTTTATACAATGTTTGAATATTATAGATTATATACACAATATTTAAAGCTACAGTTTTTTACAGGTAAGTAGATTTAAAAAAAAAAAATGTATACACAAGAATTATATAAGTTACATGTTTTACAAATTTCAATATTTACACATTATACATAATAGCTCTTTGCAAGATGATAACAGTAATTTTCTAAGTTTAACAACATTTTCCATTCTTTCAAAGACAACCCTAAGAAATGTCTGCCCTCATGATTAACCATGCAAGAAGTAGATGAATGAATATATGAATTGTAAAGTAACAATTATGTATTTACAGGTAGTACACTTGATATATTTACATTTTACTAGATAATCAATTATATTGATTATTTTAACTATTTAATTGTTAGCAAGATTTTCCGAACATTTATACACTTAATTATAATGAGTAATGCAATGAATACTACACTCGAATAATATGTTCCAGGTGACATAACCAATTAACTCTGCTATCAAGGACCAAACCAAGATACATTTCCGAGTCCTCCACTGGACAGAAACGCCGTTCAATTTAAAGATTGGACGTCTATTTTCTAAATTAAATCTTCCAAAAAGCATGGCTTTCGATTTTTGAGGACTTAGTTTTAAATATAAATTTATCGCCACATCACTGAATCTCTCAAGACAGCTGTTAATCCTATGTTCTAGCCGAGCCCTCGTATCTGCTCCCTCCATTATCACAGAATCATCTGCGTATGACACAATGTAACATTGATGAACACTAAGTCTTGATTATTTTATTAGCTACATTAGACCAGAGGAGGGGCCCGAGGCACGAACCCTGCGGCCAACCCTGAAAGTCTGTAAACCATCGTATACCATTTGAATAGTCAAAACCGATAAGGCGATGACTTATATAATTCTTTAAAATGTTTTTCAAATAGTTTTCGATAGGTAACTGAGTGATCAGTGTGGCAAGAACTGCTCATTGCATAGCATCAAAGGCGCCCTCGACATCGAGGGACACCATTGCACAGCCAACCTTCTTCATGTTAATAGTAAACTCTATAATCCTTTCTCTAACATATTCCAGGTGACATAACCAGTTAAATCTGCTATCAAGGACCAAACCAAGATACATTTCCGAGTCCTCCACTGGGACAGAAACGCCATTCAATTTAAAGATTGGACGTCTATTTTCTAAATTAAAACTTCCAAAAAGCATGGCTTTCAATTTTTGGGGACTTAGATTTAAATGTAAACTTACCGCCACATCACTGAATCTCTCAAGACAGCTGTTTATCCTATGTTCTAGCTGAGCCCTCGTATCTGCTCCCTCCAGGATCACAGAATCATCTGCGTATGACACAATGTAACGCTGATGAACCCTGTAAGTCTTGATTATATTATCAGCTACAATAGACCAGAGGAGGGGCCCGAGGCACGAACCCTGCGGACACCCTTGAAAGGCAATAAACCATCGTATACCATTTGAATAGTCAAAACCGATAAGGCGATGACTTATATAATTCTTTAAAATGTCTTTCAAATAGTTTTCTATAGGTAACTGAGTGATCAGTGTGGCAAGAACTGCCCATTGCATAGCATCAAAGGCGCCCTCGACATCTAGGGACACCATTGCACAATATTTGTAATCCAACAGTATTTCTTTGACATACTTCTTGACCTGCATGACTGCACTCACCGTGCTTTTGCTTTCTCTAAATCCGTACTGATTCTGTGCTAGAAAGCCCAAGGACTCCATCTTCGTTATTATCCTCGTCTTAATCAGTCTTTCCAACATTTTTCCCAGAATCGGAAGCAAAGTAATGGGTCTGTAGGCCCGCTATGAATGAGGCGGTTTATTTCGTTTACGAAAAAACAACACTATTCCCTTTTTCCAGCAGTTCGGGAAATAACCTAGAGCCAAGCATCTTGAATACAATCTGCACATCAGGACTGTGAAGCCGCGGCAAAGTTCTCTAACCACTAAGCCATCTATCAAATCGTATCCGGGAGCCTTACTAGTTGACTGTTGAGACAAGACGTGAAACAATTCTCGACGTGTAACAGCCGAGAATTCAGGGTCATTATCGTATACTGTATTAGGATTAAATTCATGAATAACATCCGGTTGACTATCTATCTTGAAATGTTCATTCATTAGACTATTGGCAACATCATCAAATGAATCAAATACAGTAGCGTTCTCAAGTGTGGTGAAAATTAGATCAGAAAATTTAAGGTTTTTCCCTCTTATATACTTATACAACGTTCCATATGTATCAGAAGTTTTTTCGCAAAAACTGAACCATGATTTCGTTTTAGCCTCTCTTACATGTTTTTTATAGAGATTCCTTGAAGTAGTGAAAGCGTCTCTATAATCCTGATTGTTTGGATTACGAACATGTCTTCTGTAAACAGCATGGAGTCTGTTTCTCTCGACACGAATTTCTTCGGTGAACCAATGAACTTTTGCTTTATGGCTCAGATAGCCTTTTCTGAAACATCTCTCCATGGTAAAAGAAAGTTTTTCATAAAACTCTGCCATCCAATTTTCAAGTGCATCACAATTGTTCACCATAAACAGCTGTTCTAGCAGAGTATCAGCAAATGGCCTAAAAACCCTTTTAAACTTATTAAAATTCTTATTTTTTGTTTTATATCTAGACCTAGTCTTGATGACAGGAGAGCAGTCAAGTGAAAAGACAATATACCTATGGTCACTATGTGAAAAGTTCAAAGAATCCACTTCCCATGAATTCAAAAGGCACACAATATTGTCACCACCTAAAGTTAAATCAGGACGACCTCGAAGATTACCCTGCACAGGTCGCCCCCTGTCCAAGTAAACAAGATCACCCAGCCGGAGCACCAACCTGTGAGGGTTTGCGGCGTAAAACCTCCGGCGGTAGAATCCCCTTCACCACCCAGCAATATCACAGCTCAAAGACGAACCCGGAACAAGGGTTGCTGGAATTAAATCAAAACAAAACAGCAACACCCCACCAACTTAGTGAGAAAACGCTGCTTCACGCAGGGAACTAAAAAAAAAAATAAACTAAGCGAACCGAAAACAGAATACTACTAAAGCTAATTTACAAACTAAGAATTATAAGAGACTCTAAAAATAGATTTGTTACAATTGTCTCACTAAACCTAATTCTAAAGCTAAAATAAACCAAAAACAAATACATAGCCTCCCATACAATGCAATTACTCTAAAATACAATTACCAATTATATAGCTACTGAAATCACAAAATTTACAGCAAAACGAAAAAGAAAAAAACAATAAAATTACAGAGCATCTCACCACGGAGAGTTACAGTATATTACAAATGAAACATGAGATGTGAGCAGATAACTTGCTACCCATATACATACACAACTGAAAATGCAAAAGCCAATGTAGATAAGCAGAATTTACAACATCCAGTTTGATATAGTTTAGTTCACCTCCGCAGAAACCAAGCTATCAAATGAGGTCTCTTTAAAAATCACTCATCAGCCATTCACTGACCGAGATCCAATGAAAGCACCACAGCTTACAAGATAGCAATAGTCCATAACTGCAGTTAAAGTAGCAGCCAGAATTGAATGTCAATGTTATTTAACAAGTAAAGTCCATATATGCCACAAAAGTCAATTGCAGGAATTAATTCCAGCATTAAAATCACACTGAAAAGTATGAAACAGGAATAAAAGCATTAAAAGAATCATTCAAAGTTAACGTTCCAGAATATACCAGCAAACCGACTGCAACAGTGACAGCTAAAGAAGAGCCAACTCAGTAAAGCAATACTCTAACTAAAGAGTAGTCGCACAACTTTAACTAAGTAGAAACATTATCACTGCAACTTGCAAGGATTTAAAACAAGTACCACTGAAAAGCTATGACAACTAATTAGTCTTGGAAAATTGAAGGGCAGGTGCATAAAAGAGAGCAGTCCAACGCATTACAAAAGCTCATTCTATCAAATGGCTGAAGTAAATGAGTGAAGTCCGTCATGTCCATAGTCTTAAACGCATAGTCTTAGTCGCATTAACATGTGTAAATGATGAAGGATACTACATGTAATGATTTATACTGCAACATCACTGCAACTTGTTGAAGGAGAAAACCAGCTGAAAGAACATTGATATAAAGATAAACATGAAAGTCATACTTGAACACCGCTTTAGTAAAGCCTTAACAAAATAAAACTAAATCTATGAACTCGATAATGATTAACGTGCAAAGGTTGGAAATGGCAACGTCCCAATTCACAACTAACTTATAGTTCATAAACAGTAGTTACACCATGACTCAATTAAAACTTATATCTAATAAAAGAATATAAATCATTCAACTTATTATAGTTTAAAGTCAGACGAGCAAAATAATGAGGATTTAAGATGACATTTTTTAAGTTCCACCTTACAGATTGATCTCTGTCAAAAGTGAAGTGTTCTGGCATTAAAGAGCATTTACCAAAAATGAAATGAAAAACATCTCCTTTCTTGCCACAGTCACAGAGGTCATTTCTACGTTTTCCTATTTTATAGAGGAAACTTGGAAAACTGCCATGACTAGAAAGATAATAAACTAAAATTTGTTTTCTACAGATAAATTCAGTGTTAACCTTCTTTAAGACATTATAGGTATCCCTACCATCCGCTGAAGCTATCCAGGACTGCTGCCAGGTATCAATCAACTTATCCCGATAATACGGTTTCAGCAAAGAGACTGGATATAAAATTTCAAGTAACGGAGCATGAGAGTCAGCAGAAGTGGCCCGCTTTGCTAAATCATCTGCCCTTTCATTACCATGTAACCCGGCGTGGGCCTTTATCCATCCAATATAGATTTGTCTGCTACCAGCGGCCAGAAACTTTTTATAAATAGAGTGTTCTAATTGATTGTTGGGAAAAGCCCTAAATATTGATTTAACAGAGGAACTACTATCCGAATAGATACTAACTGAGTTATGAACTGAATTTACAAACCATTGTAATGCATTATCCAGGGCCGTTAACTCGGCCTGATAAACAGAATTCAGACTTCTTAACTTCACTTGATGATCATATATGTAATCGCCCTTGTGAAAGACTGTAAAGGCCGAGCCCACGCCATTGTTCATCTTCGAGCCATCTGTGAAAATTATAGGATCAAACGAAAAAGGAACTTTATCAGTTACTGGATCCAGCTGGTAGACGTTCTTTATGTTCAGATATTCAGTAAAGTCAAAGGTATGCATTCGTGGCATAAAATCCGTATTCTTCAACGTAGTGTCACCAATTTTAATACTACCCGTGCCTTGCATAAATGCGAGTTTCTCTGCCTTATTTTTCAAATTATAATAAATAGGAGGTATACCAGATAGTACACAAAGCGATTCAGTTGATGTTGATCTATAAGGTTTTAAAATCGACAGTAGGCCCATACGTTGGCACGAACTCAGTCTTTTCTTAGCCGGGATATGTAAATCATTAATCCATACTTCGTAACCATATGAGATCTGTTTTTCAATAACACCAATGTACCATAATTTTAGATAGTGCGCTTCCAAACCTCTATGACGACAGCCAACTTTCTTCATGTTAATAGTAAACTCTAGAATCCTTTCTCTAACATATTCCAGGTGACATAACCAATTAAATCTGCTATCAAGGACCAAACCAAGATACATTACCGAGTCCTCCACTGGGACAGAAACGCCATTCAATTTAAAGATTGGACGTCTATTTTCTAAATTAAAACTTCCAAAAAGCATGGCTTTCGATTTTTGGGGACTTAGATTTAAATGTAAACTTACCGCCACATCACTGAATCTCTCAAGACAGCTGTTTATCCTATGTTCTAGCTGAGCCCTCGTATCTGCTCCCTCCAGGATCACAGAATCATCAGCGTATGACACAATGTAACGTTGATGAACCCTGTAAGTCTTGATTATATTATCAGCTACAATAGACCAGAGGAGGGGCCCGAGGCACGAACCCTGCGGACACCCTTGAAAGGCAATAAACCATCGTATACCATTTGAATAGTCAAAACCGATAAGGCGATGACTTATATAATTCTTTAAAATGTCTTTCAAATAGTTTTCTATAGGTAACTGAGTGATCAGTGTGGCAAGAACTGTCCATTGCATAGCATCAAAGGCGCCCTCGACATCTAGGGACACCATTGCACAATATTTGCAATCCAACAGTATTTCTTTGACATACTTCTTGACCTGCATGACTGCACTCACCGTGCTTTTGCTTTCTCTAAATCCATACTGATTCTGTGCTAGAAAGCCCAAGCACTCCAGCTTAGTTATTATCCTCGTCTTAATCAGTCTTTCCAAAATTTTTCCCAGAATCGGAAGCAAAGTAATGGGTCTGTAGGCCCGCTGTGAATGAGGCGGTTTATTTCGTTTACGAAAAAACAACACTATTCCCTTTTTCCAGCAGTTCGGGAAATAACCTAGAGCCAAGCATCTTGAATACAATCTGCACATCAGGACTGTGAAGCCGCGGCAAAGTTCTCTAACCACTAAGCCATCTATCAAATCGTATCCGGGAGCCTTATTAGTTGACTGTTGAGACAAGACGTGAAACAATTCTCGACGTGTAACAGCCGAGAATTCAGGGTCATTATCGTATACTGTATTAGGATTAAATTCATGAATAACATCCGGTTGACTATCTATCTTGAAATGTTCATTCATTAGACTATTGGCAACATCATCAAATGAATCAAATACAGTAGCGTTCTCAAGTGTTGTGAAAATTAGATCAGAAAATTTAAGGTTTTTCCCTCTTATATACTTATACAGCGTTCCATATGTATCAGAAGTTTTTTCGCAAAAACTGAACCATGATTTCGTTTTAGCCTCTCTTACATGTTTTTTATAGAGATTCCTTGAAGTAGCGAAAGCGTCTCTATAATCCTGATTGTTTGGATTACGAACATGTCTTCTGTAAATAGCATGGAGTCTGTTTCTCTCAACACGAAGTTCTTCGGTGAACCAATGAACTTTTGCTTTATGGCTCAGATAGCCTTTTCTGAAGCATCTTTCCATGATAAAAGAAAGTTTTTCATAAAACTCTGCCATCCAATTTTCAAGTGCATCACAATTGTTCACCATAAACAGCTGTTCTAGCAGAGTATCAGCAAATGGCCTAAAAACCCTTTTAAACTTATTAAAATTCTTATTTTTTGTTTTATATCTAGACCTAGTCTTGATGACAGGAGAGCAGTCAAGTGAAAAGACAATATACCTATGGTCACTATGTGAAAAGTTCAAAGAATCCACTTCCCATGAATTCAAAAGGCACACAATATTGTCACTACCTAAAGTTAAATCAGGGCGACTTCGAAGATTACCCTGCACAAAAGAATGTTCTGCATTCGAATCGTTCATAATTGAAATCTTATTGGCAATTAAATATTCCAATAGAGTTTCTGCTCTATCATCATCTCGAGCATAGCCCATGGCCTTGAGATTTACGTTGAAATCCCCACCAATCAGCACATTTGAACAATCCGTGAACAAAGGCACCCACGATTGTAGATCATGTTCAATATCGCCTGAGGGAGCGGAGTATTGAGAACCGATGTTAAGTACTGAATTGTTCACATTAAAATTAACAAACACCACGTTATCTCTGATCAGCGAACCTATACTCACATAATCCCGGTTAGTTATAGTTACCATAGCTGTGTTATTAAAAGAAAGAAAAGTAGGCCAGTCCGGGGGAATAGAGTCCGCTACACCCCTAAGGATGTAGGGATCCTGAGCCAGAACAATATCAATGTTATGTTTAAGAACATAGTCAACTAAAGCCTCATTAGCCTGTTTACAATGATGGAGATTGATTTGTAAAATTTTAAGACCCGCATTGACACCAGGAGAGCCTAGCGCAACCTCATAAACGTTTTACCAACAATGACTTCCTATGATCTTGAAAAACTGGACAATCTGGACTATCCGCTCTGTGTTCTACATCGCCATCAGGATTTGAAAAATAACAGTTACTACATCTCACCTGCTCCGAAGAACATTTCCTAACTGAGTGAGGTCCCGAGCACTTCACACATCTCTCTTCTCCCTTACAGTTAAATGACTGGTGCCCGAAAGCCTGGCACTTGAAGCACCGCGTTATTGGAATGAAGTCTACTACACGGTAGCGTTCAAATTCAACACAGATCCTTTTTCGTGTCAGTAACAATTCTTTAACCTCTGTGTCAACATCTATCATCCAGTTTGTCCTACCAGCACGAGTCGGCGTCTTTCTTATAATTTGAATGTCACGCTCTCTGTCGCCAATCAACTTTCTTATCAGCTCTCTGGTATTCGAATCGAGACTAGGATCCGCTATCCTATCAAGTACACCACCACAGACACTCTGTCCCAGCTGAAAATCAGCGATCATCTTGTCCAAAGCACTCCTCAGCATACCTTCATTCACCTCCGGCTCAACACTCAAAATCAGTAGACGCTCCCTCCGCTTCCGGGGAATGTTCACCTTGACCCTATCCTTCAGCTCCTCTCTGGAAGATATCAGATTCTTCATTTTCATCGAATCCTGTTTATCTCTCAGTCTAAGGATGACTTGCCCTGCCTTTGTCACTACCACGTCACTTGGCTTTGGGGCATCCTCTACCTCTCTACACATATCCCTCAGTTCCTTTTTCAAAACTTCCAAGTCCTGGTCCTCATTCAAAGGAGCTATTACCACCGTAAAGTCATCCGGAGGAGTAGGCCGCTGATTCCGTAATGGCGTCTCCTCAGCTGCACCCATAGAATGTTTTGTAATCTTGGACGCCAAATCCTCATACGCCCTGTAATTTTCTGTCAAGGCCTGTAATTTCGTCTCATAGACAACATTTTCTTTGAAAACCGAAATAGTTCGTAGTGAAATAAAGTCTGTTATCTTTTTTAAGTTAGACATAGCAACCTGAGTCACCTTATTTTGTCTAACTCTCAAAACGTCAAACATGTCATAGATCCTTGAATTAAGAAGTTGGACAGCTGCCGGAAAATCCATTGTGTCCGCTTCCTTCAACAAATCATCAAAATTATCCATCCAAGACTAAAACTAAAACTACTCCTACCAAAAAGACCAGCCCAAAAAGTAACTTCACAAATACCCGTGACTCCACTGACAACAACGTACTCTACCTACCCGGAACACAAAAGCGCTTAATCACAATGTCAAAGACTCAGAAAACCACAAAATACGCCAACAACTGTAAAATTACCAAAGACCATAAATGTTTAGGCAACACACAACGAAAAAACAAACTATTGTTTTATATAAAGACCACCTTAATGTGGTCGGCACTAAAGAAATTGATCCAAAATAAAAAATAGAATAAGAAAGGCTAATAACCGACGATATATTACTATCCAAAACTATCACCAGTCATGTGACAGACTCAACATGTGATCCCCAAAAACGACACCCACAAAAGAACAAGAAAAACGAACTAAACACGTGACCAACAGCCAAAAGCAAAGCCAATCAGCAAATACACCACCAACATGTGACCCAAAACTGCTCACAAACCTGCCCAAAAGCCCCCGAAAACCAAGGAAGAAAAACAGGCTACCGAAATGACGCAGAAACAAAACACAGCGAAGCGTTACACCTGAAAACAACAAACTAACATATGCAATCCTAATACGCAGAACGCAAAACGCAACACCTAGCAAAAGTTAGCAGCCAAAAACAGCTCAACCCTGGCAACTGCCAAGATGGCGATCAAAACATTACGCCGTGAAACGCCCACCGAACAAGAAAAATCATCAAACTTGAAAAATACTGTAAACAAATGAATCAAAGACAAGAATTAGATGGGTAAGAGTTAATTAATTAAGAATTCAAAAAGATTTAACTAATTAATAAAGAAATTAATTATTATACAAGTACTTTAAGATTACAAATTTGCGTGAAGCTTGCCGGAAAGAAACAAAGTTCAGAATCAAAGAAAATATTGTTAAAAATACAGGATAAAACACACTGAAATATTTAAATATGATTAGTTAATGGGATTATGTAAGAAATAAAATTGCTGAGTAAATAATTACCACTTAACATGACTTCGAAATGAGAGCTCACAGAAACACGGCAAACACCGACCAAAGCATAGGGGACCTGCCCTGTCCAAGTAAACAACTTGGAAAAAGCATAACACATTTAAAAACCCAGTTTCATGAATTACCAATAATATTCTAGAAAATATCCGAATTCTTCTGTGCAGCCCTATATATGATCTATAGATTGGTATATATGTACTGCGCAGAATGCTAAATTTTAATTCAGTTAGGAAACGCATAGCACAGTTTAAAGTTTCCCTTCTGCAATTTACGTTAATAAACGGATATGTACTCGAAATGTTTTGTGCTGCTCTGTATATGATCTATAGAATCTATACGCACCAAGTAATAGGCAAAACATTAGTTCAATTTAAAACCGCGTTCCGCAACTGAAGACGCACTTCTAGCAATTATTGTTAACAGACTGTATTTTATCCGAATTCTTTTGTGTGTCCCTGTAATAAACAATGATACACACAATATTCTATAGTAAGCCTCTTGTAATCCACCTCAGTGATATATATCAATTTCAATATGTTTGAAATAGTGAAACATTATAAAAGTAAACCTTCATCGATTTCCCCCCTTAGATCATAGTGTAACGAAATTCTTTTGAGTGTCTCTGAAAAGGAACTATAAGCGCTATGCATGTCATATTCTATAGTAAGCCTCTTGTAGTGCACTTCAGTGATATATAAAAATTTCCAATATGTTTGAAATAATGTAGCATCACTAAAATAAACTGCAAATGATTTTTCCCCATAGACCGTAATGTAACAGAATTCTTTTGAGTGTCCCTGTATAATGAAACTATAAGCGCTACACACTTCAGTTTCAATACCGAACATGCCATAGTAAAGCTCAATAACATATATCAATTGCATGACAGTCTGCGTATTTTTAAGCGAGTTAGAGAACGGACACACAGACATTCAAACCGAATTCATAAACATTTTTCAACTACGTTAGAAAGTGTTAAAAATACTTTTTAATACTTTCCAACATAGTTAAAATGTGTTTATGAATTCTGTTTGTCCGTCTGTCCGTACTCTAACTCTCATAAATATTCTCGGATTGCTATGAACTTTTTTTTTATGTTATTAGTGTTTTCTATAGAATGTTCGGTATTGATAATGAAGTGTTGAATTTATAGCTCGTTTACAGGGGCATAAAAGAATCTTGTTACATTATGATCTATAAGGAAAAATCGTTTCCGATGCTACAATACTTCAAATGCTACAATGCTACAATACTTCAAACGTAATGAAATTGGTATACGACATTTAGATGGACTGAAACATGCTTTCTCAGAAGTATAGTATAAGAAGCGTTTATAGTTCGTTTTCAGGGAAGCATAAAAGAATTTTATTACACTATAATCGATGGGACAAAAGCATTTGCGATGCATTTGAGTGATTTTTTGATATTTCAAACATAATGAAATTGAAAAGGATCGATGGAGAACTGCACTGCACTGAAAAAAAAATTGTTTATTTTACAGTATAATACTAGCAACCCAGTAGTCAGTATTATTGCTTATTTTACTGTTTATTACTGTTAATTTTACGGTATAATACTGGCAGCTGGGGTGCCAGTCTTATACTGTAAAATCAACATTTTTTTTTTTTTTCAGTGCTGTGCAGAGTTCATCACACAAAACTATTTAATAACCCTTAATAATTTTCTAGTGCTTGTAAATCTGCTATGATGGATTCTTTTTTTAATTTACCATTATTTGTTTTTAATAATCCATTTTAAGATCAAAACACGTTTTTCATCTATTTAACAAGAACGAAAAATCATGCTTCAAGTATAGATTGTGGAACACTTTCCAACACATCCAGAAAACTGTAACGAAACTGCACCGTTAAATAAGTTGAAAGAAGATATGTACTATTAAACAGTTTAAGAAACATATAAAACATTTAAAAATCCAGTTTTAGTAATTACCCCCCGTAGTAAAATAAAAATAGTCGAATTATTTTGTACAGCTCTGTATATGATGTACAGATTTAGATATATACTACACAGCATGATAAAATTTAGTTTAGTTAGAAAATTCACATTTAGAAATTTTCATCAATCAATCAAAGTGCACTCTAATTCTTTTGCACAGCCCTGTATATTATATAAAGTCTTTTGTACACACTATTTATAAAGCTAAAATTTAATTCAGGTAAAAAAAGCATTAGGCAACTTAAAACTCACTTCCAGCAATTACCTACCGTATAAACGACAACGTTTCTTGTTCTTTGCGTAGCCCTGTATATGAATTTATTTATATTCCACAAACTTCTATTAGTCTACTAAAGATATTTATTGCGTAACACAATTAAAACTACCCTTAAGCAATTCACTCCCTTAACCAATAATACTTGCTAATTCCTTTGTGTAGACCTGTATATGATCAACAGAATTTATACACACCATGTAATATGTGCAAATATTTAGTTAAACGTAAAAAAGCAAACCAAAGTTGAAAACGCACTTATCACACATAGACTGCAACCGAATTATTTCATGGGTCCCTCTAAATGAACGATAAACGCGATGTATACCACACTTTTCAATGAGCAATTTAAAGTGCACCTCAGTAATGTATATAAATTTCATTGTGTTTGAAATTGTCATTGTGTAACATCATTAAATTACACTGCAAACGATATTTACATAGAATATTGTGTAACAAAATTCTTTTGTATGACACTGTAAATGAATAATAAATGTTTTGCACCGCATATTCTACAAAAATGACGTTTTACTGCGCTTCATCATTATGTTTGAAATGGCGTAAAGTTATCGAAATGCACTTAATATGATTTTTTTTCCATCGACTGTAATGTAACGGAATACTTTTCACCCTATAAACAAACTATAAATACTACACACTTCATTTTTAATAGGGAATTGAGCTATAGTAAACGTCAATAACATATGAAAATTGCAGCGCAATCTGAGTATATTTACGAGAGCTAGAGTACGGACGGATGGCCCGACAAACCGAAGTCATAAACACTTTTCAACTATGTTGGAATATGTGTTAAAAAATTATCCATGCGTGCGAGAGTTGAAACGCAAAATGGGTGAGTGGGGAAAAAGGCAACCCTTGAGATGCCTCAGAATTTGGATGTTTTCTTCTTTTAACCTGTAAAACACATTTCACTGCATTGATGAATAAAAATGTAGGGAAACGTTAATCGCATCATAATTGGGATAAGTATTTATTTTAAATACCGCATCTCTACTGAGTGGAATTTTTTCCATTGAGTTTTTGGATTGACAAAAATGGCTTTAAACGCAAGACTTGTTTTTAAAGCAGCATAAGCTATTTTAGTAATAAATTATATTATTTTATTTTTTATTGAATAATGCAATTTTAAAACATTCATTAAGTCCAATAATTGCAAAAATCTAAACATTATGAACCAGTTAACTCATGCCTAGTGATTACAGAGAAAATGAAAATAACTGTCATAATTCATATGTAAATTTATCGATTTTATAGATTACCAGAAGGTCCTGTGCGAGGCTTTCGCACTGCAATCTTAGAGATTATTTCCTGGTACGTTTCAGCATTAATTTTTAATCAACTGATTTTTTTTTCACACAACACGTTTTAACGGCATTTGAGCGTACTATGTCAAAACCCTGTTCAAAAACCTTTCGAATGATACATCATTCATCGTTGTGTGTTTTGTATGTGCATAAGAAAGGGATGTTGACAACAGAAATGTATAATATATGATAATACATATATTATTTTTATATATACAATTTACTTATGTTTGTATATAAAATAAATAAAGGCATTCTTTATATTAAATAAATTGTATGAATGTTGAAAATATTGCTCTTGTATATGAAACTGTGAATCGACTGCCAAAAAATATGTTACCAAATTTTCTTCTCTCGCCAAGGTCCCAATGCTGTAAAAATACCGAATTATAAAACAATTGAAGCATTGAATCAGAAGTTTAGTGAATTCATATGAAATCATTTCCATAGATTTTGCAAAACTGTTCCAGAAATGTCTTAAATACATCATCTATATTATTTTTGTTATCAACATCCCTTTTCCTAAGCAAATACAAAACGCAGAATGATAAATGAGATACCATATGAAAGGATTTTAAATAGGCTTCTGACATAGTACACTCACATTTTATTTTACAAATTTACATTTACACACACATGCGGATTATATCGTGCTCAATAATGATTATAAAAAAAATAAATAGTACAATAAAGATAAAGTGGGACATAGTTGCTACACGGGTTTATTTCGTATTTATGATTAAAAAGCAAATTTGAAATTCAAATGCTCAACTGATATATATATATATATATATTGGGGGGGGGGGGCTTTTGCTATATTCAATCAGTTTTAACAGATGATGTCATCCTCTAATGCAATTAAAATACGTTTGACTTTTTTTTTGTGGTTGGGGGGGGGGGGGGCTCTCCTATATTCAACCCGTTTTTACTGTAACTTTGATGGAATAAATTAAATAATATTCTAGCTTAACTAATGTTGTTTGCAGGTATTTTTAGTCCTTAATTTTCCTTTACAAGTTTAAACCTATATCTAAAAATTTTAGATATTGCTAAAAAAAATTAGACTGCAGTGCGAAGTCTTCGCACAGGTCCACTGGTAAATTAATATTGGTACACGACTTTTTTGCAAGCCTATGGGAACTTAAACGTGGGATATCCAAACTTTGCGTGTCTCCGACAGCCATTTAAGTGACGTTAAACTTCACTGGCGTATTTAAAAAATTTAAATAAAACACCGATTAAAAGGTCGATATTTTTTTACAAAAAGTTCGCGCGGGAAAAAAATTAACAATGTTATTTTAACTGCAAATTTAAAATGACGTTATTCGCTTCGGGAAAAACACGACAAAGAAAAATAAATTGATTAAATAAAGGTACAATTTAATATAACAAAGCATACATTTTTGGTCACGTGATTTTCCACTGCTTCGAACGATCGATTGTGTTTTTTTCTTCTAAACATTTGAGTTTGAATTTTTCTTTCTAATTTTAAATATGAAATAAACACGTATGAAGACGCTCCATTTTATCTTTTTGTACTATTTATTATTATTTTTTTATAATCACTGTTAAATACGATATAATGCGGTATTTTATTTTTGTGGCAACACTGATTTGAGGAAAACTTTACATTTCACTTATGAAAAGAAAGCTGATTTAATTTTTAACTAACTGCAATTTTTAATCAAAATACATACTTTAACGAAATGTGTGTGTTCTATACCAGCAGCCTGTTCAAAATACTTGTATATGGTGTCACATTCATCGTTCTGTGTTTTGTATTTGCTTAGAAAAAGGGATGTTGACAACAGAAATAATATTTATGATTTTAATTACTTAGTATGAAAAGTTAGTAAAATAATGGACAGTCTGAAATATCAAGCATGGCGGTCGCTCTGCCAAGCCAAGCTTAAAAAAAAAAAACGCCACACAAACAACGCCAAGAACTGGACTAACGACCGCAACTGCTTACTTACAGAAAGCGACTTTGCAATGTTAAATCGACAAAACATGCCAGATTAAAATATCAGATATCAAATAAACCAAGCGTCGCAGAAAAAAAACAAAAAAAAAAAAAACGAAACCTAGAAGAATCTAATGAAGAATTTCTTCAATTTAAGACCAAACTCATCTTCATAAGTGATTTATAAACAGAGATATAGATTTTTTAAAAAAACGTCGAGTTACTTAAAATGATCACTTTTTTCTTCGTCAAACTTTTTTTTTTAAACAACCTACAGACCTTAATATCAGGTAGAATAAAAAAGGATTGCATTTTTAGACAAGTAATTACGTAGTCTATGTGCTTTTATAAAATCCAGTGTAAAAAAAAAATATTTTCTACCCTTAATTAAGAAAAAACTGTTAATTAACTTGGCGATTAAAAAATTATGCCAAAACAGAGATAAAACCCGCCAACGACCATGTAACATCTGTATTATAATAGCAGAAACCAGTTACATGTTATAACCACATCAAATTTCATCTGCAAGTCAGCCATTTTCTTCTGAAGATATTTTTTTAAAATAAAACTTCATAATTATAAGAACACACATTTTATCAGACAATTAAATATGATTGCAAACTGTGGCAGATGACTGTTTCCAACATGAATAAGTATCAGAAATTGCCGATGTAGGATATCTATCTGGGTGGGTCAGTCGCAGATCGTCAGCACGGTAAGCATAAGGTCCCAGGTTCGAGTCCTGGCCCAGGTCAATTTTTCACTCATGTTTGTTTAGTGTATTTAATTGTCCGATAAAATGCGTGTTCTTATAATATTGTAAAATAAAGTAATCAGACGTAGTGTTTATGCTTTAAAAAATATTTTAAATATATAATTTACGTTTTTAGAAAGATCTTTAAAAATAAATTAGTTTTGGAGGGAAGATGTACCTTCTAAAATGTATACATTAAGAGTTATCGACATTTAAAATTTCTTTCCAAACGTAAACAAAATTTTTGAAATTAATTAAATGTGATTCATCTATTTCTAAAAAAAATAAAAATAATAAAAAAACAAGGTAAAGGACAGGCATTTCGTTCGCAGGAATACCTTTCACGTCATTTTCCTATAAATTAATGAAATCCAGTTGTTAAATTATTTTTGTTTTAGAAGTGAAGTTTCCATTTAAATTTATTGTAACAGTACAATGTTTAATTGAATAAAATAATGTAAATCTAAGAAATTGCTAAGCAATTCCAAACATGCACAGGGCAACGCAAAAAATAAATAAATAGATAAATAAATAAATAAATAAAAATCAGCTTTCATAAATTATAAATATTGTTCATATATCTTAATTACAAGCTAAAGGAGGATTTATTTCTATATTATTCTATATATAATAGTAATTTCAGCAAATATATTAAATTCCAATGCGATCTGTTTAAAAGCACATGATGAAAAATTTATAAAAAAAGAATGGCGCGTCACATTTCGGGCAGGGAATGGGGAGAGGCGTGAACAAAATTAGGAAGTATAATAAGGCTATCTGTTTGAAACTTTACGATATTTTATAACACATAACATAAATTTTAAAAATAAAGCCGCGTCAAAAATTATAGGGAGGGGTAGAGCGCGTTTTGTCTACACAAGGGGGGAGGGGACACTTTTCTAAATTTTAACGATATCCGTCATGTCACATATCGTTACAAAGGGCTGTGACCACTTATTCATGTTATGCACCCCCACATTTTGCGCCACCCCCGACACTAGTCATGTGATATATTGTTCGAAAGGCCTGTGACCGCTTATTCATATTATGTGTCTTCGGGGTCCATCCTCCCACTTTCAACCCCCCCCCCCCAAAGGGGGTCACTTTTCTAAATTTTGCCGACACCTCTAATGTGATATATCGTTGGTAAGGTCTGTGAACGCTTAATCATATTATGCAAGCGGGGGGTATTTTCTAAATTTTGCACATACCCCTCATGTGATACATCGTTGGAAAGATCTGTAACCGCTTAATCCTATTATGCATCTCCGGTGTTCATCCCCCCACTTTGCCCCCAAACGCCATTAGCTTTCACCACCAGGGGGCACTTTCCTGTTTCTATGGGTCGGATCACGACGGGGTATGGCTCCTTCTACTCGACATCGATAGAGCTTTCCGATTTTAGTTCGTTTTTTCACCACCAGGCGCACTTTCCTATTTCTGGTTCTATGGGCTTAATCACCCAGCCGGAGCGCCAAACCGTTAGGTTTATGGCAAATATGCTCCGGCGGGAAAATCCCCAGCAGACAGTCAGCGCCCAACAGCCCACCAAACAAGCCCAAAACAACGGGCGACAATTAACAAAAATCGAAAAACAAAATCCTTTTCAACGAAAAGGCACAAACTTGATACAATGACAGTAGACCCCTACAAAATAAAATAAAAACTACTAAAATCAAATTAACTAACTAATAAACAAGCTTCAAAACAAAACAAAGAAGCTGCAACAGGTCTACCAGACTGATATATGACTAACTATGATAATTCATAGTCGTATAAGAACTAAACCTACGTAAAGACTAACTTAAATATATAAACTAAAAGGAAGTATAACAGCATTTAACGACTTATTTAGTTACATCGTCGACACTAATAACTAGTAAAATTAAGGTTCATAAACAATGGAACACAATTCACAAGGTTCAGGGACATACTTTGCACAATGTCGATTACAAACACTCAGTAAATTCAGTTGGTAATGTCCACCAAGTCACTTTTATATCCAAACTATGCCAGTTTTAATAATAGTCCACTACTTGAAATTTTCAAAATACCGTCAAATAAATGACTTCAAAGGTTTATAGGCAAAATTGCAGAGAAATTAAGCTTCACCACCAGATTAATGACATAGCCGAATAAACAATTATCCATTGTATTCTTCAAACAAAGTTACAGACGCATTTGACTTCAGCACCATTTTTTTTTCAAAACCTATATCTTATGATAGAAAACAATTCATTCAAAATATTATAGTTTTCCGCAAGCTTTGAATAGTTCTCAGGGTCCAGAAGAATTCTTTGCAAGTTTTCACGTAGCGTATATTTTCTCACAAAACTAAAGTGATGTTTCATTAAAAAGCACCTACCAAAAATGTAATGCACAACTGTGCCCCGAGAGCCACAATCACATCTATCTGATTGTCTTTTACCTATTTTACACAAAAAATACGGAAAACTCCCATGGCCTGATAAGTAATGTGCAAGAAGTTGTTTCGCGCAGACAAACTTCCTCTCAACTTTCTTCAAAATTTCGTAAGTCTGTCTACCCTTGTCAGAGGCAGACCAGTACTCCTGCCAGGCCTGCAACACCTTCTTTTTGAAATACATTGTTACCAGTGAGGGTGGAAGCGTAACCCGATAATCAATATCATACATACCCTCCAATATGACTGATTTCGCTAAAAAGTCTGCTCGCTCGTTACCTTCAAAGCCAATATGTGCTTTGATCCATCCGAGATATAATACTTTTTCAGGATGTTCCATAAGCAGCTTGTAAATTAAAAACAATACTTCATTAGTGGGAAACAGATTATCAAGAGCTGAGACCGACGAAAAGCTATCAGTATATAATATGACACTTTTAAACTCAGAATGAACCAACCACAGTACCGCATGATAAATAGCAGATAACTCTGCCTGATATATTGAATTCAAATCATTTAGTTTGATCCTATAGTCATATATAAATGAGCCCTTCCAATAAACTGTGAAGGCTGCTGCCACTCCCAAGGGCATACGAGATCCATCTGAATAAACTACAGGCAAGTCCGAGTCTGGAACCACCTCTGTAACTGGTTCAATTAATTTTAAATTATCACGACCTATTACTGGAAATTCATATGTTCTCTTATTTATCGAGAATTCATCTGCGTGAAACTCTATATTATTGATAATGATTGACCCATCTCCACTGAAAAAGAGAAATTTATCGTAGTAAGCTTGATATTCTATCTTCAAAGGAGGAACACCTGCAAGAGTACATAAGGCATCCATTGAAGTCGATCTATATGTCTTAATCACTGAAAGTAAACCAATCCTCTGGCAAGAGCTAAGTCGCTGTAAAGCCAAAGTCTTCAAATCTCCAAACCATGCTTGATATCCATACATAATTTGCCTCTCTATCACAGAACTTCGTTTCTATGGGATGGATCACGACGGAGTATAGCTCATTCGACTCGACATCTATAGCCTTAACGATTTCAGTGCCCGAGGCTCATATAGAACAGATTGCGCTACCTGGTGGTGGAAGATGGAACTTGAGCGTGCGCAGCACGACTGCTATACGGTGCCGAAGGCAGCGGGGAACCAGGTCGGAGGTTCGTTCGGTTCGAGTTTTATCTTATTCGAGGTTTTACAAGATTAGAGGCCCCGATGTAAGTTAGGGGCCCACAAGCGGGCGAAGCCAGCTAGTGCTAATAATAAAAGAGTGTGATATCACGTTTGATTTCAAATGCAACGCTGACACGCTATGTGCATATTCCATTTTTATTCATTTCATGGATAAGTCAGTGATATTTTTTAACGGAGGATAACAAGTATTATATCAAGCCACATTTAGTATGTTGTTTTTAAGAGTGTAATTAGTTTAATTCAAAAATCTACTGGTATTTCTAGCTAACCCTTTAAACAATGACTGAAAGTAAAATGTAATTTCAAATTATTTCTCATGTTTAGATTATTTAAATTATGTTTAATCTATTTAAAAAAAAAAAAAAAAGAAATAATATCTACAAAAACAACTTTTAAAAAGTAAAAAAAAAAAAAGCCAAGCGAAAAAAAAAAAAAAAAAAAAGTTGTGGCTAAAAAATGGTGTGATATCAAATTTCCAAGCTATTATATTACTTATTTAATTTTTTTCCATTAAATAAGTTATCATATATATAAGTCGAGTGCCTACGTATATGTTAATAGAAATCGTTTTCTCCTGTACTAAATATATCCTAACGAGTTTCTGAAAATTCAATTTTTTTCAAATTATGCATGATGGGCTTGGCGGCTATCTTTGCATATTATTCATAAAATTCTAAGCACCCAAATCCGTAGATAAAATCCGAAGTTCAAAATTGTTATTTAAGCAAATATTTTAAGCGTTTCATTTATAGACTTGTATGCTCTGAAAATTGTGTCTTCAGATAATGATGACTTATCTTAAAGATTCATCTTATGATTTATTTTTTAGGGTAATTAATAATTTCAAACTAGTAAAAATCAATTTCTCAAAACATCAGTCTTATCTAATTTATCTGTCCGCAGTTAAAATCTGAAGTTCGAAATTGTTATAAACATATTACATTGCAAACATATTACGCTTTTACATTAGAAGTTTGGGTGCTTAGAAATATGGAAAGATGGCCGCCAAGCCCATCATGCATAATTTGAAAAAAATTTAATTTTCAGAATTTCGTTAGGATATATTTAGTACAGGAGAAAACGATTTCTATTAACATATACGTAGGCACTCGACTTGTATATATGATAACTTATTTAATGGAAAAAAGTTAAATAAGTAATATAATAGCTTGGAAATTTGATATCATACCATTTTTTAACCACAACTTTTTTTTTTTTTTTTTTTTTTTTTTACTTTTAAAAAGTTGTTTTTGTAGATTTCTACTACTGAAAATTTTATTTTTTGATGAAAATGCATGACGATACTACACGCATTATTGCGAATTAAAGATAGTAGATTTTAAAAAATTAATACTTAGCAGTGTACCTTTCTGCACATTCTAATTCCCCACTACCCATAGCAGCAAATTTGCCAAAATGAAGGTTTTCTTTTCTGTTTTTCCCCATAAATAAAACTGTTTTCAAGCAAAATTATGACTGATAATTAAGAGCTAAATGTTCGGGACAATATTTCATAAGTGTGATTTCTCACTCCCCAGTATATTTCTTCGCAATATAAATTCTCATTTAACGTTAAAATGTTTCTCTGTGATTCTTCTACAATATTATGTTACTTTCTACTGTAAAAATCTGGTTTTTTAACACTTTCCAACATAGTTGAAAAGTGTTTATGAATTCGGTTTGCCTGGCCGTCTGTCTGTTTGTCTGTCCGTGCTCTAACTCGCGTAAATGTACTTTGATTACCAATTGATATATGTTTTAGAGATTTGTAATGTCATGTCCGGTATTGAAAATTAATTAAATAGCACTTATACTTTGTTTACAGGGGCACTCAAAAAAATACCGTTACATCGTGGTCTATTGGGGAAAATCCTTTGCAAATTAAATTAATGGTTGCACTATTTCAAATATATTGAATCCAGTGGACCCGTGCGAAGATTTCGCAATGCATTTTAATATTTTTTAGATGCAAGTTTGAAGCAAAGGCAAAAAAAAAAAAAAAAAAAATGTCAACCGTATTCTAACTGCATTAGAAGATGACATCATCTGTTTCGAAAAAAAAAAAAAAAAAAAAAAAAACATGGGGCAAAGAAAAATAAATTAAGCATTTGAAATTAAATTTTGCTTTTTAATCATAAATATAAAATAAAATCGTGCAGCAATCTTTATTTTACAATTTTTTTTATAATTATTGTTGAGCACGATATAATGCGGTATTTTATTTTTGTGGCAACACTAATTTGAGGAAAACTTTTCATTTCATTTAAGAAAACAATGCTGATTTAATTTTTAATTAACAGCAGTTTTTTATCAAAAAACATCTTTTAACGAAATGTAAGTGTACTATGTCAGAACCCGGTTTAAAATCCTTTCATATGGTATCTCATTTATCGTTCTGTGTTTTGTATTTGCTTAGAAAAAGGGATGTTGACAGCAGAAATAACAGTTGATATACATAACTGAATATACGATTATATATTATAACTAAATATACGATTGATATTCATAACTGAAATGCACTACAAGATGCGTACTATCGAATATAGTACGTGTAGCACTAATAGTTAGTTTACAGCGGTACTCAAAATAATTCCGTTATATTATGGGCTATGGGGAGAAATGGTTTGCGATGCATTTTAATCATGTTACATTATTGCAAACGTAATGAAATTGATATCAGTGAGAGGTACACCAAAACATACTTTCTGTAGAATATCTAATGTAAAGTATTTACAACACATTCGATTACGCATAATGGTCTACGAGGAAAAACTGTTTGTAGCGTATTTTAATTATACTACACATTTCAGATATAATGAAACTGATATATATTACTGAGTTTACTACACGATATTTGTTCTGTAATATCATGTGCTTAGCATTTATAGTTCAGTTACAGGGGCACACCAAAAGATTTCAGATATAGTACTGTTTCCGAAGTCTGTAAGCGATAATTGCTGGACGTGCGCTTTCAGTTAGGTATGCGTTTTTAAGTTTAACTAAATTTGTGCATATTATGTGGTGTGTATAAATGCTATAGATCATATACAGGGATACACAAAAGAATTCGTAAACATTAGGGGGCATCAGCGTAAATTGCTTAATTTTTTTTTAAAAACCGAGCTATGCATTTTAAACGAGAACTATATTTAGTAATACTAAATGCTATTTGTAGACTATAAATAAAATTATATACAGGTCCACGCAAAGAATTGGATACATGGCCGCATTTGTATGATAATTTTTGGAAGTGTGAGTTTAGTAGTTTTTAGCATGTTATTGCCTAAATTAAAATTTAGCTTAATATGTGGTGTGTATAAAAATCTTAAGGTAATACGTTTTCTAAAATGTTTACTTAGTTATCTTATTTATATTATTAAACAGCGAAGGTTTTTAAAGTATTCTGGAAGTGTTGGAACGAGTTTCATAATCTATGCTTGATGTATGATTTTTCTTTCTTGTTTTGAGTTTTAAAACGAAATTTAAATATCTTAAAAGTCACTACTTCCCCTGATCCCAACCCATGATCATTAAAACCACCAAAAAACAACAATTATTTTAAAAAAAAAATGTGAAAAACCAATGCATTTTATTTTTAAATATGAATCTCATGGAGCATAATAATACTAGGACTTCCCTCAAAGGGATTAGTCTGAGTAATATTGCTGAGAACATAGGGTTAACAATTACAATATAAATAAAAAGAGCAAATTAAATGATAGAATTACAAAATATCATATATAAATTCATATACACTGTTAAAAAAATAGAAAAGAAGTACCGTTCATCAGATGTGTTGTCATAATTTTTTTTAACATGTGGCAAAGAATCTCATTTTCTTAAGCGCGTATTGCGCAAAACTTGAAACAAAAAACGCCGGATCTTTCAAAACGCCAAGCTTTTTAAAGTTACGTAATTGTATTTGCAGCCAATAGATTATTCTATCAAGCGTGGCTTAACGCAAATTTAATTTCATTGTTGCCCCTTTTTGTATGTGTGAATTAAAAATTTTTCTTCATTGATTATATATCTATTATTTGTATAACTGTTTATCGAAACTCTTACACTTCAAACCACATTGATAGCATGCTTTGCTACAAACTAGATTGCAAAACTATAGTCTAAATTTATATTAAAGTATACAAAAAATCTTTCGATGACTTCTGTAAAATAACTTTTACATTAAATCTCCATATCCGCAAAATTGAAAAATTAGATATATTTCAAAGTTTAGCTTAACAGATACTTCTTGATTATTCTCTAAAAGGCTCTGCCCCCTGCGCCTTTACTGCGCCAATCCGCAGACTTTTCTTTTGCCTGTCTGTCTGTCTCTCCACAATCTGTCTGTTTCCCTATCCGTTCTTCTACCTGTCTCTCTAACCGATTGTCTATCTCTCTACACGTCTCGCTGCCTGTCTCATTATTTCTCTACCGGTCTCGCTACCCGCTAGTCTATTTATCTAACCGTCTGTCTATCCATCTAACTACTTGTATGTCTAGCCGTGTCTCTATCCACTTCGCTACACATTTGTCTATCTGTCTCACAACTTGCCTATCTGTCTCTCTACCCGTCTCGCTATACGCCTCTGTACCCATCTTCTTACCCATCTCCGTACCCATCTACTGTCTCTCTATTCGTCTGTATACCCGTCTCACTATCCGTCTGTTTTTGTTCAGCCTACCTATGTCGCTACTCGTCTCTCTACCCGTCTGTCTACCCGTTTGTTTTCTCGTCTTTCTACCTCTCGCCACCTCTTCCCAATATTTAAACAATTCATTTAATATACAGAAGCCGTTTATCAGTTATTAAATGCAAACAGAAGTAATTTATCTAATAAGTGTAATCAGATGCAATTTTTTTTAAATACATACATAAACCTGAATAATAATTCATCAGTTTTGTGTTCATAGTTGTTTATATCATTTGACAGTAAATCTCAACTTCTTAAACCTGAATTGTCTCAAGCTTTTTAAAAAAACCACAAGGTCTGTATAACTGCAAAGTACCTTGATGGCTATATTAGCTACATGTTATTAAGTTAAGTGAAAGTTTCGTTATCGCGTTTGCAGCCAATTGCTTATGTCAGAAAGCGTGGCTTAACGCCATTTTAAATTCATTACTGTGACTTTCTTTTCTTTTCTTTTCTTTTCTTTTTTTTTTTTGGGGGGGGGGGTAGGGGGGTAGGGGTTTCAAATATATACATTTAAATTAAAACTTTTGCCTCCATGCCATTAGTGTTGTTTGTATTGTTAACTAATACCTTGTAGACCGAGCTTCATTTGAAACAAATGTAAAAGACTTCTTCTACAGTTTTTTTAACAGAAACTTTCGTAATTGGGCCCAAGGCCAATCGGAGCATTTAATATTATTATTGTAACTCTTATAGAGTCAAAACAATATTGTTGCTAGCTTTACTCTTGTTTGAGACCAGCCTTGCCTGTGTATCTGAATGGGGAACGTTTCGTATCCTATGTCGGTTGGCGACAAAAATTTAAAATGGTGCCAAAAGATAGTTTTAGCATCTTACAAAATTTTTCAAGAGAGCGGTAAAACATGTTTTTCAAATATTTACAAACATACGTTTATTAAAGCAAGTTTTTGCACCATCTTAAAAATTTAAGCACGATGCTAAAATAAAATTTTATCGCCATATTCGACATTTTAATAAGTAATGAAAATACATAAACAAACTTATTTAACAAACCTAAGAGGCATTTTTGTGATAAATAATTGTTATTGTCAGGGGGGTAAATTGTAAACAATTAATAAACGGCTAGTAAATAATAAATAGCATTTAAAATCTAAAAATGGAGAAGTGGTCCGTATAAAAATGCAAAACATAACATTATACGCTTGATATATGTAAATCTTTTTTTATTTTTTAATATTTCAGAAGGCACAGATAAAAAGGTAAAAATCTCTTTTCCAAATGCCAAATAGAAAATACACAAAATAGAATGCCACATATACAAAATAGAAAAATATCTGCAAAAAATATATTTACATAATACTACATCTGCAAAAAAATAAGATTTAGAAAAAGTAAGCCAAATACTGCAGATCCCAACAATCGCATCGAAAAACTTATCACCAAAAAAGAACTCGCCAAATCTTACGGCACAGCAGATGGATTTTTCCCTCTGAATGCAGAATATTAGTTTTTTTCCTTGTACGATGGGTGATTATAATATAATTGTTTCATTTCACATACTACATACCGTTTGATATATTGGTACTTTTATGTTATCCTGGCGCAGTTGATAAATCGCCTAATATTGTTCCTATAACATTTTCATATTGAATTCATTTAATTTAAATATAAATCTTTCACTCATTTAATTTAAAATACATGCCTTTCATTAATCCCATTTAAAATGCTAAAAAAAGAAGAAAAAAAAGAAATAATGCCATAAATCGAAACCTTTTATTTAAACACCAAAGAATTTTTTTTTTAAATTTACACACGCGAAATAAAACAAGCTGCTATTGCTGAGATTTGCGCCAAATCTCTAATACCAAGTCTACCAAGTTATTGCGGAGTTTTTCTTTCAAACAGAAAAAAATCCAGATTAATTTTCAATTTCTACTAAATTGAAATATATTTTATTGTGCTGAATATTAGCGTGTGCATATTTTTTTGCTCCATGTATACTCCATGAACTTTTCAATCCCGATTGTCAACGAAAATCTCCCATTGTCTATGAAAGTGACTTACGCACAAAATTTTCGTGACGTATGTACTTTAATTGTGCTTTTTAATCTATTTTTTTAATATAATTTCCAAACGGTTTAACATTTATTTTTGGTAATAAATAGACGTCATTGTCACCTTTATAGGTACCTACTGTAAAAATTTGAACGAAATCCGTTAAATATTTTTTGAGTTATGCTTGACGAAAGGTTTTAATATCCATCGTAGCTATATATGGGGCAAAGTAATACTGCGCTGTGTATGAGTCTTCGTTGCACTCAGACAATAATTTTTATGTGAATGAAATATGTATTTTTTTTCTTTTTCTTTTTTTTTTTTTAGGTTTAAAGTTGTGTCCCTCACTTTTTGGTTACTACTGTCCCTGTGTGTGAATTTCCTCATATTTCCACCAGATGCAGTATGCGTCATTTTCAGTTTTGTTTCCAGTAGCGGAGCACATGTTGTTCTTAAAAAGTCGAAATTGCTTGTTGTTTGTTCATAAAGAAGATTTTCTGGATTGTAAAGAATAGGGAAAAGATAAGAGTACCTTTATTAACCATCACTACTGTCCTCGTTGTTAAGTTAAATGTTGATATTTACATATTAATCAATATCTAGACCCCTGTCCTCAACCCATAACATGATCATTAAAACCACCAACAAACAATAATTTTTAAAAATTTTTGAAAAACCAATACGTTTATTATAAATATGAATCTCATGGAGAATGATAATATAATTTTTATATGAGTGAAGTATGTAATATTTGTTTTTGTTGGGTTTAAAGTTATGTCCCTCACTTTTTTGGTCACTTCTGTCCCGGTGTATGAAATACCTCAAATTTACACCAGATGGCAGTATGCAGTCATTTTCAGTATTGTTTCCAGTAGGGGATCACATGTTGTTTTTAAAAAGTCACCATTGCTTGTTGTTTCTGGCTTGAAAAGAATGAGGAAAAGGTAAGAATACCTTTATTAAACATCACTACTATCCTCATTGTTAATTTAAATATTTACATATTAATCAATATCTAGCCATTTAATCATAGGTTTGATATCTCTTTAAAAATAGTGCATGCAACCTTCCAAAAAAATGTTCTTTTTTAAGTAAAGAGGCAAAATTGCAAAAAATATCTCTACTGTTCCCTGTCACTTCTGTCCCCTTACAATTTGTGTTTTCTTGGATAAAAAACTGCCATATCATATTTATTTTTCCATAAAGTTTGTGCCCATCTACTAATTATTATTCTGCAATGTATCAGTGGTTATTGAAAATTCAAATTGAGCACAATATGAGACACAAATCAGATATCTGTGCAGCCAAAAATTACACTTATGGGAGAATGGTTCACATAACCCGCGCAGGACTTCCAACTCTTCTCACCTTCTTCTACTTGTTGTTGTTGATTTGTATGTTGATTTGTGATACAAATACGAAATTTTGTGACCGGATTATTTCTATCTTCACATCTTTGCACACTAAAGTTACACACAAGATAAAGAGAAATTTGCATTTCATGTTCAGTCCTTAAGAAAATAACAGCGATATTAGCTAGACAGAAAACTTACTTGACACTGAAAAACTTATAAGTAATGAATAGTGTCCTGGCTGATAACCCGAAAGGAACGAAAAAGCATGCGTCAAGCATAGATTATGAAACGTTTTCCAACACTTGCAGAATACTGTTACAAAACTTCATCGTTTAATAAGGTGAAAGATGATGTCTATCTAAGTAAACAAGGTCAAAGTCAAACAGGCGGGGAGGCCTACCTTTTGGCTAAGCTCAACTAGCCCCGCTCATCTAAGTAAACAATTTGGAAAACGCATAATAAATTTGAAAACCCAATTTTAGCAACTACCATCAAAAGTCGGAAAAAATATCCGAATTCTTTTCTGCATCCCTGCATATGTTCTATAGATTTGTATACATACTTCATAGTATGCTTAAGTTTCGTTCAGATAGGAAACGCATATAACACATTGAAAATACTCCTTCAGAAATTTCCGTCATTAAACTAAAATGTACTTGAGCACTTTCGTGCTACCTTATATATGATCTATAGAATTTATACATTCTAAATAATGGGCAAAAATAAAAAAGGTTAAATTTAAAAAACGTGTTCCAAAACTGAAAACGCACTTCCAACAATTATTGTTCATAGACACTACTCTAAACAAATTCTTTTGCGTGTCTCTATAAATCAGGCATGTCAAACTCGTTTACCACCGCGGGCCAAATTATGCATTACATACAAAGCCGCGGGCCATATAAAATAAGTAGCTAATATATAGTAGTAATAAGTAGATAAACAAGTGCACAGAATAAAAGTTGTACATACACAGCCATGTGAAAGGAACTATTCACGCAAAATTCCAAAGTTATTATACACATACTTTATTTTATCTTATTTTCCGAAAAAATACTAAAAATTACTTTTCATGAACCAAACCTATAAAATATAATTGCATTGTTCTAAATTGTGTTTATTTTAAAATTTGAATGTACACGCTGATCTGTTAATCTTGATCTAACAGAGGTTTTAGATCGCTTTAGAAATCTCTCAATCTTCCGTGTTTTCTTCAAGTTAAAAGCATAAAAAATCTATTTTGAAGCCGGAAATTTATTTAATTAATTTCCTTATTTAAAGTGCATACTATACTTTATGCATACTATGCTTTCTTATTTAAAGGGCATACTATACTTTAAAAGATCGGTCGATTGATGAATAATTACAGAAATTTGTAAACCCCCATATTTATTTTCGTTCTAATGTGGAATCGCATTGAAATTTTATTAGCTGCAGTAATAAATTCTGAAGAAAAATTTCAACATGAATCGTTAGAAGTGAAGTAAATAGATTAAACTGATTTTCACATTTCTTGAGATTCAAATATTTGCTTTTTAATTTATTTTTTAATACATTTTTAATAATATTCTAAAATTTTCCACTGCGATAATTTTTGTAATAATGCCTGGAAACATTTAAAATGAAATACATTTTCTTTTTGAAAATTGTTTTATCAAACTAATAAATTCTATTTGAAAACGCTAATACTATTAATTAACAAAGTAGCATTATAAAATTTTCTTTGAAGTTGAAGTTTACTCGTATGCTTTGTAATTTAAAATGACAACTCCAAATACTTTATCTATTGGTGGCTTTTGAACAATCGGCATATTTATAATTTATCGATTTTAAATAAAAATTGTAACATTATTTAAAAATTCGAAATTCACAGTTAAATCTGTTTATCTGTTATTTGATGTAAAGCCGTGAAATATCTATATAAGAAGGTAGATCTGTTTATCTTCACTACCCATATTTTCTAGATATTTTCTAGATTGACGATGATTAAGTATGTGTGTACAAATATAATATAAGTTCATAAGCAGTATAAGTTTTTAAGCACTTAAATGGCTTTTATAAATTTATCCGATATATATAAATCTTTTTAGCAATGGTACTTATACTTATAGTATTTTCAAATTTCTTTAACTACTCTAGACATCATTTCTTCAATTTCGGAGTGAACTATTTCAACTTGTGGAAAATTTAATGTAATAAACAATAATTAGTTTTTTAAAGCAAATGTATTCTCCAATAGGCTTGGTGAAAGCACTCTGATTCTCAATTAAGAGGTATCAGTTTCAATTCTGACAGTTTATCTTTCCAATATGTAGCTAGATTTTGTGAGTTTTCTTTATACTTTGTGCAGTAGCACCTCTTAATGTTATATTCTTTCCATACTCCAGCAGTGTGTACATATCAAACATAAAATTTCAGTTTTCCTTTGAAAACAATTGTATTGTAAATCATCTTTAAAAAAATCTGCGATGTTCATCTTCAATTTATCAATTTATTCATAATGACAAAGAGAATTAACATTTTTTTATATATATATACATCCTTTGATGTATGAGAGTATATATGTAAGTAAAATGTGTGTATATCAATGAAAAATGAATGAAAGGAAAGAAAGATCACACAGGATTCGAAAAATATCACTCACAATTACTAACCTAAATAATGAAAATAATTAAAGAGCTTAAATCCAAAATCTTCATGTTCGACTGTTCGACTAAAGCCCAAGTGAAGAACTTGGATTACATATTCAGGGTTTTTGTGTCAAGCACAAAAGTGATAATTTGTGTCACTTTCAAAGCGACTCATTAAAAGCTATTTAATTTGATATTTTGATTTTTTTTAAACTTTAACTGTTCTTAATTAACACCGAATTTTATTAATGTTACAATACATTTCTTAGTATTGAATAACTATATCATTTTATCTTGTAAAGGGGTGTAAAATCGAAGAGAGATAAGTAAGTATTAGTTTCGACATAAAACAAATAAAATTATAAGTAAAATAATTAAAAAATTTTACGAATCCTTAAATTTTCAGACTCAAGATGACTTTGCTACGTTCCAAGTGGTTACCTGTGTATCCACATTTTTTTTTCTTTTTTGTACTAAAATGTAAAATTGATTTATATCTGTCTATGTGTCTATACATCACTGTTGCCAGATGAGCGATTTTTTTTTATGCAGATCGCTACGATTTTCTGAAGAGAAATATTTCCCCTATTTAATGAAAGAATAAATAACACAAAAATTACTGTTCAAAAATAGTGGTAGCATTCTGAATTAAATAAAATCCCACCAAACTGGTAACAAGGATATATAATATCTTTCTTATGTTTGCCATCTGTAAGGTTGGTGCAAGAATGTTCGTGTAAAGTATATTTTCAGCATGCGTTTTCTAACAACAAAATTAAAAACAGCAAGTAAAATGCCAAAGGCTCCGCCGGCCACATGCCTGCTGTAAATGAAAGATAAATGCTATGCGCACCATGTTCTATGATAAGCCTCTTGTAGTGCATATCAGTAATATAGTATATCAATTTCAGTATCTTTTGAATTTGAAATACACCACGAAGGATTTTTCCCCTTAGACTGTAATGTCACAGAATTCTTTTGGGTGTCTATGTAAATGTTCGAGTATATTTAGACGAGTTAGAGCACAGACAAACAAACCGAATTCATAAACACTTTTCAATTATGCTGGGAAGTTTTAAAATGGGTTATTTGGACCCATTTGTCATATAACCCCATACCACATTTTAAAAATTAAGTTTATTAAAATTTCCCTGTAAAAGTAATTTTTAATCATTAACTTTTTGTTAATTTTATTTCATTAAATGGTTTAGTGACTTTTCAGATGAATTTATTTGCAGATCTGAAACAAAGAAATCATCCAGAATTACAAAAGTCTCCTGGGAGCAGAAAGATACAAATTTTACGACTGAAAATTTAGAAAAATTTTTAAATGCTATAAGATCAGGAGAAATGTCTTATAGAGAAACACGTCTTTCCCCCCCTTTAAATAGATCAGACAACTCGACTCAAATGCGGATAAGCTAACCAATATGCCAGATATTCGAAGGTGCCAGATATTCGAAGCTAGCGGCGGAGTACAAGAGCAGTGTCCTGTCGACCAAGAATGCAGCGTGGAGGAAGTTCTGTAATAGTGAGTCCAATCCTTTCGGCAGATCGCAAAAATGTTTCGCAGGAAAATATTTCACTCCTGATGAAATCAAGCTTGTACTGCCTCCCAGCGAAACATCCAGACAACACAGTTTAGAATTTCTGACAGAACAGGTTTTTGGCAAACCAGCATGCCCACAACACGATAACACGGACATAGAATTCACAGCACCACCAAACAAGCCCTTCACAAAGGCTGAATCAAGAACAGCCCTTGATTTATCAACTAACAAAAAAGCACCAGGCCCCGATGCTATAGACATCCGATTGTTAAAATGGATCTTCAAAATTCTACCACAACTACTCACAGACTGGGCGAACTTTTGCCTCTCTCATAATTACTTTCCACTTGTCCTGAGACAAGGATAAGTCGTATACTTCCTGAAACGACAAACGAGGGAAGTCGCTCTCTGAATCGCGCTCATACCGGCCGTTCTGCCAACTACCAACGGTAGAAAAATTGCTTGAAAAGCTCCTGGTCCAATGATTGACCTTTTTTCTAGAAATTAACAATATACTGCATCCGCACCAATTTCGGTTCAGAGAGGACAGATCTTGCAAAAAATCTCTTCATGCCATCATGACTTCTTGCGCTGACAGCATTGCCCGTGTAAATTACACTTCCCTCGTCTCACTCGATATACAGGGGGCTTTCGAAAACGTCGAATGGCGCGACATTATACAACAGCTACAAGTACTCAATTGCCCGAGAAATATTGCTGGAACATCCGCTCCTACTTATCACAGCGCAGCATTCTAATCAACTGCAGTGCAGGCACCTCAACGCACAATTTAGAAAAGGTTTGCCCACAAGGCTCTTGCCTCGGACCATTCTATGGCTGCTAATAGCAAATTTAATCTTTAAAGAATTAGAAAAACTAGGTTTCCTCCTCTACGTGTTCGCGGACGACTGTACCTTTATTTTTTTGGGCCGCACCCGTCTGAATTTGGAGCAAGAGGCAGTTTCAGCTCTCCCTGTGTTCTGCCAAATACTGGAATCCCTACACCTACAACTCTCACCAGGCAAATCTCAAGCACTGACATTTGCAAAACCACGCAGCACCCTACATGGAAGGAACCCAATCATTCGCGACAACGGGACCACCGTCCACCATGTCCCATACCTCAAACTTTTAGGCATAACTATCGATAAGCATCAAAATTGGTTAGCCCACTTGCATCAACTTAAAATAAAAATCATAACTTTTGACCACAACTCACTAAAAATGACGTCAAAAACATGGGATATTAACAACTTAGTGCTTAAAATATGGTATCACACTATAGTAGAGAAAATAATAACATACGTGGCAAGCATATGAGGGGGTACCTAACAAAACAACCAATAACAAAATTGATTTCACCACAGCAAATATTTCTGTTACAAATTTAACGAGGCTACGAAACAATCTCTACGGATGCGCTAACTAGGACTTCCCTCAAAGGGATTAGTCTGAGTGATATTGCTGAGAACATAGGGTTAACAATTACAATATAAAGAAAAAGAGCAAATTAAATGATAGAATTACAAAATATCATATATAAATTCATATACACTGTTAAAAAAAAAAAAAAGAAGTACCGTTCATCAGATGTGTTGTCATAATTTTTTTTAACATGTGGCAAAGGATCTAATTTTCTTAAGCGCGTATTGCGCAAAACTTGAAAAAAAAAAAAAAAAAAAAAAAAAAAAAAAAAAAAACGCCGGATCTTTTAAAACGCCAAGCTTTTTAAAGTTACGTAATTGGATTTGCAGCCAATAGATTATTCTATCAAGCGTGGCTTAACGCAAATTTAATTTCATTGTTGCACCTTTTTTGTGTGTGAATTTAAAATTTTTCTTCCTTGATTATATATCTATTATTTGTATAACTGTTTATAAAAACTCTTACACTTCAAACCACATTGATAGCATGTTTTGCTACAAACCAGATTGCAAAACTATAGTCTAAATTACTATTAAAGTATAGAAAAAATCTTTCGATGACTTCTGTAAAATAACTTTTACATTAAATCTCCATATCGGCAAAATTGAAAATTATATATATTACAAAGTTAAGCTTAACAGATACTTCTTGATTATTCTATAGGAGGCTCTGCCCCCTGCGCCTTTAATGCGCCTTTACAGCGCCAATCCGCAGACTTTTCTTTTGCCTGTCTGTCTGTCTCTCCACAACCTGTCTGTTTCCCTATCCGTTTTTCTGCCCGTCTCTCTAACTGATTGTCTATCTCTCTACACGTCTCGCTACCTGTCTCTATATTTCTCTACCGGTCTCTCTACCCGTCTCTATATTCCTCTACTAGTCTCGCTACCCGCCAATCTATTTCTCTAACCGTCTGTCTATCCGTCTAACTACTTGTATGTCTAGCCGTGTCTCTATCCACTTCGCTACCCGTTTGTCTATCTGTCTCTCTACCCGTCTGGCTATACGCCTCTCTACCCATCTTCTTACCCATCTCCGTACCCATCTACTGTCTCTCTACTCGTCTGTATACCCGTCTCACTATCCGTCTGTTTTTGTACCCGACTCTTCACCCGTCTCGCTATCAATCTCATTACCCGTCAGTCAACTCGTCTCTGTACTCATCTCTCTACTCGTTTCTTTATCTACCACGCTACGCGTCTCACAACCTTTCTCGCTACATTCCAGTCTACCGGTGTCGCTACCCGTCTCGAGACCCATCTCGCTACCCCTCTGTCAACCCTCTTTTTACCTTTCTCTCTAGCCGTCTGTCTATTCTTTTCGCTACCCGTCAGACTACCTATGTCGCTACACGTCTCTCTACCAATCTCACTACCCGTCTGTCTACCCGTTTGTTTACTCGTCTTTCTACCTCTCGCCACCTCTTCCCAATATTTAAACAGTTCATTTATTATACAGAAGCCGTTTATCAGTTATTAAATGCAAACAGAAGTAATTTATCTAATAAGTGTAATCAGATGCATTTTTTAAAAATACATACATAAACCTGAATAATAATTCATCAGTTTTGTGTTCATAGTTGTTTATATCATTTGACAGTAAATCTCAACTTCTTAAACCTGAATTGTCTCAAGCTTTTTAAAAAAACCACAAGGTCTGTATAACTGCAAAGTACCCTGAGGGCTATATTAGCTACATGTTATTAAGTTTCGTTATCGCGTTTGCAGCCAATTGCTTATGTCAGAAAGCGTGGCTTAACGCCATTTTAAATTCATTACTGTAACTTTCTTTTCTTTTCTTTTCTTTTTTTCTTGGGGGGGGGTAGGGGGGAAGGGTTTCAAATATATACATTTAAATTAAAACTTTTGCCTCCATGCCATTAGTGTTGTTTGTATTATTAATTAATACCTTGTAGACCGAGCTTCATTTGAAACAAATGTAAAAGACTTCTTCTACAGTTTTTTTGTAGGAGAAACTTTCGTAATTGGGCCCAAAGCCAATCGGAGTATTTAATATCATTATTGTAACTCTTATAGAGTTAAAACAATATTGTTGCTAGCTTTACTTTTGTTTGAGACCAACCTTGCATGTGTATCTGAATGGGAAGAAGTTTCGTATCCTATGTCGGTTGGCGAAAAAAATTTTAAATGGTGCCAAAAGGTAGTTTTAGCAACTTACAAAATTTTTCAAGAGAGCGGTAAAACATGTTTTTCAAATATTTACAAACATACGTTTATTAAAGCATGTTTTTGCGCCATCTTAAAAATTTAAGCACGATGCTAAAATGAAATTTTATCGCCATATTCGATATTTTAATAAGTAATGAAAACACATAAACAAACTTATATAACAAACCTAAGAGGCATTTTTGTGATAAATAATTGTTATTGTCAGGGAGTTAAATTGTAAACAATTAATAAACGGCTAGTAAATAATAAATAGCATTTAAAATCTAAGGTACTTTTCGGTTAGCCGAGCGCCATAAGATTTAGAAAAAGTAAGCCAAATCCTTCAGATCCCAACAATCACATCGAAAAACTTATCACCAAAAAAGAACTCGCCAAATCTTACGGCACAGGAGATGGATTTTTCCCTCTGAATGCAGAATATTAGTTTTTTTCTTGTACGATGGGTGATTATAACTGTTTCATTTCACATACTACATACCATTTGATATATTGGTACTTTTATGTTATCCTGGCGCAGTTGATAAATCGCCAAATATTGTTCCTATAACATATTCATATTGAATTCATTTCATTTAAATATAAACCTTTCACTCATTTAATTTAAAATACATGCCTTTCATTAATCCCATTTAAAATGCTAAAAAGAGGAAAAAAAAAGAAATAATGCCATAAATCGAAACCTTTTATTTAAACACCAAAGAATTTTTTATTATTATTTACACATGAGAAATAAAAAAAGCTGCTATTGCTGAGATTTGCGCCAAATCTCTAATACCAAGTCTACTAAGTTATTGCGGGGTTTTTCTTTCAAAGAGAAAAAAATCCAGATTAATTTTCGATTTCTACTCAATTGAAATATATTTTATTGTGCTGAATATTAGTGCGTGCATATTTTTTTTTGCTCCTTGTACTCCATGAACTTTTCAATTCCGATTGTCTACGAAAATCTCGCGCCGGTGAAAATGACGTACCACAAAATTTCGTGACGTATGTACTTTAATTGTGCTTTTTTATCTATTTTTTTAATATAATTTCCAAACGGTTTAGCATTTATTCTTGGTAATAAATAGACGTCGTTGTCACCTTTATAGGTACCTGCTGTAAAAATTTGAACGAAATCCGTTAAATATTTTTTGAGTTATGCTTGACGAAAGGTTTTAATATCCATCGTAGCTATATATGGGGCAAAGTAATACTGCGCTGTGTATGAGTCTTCGTTGCACTCAGACAATTATCAGAACAGACATACCACCAATCGACACGAATACTAATATATGAATACACCAAGAGACGTATTCTCCACCACAAACATGAACCCACTGCAAGCGAACTCCTTCCAAACACCACAATACAGCACAAAGTTCCAGGATGGCAGATACACCCCTCCAATGAGACATCTCACTTCCAAGTAAACACCAATCTTAATTCCTTATTCCCATCCTCTAGGATTACTCTCTTCACTGATGGGTCCGGAACATTCACCGGCTTGGCAACGGCATTCTGCGCCATGGAAAGGAGAGCCGTCACCCATCAGTGAGCCTGCGGACTAGATGACTACAATTCTGTTCATCAGGCAGAACTCTATGTCATCCTAAAATCCCTGGACTGGATCCAGACAAACACCACACACTTCTTCGTCCAAATTTATAGCGACAGTCTTTCGGGTCTGCAGGCTATCTATGCCCATAGAACCAAACATCCGCTAATCCTAGAAATCAAACTTAAGTCCCTTCTAAATAGAGTAGCGCTTGGCCACGTTTCAGCGCACACGCGCGTTCAAGGTAATGAAATCGTGGACGCACTCGCAAAGGAAGCAACACCTAAACTACACATTGACATTCATCTCCCAATTCCAGTCACATACATAAAACGTTTACTAAACACAAAAATACTCACTGAATGGCAATCAATCTGGGATAACAGCAGCAAAGGCCGACACACATATAATCTAATACCGAAAGTCTCAATAACACACTACAACCTCTTCGCACACACAACAACATTCCTCACGGGGCCATTCCTTCCGAACATACCTCTACAAATTTAAATGTGAAGACACATTTCTTTGCGAGTTTGGCGTGGAGGAGTCGGCTGCCCATTATTATTTCACCTGCCCACTAACAGGACAGTGGCATATAAAGAAGCCTGCAATCCCTTCCAAGGAATAACATCCTAATATTCTAAAGAGGCACACCCTAACAGAAAGCTACATAAAATCTATATTTTTCTGACAGAACTCTCTAACCTTACCTAGTAGTCGTCAGCTTCCACTCCCAATGCACAACTCCTACTCAGTCCCTGCTAACTGTCGCGTGTAGGGTCCTTCCCTGGCAGGGCCGGCTTATACATGATCTGGTCTTTGACCATAGTTTGTATTTTCCCTAAACTTTCAATCCCGCCCCTTGTCGCGTTTAACGATGGGTCCAGCTTCGGCTAAAGACTGTATTTTTCTAAGACCTTAATAAAGGGGACCGAGAGGCACTATGCTCGATAATATGCTCGATATGTAGAGACAGTATGCTCTACAGACTTGCACTAGTCTGAGCAGTCCCTCTTAGGCTATCAAATCAAAGCATATGGATATTTTGTAAGTGTATATTTAAGTTAATTTAAGTGGGTATATTTAAGTTTATGAATATATTTAAGTGCTGTGATATAAATAAAAAATTACTTAACCGACATTGATGAAAAGGATTTTTTTCTTTCAGCTTTAATGTAAAATAATCTTTTCATGCATTATTCCATCTTATTAGGACTAATTAGCAAAACATACACTGCAAAAAATAATTGTTGATTTTACAGTATAAAACTGGCATCCCAGCTGCCAGTATTATACCGTAAAATTAACAGTATTAAACAGTAAAAAAAACAGTAATACGCTGCCGTGCAAGCAGTAATACGTTACCGCGCATGCGCGGTAGGACACCAGAAGGTTTTTGGACCTTTTGGTGTCCAAAGTAACCGGATTTTATAGTATTTCAATTTAATAATCATCTTTACGTACGATAAATTTTCAGAAAAACTGTCATTGGTTGCTTTAGAAAACCCTCTACACCTTCCAGCATAAAAAAAAGGACAACTTCGGGGTATTGTTCTTTCATCTGTGTTTGTGCAGAGCCTTATCGAACAAATGAAGCTGATTGCCGGAGAGTAGAGAAACCCTTTCTTTAAAGGGTACTTTACTATCTCAAGGCGAACGCATCGGATACTAATGGAATCAACGCCGATCGAATCTTCTCCTGGATTTTCAATGAACACTTTTTTCTCCGGTATGTTTTCACAAAGAGAAACTGATAGTAAATTGTGACTTTTTTCTTTTGAGGAGGGAGGGGGGAGAGGGGAATGTGCATTTATTTAGCTAATATCGATACGGAAAGAAAAATGATTAATCTATGCCGTGAAGATTTTCACTATTTTATTAAACAGACGGTGGAATTTAAAATTATTTTTTTATTATTAATGTTTTTCCATCAGGATATGCTTCAAAAAATGCCTGCACCATGCACTCACTAAAGAAAAAAAAAAGCAATTTACAGAAAATTTATAATTTGGATTTTTAGTGAACACATTTTTCTCCGGTATGTTTTCAAAAAAAAAAAAAAAAAAAAAAAAAAAAAAAAAACAAGAACGAAAAATCATGCGTCAAGCATAGATTATGTAACACTTCCCAACGCTTCCAAAATAATTTTACAAATCATACTGTTTAATAAGCTGAAAGATAACATCTAAGTAAACAATTTGGAAAACGCATAACATATTTAAAAACATAATTTCAGGAATTTCCAACATATACAATATTCGGAAAAATATCCGAATACTTCTATTCAGCCCTGTATAGGATCTATAGATTTGTATATATACTACATAGGATGCTAAATTTTAGTTCAGTTCGGAAACGCGTAGCACAGTTTAAAATTCTCCTTCTGGAGTTTCTGTCAATAAACGGAAATGTGTTTGCGAACTTTTGTGCTTCCCTGTATATGATCTACAGAATTTATACACACCATGTAATAGACCAAAAGTGAGTTAAATTTAAAATCGCGTTCAGTAACTTAAAACGCATTTCCAGGAATTATTGTTAACAGACAGTAGATAATTCTTTTGTGTGTCCCTGTAAATGAACGATGACTGCTATACAATATTCTGCAGTAAGCCTCTTTAATGCATCTTAGTGATATATATAAATTTCAATGCGTTTAAAATAGTTGAACATTATTTAAATAAACCGCAGACGATATTTCTCCATAGACGAAATGTAACGGAATTCTTTTGACTCTGCCTGTAAAGTAACTATAAATGCTATGCACACCCTATTCCATATTAAGCTTCTTGTAATGCAGCTTAGTGATATCTATCAATTACAATGTGCTTGCAATTGTGTAACATCATTAAAATAAACCGCAAATGACTTTTCCCCATAGACCGTAATGTAACGGAATTCTTTTGAGTGTCCCTGTAAAAAAACTATAAGTGCTACACACTTCCGTTGAAATAGGGAACATGTTATAGATAACGACAATAACATATAAAAATTGCAGAGCAATCCCAGCATATTTAAGGGACTTAGAGCACGGACAGACGGCCAGACGGCAGACGGTCAGACGGCAGACGACCAGACGGCAGACGACCAGACGGCAGACGACCAGACGGCAGACGGCCATACAGCCAGGCAAACGGAAGTCATAAACACTTTTCAACTAGGTTGGAAAGTGTTAAAAAGAGAATATGATAGTAAATTATGATTTTTTTTGTTGTTGTTGCTGTTTTGAGGGGGTGTGTGAGAGGAATGCCTATTTACTTAGCTAATATTGATACGGAAAGAAAAATGATAAATCTATGTTGTGAAGATTTTCACTATTTTTTTAAAGAGACGATGGAATTTAAATTTTTTTAATATTAATGTTTCTTCATCAGGATCATTTAAAAAAAAATGTTCTGCACCGTGCACTCACTAAACATTTGAAGAAAAAACAATTTACAGAAAGTATATAATTTGGATTTTCAATGCACACCTTTTTCTCCGGTATGTTTTCACAGAGAAAGAAAAAAAAAAAAACTAACAGTAAATTGTGATTTTCTTATTTTCTTCTACTTCTTCTTCTTCTTCGTCTTTTTTTTTTTTTTTTTTAAGGGTGGCGGGGCAGGGGGATATCTATTTGCTTACTTAATGTTGATATGGAAAGAAAAAGGATAAATCTATGTCGTGAAGATTTTCACTATTTTTTTAAAGAGACGATGGAATTTAAAATTATTTTTTATTATTAATGTTTCTCCATCAGGATAAGCTTTAAAAAATGTTCTGCACCGTGCACTCACTAAACATTTGAAGAAAAAACAATTTACAGAAAATATGTAATTTGGATTTTCAATGCACACCTTTTTCTCCGGTATGTTTTCACAGAGAAAGAAAAAGAAACTAACAGTAAATTGTGATTTTCTTATTTTCTTCTTCTTCTTCTTCTTCTTCGTCTTTTTTTTTTTTTTTTTTTTTTTAAGGGTGGCGGGGCAGGGGGATATCTATTTGCTTACTTAATGTTGATATGGAAGGAAAAAGGATAAATCTATGTCATGAAGATTTTCACTACTTTTTTTAAAGAGACGATGGAATTTAAAAATATTTTTTATTATTAATGTTTCTCCATCAGGATAAGCTTTAAAAAATGTTCTCAACCGTGCACTCACTAAACATTTGAAGAAAAAACAATTTACAGAAAATATATAATTTGGATTTTCAATGCCCACCTTTTTCTCCGGTATGTTTTCACAGAGAAAGAAAAAGAAACTAACAGTAAATTGTGATTTTCTTATTTTCTTATTCTTCTTCTTCTTCGTCTTTTTTTTTTTTTTTTTTTTTAAGGGTGGCGGGCAGGGTGATATCTATTTGCTTACTTAATGTTAACGAGCAGGGAAGACCGAACTATGCTCGGTCTAAATTAAATTTGAGTTCAAATATCATGACCCATGACCAAAATGACCCACTAATTAAATTTTCACGAACATGTGACTTAGCCCAACAGTCTTTTCGTGCCCGAAAACCATAGGATGCAAAATTTAGTGTAAATAATCTGAGCCGTTTTTAAGATAAAATAGCTTGACCCATAATGACCCATGACCAAAATGACCCACTAATCGGAATTTCTCGAACATGTGACCTAGCCTAATAGTCTTCTTATTCCCTAAACCTGTAGGGTGCTAAATTTATTTCAAATCCTCTGAACCGTTTTTAAGATAAAATAGCTTAACCCATAATGACCCATGACCAAAATGACCCACTAATTGAATTTTCTCGAATATGTGACCTAGCCCAACAGTCTTCTCGTGATCGAAAACTATTGGATGCAAAATTTAGTGTAAATTGAGCCGATTTTTAGATCTTGACCCACAATGACCCAGAAATGACCCACTAATCGAATTTTCTCGAAAATGTGACCTAGCCCAATGATTTTCGCGTGCCCGAAACTCGTAGGATACAAAATTTAATCAAAATCGTTCGAGCCGTTTTTTAGATAAAATTAATTTGACCCGCTTTGACCCAAAAATGACTCACTAATCGAAAGTTCTCGAACATGTGACCCAGCGCAATAGTCTTCTCGTGCCCGAAAATAGTCGGATACAAAATTTCGTCAAAATCGGTTGAACCGTTTTTTAGATACAATTAGCTTGACCATGACCCAAAATGACCCACTAATTGAATTTTCTCGAACATGTGACCTAGCCCAACAGTTTTCACGTGCCCGAAAACCATTGGATGCAAAATTTAGTGTAAATTGACCCGCTTTTTAGATCTTGACCCACAATGACCCACTAATCGAATTTTCTCGGACATGGGACCCAGCCCAATGATTTTATCGTGCTCGAAACTCGTAGGACACAAAATTTAATAAAAATCGTTAGAGCCGTTTTTTAGATAAAATTAATTTGACCCGCGTTGACCCAAAAATAACCCACTAATCGAAAGTTCTCGAACATGTGACCCAGCCCAATAGTCTTCTCGTGCCCGAAAATGGTCGGATACAAAATTTCGTCAAAATCGTTTGAACCGTTTTTTAGATACAATTAGCTAGACCATGACCCAAAATGACCCAAAATGACCCACTAATCGAATTTTCTCGAACATGTGACCTAGCCCAATGGTTTTCTGGTGCCCCAAAACGGTAGGACACGAAATTTCGTCAAAATCATTAGAGCCGTTTTTAAGATAAAATTTGCATATATATATATATATATATATATAACCACACACAAGATTTGCTCGTATTAGAATATATGACATGGAAGGAAAAAGGATAAATCTATGTCGTGAAGATTTTCACTACTTTTTTTAAAGAGACGATGGAATTTAAAATTATTTTTTATTATTAATGTTCCTCCATCAGGATAAGCTTTAAAAAATGTTCTGCACCGTGCACTCACTAAACATTTGAAGAAAAAACAATTTACAGAAAATATATAATTTGGATTTTCAATGCACACCTTTTTCTCCGGTATGTTTTCACAGAGAAAGAAAAAGAAACTAACAGTAAATTGTGATTTTCTTATTTTCTTCTTCTTCTTCTTCTTCTTCGTCTTTTTTTTTTTTTTTTTTTTTTTAAGGGTGGCGGGGCAGGGGGATATCTATTTGCTTACTTAATGTTGATATGTGGAAAGAAAAAGGATAAATCTATGTCGTGAAGATTTTCACTATTTTTTTTTAAAGAGACGATGGAATTTAAAATTATTTTTTATTATTAATGTTTCTCCATCAGGATAAGCTTTAAAAAAATGTCCTGCACCGTGCACTCACTAAACATTTGAAGAAAAAACAATTTACAGAAAATATATAATTTGGATTTTCAATGCACACCTTTTTCTCCGGTATGTTTTCACAGAGAAAGAAAAAGAAACTAACAGTAAATTGTGATTTTCTTATTTTCTTCTTCTTCTTTGTCTTTTTTTTTTTTAAGGGTGGCGGGGCAGGGTGATATCTATTTGCTTACTTAATGTTGATATGGAAAGGAAAAGGATAAATCTATGTCGTGAAGATTTTCACTATTTTTTTTAAAGAGACGATGAAATTTAAAATTATTTTTTATTATTGATGTTTTTCCATCAGAATATGCTTTAAAAAATATCTGCACCATGTATTCACTAAACATTCGGAGAAAAAACCAATTTACACAATTTTTAAAAATTTTTAAAGCTATTAATTAGTTTTATTTAATTCTTTGAAATTCTTCTTTTTTGAAATTTCTCAATTTCATTATTTATTTAAAGATATTTCTTCTGACTGGAGTACGAGTACATTAAGAGTTTACATTTCCTTCAAGCAAACTTCTGAAACATTTCGAAAATCTTCCACACCTCTCTCGTTGCTTCTTTTTTTCTTTTTCTTTTATTTATTTATTTATTTATTTAGGAAAGAAGGTGTGTGTAATTACATTATGTTCCCTGTGAAACACATCAAGTCTTTACATTTTCTGCTAGCAAACTTCTGAAACATTTCGAAAATCTTCCACACCTCTGTCGTCCTTTTTTTTTTTTTTTTTTTTTAACAAAGAAATTATGTGTATTTGCATTATGTTCCACGTGAAACACATTAAGCCTTCACATTTTCTTCAAACAAACTTCTGAAACATTTCTAAAATCTTTCACACCTCTCTCGTTCTTTTTTTTTTTTTTTTTTTTCCTTTAAGAAAGAAGGTGTGTGTAATTGCATTATGTTCCCCGTGAAACACATTAAGTCTTTACATTTCCTTCAAGCAAATTTCTGAAACATTTCGAAAATCTTCTACATTTTTCTCGTTCTATTTTTTCTTTTTCTTTAAGAAAGAAGGTGTGAATAACATTATGTTCCCCGTGAAACACATCAAGTCTTTACATTTCCTTCAAGCCAACTTCTGAAACATTTCGAAAATCTTCCAAATTTTTCTCGTTCTATTTTTTCTTTTTCTTTAAAAAAGAAGGTTTGAATAACATTATGTTCCCAGTGAAACACATCAAGTCTTTACATTTCCTTCAAGCCAACTTCTGAAACATTTCGAAAATCTTCCACACCTCTCTCGTTCTATTTTTTTTCCTTTAAGGAAGAAGGTGTGTGTAATTGCATTATGTTCCCCGTGAAACACATTAAGTCTTTACATTTCCTTCAAGCAAACTTCTGAAACATTTCGAAAATCTTCCACATTTTTCTCGTTCTATTTTTTCTTTTTCTTTAAGAAAGAAGGTGTGAATAACATTATTTTCCCCGTGAAACACATCAAGTCTTTACATTTCCTTCAAGCCAACTTCTGAAACATTTTGAAAATCTTCCACACCTCTCTCGTTCTATTTTTTTTCTTTAAGAAAGAAGGTGTGTGTAATTGCATTATGTTTCACGTGAAACACATTAAGTCTTTACATTTTCTTCAAGAAAACTTCTGAAACATTTCGACAATCTTCCACATCTCTCTCGTTCTTTTTTTTTTTTTTAAGAAAGAAGGTGTGTGTAATTATATCATGTCCCACGTGAAACGCATTACATAAGTTCTAACAGCAGTTTATTATAATTCGATTCTATTCGTTGTTCATTTTCTGAATCATTACAGAATCATTGCAGAATGAGAAAACAATAAAGATGCAGAAAGAAAGGAGGTTAAAAAAATTATTCTATTAAATACTCGTTAGAAATAAAAGCTCTTAAAAAATAAATAAAATACATATTTTCCAGAATTCTTCAACAATGAATCCCCTAGACATTTAAAATTGATTTTTGGCTCCGTATCTTATATCCTCTTTCGACATGATGATAGGATAAATCATAAAACTGGAACAAAAAAAGTACGTAAAGCTCGCTTGCGTATCTTCCGCTTGCGTATCTTCGAAGTCTTGCAAAATAAAAAGCTTTTATTTAGGCACATTCTTTTGAATTCGTTTACGTCATGGATGTCCAATCTTTTGGCTTCCTCAGGCCACTTTTGCGTGGAAAATTTCCCCCCAGACCGCACTTCAGAAGAAGAAAAATTCCTTGGACATATACACTGTATTATAACTGTTTTACTCATATTAACCCGTAAGTCGCATTAATTTTTTTTTTTTTTTTTTTTTTTTTTTTATTGTGAAGTATATGCATAGGACACCCTGGGACTCAATGACGTGTTTAACGATTAAGGGTTAACAATAATTAATATATTAAGTAAAAATGTCTTGTAAGCTTTGACCTTTTTCTTCGATACAAAGGCTATTCTAATTATTGGGCAGATGTCGAAAGCTATATTGCAAAAATATTCAAGCATAGATCACTCAATTTCAGTACTTTACAAAGAGGTTGTGAGTTCTCAGTTCAGCATCTTTAACCCCTTCACTACGAGCGTCCTTTACAGAATTTTTAATCTTTTGCCACCGGTTTTTCAAAACAGAAATTTTCGCCTAATTGAATCTCAGAAATGCTGTCATTAAATAAGGCAAAGTTTACAATAAAAAATTACTGGTGGGAATAATCGAGGATTCTGAGCACCTTATGCGTCACGTATATGTGTCGCTCGTCCGCAAGGGGTTAAGTGTATTTATTCTAAGCAGTTGGGCATCTACAAACTATAATCTTTATCGAAAACATTAAATTTACAAACATTTCCTATCAAACCTGCACAGATTCTACAAAATGATAGCTTTTTATCTCCATCATTTCTTACAGGCATTTCCAACTTGTCACGTCGAATTATATTCCAGAGGCACTCATGAGTTGTCATGACGTTTCATCTTATTAGTGTAATGGGGGAAATGCTTTCAACGTATTATTGCTATAATAAATTTATACTCATAGTATCGTAAAACAACATTTTCAAAAGATGTATTGTGAAACCAACAAAGTAAAAAAAAAATTACATTAAAATCTTAACATTTAAGGATATTTTCGATTCTCTACCATTACATATTCTATACACACTACAGTGCTGGGCCCTGGTTTACACTTTAAAACTTCACTTAATGATCTTACACTTAATGATCTTCACACAGGATGATTCATTCGAAACAGATCCCAAAAACTCTGTAATAACTCTCGCTGGAATGTGGCCATCTGAAAGAAACTACAATGGGCTCCTAAGGATATGGAGCATGCCCGTGAGGATTTTTTCCGGACCCGCTGTTTTCCTACATAGTTAACCTTAAAATGAGCCATTATGGATGAAATTCGGGCTATCGAAAAAGACGTGTTGCAGAATGTTATAGCTAATTTCCAGTCTTGTCTCTATATATTGTTTTGTACAGACGATGGCAATTTTGAGATCTTGTCTATTAATTCCATGCATTACTTGAATTTCTCCGAGGATTTCAGTAATTTTGATCTAATAATAACAACGTTATGTCATTTCACTTTTTAACACCTTTACTTAGCCATCCTGTGCAAATGGCTCCACCAAAAGAATTCAAATATAGACGGTAATTGCTGAAAATGTGTTTTCTAATTATTTTTTTTCATTTAGGTACCTCATTTCATCGTATGTATTCATTTGTTGCAACAGTTTGCAGATAACATATTAAAATGTTTTTGGTGAGCAAAGCCCGATTAACCTCTGAGTCTAGGGGAATCACAGCATCAGTTTGAGGGCCCCTTTCATTTGGTAAAAGCCTTCTTCATTCACGAAAACTCACCAATGATACTAATATTATTCCGGGGAGTAGCTTAGCCGACGTCACATATATTTTATTAAACAGCTTTTTTATATTCCCTGTATATACTTCAAATATGTTTAGTACTATGTAGCTGTATGCTTAATTTCCTGGGTATTTTATAACAGTCGCATCAGGATGCCATATGATTAATTAACATCCTATCGATGATATTCATATTTCCCCCTGTTAAATAAATTTCATGAAGTAGTGCGTGGATTTGCTCTTGGATTAAGCAAACCTTTTTTTCCAAAAAATTTAAAAATACAATGTACAAAAATGAAAATGGGAATTAGAGAGCACTTTTCACAGTCATTTTGGGGGACATTTTAAATTTTAGAGGGTAAGCATATACTTCATGTGCCTTTTGGATAATCAGGCCTTTTTGCTGAGTAACATACTTCTTGAACGTGAATATTTAGCGAAAAGCTTTTAATGTTAGCTGAACGCCTTTAACTTACAAAGCATGGAAAATGATTTTACATTCTTCTTTGAAATTGTTTTTAAGTCTCTAAAAAAGCAGAACTTTTCACATTATATGTAAATTCTATTCATTTTGAATGTCATTGAAAAAATATATATATAGCTTCTTTCTATGAGGCAACAAGTGAGATTTTTGGCCAAACGTCGATATTTCAGAACTCTGATGTCACTTTATTAGAAAAGAGTCAATCTATGTGGCAAGATATTAGTGAAAACAAATAAAAGACAACTGCGCAGTTAGAACCAACTGAAAACAAGTGAGTGTTAATATAGAAGAAAACTTAATCCCGATGGTTTTTCCATCACTTCCTTTTGAGCTGATTAGGGCATTGAAGCTTAGTTATACTCTCGTAAGAAGAAAGAAGGATTACGTCCAACTGTCGGTGACATTTGAAAAGCTTTAAAATGACAGAGGAAGAGTCAACAGGGCCGCTTCGGACATTTGTTTTTGAAGATTGGGGCCCTAGTATCATACACGCAAGTATTAAAGGCGCCCCGTTTGAGGGTATTAGAGATGATTAACCGCCAACGTTTAGGTTCGCCCACGCGAGTTTTGATTATCTGCAATGCGGATAGTGTCACTTTCAGGATTTTGCAATCAACTAAAATCGGATTAATTTTATTTGCGACACTAGCGTATAAACATTATTATGATTTGAACTAATAACAAATCAGATTAGCACATACACACAAACACACACAGCAACAGACAAGGAAGAAGAAAATTTCACAAAAAGTACACATGTCCATAATTTGTCCATAGTATGTCGGACTGAAAAAACAAGCTGCCGCTGAGACGTGACGGCACAGATTTTTCTTGGCGCAGTGGATAATATTCTCGTAACATCTCAGTGCAAGGAGAGATATACGATAGGGACACTATCCTGTAATTTTATGCAAGATCTTCGCCACTTCCTCAAAATACAGGGCTGAATTTGCCGAGTAATGAATTCAAAGGGTAACCTGGGAGAAGGACTTTTTCCTAATCCATTAACTGTGCAATGTAAATTTATCTCTATTATTAAACTTTGATATTATTTATAAGTACATAGTTAATAGTGAATGTATATCGGTAATTTTTGGTTGTAAAACAATAAAAAATAAGGATCTAATCAAATAATTCTAATATTTTGTTAATTTTCAAACACATACACAGATGCATATGCCTGCGTGTATGTAGAAATGTGTATATATACTCACATACACACGCATATGCATAGAAAGAATATTTTTCCACATATATACCTAAATATATATATATATTATAATGGTAATAAATGAACTTAAATTTTCGAATGCGGTAATTTTTTTGCCTTTTTCTGCCGAAGCTCGAAAACGAACCGAAATTCGGTTGCGTTTCGTCTTAAACCCGAAAAACTTATTTCTGTCAGACACTACGTGCAAGTTCTTTAGATCGATTGTTGAAAAGTGAAAATTGCGAATGTATCTTGTGCATTAATGCGAGAAAGCGTTTCATAATCTACGTGTGAAACACATGATTTTTTCTTTCGTAATTCCAAACTTAAAGGTTAAGAAAATGATAAATCCTAGATCAGAGATGCTGGAGAAGAAAAAAAAAAACAATCAATTGATGGTTGCGGAAATAATAGGATATTTAAGAGATAAACAGTCGGCAAATGCGTGCATGCCTTTGTTTCCAATTCACGTGTCAATTCGCAGTTTTTATCGTCAGTTTATCAACGACATTTGCCATTTGGCATGTGGAACAACAGACGGCACGGAAGCACTCACAATCATCGATAGGCCTTTTTTTTTTGCACACCTGGCCCCACGTATTTATTGATTCCTGCGAACGACTATAATTTCAAAACTATTTATAACGATCGGATTAGAACCTAATCGCTCAAACGTGAATTAGAAATTAGATCTACAAAATGTTAAGGAAGAATGACACATTAACGTAAAGTGACTGTCACGTTCTTCTTTGAGATTTAACTATTAATAACCGCATATTAAAGGAATATTTTTTTTAAGGTGAATTGATAGTGGGTATCACTATTTCACTTCACAAAAGAATGGTTTTTCTCATCTTAAATGGTCTTAAATATAAGGCATCATAATCTCGATTTCACACCTTTCTCTGTGCAAACTAAACTGATAGTTTTTCATCACGAATGCGCAAACCGAGGCCTGTAAGCCGTAATTGAACATCCAATCGTTTGCTAATGGTCCCTTGAATATGAGTTATTAAGAATTTTATATCAGGACAACTTGAAAATTTAATACCAACTTTCAGAAATCCTTTTTTTTTTTTTTTTTTTTTTTTTTAAGAATGAAAAATTTACACAATTATTATATTGATGTGATCTGTGTACGGGCTCTGAGAGAATTAATCCAGAGAGGGGCAAGAATTCGAAAAAGATGTGGTTGTGATCCGCACCTTAAATCGCCTTTTTTTTTTTTTTTTTTTTTTTTTTAATGCAGAATATAAACATGAAATAATCTAAATTAAGAGTTTGTCAAAATCCGACTGGGAAACAATTTTTAAACATATCGTTACGATTCGATTTGAGGTGCAAATCATCCATCTACCATACTGACAACTCTTAATTCAACAGAATAGAATATTTCGAAAAATATTTTACAGTTCAAATTTATAAATAAAATTCAGTGCACTAAAATAACAATGTAGCTACATTATGTTGTTATTATTAATCACAGGAAGGAAATTATTTTTCAATGTAAGTTAAATGGAAAGTAAAAATTGTACTTTAAAAAATATGTGATTTTAATGCAATTATAGTAAAACGTCGCTTTTATTTCATTCAAAATGCACGGTTCCAATGACATCATTGTTTAAAAAGCATTTTCAACCTTTGAAGATTTAGAACTTGTCTCTGTACGGTATCTTTATATATTTTGATACTGAAGGAGTACTATGTTTCCCTAGCAGTAACGCATCTCTCCATTGTTGTCCCCAACACAAAGATATATCGAAATCGTACCGACAGCGCTCAGAATCGAGTCCTAAGCTTTTAATTTTTGAGCTTGTGTAATGAAAATGGCGTAATTTTGGCCCAATATTTCATTTTAGGATTTTAAACGCATGCTTTCTTTTTAAAATAATTTCATTTCCATCCGTTAAAGTATATCACTTTCAGGACCATGTGAAAAGTTTTTAACACAATATATTTAAAAAAAAAATTATAAAAAAAATGTCCTTTTAAATTTTAAATGAAAATGTCACCAGAAAACAACTGATAATCCAGATTGCTTCCTTTTTTCTGCCCCCTCCCTTTTTTTTAACAACAGTGGAATAACCAAGTTGCATACTGAAATTGCATTAAAAAAATTCTTGGATTGAAATTTCAAAATTCTAAGAGTTATGACATTTTCACACAATATTCGATATTCTCGGAGTAGTTGAAGGAGCAGTTTTGAAATACAAGAATGCATTTAGCTTATAATATAATAGATAAAGGGGGTGGATATATATTTAAAAAAAGAATATTTTTCTTTGATTTATTCAGCCAAAATAAATTTCTAAAAAATTCCGTTTAAAAAAAATGAACAATACCACTATAAGTTTTACAAAAAAGGAAAAAAATTAGTCAGCCCGACGTGCTTAGGAAAGAATTAATTTCCTGTTGCATCTTTCAATTTTTTAAAAAAGAATAACAAAATAGCAATTTAATTAAAAAGGTTCCGCAATCTTACTGGTCGGACTACAGACTGGCAGAACTTCCCAAAATGTTGGCCAAAACCAGGAAACAGAAATTACATTCTTTCTGCGCACAAATTTTCACAATTGCTTATTATGGCGTTGCTCATATATTCTTAGGTTATTTTATTCAAAATTTAATTTTTCCCTTGTCTTTAATACGTTTAGCTCATCTTTATTGCATAAAGCAAATGCACTTCAGTTTATTAGTTCATACCATCGTGATGTTGAATTATATTGAAAATTAATGATCTTCTTCGTTGAAACGATATACTGAAAATTAATCCTTTGCAGCAGTAATTTTTGGTGTTTGATGATGGACTTTGTTTCAGGATAGATGTACTAATACGTGTTATCGTAAACATTACGAAATTTTGAAAAAGACTCCACAGAATGAGCAATTTCTGATATACTTACCGGGGTTCGGAAATAGTATAATATTTTCGAAAATATAAAAAATATAAGATATTTTAGAAATACAGTAGAACGCTAATTATCCGAACTCAACTATCCGAATCGCTGATTATCCGAATCGCTTTCAGCATTTCAGAAAAAAATTAAGACGGAAATGTACTGCGATTCGCAAAATAATGACTCTGTCTACGCGCGCTATTGTCCTTCCCTCCGCGAATCTAGTGTAGGCGCAGCGCGAACATTATTGGGATGATGAGTCACCGTCGCATAGTGCAGTTCGATTATTGGCTGTCGTCCGTCGACAAGTGGGCCATGGGTTTCCAATTCTAAATGATGATGAACTTATTGAAAGTGTGAGCGAAGAAAGTGTCGAGGAAGAAGATGACCTTAATGTCGAAGTTGAAGCAGACACGGGACCATCAGCTAGTGAAGCATTTGCTGGCTTTGAAACTGCGTTGAAGTGGATGGAGCGTCAGCCTGAGTGTGACCACATGAAACTTCTCACTGTCAAGCGGATGTGTGACTTGTCTGCCCGAAAACTGATGAGGACTGTCAAACAGCTTACTTTGACCGAGATGTTCAGCAGGCAATGACTTTCATTTACAGTACGGTACGTACATACTGTACTAATGTACAGCACTTGTAAGTACGCTTAATATGTAAAAGTGTTGCCTTTTCATTTAATTAATTAAAAAATCTTTTTCTTTAAAAATAGTTTTTTTTCTCCCATTTTCAACATACATACAGTAATTAATTAAAATATACCCCTTTTTTCGGAAAAAATCCAATTATCCGAATTTTGATTATCCGAATGGGGTTCGGTCCCAATTGATTCGGATAATTGGAGTTCTACTGTATCAGATAAGATAGTCAACTTATGGATGATTATAAATATTTTCAGACTTAATATAAATTAGAAACTAAAACATATTGAACTTAGCACGAAAATTTAATAAAACACTGTTCTAATTTTTTTCACTTAACTAACAAAATTGAAGATCAATTAATTATCAATTGATCATGCACTAATTAAAAACAGGCATAATTTGTTGTTAGACTCACTAAAAATAAACTATAGGATTTAGTATCAAATGTCAAGAAAATTTTATGTTTTATACAACAAAAGTTTAAATACAAAATTTGTTTTTATTGAAAATTTCGAATGTAAAAGTAAGCTTGTCTGTTTTTTCATTCTTTAACCTGCTGTGCAGTTTAAACTGAGCTAAACCAAAATCATAAAGGATTCTATCTAATGAAGCTGTAAATAACTTATTGTCTAAATTAGACAGTTTAACTTTCAATAGCTGTTCTAAATAAATATTGTCCAACATAATTATTGGATCTACATTTAAAAATTCAACTTCAAACGTAAAGTTTATTATTTTTCTTGGGAAGGAATGTCTAAAAAAGTCACTGCCAGAGCAAAAGTTCTTTATCTACAAAATGACACAGCCAGTATCAGTCAAAAAATTCATTTACACTTGCTTTGACTGAAAATATAAAACATTCATACGCAATATTTCGAAAATGAATATCAAGTATATGAAAATATCGAAAATATCAAACTTCGTAATATTTTGAAAATAACTTGTTGGATATCGATCCACTGGTATATATCATCGAACCCTGATCCTTAATCAATGAGCTCCACATTAGAACGAAGCGCTAACTACTTATTCTGTACATTTAATACAGAAGTTCGCCAATGAATAGTAAATGCCATAGATTTCGGAGAAAAAATTATGGCAAAACACTGATTTCCTCCCATACAGGCATATGGGAGTATGGGGTAGATATTTTCAAATTCAATTTTCTTTTTTAAATATGACGAAGTTGCTACAATTTTCACTGATTTGTATTTATTACTTTAAAAAATACAGATTTTTTTTTTAATTATTTCATCCCAAATATTTAATTTTATCCTATCTATACTAATATTATAACGAAGAAACGTTCGTTTGTAGGGTGTAATCTCTGGAACTACCGAACCGATTTCAAAAGTAACGACGGCAAAATGATGATGACACAGTCTCTGCTCCCCAAGGGAGTGCAGCAGAAAAAAAAAACATTCCAAAATTGCGATTTTTGTGATACTGAAGGGGATAGAAACTTGAAATTTGGCGGCATGGTGTATACTTATAAGATGTAAATGCTCTATAAGAACGATTAAAAAAAATTCGAATTTTTAAAGGCTGAAATGCGGGGAAAACGTTCTAAAAACGGTCTAAATTTCGATTTCTGTGGAATTATTAAGAATAGAAACTTAAAATTTGATTTACATGTTACTTTTAAGACGTAAATGCTTGCACAAAAGAATTTTTAAAACAAATTTGAAATTTAAATGATGCGGAAGAAAACAATTCTAAAACTGGAAATTCTGTGATATTGTTGGGGGTAGAAACATGAAATTTGGTGTTACGGTTGGTTTCAACCAATTTTTTTTTAATCTACATTAATTATTTAAATCACTTTCTCTACATTTATTTAAAAGCACTCTTTTTTCTTCTGTTTCTAATAAAAATTTAAATAAATAAAAGTAATTGTAATAATAATAATAAAATCAGTTTTTATTTTTTCTTCTTTCTTTTTCTTTTTGCAAAGTAAATTCAACGTTTATAGTCTAGCTTTGCTTCCTGTTTTCAAATACGAAAGATAAATAGCAGGGAGGGAGGTTTCTCAGTAAAAGACCACACATAGTGTATTGGGCAGTCGTGTACGTTTTCTCCCATACCCTTGAATCATGTGTTGTAGTCACCTAGTCTAGTTTTGGTTAAAAGAAAGACCGTCCGCCCTGTATAGGAATTACGTTATCTTATGAGTGTACTATATACGCAATTAGGCTTTGTAAGCTTACGACAGGCTTCAATGGGCTCTGCTATCAGGCGGATAGCTGGCGCCCAGGTCAACAGAGGCTCACAGGACCCCCTTCAGCACACGCCATGGGGGTGAAACATGGCTGCCTTCCCCCATGAAGCGGCTGGCAGGGTGGAACGACAGGCTGGTGCCTTCAAGGAGAGTCCATTTTCCCTTTTGTTTCCATTCCCGTACCCCTGGCGGAGTGGATCGGTCCCGTTTTTCAAGCAGCGCGGGAGAATGAATGTTTACAGTAGTTTTTTGCTTGGCCGTGATACTTGTCGTTTGGCTCGTAAAAAAAAAAAAAATTACGAATTATCACTTGGCTCGTAAACTGACTTGTTACTCGTTGCTTTTGATCGGAGTGTTGTGGTTGTGGATCTTGAACGGCTTGTGTACGAGTACCAGTGTTTTATGACGGTACTTAGAATGAAGCAGATTACTTATTGCTATGACTACCAATTTTTAGTAAATGAATACTCGAGTAACGTATTACTTGGAGTGAGACCCTCTACTTACTGTCTTGACTTCTAAACTATGGAGTTGTTGATATTTCTAATGGGTTGTTAATTTCAATACGGTCAGTGCAGCAACGAAAGAAGAGTGGGGTTTCGCCTGCGAGGAACGCGCGATGTTTTTAAAACCCCAGTCGGCGGGCTATACCCTTTCTATCGAAATCGTTGGAGAATAGCAATCTTCAAAACAGACAAATAGGTTTGTGAAGCAAGTCGCAAATCCTTTTTTTTTATATACTGCTAAGATTAAAGATGAGGTATTGAAGTAAAATTCGACTGAATATATATTGTCTCATGAATTGATATCCTCAAAGATGTGCCTGCCATTAGTATCATACTCATATTAAAAACTCATTACTGTAGACAGTGAGCCGTTTTGGAGTGTTTCAAAAGAAAAAAAAAGATTAGTGAATATTCGTCGGATTGTCGACGTAATTGGCCACGGGTTGACAGACTATGTTGATGAGTTAAACAAATCAAATTGGGACTCCTCTAAGATGTGCCTGCTATGAATATCAGATTCCTAATATATATTTGTAAGTAATACAACTTCCTGAGTTGATTTCATTTTTTTTATTTTTTATTATTGATGTTTTATATATATGTATATATATATATCCAAAGAGTATACTTTAAGTGTGTTATTTCCATAAACTCAATAGGTTGCTTATTTGTGTTATTAAGCTTGGAAGAAATGTTTTGATAAAGTTTAGAATCACATTATTTTATTGAAAATAATTAATACCTAATTTTTATAGAGTTGATCATCCTTCTAATTCTGATATTATTCTAGTTTTGAGAACCTTAATATTTGACTTAAAGATACTTAATAATCAACATTGATCAACTTATATTGTTTGTCACCATAGTTATATTTCTTTTTGAGAATTACACTGTTTTTATAAATTTTAATTATTCAAATAAAGACTGTTTTCTCTTATTCTCAAATATAGTATGTTTTTTTTATATGATCTTTATTTAGTATTCTTATATCTACAGCAATCCTATAAGTGAGGCTTGACCACTCAATTACTGTGAGTAAGATTATGAAAGCTATGATCCTACTAAATTAATATTTTTTTTTAATTTCTTAAATTTTAAATTCATAGTAATTATTTATTTGAAAATTAATTGAGGCTTACGTTAGGTTATTAGATGTAATTATTGTTCCTATCTCAGTAATGGATATACTGATAATTGATGCTAAGATAAAATTAAGTCTAATTTCTTAATTGATTAATCTAAATTTTATTTATCCTTTCTTTGAAGTATTATTCAAAACAAACAACAAAATGGTTGTTTTTTAACAAAAAAAAAAAAAAAAAAAGTTTTTCAGTTATTATATAGCCACTATACGATTCCTGGTTAACCGATCTGATCTTGTTCGCAATCTCCATAGTTGTTCTAAAATTTTGTACATCATCATATCCCTATTCTATTAACGGATTTAACTCCTTCTCCTTTTGGTCCTCATATTGGAGGAATTTCAGGTTATCTGCATTTTTCCAAATTATATGATGATTACACTTTTGTTAATTTAATGTGTATGGAGATTTGAGCTTGATCGGGTTGGAGTGGAGTTGGGTGTTCTTTATGCAATCCAGTATGCTACTTGATTTAGAAATCTGTTGCCCCTTACTACACTTAATACTGTCTTAAAATAATGAGTTCAAAATTATCATTGTTATATTAACCTATGCGGATTTTTAAGTTTTGATATTTTGTTTAGTTTAATATAATTTGCTCCCTTTTCCATGGCAACAGATTTCAGTGGAGCTAATCAGGGTATACTTATTTTTTTTTTAAATATTTAATTGTCAAGTGAAGATTGAGTAATAAATGTGCTTTTTTTAAGTTTAAGTAAGTTGTGTTTTAGAAAGAACCCCAAAACCCACAACAAATGGAGCCGTAACAATTCGGTCTCTGGGTTATTGATTTTTTTTTACTTGTATGTATTTATGTATCAAAGAGCAACTGGATGTTTTTGCAATTAAAATTTTATTTATATGTTCAAGTGTAAAAAGAGGTCTAGGCTCTCTCTCTGTGCTAGTAAGCGACAATTCCCAGTCAAAATTATGTCTTGTGAGCATAACCTTTTCTTATTTACAAAAAAGCATAGTCCTGTACTTAAGTTTTATGTATTTATAAGGTTTTCCTTTCCCCTCTCTTTTTCTCATTTTTAAGTTGTTCCCCCCCTTTTTTCATTTTTTTTTGGTTTGTTTGTCATTTTCTAACTCTAACTATGGCTGATAAGCACTCGGAAGCAATTGCCACTATTCAGCGAAAAAATGCTTTAGTGGATAATTTGTCTAATATTCCCCCATTCAATGGAGAGGCCAGCTCAGTCTGCTTCTCAGATTTTTCTGAGAAATTTGAGAGTTTTTCAAAATTATTCGACTGGACTGAGGAGGAAAAGAAGTTTGTTTTACTTGCTAGACTTTCAGGAGCTGCTTCTAGGCGAATAAAAATTCACAAAGCAAAAACATCTGATGAGCTATTAAAAATCTTAAAAGAGAGTTATACTTCACAGACCACACCAGATGTTGCACTCAGTCACTTTCTAAATTTTAAACAGCCACCCAATATGAGTGTTCAGGAGTTTTATGACAAGGCATATGATATGTCATTAAGAGCCCTTGTAATTGAAGGTATCCAGGGTGAAGTAGTCGATAAAAGCCGAACGGCTCTACTACACTCCATGCTGTTGAGCAATCTTACACCAGAAGTGCGAAAGGGGGTAATTGCGAGAAATCCACAATCCCCAGAAGAAGTTCTCAAAATTGCACTTCTGGAAGAAAAAGCTTATAGAAGCATTAACCCTTTTTACAACCACCGCGAGGAAATTCTCAACCCAAATTTAACCCAAAACCTACCCTGTGCTGCAGTTTTTCAGCAAGATAGCTCACAAAAGAAGGAGATAGACCAGCTGAAATCACAAATTGATGTTTTAGCAGCAAAGATAGACAGTTTAGTTGATCTTAGGGCTAGGGATATGCAGAAAAAAAACCAAGAGGTAAGACCCGTAACCTGCTATAAGTGTTCCGTACAAGGCCACTATGCCAGAGATTGTCCACTAAATTTTGTCGACTATAATTTTAGAAGGGGAGGTGGTCAAAATTTCAGGAGCCGTGGGCAAAATTATAGAAACAGAGGTGAAAATCCTAGAGGGAACCACAATCAGCGAGGCGGATATAGGGGAAGAAGAGGTGGTTATTACCAAAACAATAGGAGTACAGCTGCGAACAGAAATGAAGAGCAGGCGGTAAATAACACCCCAGTAGCTAACAATGAAAGTGAGGCTTTAAACTATTAGTGGCCGGATCAAATGTGGTCAAGTCGATCCCCAACAGGCCTCTGGACCCCCCAATTGTGTATAGTATGTTTCAGCCCCAATCGTATACATTACCAACTGCAAGAATTTACATAAATAAAGTTTGCCTGAATGCATTATGTGACACTGGTTCTGCAATTAATCTCCTGAGTGGTACGGATTGTAACTATTTAGAGAATTTTGAAACGGAGAATTGCAATATCCCCATTATGACTGTCACCGGTGAGAAAGTTCACCTAAATAAGAAAGTATTTTTAAAATTTGTTTTTGATAATGTTCAATGTCAAGCTGAATTCTATGTAGTGGAAGGTAAATTAGCAGAGGAATTTAATATGATTTTGGGAATGCCATTTCTGAAAGAGTACCGGGCAAGTATAAATTGTGATACAAATGCTGTCGCTCTTAAAGTGCCAGCTGCAGGCCAATGTAAACAAAGCGTAGAAACCCCAAGTAATACTTCAGGGTCTAATACTTGTCTTGCTACTAATTCTGTAAATATTTCTAACTCTGTATATAGTGTAAATTCAAATAATAATTGTATAAATAATGATTGTGTTGAAAATAATTCTATAAATATAAAATGTGTCAACAAAGTAAGAGAGAATTCAAAAAGTAGTAATGCCAATAGCCCTCCTGGAAATTGTGCATGTGAGAAAGTTCATGACTCAGTTAATATTGAAAATGGGAGTAATAGTAGTGAAAATATGGTAGTTCAGGACCCGCAGTTGACTAATATGGGAAAAGATGTTGAGATAATCATTCAAACTGAGTCAGATAAGGAAGTTAAAAGTGTTGCGCAGAACTTTTGCATGCAAACAACATCAGGCGGTAGCTCTGAGGGTAATAATACTGAAAATTTTTCAAGTATTCAAAGTGTCGGCAACATTCTTTCAGCAGCGAGTCAGGTAACTCAGGGTAATTTAGCTGAAGAGACTACTGAAATTTGTAATATTGATGAAAGTGAAGATTTGGTAAGTATAGAGGATAAGGTACCTGAAGTCGAGGAGGAGAGCAATGAAGATAGCAGTAGTGATAAAACCAATAAAAATAAAAATATAAGTTTCGCTGTGTTATGTAGCAAAATTTCAATTCCCCCGCAGTCAAAAATGTTAGCTCAGGTTAAAAGCTATAAGGAAAATTTTATTAAGGAGAATGATATTGTTATGTTAGAACCTTTGGCGAAAAATTTAAATCAAGGTCTCCTTACCTCCAGAGCCATTTGCACTAAAGAACATGGCCTATATATCTCATTTGCAAATTTTTCAGACAATAGTATTCATTTAAATAAAGGAACCTTTGTTGCCAAAATTCAAAAATGTGTAGACCAGTCAAATATACCCGTAACTGATAATAAATTAACCTATAATATAAATTTGGCCCCTCCAATTGGTGACTTTGATCACGCTGATCTCACTTGGAGCTCTGAAATTAATTTAGATCATTTAGAACCCCCATTAAAACTTAAAATGCAAAATTTTCTAGACAAAAACAAAGATGTATTTGCAGCATCGGTCTTAGATTTACCCGGCTGTGATACAATCCCGCATGAAATTAACTTAACTTCAAATAAACCAGTTAAAGGCAAAGCTTATAGAGTCCCCTACAAATTACGTCAAGAAATGGAAGACCAACTTAATACTTTGTTACAGGCGGACATAATTTCCCCTTCCATGTCTGAATTTGCTTCTCCGGTTATTCTGGTTCGGAAATCAGACGGTTCCTATCGACTTGCTGTTGACTACAGAAGACTAAATAAAAATCTTGTTAAAGATGCTTATCCAATACCTAACATCACCGACTCGGTTGATGCTTTAAGCGGGGCTAAATTTTTTTCAACGCTAGATTTAACTAGTGGTTTTTTTCAACAGGTTATTCGCCCAGAGGATAGGCATAAAACTGCAATAATCACCCACAAGGGACTTTTTGAGTGGACCCGTAACTGTTTTGGGCTCTCAAATTCAGGTAACAGTTTCCAAAGACTTATGAATGCTATTTTCGGTGATTTAGGCAATCTTGGAATTCTTGTTTATATCGACGACATTGTAATTGCCTCCTGTGATGTTAATTCTCATTTTGAGAAGCTTAACATGGTCTTTGATAGGTTAAGACTGCATAAACTTAAACTTAAGCCCAGTAAATGCACTTTCCTTTCGAATAAAATACAATATCTAGGTTTTGAGATTTGTAGTCGCCAAGTATCACCTATCAATAAAAATATTGCCGTAATAGAAAATTTTAAACCTCCAACTACCCGAAAGGCTGTTAGGTCATTCATTGGAACTCTATCCTTTTATAGGAGATTTATACCAGATTTTACTAAGAGAGCTAAAAATCTAATCAACTTAACGAAAGAGACAGGAAAATTTTCGTGGAATGAAGATGCACAGAAAGAATTTGAAGACCTTAAAATGGCTCTTATTTCAAAACCATGTCTTGCACTCCCTGATTTTGAGAAAGAATTCCACTTATATAGTGATGCCAGTGGCGAAGCATTAGGGGCAGTGCTATCACAATTAGAGGAAAATAACATGCTCCATCCTGTTGCCTTTGCCAGCAGAAAATTGAAAGATGCTGAGACCCGCTACTCCACCACTGAAAGGGAATTACTAGCTTTAGTTTGGGCTACTGCCCACTTTAAATGTTACATTGCTAATACCCATTTTTTCATCTATACAGACCATGCACCTCTAACATTTATGTTAAAAATTCACGACCCTACATCTCGCATGGCTAAATGGATCTGCACTCTCTCAGACTTTAATTTTACAATCAAGTTTGTTAAAGGTAAGTGTAACAGTGTCGCAGACTTCCTTTCGAGGTATGTCAACAATGATAACTCCAATGATACTGTTAATTGTAATTTTTGTATACAAGTCGAAAAGGAAGTTACTTTTATGCCTCATTCCAATCTACTTGAAAAAATTGGTGAATTACAAAAATCAGACAAGAAATGCTGCGAGATTGCAAGAAAACTAGACCAAGGTGTAGAAATTGCTCCTAAATACATGAAATTTTTTTTTAGAGATGACATTTTAGTTTGTGAGGATACGAGGGAGTCAGCTATTTTGAATAAACCTGTAAAGTTAGTCGTGCCAAAAGAATTGGTTACTCAAGTTTTTGCACTAACACATGAGTCCCTAGCGGCTTGTCATCAAGCCTTTCAAAAGACCATTGATCGCATTCGTGAGCACTTCTATTGGCCAGGAATGTCGTCAGATGTCAAGCATCTAGTGGAGTCATGTATTAGTTGCCAGCAGAAGAGAGCTTATAGAGCGAACCAGCTCGCCCCTCTGCAACGTATGCCGACCCCCCAGTTTCCCATGAACAAGGTTCATTTGGATCTCATTGGACCCTTACCACAAACTTTTTCGGGAAATAAGTATATTGTCGCATATATAGATTCATTTACTAAGTGGCCAGAAGCATATGCGGTTAGTTCAACCACTTCAGATGTCATTGCGGACACTTTAGCTGACTTCATCTCACGCTACGGAGCACCCTGTTTTATTACGACGGACAATGCGAAGAATCTAATTTCAGATGCGATAGAGCACGTATATAAAATGTTTGGTATTAAACATATTAAGACCTCATCTTATCACCCGGCTGGCAACTCGCAAGTGGAGAGACAGAATCGTACTCTTAAAAATGCACTTTGTCACATAGTCAACCAAAATCAATCTGACTGGGACACTAAACTAAAATTTGCGCTACTAGCTATGCGTTCAGCTGTCCACTCATCAACTAAACTTAGCCCAGCTGCAGTTATGTATGGCAGAAATATGAATCTACCATATAATCTCTTTTCTCAACCACCTTCTTTTAATTATAATGATGCACCCTCTTTTTGTGAACTCTTAATCCCAGCTCTTCAAAAAGTATACACTGAAGTACATAGTAATTTAATTAAAGTTTCTGAGCAGCAGGAAAAATACCGTGAAAAGACAGCTGTTGATAAAAATTTTAAAATAGGAGATCTTGTGTGGTTATTTACACCCACAGTCGCCCCTGGTAATACAAAAAAATTAAGCAAGCAAAATAATGGTCCTTTTACTATAATTGAGAAGCTAAATGAGGTTAATTTTAAAATAGCGCTAGTTGCTAATCCCAAAAATTGTCAGGTTGTCCATGTTGACAGGTTGTCTTCTTTCAAAGACAGACTCCCCATCTGGTCCAGTAAACCAAAACAAACAATTGGCCTGGGATCGACTGAAAACGTGACCATCGATTCACCACACCAACCGCGCGATTCTCCTCCTGTACGCAGGTGTAAGCGTAACCGATTCATTCCCTGGGCACCATATGATAGTAACCGCGCACCAGCAGTAGTGAACGTCAACAATAACGAAACTCCGGTAGCGCCGGAAGTGGAGGAAACAGACAGCGACGCGACTGAAATCATAAATCCCTCTCCCCCACCTCCCATTTCTCCGGAGATTGCAGCGGCAGAGAATAACGAGATGTGCGTAAATAAAAATTTAGCAACGGCAGAAGGCAGTGAAATGCGCGTAGGTAAAAATTCAGCCACGGCAGAAAGCAGTTCAACTGCTGAGCACAGCGATTCGCGCAGGTCTCGTTCATCGATTCGTCCAGCTGCTAAATCGAATAGAAGTAGTCGTTCAATATCGATTTCTAGAACCGACTATTCGCTACGGGATAGAAGAGACCGTCCGAGTTATAAATACTAACTACCTTTTTTCGTTATTCAAGCATTTTTATTCAATTTTACCTTGTTTATTTGTATTTATTTATAGTTTAGTTAATGTGTATGTATATTTAATTATTTTCTTGGGCATTTTAAAACGGAACTTAGTTTTTCTAGCGTATTAAAGGTTTGTTTTGGTTGTGTTTTGATACTTTCATGTAGGCATTTTTAACCCTTTTTATGCTTATACTTAAGGTTTTTGTCTGTTTTATGGTAGATTATGTGGTATATACCCGTCCACACCCAGTTTTCGTAGATTTTGGGTGTATTTTTGCAAAAAAAAAAAAAAAAAAAAAAAAAAAAACGAATGTAATTTTTGTTACTTTAAATTTTTTTTAGGAGGGTATGTTTGGTTACCCTTTTGCCAAAATTGTTCTGCGTTTTCCTTTTTTAAATGCATCTGTGTTTTGTATATAATCTTTTAAGTGTGGGTTTACTTTAATTAATGCACTTTAATCAGATGGATTTATTATTTACTATGCAATTTGTGGGTTTATTTGAACTTTTAACTTTAAGGAGTGTGGACCCTTTTTCTTTTTCTTGTACATACTGTCTCATGTACATGCCTATATGTTGTTGTGTGTGGCTAAAAGTGCTAAAATTAACTATTTTCTTTATTCTACTTCCTATTTTTGTGGAATGTGTGTTTTCCTTCCTGGTGACATACGTCACCACCCTTCTTTTTAAGTTTTGGTGGAATGTTTTCCCTGTAGTGCCCAAGGGGCCCGAAACTGCTTGTGCTATAAGTAGCACAGAGACAGAGATACTCTTTCCCATGCACATTACTTGTAAGTGCATTTGTAAAATCTACACAGTGAACCGAATCATTGGACTTTTCTCAAAAACAACATGGCTTCTTGTAGAAAAATGTTATAAATGTGTGCGTAACTCCCTACCATGGTCTGTGATACCATAATAGGTGTCTTACAGATGTATATGTATATATTTTTTTTGTGTGTCACCAGTTGCTCTTGTGTATTTTTGTATAATAGAATTAATATGTGTTTTACAAATTTCATTGACATTTACAGTGTTGTAACTATGATATTACTAGTACTTATTTACATTAATAGATAGTGTTGTAATATACTGTGATGCCAATTATTGAAGTTATGTATATAAGCAGTATAATGACAATTAATCAGTGGGCACTTCTCTTCTTTTTCGGCTAATTTTTTTTTTCTCAAAATTCAATTTATGTATTATTTACAGTTCTGTTACCAGAAATTTCAGGTAGGATGCAGTTATGCGTAGGAATGACAGTAGTAGGGAAATGAGGTTTCACAGTCAGGTGGAACATGTGTTCTTTTACAGGTGCAGAGAATATCTTGGTCATTTTAGTGGTAAAATCAGCCTTGTGGTCCCTCCTCTGGTAGTACTCTTTTATGGTCATGTTTCAGGTAATATTTTAGGTAATGGTTTCTACGGATGTGCGAGCTCTGGTTGTATATATCCGGAATATATTGTCAGGGTGGTATTTCAGCGGTGAACTCTCTGGATCCCGTCCCGGATCGATGTATGATCTGTGTTTGTGGGTCAGTTTTTTCAGTGTTGAGGTCCCAGCATGCCATGTGGTACCCAGTTACCTTTCAAAAAAAAATAATTTGTTTTCTCAAAAAATTTTTTTTTAATTAGCCGGGGGGAGCAATCTTGTTACGGTTGGTTTCAACCAATTTTTTTTTAATCTACATTAATTATTTAAATCACTTTCTCTACATTTATTTAAAAGCACTCTTTTTTCTTCTGTTTCTAATAAAAATTTAAATAAATAAAAGTAATTGTAATAATAATAATAAAATCAGTTTTTATTTTTTCTTCTTTCTTTTTCTTTTTGCAAAGTAAATTCAACGTTTATAGTCTAGCTTTGCTTCCTGTTTTCAAATACGAAAGATAAATAGCAGGGAGGGAGGTTTCTCAGTAAAAGACCACACATAGTGTATTGGGCAGTCGTGTACGTTTTCTCCCATACCCTTGAATCATGTGTTGTAGTCACCTAGTCTAGTTTTGGTTAAAAGAAAGACCGTCCGCCCTGTATAGGAATTACGTTATCTTATGAGTGTACTATATACGCAATTAGGCTTTGTAAGCTTACGACAGGCTTCAATGGGCTCTGCTATCAGGCGGATAGCTGGCGCCCAGGTCAACAGAGGCTCACAGGACCCCCTTCAGCACACGCCATGGGGGTGAAACATGGCTGCCTTCCCCCATGAAGCGGCTGGCAGGGTGGAACGACAGGCTGGTGCCTTCAAGGAGAGTCCATTTTCCCTTTTGTTTCCATTCCCGTACCCCTGGCGGAGTGGATCGGTCCCGTTTTTCAAGCAGCGCGGGAGAATGAATGTTTACAGTAGTTTTTTGCTTGGCCGTGATACTTGTCGTTTGGCTCGTAAAAAAAAAAAAATTACGAATTATCACTTGGCTCGTAAACTGACTTGTTACTCGTTGCTTTTGATCGGAGTGTTGTGGTTGTGGATCTTGAACGGCTTGTGTACGAGTACCAGTGTTTTATGACGGTACTTAGAATGAAGCAGATTACTTATTGCTATGACTACCAATTTTTAGTAAATGAATACTCGAGTAACGTATTACTTGGAGTGAGACCCTCTACTTACTGTCTTGACTTCTAAACTATGGAGTTGTTGATATTTCTAATGGGTTGTTAATTTCAATACGGTCAGTGCAGCAACGAAAGAAGAGTGGGGTTTCGCCTGCGAGGAACGCGCGATGTTTTTAAAACCCCAGTCGGCGGGTTATACCCTTTCTATCGAAATCGTTGGAGAATAGCAATCTTCAAAACAGACAAATAGGTTTGTGAAGCAAGTCGCAAATCCTTTTTTTATATATACTGCTAAGATTAAAGATGAGGTATTGAAGTAAAATTCGACTGAATATATATTGTCTCATGAATTGATATCCTCAAAGATGTGCCTGCCATTAGTATCATACTCATATTAAAAACTCATTACTGTAGACAGTGAGCCGTTTTGGAGTGTTTCAAAAGAAAAAAAAAGATTAGTGAATATTCGTCGGATTGTCGACGTAATTGGCCACGGGTTGACAGACTATGTTGATGAGTTAAACAAATCAAATTGGGACTCCTCTAAGATGTGCCTGCTATGAATATCAGATTCCTAATATATATTTGTAAGTAATACAACTTCCTGAGTTGATTTCATTTTTTTTTTTTTTTATTATTGATGTTTTATATATATGTATATATATATATCCAAAGAGTATACTTTAAGTGTGTTATTTCCATAAACTCAATAGGTTGCTTATTTGTGTTATTAAGCTTGGAAGAAATGTTTTGATAAAGTTTAGAATCACATTATTTTATTGAAAATAATTAATACCTAATTTTTATAGAGTTGATCATCCTTCTAATTCTGATATTATTCTAGTTTTGAGAACCTTAATATTTGACTTAAAGATACTTAATAATCAACATTGATCAACTTATATTGTTTGTCACCATAGTTATATTTCTTTTTGAGAATTACACTGTTTTTATAAATTTTAATTATTCAAATAAAGACTGTTTTCTCTTATTCTCAAATATAGTATGTTTTTTTTATATGATCTTTATTTAGTATTCTTATATCTACAGCAATCCTATAAGTGAGGCTTGACCACTCAATTACTGTGAGTAAGATTATGAAAGCTATGATCCTACTAAATTAATATTTTTTTTTAATTTCTTAAATTTTAAATTCATAGTAATTATTTATTTGAAAATTAATTGAGGCTTACGTTAGGTTATTAGATGTAATTATTGTTCCTATCTCAGTAATGGATATACTGATAATTGATGCTAAGATAAAATTAAGTCTAATTTCTTAATTGATTAATCTAAATTTTATTTATCCTTTCTTTGAAGTATTATTCAAAACAAACAACAAAATGGTTGTTTTTTAACAAAAAAAAAAAAAAAAAAAAGTTTTTCAGTTATTATATAGCCACTATACGATTCCTGGTTAACCGATCTGATCTTGTTCGCAATCTCCATAGTTGTTCTAAAATTTTGTACATCATCATATCCCTATTCTATTAACGGATTTAACTCCTTCTCCTTTTGGTCCTCATATTGGAGGAATTTCAGGTTATCTGCATTTTTCCAAATTATATGATGATTACACTTTTGTTAATTTAATGTGTATGGAGATTTGAGCTTGATCGGGTTGGAGTGGAGTTGGGTGTTCTTTATGCAATCCAGTATGCTACTTGATTTAGAAATCTGTTGCCCCTTACTACACTTAATACTGTCTTAAAATAATGAGTTCAAAATTATCATTGTTATATTAACCTATGCGGATTTTTAAGTTTTGATATTTTGTTTAGTTTAATATAATTTGCTCCCTTTTCCATGGCAACAGATTTCAGTGGAGCTAATCAGGGTATACTTATTTTTTTTTTAAATATTTAATTGTCAAGTGAAGATTGAGTAATAAATGTGCTTTTTTTAAGTTTAAGTAAGTTGTGTTTTAGAAAGAACCCCAAAACCCACAACATTGGCATTGTAGTTACTTATAAGATGTAAATGCTCTCTAAGAACGGTTTCTAAAAAGAATTGAAATTTAAAAGGGTGAAATGCGTAGAAAACGTACTGAATTACGATTTCCATGGAATCATTAGGTATAGAAACTTGAAATTTGACATGGTTGTTACTTTTGAGACGTATGCTCGCACAGAATATTTTTTGAAAAAAATTCGTAGTTTAAGAAACGAAGACGACTATTCATGGGCGGATTTTTGAAATCGGTTAGGTAGTTCCAGAGAACCTACAAACGAACGTTTCTTCGTTATAATTATAGGTAAGATAAAATTAAATATTTGGGATAAAATTTTTAAAAAAAAGTGTATTTTTTTAAGTAATAAATACAAATCAGTGAAAATTGTAACAACTTCGTCATATTAAAAAAAAAAAAATGAATTTGAAAATATCTACCCCATACTCCCATACCTCTGGTATGGGAGGAAATCAGTGTTTTGTCATAATTTTTTCTCCGAAACCTATGGCATTTACTATTCATGGGCAGGCTTCTGTCTCAAATATACAGAATAAGTAGTTAGCGCTTCGTTCTATTGTGGAGCTCAGTGGTAAGGACCAGGGTTCGGTGATATATACCAGCGGATCAATATCCAATATTTATTTTCAAAATATCATGAAGTTTGATATTTTCATATACTTGATAATCATTTTCAAAATATTGCGTATGAATGTTTTATATTTTCAGTCAAAGCAAATGTAAAATAATTTCTTAACTGATACTGGCTGTGTCATTCTGTAGATAAAGAACTTTCGCTCTGGCAGTGACTTTTTCAGACTCTCCTTCCCAAGAAAAATGAAAAACTTTTGAACTGTTTGAAGTTGAATTTTTAGATAGGACAAAAGGATGAAAAAGAAAAAAAATGATCTAAAATTGCAATTTTTTTATACTGTTGGGACTAGAAAGTTGAAATATGGCATCGCGGTTGCTTATAAGATGTAATTGAAAATTTAAAAGGCTGAAATGAGCGGAATACGCTTTTAAAAAGTTCTAAATTACTATTTATTTGGAATTGTTACCGATAGAAACTGGAAGTTTGACATGTCTGTTAATTTTACTGCATAAATCACTGAGCAGTTTTTACAAAATTCGAAATTTAAAAGTCTTGCAGAATCAAAAACATTCTAAAATTGCGATTTCTGTGATATTTTTTAGGATTAGAAGCTTGAAATTTGGCATATTGATTAATTTTAAGATGTAAATGCTCGCTAAGAATTGTTCCTAAAAAAAAAATCTAAAATTAAAGCGGTGAAATGAGTAGAAAACATCCTAAAACACATTGTAAATTGGGATTTATCTGGAATTGTTAAGGCTAGAAACTTGAAAATTAACACGGCTGTTACTTTTAAGACGTTAATTCTCTCAGAGAACAGTTTCTAAAATTTCGAAATTTTAAAAGTGTGAAATGAGAGGAAAAAACATTCTAAAAACATTCTACTGAACTTATTTCAAATATTTCCCAAGGATAATAATGGTGACCGTCTCCGCTTAAAAATAGGCTACATTTTATTTCTTTTCAAACTATCATCAAGGAGGAGCAAGAGTGAAAAACATTCTAAAATTAAGATTTCTTTGATTTTTGTCGATGCTAAAAACACGAAATTTCACATGGTGGTTATTTTTGAGATGTATGTGCTCCGTAAGAACGTTTGTTAAAGTATTCGAGATTTAAAAAGATGAAATGATCAGAAAATACTCTATAATCATGATTACTTGGGAAACTATCGATACTAGAAATGTTTAATTTGACATTAAAGTTTCCTATTAAGGTGTGACTTCCTCAAACGAAAGTAAAACAATATATATATATATATATATATCTCGAATTTCAAATGCTTGGAATGGGAGGGAACCTTCTACAATTTTTATTTTCAGTATGATTTCTCTGCAACTGTCAACCTAGAAACTTTAAATTTGGCATAGGGATAATTTCTAAGACGCAGATGCGCACGAACTATGTTCCTTTTTTTAAACTTTAAAAAATGCAAAGCTACGAAAATTAATTTATCTGTCATTCTAATGCTAGATACAACTTTTATGAACAACAATAAGACAACGCAAAATACCGGTAACTACTATAATGACTTAAAATGACAGTAATAAAGAAATATGATTGCCAACTAGGTAAGGAAGTACTGCATATTTAGCCTTTCGCCACACAGAAATAACCGTTAAATATTCTAAACCATTGTTTTCCAACATATTACTTAATGGTATATATATATTTTTTTATAGTGGTTCAAGTTATACAAACACCTTAAAAAATAAACAAATGTTTGTTTGTAGGAAATAGACTCTGAGACTACTGAAACGATTTTAAAAATCATTTCTCTGTACGATAGATGATAAACAGAGTTCTCAAATACACTGCATTGCATCTGTTTTTTGGAAGAGGGTGGCTGCAAACGGGGAAACGGGGTGGAATTTTTTTTTTTTTTTTTTTATTAATTCAAGTCTCATGCTCATCTAATGCAATACAAGAATGAGGTTTCCTCAAAATGTAACTTTATTAATAATATTTAAACTATCCGTAGCAGTATAATTTCACCAAATACACGGAAAAAAAAATTATTGCGCGGCAGTGTATTACTGCTTATGTTACTGTTAATTTTACGGTATAATACTGGCAGCTGGGATGCCAGTATTATACTGTAAAATTAACATTTTTTTTTTTTTTTGGCAGTGTGTAAAAGGCCCACAAGTACCACATGGCACATATTTCAACCGCTTACACGTGGAAAGCTGTGGGTATTGCTAGTTTAAAAATAAAATTATATGTAAGCTCAACAAGAAACAAGAAAGTTTGTTAAGTATTGCTCATAAAAATATGAAAAAGTTGTAGAAATAACCAAAAATGCTAAAAAGTATGCGGAAAAGTTTGTAAAAATGCTGTTAATATTAAGAAAAGTACGAGTTCATGCAGTTCAGTGGTCCTTACATATCTTCATGAAAAAAAGTTTGAGATCCAACCGAATCCATTTACACTATTAAATGAGATAAATTGCTCATAATCTTCCCTTTACAACATGAGTAATTTCAATTGCTACTTTTAAAAAAAATGCTGCTTTTTTATTGAATTATCACTTTATTACTCAATATGAAATGGGTTGAATTTTGCACTAAAGTTCACAAAATTACGCTATATGGTACCTGTGAACTTAATTTTTCACGAGATGCAGAACCACAAGTTATTTAACAATACTATTCACCATTCTGACTGTTAGCTTGCTCTCGAATAAAATTCAGAAAAGCAAAAAACGATTCGGGTTTTAGCCAAAATTTCGGGAAAATACGCCACTGTAGACTAAAAAATAAATCTTTCGCACTTTTTCGGAGGCCACCCAACTGCAGTAGTGCCTAAATGGTGCATTCAAAGGATAAACCATTACCTGATCAACGAAACATGGATTATCCGCGGAACACTGATCTTATCGATAAATTTTCAGATAAAACAAGCTCCAGGGATGCCATAGAAAGGTGAAAGGCTTATCTCGGTGCGACTTGGAAAGCGCATTGCATTTTACACTTTTAAACGTCGCTTTCTCGGAAACGCTTGTGATTTTTTTTTTCTTTCCCTTTTCATCGATTTTAAACAATCCTATTTTTAAAAAAATTTAAAAGAAAAATCACTGCATTTTGTACACGGTGAAAGAAGCTTATCGCGTATAAGCAGCTCTCGAAACTGTGATCTGCTTAGATTTAAACTTGTAATTCTCCGGGTTTTTTCGAGTTTTGAAGAGAATAGACGTTTATACACTGCAAAAAATAATTGTTGATTTTACAGTATAAAACTGGCACCCAGCTGCCAGTATTATACCATAAAATTAACAGTATTAAACAGTAAAATAAGCAGTAATACGCTGCCGCGCAAGCAGTAATACGCTGCTACCGCGCACGGCAGCGTATTACTGCTTATTTTACTGTTTAATACTGTTAATTTTACGGTATAATACTGGCAGCTGGGTGCCAGTTTTATACTGTAAAATCAACAATTATTTTTTGCAGTGTATAAAAGGTGTGCATTTTTTCTTTTTAACCCTTAGGTCTGTGTTTTTCAAACAGTGTTTCGTGTCACGCAAGTTTGCCGTGAGAATGCTTCAGATGTGTGATAAGGAATCACTCGAAATATTAAACTGATTTGAAATTTTAATATTAATTTATATTAATATTAATAATATCAAGTTTGTCCCAAAAAAGGTTGAAATGCGCATTAATTTGTTACCTATTGGAGATTAGTAGTCAATTTAAATTCCAGAAATGTTAAATAAAAGTAGAAGATAAGATTACAATAATGAAATAGTCGTGTCATTATTATTTTTTTTAAGTTACACTTTTTAAATCTTTATACGACTCGTGTAAATAAAAGTGATCAATTAGAAAATTTTTCTTGTTGCTGCAACAAGATCATTACAAAAAACTGCATATCTGTTTATTTAAAATTAAATGAGTTATGCTCAATTGAAAACTGATTTTGAATGGGGACCAGATATCAAATTAGAAATGAAGAGGTAGGGGTTATTAAAATCCAACTTGAGGTTAATTTTAAAAATAGGAAAACATATTTAAAATGTGTGTTTTCGAGAGTGTTGCATAACTTTTTGAAAATGCTGGCCAAAATCCGAAAATAAAAGTTGTATTATTCCCATCAGAGTCTTGACAAGCCGGCAAAATCAAAGGGGGTTTTGAAAATTTTCTGGTAGGTCTAACTCGCCTGATCTTTTTTTCTTCCACTTTAATAAATAAGACAGATGATGATGAATAGATACAGACAGGAGTAAAGGGAAGTCCACCTGCCATAAAACTTCTGATTACAAAGTGCAAAAGTTTTAAAATATATTAGGGACGATATTTATGGGGGAGTTGTCGTGTTCATTTATGCATATAGAAGAGTTATCGTGGGAAGTAAGTTCAGGGGGTGATTATTGAGAAGATGTCAAAGTTGGCGAATCCTTTGAAAAGACCTAAAGGATTTACTTTTACGGAGTGAAACAATTTGTTAAAACAAGAAGGTATAGTGGCACTTGGTTGTTTTGGCAATCCGCAGAGTGCGTTTCCTGGGTACTGAAGTACTGAACCGGAGTGTAGTTTTTCCTTTTATTTTGTATGATGAAGCAAAGAAGACGAAAATCACATCATTAGAGTTAATAGTCTTTAATTGGAGAAACATGTCACAATTCACAATCTTCCACAATAGTGAGATTTTGATCAATCAAAGTTTCAGTTTTTTAAATGAATCTGATGAATATTGGTGAGGTGACACTTTAAATTTAAAGTCAGGGGTGAAGAACACAAACATAATCCAAAGAATAATCCAGAAATGCTGTTGAACGGGTCCGATCAAGTTCACGTAATCCAAAGAGTTTTAAGAACATCAAGGTGATTTTTCGTTATAAAACCAAAGGGTGGCCAAAGAGGCCAAGACATTTTTAGATGTTTATGAGATGAAGATCAGAGGGCAAGTGTTACTATCCGATATGAAAGTGGGCGCAAGGAAAAACACGCCAAGCGAGATACATTTCAAGCCAAGAGAATCGCATTTTTTTGCGTGGGAAATGTAACCGTTACTTATACACATATCAACTTCATAATTGACGTCATTGGAAGGGAAAAATCTTTTGGCGAAGATTGCACTTTGGATAAAAAGAGAGATTAAGAATTTTACCGTTAATTATTGTTTTGGGAATAGGGCTTTTGAGGAATGCAGCAAAGGCGCCGTTTAAATGTTATAGACATCTGGATACAATATGCAAGACAAAGTTGACCATGAAAAGGAAAACATTTTATGCCTTGTATAATTTCATTTCTTTTGATATGTGAGAGACCGAATAAGTACGTTAATGATAATTTAAAAACAATATGCATGATTTTGACTAAAAGTATTTCGTTGAAAGAGAAAGATAAAAACGGTGCGCTTTTTAACAGCCGGGAATGTATATGAATTACGATTATGCAGAAAGGGGAAAATATATTTGATAAAATACATAAAATATAGATTGCTTTAATTTTTTGAAAGGAATATATATGGTATCTTTACCATAATATTTATTATTAAAAGATTGCAAAGAGGGTCTAAAGAAGTTGTTAGGAAGGGGGGGGGGCTCTCAGCTTCTTCCGTGCCCTCATCTGGTTGTGGCCCTGTTTCTCATGCACAACTTTTCATAATTGCAAATTAATATCTTTAGAGTATGTTTAAATCATCTTTACGGCATTAGGAAAATGCATAATAATTTGTTTTAGGTGTTAAATTGTTGTTGTTGAATCTATAGATAGTTAACTTTATTTTACTTTTTTAAAGACTTACGCTAAAATTTTATTTTTATGTCATTATTATTTTATTTTATTTATTTATTTTGTCTTAGCATGGATTGTATTTCAGGAAGGCTATATCAGTAAGTAGATTTGATTATAAGTACGTAAATTTTTTTTAAAAAAGCTGTCAAAGAATGAGTATATTCATATTTAAATACTATAATGACTTAAGGGTAAATTAAGTGGTCATGATGAGTTGATAAATGATAGCTAACTGAGAAAACAACAAACAATTTATTGAAAAAATGTAAAGTTTTTTATCTTGATTATTTAAGTTGTTTTCAGAAATCTGCGTAACAGAAAACAATTTTATTCAATCGAAAATGAAAAATTCACATCAGGTAAAAACTTGTGCAAATGTTCATATGATTAACCGAATAATCACAGTTAACCAGAGAGCCTTGCACTCCTCCTCGGTGTCCAGAACATCCACCCCGATGATGGGTCGGGTCTGCCGAACAAAACAGACAACGGAGTCGGTCAGCACAGGACCGTTCCAAAAACTATCTCCCCGGAGGTGACTCAGTCAACCTCCCAATCTCAATCAAAATCAATGATTAAATTTTCTGTTTTTTTTTTTTTTTTTTTTTTTTTAACTCTTTAGCTCGGTTTTGGAGGTAAAAAAAAATCCTCGTCCAGTCCTACGGTTTTCTGGGGTCCAAGAGTTGGCCCTTTTAAACTGACTTCCTGATTGGTTTTTAGTTCGGCGCCCAGGTTTCGTTTCCACGTTGTGTGTGTGTGTGTGTGTGTGTGTAAAGGGGGGGATGTCTCCCACTAGTGTTGCCATGTCGAATATCTCAAAAAAGCGAGACAAGCGCTTCAAAATTGGGACAACCTAAGCAGTGCAGTAAAACCTGTTAAAACAGAAAAACGGAACCCGTGTAACGGAATCTTGCGTTAAAGGGAAAAATTTCTCAATCTTTGGAAAAACACTATAATATAATTATAAGAAACAATACACGAGCTAAGATTACAACCTGTCTTAAACCAAAAAAAAATTCGGTTGCTCGTCATTCCGTCGTAACAAAGTATTGTATTACTTTTAAGCAGTTTCCTTTCATCGTATTGAATGCATCTCAATTATACGTTTTCCATAAGGAGATTGTGTGAAATAGTCGAACTAGAGTTATTGAACTAATTAACAGTATTTTTATGACAGTATTTTTAGCTCAGTTTGAGTGTTTCATTTTTCAGAAAGTTGTCTACCGAAGTGCAATTACGGTTGGATGTTTGTGTGTATTGTTCAGTATTATTGACGGTATAAAAAATAAATAAAACATTGTCGTCCAGGTAAAGTGGTGACTGGTCACGAAGAAGAGGGCTAGGATTGATGTGTTGCATGAAAATTGTCTTTCGTATAATTGCGAGAGAAATTAGTAGGAATGTGACAACATCAGGAGTACGAATGTTTTGTTTACGCTATCCGGAAACACAAAACTATACAAAACAAAGAAGGAAAAAGCAGGAAAACGTGCTTAAGTGATGTTAATGATAGGAGAATAAAACAAATTTGTCTCAGAGACAAATGTATGTCATCTGCGCATCGGGGAAGAAGTACATCCAGATTGCATTCAAGCAACAACAAAGAATCCTACAAGTGGTATGATATGGGTATGTACGTCAGCAAATGCTGTAGCCTGCCTTCACGTCATAGATGGTACATTGAACAGCAGAAAGTCCACTGATACCCTTCTACAACCAAAACTTGCACCTTCTATCAGGTATCTTTTTCCAGATAATGCCCCATATTATTACCAACAGGGTTTAGTTCCCTGCCATAGTGCACGGATATGCAAACAGTGGTTCACGAAGAATGACATACAATTGCTGGAATGGCCAGGAAACAGTTGAGATATGAACTACATAGAAGATTTATGGTTCCGGTTGAAATAAATTGGTATATCTCGGGCGTCCATACAATAAAAGATGATTAATTAAGGCTGTAATTGTCTCCAGCATCACATGTTAAAGAAGGAAGAGCTCCAAACATTGGTTGGCTCAATGCCACGTCGCTCTGCTACTGTCTTAAAAATGAGGATACTCAACGAAATACTGATAGAACAGGCACATCGTAAGTACACGGGGATTTTCTGCCTAAGTGTTGTTTTCACTGCATAATTTTCCCTTTAATGCAAATATTTGACCTCTGTTTATTGTGTCGAAATAAACTCTAAATTTCCTTTCATTTGATATATGAATCATTGCTCTGCATGAAGTGTACCAGTTTTTAGAAACATACAAAGTTGAAAAACATTCAAATTTCTAAAAGTTTCGGAAATTTAGGCCACTATTGTAATATATATAGACTCATTCATATACAAATACAGTATAAGCTCTTTAATCTGGGACCACGGCCGAATAAACCATTTTGCCGGATTATCTAACGTCAATATGTATTTTATGTGTTTACGTATATTATGAACCTGTGCAAACGATATAAATATTTGGCAAAATTATGTTCCGTATTCCGCCATTCTAGCAACTGTGGTGCTTAAAAAAAATCGTAGAGTATAAAATGAAATTAGAATTGTGTAATATGTACTGTAAATTACAGTGCATGTGTAAACAATTAACATGAGCATTATAGTTTAAAAAAGTATCTGATATCACTTTGCTTCCGTGATTAGGACTTCTTCAAAAAATCGTTGCGAACTATACACAAATTTATAAGTTCGGCGAAGTTGTGACTTTTGTAAGATTCGACAAATTTTATAAAGGTATTTAATGCGTCAGAAACCTGTTTCCAAGAGAATTTAGCTATATCTGCAACGGATCCTTCTTCTTCATCCGATTCTACATCCTGAATTGTATAACCTGTTCGTCACTTCAACTGGCACACTGTTGTCTATTTCAATCCAGTCTATATGTTCCTCACGGGATACATCTGTGAAAGGGTTCGTTGGCACAGCTTCTACCAAATCTAGCACCACATTTTGACCATCACTAGTAACATTTGGATTTTGATCCGTATCTTCACAATTAGGCCAAAGTTTGCACCAACACCACTTAAAAGTCACTTCTTTCACCTGATTCCGATAAACCCTGAGCGAACTAAACTAAACACCACAGTAGCACGACTTAGTCGTCAAGCCAGGAGACGCCCGAGCGGCTCTATCGGTCCCGGAATATAAAATGAGCCGAACTTTTGAATACCGGATTAAAGAACTTCTACTCTATAGCTTTATAATTTGAAAAAAAAAATCTGGAATTTTCTTTAGAAAATTGGGTATACCCGAACCCATCACGCAAGAAACAAAACCCTAATCTGAGACGACTCAAAAATGAAAACATTAGAGAAAACCTGATCCACTGCAAAAAAATTTAGAGCCAATGACCAACACGCTCGGGTAGAATCGGTTATATATACATACATTGGATACATATACGTTTTATTTTATTTATTTACCTCCTGTTTCAACATTAGAGGTGATTTCTGTCCGGATGTATTAGGACTACCATTAGGATTAAGAAGGGAGCTAATTGAATATGAATACTTAACCCCTGTATTAAAACAAGAATTTTGCAAAATTATAGAAAGCCTTGGGGAAAAAATAAATTAATACTTTGACATAATAATATTTTGTGTTAGTTTAGTTATGTATCTTTTGACGATTTATTAATTGTGTATCAGAATCGAACTAGAATAAACGTTATTTCTGATAAAACCGAAACCGAAACTAAACCAAAACCCGCTATTTTTAAAGGAAAGTAAAACCGAGCAGAACCGCAATATTTTATTTTAACTGAATCGGATCAAAAAAATACTACGTTCCAAGAACTCTATTCTGCACCCTCCCCCCCCCCCCCCCTCCCTGAAGACTTATTACCTGCAGCAAACTTTATGTCAACTTACCTCTTTGTTTGGTCTTGTTAATTTGTGGAGTGTCTCACACGCACAGTCGACGGAATGAATGATTCGATTTCTCCTCTAATTAATTTTTTGTGACATCAAACGTCACGCACGAGTTAAAGCATTAGTTCACTTTATAATATTTTGACAATGCATTTCATTTCATTTTTTATTTTTAGTTGCTCGGTTGGAGAAATGATAATTAAAACGCCCTGTTTGTTGTTTGCCGTATGCCGATATAATAAGAATAAGAGAAAATTTAATTAAAAGATACGTATTAACGGGAATCGATTGTGGAAATGGGAAAACAGCTTTGTTTAAATTATGAATCGCATCACAATAGGCAACTCTTAAGTTCGACAAAATTCTTTCCATGCGGTTTTGCGTAAAATGCTTTATTTTTATTTTTATTTATTTTTAATTTTTTTCAAAACAAGACTTTTTCTTAAATAAAATCATCTGCGTATAGACCATTGTTTTTCAACCTTTTCCATCTCACGGGTACCCTTGAACCGTAGCAAACTTTCGTGGCACACTTAAATAATGATGATGGAAAAACTTACGAAACGAATGCGCGTTTTTAATACTTTCCAACATAGTTGAAAAATGTATTTGACTTCGGTTTGTCTGCCCGTCTGTCCGTGCTCTAACTCGCGTAAATATGCTTGTATTACCAGGAGCTTAATATATGTTATTAATGATGCCAGGTGCCCGGATTTAGGGGCTACAAGACCTGTCCCGCAGGGCCCGACTTAGGCTTTCTAGAACAGTCGTCACCAAATGGCGGACCGCGGTCCGGATCCGGACCGCCGGCAAGTTTTGTACGGACCGAGGCGAAATTGTGAATAACAGAAAATAATATAATGTTTCTGCGTACAACGCGTAATATACAGGCAGAGCCGTCCTTAGCGAAAGCGAGGCCAGGTGCAAGAAGTTTTGCGAGGATCTTCCTGTATAAATTAATTAATTCTCTTCTATTCCCACCAATGTTGCTTATTTAGCTGATTTTTTTAATTCATCTATCAGAAATTTAGGATAGTAATATTTGCTTTATTTAATGACAGACGTTCCGTGATTAAATAAAACGAAGGAACTATTAAAAAAATGTGGTAGATATAGATATTTTGAATAAAAAAAATCCGCTAATTCAGAACTCTACTTCACACAACGCAATCAATTTTTGGAAAATCATGCACACGCAGTGGAGCACCCAAGTTTACGCTTTTGTTTTGCCAGAGGAGGGAGGGTATATTTTAGTTGAGGTTTATACAGACTCAGGTCAATTTCCTTTCAAACTACTCAGACTAGGATCGGCTATTCTTTTTTTTATTTATTTTTTTTTTTCTTGATTTGGGCCAGACCAGGAATTCATTCTTCTCGTGTCATACCGAGGAGACATTTCTTTTTTTTTGTTTGTTTGTTAAAATAGTGATATTGAACAGTTTTTAACGGCGAGAGAACATCCCTATACCTTTTAACCGCCAAATTACCACAGAGACATACGAAAGGTTCGATTGGTAATTGTGTCAACTTTTTTAATTTGAAATATCGAAGCTTTTCGAATTACAAATTTTAAAACAGGGTTTACCGTTTACCTACATATTAAAAATTATATCTACACTGCTGCCCATCCAAAATGCAACACCATGAAGGAATGCAAATAACAGAATGATATTTATTGGACAAATACATTATAATGGGAAGGACAAGTGATTACATTTTCAGAAAATTTGGAAGTATAAATCCTGATAAAACACTACCCAAAGCAGCCACCACTGGTCGCAATAACATCATTTATCTGCCTAGCCATGGAGTCGAACAGAAATTCGATGTCATGTACGGGTACATCAAGTCCATGCACCTTCAACACTATGCCACATTTATTCAACCGTTAGTGACGGGCGAGTGGTGGTGGGCCAGTCGCTCAGAAGCCATTGACAGGACATTTTCAATTGGTGCGGAATCAAGAGAACGTGCCGGCCAGGGCAAAAGTCGAATATGTTCTGTATCAAGGAAGGTCAGGATAGTATGAGCAACATGTGGTCGTGCATTGTCCTGCTAAAACGTAGAGTTGCAGAGGCATCGAAGATAAGACAGAACCACGGGCCGTAACACATCAAAAATGTAACGGGTGCTGTTGAAATTGCCCGCAATACGAACAAGAGGTTACCGAGACGTGTATCCAATGACACTTCATACCGTCACTCCAGGTGATATGACAATATGACGATTCGAATGCAAGCTGCCAATGTGCGTTTTCCACGATGCCGCCAAACACGGATGTTGGCATCATGATGCTGCATACAGAGCCTGGATTCATCAAAGACGACGTGAGACGCCACTCCTGCGTCATATACAGCATGTTTTAAATCCAGATGTTTTAAAGAACACTTTTGATAAAGTTCCAAAAACTCTTGGGAGTGACGAATTTTGAATAATAAATGTGTGTAAAAATAGTATCCAGAAGCATGGCACAATCTTATGACTTTAGCCATAAAATTGTGTACCATGTTTGGCTCAACTTAAGTGTGTGAAGTATCATTCTAAAAAAATGAACTTCATTAAGAATCGGTACAGATCTCGACTCACAGATGATATTTTCCGTTAATATTGCATTTGATAAGTATAACTTTGATACTTATTCCTTGTGTTTCATATGGATATCTATTTATTTTTAGACAATGAAGAAGTTAACATACTTGAGAAATATGGAAGGAGTTGAAAGTAGAAATTATTTGTGTCCTATAATTTAAAGCACTTAAAATACTAAAAAAAAAAAAGTGTGTGTGGGGGGGGAGGGGGGAGAGAATACTGTAATCAGTTGTTCTAAAAAATTGGTTTTATTAAAAAAAAAAAGGCGGGGAGGGGGATACTGTAATTAGAGTTGTTCTAAAACATTGGTTTTATTAAGAAGAAAAAAAGAAGAAGAAGAAGAAAAGTTGATTTAAGTTATATCGAGCATAAAGTATGAGGTACTTTCTAATAATTAGCAGTATATGAATTACAACTCTTAGACCGGATTCTGTTACTATTAAAATATTACACTCTTCGTAATACCATTATTATGCGCGAAACAATTCTGATAATAGCTATTTGTACACTGATATATCAGTAATATTAGTATATGCTACTTTTTTTTTAAAAAAAATTTTTTCAAATGCTTTGCACTAGAATTTGAAAGTCTATACAATACTATAACACTTAAGGTGTTTACAAAAATATTTCCCTCAACTCAGCAAATCAAGACAAATATTCACGGACTCTTTTTTTTTTAATAAATGTTAAATAAAATGTTTAATAATTTGCAGTCACGACTGTTAAAGTAATTTGAAATCGAATAGCATTTCGCGTTTTCGATTACTGTATATCATATTGAATTAGAATTTATTGTTGTCTCAAGACGACCTTTCCTGTGCTATAAAATCCCGAAATTGACTTAAAGCGTCAACTTGGACAGAATTTTCTGAACGATTTTTTGTCATAGTCAAAATATGGAAAATGCTATTCGATTCCTTAGTTTAGGAATAAGGAAGTTGCATATTTTGGGCATTTAAAAATAATAATAACTTCGTGAATATGCCAGAAAGCAACCAATCTGGATTTCACTGTTTCAGTAATTTTTCATTTTTTAAAATAATGTTTAATTTCCCCAAAAATATATTCTCTGTATCACCTCGCTTTTAATAACCTTAGGAAAATGAAATTAATTGCAATGAAAATTTGATGAGAACGAGACTTAATTTGCTTTGTGCGAAATTCGATAACATATAGGAAAGTGCTAGAAATTTTCACTTTCCGCGCACAAACAGCAGGAACGGACAGTCCAAACTGAACATTGTTGCTATTTTATGTTGTATCACTGATTAAATTATTGTGCTTTTCCAGCATTTTTCGTGATTTAGATTTCAAACAAAGTAACACTTGTTTCATATTTTCAGTACAATATATTCACTATTATTAATTATTTAATAAAAATTTCTTCTAATTTTTTTCTCTAAAATTTCTTCTAATCTAAATTTTTTTCTAATAAAATTATTTAGACCTTTTTCTATAAATTTCCTTAAATACCAATAAATGCATGAAGATTAGCAATTTGGAAACTTTTTTTTTTTTACACTATTTATATTTACAGTATTTACAGTAATTGTTGCAAAATGAGATTTCAACAATAACCGATAATTTATTTTCCATTATAGAATTTAAAATATGAAAAATCAAAATGGTTGTTTAATATATATATGACAGCCACTTATTCGAAGTTTGTATATGAAAACATTTATAATTGTTCCAAGTTAAGATCCACCCATACCTTTATTTGAAAGAGTGCATTTGTTTGGATTCAGATATGATTTTCAACAAACAAAAATAAAATAAATACACACCAATCCTTGTTTTCTGTTTCACTACTCAATTATTGGCCTCTACTCAATCACAGCCGAGTTGGGTTGATTATTGACGGCCAATTATCTACACTTGGGATATAGGCCCGGGGGAGTGCCCTTCGTGGGGGTCTTTCTAAGGGAACCTAACCCGTATTTACGCATGGATAAATCCACGGCTCGAAGAAAACCACGAAAACTCCGAACGATTAGGCCGACGGGCGCGATTGAGATCGAACCCAGCACCTCCCGTCTACCAGCTTCGAGAGCAGAACCTCTCAGCCACTGGTGGGGCCAATCACAGCCGAATCACCTTATATTTAAATATAGATAACATTTAGCTAGAACGCCCGGCTTTAGATCGAATTTATGTTCTTTTAAATTATTTTATGACGTGTTTTATTATTTTTATTAATGCCATTTTTTTTTATTATTATTATATGACGTTATAAAAACGATAAATTCTGTTAAAATGTTTTCTTGATAATAAGCACTAATTTAAACTTCTCTAAAGTAGGCATAAAAACTGCTATTTTAAAAATAATTTCATCGTTAAGTATTTATTAGATATGTATAAAATGTTCAGGAAGCTTAAAAATACATATTTCTTATTGTAAATATGAAACACACATCTGACAGTAAGACCAATTTTTTGCATTCTTTGTTTTTTCTAGAAACGTGTCATTAATTGGATTTTTTTTCAGCATGTATTTAATCTGAAAAAAATAATATGAATAATAATAATTATAAATAATAATAATTATAATGCTAAAATTCATTTCAGCTTATAAGACTTATAGCATATAGCTAAAAACGCACTTCCGACAATCACCATCCATAGACGGTAATATGTCCAATTTATTCAGAGCAAGCATATATACATATATATGAGTTTATTTAGATTTTACAAACATTTCTTATAGAATAATCTAATACAGTTTAGCTGAAAAGTAAATAACACAGTTCAAAACACCATTTAAGCAACGCACGTCCATAAACGACAGTATCTATAATTTTTTTGGACAGCCTATATAAGCTGCAGATTTTTTTTTTCTTCAACTACGTAATATATACTATAATTTAGTTAAACATAAAATGCATACCACGTTCTTTAGAAAGCATGTTGTAGTACGCAAATCAAATTTATTATGTTTGAAGTAGAGTAATATCATTAAGGTATACTGCAAACAATCCATAATGTAACGGAATTTGTTTGCGTGTCTCTGTTTACGAACTGTACAAACTGCTACAAACTGTTATTTTCAATTGAGAATGTCCAATATTAGACCCCAATATCATGTACCAACTACACGAAAATACAAATAAAGTATTTTTACGAATATTAGAGAACGGGCAGATAATAGACAGAAATTAACTGAAATGACTGTAAAAAAATGCCCCTTGCAGTCGTTTCTTTTCCCTTAAAAATTATTTGTTTAGAACAATTTCCAGAATCAGTTTTCAGTTAATCTTTCTTTCTCTTTTTTTTGTACTAGCTTGAACTTGAAGGTAGTTTAAATAACTTTTTTTTTCTTTTTCCTGCTGCTCTATCTTAAAAAAGAAACAGAGCAAAAATTATAATTTTTTTAAATAAATTCACTAGCTTGCGCTTTCTACCATGCTTTAAAAAGCTGTGAGTTTTCCATAATCGGGTTCGGTGCTCACGGCAAAGTAACGTATTGTATAGGATTTCTTTTGGAAAAATCATGAATTGTAGTCATGAAAACTTCTTTATAGAAAATGTAGCTAACTGCAACTACAACTACTTTATTTAAAAAGTAGCGCCTACAAACTACTTTTCAAAAGTAGTCACTACTTCGTTACTTTCGGATTTTGCCAAAAGATTCTATTTATACGCGAAATTAAAGGCACGGATTAAATAATACAGTGACCTTTTGTTATATCGCGTCTGCCCGGTTACAATTAAATAAGTGCGATATAATTTGGTCAATTAAAATTTTAAGAAAGATAACATGCAAAAAAAGTTTTGTGTTTGCCTCCAAAATGTTAGCTTATACACACACCTATTATAAAATTCTAAGCGAAATTTTGAGAGATGCATAATACAATTAATACTTAAATATAGTTACTTAAAAAAAATCCGGAGTGGCTCCACTCGACTTTTCGAATATTTTACAGAATACTGTGAGTTCAAATAAATAGTAATATAACAATAAATTAAAAAAAAAAATGTTCCTAATTTTACAAAGGTAAGAGCTCTGGGGACCAGAAAACGCGAGAAAAATGTAATATACACGCAATCATCCACACATACATATGAAATTTTGTGGGAAAACTTCCCTTATGTTTTAGTAAAGTATCTTATTTTTTAAAATGAGCTTGTAACTCTTATTTGCTAAAAAAAAGTACAATTTCCGGAAATATTAATAGTTTGGGAACCATAATTAACTGATAAGAAACAGTTTCTCTTTGATCACTTAATGGTTTTAGAAATGTCAACCGGACATCGTTTAATGTAATTACCGGTCACATCGTTTTTCAGGGGAGAATCTTCTTCTTCTTTTTTTTTTTTTTTTTTTTTTTTTTTTTTTATAAACAGCTCAAAAATGGCGTATTTTTGGAGATCAGCTTTTGGGATCAATGTTTAACTTTCACCGTACTTGTCAACCTTGTTACATCGATTATCTACCGTTGGTTAGTAGGGGTCACGACGGGAGATTTTAGCTGAATCAGGATTTCCCCCCAAAAGTTTGGAAATTTTTTTGAAAGTTGCATGTTTTTCAACTTTGTGTGCTTGTAGAATATATTAATTTTCACTTAAATACAAATATTTATATATCAAATTGAAGGTAATTTAATGTAGAATTCAATAATAAAAACAGTATTACAATATCTGTATTACAAAAAAAGTTATGATCATTTTAGTAGAACAAACAAACACAAATCGTTTTGAATAAGGATGTGTTTTGTAATAAAAGCGTACTAGCCAATCACAAACACTGTTCTGAGGACCAATCAAATGTCTGTACAGTGGCGCAGCCAGAATTCGGTTCTAGGGGAGGTGTTTAGCTTATAATAAAGATGGTCACCGGTTATATGAATCATCGGTTAATGGAATCAGTATTTTAAATGAATGAAATCATAATGCTTTTCTCCGCAATTACGTTGGTTATGATTCATTTAAACAGCGTTTACAATATTAGAGTTACAAACTATAAAATGCACCAATGAAATAATACAAAACTAGGTTAGATTTATAATGTGTTTAAAAATGATGAGGGGAAAACTTAAAGATGGAAGAGCACAGTACAGCAAATAATTTTTACATAGAAAATAACAGAGTTGGAATCCATTTGTTCGATCAAAAATACACAAAGTTTCATTACAAAAGAATCACGAAATTCTTATTCCTAACTTTAATAATAATGAAGCAATTTTAACAAAATTTTCAATAGACTTACTTACCTTGCTTTTTGCCAAATGTAACAAGTCATTTAGAAGTTTTAGGGCTCGAGTCTTGAAATTTTATATGGATGTTACTTAAAAGACGTAAATGCTCCCCAGAATTTATTTTTTCAATTCGAAATTTAAAAGAATGCAAGAGTAAGAAGCATTCTAAAATTGCGATTTATGTGACACAATTGGTATGAAAACTTGGAATTTGGCATGATGATTACTTTTATGTAGTAAATGCTTCCTTATAACATTTTTAAAAACATTTAAAAATTTAAAAGGACGAAGTGATCTGAAAACTTCCTAAAAGTGTTCTAAATTATGATTTAGTTGAAACTGTTAGTGTTAGAAACTTGAAATTTAGTATAGAGATTACTTTTAAGATGGAAATTCATGGCATAAAGAATTTATTATAAATGGGAAATTTAAAGGTGTGAAACAGCTGAAAGCATTCTAAATTACGATTTATTTAGAACCTCACGTCATATCGGGCCTTTCGAAGACGATCTTTTTTCTATGCTAAAAGTAACTAAACGTCTGTATTTCGACACAATCCATTAAAAGCATCTTGGAAGATCAAAATTACAGCGCCTACAAAAATTTGGAAACGCTCTGATGAATAAAAGTATTTAAAAAATATGAGAATTTTTCGATGACAATGCAAAAATAAAGTTGGGTGTTTTGGCATGGGTTTGCTCGGCGTCGGCTCATGTTTTCAGTATTAAATGTAACTTAGTCTTTTTTGACGTGACTCTGTTCTCTTCGACTTTAGTCAAAGACTTAGATTTTTTCACGGAATTTTAAAGAGGGGTTGGATACAGTTATATTTACAATCGAATAAAATTTCAGAGAGTTCGGACAGTAACTTTTTTGTGTTGTTATTTTAAAGGACACGTAGCAAAAAAAAAAAAAAAAAAAAAAAAAAAAAAAAAGACGCGAGAACAAAGCATTTCTTTTACAGCTAGATATCAATATTTTTCCACGGTCTGTAAAACCATTATATTTATAAACATGGCTTTACAAATTTGATAAAATCTGGTAGCCAGTAAAAAATTCTAGTTACCAGTAAAAAAATATAACCTGCTCCGAAGTCACTAATTTTCAAAAGCGCAAAAGTTTTTTATCAATTAATTGAGAAAAATAATAAGCCTATTGTAGGATTATTAGTTACATAGCTTAGAACAGTTACGTCATTTAAAAAGATGGTGTAAACAAAGTTTTCTAATGAAATTTATCAAAATTATTTATCTATGAAAAAAATGTAAAGGCTGCATTAACCGGTATGTTCAGGAAATGCTGATTGCCGAAGGTTTTAAATGCCTGGATAAGTGAGTGCTGCAAAATCTATATCTGATGAGGGGGGCATGGATGAAACAGTGAAGCAGGAAAATAATTCCTGCCTATTTTCGTGTCGAAGTAAAGTCAAATAATTATTTTTTATTAAAATAAAATTTGCATTTGTTAAACTTATTTTTACCTAATTAAAAATGCCGAAAATGAGAAAAAATGCCATTTATGGTCATTTCTTAAGTCAATTTTTGTACAAAAAATTATAATAATAAAAAAAATCGAGTTAAATAACTTGGTGGCTAGATAGAAAAACTAGGTCGCCAGTGGCGACCTGGCGACTGCATTTGTCAAGGCCTGTTTATAACTGATGAAAAATTTATAGAATTCAGACAACTGGTTTTTTTTTTTTTTTTTTTTTTTTTTTTTTTAACTATGAAACGAGAGACCCTTACGAGGAAAAGAAACAAAACATAAAACAAAACAAAAACCAACCAAACAAGAAGGTGTCTTTTAAAAATACTTTTCTGTCTAATAATCAATATGTTTTAGTGAAAATTTCATTTAAAAATATAAAATTGATATAAGATATATAATCATACAAATTTGAGGTAATTATCATGAGCCCAGGCACCACCGGACGGGTCAGCTAGTTTAATTTTAATGACATGCAGATAACATTCGTTAGAATGTAATAAGTGTAAATCAATGCATAACTAATATATTGCTGATCAATTTTAATTAATGCATGGTTAGCGTAAAATTGTGTGTAATTATAGATAGTATTTTTCTAAAAAATTGCATTTAACGCCTTTTTTTTTTCCAAAATCCATACTCACAGGCATGGCTTAAATTCTAGGAAAAAAGAGTACCGGAGCTCATACATATACGCTATAAGCAAGAACCCGAAGGCTCTCATCCTGTGAAGAAACATATCGGAGACTTAAGGCTCCCATGAAAAAAAATATTTTATTTGAAGAAAGATAATTGAAAAAATGAGGCGGTCCCCCAGCACTCAGAACGTCTATATCTTCGCATCATGATAACTCAAAATCGAATGCCTTTTTTTGAGATGCCACAAATTTATCCGCGTCGACCCATAGGGTACAGAAGAAAATTCGTTAGGGAGAAACACATTCTAATATTTTTGAACGCAAACCGCCAAACCAGATTACCATATCAGCATCTTTATAACAACAGAAAACTAACTGTCCGAACTCAACATCTGCAGGAATTTTAGCATGCAGATGTATCGAGAAATAGACGTTGCATTTTATCTTTCTTTATTTATTCTGTGATCCAAAATGTATGCATTAGGAAGGCACGCAGATGCCAAACTGAAAATGATTTCATTTCTCATATGAAAACCGCAAGCACATACGAAAGAAAGAATTAAGACGTGTACATTAATTGAAAAAGGATCACTTCAAGCTGCAATAAAAGAGTTTAAGAATTATTGAATTTTAAATAGAAAGGAAAAAGATTTTCTTTTCACAGAAGCGCGATAGAATTAAAAATAGATAAAAGAGGAAACACAACTAATTTATAAAATTTTAACGATAAATATATGAATCTCCATCATAAGCAAGACGTCGTTGCTACATTACCAACAAATGAAATAAACTCTTTAAATTTGTGTACAGATCCCCCTACGAAACAAATGATCCGAAAGAAACACCGATTGCAAAAATCTGCTCATAATTGAAAAATAACTTTTTATAATTTTAAGTACTTTTTTAAAATTCTTAATTTTGCAAAGATTTTTTTCCTGGGTACGCACATAGCTTGGTCTTAAATATAACTGAGAGCAAAAAACGCCGCTTGAAACTGAGAGAGACTTACAAAGTGTATGTTTTTTTTTCTCTGGAATTCGATGATCTGTTATTGTTTCGAACGTGGAACAAAGACAGAAATGCAATTAAGAAACATACCACTATATACTATATAACTCAAAGCGTCTGTGTGAGAGTATATGGCCCATCTTTTACTATAAGACGTCTCGACAAAGTGACGCAGTCCAAAAATCAAGTTTTGACATAATCTATGCGTGTAATATGCGCTTTCACAGTTTTAAGTAGAATTTTCGCCGTTTAATTGAATCACATTGTTGAATAGAATTTGATTTAAGAAAGCGGTGGATTCTGCCAAGGCGGAAAGGCCAAAAAACTTAATTTTAACTTTAATAATTTTGATTCAAATAAGCGGCAATTATAGTAATTTTTTTAGCTCTGGGGGGGGGGGGGGGGGTAACCCCCAACCCCCCCCTTGGCTGCGCCACTGTCTGTAACTATAGTTTAGGTTATTTGGATGGTAAAAGAGTTATTGTTGCGGAAATATTTTGCGGAATGATGCATACTAGTACAATTAAATAGAGTATTGCTGTTTTTGAATATTTAAAGTCCCTCTTTTTAATTAAATTAATTTTAAACAATGTCATCAACAAGAAGAACTAATTGGACATCTACAAAAAGAAGCCGAATTGTCATATTGAGAGAAAATGGCCTCTCTTATGCTGAAATTACAAGACAAGTTGGTGGTTCAGTGACTTGTTCTGGTGTACGAAAGTTCTGTTTACGTTATGAAAAAACGAAATCAGTGGAAAATAAGGTCAAATCCGGCCGAAAAAAATGCTCAAGTGCTACTGCCGATAGAAAAATTAAACGGCTATGCCTTCAAGATAAAAAAAATTTCATCAGATGCCATTAGATGGGAAATGAATGCAGCGGGTATTGCAGTAAGTTCGAGAACAATAAGAAGAAGGTTATCAGAATTTGGACTACAAGCTAGAATTCCAAGGAAAAAACCATATTTAAATCAAAAGCAACGCGAAAAACGAGTTAAGTGGGCAAAATAACACATTAAATGGTCAGAAAATCAATGGAAGCAAGTAATCTGGAGCGATGAGAGTAAAATATCGCTCTTTGGTAGTGATGGTAGAAAATACGTGAGACGTAGAGTAGGAGAAGCACATTGCATTGAAGCAACTGATTGCATTGAAGCAACTACAAAAAACCCAACAAATGTCATGATTTGGGCATGTATGTCTGCAGATGGTGTGGGCCGAATTCAAGTGATTGATGGCATCCTGAATGCCAAAAAATACATCAAAACTGTCCTGGAACCAAAATTGATACCTTCCATCAGGGATCTCTTTCCCAGCAACGCACCATCTATTTTTCAGCAGGATTCAGCTCCATGCCACACAGGAAAAGTATGCAAAGCATGGTTTCAAAATAAAGGCATAGATATATTACCATGGCCAGGAAACAGCCCTGATCTCAATCCAATTGAAAATTTGTGGCGACGTTTGAAAATTCGTGTACGAAAAAAACGTCCATCCAATAAAAAACAACTTATTGAGGCTATAATTGATTTTTGGCACCATGTGATTACGAAAGATGAACTCCAAACACTCGTTCACTCGATGAAAAGACGCTGTGAAGCTGTCTTAAAAAATAATGGTTATCCTACTAAGTATTGATTGTGTAAGTATCACTTGAAAAAAAATGCAAATCTAAGATAGATTTTACTATTAGTTGCATAACTTTTTTTGGTAATACAGATATTGTAATACTGTTTTTATTATTAAATTCTACATTGAATTACCTTCAATTTGATATATAAACGTTTGTATTTAATTGAAAATTAATTCATTCTACAAGCCCACAAATTTGAAAAACATGAAACTTTCAAAAAATGTCCACACTTTTGGCCACCACTGTATATAGACTGCCGGAGTTCTTCGGTTTTGAGTCTCCGTCATTTGAAATACTATCGTTTCTCATGATAAAATAAATATAAAAGTATTTTTTGGCATTCTTTTATAAACATTCAATGTTTATCTTAAAAATCACGCCTTATTTCATGACTACAATTCATGTTGCTTCAAAAAAATTACCGTCTCGATAAGTTAATTTGGCGTAAGCCGCGATTATGAAAATCCAATGCTTTAATATTCGCTTGGTAGAAAACGCGAACTATTGAATTTATTTAAAAAAAATTATAATTGTTGCTCTTTTTTCTTAAGGTATGGCAACAGGAAAGAAAAAAAAGCATTTTCTAAACTTTAAAATTGTTTAAATTGTTCTAAAATTGTTTTCTCAATGTATAACCATGATTTAATTAATATTAAACTATTAATTGATAAAAGTCAATATATTTTTTAATTATTACTATTACATTCTTTATTTCTTATTGATATTTTATTTTGTACTTTTTAGTGTTTAAAATAGTTTACTATTGTAGTTCCACAGTTGGTGAGCATATTTTTGCGTATGGTTTTTCGCATAATTAACTACATATGTTGGTGTAACTCGTATACGGCTATCATCATAAATAATATTTGACGATTTATCGCATGAACCCGGACTGGCTAATGAACAAATGCCCTAAATTTAATTTACTAATTTATAAAAAAAAAGTTCTAAAAATATTAAAATGTTATATTATCATCAGAAACACATCTGTGTATACATAATTTTTATAATTCCAGCATATCGGGAAGTGTGTGAAAATTCTTGTCTATTTCTTGATACATCTGCATGCTAAAATTCCGGCAGATGTTAAGTTCGGACAGCTAGTTTTCTGTTGTTATAAAGATGCTGATATGGTAATCTTGTTTGGCGGTTTGCGTTCAAAATTAGAATGTGTTTCTCCCTAACGAATTTTCTTCTGTACGCTATGGGTCGACGCGGATAAAATTTGTGGAGTCATAAAACGGCTCCTTCGATATTGAATCTTCATGATGTGAAGTTATACGTTCTGAGTGCCAGGGGACCGCCTCGTTTTTTCAATTAGTTTTCTTCAAATAAAATGTTTTTCCATGGAATCCTCAAGTCTCCGTTATGTTTCTTCACGGGATGAGAGCCTTCGGGTTCTTGCTGATAGCGTATAATGTACTACCTGTCCTATACGATAATCTTGAGATTTTATTTAATTATCAGGAAACAATAACTTCGGCTGATAACAGCATGATATAATATTGGTACCGTGTTTTAATTTGAAGAAACAAGAGGTGGTCCCCTGTACGTGCTAGCTTCTAAAGCTGTTATCCACTAAATATTTAGAAACTTTACAATTATTCTGAATCAAAAGTGATCAAAGAACTTATGCCTCCTACCCGGATACAAGAAGCTGTCTTCATGTCTCCCTACATACCGATTGCATTGGAATTTCGTACCAGTCTTTTTCGACTGACCTCTACTGATTATTCCAGATTTTTGCGGATACCAGATTTCGGTGTTTTCTTGCATATTTTGTCTCTGATGCATCATACGCTAAAGATCGTCGAAAACTTTAAAATGCTCCGGATTAAATTCAAAGAATGCTTTTGTTTTCATAGCGACACCGTCATCAAATAAACTTTTTAATAAAAATCTGCCGACCTGCGGAATGCATTGGAGTGCTGCTTTTTGCGGACCAGTACCGGATTTGTCCCGATGAATGCAATATGCCTGTCCAAGATTTTTTTTCGGATCCCAGACTTCTTTGCTATTCCAAGACGTGTATAAACTGAATATTGCCACTCCCTAAAATGGCCGTTGATTTTCCAATATTTTTCAAACAACTACTTTCGGACATTTATGCACAGAAAAAAATAAAACCCAATTTGGGTCGAAAGATTCTTAGGTATGTGCCCAAATTGGGTCATGCCTGTTTTGGTTACCACTGTGTATCCATTTTGGGCACTGTTAAACACCCTTTTTTTTTTTTTTTTTTTTTGGAAAATGGGTATTTAACAGTGCTCAAAATGGATACACAGTGGTAACAAAAACAGGCATGACCCAATTTGGGCACATACCTAAGAATCTTTCGACCCAAATTGGGTTTTATTTTTTCTGTGTGCGTACAGCTAAAAACTACATGGATATTTCCTTGTTTACTTCTCGCAGTGCTTTCTTTTGCGGACTCGTACTGGACTTTTCGGATGGATCTCAGTGTTTATCTTTGCGGACTATTACCGGACTTACCTCGATTGTCATTTCTGCCTGTTCCAGACTTCTGCGGTTCTCGGACTTTATTGCTACGCCGGGATGTGTATTGTCGGCAAAAATTTTTTGGGGGGAATGCGTATTTCCTAGTACTGTCTAAGCTGAAATACAATACGTTCGAACTATAGTGGAATGGAAGATTTTATTAAGAAATTGCGCCAAATTGTGGTCACTCACGTATATAGGGACAAGTGTTAATATTTTTCCCGTGCACGTAACTACAAAGGCACAAATAAAATATATGTGTACTTTTACAAACGGGTAGATCATCCATTTATCGTGTATTTGAAGTAAGGTACATTTTTTGCTGATATATCCGCATGTATGCATGACATCTCACATATGTTTATTATTTTTGAAATAATTTTGGATACTTTAAATATAATATAAAGCTGCTTCTTTAAAAAACAATAATAATAAATAATTTTGTATCTTATGTAGACATTTTAACTAATAATTTCGATTAACATTTTATATTTTTGAGAGATATTTGGTCATGCACGCATGCATATTGTAATACAATACTTTTTTATATGTATATATATGGGACTTATAGTATTTAATATAGCATTTTCTACTGCTTTTTGTAGAAATATAGTTTTTGAACATACAATTTTCTGCTATATTGCTAGATATTTATACTCATTTGTCATAAAATATTTTTAAGAGGTTTGAGGGATGATTTTGTATAGTAATATTAATAATATTAACGGTAATGATAAACAAGAAATATTAATTTTGTGATTTTATTCAGTCCCATTTCAAGTATAAATAACTTTTTGCAGTTATTTTAATCTTTTGCGTTTGCTAATAACTGATTGCACATTTTCTTTGTATATTATTATTTTTAAGCATTTTTAAAGAATTTAGAAGTTATACTTGTGCATGGACATGCATAACATTTTATTTCTGCTCCTGTTGAATTTTTTTTTTTTTTACTTGCAACAAATAAACAAAAAAAATGAACAAATAAATGAACAAATAAACAAAAAGGCAAAGAAAATAAAATAAAGATTTTGCATAATAGATTCATAAATATATTTTTAAGTCATTTATTGTATGCAGATTTTACTCATGTTTAATAACAGGTAAAGTTGATATTTTGGAATACATACTATATTAATATTTTATATTTGAATTTTTATTCATAACATGTAAATATTTTAACGTAAGTAAAGTGTTTATTTTTAATGTTGGTCATGAGAGAATGGTTACAAAAATTCATGACTAGATAATAGTATTTTTTTTTATTTCTTTTTATTGCAGTCAATTACATTCTGTAAATGCTTTATTCAATTGTTTTTGGGTAGAATTATTTAAAATTTTTAATTTGCTGAATTTTTATTTCTGGTGGAGTGATGATATATTTTAAATATCTTCTTCAAACATGCACCATCTTTAAAAAAAAATCTATTGAATTTAAAACTGAAATTTATATAACTATGTTTTAATTATATATCAAGTTACTAGTAATTGCCATCGTTTTATTATGTTAACAATCATATAAGAAATGATACGGTAAACAATCTGAATGCTTTAAGGTAATATTGATATTAATAAAAGATGGTAACAGTAAAATATAGATAAGTTTGTGAATATTATTTTAAATTAATTCAAGTAAATTGGGGTTACCTTGTTATGATGTACATTTTAAGGATAATTTATTGATGCTACTGTGATTTTTGACTGCATATTAAAAAGAAAAGAAAAGAAATAATTAGTATCACTGTCATCGCAGGTATAAAAGTTAATTTTTGATTATTTAAAATTTTTCTATGATGTATATTATGTGTTGGTAAAAAAAAAAAAAAAAAATCTTTAAAGACATTGTTTTAATGCGTCTCGTTTTTGCGCATGTGAAATTTCCATATATTATGACTTTCTTTCAAGTTGAGATTATGCATAGTGAATTTATAAAGAATGCTTCTTTTATTTTAATTTTTGCTTTAAATTTGGTTATTGTGTAACATCTTAATAATTCATTTGAATTCCAAATGCATAAATAACTCATATTTGTATGTGCTTCTACTAAGGTGAAACTGCCATGCGTCCAATTTCATTTAGATAGTAATTCAAACCAACAAGGGTACATTATTATATTTTTCTTAATTTTACTGTTGTAAAAAAAAAAAAAAAAAAAAAAAAAAAAAAAAAAAAAAACTATATTCTACATAGTTCTGCTTTTATTGGTCATGTATATATTAATAAGGAACGAAATTCATAATTTTTAGGTTTTTAAACAAATTTATCATTTCTGTTGCTATCTCCCTACAGTTTCACATAGAAACTAGATTCACTTCGACATGTTTCTATTGATTTATGATAGTTCAGTTACACCTTTTTCTCATTTCGAAAATTTTATTAAATGCATAATATTCGTAAAGGTCACAGTAGGATATGTTAGTTTTTTTTTTTTTTTTTTCATTTCCTATTGCATTTTTCGTGAGTGTGGTTACTTCTGTCGTGGGACTATTTTATAGAGATGGGCCTATGACTGAATGTTATGTTTCATGTCTGAGTTGAGTAAGATGGCCACTTACTCTTCTCGGATATGAAATGTGTTTACTTACACTCATGATGTTAAAATATATACAAATAATACTGCCACAATTATGTATGTTTAAGGTCATATTTTTTACTATTTTGATTTTTTCAGTTTGGCGGTAATTTAACTTTCACTCAAGCAGTATTTTGGCGTTTTATTTTTCACATTTTGTGACAAGACATTTTTGGTGCAATTATGGGTCAGCTTGCATAGGTTAGTGCATTCCGTGTTATCCCTTTTTGTCGTGAATATTCGACAGGCTCTACACCTTTTTACACACAATCAAGACTATTAGGATGGATATTATGGCAACAATTTTTAACGATTTTCAAATATTTTACACACGCCTGGTTGGATTTTATCTTGACACTTGGTATTTCATGCGAGTGCTCGGTCTTGTGTTTGCTATATTCTATGCTGGGTACTGTTTTGATGTCTCAGGTTTTTACACTTTTTATTTAAATTTTGCTAAATTTATTAAATTTTTGATCATTTTTTACTACTCATTCAATTTTGTGGGTGTTTGCTGATGCTTGAACTTACAAAGTTTTTTCCCCGTTTTTCACTTTCGAGTGTTAGTGAACATTCTCGAGATCCTCCTTTTCGTCGTCCAGCTTTACATGCGGTTTCTTAGTTACAAAGGTTACAATGTTTTCTCTTCACAAAGTTCGTACAAAGTTTTATTCTATAAGTACTGTATGTAGAGTTGTTCGGTTACACACATAGTTTTTCTACTATTTTATGATCATTTTTTCAAATTCAACGACAATCATTTTATAGATACTGCAATGCTTATTTACATTTTTTCTATTTGTGCAATGTTTTCAAAGCATATATTTTAGGCTTTTACTTTTCTAAAATTTGATACAATATTTTGGTGACTTTGTCAATTAAACACTCATACTTCATACTTATTACACACTTATTTGTAGGAGATGGTAAGATTTAAATATATTTTTCTAACTTGCAAGAGTAATTTTCAGCATATTTGGCAATATGCTCATTTTAATTGTTTTTAGGTCACAGTAAATACAGGAGTTATTTCTTTTATCTGTACGATCACCATTCTAGTGTATTTGATAAATCCCTTAAATACTAATAAAATTTAATTTCACGTTCTGGGATTTATCTATCACCTATCAAGACTACATGTTGATTCGAAGTGGATGTGCTGGTGCAGGTAAGTTCATTATATAAAAGTTAATTATTTATTTGCTCAACACTTCGTAAAATATTTTGAGGATTTTATTTTGAACTATTTGTTTTTTTAAATGTTTACATGATTACACTTTATATTTTTTGTTCACATACAATTTTTTTCACCAGTGTCACGGACATGTACAAGGAAACATTGGAAGTTTTTACATGCCGGACATGCATTCATCGAACCTTTAAAAAAATCTATGTACACATGCAGTAGTTTCATTCGGATACTTTTGACTTGCAGAGATACTCTTTCACACACACACACAAATTCTTTTTGCAGACCTTTCATATGACAGGTTTTTGGGGTCCCTGCATCTGGTCAACGGTAGGTTTTGCAATTTTAACGTTTTTACACACGTATTTCTTGTACTGTCATTTGTGCCTAATGAGCTTTCTGTTCTCTTCAAAATTTGTCACACATAAATATTGGTTATTCTCATCAAGGTTCACAAACCTTTTACTTATTCATCGTTTTTTCATGGTCTTTATTCTCTCAGGCGTTCAATATTTTCACAATTGCTTATTTTTAATGTATTCAATTTGTAATTATTATATGCAGATGGTTTTCCACTTCACTCTTACTTGTACTTGCCAGCCATCTTTCTTGTTGAATCATGTTGATAGGATACTCAAATTATATTCCCAATCTTTTTGGAAACACAATTACACATCAAGGCTATTTACATTTGTCAACACTCTCAATTTTTGCATTTTGGAATTGAATGGCTCGTTTGGCAGTATTCTCGTAATTATCACACCCTACATATATTTTTGGCATTTACTTTAAAATTACAAATTTATATAAATTCAAAGAAAAGAATGTTGTCTGTTGCAAAAAAGAGCAGAGTTTGACTTTAAAATTTAAATTTTTATATTATAAAATATATAATTTTTACTCATTTACAATGCTCTTATGTTAATTGTATATTTTTGCATTTTATAGATATATATTTTCTTGAATTTTTTTGCTTATATTAATACTGATCTGATGTCTTTAATGGGACTTTGTTTGTCATATTTATACTATATTGACAAATTGACATATAGTCAAATTTATACTGAATGCCACTTGGCATATTTTGACCTGAAATGTAGGCCTGACGTCATTTTCATCTATAGATATACAAAAAAAAAAAAAAAAAAAAAAAAATGGAAACAGGTCCACGTCTGTTTTAAGGCGAAGTGAAATATTTTAACTCAGACTATAATTGTTGCTGCATCTGTTTCTCTAAGAAAGAAACGAATAATAATGTCATTTGCATATGACTAATTAATGGTATACCAATTGTAACATGTTATAACATTCTTTGTATGTGGAGGTGGTCACCCAGGACAAACGTGTAAGTACTGCTTGTGTATTTTATTTTGTCTGATTGTCATTTTTTAATGTTAATGTCGAGCCATAGTTTGCCATTTTTTTTCTTGTTGAAGGGGAGAAATATATGATGTAGATTCATATATTTATCGTTAAAATTTCATAAATTAATTGCGTTTCCTCTTTTAGCTATTTTTAATTGTATCCCGCTTCTGTGAAAAGAAAATCTTTTTCCTTTCTACTTAAAATTCAACAATTCTCATACTCTTTTATCGCAGTTAGAAATGACCTTTGTTAATTAATGTTCATGTCTAAATTCTTTCTTTCGTATGTGCTTGCGGTTTTCATATGAAAAATGAAACCATTTTCAGTTTGGCATCTGCGTGCCTTCCTAATGCAAACGTTTAAGTTCACAGAAGATATAAAGAAAAGTAAATGTATTGTCTATTTCTCGATACATCTGCATGCTAAAATTCCTGCAGATGTTAAGTTCGGATAGCTAGTTTTCTGTTGTTATAAAGATGCTGATATGGTAATCTTGTTTGGCGGTTTGCGTTCAAAATTAGAATGTGTTTCTCCCTAACGAATTTTCTTCTGTACGCTATGGGTCAACGCGGATAAATTTGTAGCATCTCAAAAAAAGGCATTCGATTTTGAGTTATCATGATGTGAAGATATAGACGTTCTGAGTGCTGGGGGACCGCCTCATTTTTTCAATTATCTTTCTTCAAATAAAATATTTTTTTTCATGGGAGCCTTAAGTCTCCGATATGTTTCTTCACAGGATGAGAGCCTTGGGGTTCTTGCTGCAGTGGCGTATCCAGGATTTAATTTCGGGGGGGGGGCTGACTTAAATTTCGATAATGTTCTGAGTCTTACGAAACAAACCCCCCCCCCCCGCCGAAATAAGTTGAAAAGTGATAATGGACTGTTTCATATACTTTCATTTAAAAGAAAGTCATTGCAACTTATAATCTATAAAGTTGTCACCTTCTCCCCTAAATTCTGGCTACTATTCTTGCTTGACAATAAATTAATTTTGCTTGGGACAATCTCAAACAATTTTTTTTTCATAATCTGTTTTCTATTTTAGGATCAGTTCCCTATTACTGCCGAGGCACGTGGGGCACTTTCCCAGAACCCACATATCTAAGGGGCGCAAAAATTTATGGTGTTTCAAATCAATTTTATTGTAAACAATCTTAATAGAATAAGAAATTAAAATTTCTAGATTCATTACACAACTTATGTAAGCTAAAATTGTCAATGATATCATAAGTATATTTATAATTTTTCTTCTCATTTGAAGATTTAAGTTTCTCATAGTGCGCCCAATTTATTTCAGTTTCTGCATATGTGTTTTAAACTTGTTTAAAAATGTTTTAATTTTAGGACTATTTTATTTATAAACTATCATTTTATTTGGGTTGCGTATGGTTTTAAAGTTCGTGCAACATTAGTTCATGTTTATTTAACATGATATTTGAGTCTGTCAAGTTAATTTTTACGAAGAAATTTCAATAATAATAATATTAATACAACTTCAGTTCACATTTATTCTGTCTTTCATTTAAATGGGCGCATTACATACCTATATTCATACACTTCTCATTCACAGTATTTGTAAAAATGTGAAAATCTACGATTAAGGCCAAAAATATTTTCTTTTGCCATCGCCCAAAATGTTGATGGCCGGGGTCTGTTCAGCATAAACAAACTTTCTTTGCAAAATCTCTTTTTTAATACCAACAAAAATTTAATTCCAAATCTTTGGGGTAGCAAGCATTCTTTCTTGATCTCCCCCTTCCCTTCGTATACATGCTCCTGGGATTTTGATCAAACGTATGGCTATCAACCTTCAAGAAATATATGTTTAAAAAAAAAACCTCAAATTTGTGAAGGAAGGGACAAGTTAAGAATTAATTGGAAACTAAACATCAGATTTCCCTTTTTTAATAAAGAGTGAAAGTTATTGAATTATGGCTAACAATATTACTGAACTTTAAAAAAAAATGGTTAAGTAAAATTGTAAGAAAATTTATTTTTAACCTGTGAATTTATTTAATGCTTCTTTTGTTAAATATTCCAAAAGGTAAAAATGCCGATACTAAAGTGTGTCGTGTCAAAATAAGAGCGATTAGAAAAGAACACTATTCGTAATATTGTACTTTCATAGAAGAGTAATTAAGAATTTTTATCTTTTGCTGGATCACTCGTACTCTGAAATATTGAAAAAGGCATCTTCCTCCCTGCTCATCAACGAGAAACTTTCTGACACATTTTTAAACGCAAAGGCAGTAGACTGGCAGGCCTGACTATGGAAGAGATTTGGAATCTAGATGAGTTCTCCATCTTTTGATAAATAGATTACTTATCGAGTTATAAGTGATTCTGATAACGTATTAACGACTCTTTTTTCGCGCTTCTCAGGCTGCCGCGTCGGGAATCCGATTCAAAACGCCAACTTGGACAGTGCTTTTTGAAAGATTTTCTACCTTTACAAAAAAAAAAGGGGGGGAAAACATGTTTCGATTGCAAAGTTTCTGAATAAAAAGACCTGTGAATTTCATGCAAAAATGAGCAAATCCGAGCAAAAATGAATTAAAAAATGTGTCATAAAGTAGCCAGTTTGTATTTGAGAACAGCTTTAAATCTAGAAAAGCACATAACGTAAATAAAACTAGTTCGCTAGGAAAAAGACCAGGAACGAACAAATCAACAGATTATTTTTATTGTATTACTACTGGGTATCTTTAAAAGACCCTTCCAAAACCGAAAATCAATAATATTGCTTGACATTGCCATTCACAGAAAAAATTTCAGTTCGCACATTTGCTGATTTGGCGATAATGTTTAATGTCACTGCGCATTAATATATCTCCTTAGTCTTGGCACCATCTGTGGAAGAGAGTTAAATATTCTTTAAATTAATTAAACAACTTCTAGATCTTGCCAATTGAGCATATTATACGTATTCAATTATCCATTAAAACATGTATGGAATTGTTTTTCAGTCATTTGAAAATAGATTTTGTGGTCTAAAGTAATTGTGATCGTAGGACTGAGAGGCATATAGGGCTAACGAAAAAACAAATTCGTTGCGTGCCAGAAAATAAAACAAATTTATCTAAAAAAGAAAGAAACAAAGTCAGTTTTTTTAATTTCACTGTGACCACTTCGGAAGGGGAATGGAGCTGTTACCCCATAACCCCCACCCCTAGTGTACTAATATGGGACAAAAGAAAATAGAGTGGGTTGTCCATCGCATGACAGAAAAAATAATTCTAATTTTATCTCAAACATATAAAGAGAAAAATCGGCACTTTTTTCATTCCACTTTTGACCATTTTGGGAGGTGGGGGGGTCTGTTCCCCATAAGCACCTTCCCCCTCTTTGCATATGCTGTGGTGTTACTCTGTACTAATATGGGAGTAAAGAGAAGAAAGTGGGTAGTCTGTTGTATAACAAAAATAAATATACAAATTTATCTCAAAGAAGAAAAAAACAGCATTATTTTCATGAGATGTTCGAGTATTTCGAGAAGAGGGGGACCTCTGTAACCCCATCAGCCCCTTCCCCGTTTTAGATACGCTCTGATGTCAATGTGAACTAATATGGGGCTAAAAAGAAGAGAGTGGGTAGTCTGTTGTATAACCAAAAAAGAATTACAAATTTATCTCAAAGAAGAAGAAAACAGCACCTTTTTTTCATGAGATTTTCGAATGTTTCGAGAGGAGGGGGGGGGGGGGGGGGCTGTAACCCCATCAGCCACCTTTTCCTTTTTAGGTATGCTCTGATGTCAATGTGGACTAATATGGGACTAAAAAGAAGAGAGTGGATAGTCTATTCTATTACAAAAAATAAAATAAAAATTTATTTCAAAGAAGAAAGAAACAGCACTATTTCATGAGATGTTCGACTATTTCGAGAAGGGGGGGCTGTAACACAAACAGCCCTTCTCCTTTTTAGGTATGCTCTGGTGTTATTGTGGACTAATATGTGGTTAAAAAGAAGAGAGTGGGCAGTCTATTGTATGACAAAAAAATAATACAAACTTATCTCAAAGAAGAAAAAAAAGCACTATATTCAAGAGATGTTCAACTATTTAGGGAGTGGGGGGGGGGGCTGTAACCCCATCAGTCCCCTTTTCCTTTTTAGGTATGCTCTGATGGCAATGTGGACTAATGTGGGACTATTAAGAAAAGAGTTGAGAGTCTGTTCTCTGACAAAAAAAAATGTACAAATTTATCTCAAAGAAGAAAAAAACAGCAGTATTTCCATGAGATGTTCGACTATTTCGAGAAGGGGGGCTGTAACACAAACAGCCACCTTCTCCTTTTTAGGTATGCTCTGGTGTCATTGTGGACTAATATGTGGTTAAAAAGAAGAGAGTGGGCAGTCTATTGTATGACAAAAAAATAATACAAACTTATCTCAAAGAAGAAAAAAAGCACTATATTGATGAGATGTTCAACTATTTGGGGAGGGAGGGGGGGGCGTAACCCCATCAGTCCCCTTTTCCTTTTTAGGTATGCTCTGATGGCAATGTGGACTAATGTGGGTCTATTAAGAAAAGAGTTGATAGTCTGTTCTCTGACAAAAAAAAGTACAAATTTATCTCAAAGAAGAAAAAAAAAACAGCAGTATTTCCATGAGATGTTCGACTATTTCGAGAAGGAGGGGCTGTAACACAAACAGCCCCCTTCCCTTTTTAGGTATTCTCTGATGTCAGTGTGGACTAATATGGGACTAAAAAGAAGAGAGTGGATAGTCTGTTGTATAACAAAAAAAATACAAATTTATCTCAAAGAAGAAAAAAACAGCACTATTTTCATGAGATGTTCGACTATTTCGGGAAGAGAAGGGGGAGGGGGGCTGTAACCCCATCAGCCCCCTTCTCCTTTTTAAGTATGCTTTGATGTCAATGTGGACTAATATGGGTTTTAAAAGAAGAGAGTGGGTAGTCTATAGTATGACAAAATATATATATATACAAATTTATCTCAAAGAAGGAAAAAACAGCACTTTTTTTAAGAGATATTCGACTATTTTGGGAAGGGGGGGAAGCTGTAAACCCATCAGCCCCCTTCCTCTTTTTAGATATGCTCTGATGTCGATGTGAACTAATATGGGGCTAAAAAGAAGAGAGTAGGTAGTCTGTTGTATAACCAAAAAAAATTACAAATTTAGCTGAAAAAAAAAGAAAACAGCACTTTTTTCATGAGATTTTCGACTATTTCGGGCGGGGGGGGGGGGTGGCTATAACCCCATCAGCCCCCTTACTTTGTTTATTCTGTGATGCCAATGCGGACTAATATGGACTAACGAGAATGGCTAATTCGCTGTATAACAGAAAAAAAATTACAAATCTATCTAAAAAAAGCAAGAAAAAAGCACTTTTTTCATTTTACTCTCGACAATTTCGGGGGGGGCTGCAGCCCCATCAGCCCACCCCCTGGATACGCCACTGTCTTGCTGATAGCGTATAATGTACTACCTGTCCTATACGATAATCTTGAGATTTTATTTAATTATCAGGAAACAATAACTTCGGCTGATAACAACATGATAGTTATATTATCATCAGAAACACATCTGTGTATACATAATTTTTATAATTCCAGCATATCGGGAAGTGTGTGAAAATTCTATTACAAAACTCCATCTTTTCATGCATGACCCACAAGTTAAGTTAAATAAAAGAGTGTAAAAGACCAATGTTGTATATTTAAAATAGCAGAATCCGCGGCTTTGCACGCGCAGTTATTGTAGCATGCCAAGTGGTTTTTGTGTGCTTTTGAAATGAATGGGGGATTAATTAATTAACAAATATTTTGTAAAATTCCATAGAAATCGTAATTTAGAACATTTTTAGAATGTTTTTGCGCATTCCACCCTTTTAAATTTCGTATTTTTCTCAGAAACCATTCTTAGCGAACATTTGTATTGTATCTTAAAAGTAACCGCCATGCAAAATTTCTAGTTTCTTGTCCCTTCAGTATATAAAAAGATGTAATTTAGAACTTTTTTTTTCCCTTCTGTACATGTTTAACTTTTATTTTTTTTTTAAACTGTTCTGCGCGTGCATTTGTGTCTTAAAAGTAGAAGCCATGTCAAATTTCAAGTTTCTATCCTTAACAACTCCATGGAAACCGTAGTTTAGAACGCTTTTCGCGCAGTTTAACCTTTTAAATTTCTAATTTTTTAGAAACAAACGTAATTTTAGAACGTTTTTTTGCTTCTGTACCCTCTTAGTGGCACTGGCAACGACATAAAATATAGCCTATATGTTGGAGTAGGGAACTGTCAGCATCAATTTACCACCATTACTTTTGAAATTAGTTCGGTAGTTCCAGAGATTACTCCTTACAAACAAACACATGTTACTTCTTTATAATATTAGTATAGATTAGATGATAATAAGTTATTACACACAAAAATCTCCATTTTTCAAAAATGTCCCTTATCATGTTCATTTAATAAACTTTTCAATTGTAATTTCAAGCGAAGAATTTAGATATAAGAATAGAATGGACGTTTAAAATTACACCAGTGAATTTTTCTTTTTTCATTGCGTCGAATTATTGCGATTTATTTATGTAAGTAACTGAAATTTCTGTTCAACAGCCGCAATCTTTGAGAAATTATAAGTATTTGCTTCAGAACAACGCACGTAAAGAGACTTATTACCGTCTTTTGAAAGCGTGGGCGTAATCTTTTTTGCTATCAATGAAGTCAAAGGAAATATCAGATTATATTATTTACACTTGATGATGTGATAAGTGGTAGTGAAGCGAAGTGGTGATTTGTTTCGTCTATTCTTATGAATGAAATCTTCAAAGTACATTTTTCTCCATGCTCATAATTTACAAATTTTCATGTGCACAAAAAGTGTTTTTTTCGCAAACACCATTTATTCTGTTTTTTATTATTATTACGCTTTTGTAGTTGGGTCTCCATTTTTTTGCTGTTTACTGCAATGATAAAACGTTTTGTTTAAATTAGTGATTGCCAACGTGGGGGGGGGGGGGGAGGAGGAGAGGCAATTTTAAATTTGCTACTAAGCCATTCCTTGTTGGTTTTTTTTTTTTTTGCTTTATTTTGGGAAAAAAATATTCTAGGCTAAAAATAATAAGTACAAAATTTTAAAAAGATAAAATAGTTTATTAATTTAATTTTCAAAAACTAGTCAATGAAAAGTTGAAATTAAAATACACATCAGAATAATTATACAAAAAATGTTTTAAGTATTTCAAAACCAACTTTGAACTTGGAACGAGTTCATTAATCAGAGTCTCTAGAGCAGCCATACTCAACCTTTTTTTCTCGCGGGCCGCAAACATATATTTGCGACGTTAGGCGGGCCGCAACACACTTGTATAATAATGAAAAAAATATTAGATTTCTATTGCAAATGCCGCGAAAATCGTTGTTTTGAAGTAGTGGTATAAAACTTTTTGCTGTCAATTTTTTCTTCGACAAATATTTAACCACCCTAATAAGCCTTATTAGCTATATGATAAGTATAAAACATAACAATATAACACTGCAGCAATTCCAAATTCTCAAAAAAAAAAAAAAAAAAAATCAAGGGATTTTTTGTAACAAGTCAGTTTTTTTCTCAATGCAAAAACTTTTCCTTTTAATGCAGAAATATATAGTGCAACTTAAATGAATTTGGAATAATGTTTGTTTAGTGTTCAGGATTATGAAATATATACACTACTATAGCACAAGTAAAACTTCATGTTCTTTTAACTTTGACTAAGGAAACATCATTTAAGATATTTTAAGGTAATTTTAAATTAGTAATTATAAATAACAGGAAATCGTCTTCTCATAAAAATATATAAAAAAGCAGTGAAAATATTAAAATCTTTTTATACACATCGCAATTAATTTTATAAATAGGGATTAATGATTATGTGTCTCGGGCCGCACACAGAAGGTCGCCGGGCCACATGCGGCCCGCGGGCCGCAGGTTGAGTATGGCTGCCTAGAGCTATGTCTCATCCGTATCTCTAGTAAGAGCAATGTGGATCTTAGATTTATGACCGTAGGCAAGGCCTGATCATCCAAGAGGCACATGTAGCACATGCTTCCCCTCTGAAATTTAAAAGGGGCCCAAAAACGATTGTGCAGATGGCCCCCTAATTCACATTCTCATTTTTTACATTGTATTTTCAATTTTTTGGAAAAGAAAAGTTTGCTTAATCCAAGAAGAAATCCACGCACTACTTCACAAAACTTATTTAACAGGGAAATATAAGTGTCATCAATAGGATATTAATTAATCATATAGCATCCTGATGTGCCCGTTAGAAACCAACCCGGGAAGTTATAAAATATCCAGAAAATTAAGCATACAGCTGTATGTACTGAATATATCTGAAGTATACACAGAGATCATAAAAAAGCTGTTTAATGGAATATGTGACCTCGGCTAAGCTACTCACAGGAATAATGTTAGTACCATTGGTGAATTTCATGAATGAAGAAAACTATGACATCGACATGCGATGATGGAAAGGCGCATTGCTTATAATTGAATGGCGAATGCATTCAACGCTGTCAGGGTTGCGATGGAGAGATTGATTGTATAGTCAGACGAATATATTTTCGAGGGCAGAGAATGCCTGAATCTCTTCATCTGTAGCAATGGAAAATGTGTATTGTGTAGATGGTCCCGACGAATAATTTTGCGAGGGCAGAGAATGCCAGGATCTCTTCAACTGTAGTAATGGAAAATGTGTTTATTTGTAGCAGTATGCAACGGTTATGATAATTGCTGCGATGGTTCAGACTTTTTTCATAGTTGTTCGTCGTTGTTAAATATCATTACGTATCGCCCAACGTTTATCGTTAGCTGGTTGAAACATCTGCGACATCGACATGCGATGATGGAATAGCGCTTTGCTTACAATCAAATGACGAATATATATATATATATATATATTAAGCTTTCGGAACATTTTCCCAATGGTTATTGTAATTTGTTAAATTACATTTTTTTTTTTTTGTCAAATTGAAAATTTTAATTGATTTTTTTACCTTTAATATTTTCTTTTAGGTTGCCCACTAACAGCACCAAAAAACATTTTTATATGAAAAAAAAAACAATTACGTATTCAAATAAAGCTTTGAAAATTATTAAATACGATTATTTCGTACAACAACCGCATGCCCACAGAGGTTAATAGTGGAATAAATCATAAAAAATTTTGCTACTTACAGCAGCCTTTTTGATTCTGACTATTTCAGTATTTAAGGGTATAGTTCAATTACGTCTTTGCTAAACTTGTGTTTCACTTATTTATTTATTTTTGACGAAATTTGAATTTCGTTATGAAATATTAGCCAGAAACAAATGTTGAACTATTTATATTGTGTTAAATGCAAACGGTTTAATAGTCAATAACCAGGCTACACGTGATACAGATAGATTTAAAAAAAAAAAAAAAAAAAAAAAAACCCATAAAAATTCAGTAAATTCCGATGCAGTTTTTCAGACAATTTGCATATGAAAGTACACTTTTTCACTATTCGACGGTGTAAAAGTTAAAATTGTGCGATGTTTAGAAGTTATTAGATTTCCGATAAAAGCAAAATTGATTATTCAGGTCGTTGCCACTGTTGGAATGACGTCAGAATTACGGATGGACACGTTTTTGCTTAATAATATAGATAGCAGTATTATAATGATTATAGGCGCGATTAAGGTTTCTGGCTGTTTCTACTAATTTTTATTTATTTATTTGGTTTTTTTTTTTTAATTTAAAACCTCCAGTGAGAAAAATGTAATTATAAATTTACTATGATTTTTTTTCTGTTTTTTCAGCAAATTATGTTTACATACCGTTCTTAAAACATTGGGGCCTTATGGCTACTACTATAAGATGTATGTGCATCGTATAAGACGTGTGTAATTGAAGCTATATCGATAATTGAAATTATCGATACAGATCAGCTATAGTTTCTACATTGTTTCAAATTCCCCCAAAGATGAAAAAGAAATTCTGAAAAAAAAAAAAAAAAAAAAATTCCACGAAAATCATTTTTATATTCATGGAGTAAAAGACTCAGCATTCATTATGCATGTTCGTTATTGTAACTTTGCAATTAAACAAAAATGTTATTACAATAAAACCTCCAAAGTTGACCACTTCTCTACGTTGACCACCTCTCTATGTTGACCGAAATTTATTAGTTTGAATGGTCGCAACGCATTTTCAATGGAGATTTACCTCTCTATGTTGACCACCTCCGTAAGTTGTATGTTGACCACTTTTTAGTAGGTTTTACTCTCTGTAACTTGACCACTGATATTTTCTTGAATTTGTATTTTCCTTCGTTTGTTCTCCATCTGGTTTCCAGGAATTTCTTTATCAGTCATTCGGCTTATCTGAGCAACACTCGGCACCCTTGTGGTGCTCCATTCATTGTTCACTTCCAGTATGATACAATGGAAGGGAAATGCCAGAATTCCTGGAATCTGTGGAAAAATGTCAGGGGAGGGGGGATGTGCGTAGCGGTGTTTCAGGTGCGAATTTTCATTATAAATGGTGCAAAGAAAAGTTCTAAAAGAACTTAAATTAAAGGAGAAAGTGGATCTTCTTAATTTTCTGGAAAGCAGCAGCCAAAGAAAGACAGCGGAAAAATTTGGTGTGAGCAAGACAACTGTGAGCAACATTTTAAAACGCAAGGCACAATATCTGGAAAGATATTCTTCCGAAAACGGGGGACTCCAAAGAAAACGCAGAAAAACGTGTCTCGACGCTGTGAATGAAGCCACGTTTCGTTGGTTTAATGAGATGAGATCAATCAATGCAAGAATATCAGGACCTATGCTTCAGGAAGTAGCAAAAAAATTTGCAAAAGGATTCGAAATAGAGGACTTCCAAGCTTCAGCAGGTTGGCTTGAAAAATTCAAACTACGATACGAGATTTCTCAAAACGTTTTCTGTGGGGAGTCGAATAAGGTTTCAGCTGAAGTGGTGGAGAAGTTTATTGAAAAATTCCCAGAGTTTGCTAAAGGTTTTAAAGATGAGGACATCTTTAATTCTAATGAGTGCAGTCTCTTCTTTAACCCGTTCGGGACCGGCGGCTTTTACACAAATTTTATTCGGTTGGCACCACTTTTTAAAAAAAAGCTACCTTTACTTCAACTACCACAAAAATGCTCTAATTAGAGAAAGCAAATATTACTTTTATTTTTTACTGGTGCCAAAAACAAATTCTGTATACTCTTTTTGAGGGTGCATATATGCACCCATGTCCCGAATGGGTTAAAGCAATGCGTGATAGAAGTCTAGTAATGAAGGGTGATACCCAAAAGAGGAAAAATTTCAAAACAGCGTTTTACTGTTCCTCTATGTGCTAGTATGACTGGGGAACAATTAAAGCCTACGGTGATCGGCAAATCCGCAAAACCTCGTGCATTTAAAAATGTAAAACCTGAAGACCTTCCTGTTTTTTGGAGAGCGAATAGATTCGTTGGATGACCAATGCTTTGTTCAAAGAGTGGGTTAGAGGAATTGACGCAGAAATGCAGAAAAAGAAGCGGTGTATTCTACTTACCGTGTACAACTGCCCCAGCAACCGAAAGTGAATAATCTCACAAATGTGAAGGTAAAATTTTTGCCTCCAAACACAACTTTGAAAACCCAACCTTTAGATCAAGGCATTATTCAGTCCTTCAAAGTGCACTACAGAGCTCAACTTTTGGAATGGGTGATTATGAAAACACAAAGCTGTGGTCCTTCTGCATTGGCACTGTCAACAGCTGCGTCAGTAAATGCTTTGAATGCTGTTCATTGGTTTAATTCTGCTTGGAATAAAGTACCCGCAAACCACGATTAAGAACTGCTTCAAGAAAGCTGGATTTGTTACAGCTACAACATCGGTGCAAGAGGATGAGCTTCCTCTATCTCCCTTGCCAGTTTTTGATGGAGTTGATTTTGAAGATTATGTTACCATGCACAATGAGATGGTAACATGTGTTGAACCAGACCCAGAGGCAATCTTCAATGAGATACTCTCTGAAACTAAGCACATTGAGGACTCTAAGGTACAAGAAATGGACGGTGAAGAGGATGATGATCCAAGTGATGACGAAACTGAAAAGTACCCAACTCTAAAGGAAGACGATGTCAAGCGTATGATGGAGCAACTTGAAGATTTCGCTGCAGAAAAGTGCCCAAGCATGCTTAATGGACTTGTAAACTGTGAAAATGCTTTTTGCAGTTACCTGATGAACAAAAAGAGGACTCAAACAAAAATTGAATTATTCTTTCAAAAATTGTAAAAATGTGCTGTACCTTCAGTAAAAATAAAAATGAGAAAGTGCTAATTTTTTCCTAAATTTTTCCTTAAAAATTACTAAAAAAATTTACTAAATATTTTTCTAATATTGTACTAAATATTTTCTAAAAATTCCCTAAGTTGACCACCTCCGTATGTTGACCACTTAGTTACAGTCCCTTGGGTGGTCAACTTATGGAGGTTCTACTGTATTATTATTTTTAGTATAAAAATACACAAATAATATGATCAATTACCTAAAATATGACTAAAATACTTTAATAAATGTTAAAAATTTACATTAAAATCATCTAGTACTTTCGGCTACATACCCAACTTTCATCAGGATTCAGGATTTAAAACGATGTTATTCACGTCGCTTGTCTGGATGTCCCTCGTAAATAGCACACGCTTCAAAACTGAGAACATCAGGGAGAGTCCAAAAACATTCATCCGGGTACTAATGGTCGATACCATTAAACAGGAAAGAGGTGGGGGAAGAAGAAGGGGAAATTTATTACATTTTATTGCTTTCCGATTAAACCAAGCCATATATTTGAATATTATAATTATCCTCTTTAATAAAAAAGGTATGTGTTGCTGACGACTGGGATTTTCGCTAATCGTTGCCACAGATTAATCTGGGAAAATAAAACATTTGAAGTTACTGAAAAACTTAATAGCTCGAAAAGTATTTGTCAGAAAATTGTTAGACAAACTGCGTTAGAAAGGTAAAAAATTGTATTTTTCTTGATATAAATTTCAAATCTAATGATTATGCCGTTTTTCAAATATTGAATTTCAAAAATTACCAAATTTTACAATGGAGTACCATAGAAAATCTTTACGCATAAAAAGATAATGATAACGGCAGTGTCCTGACGTATATATACTGACTATAGCACGAGTCACAAATTATAGTAGCCTTATTATTCTGTTAAAATATAAAAGTGAATTATGATGTCGCGAGTGCATGATTATTATTTAATTCTCGACGAGTACCATATTTTTGTCCACTTCAGTAAGGCATATCAATTTCATTATATTTGAAGTATTGTAAATTGTAACTTCATTCAAACCCAATTTGAATCCAACGGAAATGATTTTTCCCCATAGACACCATAATTTAACATAATTATTCATTTTTTTTAATGCTGACCTATTCCATAATAAAGTCTATAGAGAATTGGCCTAATTTGTCCTTAACAGCCCAATTTTTGTCTGACACATTAAAAATGTAATAACGCAATAGCGTTCGTATCGTTTTCAGAAATGCAGAAGGACATTTCAAGTAAAGATCCATAGGGTTTTAAAATACAAGGTCAAATTCAAAGTCAATATTTCACTTGATTAAAGGTGCGTTAAGAGAAATTGACCAGCGTAGCTTGCTAGTAAGATATAATACGTCATTGCACGCTTTTTCATTCTTGTTTATTATTTCTATGGATTCACGGTTTTGATTTGATTTGATTTGATTTGATAGCCTAAGGGGGACTGCTCAGCCTAGTAGAAGTCTGTAGAGCATAGTGTCCCTCCCGGTCCCCTTTATTAAGGTCTTTAAAAAAGGGAGAGAGAGAGAGAGAGAGAAAAGAAAAAAATATATAATCTACAGCCGAAGCTGAACCCGCCTCTAAACGTAACAGGGAGCGGGATATTATGTTTAAGACACATACAAACTATGGTCAACTCCCAGATCATATATAAGCCGGCCCTGCTAGGGAAGGACCCTTTTCGCGACAGTTAGCAGGGACTGAGTAGGAGTTTTTGCATTGAGTGTGGCAGCTGACGACTACTGGGTAAGGTTAGAGAGTACTGTCAGAAAAATATAGATTTTATGTAGCTTTCTGTTAAGGGTGTGCCTCTTTAGAATATTAGGAAAGTTCATAATAATTCTTTACAGGGCATATAATTCTGGCATTATTAAGATCCACAAACTTAAAATATGCTTGACAGATGCTTAACAAAAACCATAATAATAAGGAAAGAAGTTTGTCTGTCTGTGTGTATGTATGTATGTGTGTGTGTGTGTGTGCTGTGTTCTGAAGAGACCGTTGCACTCAGAGCTACAAAATTTGGTAGGAAGATACCTCTAAATCTGTTGTAATGCACCTCGAAGCCCGATTTTGGATTTTTTTATTAGACTTCTTTTATTTAATGTGATTTTTAGCGTTTTGAGGCGATTTTTCTACACCAATAAAAAGAATTCGGTTTGAATCTTTTAGACCAATATAGTAAATTTTGTCCTCTTTTCAATAGTTTATTCGCAATTCGTACAGAAATTTTTGAATTTTTCGCGATTTTTTTTATGTCATCTTTAGAGTTTTTTCGCATTTTGCACTGCAACAGAAACGCTCACCTGCTCTTGATTTGCAAGCAGAAATGAATGAATTTGAGAATTTTCACTAATTAGCGAAAATTAAGAAAACTATTTAAGGTATTGATTTGAAACTCGCTATAACATACGCCGTTTTTTTTTCGAGCTACCGCGGCGTTTTTTTTGACATTCGGAAAAGAAATTCGGTTTAAAACATTTAGCCAATTATAGGAAATAGTCCTCTGCGATTTTTTTTTTTTTTTTTTTTTTTTTTTTTTTTTGCGAATTTTATTGCCATTTTTAATGCAATTTTATCTGCGTTTTTTGATATTTTAGTGATTTTTAATGCATTTTTTAGCGTTTTTTGGCGATTAGCTGCGATTTTTTTACATTCGAAAAAAAATTCGGTTTCAAATTTTTAGTCTAATATAATAAATTTTGCCTTCGAGATTTTTGAGATTTTTGCAATTTTCAATGCGTTTTGTACCATTTGTTGGCATTCCGTGGCGATTCTTAGGCATTCGTAAAAGGAATTAGGTTTCCAACATTTTGCCTTATATAGTTCATTTTGTCATCCGCGAATATCAATACGATTTTTACGTTTTTGCGTTGTTTCGAGATTTACGCCGATTTTATGACATTCGTGAACGAATTCCGGTTATGTTCCATACCATTGTAGTACCATTTAGCGATCTTTCTTTTTTTTTTTTGGGGGGGGGGGGGGGAGGGGGCGGGGTTGCAATTTGAGGCGATTTTTCCACCTTAGTAAAATGCATCCTGTTTTAATGCTTTAGCCCAATATAGTAAATTCTGCCCTTTTTTAAATAAAGTTTATTCGGAATTCGTAACTTTTAAATTTTTTTATGCAATTTTTAGAGTTTTTTCGCATTTTGCAGATATTTTTCGACATTCGTATAAGAAATTCTGTTTCAATCTTGTAGCCCAATACAGTAAATTTTGCCCTCTGGGGTTTTTGATATTTTAGAGTTTTTTCACGATTTACTGCGATGTTTCCATAATACTAAAATGTATCGGTTTCAATCTTCGAGTCCAAAATATTCAATTTTGTACTTTTTTCAATAAAGTGTATTCGGAATTCGTACAGCGATATTTATATTTTTCGCGATTTTTTATTGTGATTTTCAGAGTTTTTCGCATTTTGCGCTATTTTTAGCACTTTCCAACATAGTTGAAAAGCATAGTTGAAAATGAAGTGTTTAGCGTTCATAGTTCGTTTACATCAGGGGCACTCAAAAGTGTTCCGTTGTATTATGGTCTATGGGGGGAAAACATTAACTGTGTATTTTAGTGGTGTTACACTATTTGAAACATAATAAAATTTATATGCATTATTGAAGTCCACTACAAGAAGGTTACTTTAAAATAAGTTATGTGTAGCACTTACAGTTCATTTACAGGGGCCCTTAAAAGAATTAACGTTACATTATGTTATCTGAGAGAAAATCTTTTGCTATTATTTTAATAATGTTACAATATTACAAACATAATGAAATTTAATGAATTTCTGAGGTACATTAAAACAGGCTTTCTGTAGAATGTAGAGTGCAAAGCAATTATCATTCATTTACAGGGTCACACAAAATAATTCGGTTATAGAATGGTCTACTGAGAAAATCTGTTTGCTGAGTATTTTAAATTGTGCTGCAGAATTTCAACAATGATGAAATTGATAAATATTACTGATGTTTACTACAAGATGCTTTCTCTAGAATATGATGTGCATAGCATTTATAGTTCTTTCACAGGGACACACAAAAGATTTCGGATACAGTGCTGTATCCGAAGTATTGTCTGTTAAGGATAATTGCTGGAAGTGCGTTTTCAGTTACGATATGCGTTTTTAAGTTTAACTAAATTTTTGCATAGTATGTGGTGTGTATAATTTCTATTTATCATATACAGGGCTACACAAAAGTATTAGTAAGCATTACTGATCATGAGCGTTGTTACTGATCATGCTTAAACGTGTTTTTAAATTGAGCTATGCCTTTTCAAGCTCATTTATATTTAATATACTAATAGATGTTTGTAGTGTAGAATATAAATAAAACCATATTCAGGGCTATGCAAAAAACTGGATACATGGCCGGCTATCAATAGTAATTCCTGGATGTCTGATTTCAGCAGTTTTGGGCGTATTTTTGTCTTAATTAAATTTTAGCTTAATGTGTGTCGCGTCGGCGTCGTGTATGAAAATCTGTAGGTAAAATACAGGGCTGTGTACAAAAGAATTCAAGTACGTTTCTGTCTATAGGTAGAAATTGCTGAAGGTGAATTTTCAATTCTGTTATGCGTGTCTTGCTAAACTTATTTTTATGTAGAATATATCTTTATAGAATATATATATATGTAGAATATGTATATTTATCTTCTGAGACGGAATTGACCGTAGTTCAGCTAGTTCCATCTGTAAAAGTTTATTTTCTTCAAGAATAGTATCATACTTTTGATTCATTTTATTAATTTATTTTTTTCACTTAAGAATAGTTCTTGTTGTAAAGATTGGAATTTTGTGTCTTTAAATTTCTAAGTTGATTGAGAACTATAGATCTATAAGTTTTTGCTTGAGCGATTAATTTCTAAACCATGAATAATTTGAGTAAGGCTTGAAATTTGTATATTTGCTTCTTTAAGGTTCTTTAGGGGTTTCTCTTTTTTTTTTTTTTTTTTTTTTTTTTCCATCTGTTAATTTTTTTAAGTTTATGTTTGAGGGATTGAACTTCCTTTTCCTTTTCTGATTGCAGAAGTGTAAATTTTTCGGTTAATGCAGTTTATGAGTTGCTTAATTCTGTAAAATCTTTTTCCTTTACGTTCCTTTCTTCCTCATTTATGTTTAACTTTTGATTCAATTCTTCTTTAGTTTGATGCATTTCTTTCTCGAGATTTTCATTGGTTTCTTTAAGTTGTTTTCTTTTCTTTTCGTTTTTCATGTTATCTTCTGTGAGTTTTTTAAAGATTAATTTAGTTTATTGAAGCTCAGTTTTAAGAGCTGCATCTTCTATTCTAATGCTTCCATTTGGAGATTTCTTGTAACTGATTTTCCTTTTCTTTAAGTTTGGAAGTTAACTGGGATACCAGTATTATACTGTAAAATCAACATTTTTTTTTTTTTTTTTTTTTTTTTTTTTTTTTTTTTGCAGTGTAGCCTGGAAGAGCTTTCATTGATGGAAATCATTTCGCATTGTTTTAGCGATTTTTTTAAAAACAAATTGAAAAGAATTACGTAAAGTTTCAAAGGTCAGGGAGCGAAAATTAACCCACTTTATCTTTCCTATAAAACAGCCAATGGGACAGTATAACAAAGATAAAAAATAAGGTTGAACTTTTTATATATATATACCACTAACCAGGCCCCTACCTGCCCGGCATGAATGCCTAGCTTGACGGGTTAGTACCTGGGTGCGGGGGGGGAATTCGCCTGATCACAGCATGGCTGTGATCCACCTGACTATAGATTTGTTGACATCGCTGCTGTGCTTGCTCTCTTGTGGTTTGCTACAATTATCTTTGTTTGCCGGTTCAAGGTTTCTGTTTAACTTTGTTGAATTGACAGATTTAATAGGTCTCGTAATTTAGAACCTTGATCAGGTGACGAGACCCTCACCTGACTAGGCACCCCCAGAGGTATAATTCACAGGTAACTTGGAGGGCTTTGCACCCACGACGGATTTTACATGCACCGGCGCCATTAGCGTACATAGATTTTCATATTTGTCGTCTTGTCACACTCATGGTGGATTGTCGCTGTAGTGTATTTGCCTTTTTTAGGGGGCTGATTTCACTTTTCGTTTTTATTTGTCTCTGACAGGGTTTTTTGCCTTTTTTATGGGCTCACCCCTGTTGTGGGTTGTTTCTGTCTGTTATCATTCGTTGGATTTTGTCTCTTTCTTGATATATTGTTACCTCTAGCTTGTGGTAGAGCTGGTTGTCACATTTTGAAACTTGGTCTTCTTTCGAGAGTTTCTCTGGTTATTATGTCACTATCGTGGGTTTTGTCACGTTGTAACTTTTGTTACTGGTGGTTATGTTCAGACGAGGAAGGGAGAAAGGAACATTTATTTTCCTAAATTTTACTTCTTAAAGTATTAAAACGTATTGTCAATTGTCACCAAATTCAATCATCATACACAACATTTTATAAAGAATAATTACATATTGGAAAAATGCGCATGATTCAAATTTTAAAGTATATTTTTGATTTTTAATGCGTGGAACACACTTTCAAATATTTCAAAAAACATTTCTGAAGCAAATATTATTTATTTTAAAGAAAACATCCTTTAAAATAGATTTTTTTTTTTTTTTAAATCTTATAACAGGAAACTTTGAAAAGGGCGGCAAGAAAACCTTCAAAGGGTGCCATGGCGCCCGCAGGCGCCGCGTTGGATAGCACTGGATTAGTAAAAAATATTACGGAGGACGTGAATTATTATTATTATTTTTTTTTTGTCAGTTATTTAAGTGATTTTTTTCCCTAGGCTTAATCAAGTGATGACGCATTTGCATATTCATGAGCTGTAAAATAAATCTGAAATTTTAAAGTAATACTAGATTAGAAAGCCATAGTAATGCAGTAAACCCTTTGAACACAGGATTAAAAGTTACAATCTCAGATTTATAATTACAAGTATACAACCACGACGAACTTGTCCCAAATACGGTGATAGCATTGAGAAAGTTTCGAACTTTATCTGTTTCACTTTCTAAAAGTGACATAAACCTTTTCTAAATTAAGAGTAATTAAAAGTTTCTAATGGATAAAGCGTGATGCAGATAAAATCAAGTGGTTTGGTAATTATTTCAAATTATATTGATCCTACTCAAACAAGTAAAACTGACGAGTTACGTGGGGAATTTACCAAAATAAAATCCCGTCAATAACTTTTAAAATGATTTAATGTTACTATAATGATTATTATTGTTATTGTTATTATGATTACATTTTTTTTCTTTAAAAAAATATTAAATAAAGTAAGTAAAAACAACTCAGTGCTCATTATCGTTGGAAAATATTCATTACTTTTCTTTTTTAATCTGTACGTCTGCACTATAGCTCTTATAATAAGCTAAAATTGAAAATGCTGTTGAAACAGATTTTAATTTGTTCCTCGTTATGTCCCGTCATAATTATACATATTAAACGAGCAAGCGATGTTTCCGACTATGGATGATATTCTAAACGGCTGGGAAGGTTTTCACGAAACTTGCCTCCTACACTAAATCAAGCACGAAAAAATGATCTAGCTAGGTCCCGGTCCCGAATTCAAGAAAATCCGTTTCGATAGTTCAAAACAAACTCAGCGCTAAAGATCCTGATTGCAGTAAATCGAAAAATGCTTCAGCGATTTACACGAAACCTGCCTTCTATACTAATTCGAGCACAAGAAAACTAACTAGCAATGTCCCGAATTCGGGAAAGTTCGTTTTCACAAATTAAAACAAACTCAACACTGAAAATGCTGTTTTAAATCGAAAACGGCTCGAACGAGTTTCACATAACTTCTATACTATACTAATTCGGGCACGAGAAAACTATATGCATGGATAGTTCTCTAATTCGGGAAAATTCATTTTAAGCTCATTACTCAAAATTATGGTATTAATCGAAAACAATTCCGACGATTTTTATGAAATAAGCCTTATTTGAATACGGGAAGACCATCTAACTAAGTCTCGACTACACTGCAAAAAATAATTGTTGATTTTACAGTATAAAACTGGCACCCCAGCTGCCAGTATTATACCGTAAAATTAACAGTATTAAACAGTAAAAAAAGCAGTAATACGCTGCCGTGCAAGCAGTAATACGCTACCGCGCATGCGCGGTAGCGTATTACTGCTTGCGCGGCAGCGTATTACTGCTTTTTTTACTGTTTAATACTGTTAATTTTACGGTATAATACTGGCAGCTGGGGTGCCAGTTTTATACTGTAAAATCAACAATTATTTTTTGCAGTGTACGGAAAAAAAATCTTTGATAGATTTAAGCATTTTTTTTATATTTAATCTTATTTAATCGGAATTCTCGCCAATTGGTCATTGATCATCTGCACGGGGCTTAATTTGTGACGGAGCCCGGCTCCGGTACTTCTCTGTTTTTAGTAAAAATTTAAATATTGGCCAGAATTCACCAGAGCTCACAAACACTACACTCTCAGAAAAAACTGTAAATTTATGAGCGTTACCCCTTCAATTTTCACGGGCAACAGCCTTATTTGATGAAAAACGGTCTGATCCACTAAATAAGCGGACTTATCCCTTAGATACTTAGAAAATTAAGGGCAATCCACGTATTCTTACAGCTCTAGCCCATATGTTAGCAAAAATACGGTACGACCCCATACATTGTCCTCCGCTAGGGTCTAACCCTTCATTTTACTCGTGTTTCGAAAATTTTAACACGCCAAAAAAGCGATTCTGTGATGATTATCTAACGTGCTACGTGCTACGGAACTGTAAGCAAAGTGTTCTTGTGTTTTAAAGTGCATTATAATGCTATATTACTTTGTCCCGTAAAATTACGGGCTGCACAAAATGATGGGCTTGGATTTTTTTTTTTTTTTATGGTATATGACTGGAATCTCTGCTGCCGGCCTCTGCCCGTAATTTTACTGCAATTTTTTTTACAGTGTACGCTCCGGAGCCCAATGCAATAACACTCCCGAAAAACAAATTCTAAATTATACCCTTTCCTTTCCCTCTCATCTCCAATCTTATGAATTCTTTTGTATCAAAACACTTATAAGTGACGTAATGTGTCGCTCACATAAGAGATGAAAATAAAACGTTCTCGATTTTTATATCTGTCTTCGGGTTTGGGCAGGCTCGAGCTCAATCTGTCTTAAATTCAAAATTTTATTTATTTCCATTTCAAATCATTTTAATGCTATATTTTGATAAGAATAAAGAGTAAATAGAAATATTATTTTTCTATTCTGCATAGCTGGAACTATTCTTTGTGTGTGTGTGTGTGTGTGTTAACACTATTTCCGAATCCTAATCCTGAGCTTATTTAATCACAGAATTCTGCGATTGATTAACATTAAGATTAGGCAAAGGTTTCTATTTGGAAGTAATAATAACTAAAAAGTGGAATAGTTTATAGCTAAATATACGCATATAGATGTATCTAAAAATTTTTATTTTGATAAATAAAAAAACAATGCTTTAAATTTTAAAAATAATGTACGAAATATAAATATGCAGATTGGAGTGACGACGGTGGGGGGGGGGGCAGGCTACGGGTGTTAGTACTGCAGAATATTAGGGCTCCGGTACTTTTTTTTTCTTAAAAATTAAGCCCTGAATCTGCATGATAGAGAGGATGATTTTCAAAGGCGGCGCTAACAGTTTGTCTTCTTTACTAAATCGAGCACAAGATAACAGCCTATCAAAGTCCCGAATACGGTAAAGTTCGTTTTAACTCGCTATAACAAATAGAATTCATTAATTTTACTAAATTTTGATTGGTGAATTTAAATATTTTCTTAAACATTTTGTAAGTATACTGACATTTCTCTATAGATAACTGCGCTTATACTTTTGCTATGTTTAAAACCTCTACCATAGTGTTACAAACATCACTATCGTTCAAAGCCATGGTGATACAACCTGACACAAAATTAGCAGCAATTTTAAAAGCAAAATAATTTTTCTGCCAATCTTACCACACCATTGCCCCAGAAGGCCATGTTTTCCTCCAATATTGACTTGGAAGAAGACTTGTTGAAGAAGAATCATTTAAATTTTTATAAAACACGGATAATAGTACTCAGGATATGTCTGACAAATCGCATTCATATAAAACCCGTTTATTATTTTTTAATGAAAATCCAAATTTACTACCATATACATTTTTTCAAACTTTAAACTATGTTTTTTACGTACTCGAATGAACGCTTCGGAACTCAAAATCTAAGTTCTATACATACACGCTCCCCAGGAAAAAAAAAAAGCTTTGTCTAACAGAAAACAAGCATTTTTATACTTAAAATTGAAACATGTCATCACTTTGACATAATTTCACTGATTTTTCACTTCCGACCGTCCTAAGACTACGAGCTGTAGATATAGATACATCCTCCAAAACTTATTGATGTTTTGTGTACAGTAACTTTCATTTTTCTATGTTTATGAAAAAAAATAATTGTTGAAAAAACTATTGAGCGAGGGTCGGTCTATCAGGTACTAACAATTTATTTTTCGGTTATTACTTAAATTCCTCATTCATGTTCTTTTGTTGTTATAGTTTTTCAAAATCCTCTAAAATGATACAAAAATTTCTCTATAAAAATAATTATTGCAATAATCAATGTCTATTATTTGAGATTGCATTAAAATTTTAAATAGTAGAAAACTTGAGCACTCAGCAATTCTATTTGAATCCTTTTAACCGACATATTAATGAAGTGATACATATTTTTTTCTATTTCATAATAAAATTGATCACAAAAGAAAAAATGCTCTCTAAATTAGTACAAAGTGAATCATTTTCCAATCTCCCGATAATGGTGAGATTGGAAAATGTTTTATAATTCATGCATAACAAAATGAATTTTTCTTGTTTTCATATTTTAAAATGCACTATGTGATTTTTTTCGCACAAACTACGATAGAAAAACAAACTACCTACACTTACATGGAATATAGGAAACTATGCAAATTCACAAAGTACTATCTATAACTTAGTAACTTTTAGTCCTTCAAAAATGCAAAAAAAAAAAAAAAAAAAAAAAAAAAAAACGGTTAGGGCTTGGAGATAAAAACTACCAGCTGACCGCCAGGCATTACCCGTGTCCTTGATAATAACCTTAAATATATCTAAAATCGATCTTGAAGGATTTTATATTTTGAAATGAAAATCTCTCCAAATGAATCTGAAGTTGGAGGGAGGGGGGTACTGCTTTCGGCAGCGTACACCCTCAAATTTGTATGATTACGTATTTTTTTAATAAAAAATTATCCAAACGAACCTAGAGTTGAGGGCCCCATTGCCTTCGGCAGTGTACACCGGGAGTGTTAGGCACGCTCCAGTTTGTTTTTTGACGAAAAATCGTGCATCAAGCATAGATTATGAAACATTTTCCAATACTTCCAGAATACTTTAACGAAACATCGTTGTTTTATAAGGTAAATAAAATACTTAAGTAAACATTTTAAAAAACACAACACATTTGAAAGCCATATTTTAGCAATTACCGCCCATAGACGGAAAAGCACTCCAATTCTTTTGAGCAGCCCTGTATTTGATCAATAGATTTGTACATATGCTACATAGTATGTTAAAATTCAGTTTAGTGAGAAAACACATAATATGTTGAAAATTCACATTCAGCAATTTCTACCAACAGACGGAAACATACTTGAATTATTTTGCACCAGTCCTGCTTATTACCTACAGATTTATACAAGCCACATATTAAAATAAAATTTAATTCATGCACTTAAAACGCTTAATACGCTTAAAACTACTGGAATCACACTTATTTTTTACAAACACCTCTTAGTATATTAAATATAGTTCAGCTTGAAAATGCATAACTCTTTAAGCAATTCACGCTCATACGCCGTAATGCTTACGAATTCTTTTGTCTAACCTATAGTATATGATCTATAGCAGGGGTTCCCAAACTTTTACACTGCAAAAAATAATTGTTGATTTTACAGTATAAAACTGGCACCCCAGCTGCCAGTATTATACCGTAAAATTAACAGTATTAAACAGTAAAAAAAGCAGTAATACGCTGCCGCGCAAGCAGTAATACGCTACCGCGCATGCGCGGTAGCGTAGTGCAGTATTTCTTCTAATTAAAACTGTTTCATTGATTAATTTTTAAATTAGGTCTTTATTTACAAATTTTAATTTTTTCCAGTATAAATGAAATAATTACATAATATGTTTAATTCTGGAAAACTGGTTGTATGATAAGCAGCGTGTGCGGATTTCAGATAGTTTGCTATAACAAACATTTCTAGTAACAACAATAACAAAAAAATAAAGTGTTTATAGTCTCTAATTTTCATTTGAAAATTTCCAGAGTTATAAACTTATGCCATTTTTGATTTTATAATATTAGGTGCTATTTCATTTTACGTACCAGCATCGCACTTTCGCGTACCAGTAGCCAGAGCTTCGCGTACCAGTACTGGTACGCGTACTATACTTTGGGACCCCTGATCTATAGCCTTTATACGCACCACGTAGTATGCAAAAAATTAGTTAGACTGAAAAACACATACCATAACTAAAAACGCCCTTCCAGCAAGTGTCGCTAATAGTCACTTCGCCACTTTGGATACAATACTGTACCCGAAATTTTTTATCTTGTAATAAACCTCAGTAATGAATATAATTTTCATTATATTTGAAATAGTGTTACATAATAATCTGTAAACTGTTTTTCCCCGTAGACCATTATACAACGCAATTCTTTTGTGTGGCCCTATAAATGAATAAAAAATGCTTTGCACCCCATATTCTACAGAATGCGTGTTTTAGTGCACTTCATAAATACCTATCAATTTCATTATGTTTGAAATGGTGTAACATCAATAAAATGCATTTGAAACAGACTTTTCCCCATTGACCGTAATGTAATGAAATACCTTTGATAGTCCCTTGTAAAAAGAACTATAAATGCTACACACTTCATTTTCAATAGGGAAGATGCTGTGGTAAATGGCAATAACATAACAAAAATTTTAGGGCAATCCGAGTATATTTGCGAGAGTTAGAGCACAGACAGACGGCAGACAAACCAAAGTCAGTCACACTTATCAACTAGGTTGGAAAGTGTTAAAAATGGAAGCATTATACGATCACTCGTGTGTCTGTGTGTCTGTCTACCACAGCCGTTTCTCTCAAAAACTATCAAAAAGAGATCGTGCTATAGTAAACGTTACTAACATAAAAAAAAAATATGTTGGAGGGCAATTCGAGAATATTTACGAGAGTTAGAGCACGAACAGACAAACGGAAGTCATAAACACTTTTCAACATGTTAGAAAGTTTAAAAAAAAATCGTTTTTTGAAAGATTTAAAAGTAATGATTTCCCTTAACACAAATATTTTTAAAACTTCTTCCATCATTTACAGTTGAAAAAAAATCGTCAATGCTTATATGCACTTTCTTGATCACGATGTTTCTAAACGGACAATAAGTTAATTAGCGTGTTTTAAGAATCATAATAAGAGAAAGGGTATTTTTTCCTCCCCTACCTGTTTTTCGAGAAAGAAGAATAGAGGAAATCCAATACGCCTGGGAAGTTCAGATGGAAGAGTCAATGTTTCGAGATCTCGAAATTGCACGTTCAATTTCCGCTCTCTACTCTTGCTTGGACTGAGTAACGAATCTACATTTCCATCTTTCGCTCGAATACGAAATAAGGTCCTGCTCGAGTAAGCCAGTTTCTTTTTGTCATCGCTGTTTCTCTTGCTTTTTGTTTGATAACAGTTATTAGAAAGTGCTTTCAAGCGAATAAAATTTATCTTGTTACATTGTATATTTCCCTTGCAAATAAGAGATTATAGTATTATAATAGACTCCCTCAAATCCGCAATTCTAAAATCGTCAACTACCTTAAGGGGCCGCCGCTTCATTGAAACTCCCCGATCGCTAAATCCCATGTTAAACTATGGGGAAACTCCGAAGAGCGATGACTCATTACCTAATATAGTTATTGAAATGCGATTTTCTCCATCAGAAAGTAGACGTCAGATGTCGACGTGTGCGTTTTTAAAAATTGTCTCCGTTAATTTTAAGTATTTCTAAGAAGATGATAAAATTTCATCAGATGGAAATTTCAAAGTTCATAGGGGATTTTTTAAATAGTTAAAATTTAAAGAGGCAATTTTTAAAAACGCACATCGTTGCCATCTGACGTCTACTTTCTTTTCTGATGGTGAAAACTGTATTTCAATAATTATATTAGGTAATGAGTCATCGTGCATCGGAGTTTTCCCGTAGGTTAACATGGGATTTCGCAATCGAGGAGTTTCAGTGAAGCAGCCCCTAAGGGGCCGCTTTACTGAAACTCTCCAATCGCTAAATCCCATGTTAAACTATGGGAAAACTTAGAAGCTCGATCACTCATCCTCTTTAATAAAAAGCTACGCTTTGCTGACGACTGGGTTTTTTGATAATCGTTGCCACAGATTAATCTCGGAAAATGAAACATTTGAAGTTACTGAAAAAATTAATAGCTCGAAAAGTATTTGTCAGAAAATTGTTAGACAAACTGCGTTAGAAAGGTAAAAAAAAAAAAAAAAAAAAAAAATTCTTGATATAAATTTCCAATCTAATGATTATGCAGTTTTTCAAATACTGAATTTTAAAAATTACCAAATTTCACAATGGAGTACCATAGCGAAATTTCACGTGTAAAAAGATAATGACAACGGCACGGCAATGTGTCCTGACGCGTATACTGATTATAGCACAAATTATAGTAGACTTATTATTCTCTTAAAATGTAAAAGTGAATTATGATGTGATGAGTGGATAATTTTTATTTAAATCTTGACAAATACTAGATGCGCCATTTCTTTTTAGTTGTGAATAATATAGGTAAATTCACGTCTCGTATAAAATGTGATAAAGAGTTGGTTAATTACATATTTTTTAAATTATCGGGGGTGAAATGTTTTCCTTAATTAATGCATTTATTTTTCTTGTAATGTTACGTCAACGAGGTCACGGGTAACAGCTAGTTATTACTTAATATAAATATTAAAATACGGTTTTCACCATCAGAAAGTATTAGACGTCAGATGCCGACAACGTGCGTTTTTAACAATTGTCTCCGTAAATTTTAAGTATTTTTAAGAAGATGATAAAATTTTAAGAAGTGGAAATTTCAAAGTTTGCAGTGAATTTTTAAATGCTTAAAGTTTAAGGAGGCAATTTTTAAAAATGCATATCGTCAGTATCTGACGTGTACTTTCTGACGGTGTAATCCGTATTTTAATAATTATATTAGGTAATGAGTAATCGCGCTTCTATGTTTTTCCAATAGGTTAAAATGGAATTTCGTGTTTGGCGAGTTTCAGTTAAGCGGCCCCTGAAAACCGCATTCGTTGTTTATAATATATACAGTTATTATTATTATTATTATTATTATTATTTAGTGTTCCCAAAAACACATACACAGCTTCATAGGATGTACCTTCTTTTTGTTGACCAATATCTAATTCCTAAATCGTGATTTTAGAGACTTACTTCCAGTTGCAAAAATGTTTCAAACATTGTTTTCCTTCGTATTAAAGGCTTTTTTTTTTTTTTTTTTTTTTATCAAAATAGCTTTTTTTTTTTTTTTTAAGTTACGAAATTTAAATTTGTGTAATGTTCCGCTAAACGTTATAATATTTTTAAAAAAAAAATAACGTAATCCATACTCTAACAAATAAAACACAAAATGTAAGTTTCTGTTCATTCCCAAAATTACCGAATTATTATTATGATTTGAACTTCATGAATTAGGAGAATTTTCTGCCTCTAAACTGGGAAGACGAGATTTTAGTGCCGAAAAAGGTGGATAATTTTTAATAAACGCTAACGCACAAAAAAAGAAAAGATATTTTTGTGTAATTTAGTCAGTTTTAGTAAACATATTTTCTGATTTAACTTTTGACTCGCCTTCATCAAAAAGTCAATTATCCAGTTTGTAGTGCACACACGTGTCTCTTTTTCCCCTTATTATTGTTTTTATTTTTTATTAGGGTTTCGTTCATCTCACGAAAACCTATTACTCCCGCTTCGTTGTCTGTCCGTCACTGAGCCGGTTCTCAGAAACTATATAACTTACAGACTTGAAATTTTGTGTATTTATAGCTGAATAGCTACTATGAAGCTGAAAATCATAAAATAAAAAAAAATCGTTTTGTTTTAATATATAGAGATAAAAAACCAAAAATCTAACAGCTTTTTCCTATTAATTTTAAACATTTTTCGTTATAGCAGTTGCCAACAATTAAAAATCCACAATAAAATTCTTTCTACAATAATTAATTTTCTATTGAAAGATTTCCATGTGAAAAAAATGAAAATAAAATAAAAAGTTTCACCAATTAAAAAAAAAAGATTAGTATGACGTCATATTGGTAATTTCAAACATTTCTCAGTAATACAAGGAGTATGAGTATGTGTAAATACAGAAAGCAGCTTAATATGACGTCATTAGAGAATTAGAAAAAAAAATAATCTGACGTCATATTGGAAGTTTAACGGACTATTTCAAATGTTTGAGAATAATACAAAGAGAGTATCAATATGAGTGATAGAGAAAGCAAGTAGATTAGTGATTATAACGTCATATGAGTTTGAGGAACGTATTGAATCATCATAAAATCCCGATTATGGAAATATTGGCATATTTTAACATTTTGAAGGTCTCTATACAACATGTTTAATTTTGAAATTGATTTTTTTCTTTTAAATATCGCATTTAGTCCAACATGACAGATATTATTATGACAGAGTATAATAGCGGGCTTTGGCCACTATCGGACCGGTTCAGATTTTCGAAAAAACGAGAAAAATAGACCGGTAAATTTTTACTTTATAAAAAACATGACCTTTTTTTTTAAATTGAAATTTATTTGGATTTATTAAAGAAAGGATGAAGTGAAAGGAATATTAAATGAAACCTTGTGTGCGATCTTCGATCACACTTACCCACTTGTTCATGCTTTAGTTCTCCTTAAATGAATCCTCAAAACGAGCACATTCCAAAAAAAAAAAAGTCAAAATTGAAGCATCCGTGTAGACATATGTTAAATATTAACTCATTTGTTGGGAGTCAGTTAATAAACAAGTTGGAAATTGTACGTCAAATGTGACAAATGGGGTGCGTTCGTACTATAACTAGTTTTACAAATATTCAGATCTTGGTACAATGGCTGTTGCACTCTTATGCAAAAATGCATGAATACAAAATTTATTTTATGTTCAGATTTTCATATTATAAATATTAATTTTAATTTATGAAATTAAGTTTCAATACTCTTTTACAAACAATTAATTACAATTCTGTTACATTAAAATTATACTATGCGGCAAATATCCAATACAAGACAATGTAAAAAAAAATCATCGTTATTATTTCACTGAAAAAATGAATTATATCGTCTGTTATTTATGCAGGGATGCCACTTTTCCGCGGAAACGCGGATTTCCGCTTTTTTGCTTATTTTCAAAATCCGCGGATTTCCGCTTTTTTTTTCCTTATTTCTCGGACGCATTTCTCTTTAATGCATCAAGCGCAACCAACCAACCAACCCATTTGTCGGAAGAACTCCTGAACACTTTCTCCTCTGTGATTGGTGAGTACGTTTGACGTCACATCGTCAGTGGGAGTAGTCATGATTCAACTGACCAATGAGCACGAAGTGTCGTGGCTTTCGATAAGTAGTGTAGATGAGCCGTGCCGTGTTTGTTTACTTTTTACTGACGCTGCGCGGAAATAGATAGTAAGATTTGAAATCTCATGATGGATTAAGTGTTTAATCTCGTCATTTGTTTTTTGATTTATATTTAATTATTGCGCCGCAAAGGACAGATTTTGATAGTAATAAGTATTATAGGTGAAAAAAAGTCCGTATACTGAATGCACGGCACGTTGTTTTGATTTCCAATTTTGCCAGATATAGTAACGCCCGAAATCATATAGATAATCTACAACCCATCAAATTAATTGTTGATGGAATGGATCAAAGAATCATTAAATCGGAATATTTATTTTCGTCTTTTTTAGTTTTAGTGGATCATAGTTTACCATTAAATGCTTTATAACATGCAGTATTCCTATTTAAAAAGATGTTCCTGAATGGTGCTGTAGTAAAAATAGTTATGCACAAGGACAAAAAGAACCACAATTGTGAAAGAAATGGCCGATAAATTGTAAATATCTGCACATGATAGAGTTCTGCATTGAAGATATATCCAGCGACTATTTACTCTTGTATTACCTATTATGTTAAAAATAAATTTTTAGTGACTGCTAGTGTTGTTAGAGAGCACGATTTAAAAAATGAAAAAGGTAAAAATTATGTTTTTAAAATCTTTTTTTTTTGTAGTATTTTCAGTTTCATTGCCTAAAAACTAATTTTATGTAGGAAAATATAGCTAGACCTTCATATAAATAATTTGCTACAACATTGATCTTCTCACCAAATGCTTTTGTAGCTGTGGCAGGTTAAACATTAGCCATATATATTAACTGATGTTTCGAGTGAAAGCATGTAGGTTTTTAAATGTATTTGCTTATAAAAATAGTTTTACAATTTTGAGGAACTCTCATATTAATATTTGTCATTTATATCAGATAATTATTGAATAAAATTTTGAATTAGCCATATTTGTTATATTTATTAGTGTTCTTATTTTTGTATTACATGTATATATGTTTCAATTTGAATTCAAATAATGACAAATTTTATTTCGCGTATCATTTCACTTTTTTTGCTCGATTTTTACCCCGCGCACAGGTTTAACTTTTTTGTTCAATTTTCACCTCACGCATCATTTCCTCTTTTTTGCTCTTTTCTGAGACTCATCCCTGTTTATGATTGATTTCTGCAATAAAATAAGTACATTTTAAGTTGGCAATATTTTATCTTTTGTTGACATTTACTGAAAATTCCAGTGGAAAAATTAAGCCTAGATTTGAAAATTTCAGAACTTGAAATCCATATTTAGACTCTTTTTCCATTTAATATATATTTTTCTGGAAGCATCTATCCAAAAGACTGTCGGTAGATTATAGGATTGCTATAATTAAAACAATTTTAGTATACAAATTCCGTTTTTAAATTCAGTAATACAGAAATAATAGTACTCCATCATAAATACTACGTAATCACCATTGCAACCTAGAATCACTACACTGCAAAAAATAACTGTTGATTTTACAGTATAAAACTGGCACCCCAGCTGCCAGTATTATACCGTAAAATTAACAGTATTAAACAGTAAAAAAAGCAGTAATACGCTGCCGTGCAAGCAGTAATACGCTACCGCGCACGGCAGCGTATTACTGCTTTTTTTACTGTTTAATACTGTTAATTTTACGGTATAATACTGGCAGCTGGGTGCCAGTTTTATACTGTAAAATCAACAGTTATTTTTTGCAGTGTATGTATCATGGGACATCACTGAATTAATTACGTATGATACGATTTAATAGAATGAAGAAAACTTTTATTAATACCTTTTTAAGTTTTGATTCTATTTTCATAAAATTTGAAATGACTCAACAAAATTCTGCAACGATTATATATATTAAACTTCAAACCATTCGGTTGGGTAGTTTTTGATCTGTTATATGCGGACAGACGAACGGACCAGACTATTAGGTGCTATGTATTTATATAATTACGAACGCACGTAAAAATGACAATTTATGGAAAATCTCTTATCATTCAGCTATACTTTTAGAAAACAACTAAAATTCAACTCACGATATTCGACTGGCCTTTTTATATGAGTTACTCTATACAGTTTACAAATAAATTATGCTAAAAAAAAATGTTATAGTTCCCGCATGTGTAGTTCAAAAAAATTCCTATAAATATACATTTTTCATCAAAGATTTAATTTATAATATAAATGTAGTATATTACACTAGTTTACAAAATTAAACTTTTTGTCTGTTGCCGCGAATTCTGTGGTTGATAATGTTCACTTATGACTTGTTTTTGTCAAATCTAACCGGAAATTTTTTTGAGCAGCTCGAGTTACTTTGTTTTTTATTTTTATCATTTAAGCATATATATTAATCGATAACAGGCGTATTTTACTGTGTTAAGATTGGTTTCTCAAGTTTTTGCGTCATGAGTAGTTCAAGGAGATGTTGTTTAAACAATCCAGATCATTTTTGCTATATATGCGGAGAATATGTGTTTAACAATTGTAGAAAAGTTATATCAGAGTTGGTGAAAAATACCTATTTTGAGTATTTTGGGATGCTCTTGGATAAAAATGAGAAGTCTTAGGCTCCCAATTGTGTTTGTAAATCGTGTGTGGAATATTTAAGATTATGGAAAAGTGGTAAAAGAAGTGCCTTTAAATTTGTAACACCGACTATTTGGCGAGAACCACGAAATCATCTCGAAGACTGTTATTTTTGTAGCGTGAACGTAAACGGTTTAAACACTAAAAATCGAGCTAAATGGCAGTACCCAAGTACTAGTTGTGTTCAACGTCCAGTGCAGCGTTCACCTGACTCTTCAGAGCCTAAAAATATATCTGAACCATTAGAACAAGACACTGAAGGACCAAGCTCATCACAAAATGATGCTGATTTTGAAGGTTTGTCAAATGAGCCAAAATGCTTTCCCAAAATGAGTTAGATGATCTTTAAAGAAGAGATTTAAATAAGAAAGAGATTTAAATCTTTCTAAACAAGCTTCAGAATTGTTAGCATCAAGACTAAAAGAAAAAAATTTGCTTTCCTCAGATACTAAAATAAGTTTTTATCGTGAAAGAGATACAGAATTACGGCGTTATTTTTCAGTCAACGGTATTACTTTTTGTTCAGATATCAAAAACTTGTTGATAAAAATGGGCTTGAAACAATACGAACCAAACGACTGGCGTTTATTTATTGACAGCTCAAAACGTAGCCTATAATGTATTCTAATACATAATGGAAATAAATACGCTGGGGTACCTATTGCCCACAGTACAAAGTTAAAGGAAGAATATTATAACATTTCGCTAGTCTTGAACAAAATAAAATACAATGACCATAAGTGGCAAATTTGTGTCGATTTAAACATGGTCAACATTCTTCTCAGTCAACAAAGTAGTTACACCAAGTTTCCCTGTTTTATATGTCTTTGGGACAGTAGAGCTAAACAAGAGCATTGGGTAAGAAAAAACTGGCCCTTGAGAAAAAATATGGAGCCTGGAAAGCACAATATAGTCCACAATTCATTAGTAGCTCGTGACAAAATTATCCTTCCACCATTACATATAAAACTGGGCATCATGAAACAGTTTGTAAAATCACTAGATAAAGACGGGAACTGCTTTTCTTACATTTGCCAAAAATTTACTCAGCTCACTATGGAAAAGATTAAAACCGATATTTTTGATGGCCACCAAAAAAGACAACTTACGAAAGATACTCAATTTAGAAATTCTATGACTGAATTAGAACTAAAGGCTTGGACAGCTTTCGTCTCTGTGATGCAGAATTTTCTCGGAAATAAAAAATCTGAAAATTATATTGAACTTGTAGAAGACCTTCTGCTACAATTAAAAAATATGGGGTGCAATATGAGCATAAAACTCCACTTCCTCCATAGTCACCTGGACAGGTTTCCGGAAAATTTAGGAGATATGAGCGAAGAGCAGGGAGAGCTTATGCATCAGGACTTACGCGTCATGGAAGAGCGCTATCAAGGTTTCTGGGATACGAATATGATGTCTGACTATTGTTGGTCTCTGATACGTCATTTTCCAAAGTCGACACATCGGAGGAGAGCTTTAAAACGAAGTTTTTTAGAACTCAATGATTAATTATTTTTTTTTAGTAAAGTTTTTCTTAGTAAATACATGTTTTTTTCTGTTTAATACCTACATAGCTGAAACTCAGAAACTAGAGCTGATTAAAATATTCTAATTATATTTTTGAAAATAGCATATCCTATGTAGTTAGCAACAGCTAAAATTTTTTAGGCAACAGATGTACTGTAAACTAGTGTTATTATTGTTTCTACTGTAACTTTGTCAACTTTCCTAACAGTAGCGTAAAATCTGGTTGAAAACCCTGCATGCTATAAACAAAAAACATGCGAAATTTTTAGAAAAACCTTTACATTTCCATGAATAAAATGGTATTCTTACACAATTTAACACAAATGTTGAACACGATTCAGTCATGTACTAGGGCAACAGAACATTTCGAGCATTTTTATTTTACAGAGTGATCGCAAATATTAATTTTTTATTCAATTTGTTATTGGTTCTCTGATTATCCTCATAATCAACCTTTCGGTGACAAATATGATGTCAAACATGTTCTTTATATACAGGGTGGTTATAATTAAAGTTACCTTGTTTAGACCTACGTAGAGTCCGTTCTGGTTGACAGATATCGATGAAACTGGGAATATAAGTTATATGGACCATGGAGAAATGAAATCTGCCATTAAAAAATTAGTCCAAATTTTGACCGATAGATGGCGGTTTTCATCTACGAGAAAGGACTTTATGCAAATTTGGAACGGTTTAAAAAGCCAGTAGTCGCTGCCGTGAAGTCATTCTGCACTATGTTGTTAGAGAAGAAGGAACGAGCTGGTGAGTTGGTGAAGTTGGTTTATCAGAACGGCAGTAATTTGTCAATTGGGACTTAAAACGGCCTATAGAGGCGCTGATCGCAGCCATCGGTACAAGAAAAGTTTCGCTTTAATTAATGCTAAAGTGCCATTGAAACCATTATTTATTGTAAACGCATTTGAAAGTGTTTGATATTCAAACTTGGATAATTTTTACCTTGCCATATAAACACAGAACACAAATATCACATGAAATCTGAAATTGTGCGAAAATGCAATCATTATAAACAAAATAAAAATGCATGTAATGCAATGGGCTCGCAAGGAATTTTCCTGAAGCGAGAAGTTATATCTTTTTTCCCCCAGATGGCGTATTCGAGAACTCGAATTCCCAATTGCACTGCGATAATATCGACGCTTGAAAGGCTTACGAAAAGGACCAATGTCGAGGCAAGCTTTGAAAAAGATTATATCTAAATTCGAAGAGACTGGGCAGCTGGGTGTGCTGCAAGGAAGAGGACGGAAACGAATTTCAAATGAAACTGCCGAAGAAGTCGCTCTTGCTGTGATCAAAAGAGCGTCTGGTTCTCCTTACGTCCGGTTGGACCTTACCCACGAGTGGCAACAACCCCACCTCTGAGGGTAATTTCCTTCGGAAAAAGACTGTTTATTTGACGAAGGGGAATCTGTGTTAAAATGTTCTTCACGCCTATTAAGCAGCGTTTACAATATCACTTGGTATCAAACCGGATTTACAGGACGTGTTAATATGCCACTATAGTTCCTGCTTTCATTTTGCACCCATTTACAAACGCAAGCATAAAACCCCTCCCCTGCAAAAAACCGGAAGCTGCGTAATTTTTCCTTCTGAATTATGATTGGCTGATTAGGGAACTGCGGTACAAACTTCCGGTGTAAACATAAACAGAAACCGCCTACAGTCCTTTTCGCGTGTGATAATCTTCGTTCTTTTGCTTTATTGAGAATTAAAATGTCTGACCGCTTTTTTAGCACTTTCCAACCTAGTTGAAAAGTGCTTATGACTTCGGTTTGTCTGGCCGTCTGCCGTCTGGCCGTCTGGCCGTCTGCCGTCTGCCGTCTGTCCGTGCTCTAACTCCCGTAAATATGCTCGGATTGCTCTGCAATTTTTATATGTTATTATCGTTATCTATAGCATGTTCCCTATTTCAACGGAAGTGTGTAGCACTTATAGTTTTTTTACAGGGACACTCAAAAGAATTCCGTTACATTGCGGTCTATGGGGAAAAATCATTTGCTGTTTATTTAAATAATGTTTCACTATTTTAAACGCATTGAAATTTATATATATCACTAAGGTGCATTAGAAGAAGCTTAATATGGAACAGGGTGTGCATAGCACTTATAGTTACTTTACAGGGACAGTAAAAATAATTCCGTTACATTACGTCTATGGAGAAAAATCGTCTGCGGTTTATTTAAATAATGTTTCACTATTTTAAACGCATTGAAATTTATATAGATCACTAAGGTGCATTACAAGAGACTTACTACGGAATATTGTGTGTATAGCAGTCATCGTTCATTTACAGGGACACGCAAAAGAATTATCTACTGTCTGTTAACAATAATTCCTGGAAGTGCGTTTTAAGTTACTGAACGCGATTTTAATGTTAACTTGCTTTTTGTCTATTACGTGGTGTGTATAAATTCTGTAGATCCTATACAGGGCAGCACAAAAGTTCGCGAACACATTTCTGTTTATTGACAAACTCCAGACGGAGAATTTTAAAATGTGCTACACGTTTCCTAACTGAACTAAAATTTAGCATCCTATGTAGTATATATACAATTCTATATATCCTATACAGGGCTGAATAAAAGTATTCGGATATTTTTCCGAATATTGTATATGTTGGAAATTCCTGAAATTATGTTTTTAAATATGTTATGCGTTTTCCAAATTGTTTACTTAGAAGTTATCTTTTAGCTTATTAAACGGTATGATTTGTAAAATTATTTTGGAAGCGTTGGAAAGTGCTACATAATCTATGCTTGACGCATGATTTTTCGTTCTTGTTTAATGCAAACTTTGATTGACATATTTGTAACACCAGAGCCAAGACCACCGCTAGACAATTTTCTGCGTGAGGCGAGCATTATTTTGCCGCCCTTATGATGCAATCGTTTTTTCACCATTACTCAAACTTTTTTTTAAAAATAAGTAAATAATACGATAACTATAATTTTTTTTTAAAGAAAACAAATATGTGTAAAATTCGTTTACATTTAAGAAATTTAAAATAATCAAACTACGTAAGATATATATATATATATTTTTTTTAAATACTACTAATACTGCTAACTTGGCATTAAATGAATAAATCATATTCTACTAGTATTTACAAGAAAACCTCATACAAAGAGTAAAACTTACACTTCAAAATCCATTTTATAGGGGGTCCCAGAAAAGACTAAAATTCCATTTTATTTCTTAAACCAAAACTAGAATTTTAATTATTACAAATAAAACATTTTCATCTTAATTATAAAACATTATCGACATGCTTAACTTTATTTATCTAAATGAGGACACATAATGTTAAGCGAAGACAATTAATGGCAAGCTAATGTTAAAACTGTGGGAGCATTTTTAACTAATTTCATTATCTGTGAAAATGAAATTCTGGCGCCTGGAGCACAAGCCCCAACTGACCCTCTCTAGTTTCGGACCTGACTCTGCCCGACTCTCCCCCCATGGGGTCGCTACGGCCCTTTCAGGGCCATCGCTACGAAATTTTAATGGAGGGGGAGGGGACCTTAAATTAGCAAGTGAAATTTCAGTATCTGCCAACACATTGGCAAACAAAAATAGATAGTTCTTGACGTTTGCCAATTAGTTTTATAATTTTGCCACGTTACTACAATTAGAAAATATAAACAGTTTTTATTTGTAAAAAGCTTAATAATGTTCACGATTCTGTTTCTAATTTTTGCCAAGTCTATGAAAAATAGAAAGTGTATTATAGTTTTTATTAAAGTTTTAAACAAATTTGCCTACCAAGTTTGTAAATTTGCCAAGTGTAATAGCATTCGCGAAAGGTTGGGGGGGGGGGGGGAGGCTACCTCCCCTTAGCGAGGGTTATGGCTAAGTTTAATAACAGTATTGAGCCAAAATATGTCAAACATTTAATCAATCAAATTATGTATAAAATTTGTGTATGAATTTCAAATAGCAAAATAATGATATCAGTAACAAGTTAAATATATTTTTGAAATCGTAATATACAAAACAAAATCCTATTATATGTTAATTTATATAATATGTTATAAAGTTCTGCACGGGCCAACCCGACCCATAGAAAGAATATATATATATATATATATATATATATATATATATATATATATATATATATATATATATATATATATATATATTCTCGGTATAAAAATTAAAAGTTCGGCCCGAGCCCGGTTCGGCCCAGTATAAAAGCTAAGTTTGGTTCGTGCCCGGCCTGGTCCGTAGAAAATATTATTGGTTCGACCCGGTGTAATAGCTAAAAGTTCGTCCCGAGACTGCCCCGGGCTAGAAAAAAGTTAAAATTTCATCGGCCCGGCCCGAGCTAATTTCTACAAAATGTTGATTTTTACGTCGACTTGGTTAAAAATTTGTCTCGTACGGGGAGTTCTGACCAAAAGCACTTATCTAACTTTTTTTTTTTTTTTTTTCCATGTTTATAATCTTCATTTTTATAGAAATGTCGTAGCCTGCGATATTTATTTTTTTAATGAATTTCTATTTGTTGTATGTAAATGTTTCAGTTATCATTAATATTGTTAATCCATATTCCATGTATTGGAGATTTAAAAATCTGAAAAATGCTGTACAGTAAAATCTTCTAAGACGGAATTGCACAGGAAAGAAAAAAAAAATGCGTTATAGACAAGGTCCCTCCTTCGCAGGTGTAAATATATTATATATTCTTTTCTTACGTATATTCATTTTACATGGATCAACACAGTTTTCAGTTTAAGACAGGGTTTCGTCATAGGCAGGTTCTTTTTTCACACGTTTTACTATATTTTAATTTTTTTTTTTTTTTTTTTTTTTTGCACGGACAACGAGACAATGATTTTCATACGTGCCGGGGCAAAACCGGGAATAAAAAATTTCGGCCCGTGAAGAGTAGGAGGGATGAAACCAGTGCCGGCTCGGTACGGAAAAAATAAGTTAGACCGGCCCGACCCAATCATTCAGGAAAACAGTAAGGCCCGATCCCGGCCCGGCCCGAGCTTTCAGAAAAAGTATGACCGGGCCTGGCCCGAGTTCGGCCCGTGCAGATCTCTGCCATGCTACTGGGCTTTATTATTATTGTGGAGAGCAGCATCAGTACAAACCCTTCGTTATATATTATATTTTTTGGTAATTACAAAAACACACCATTTCTCTCAAAAGATTTTTCTATATAGTCTGTAATAATTTACATTTTTGACTCTCATTAAAGAAATATTTAGTTACTTAAAAAAAGACGAAGTGCCTGTACTGATGTTGCTCTCCATAATAACAATAATGCCTGATAGCATGGTATATCAATTAACATATAATTATAATACGTGCATTACAAAAAGCAGATTTTTCTGTTAATAAACTATCAAAAATCGCCTATTGGTAATATTTAAAAGAAAATAGCTATTAAAAATAAGGTAAATCTTTAAGACCTAATTTTCCTTAATTTTGCCTTGGGGAAGTCTCATTTATTATGATATCGAAATCAATATTATAAAGCAATCAGAGATTATCAAGCTAAAAATAAATAAATAAATAGATAAACCTACTGAAGCAAACTTCACAATATATTATTGAAATTAAATAGAAAAATTATGATATGCGGAGAAAATTACCTTATGATTTCAAATTATCTATATGAAGATTTAATTTTACAATAGTAATACTATTTTCAAAAACACAACTATCAACAATGAAGTATTTAACTCGATAATAAATTCACCTTGAATTTTCTTTGTCAAAGGAGTTTTTTATATCGCACTAATCAATATAGAAAATAATCTTGAAACCAAATTACTCTTACGAACATAAAATAAATAAATAAATAAATAAAAATATAATCGCCGCAAAACGCGGGATAAAATTCCAAAAATCCCTGTACGTAATTGCGAATAAACTTTATTGAAAAGAGAACTTTTTTTTTTTTTTTTGTTATTAAACTTAAAGATTAAAACCGGATTCCTTATTATTAATGTTGAAAAATCGCCAAGAAAACGAAAAAAAAAAAAAATCTTTAATTTTACTTTAGTGAAATTTACTACAGTTACTTTGAAATTTACTACAGTGAGAGCTAAAACATTCTAACAGGAATTCGTTTTTCAATATAAAAAAAAATTGGCGCAAAAGCGCAACAACGCAAAAAATCGTATTAAAAATCGCGGGAGACAAAATTTAATTTATTATGCTAAATGTTTAAAACAGAATTCTTTTTGTGGTTATCAAAAAATGATCGCGGAAAGAAAAAAAAGGGGGGGTGGGCTAAAAATTGCATTGAAAATTGCAAAAACTTCCAAAATCGTGGCGGACAAAATTTACAATATTAGGCTAAAAGTTTAAAACAGATTTTTTTTTTCTTAACGATTGCAAAAAATCGCAGCAGAACGGAAAAAACCCCGCCAAGAATCGTATTGAAAATCTTATTAAAAATCGGTAAAAAATAAAAAACTTGGGGGGCAAACTTTACTATATTAGTCTAAAAGTTTAAAAACAAATTATTTTCATGAAGATCAGAAAAATCGCTGCAATACGCGAAAAAAGCTAAAAATTGAAAAATCGCAGAAAGCAAAATTTTCGACCGTCCATCGTGAAGAATTGACGTAATTTTGCATTTTTGAAAACAAAAAAGAACTTAAAATAAAGTTGTAAAAAAACAATAAATAGCGCAAAAATAAAAGCACTGACAAAACTTTCAAAAGATGGAGACACCAACACCCTAACCGGTGAACTGGGCGATTTTACAAACCATCATGCGTAGAACGATTGGAGGCGATGTTGAATAGTGATTGGTCGACTGCCTGAGACGATGTAGGAGGAGCTTAATGCGCTTGAAGAGGATATTTTTCATTTCGTTGAAGATTCATAAGATCGTCTGAGCTTGTATATTCATGTTTGCTTTATTTTTAATGATGCTTAGGACATATTAAACTTGTCTAACAAAATAATATTAACTTAATCCAATTAAAAGAAAACAATCCATGTGTACAAGTATAATTTGAAACAGCAAATCAAATACTTCTAGCTCTTGTATTTTCAGAGCTCATTACCTAATTCAACTCCTGTTTTTTTTTTTTTTAAGAAAAATAAAACTGATATTTTAATTGTAAAGGTTATTGAAAACTAATTTAAATTTGTAGTAGCTTGTGTACATTTTTTAAGTGAAAAAACTATACGTCCAGCTTAATTTATTGATACATAACAAACCTTACATAAAGTAAAACATATTTCATTTATAAATTATTAATATCTATATCCACAACTTCCAATTTTCAAATAAAGATTACATGTTTACATTTTTTTATAGTTTTTATTTTAAATTTTATTTATAGTAAATACTACAATTAGATAGAATTAAACAAAGAACAACATATTAAACATTATTTCACAAGAATAAACTGAAAGCACAGCAAATAAATGTTAGCTTTTCTGAATGTTTATTATTATTTTTTTAATCATCATAATTGAATTAATAAACGAAAATAAAATTACTAGGTCGTTAAAAACTTTTTGAACTGTGTTATTTCATAAAATCAACATATACTTAAGCAATGCATTTTTCAGATTTTTATATAGTTTGTTATTTCATAAAATCAATATAAACTTAAGAAATGCAGATTTCAAATTTATATATATAGTTTTAAATTTTTTACTGAACTTAAAGGTTTATTAAACAATTTCTTTCATATCTTTAAGTCAAGACAGCGTAAAATACAAAATTTGCCACACAAATTCATTTAATTTTGGAAATATACTTTATTAATTTTTTCTTTTTACAATTAAAAACTTGCAAACATTGCATGTTTGCAAAATTTGGCAAAAGTTAACTGAAAAAAAAAAATCTCATTCAGTAATTAAATAATTTTAAAAGCTATACAAATTACACTCGAATGCCTAAAATCCATGCAACGTCTAAGCCGTTGTGTAGTGGCGCCATCTGTTTGTAAAATGAAGTATTAAAACAAAAATATAAAATAAATCTAAGATATGAGATTTTAGTTTCGGAGCGATTTTTTAAAAATCCAGAATAAGTAAAGGTTTTCTAAGCATAGCTCTTAAAATCATTAATATTTGGTTAAAGCCAATTTTTAAAGCGATTTGAACATCTTAATAAAATGATACCTAACCCTTTTTTTTTAAATAACAACCTTTAAGATATGATAGATCTACCAAACAAATACAACATTAAGAATAAATATGAATTCTGAAATTAAATTGCATTAAAATACTTTTTATTAAAAATGAGAGCTATAATAATGAACTTCATAGATTTTATGCAGTTATGTTCAAGTAACCCCCCCCCCCCCCAATATAGTTTTAAACCCTGGGGTTGCTGAAGACCCAAATTACTGAATTAATGCATAATGAATAATAATCTTGAAATTTTAGACCAGAACAGTTATTGAACTAAACAGGAATTAATCATAACCTAAAAAAGGACATGCTGTGATTTTAAAATAAGCAATTAATCATTCAACATTTTTTTCCCCCACAAAATTAAAATAATGATAACTATATTTATTATTACCAGTGTTAGATAGATTTACCTCCTTCATTTTTACTATATTTAAATAATATTTATTTATATTAATTATATGTTTAAATAATAATACTTATTAATATTAATTGTATGTATTTAAATAAAAATATTAATTAATATTAATTATATTTATTTAAATATAAATAATAATTAAAAATTAAATAATAAAATAATAGACAAAAAAAATAAATATGGTAATCTTCCACAACTTTATCACTGCAGATCAACCAGTAATTGGCAAAAAGAATTTTAGTAAATTAATAGAGATTTTTAAGAATAATGCTTAATTTTAAAAGATGAAAACTTTAATTAATTAATTCTGCTAATTTGATAATCATCTGTTACTAAAGTTCTAATACAAAAAATATTTTTAATGAAAGTTTAGGAGTTTTTGCATTTTAATAAATGTTCGTATAGTTATTAAAAAATAGCGTATATGAATTAAAATTAAATTTAATTCTTGAAATTTATCTGATATTAAATTTTATTGTATGTGATAAAAATTTAATTTTTATTTACCTTAATTATAATTTATAATTTAATATTGTTTAACTTAATTCTAATTAAAATTTAATTATCAAATTGAGAATAAAATATTGCAGAGCAATTGATAAAGATTAACTGATCTTTATATCAATGCTTAAGAAGCATTGTTAATAAATATTCTTTATTAACTAATTCAATAAAGATCAAAGCAAAACTCTAAAAATGCAAAAAAAATTAGCAAGGACACAACTTGATGCATCAAAATTACGAGCCTGATGCTTTAACCACTATACTAGATCGGACACAAAAATTTCCTAACTTTTAACATACTTGTTCATTTAATACGCTTTAACTCCTCCCCTCAATAACAACGTAACCATCTTTCAGTCAATCACTATTCGACACCGCCTCCAATCGCTCTACGCGTGATGTTTTGTAAAATCGCGGTGAACTGGCGCTGTTTGTTTACCCGACAGGAATCATGGGTAAATGCTGGACTAATGCCCTAGGAGCTAGCAGGGGTGAAAATGACCTAGGCTAGTTTCATCTTCAAACCGGCTTTTTCATTGTATACGGGGTCGGAAATACAATGATGGTATCGGCGTGGATTGAATCAGGATTAGAGTGTAGTATGTAAACGACCCTTTAGTGTTTTTCTTCTCTTTACCCACAGATGACGTGATATGGGTAAAGTCCCCTCCTTCGACAAGTGCTCGAGCGGTGTCACCTGATTAGTCTCTTCCTTGGTCTACAGAACGAAAAGTTCTTCGATCCATTATAAAGTGGTATCCATACAAGATTCACGTAGTGCAAGCAAGCACTGAACCCTGCAGACCCGTATACAAATAATTACTATTTAATATGTATTAATATCATAAAGGCTGTTTAGTTTTGAAGGATTTAGCTTAAAATATGCGCTATGTTTTTAATAGCGAATAATGTGGATTAAAGATAATTCCTGAAGTAGTAAGTAGATATTTATTTCTCATTGTTTATTTGCTTACATTCACTACAATACCCACGTGCTTTAAATTCATTTGAACTATTCCTTTTTTTATTTTTAAAATAAATAGATAAATAATGCTTGTAAAATATCTTTTAGTTGGCAAATTATTTAAATACTTTAAAAATCAAAAATATTTATAAGACGAACACGTACTAGTATCATTTTCTTAGAACTTCGAAATATTTGGTTTCGATTTTATCGTGTTTAACATGTTTTAAAATGGGTGTGAAAGGGTGGAAACTTCCACAAATTGCTTTACAAGTCTACACCACTCTGTTGTACTATCAGGAGGGTTAACAATTAGATAATTCTGATATTCTGGTTTTAAGCCATGTGTTAGTCTTTGTAGTAAAATTGTCTCATATAAATGTAACTTTCTGCCAATTTCAATCTTTTCACGAAAATAATTTTCTAAGTTACTCAAACTATCTAATTTCAAAGCTAAGAATTCAGAAAATTTGGGAATATTTACATCAATAATTTTTTCAGTTAAAATATCAGCAATTTGTTCATATTTAGTACACTTGAGACATTCATTAACATAAACTTTAAGGACCTCTTCTTTTAAATTCTGAGAAATATACTTAAATTTTCAATCTACATTTTTATCTTCTTTTTTGCACATGTTATCAAAATATTTCAACCTTGATTAAATTTCCACCCCTGAATCGGGATCAAAAGCTACAATTTTTGGTTCTGTCATGGTTGTATTCTCATTTAATTTAATAAAAGAAGAAATTCTGTCCTCTTTGAGAAAATCTGATCTTAGAAACATAGAAATCTAAATTTATAACACTGCCTCATTATCTATATTAATAAAAGAAAGTTTTGCTGTGTGTGTTTGTTTATTTGTTTGTTTGTCTGCGATGACTTGCAAAATCTAGCGTATCTAGAAGCCTTAAAATTTATATTTAGGTAGTCCAAGGCCTGAACTGATGCACCTGAGATTCAGAATTTTAATAATTTGATAATTACCCAAGATATTAATTAGAATGTCATTAACCATCGCTTCCAAATCGCCATCCTTTTCTGAAAATAGTGCAAAAGAAATGTGAAACCGCAAAATGAGGTGTGTGTTGGGAGCTCAGAGCAAAGATACTAAAAGGTCTACTAGAAAGTATATTAGAAGGTCTACGGTTGGGAGAGGGAAGAAAGATTTTAGGTTTACTCGAAAAAGGTCGGGTTACCAGAATGACTTTTAATACGCCTTTTCGCAACATGTCGAAATAACAGAAACTATTAGGTATTTTGACACGAAAATTTGCAGATTTAGATAAACAAAAAATTGCAATTTCAAAAAATCAAATTTCAAAAAATTCCATCCACATCTTTCCGAAATATTAATTAATTTTTTTTTAAATTTTTCTAGCGATTTAATCTTGCAAAGAACAACACGTTTTTGATTAAATTTGAGCCGCCACAGGTGTCTGGATAATGAGTCCGCAAAGAAAGAGGTACAAAGAGATTTTTTAGGCGACTCAAATTAACAGTTCTAATTAAGCTACAAATTTACAATTAACACCGATTATTACAACATTAACACAATTATTAATAATTATTTAATGAATCCTCTCTGTTTCCACATTACTAGTTCGTCAGAATTAAGATTATCCGATTCTTATAACCGAAGATATTTATCATTTCGCATTAATTTGATTGCAAAAAAAAAAAAAAAAAATTTTAACCTTTTTTTTTCTTTTTTACGAGCAAGCATAGCAGACAAGGTGTCTGTTATCACTTGAATAAAGAAAGGTACAAAACAAGTAATAAAAACTTGGAATGGTGTTATTAGAGGCTCTAAATCGAAAAAACCCACCAATAAGTTTTTATTTTATAAAAATCTTGATTTTTATGAAAAAGAAATAAAAGCTTATTTGACAACGGGAGTGATAATTAAGGTAACGATTGCATCGGAGTTTTCTTGAACAAATTATTCGTTGTACTTGCAGGTATGGTATGGGGAGGATAACACATTTTTATTTAGTATCGCATTTATTGTACTTCGTATTGTCTGACGTATTGTACTTCGTATTGTCTAATGGTGGCTTTTTCATTAATTGAGAACTCTAATTAATAAGAAAAAGTGTATTGCTCAGAAAAAGATAAAACAAATTCCATTTAAGAAATTTAACATTTTTAGATTTACCCGTAGCGTTTTATAAATTTTATATTGAGAGAATACCTGAAATTTCAAATACAGATTTTCGTAAAAATTAAGTTTATTTTTCTAATAAAAGTGCACAACCCGTACTCACTTGATGCATACCAACAATCAAAGTAAGTGGTTTGTTATTATGCACTTGACCCAGGGCCCCCTTATGATGTTGTTTTTGCTCGTTGTAATAAAGCAGGGTATGCATCCAGATAAGTTAAGGCCGATCGTATGAAACAGGATCTTGGGAAATGCTTCACGGCCGGATAATTTGGTACATATTTCTTCTAGCATTGTGTTCACAAAATCAACAAGTTCGTAATCCCTTGTTAAAAAAAGTAGAAGGAAAGAGAATGAATAATAACACCAACATATACTTGCAAGTTTCCATTTATTGGCCATAATAAGACACCAAGATGTTATAGCGGAGAGGTGGTCTTTATACTTAATGCATTAAAAGTAACCTTCTTGTTCGATGGTGAGATAAGAATCTGTGTTTGTGTTTTTACAATTTTCCCTTCAAATCGGTCAACGCGCCAAAACATAATTTTGTACGTTTGAGATAAATACATATTAATTTTTTGAATGAATCAATTAAGAACCTTAAAAATATAACCCTGTTATTATTTAGGCTAGACTTTTAAAAAAAACGGATGTGATTTATTTATTGGCCTTCGATTATATTATTGCATTGCAATAGGATACTGATTTCGAAATATTGAACTAAAATGATTGCCTATATAATTGGAATCTGTCAACACTTAAAAGCTTAATGTTTTTTAAAGCAACGGTTAAAAATTACATGTACTTATGAAAGTATATTATCTGAAGACTGAATTTGAAAGAAATAAAGCATTAAAATTAATTTACGCTACTAATAAATATCAATTGACTTGAATCAAAAGCATTTTGATTAAAAATTCAACTGCGTATAGACAAATATTGCAAGACTTATGACTACTTAAATGAAATACTAAAGCTAATTTAGGAAATAAATTAATTTTGAGTACATAACTTACAAATAAATGCTAAAATAATATCAAGCGCATTTTAACATGGAGAAAGATATTTATTTTGAGGTTTAAAATAAAAATAGATTTTAAATAAAGAAAAATAATTGACATAGAAAATTTAACATCGGAAATATTATTTTTGGAATAAAAAGAAAAGGACATATATGATTTCATATATTATATCATATCCCTGGCGGGTAATCGTATAAGGTTTTATTTTCTCTAACTGTGCAGTTTCTCTAACTGTGGGTTTTGGAATCGACTTGGTTTTGGATCGCGTTAAAATTTTACTTCCACCTCCGGCACCGTATAGTAGGCGTGCTGCGCACTCGCTGAAAGTCCTTTAGTTCCACCTTCCACCGCAAGGGGACGAATTATTTTCTTGAGTTCTATATGGACCCGATTTCCACGGGAATTAGTTTTTCAACTCCCTTGATACAATGGGTACCCAAATCGGATGTTCGTATATAACAAATTGCACCCCCTGGCGGGGGAAGGTGGAACTAAAGGACTTTGCAGCGCATGCACAGCACGCCTGCTTTACGGTGCCGGGGGAAGCAGGAACACGCGTCGAAGTTTCGTTCGGAAGGATTTTGTTTGCAACAGAGTGCGCCCTGGCGGCAGAAGGTGGAACTAAAATATTTTGCAATGCGTGCACAGCATGCCTACTATACGGTTCCGCAGGCAGCGGGAACACGTGTCGGAGGTTCGTTTAGATCAGTATGCGCCCCCTGTCGGCGGAAGGGGGAAATAAAGGATTTTCCGTCGTGTCCGCAGCACTTTTAAATAAATAATTTAATACAAACTCGGGTTAAAGACATAAAATCATACAAACTTTAGATTTGATTAATTTTATTATCACGGGCCCTGGCAACGCCGGGCGGGTCAGCTAGTAATAAATAAATAAACAAAATAGTAAATAAATAACTATATTATTTTAACAACAAGTAAAATCTCTATTCATATACTTTAAAAAATAACAAATAAAAAAATAAATAACAAGAAATAAAACATTTTAAAATAACTCACAATCGTGTAGAACCTTTGTAGAGTCCAGCTGACATTACAAGTTATCGGTAATACTGGCTTTCACTACATCAAGAGACACGGACAAATTTTTTCTTTCTTTTTTTTTTCTCTCTACAACGTGAAATACACCTCTATAAACTTCTCCACTGTTAACTTCAATTGTTACTTTCTGGTTTTTAAACTCTTTCAACAATTTGCAGAGAAGTCCAAGATTCATCGACATAATTCTGGTAGCAAGACGATTTTCACAGAAGAAATGATTGCGCTTTAAATAATTAAAACTTAAAACAATTAAAAACTAAATATCAGCAACTGCTACATCGAACAAAAGCACCTTTTATTATTTTGATCACAGCACACTTTTTGAAGAATATTCCATTTCCACTCACCTTTTATGCAACATTATTTATTAACCACAGGTTAATCGAAGAATCCTGTACGACTTTTTGTTATGTTCTGCTCTAGACCAACATGTTATTATACTCACGACACGCCCATTCGGCGATTCTCTGCTTGCTGATTTTCAAAGCGAGCGTTCGACGTCTCCTGGTCAATACTAGAACAACAAAGTGCACTTTATAGAAAGCGTGAATGAAGGGATTTTTTTGGTTTTTTCTATATTTTAACAAATATGAGGTGTTGCGTGCCTTTCTGCAATATTGACAGTCGAGAAGATTATTTTGATCCAGATGTAAACAAAATATCCATGCATAATTTTCCTAAAGATGAAAAAATTAAGGAAGCATGGATTTTTCTATACATTTTTCTATTAATTTCTAAATATAGTAATAATTAAAAATGCTTCCTAACAGTTTTACAGTTGCTTCAATTATTACAATCTTCTAGATTACGAACTTCAATGGGTTTAAAGAAAAACAAAGTATTCCTGCTTTTCTAAAAAATTGCACACAGTGTTACAGTTATATGTTAAAAATGAATTTTAAAAATTGCAACAAAATTTTTTTATTTCACAGCTAAGTTTCAACATCTTCAAAAGGCACTTGTGCATTTATCACTCATACACCATGTTTGTTTGTTTTTTTTTCCGATCAGAATAATTAAGTACTAATAAAAAGTGAAACTATATCCACATAGTTCCACGTAGTGAAACTATATACTTATAATTTTTATTTGTTTATGTTGAAAACGAATACTTTATTTTACTACTCTCTTAGATTTTACACCACTTTACAAAATAACATGTTGTATTTCTTAAATACTAAGAAATGTATTATAAAATTAATAAAATTCAGCGCTAATTAAGACCAGTTAATTTTTTTTTTTATCAAAATATAAAACTCAATAGCTTTAAATGAGTTGAAAGTGGCACAAATTATTACTTTTGTGCTTGACACGAAAACCTCGAATATGCCATCCAGGTTCTTCACTTGATCATTAGTCGAACGTATAAATTCTGGATTTTAGCTCTTTTATAATTTTCATTACTTAGATTAGTAATTGTGTGTGATCTTTCTGGAATCCTACATGATCTTTCTTTCCTTTCTTTCATTTTTTATTGATATACACACATTTTATTGACATACTCATACAACCCAAGATTTATAATATATATATATATATATATATATATATGTTAAAGCTCTTTACCCTATGAAATAAATATGATAAACTGAAGATAGACATCGCATATTTTTTAAAGGTTATTTACAACACCATTATATTAAAAGGAAAACTGAAATTTTATATTTGATATCCAGACACTGCTGGCGTTTGGAAATAATGTAACATTAAGAGGTGCCACAGCACAAATTATAAAGAAAACTCATAAAAATCTGGCTAAACATCGAAAAGATAAACTGTCAGAATTCAAACTGATACTTTTTAAAAGAGAATCAAACTGATTTCGCCAAGCTTATTAAATAAAATTATTTTTGCTTTAAAAAAAAAAAAAAAAAAAAAAAAAAAAAAAAAAAAAAAAAAAAAAAAAACCTAATTATTGTATTAAATGTCCCGCGAGTCGAAATCACTCGAAACGAAATTGAAGAAATGATGTCTAGAGCAGTTAAACAAATTTGAAAATACTATAAGCATAAGTCCAATTGCTAGAAAGATTTATCTCTAAGGGATTGATTTCTAAAACACCGGATATGTGCTTAAAAACTTACTGCTTGTAAACTTATATTCGTATGCACATTCTTAATAATCGTCAATCTAGAAAATATCTTGGAAATATGGATATGAAGATAAACAGATCTAGCTTCTTATACGGAATTTGATGGCTTTCCATTATAAAGTTTTAACTGTTATGTTTGACTTGTTAAAAAATGTTACAATTTTCATGTTAAATCGACAAATTATGAATGTGGATTATTAAAAGTCCCCTACTACACAAAGTACTTGAGTTTTCATTTGAAATTACAAAGCACAAGAGTAAACTAAAACTTCAATACAAATTTCATAATGCTATCCTGTTATTTAATAGTATTAGAGTTTTCAAATAGAATTTATTATTTTGATAAACAATTTTCAAAAAGAAATTGTATTTCAATTTAAATATTGTCAGGCATTACTTCAAAAATCATCAAAGTGCGAATTTTTAGAATGTACTAAAAATATAATCAAAAATTAATTAAAAACAGATTCCTGAATTTGAAGAGATACGAAAATCAGATTAATCTATTTACTTCAACTCTAATGATTGATGTTGTAATTATTCTTCAGAATTCATTACTGCGCGTCTAATAAAAAGTTCAGTGCGATTTCATATTAAAGCAAAAATATGTGGATATAGGCCGACTACCACCACTAATTTTTTAGTATTCTTCGCCTAATGAGAATACTAATAAAATTTAGGTGAAATGTACCAATAAAATGTAGGCAAAGATTGCTAATAAAATTTAGTGGTGACAATCGGCCCATTGGCGCCCAGTTTTTTACGGTTTCCAAATTTCTGTAATTGTTCATCAATCGAGCGATTTTGCAAATTACAGTGTGCAATTAAGCATATTTTAGCTATATTCGGCAGCGCACTTTTATGCATCTTTGCATAGCTGCCAACTTTTCTTTTTCAAATCAAATAAACAAATTTTGAACCAGTAAATGTATTTAATAAAAATCAAATTAAATAAATAGCGCATGGGTACAAGTCACATAACTTTTCTGTTTCAAAATATGCTTATTTTTATTTTTTTACTCTAAGAAAACACGGAAGATTGGCAGCTATGCTTTTGATCAGATCAGGATTAACAAACCAGCGTGTACAATCAATTTTTGAAATAAATACAATTTAGCAAATTTGATTAAATTTTATAGATTTCGTTAATAAAAAGAAAACCTGAGTATTTTTTCGAGAAATAAGATAAAATAAACTATGTATAATAATAACTTTGAAACTTGTGAATATTTCTCTAACGTGGCTGTGTTTTGTACGTATAAATTTTATCCTGTGCAATGACATTATCTACATTTTTGTTTAATGTGGCCCGCGGCTTTGTATATACAGTCGAACCTCGTTAACACGAAATTGAATTGACTGCGAATTTTTTTCGTGTTATCCGAAATTTCGTGTTAACCGTCATAATAGTGGCGCCATCTATGTTAGATATAAAAACTAAATAAATTAACCTACAAATATATCCCTGCTCATAAAATCATTAATTAATAAGAAATAGACAATTTCATTAACAATTAATCATCATATTTTAGGCAATAATAAGTTTATTTACTTGCTAATCATTTTTTTAAATACTCCGTTATTGACTTTTGCTCCAATTTTTGTAGTAGTAGTTTTAAGTAGTTTTTTTAGGAACGTATGGACTTCATCTAATTTATCCAATGTTCGGGAAGCATCATCTTGTTCCATAAGGAAACGTTGTACAGTTTTCAATGCTGTGGTAGATTCATTTAATGACACTAAACTTTTCTGTTCTGTGTCAGTTTCATTATTCTCGTCTGACACCTCAATGTTGTCATCTTTTCTTCAGCAATTATTTCTTCGTCTGTCGTCACATCCGAAGTCAGCACATCTTCATCTATGCAAATATACTCGGAAAAAATTTCCCGTTTTTGACTACATATCTATGACGCTCTTAAAATCTTTTCAGTCATCCATTAGAACTTAGAACATATGAAATCTCTCTCATCGAGAGCATCATCAAAAGCCTTTGCTTTCTCTTGCAAAACTGCAAAAGATAAAACAATGTTCTAGCTTCTTGCCTCTTTTATCCACCGCAAGTGAGCAATTTCAATTTATGCATTCTTTCTTCCACACATTCGTTTTCTTACTGGTTTAAATTGACTCACAGCATAAGCCGCTTCAATCTTTTCACGATTCTTTAAAATTGTAGAGAGGACCAATTGAAAAGAATTGTAGGTATCCTTCGCCGAATTATCCGATTTTTTCAGCACTTTATCGCTAACTTCGGTCTAAAATTTTTGCTTGGTTTCTAAAGATGCTGTTTTCGACTCATCTTTTACAGAATTCTACAGAGCAGCTGCGAACAGAGTTTCAGTTATGTTAGTCAGGTAGTGAAGTAAGGATTGTCACTACTTTCACTCACAGATAGGAGAATTCGGAAACCCGGACTATCGTTTATGTCACTGTCAATACAGTCAACCAAGTACTAATGTAACAATCACTTTCAAAAAAGAAATTCCTTCACCCAAGCTGTCATTGTGACTGATTTATAGATCATATGGTTAATGTGGGAACACTTGCACACATTAGAAATCAAAGAAAAGCAGGAATTAGTCAGGAATTTAGTATTTCACGATTTTCTGAAACCCTTTTTCCCTTTATATATTTTTCAAGCCATGAGAAAATTCCATTTTTAATAAGGGGATGTGACATGTAAGTTTAAAATATCGAAAACATTGCGTAAGGATTTTTTTTTTTTTTTTTTACTTTGGAGTGAAAAAAAAAAATTCGCCTTAAGCGGTATTTTCCGAAATTCTATTTCGTGTTAAACGAATTAATTAACATTGATTTTCAGGATCATCTGACGGGACCTCAGTATTATTTCGTGTTAAGCGAAATTTCGCGTTAAGCGATTTCGTGTTAACGAGGTTTGACTGTAATGCTTAATTTGGCCCGCTGTGGTAAACGAGTTTGACATGCCTGGTTTAGATCAATATGCGCCCCCTGTCGGCGGAAGGTGGAAATAAAGGATTTTTCGTCGCGTATGCAGCACTTTTAAATAAATAATTTAATACAAACTCGGGTTAAAGATATAAAACCATACAAACTTTAGATTTGTTTAATTTTATTATCACGGGCCCAGGCGACGCCTGGCGACTCAGCTAGTAATAAATAAATAAACAAAGTAGTAAATAAATAACTATATTATTTTAACAACAAGTAAAATCTCTATTCATATACTTCAAAAAATAGCAAATAAAAAATAAATAACAAGAAATAAAACATTTTAAAATAACTCACAATCGTGTGGAACCTTTGTAGAGTCCAGCTGACATTACAGGTTATCGGTAACATTGGCTTTCACTACATCAAGAGACACGGACAAGTTCTTTCTTTTTCTTTTTTTTTTTTTTCCTACATCGTGAAATACACCTCTATAAACTTCTCCACTGTTAATTTTAACTGTTACTTTCTGGTCTTTAAACTCTTTCAACAATTTGCAGGGAACTCCAAGATTCATCGACATAATTCTGGTAGCAAGACGATTTTCACAATAGAAACGATTGCGCTTAAAGCAATTAAAAACTAAATATCAGCAACTGCCACATCGAACAAAAGCACCTTTTATTATTTTGATCACAGCACACTTTTTGAAGAATATTCCATTTCCACTCACTTTTTATGCAACATTATTTATTAACCACAGGTTAATCGAAGAAGCCTGTACGACTTTTTGTTATGTTCCGCTCTAGACCAACATGTTATTATGCTCACGACACGCCCATTCGGCGATTCTCTGCTTGCTGATTTTCAAAGCGAACGTTCGACGTCTCCTGGTCAATACTAGAACAACAAACTGCACTTTATAGAAAGCGTGAATGAAATGAATTTTTTTATGTTTGTTTTTTCATTTTAACAAATATGAGGTATTGCGTGCCTTTCTGCAATATTGACAGTCGAGCAGATTATTTTGATCAAGATGATAACAAAATATCCATGCATAATTTTTCTAAAGATGAAAAAATTAAGGAAGCGTGGATTTTTCTATACATTTTTTTATTAATTTCTAAATATCCTTCTATATTAAAAAAAAGTAATCTGGAACTCAGCCAAAAACGAAATGGACCAATCAAATTCTGCGTAGATATTCCGGGTTATTCTCATCGCTTTTTTACTAGGGACTTTTTTGAGGAGCTGATACTTTTTTTTCTAGCCATCCTACGGATTAGAAAATCTTACCACCAGACGCGAAATATAACAAGCTTTCAGAAATTAAAAAAATTATCACGGCCAGACAATAAAAACTCAAAAAATCCTTAAAAATCGAGTAAAAAATCTTTTATTGAAAAAGTCATTTTTTTATATTGTTGCCAATTTCTAAATAAGCAGCTCAAAGGATTATGTTTTATCTCAAATAAAAAATGTATTTGCGCGAGACTATTAAAAACAATAAAGAAAGTTTAAAATAATAATTAAATGATCACGTGTTGAAAGCAGGAAATAAAGAAAATTACGTCATAAAAATTGTGTTTACACATGAATATTAAAAACAAAAAAGATGAATTAAATGAAAAAGCATTATAACCAGTTAAATGAAAAAGCATTATAACCTGATTACAGAAGATAGTCGCCGTTCGTGATATCATCATCATCATCTTTTTAAAACAGGATACATTACCAGGTTTTAAGAGGCTGTGAATCAGAACGGGGGTAGGTGAGCGTAGCGAGCAGGGGGCAGAGCCCCCTAGTAGTAATAATTAAAAATTCTTCATAACAGTTTTACAGTTGCTTCAATTATTACAATCTTGTAGATTACGAACTTCAATGGTTTTAAAGAAAAACAAAGTATTCCTGCTTTTCTAAAAAATAAAAAATAGCACACAGTGTTACAGTTACATGTTAAAAATGAATTTTAAAAATTGCAACTAAATATTTTTATTTCACAGCTAAGTTTCAACATCTTCAAAAGGCAGTCATACACCATGTTTGTTTGTTTTTTTTTCCGATCAGAATAATTAAGTACTAATAAAAAGTGAAACTATATCCACATAGTTCCACGTAATGAAACCATATACTTATAATTTTTAATTGTTTATGTTGAAAACGAATACTTTATTTTACTACTCTTATAGATTTTACACCACTTTACAAAATAACATGCTGTATTTTTTAAATACTAAGACATGTATTATAAAATTAATAAAATTCAGCACTAATTAAGACCAGTTAAAAAAATTTTTTAATCAAAATATAAAATTCAATAGCTTTAAATGAGTTGAAAGTGGCACAAATTATTACTTACCCATCATACGTAGTATAGGGTAAGTCTTGTAATCGTTTTGAAAATCGAAAATTTTTTACTTACCCATCATACGTAGTATAGGGTAAGTCTTGTAATCGTTTTGAAAATCGAAAATTTTTTTTGACGGATTTACACGTTTCAGACACTGGAGATTCCGAAAAACATATTTTTAGAAAAAAAATTTTGCCGTCCGTCTGTGTGTCTGTGTGTGTGTGTGTCTGTAAACGCTCTATCTCCCGAAAAAATTGAGATAGAGACTTGCAATTTGGTATGTACTTAGTATGTAATAATGGGAAGAAGCCTATTTCATTTCAATAACCTCGATTAACCGGAACAATTTTTTTCGGACTCTCGAAATATTCGTTCTGATGAAAGGTATATAAAAATTTTCGAAATTGTTTATTTTAAGAAATGAATATAAAAGACAATAAAAAAACATAAATTTTGAATAAAGCATGAAGTCGATCGGATAATTAGTTGCCGAGATATTTGTAATCCTATTTGCCACACTCTTCGATTTTTGATGACCCTGTATTTCATCCAAATTTCACTTCAAAGATATATTTTAATTGGAAATTTGACGCTTAATCAGATGCAATAAACCGCTAGTTAATAGGATTATTATTTTTGGAGTTATAAGGAAAAACCTCTTTCAAGCAATTCAGTAATCGAGCCTTTAAAGTTTGTGACGTCATCAAGCCACGATTTTATTTGAATTGCAATGCATTTTATAAGTAGTTTACACATTTTTTTATTTTAATATTTTACATTATGCATATCCATGATGGGTAAGTATTACGGTGGCCCCCAACAACTAGTTACTTTTGTGCTTGACACGAAAACCCCGAAAATGCCATCCAGGTTCTTCACTTGATCATTAGTCGAACGTATAAATTCTGGATTTTAGCTCTTTAATAATTTTCATTACTTAGGTTAGTAATTGTGTGTGATCTTTCTGGAATCCTACATGATCTTTCTTTCCTTTCTTTCATTTTTTACTGATATACACACATTTTATTGACATACTCTCATACAATCCAAAATTTATAAAAAATATATATATATATGTTAAAGCTCTTTACCCTATGAATAAATATGATAAACTGAAGATAGACATCGCATCTTTTTTAAAGGTTATTTACAACACAATTATATTAAAAGGAAAACTGAAATTTTATATTTGATATCTAGACACTGCGGGCGTTTGGAAATAATGTAACATTAAAAGGTGCTACAGCACAAATTATAAAGAAAACTCATAAAAATCTGGCTAAACATCGAAAAGATAAACTGTCAGAATTCAAACTGATACTTTTTAAAAGAGAATCAAACTGATTTCAGCAAGCTTATTAAATGAAATTATTTTGCTTAAAAAAAAAAAAAAAAAAAAAAAAAAAAGGTATGAAGATAAACAGATCTAGAGTCTTATACGGAATTTGATGGCTTTCCATTATAAAGTTTTAACTGTTATGTTCGAACTGTTAAAAAATGTTACAATTTTCATTTTAAATCGACAAATTATGAATGTGTGGATTATTAAAAGTCCCCTACTACACAAAGTACTTGAGTTTTCATTTGAAATTACAAAGCACCCGAGTAAACTAAAACTTCAATGCAAATTTCATAATGCTATCCTGTTATTTGATAGTATTAGAGTTTTCAAATAGAATTTATTATTTTGATAAAACAATTTTCAAAAAAAAATTGTATTTCAATTTAAATATTGTCAGACATTACTTCAAAAATCATCGAAGTGCAAATTTTCAGAATGTACTAAAAATATAATCAAAAATTAATTAAAAAAAGATTTTTTAATTTGAAGAAATATGAAAATCAGTTTAATCTATTTACTTCAACTCTAATGATTGATGTTGTAATTATTCTTCAGAATTCATTACTGCGCGTCTAATAAAAAGTTCAGTGCGATTTCATATTAAAGCAAAAATATGTGGATATAGGCCGACTACCACCACTAAATTTTTAGTATTCTTCGCCTAATGAGTTATACTAACAACATTTAGGTGAAATGTACCAATAAAATGTAGGCAAAGACTGCTAATAAAATTTAGTGGTGACGATCGGCCCATTGGCGCCCTGTTTTTACATCTCTGTATATGGGGTTTCCAAATTTCTGTAATTGTTCATCAATCGAGCGATTTTGCAAATTACAGTGTGCAATTAAGCATATTTGAGCTACATTCGGCAGCGCACTTTTATGCATCTTTGCATAGCTGCAAAATTTTCTTTTTCAAATCAAATAAACAAAATTTGAACCAGAAAATGTATTTAATAAAAATCAAATTAAATAAATAGCGCATGGGTACAAGTCACATAACTTTTCTGTTTCAAAATATGCTTATTTTTATTTTTTTTTACTCTAAGAAAACATTGAAGATTGGCAGCTATGCTTTTGATCAGATCAGGATTAACAAACCAGCGTGTACAATCAATTTTTGAAATAAATACAATTTAGCAAATTTGATTAAATTTTATAGATTTCGTTAATGAAAAGAAAATTTGAGTATTTTTTCGAAAAATAAGATAAAATAAACTATGTATAATAATAACTTTGAAACTTGTGAATATTTCTCTAACGTGGCTGTGTTTTGTACGTATAAATTTTATCCTGTGCAATGGCATTATCTACATTTTTTTTTAATGTGGCCCGCGGCTTTGTATAATGCTTAATTTGGCCCGCGGTGGTAAACGGGTTTGACATGCCTGGTTTAGATGAATATGCGCCCCCTGTCTGCGGAAGGTGGAAATAAAGGATTTTTCGTCGCGTAAGCAGCACTTTTAAATAAATAATTTAATACAAACTCGGGTTAAAGATATAAAACTATACAAACTTTAGATTTGTTTAAATTTATTATCACGGGCGCAGGCGACGCCTGGCGAGTCAGCTAGTAATAATTAAATAAACAAAGTAGTAAATAAATAACTATATCAATTTTAACAACAAATAAAATCTCTATTCATATACTTTAAAAAATAACAAATAAAAAATAAATAACAAGAAATAAAACATTTTAAAATAACTCACAATCGTGTAGAACCTTTGTAGAGTCCAGCTGACATTACAGGTTATCGGTAATATTGGCTTTCACTACATCAAGAGACACGGACAAGTTCTTTCTTTCTTTTTTTTTATTTCTACATCGTGAAATACACCTCTATAAACTTCTCCACTGTTAACTTTAATTGTTACTTTCTGGTCTTTAAACTCTTTCAACAATTTGCAGGGAAGTCCAAGATTCATCGACATAATGCTGGTAGCAAGACGATTCTCACAGAAGAAATGATTGCGCTTTAAATAATTAAAACTTAAAACAATTAAAAAATAAATATCAGCAACTGCCACATCAAACAAAAGCACCTTTTATTATTTTGATCACAGCACACTTTTTGAAGAATATTCCATTTCCAATAACTTTTTATGCAACATTATTTATTAACCACAGGTTAATCGAAGAATCCTGTACGACTTTTTGTTATGTTCCGCTCTAGACCAACATGTTATTATACTCACGACACGCCCATTCGGCGATTCTCTGCTTGCTGATTTTCAAAGCGAGCGTTCGACGTCTCCTGGTCAATACTAGAACAACAAACTGCACTTTATAGAAAGCGTGAATGAAGTGAATTTTTTTATGTTTGTTTTTATATTTTAACAAATATGAGGTGTTGCGTGCCTTTTTGCAATATTGACAGTCGAGTAGATTATTTTGATCCAGATGATAACAAAATATCCGTGCATAATTTTCCTAAAGATGAAAAAATTAAGGAAGCATGGATTTTTCTATAAATTTTTCTATTAATTTCTAAATATAGTAGTAATTAAAAATGCTTCATAACAGTTTTACAGTTGCTTCAATTATTACAATCTTGTAGATTACGAACTTCAATGGGTTTAAAGAAAAACAAAGTATTCCTGCTTTTCTAAAAAATAGCACACAGTGTTACAGTTATGTTAAAAATGAATTTTAAAAATTGCAACTAAATTTTTTTTATTTCACAGCTAAGTTTCAACATCTTCAAAAGGCACTTGTGCATTTATCACTCATACACCATGTTTGTTTGTTTTTTCCCGATCAGAATAATTAAGTACTAATAAAAAGTGAAACTATATCCACATAGTTCCACGTAGTGAAACTATATACTTATAATTTCTGTTTGTTTATGTTGAAAACGAATATTTTATTTTACTACTCTCTTAGATTTTACACCACTTTACAAAATAACATGCTGTATTTTTTAAATACTAAGAAATGTATTATAAAATTAATAAAATTTAGCGCTAATTAAGACCAGTTAAAATTTTTTAAAATCAAAATATAAAATTCTATAGCTTTAAATGAGTTGCTTTGAAAGTGGCACAAATTATTACTTTTGTGCTTGACACGAAAACCCCGAATATGCCATCCAGGTTCTTCACTTGATCATTAGTCGAACGTATAAATTCTGGATTTTAGCTCTTTAATAATTTTCATTACTTAGGTTAGTAATTGTGTGTGATCTTTCTGGAATTACATGATCTTTCTTTCCTTTCCTTCATTTTTTATTGATATACACACATTTTATTAACATTCTCGCATACAACCCAGGATTTATAAAATATATATATATATATATATATATATATATCAGGTATATATATATATATATTTTCTTCCGGAAGAAACTAGTTTCTTCCAGGACAGTGGAAGAAACTGGAAAAAAACCGGAAGAAACTGGAAGAAATGGAAGAAACTGGAAGAAATGGAAGAAACTGGAAGAAATGGAAGAAACCAACAGAAAAAAAAAAAACAGATGCTCAAAATTAAAATATATTAACTATATAAAGGAATTAAACTCAAAATATAATTATTATATGAAATCTACAATGAAAAACTTAATATTAAAAATATTTTTGGAAAATAAGTTGTTTTTGAAAACAAACTTTAGATTCATCAGGTATTTACAGGTGATGGTTTTGCAACATTAGGGTAGGGATAGGGGTGTTTTTTCATTGTTCATGCCATTTCTGGAAAAAATAGTACCTTCCAAATCTTTTTTTTTCATACAAAAATGCATTATTTTAAAGACTCATGTGCAACACATTAAATAAATAACTTTGTAATTATTTATACTAGCATGCATATCTCAATGCTGATTTTAAAAGATCTAAAAAGTTGTAAATGTTTTTGCATAGATACTATCTCATATTATTTATTATTATCCATCAGGGATCTGTTTAGGAAAATTTTGGGTTCTTAAAAGGACCCTTCACAAAATTCTTTACTTTAAAAATAGACCTTTTCACCAAACTTCCACTTCCAAACTGAACCTTTTCATAAAGTAAATCATTTAAAAATAAAATCTGACCTGTCACAAAACAATTAGTCATCAAATTACATATTATTTAGCTTTTTTTTATATGTTAAGGATAGAGACACAGGAACCTGAATATAATATTTTCAAATTCACAAAATTATGACTAGAATTTTCACAAAACCACTTCATAATTACACAAAACATGTGACAAAAATCTGGACAGACCACTGATCTATCTCATATTAGTATCACTACTTTCATTTGCACCTCACCTTACACACCTGCAATTCTATACTCCTGTGTGGTCCCATGAGGCTAAAAAGAATGCAGTGAGTCATGATGCATGATGGGCACCCATTGATTGTGCGTCTGACTTGACAATGGCATACCTGTGTTGGACATGTAAAGAGAGTAAAATAAAAGAACAGCACATAGTTGATTTCTTGGAAGTTTGTATTGCCAGTACAACAGGAAATAAGGTGGACATAAAGGATGGTTTATTCTATTTCTTAAGTTGCAATTGAGCCTTAGGTGGTTGTTGTTCTGGTCAGTCAGTCTTGTGCTACAGTTTCTGAAGTGAAAACAAAATTTTTCTGGTGATTTTGTTTGTGTAATTTTATCAATCTTGTCTTGTTAGGCAACATTTATTTAGCATTCCTGTGTACAAAAATGAATAAAGGAGGTAGAAAAAAAGACCTTATTTGGGCAAAATTTCAAGAGATAGAAGAAAATGGTACAGTAAAAGCTAAATGTAAAACCTGTGGACATATGCAAAGCATAAAAGCATGTAGAATGCGTGCTCATGTTAAATCATGTCAACAGCATATCAATAATAACTCTATTAATAATGTTGTTGATAAAGCTATTTTCCAAGAAGAGGAAGATCAATTGGAAGAGATAATGATTAACCCATCAGTTCCTGAAGTTGAAAATTTGGCAAAAAGAAAAAAAGTACAAAGTTCTATTGATGATTTTTGTTGCTCTACAAATAACAGTGAAAAAAAAGAACTGGATAAATTAATAGGTATGTTTTTTTTTATGCTTGTAATGTACCATTTTCGCATGTAGAAAGTGAGCACTTTAAAAAATTAATAACTAAACTTAGACCAGGGTACAATCCACCAACCAGAAAATCTCTTGCTGGAAATATTTTAGATGACATTCACAATGAACTGCAGAATCAAATGATTAGAAATCTGAAAGGAAAAACTACAACTTTAACTGTTGATGGATGGAGCAATGTGCATAACGAACCACTTACTGTAGCAGCTTTATATACTGAAGGGAAGTCATATTTTGTAGATGCTGTTGATGGTGGTAGTGACCCTAAAACAGCAGAGTACCTGATGGATTTAAGTAAACAGATCATTAGTACAGCAAGTGACAAATATCAGTGCAAAGTCAGAAGTGTCGTTACTGATAACACTAACTGTATGGTTAAAATGCGCAGAGAACTAGAAAAAACAGAAGAGTTGAATGTAATTTCGCATGGATGTTCGGCCCATTATTTAAACTTGCTTGGACAAGATATCACACCACGAAATATCATATCTCATGTTATAAAAGTACAAAAGTATTTTAGGAATCACTATGCCCCTAGTGCATGGTTAAAGAAGTTTTCTGATGCTGTTAAACCACAACTGCCTTGTGAAACTCGATGGAACAGCCAGTTGACATGTCTGCAGTCATATCTCACAAATCATGCCGCATATTTAAGCATTGTGAACGAACATTTTGAGGATATTGATAAAACAGTCACAGATGTCATTAGGAATTTTAACTTACATAAACAAGCTAAAGATCTTGTAAAACAGTTGCAGCCAATTTCTGTTGCACTTGATCGTTTACAAAAAGATACAGCAAATATTGCTGATGCAACACATGAATGGCTTGCACTTGTACAAAATTCAGAACTTAGACCTCATGTTCAAGCTATAACAGATAGGTTTACCAAGGCAATTCTGCCCCACCATATGTTTGCCTACCTTATGCATCCAAAATACAAAGGAGAAAGATTGAGCGATGAACAAAAAGAGATAGCAAGGAATTGGATTGAAGAAAGAAACAGAGATCTGTTGCCTGCTGTGATATATTTTGAAACAGAAAGTGGTCCTTATCCAAAGACCTACTTTAAAGACTCTATCACAAAGACGTTAGATCCAGTTACCTGGTGGAAAGGTGTTAGCAAGTGCAGTGAAATACCAAATGAACTCTGCAGGTATGTCGAAATGCTTTTTAGCTCTCCTTCAAGTTCCGCAGGACTTGAAAGAATTTTTTCATCTTTTGCTTTCATTCATTCTAAGTTGAGAAACCGATTGCAGCAATCTACTGCTAAAAAACTTTTGTTTTGTTATACCATGTTGCACTGTAATGAAGAAAATGAGCATTTTGACGAAATTATTTAATGCAGTAATTAGTGTAAATTAGTTTCCTTAATAAAATGGATATAAATTCAAAGCACTGTCATTTATTTAAATGAGTTTCATTCTACATTAGGCCAGTGATCCATCAGTACTGTTTACTACCTACTACCTGTCAAAGAAGTTTAACAAAAAAAGTATGCTGATTAAATTGAAATTCATAACTTTTAATTGATTTTATGTATTTTGGATAAAATTTCTTTCTTTCAGTTACCCAATGATTGAAAAGCTTCAGTCAGGTGAGTGATCTTGATTAAAGAATTTATGTAAATATTAATTTGGTATATATAATTAAATTTTCTTAAGGTTATCTATAAGAGTTTTTTGAGCATTTATTTTATTTTACAAAGTTGCAACTTATATGTCAAATTCTTAAAGAATAACAGTTTCTTCCATTTCTTCCACTTGGAAGAAACCTATTTCTTCCGGCCGGTTTTTTCCATGGTTTTTTCCGTGGTTTTTTCCACTTCGGAAGAAACTTGCCAACCCTGATATATATGTTAAAGCTCTTTACCCTATGAATAAATATGATAAACTGAAGATAGACATCGCATATTTTTTAAAGGTTATTTACAACACAATTACATTAAAAGGAAAACTGAAATTTTATATTTGATATCTAGACACTGCTGGTGTTTGGAAATAATGTAACATTAAGAGGTGCTACAGCACAAATTATAAAGAAAACTCATAAAAATCTGGCTAAACATCGAAAGATAAACTGTCAGAATTCAAAATGATACTTTTTAAAAGAGAATCAAACTGATTTCACCAAGCTTATTAAATGAAATTCTTTTGCTTAAAAAAAACAACTAATTATTGTATTAAATGTTCCGCGAGTCGAAATTACTCAAAACGAAATTGAAGAAATGATGTCTAGAGCAGTTAAACAAATTTGAAAATACAGTGACCTCTCACTTATACGACTCTCTCGGTTATGCGCCGAATTCTTATGGTCCCGTCCACTCTTTACGGGAAATAATGCTAAACTTCTCTCAGTTATACGACTGCTTCTCTCACTTATACGACGCTTTAAACAGTTCAGGCGATTTTACATTTCTCACTCAAGAATCCTTATATATTATTTCTCCTGTCAACATCCCTTTTACTCAGAAAATATGAAACGCAGAACAACGAATGAGATACCATATGAAAGGTTTTAGAACCGGCTTCTGACATAGCCCACTTAACAATTCGTTAAAACATGTTTTTGATTAAAATTTGCTGAAATTAAAAAATTAAATCGGCATTGTTTTCATAAAAGAAATGAAAGGTTTTCCTGAAATTATTGTTGCCAAAAAAATAAAATACCACATTATATGATGCTCACAGCAATTATTATAAAAAACACCGCACGGGTTTATTTTATACTTATGATTAAAAAGTGAAATTGAAATTGAAATGTTTAGATTTATATTTCTAAGTCCCATGGTTTTCCCGAAGCGATTGACGTCATCCTCTAATGCAGTCAGAATACGATTGTTAATTTTTTTTTCTCGCGCGTACCTTTAGCAATCTTGGATCAGTTTTTAGTCTGACTTTGATGGAATAAATTGGATGATATTCTGGCTTGACTAACAACTAAATGTTGTTAGCAGATATTTTTATCCTTGCTTTTTCTTTAGAAGTTTAAACCTGCATCTAATAAATATTATATATTGATAAAAAATGATACTTCTCTATTATCCCGTCGACCACTTTTCATAACAAAAAACTATCGCCAAATAAACGGGAGAACGTTGCCATTGGAATATCAAAAAATAAATAAATAAATAAATTTTAAGAATTTAAAGACACAATTGTTATTTTAATTAATAAAATAACTACTAAATCAGTAAAATATAATGAAAAATACACGCAAATGTCGAATGTAAAACCACTAGATGATGTAACAAACACGCATAATGATTCTGACGTCACGTAAATGGGACTGCATTTTTGGCGTTTAATCTTACACTTTGGCGGTAGTTTTTTGTTATGAAAAGCGGTCGACGGGTTAATAGAGAAGTACCTCAAAAATATTAGATTTCAGTGCGAAATCTTCGGTAATCCTCTGGTAATTTTTATAATCTTTAAAGTAAAAATCATTCACGTTCTCTTAGCTTTTTCCTTTCACTATTGTTAATGTTTTTATCAATAATGAATAACATTTCTTATCTACCTTCTTGTGTTATTAACGATCAAATCTATGGCGGGAATGTCGTTGTATGGAACTCCCTTGTGCCTGCCATTTAACAAAAGCCAAATGACCACCTGGAAAAATGTGACATCGCAGACAATTGAGAAATGTTTTAGGAAATGTTGTTTTTCACAAGACCAAACTGCTAGTTTAACGAATGAACCCGTTTTTGAGAACATATGGGAATCCTTTAATGAGGAAGACTGGGATAAAATGCTTATGGACGAAAGTATTAATTTCAAAGATTATGTAGAATGTGATGAAAGCTTCTTCGGTCAGAACTGAGAACTGCTGAAGAAATCTTTGTGGATATCAATAAGGAAGACTTGTGTGAGGAGGATGACGAAGACGACAGCAATGTTATTGCTGGTGTAAATTTTTCAGAAACAAGGGCTGCTTCAAATACATTATATAATTATATCGATCAAAATGATTATTCCCAAAATAGTTTAAAAGCTTTATTAGACTTAAAAATTACATTTTCCTTTTTCGTCGACGACAGAGACAAACTATCACTTCATTTTTTGAGAAAATCTGATTTGTAAATCTTTAAAATAAAAATAGTGGTAAGAGAACTAACTATTTTGTGAACTTTTTTAAAATAAATTTTACGTTTTATTTTTTAATATATTTTATAAATTTTGTTAAAATATGTTCTTAGTACTCAAAACTTATTGTTTTTAATATAGGTAAAATAATTAATGCATACAAAGTTTGAAACTTGTATAATAAGACTGTCTCTCACTTATACGTCTCTCTCAGTTATACGACTTTTTTCTGCAGTCCCTTGAAAGTCGTATAAGTGAGAGGTCACTGTACTGTTGTGGAGTTTTGGGGTTCTTTCTAAAACACAACTTACTTAAACTTAAAAAGCTCATTTATTACTCAATCTTCACTTGACAATTAAATATTTAGAAAAAAATAAGTATACCCTGATTAGCTCCACTGAAATCTGTTGCCATGGAAAAGGTAGCAAATTATATTAAACTAATCAAAATATCAAAACTTAAGAATCCGAATAGGTTAATACAACAATGATAATTTTGAACTCATCATTTTAAGACAATATTAAATGTAGTAAGGGGCAACAGATTTCTAAATCAAGTAGCATACTGGATTGCATAAAGAACACCCAACTCCACTCCAACCCGATCAAGCTCAAATCTCCATACACATTAAATTAACAAAAGTGTAATCATCATATAATTTGGAAAAATGCAGGCAACCTGAAATTCCTCCAATATGAGGACCAAAAGGGGAAAGAGTTAAATCCGTTAATAGAATAGGGATATGATGATGTACTAAAATTTTAGAACAACCATAGAGATTCTGAACAAGATCCGATCGGTTAACCAAGAATCGTATAGTGGTGTATAATGACTGGATTTTTTTTTTTTTTTTTTTTTTTTTTACTTTTTAAAATAAAACAATTTTGGTGTATATTTTAGAAAAACAATGTTTCTGAAAGAGGAGAGTTAAAGCTTAATTTAACATTTTATGAAATTAAATTTAATATTACTGTTTCACTTATTAATCTATCCATCCTTAAATCAAGATCAAAAATACGATTGTATAACATTGAGTGAACTTCAATTTATGTTCATTAAAACAGTCAGTTATGAATTTAAACTTAAGAAATTTTAAAGTCCTAATTTAATAAAGTTGAATTTTCTCTCCCTTTTTTTTTTTTTTTTTTTTAATTAATCACAGAAAGGTTAGGCCATTCTTATAGGTCTACTGTGAATATAAAAAATTAATTATTTAGAGATTTATACAAAGAAAAACATACCAACTTTGATAATAAACAAAAAAAAAACACAATTTATTTGAACATTTAAAATAATGAAGCAACTAAGTTATCAAAAATAATCTTAATAAAACAATATAACAGCTGATCTTTTAAGTTGAAACCACTCACTGGTTACTTTTAAATTACACATCATATTTTTAAAATTACCATCATATTACCATTTAATGGTCGTTCAAACATACAAACATTATATATTAACCTACAGACTAATTCTGTTCATAATGTTTATTCTTATTGAAATTATCCAAAGATATTCATTTCACTTTTAAACTCTGGTATAGCAAACATATATTTTTTTTTTTTTTTTTTTTTTAAAGAGGTACAAATAAATAAAAAGAAAAACTATGCAAATAGTACTTACAACAGGTAGAGAGTTCTACAATTTTAGTCAATGGGCACTTAGGAGCATTTCCTCCTTTTTCAAAATCTGATGAAACACTTAAGCTGGAGTATTCAGGCTAGGGAAAAATTCAGACGTGGTTTCAAGCTAACATTCATCAATCCTCTCATCTCACTGCATCACTTGCCATCAACTACTAGGTCCATCATCTAGTCCGGAGGGGAAAATCGTTCTACGGTCCAGAACTTCACCGTCGGAGTCAGTAATTTCACCTTCCTGAAGCATGTGTTTTATTCGAAGATAGCCATCACCGTAACTCAGAACACTACGACTTCTAACGACCGGTTTAGTTCAATATCTATGATCACTTCTGATGGTTAAGAAGTCATAATCTTGGAGCGCCACTACGCCAAAAAAAAATAGGCTACACATATCTTCTTCTTAATTTCTCGTTAACAGTTATAGATCCGCAATTCGAAAATGCCCTTATAGCCTCTTTTCATCATAACATCATGATTTAGGATGGTTAATGTAGGGCCATCAACGCCCCACTCTCAAAAAAAAAAATCTTCCAGAAACCTGTCCGCCTTCAACAACTTCGCGATCCAGCCCACAGGCCAATCTTCGAGCCCCGTAATAAGTCGAATTTTTTTTTACGAGTCAAACGACAGGTCTCTTGGCCAAGCAACAAGTGTCGTAAACATTCATTCTCCCGCGCTGCTTGAAAAACGGGACCGATCCACTCTGCCAGGGGTACGGGAATGGAAACAAAAGGAAAAATGGACTCACCGTGAAGACTACAGCTTGCCGCTCCACTCTGCCGGCCGCTTCATGGGGGAAGGAAACCATGCATCACCCCCATGGCGTGTGCTGAAGGGGGTCCTGTTAGCCTCTGTTTACATGGGCGCCAGCTATCCGCCTGATAGCAGAGCCAATTGAAGCCTGACGTAAACTTACAAAGCCTAATTGCGTGTATAGTACACTCATAAGATAACGTAATTCTTATACAGGGCGGTCGGTCATTCTTATATCAAAGTCAGACTAGATGACTCCAAATTTTCCACCTGTGCAGTCTACTGACAAAACATCCCTCCCTTGCTGTCTGCTTTTCGTATTTGAAAAACAGGAAGCTACGTTAGACTATAAACGTTGAAATTACTTTGCAAAAAGAAAAAGAAAGAAGAAAAAATAAAAACTGATTTTATTATAATTATTACAATTACTTTTATTTATTTAAATTTTTATTAGAAACAGAAAAAAAGAGTGCTTTTAAATAAATGTTGAGAAAGTGATTTAAATAATTAATGTAGATTAAAAAAAAAAATTGTTGAAACCAACCGTAACAAGATTGCTCCCCCCGGCTAATTAAAAAAAAAATTTTTTTTGAGAAAACAAATTATTTTTTTGAAAGGTAACTTGGTACCACATGGCATGCTGGGACCTCAACACTGAAAAAACTGACCCACAAACACAGATCATACATCGATCCGGGACGGGATCCAGAGAGTTCACCGCTGAAATACCACCCTGACAATATATTCCGGATATATACAACCAGAGCTCGCACATCCGTAGAAACCATTACCTAAAATATTACCTGAAACATGACCATAAAAGAGTACTACCAGAGGAGGGACCACAAGGCTGATTTTACCACTAAAATGACCAAGATATTTTCTGCACCTGTAAAAGAACACATGTTCCACCTGATTGTGAAACCTCACTTCCCTACTACTGTCATTCCTACGCATAACTGCATCCTTCCTGAGACTTCTGGCAACAGAACTGTAAATAATACATAAATTGAATTTTGAAAAAAAAAATTAGCCGAAAAAGAAGAGAAGTGCCCACTGATTAATTGTCACTATACTGCTTATATACATAACTTCAATAATTGGCATCACAGTATATTACAACACTATCTATTAATGTAAATAAGTACTAGTAATATCATAGTTACAACACTGTAAATGTCAATGAAATTTGTAAAACACATATTAATTCTATTATACAAAAATACACAAGAGCAACTGGTGACACACAAAAAAAAATATATACATATACATCTGTAAGACACAAATTATGGTATCACAGACCATGTTAGAGAATTACGCACACAATTGTAACAATTTTATATGGGAACACATGTTTGTTTTCGAACACAGTCTAATGATTCGGGATATTATGTAGATTTTACAAATGCACGTACAAGTAATGTGCATGGGAAAGAGTATCTCTGCCTCTGTGCTACTTATAGCAAAAAGCAGTTTCGGGCCTTTTGGGCACTACAGGGAAAACATTCCACAAAATAAAATAAAAAACAGGGGTGGTGACATATATCACCAGGAAGGAAAACACACATTCCACAAAAATAGGAAGTAGAATAAATAAAATAGTTAATTTTAGCACTTTTAGCCACACACAACAACATACAGGCATGTACATGAGACAGTATGTACTAGAAAAAGAAAAAGGGCCCACACTCCTTAAAGTTTAAGCTCAAATAAAACCACAAACTGTATAGTAAATAATAAATCTATCTAGTTAAAATGTAGAAATTAAAGTAAACACATACTTAAAAAGTTATATACAAAACACTGATGCATTAAAAAAAACTGAACTAAACAGATCTACCTCGGCAAAAGGGCATACAAAACACAACATCCTAAAAAAATTTTAAAGTAACAAAAATTACATTCGTTTCTTTTTTTTTTTTTTTTTGCAAAAATATACCCAAAATCTACGAAAACGGGGTGCGGACGGGTATATACCACATAATCTACCATAAAACAGACAAAAACCTTAAGTATAGGCATAAAAAGGGTTAAAAATGCCTACATGAGAGTATCAACACACAACCAAAACAAACCTTTAATACGCTAGAAAAACTAAGTTCCGTTTTAAAAATGTCAAAAAAAAATAATTAAATATACATACACATTAACTAAACTATAAATAAATACAAATAAACAAGGTAAAATTGAATAAAAATGCTTGAATAACGAAAAAAGGTAGTTAGTATTTATAACTCGGACGGTCTCTTCTATCCCGTAGCGAATAGTCGGTTCTAGAAATCGATATTGAACGACTACTTCTATTCGATTTAGCAGCTGGACGAATCGATGAACGAGACCTGCGCGAATCGCTGTGCTCAGCAGTTGAACTGCTTTCTGCCGTGGCTGAATTTTTACCTACGCGCATTTCACTGCCTTCTGCCGTTGCTAAATTTTTATTTACGCACATCTCGTTATTCTCTGCCGCTGCAATCTCCGGAGAAATGGGAGGTGGGGGAGAGGGATTTATGATTTCAGTCGCGTCGCTGTCTGTTTCCTCCACTTCCGGCGCTACCGGAGTTTCGTTATTGTTGACGTTCACTACTGCTGGTGCGCGGTTACTATCATATGGTGCCCAGGGAATGAATCGGTTACGCTTATACCTGCGTACAGGAGGAGAATCGCGCGGTTGGTGTGGTGAATCGATGGTCACGTTTTCAGTCGATCCCAGGCCAATTGTTTGTTTTGGTTTACTGGACCAGATGGGGAGTCTGTCTTTGAAAGAAGACAACCTGTCAACATGGACAACCTGACAATTTTTGGGATTAGCAACTAGCGCTATTTTAAAATTAACCTCATTTAGCTTCTCAATTATAGTAAAAGGACCATTATTTTGCTTGCTTAATTTTTTTGTATTACCAGGGGCGACTGTGGGTGTAAATAACCACACAAGATCTCCTATTTTAAAATTTTTATCAACAGCTGTCTTTTCACGGTATTTTTCCTGCTGCTCAGAAACTTTAATTAAATTACTATGTACTTCAGTGTATACTTTTTGAAGAGCTGGGATTAAGAGTTCGCAAAAAGAGGGTGCATCATTATAATTAAAAGAAGGTGGTTGAGAAAAGAGATTATATGGTAGATTCATATTTCTGCCATACATAACTGCAGCTGGGCTAAGTTTAGTTGAAGAGTGGACAGCTGAACGCATAGCTAGTAGTGCAAATTTGAGTTTAGTGTCCCAGTCAGATTGATTTTGGTTGACTATGTGACAAAGTGCATTTTTAAGAGTACGATTCTGTCTCTCCACTTGCGAGTTGCCAGCCGGGTGATAAGATGAGGTCTTAATATGATTAATACCAAACATTTTATATACGTGCTCTATCGCATCTGAAATTAGATTCTTCGCGTTGTCCGTCGTAATAAAACAGGGCGCACCGTAGCGTGATATGAAATCAGCTAAAGTGTCCGCAATGACATCTGAAGTGGTTGAACTAACCGCATATGCTTCTGGCCACTTAGTAAATGAATCTATATATGCGACAATATACTTATTTCCCGAAAAAGTTTGCGGTAAGGGTCCAATGAGATCCAAATGAACCTTGTTCATGGGAAACTGGGGGGTCGGCATACGTTGCAGAGGGGCGAGCTGGTTCGCTCTATAAGCTCTCTTCTGCTGGCAACTAATACATGACTCCACTAGATGCTTGACATCTGACGACATTCCTGGCCAATAGAAGTGCTCACGAATGCGATCAATGGTCTTTTGAAAGGCTTGATGACAAGCCGCTAGGGACTCATGTGTTAGTGCAAAAACTTGAGTAACCAATTCTTTTGGCACGACTAACTTTACAGATTTATTCAAAATAGCTGACTCCCTTGTATCCTCACAAACTAAAATGTCATCTCTAAAAAAAAATTTCATGTATTTAGGAGCAATTTCTACACCTTGGTCTAGTTTTCTTGCAATCTCGCAGCATTTCTTGTCTGATTTTTGTAATTCACCAATTGTTTCAAGTAGATTAGAATGAGGCATAAAAGTAACTTCCTTTTCGACTTGTATACAAAAATTACAATTAACAGTATCATTGGAGTTATCATTGTTGACATACCTCGAAAGGAAATCTGCGACACTGTTACACTTACCTTTAACAAACTTGATTGTAAAATTAAAGTCTGAGAGAGTGCAGATCCATTTAGCCATGCGAGATGTAGGGTCGTGAATTTTTAACATAAATGTTAGAGGCGCATGGTCTGTATAGATGAAAAAATGGGTATTAGCAATGTAACATTTGAAGTGGGCAGTAGCCCAAACTAAAGCTAGTAATTCCCTTTCAGTGGTGGAGTAGCGGGTCTCAGCATCTTTCAATTTTCTGCTGGCAAAGGCAACAGGATGGAGCATGTTATTTTCATCTAATTGTGATAACACTGCCCCTAATGCTTCGCCACTGGCATCAGTATATAAATGGAATTCTTTCTCAAAATCAGGGAGTGCAAGACATGGTTTTGAAATAAGAGCCATTTTAAGGTCTTCAAATTCTTTCTGTGCATCTTCATTCCACGAAAATTTTCCTGTCTCTTTCGTTAAGTTGATTAGATTTTTAGCTCTCTTAGTAAAATCTGGTATAAATCTCCTATAGAAAGATAGAGTTCCAATAAATGACCTAACAGCCTTTCGGGTAGTTGGAGGTTTAAAATTTTCTATTACGGCAATATTTTTATTGATAGGTGATACTTGGCCACTACAAATCTCAAAACCTAGATATTGTATTTTATTCGAAAGGAAAGTGCATTTACTGGGCTTAAGTTTAAGTTTATGCAGTCTTAACCTTTCAAAGACCATGCTAAGCTTCTCAAAATGAGAATTAACATCACTGGAGGCAATTACAATGTCGTCGATATAAACAAGAATTCCAAGATTGCCTAAATCACCGAAAATAGCATTCATAAGTCTTTGGAAACTGTTACCTGAATTTGAGAGCCCAAAACAGTTACGGGTCCACTCAAAAAGTCCTTTGTGGGTGATTATAGCAGTTTTATGCCTATCCTCTGGGCGAATAACCTGTTGAAAAAACCCACTAGTTAAATCTAGCGTTGAAAAAAATTTAGCCCCACTTAAAGCATCAACAGAGTCGGTAATGTTAGGTATTGGGTAAGCATCTTTAACAAGATTTTTATTTAATCTTCTGTAGTCAACAGCAAGTCGATAGGAACCGTCTGATTTCCGAACCAGAATAACCGGAGAAGCAAATTCAGACATGGAAGGGGAAATTATGTCCGCCTGTAACAAAGTATTAAGTTGGTCTTCCATTTCTTGACGTAATTTGTAGGGGACTCTATAAGCTTTGCCTTTAACTGGTTTATTTGAAGTTAAGTTAATTTCATGCGGGATTGTATCACAGCCGGGTAAATCTAAGACCGATGCTGCAAATACATCTTTGTTTTTGTCTAGAAAATTTTGCATTTTACGTTTTAATGGGGGTTCTAAATGATCTAAATTAATTTCAGAGCTCCAAGTGAGATCAGCGTGATCAAAGTCACCAATTGGAGGGGCCAAATTTATATTATAGGTTAATTTATTATCAGTTACGGGTATATTTGACTGGTCTACACATTTTTGAATTTTGGCAACAAAGGTTCCTTTATTTAAATGAATACTATTGTCTGAAAAATTTGCAAATGAGATATATAGGCCATGTTCTTTAGTGCAAATGGCTCTGGAGGTAAGGAGACCTTGATTTAAATTTTTCGCCAAAGGTTCTAACATAACAATATCATTTTCCTTAATAAAATTTTCCTTATAACTTTTAACCTGGGCTAACATTTTTGACTGCGGGGGAATTGAAATTTTGCTACATAACACAGCGAAACTTATATTTTTATTTTTATTGGTTTTATCACTACTGCTATCTTCATTGCTCTCCTCCTCGACTTCAGGTACCTTATCCTCTATACTTACCAAATCTTCACTTTCATCAATATTACAAATTTCAGTAGTCTCTTCAGCTAAATTACCCTGAGTTACCTGACTCGCTGCTGAAAGAATGTTGTCGACACTTTGAATACTTGAAAAATTTTCAGTGTTATTACCCTCAGAGCTACCGCCTGATGTTGTTTGCATGCAAAAGTTCTGCGCAACACTTTCAACTTCCTTATCTGACTCAGTTTGAATGACTATCTCAACATCTTTTCCCATATTACTCAACTGCGGGTCCTGAACTACCATATTTTCACTACTATGATTCCCATTTTCAATATTAACTGAGTCATGAACTTTCTCACATGCACAATTTTCAGGAGGGCTATTGGCATTACTACTTTTTGAATTCTCCCCTACTTTGTTGACACATTTTATATTTACAGAATTATTTTTAACACAATCATTATTTATACAATTATTATTAGAATTTACACTATATACAGAGTTAGAAATATTTACAGAATTAGTAGCAAGACAAGTATTACACCCTGAAGTATTACTTGGGGTTTCTACGCTTTGTTTACATTGGCCTGAAACTGGCACTTTAAGAGCGACAGCATTTGTATCACAATTTATACTTGCCCGGTACTCTTTCAAAAATGGCATTCCCAAAATCATATTAAATTCCTCTGCTAATTTACCTTCCACTACATAGAATTCAGCTTGACATTGAACATTATCAAAAACAAATTTTAAAAATACTTTCTTATTTAGGTGAACTTTCTCACCGGTGACAGTCATAATGGGGATATTGCAATTCTCCATTTCAAAATTCTCTAAACAGTTACAATCAGTACCACTCAGGAGATTAATTGCAGAACCCGTGTCACATAATGCATTTAGGCAAACTTTATTTATGTAAATTCTTGCAGTTGGTAATGTATATGATTGGGGCTGAAACATACTATACACAGTTGGGGGGTCCAGGGGCCTGTTGGGGATCGAGTTGACCACATTTGATCCGGCCACTAATAGTTTAAAGCCTCACTTTCATTGTTAGCTACTGGGGTGTTATTTACCGCCTGCTCTTCATTTCTGTTCGCAGCTGTGCTCCTATTGTTTTGGTAATAACCACCTCTTCTTCCCCTATATCCGCCTCGCTGATTGTGGTTCCCTCTAGGATTTTCACCTCTGTTTCTATAATTTTGCCCACGGCTCCTGAAATTTTGACCACCTCCCCTTCTAAAATTATAGTCGACAAAATTTAGTGGACAATCTCTGGCATAGTGGCCTTGTACGGAGCACCTATAGCAGGTTACGGGTCTTACCTCTTGGTTTTTCTCCTGTACATCCCTAGCCCTAAGATCAACTAAACTGTCTATTTTAGCTGCTAAAACATCAATTTGAGATTTTAGTTGGTCTATCTCCTTCTTTTGTGAGCTATCTTGCTGAAAAACTGCAGCACAGGGTAGGTTTTGGGTCAAATTAGGGTTGAGAATTTCCTCGCGGTGGTTGTAGAAAGGGTTAATGCTCCTATAAGCCTTTTCCTCAAGAAGCGCAATTTTGAGGACCTCTTCTGGGGATTGTGGATTTCTCGCAATTACCCCCTTTCGCACTTCTGGTGTAAGATTGCTCAACAGCATGGAGTGTAGTAGAGCCGTTCGGCTTTTATCGACTACTTCACCCTGGATACCTTCAATTACAAGGGCTCTTAATGACATATCATATGCCTTGTCATAAAACTCCTGAACACTCATATTGGGTGGCTGTTTAAAATTTAAAAAATGACTGAGGGCAACATCTGGTGTGGCCTGTGAAGTATAACTCTCTTTTAAGATTTTTAATAGCTCATCAGATGTTTTTGCTTTGTGAATTTTTATTCGCCTAGAAGCAGCTCCTGATAATCTAGCTAACAAAACGAATTTTTTCTCCTCCTCATTCCAGTCGAATAATTTGCCAAAACTCTCAAATTTCTCAGAAAAATCTGAGAAGCAGACTGAGCTGGCCTCTCCATTGAATGGGGGAATGTTTGACAAATTATCCACTAAAGCATTTTTTCGCTGAATAGTGGCAATTGCTTCCGAGTGCTTATCAGCCATAGTTAGAGTTAGAAAATGACAAACAAACCAAAAAGAAAATGAAAAAAAGGGGGGGGGGACAACTTAAAAATGAGAAAAAGAGAGGGGAAAGGAAAACCTTATAAATACATAAAACTTAAGTACAGGACTATGCTTTTTGTAAATAAGAAAAGGTTATGCTCACAAGGCATAATTTTGACTGGGAATTGTAGCTTACTAGCACAGAGAGAGAGCCTAGACCTCTTTTTACACTTGAACATATAAATAAAATTTTAATTGCAAAAACACCCAGTTGCTCTTTGATACATAAATACATACAAGTAAAAAAAAATCAATAACCCAGAGACCGAATTGTTACGGCTCCATTTGTTGTGGAGTTTTGGGGTTCTTTCTAAAACACAACTTACTTAAACTTAAAAAGCTCATTTATTACTCAATCTTCACTTGACAATTAAATATTTAGAAAAAAATAAGTATACCCTGATTAGCTCCACTGAAATCTGTTGCCATGGAAAAGGTAGCAAATTATATTAAACTAATCAAAATATCAAAACTTAAGAATCCGAATAGGTTAATACAACAATGATAATTTTGAACTCATCATTTTAAGACAATATTAAATGTAGTAAGGGGCAACAGATTTCTAAATCAAGTAGCATACTGGATTGCATAAAGAACACCCAACTCCACTCCAACCCGATCAAGCTCAAATCTCCATACACATTAAATTAACAAAAGTGTAATCATCATATAATTTGGAAAAATGCAGGCAACCTGAAATTCCTCCAATATGAGGACCAAAAGGGGAAAGGGTTAAATCCGTTAATAGAATAGGGATATGATGATGTACTAAAATTTTAGAACAACCATAGAGATTCTGAACAAGATCCGATCGGTTAACCAAGAATCGTATAGTGGTGTATAATGACTGGATATTTTTTTTTTTTTTTTTTTTTTTTTTTTTTTTACTTTTTAAAATAAAACAATTTTGGTGTATATTTTAGAAAAACAATGTTTCTGAAAGAGGAGAGTTAAAGCTTAATTTAACATTTTATGAAATTAAATTTAATATTACTGTTTCACTTATTAATCTATCCATCCTTAAATCAAGATCAAAAATACGATTGTATAACATTGAGTGAACTTCAATTTATGTTCATTAAAACAGTCAGTTATGAATTTAAACTTAAGAAATTTTAAAGTCCTAATTTAATAAAGTTGAATTTTCTCTCCCTTTTTTTTTTTTTTTTAATTAATCACAGAAAGGTTAGGCCATTCTTATAGGTCTACTGTGAATATAAAAAATTAATTATTTAGAGATTTATACAAAGAAAAACATACCAACTTTGATAATAAACAAAAAAAAACACAATTTATTTGAACATTTAAAATAATGAAGCAACTAAGTTATCAAAAATAATCTTAATAAAACAATATAACAGCTGATCTTTTAAGTTGAAACCACTCACTGGTTACTTTTAAATTACACATCATATTTTTAAAATTACCATCATATTACCATTTAATGGTCGTTCAAACATACAAACATTATATATTAACCTACAGACTAATTCTGTTCATAATGTTTATTCTTATTGAAATTATCCAAAGATATTCATTTCACTTTTAAACTCTGGTATAGCAAACATATTTTTTTTTTTTTTTTTTTTTAAAGAGGTACAAATAAATAAAAAGAAAAACTATGCAAATAGTACTTACAACAGGTAGAGAGTTCTACAATTTTAGTCAATGGGCACTTAGGAGCATTTCCTCCTTTTTCAAAATCTGATGAAACACTTAAGCTGGAGTATTCAGGCTGGGGAAAAATTCAGACGTGGTTTCAAGCTAACATTCATCAATCCTCTCATCTCACTGCATCACTTGCCATCAACTACTAGGTCCATCATCTAGTCCGGAGGGGAAAATCGTTCTACGGTCCAGAACTTCACCGTCGGAGTCAGTAATTTCACCTTCCTGAAGCATGTGTTTTATTCGAAGATAGCCATCACCGTAACTCAGAACACTACGACTTCTAACGACCGGTTTAGTTCAATATCTATGATCACTTCTGATGGTTAAGAAGTCATAATCTTGGAGCGCCACTACGCCAAAAAAAAATAGGCTACACATATCTTCTTCTTAATTTCTCGTTAACAGTTATGGATCCGCAATTCGAAAATGCCCTTATAGCCTCTTTTCATCATAACATCATGATTTAGGATGGTTAATGTAGGGCCATCAACGCCCCACTCTCAAAAAAAAAATCTTCCAGAAACCTGTCCGCCTTCAACAACTTCGCGATCCAGCCCACAGGCCAATCTTCGAGCCCCGTAATAAGTCGAATTTTTTTTTACGAGTCAAACGACAGGTCTCTTGGCCAAGCAACAAGTGTCGTAAACATTCATTCTCCCGCGCTGCTTGAAAAACGGGACCGATCCACTCTGCCAGGGGTACGGGAATGGAAACAAAAGGAAAAATGGACTCACCGTGAAGACTACAGCTTGCCGCTCCACTCTGCCGGCCGCTTCATGGGGGAAGGAAACCATGCATCACCCCCATGGCGTGTGCTGAAGGGGGTCCTGTTAGCCTCTGTTTACATGGGCACCAGCTATCCGCCTGATAGCAGAGCCAATTGAAGCCTGACGTAAACTTACAAAGCCTAATTGCGTGTATAGTACACTCATAAGATAACGTAATTCTTATACAGGGCGGTCGGTCATTTTTATATCAAAGTCAAACTAGATGACTCCAAATTTTCCACCTGTGCAGTCTACTGACAAAACATCCCTCCCTTGCTGTCTGCTTTTCGTATTTGAAAAACAGGAAGCTACGTTAGACTATAAACGTTGAAATTACTTTGCAAAAAGAAAAAGAAAGAAGAAAAAATAAAAACTGATTTTATTATAATTATTACAATTACTTTTATTTATTTAAATTTTTATTAGAAACAGAAAAAAAGAGTGCTTTTAAATAAATGTTGAGAAAGTGATTTAAATAATTAATGTAGATTAAAAAAAAAAAAATTTGTTGAAACCAACCGTAACAGTACTATAAGTGTTTATGTAACTATCGTCTGCAGCCAGCTAAAGCTGCATGTTCCTTGGTTTCATGTCCTCCGAATTCATGTAAGTTTCTTTTTCTTACTTTCCGCGTTTGGCAACACTCAGTGTTCTGTTTACTTCTTGTGGTTTGGAATGTGAAAAAAGATGTTATAGAATAAGCCGTGTGATGGCTCGCTTATATTTGTGTGTGAATAAATCCGCTTTTATACAGTCCATTAGTTTTAGTTAAGTGTTTTTAGTTAAGAAACAGCAGTGTGTGTGTGTATAGTTTAAAACTCAAAAACATTCTTGGTACAAGTCTAGCCGGAGCGCTAGTGAAAGAAAAAAAAAAGTGTAGAATCGAACATTTTTCTCAACTGCCGTGATGTCGGTTGTGACGAAAGATTACCTCAGCTTGTGAGGTAAGTTAACTTTGAACATTATATTTCGTGTGTAAAAATAATTTACTATTTAAAACTGTAGAATTGTGATGAGAATATAGTTTAGATTTAAACTAAATTTCGTATTGACATATTTTAGAACTAGTTTTGGGTTTGATTTAAGTAAAAATGAGTGAACTAACAACTTTTAAAACGAAAAGAACTGCTCTACAGAGAAGTGTAATGAATTATATTAAGAAAATTGAAAGTATAATCGCAGATGGTGAGATTAATTTATCAGAATTAGAAGAAAATATTGAACTGTTAAAACCGAAAGAAACGGAACTAAAAAAACTTGATAGGGAAATTGAAAGTTTAATTACAGAATCTAAACAATTAGAGAGTGAAATAGATGGCGCACAGGAAATCTCAGATAAAATTGACTTGTAGAAATTTAAAGGTGAGAAAGTACTGAAAATCGAAAATGCTAAGTTAAGTAAGAGTGAAAATAAATCTGATAGTGTAATTTCAGAAAACATTTTTGAGAATATTAAATTACCTAAGGTTATCATTACCTACTTTTGGAGACAATATCACTGAATGGATAGCTTTTAAGGATCTTTTCAATGCAAGCGTAAACAGTAATACGACTATATCTAATGCTCAAAAATTGCAGTATTTGAAGGCTTCATTGAAAGGTGAAGCGTATCACGTTATTCAGTCTATTCAAATTTCGGATTCTAATTTTGAAATTGCATGGAATCTACTAGACGAAAGATATTCAAATAAGAGAGAACAAATTTTTGCATATATTAAACGATTTCTAAGTTTACCAACAATTCAAACAGAGTCAGCTATTGCTATTTTAAATCTAGTTGATAACATTAATGAAGTCATTTGCTCTTTAGAAGTGTTGAACCAAACCATTGACAAATTTGGTGATACATTAATGACTTATTTAATTTTGCAAAAATTGGATCCTTCTACAAAATTGTGGTGGGAACGTCAGCTTAAAAGCAATGAAATTCCGAAACTTAAGAACTTAATTGAATTTCTTAAGAATTACGCAAGAACTCTTCAAAATAGCAAGTTAGTGGTAAATAAGGTGCCTAAATCTGCATTTCCAAATAAGAGTAATGCTTTTGTAGCTACTTTGGGTTGTGGTTACTGTAAAGAAGAACATAGTTTAGCTAAATGCTCGAAATTTCTTAATTTGCCTGTTCAACAACGAGTAGATTTCGTAAAACATAATCATTATTGCTTCAATTGCCTATCTAAAATGCATTTTCTCAATAAATGTAAGAGTCTAAATACGTGCCATCATTGCTTTAAGAAACATCATAGTATTTTGCACATGGTAAATAATTCAAGGAATAAGACTGAGACGAATAGTATGTCCCCACACGCACAAGAATTTATCCCTAAAAAAGTTGAGTCAGCGAGTGATAATGTTTCGTCTACAGTCTGTGCCTCTCATTATGAATCAAACGCAAAGAGTAATCAAAAGAGTCATATTTTGTTGTGTACCGCATTAATAAAAGTTCAAAATTGTAAACAAGATTTTGTAAAATGCAGATGTTTATGTGATACAGGCTCTCAGAAATCATTTATTTCTAGAGAATGTGTAAACAAATTAGGATTAAAGGTAAAAGATAGTTCTATTTCTGTGTCATGTTTGGGAACATTTAATACTGTGAGTAATGGGGAAGTCGATTTATTATTCACTTCTCATTTCAAAAGTGATCTTAGAGTATCAACATCAGCATTCGTAATGGATAAGTGACAGATAATATTCCCTATGTGTCTTTACCTTCAGTCATTTGCGATAATTTCAGTGATTTAATGTTAGCCGATCCATTGTTTTACAAGTCACAAAAAATTGACATTTTATTTGGTGTAAATGTATTTATACATTTAATGACTGGGGAAATTGTCAAACGTGAACCTAACCTTCCATTTGCCTTACATTTGAGACTTGGGTGGATAATTTCGGGTACTACAAATTTTTTAAACGCTGGCAACTGATCCAGTACATGTAAATCATTTAAGTACAAAAACTGACGAGTTAGTAAATTCATTCTGGGAATAAGAAAAAATTCCAAATGTACAACCTTTAACAGTTGAAGAAAAACATTGTGAAAAACATTTTGAGAGTTCTCCTTTTAGAGAAAAATCAGGCCGCTATTTAGTCGCATTACCATTCAAAGAGGATCGAGATATTTTAGGTGATACACGCCAAATGGCGCACAGAAGATTTCTTTATCTTGAGAAAAGATTAATATCCATGCCAGAAATTTACAACCAATATGTTCAATTTATGAAAGAATATTTATCTCTGGGCCACATGGACTTTGTTCCGAATACAGATCGTGAATTAGAAACTAAACACTATTACATCCCACACCACTTCGTATTTGAACAATTCTAGTTTAACTACCAAATTAAGAGTAGTTTTTGATGCGAGTGCTAAAACAACAACAGGCGTTTCTTTAAACGACACTCTAATGGTAGGTCCCAAAATACAAGATGATTTAATTTGCATTTTATTAAGGTTTAGATTTCATAATATTGCCATAACAACTGATATAAGAATGATGTATAGGCAGGTAAAAATTCATGACAAAGATAGGGATTTTCAGAGAATATTATGGAGAGATAGTCCAGATAAACAAATACAAGTCTTTCGCTTAAATACTGTCACGTATGGAACTGCTGCTGCTCCATATCTTGCAACTAAAGCTTTGAGTCAGTTAGCAATTGATGAGGGTCTTGATTTCCCAAAAGCAAAGTCTATAGTTTTAAGAGATTTTTATGTCGACGATGTTTTAACTGGTGTTGAGAATAGTCAGGAAGGTACTGAATTGATATCTGATTTGCAAAAAATGCTAAAAAAAGGTAGGTTTGAGCTACATAAATGGTCCACAAATGAACCATAACTTTTGAAAAATGCTGGGTTAGCAAATACAATTAACGATAATATACATAGTGTAGTGGGCAATAAGGCCACAAAAGTTCTAGGAGTTGAATGGCATCCTGATAATGATATGTTCAAATGTAATTTCAGTGATATAAATTATCAAGGTGTCCCTACTAAAAGAATTATTCTGTCATTTGTATCAACGCTGTTTGACCCATTGGGGTGGATTGCACCTTTTGTGATTCTAACTAAAATGATCCTTCAAGAACTGTGGAAATTACAATTATCATGGGATGACCCAGTATCAGCAAATATTGACCAAAAGTGGAAAATTTTGTGCCAAGAAGTCAAACTCTTAAATTCCATATATATACCTAGAAAAGTAATCTTGCCCAATTATTCTCGATGTGAACTTCACGGATTTTGTGATGCGTCAGAAAAGGGTTATTCAGCAGTTATTTACGTTAAAACTTGTGATAGCTCTAACATTGATGTGAAACTTTTAACAGCTAAAACTCGCGTAGCACCACTAAAACCTGTCACGATTCCAAGACTGGAATTATGTTCTGCAGTATTACTGGCACACTTAATACAGGCAGTCAGAGCTGCATTACATATAAAACCTGATTCTGTGCACGCATGGAGTGATTCACAAATTGTATTGTCATGGCTAAGATCAAATCCTAAAAGATGGCAAGTCTTTGTAGCCAACAGAGTATCTGAAATCCAATCCATTTTACCAGTTGAGAATTGGAACCATGTGGACGAAAAAGAAAAGCCTGCTGATTGTCCATCACGTGGGTTACTTCCTGCAGAACTACTGTCCCATGACTTGTGGTGGAACGGCCCACTATGGTTAAGAAGTAATGAGGTTCCAGTGCATGAACCTATTCCCATAAATGAAGAAGAATTACCAGAAGCACGTAAAACCTTATCATTTGTAGCTTCTGAAACTGTAAAAGAGCTTGATGTTATATCAAAAATATCTTCGTTTTCCAAATTGCAACGCATATTTGCTTGGATATTGAGATTCATCTCCAATTCAAAGGTAACACGTGTAGAAAGAAATACATCCTTTTTATCAAGCAGTGAAATTCAAGCCGCAACACGCTGCATTATTCGGATAGTTCAACAAGTGAACTTCAGTAAGGAAATTCAGTGTTTAGAAGCTGGAAAAGAGCTACCTGCAAATAGCAGTCTCATGTGCTCGTGTCCAATTTTAGATGATAACAAAACATTAAGAGTAGGAGGAAGATTGAAAAACGCACAGCTGTCGGAGAATGAAAAGCACCCAATCTTATTACCATCAAAGCACCGTGTGAGTAAGATCATAATTAAACATTATCATGAAAAATACTTACATGCAAGTCGAGAACTTCTTCTTTCTTTAATTAGACAGCAATTTTGGATCATTACTGCTAGGTCTGTTATTCGGAAAATGGTAAGAGCTTGTGTTACATGTTGCAGATATAAAGCTCAAACTGCAAAACAAATAATGGCTGATCTTCCAGCATCCAGAGTAACACAATCACGACCATTTCATCGAGTTGGAACAGATTTTTCAGGACTATTTATGATTAAATATCGTGCAGAACGCGGAGTAAAATCATTTAAATCATATGTGTGTGTATTTGTCTGCTTCGTCATCAAAGCAGTCCATCTTGAAGTCGTCGAAGATCTTTCAACAAAGGCATTCTTAAGTGCATTAAAACGATTTATTGCAAGAAGAGGGAAACCTTTTGAGATTTTTAGTGACTATGGAACCAACTTCAAAGGTGCAGAAGAAGAAATTAACAAATATCTATTGAAGTGCAAGCAGAATGAAGAAATTCGGAAATTTTTGTCGTCCAATAGTGAAACTGTGTCTTCTTCCTATCGAAACTAAAAACTGTGAACTGAAAACTGTTTAATATTTTTCTATTCTATTTTTTTGCATTAATTTTTTTGTGCTATTAATTGTTTTTTCATTATAGTAAGAAACTGTAAGCAACTAACCACTTGTTGAAATCCCAGGGGATTTCAACGGGGGCCAGAATGTTTATGTAAGTACCGTCTGCAGCCAGCTAAAGCTGCATGTTCCTTGGTTTCAGGTCCTCCGAATTCATGTAAGTTTCTTTTTCTTACTTTCCGCGTTTGGCAACACTCAGTGTTCTGTTTTCTTCTTGTGGTTTGGAATGTGAAAAAAGATGTTATAGAATAAGCCGTGTGATGGCTCGCTTATATTTGTGTGTGAATAAATCCGCTTTTATACAGTCCATTAGTTTTAGTTAAGTGTTTTTAGTTAAGAACCAACAGTGTGTGTGTATAGCTTAAAACGCAAAAACAATAAGCATAAGTACCATTGCTACAAAGATTTATCTCAAAGGGATTGATTTCTAAAACACCGGATATGTGCTTAAAAACTTAGTGCTTGTAAACTTATATTCGTATGCACATTCTTAATAATCGTCAATCTAGAAAATATCTTGGAAATATGGATATGAAGATAAACAGATCTAGCTTCTTATACGGAATTTGATGGCTTTCCATTATAAAGTTTTAACTGTTATGTTCGAACTGTTAAAAAATGTTACAATTTTCATTTTAAATCGACAAATTATGAATGTGGATTATTAAAAGTCCCCTACTAGACAAAGTACTTGAGTTTTCATTTCAAATCACAAAGCACCCGAGTAAACTAAAACTTCAATGCAAATTTCATAATGCTATCCTGTTATTTAATAGTATTAGAGTTTTCAAATAGAATTTATTATTTTGATAAAACAATTTTCAAAAAGAAATTGTATTTCAATTTAAATATTGTCAAGCATTACTTCAAAAGTCCTCGAAGTGCAAGTTTTTAGAATGCACTAAAAATATAATAAAAAATTAATTAAAAAAAGATTTTTGAATTTGAAGAAATATGAAAATCAGTTTAATCTATTTACTTCAACTCTAATGATTGATGTTGTAATTATTCTTCAGAATTCATTACTGCGCGTCTAATAAAAAATTCAGTGCGATTTCATATTAAAGCAAAAATATGTGGATATAGGCCGACTACCACCAGTAAATTTTTAGTATTCTTCGCCTAATGAAAATACTACTAAAATTTAGTTGAAATGTACCAATAAAATGTAGGCAAAGACTGCTAATAAAATTTTATGGTGACAATCGGCCCATTGGCGCCCAGTTTTTACATCTCTGTATATGGAGTTTCCAAATTTCTGTAATTGTTCATCAATCGAGCGATTTTGCAAATTACAGTGTGCAATTAAGCATATTTTAGCTATATTCGGCAACGCACTTTTATGCATCTTTGCATAGCTGCCAACTTTTCTTTTTCAAATCAAGTAAACAAATTTTGAACCAGAAAATGTATTTAATAAAAATCAAATTAAATAAATAGCGCATGGGTACAAGTCACATAACTTTTCTGTTTCAAAATATGCTTATTTTTATTTTTTTACTCTAAGAAAACACGGAAGATTGGCAGCTATGCTTTTGATCAGATCAGGATTAACAAACCTTTGTATATATAATGCTTAAATTTACCCGCGGTGGTAAACGAGTTTGAGATACCTGGTTTAGATCAGTATGCGCCCCCTGTCGGCGGAAGGTGGAAATAAAGGATTTTTCGTCGCGTACGCAGCACTTTTAAATAAATAATTTAATACAAACTCGGGTTAAAGATATGAAACCATACAAACTTTAGATGTGTTTAATTTTATTATCAAGGCCCAGGAACGCCTGGCGAGTCAGCTAGTAATAAATAAATAAACAAAGTACTAAATAAATAACTATATCATTTTAACAACAAGTAAAATCTCTATTCATATACTTTAAAAAATAACAAATAAAAAATAAATAACAAGGAATAAACATTTTAAAATAACTCACAATCGTGTGGAACCTTTGTAGAGTCCAGCTGACATTACAGGTTATCGGTAATATTGGCTTTCACTACATCAAGAGACACGGACAAGTTCTTTCTTTCTTTCTTTTTTTTTTCTAAATCATGAAATACACCTCTATATTCTCCACTGTTAACTTCAATTGTTACTTTCTGGTCTTTAAACTCTTTCAAGAATTTGCAGGGAACTCCAAGATTCATCGACATAATTCTGGCAGCAAAACCATTTTCACAGTAGAAATGATTGAGCTTAAAGCAATTAAATCTAAACTAGATGGAACCCGTCAAAACTGGACAGAAAAAAATTTAAATAACAATATTAGTAAAATAAGCTTCTTTATTACATAAGAAGGGGTGCTTATGAAACAGTCTTTCAGATATTTTATTTTAAAAGTTTTCCCCACCAGTGAATTACAGTACTATTTCCGATGCAAACTCCAAACAAACAATCCGTAAACAAAATGCAAATCAGTTTGACATTACCGCCATATTCCGCCACGTTCATCTCATATTCAGTCAATAAAAGAACATAGTAAATGAAGCACACATCCCCTCCCCTCTCCGCTGTGATAATGCAACCGAATTAGCTCCTATGTGCATGTGCATTTCATCTCCCCAAACGCACCGTCGAAATTCGACCTTAAAAAATGTTTTAAAATGTTTTGATCAAAATTTTTAAAATGTCTTCTTTAATGATTGTTCGTTTCAAATCCATATCTTCTGAAATGCATCCATTGTTTTAAGCTAATCAATTTTTATGTAAAGATGAAGAATTTTTTTTTACAATAATAAATCCATCTGCAGATAATGGAGATTTTTAATGTTTTCAAGTGTAATTTTTTGTATGGTTTCTTCAGTTCCTTTACATAATCAGGATGATTATTCCTTTTCCATAATTAAGAGAAATAATGTAAATAAATAAATATCCGAGATATTTTTTATTCTGTTTTCATTAATATATTGTAAATTTTATTGATTAAAGTTACTGATAAATGATACTTTAGTAAATGGGGCTTTTCCTAATTATTATTTTTTATTTTTGAGATTTAATGGCAACATTCTTCCGTTTGTTTACTGGGCGCTACAGTTTGGCGAATTATTTGGGGTAATTTTCGGTTAGCCGGGCGCCAGTGAAGTATATATATACATATATATACGCACGTACTATATATATATATATATATATATATATATATATATATATATATATATATATATACAGGATGGTCCTAAAATATGTGTAAAAAATATAAAGATAGGTAGAGGGGACCTAGATAAGATTTTGTATAGGAATATGGGTGCGGAAATGCAGCGTTGAGGTAGTAGAGAGCGCTGTTGAGTTCGCCGGATGAAATCGCTTCGCAGGCTTGAATCGTCATTCCCCGCACGGATTTCGAGTAATATGCATCGCTACATCAATACGGAGCCTACAGGCATGCATTTCATGTATGGGTTTGTTCAAGGAAATGCTTCACACCCAATGCACGTCCTAAAGCTCTTGAGCTTGTGAAAGGACTACACTCTACTGTGCAAATTACTGCTTCTTCCACTCCAGGAATTCTGCGATATCGTTCTCTGCCCGTATCACGCCTGAAAGCATAAAAAGGTTTTTCGTGCACAACTCCCCATGAAGACGCTCAAATGTTCGGCGATCCGACAGATTCCTACCCGAGAATCATTCCATGTACATCCTTTGAGCAGCTGCTCAATTCGCAGCCCCATACATGAAACACATGTCGCAAGCTCCGCATTGGTGTAACAATGCCTTTTTCTCGAAATCCGTGCGGGGAATGACGATTCAAGGTAGCGAAGTACTTTCATCCGGCGAACTCAACAACGCCCTCTACTGCCTCAACGCTGGATTTCCGCACCCATATTCCTACATGAAATCTTCTTATCTAGGTCCCCTCTACTTACCTTTACATTTTTTACAAATATTTTAGGACCATCCTGTATATATATATATTGTATTTATATATTTTACTTGCGCCGGCTAATCGAAAAGTACCTAATATGGATATAGTTTTTTTCTTAATGGGACGACGGGATAATGAACGGAAATTCGACGGGATAATGAATATTTTTGATGGTACCAGAATATTTTTCTGCATTTTATAGTTATACTAGCTGTTACCCGTGACTTCGTCCACGTATCATTAAAAGAAGAATAAATGCATTAATTAAGCAAAATATTTCATTCCCGATATATAGAAACGTAAATAATTAACTAAATCTTTATCACATTCCATAGGAGACAATACAGTATTTCTATGTTATAGAGACTTTGACATAAATAAGTTTTAAAAAAGTGAAATTTTGTGACAAATAATCACGAAAAGGAAACTGCAACCAATGAAAAAAGGCGGGCCAAATAAAATCGTGGAAAGTGGCGAATTGTGTAAAAACATATGTCACGTTTACCTGGTAAACCATTTTATTTTTAACGCCTTGTGAAACGTTTTAATAGCCATCCTTCAAAGATAATGGAAATAGTATATTCTTTTTCATTAAATTCAATTCTTGTGAATAGGGACCAATTATTCTAGACCTAAATGGAAGAAGCTTAAATTTGCCTCCTTGATTTAATCTATAACTGAAAAAAATCTTTATTTCTAAATGAAAATATGTTGACAGACGATTTTTGTGCTTTAGAATAAATTGATTCATGAAGTTTGAATGTGTGAAAATACGTTTTTATTTTTCAAAAATTTTAATGTAATCAAGATTTTTTTTTCTTTCACCATCTATTCAAATTGAAAATAAATTCTGTTTTTCAGTTTTAATGAGAAAAAATATGTTAATCCGTTTTATTTCTTCTTTTTTATTCACAAAGGGCGCGGTCATAGACCGAACCCCGAGTTACATAGGGCAACCCGAAGCGTTCAGAGCACGATATCGCGTGACTTTTTGCGAGTTACCCGTAGCGTTCAGAGCTGGAAATTACTCAGACTTCAGGTAACCCACATTACCTGGAGAATTTTGTTGGGTAAAGTGATCACGTGGTTGGGAAATCTGATTTGTTTGTTTGCTTTATAGCTAAATGCAACTGTTAACTGTTGTTCTTTATGACTCCTACTATACACTGAGTCCTGAACATTTGATTGGTCTACCTTTAATAGGACTATGATATAATTAGCCAACATCGGCTAGGATGGTTCCTGAAATGTTCGTACAATCAAAATGTGATGGTAGAATGGTTGAAGGAAGTGTTTGATTGTAAATATACCCATAACTTTACCCAAAAGCGTTCACAGCCGTTTTAATCCAACTTTACCCTGAGAAAATCAGATGACGTCATTCCCCAACTATCCGAGTAACCCGCGTTTTGGTCTCTGAACGCACTCAAAATTGAAATAATTCAGTTGCCATTTTTAGAGAAACTTCGTTAAATTTTACAAAAGAAAATAATAATATCTCGGAATTTAAATCATTTTTTTGTTTAATTCTGAGAGTTTATGATATCCTCGGATCAATGATAACCGGTGTTAAGTAAATCACATTGCGTTCGACAATCTGAAAGGAGTAGTTGCGAAATACAAACAGGCGGTCAGATTTTAATATAATAGATTCGTATTTATTTTTATTTTTCTAATAATCATGGTGTGGTTTTTGGCAAAAAACTATCATCTGTATGTAACTGATATTCATGCTTAATAATCGGTATAGATGAAAAAAAAAATAATAATTTTGCGTTTTAATTATGGCGTGAAACTCATCTACTTTCTAAACTTACCGATCCTTGTATTATTAATGTAAGGAATTGATTCCCGCTCCTTGTAAACATATTTGAAAATTCCCGCTTTATTTCAAATATGACGTCACTTTTTCCTCAGAGAAATCTCTTTTTAATGGCATAATTCTTGTTAATTCTTTTTTCTGGCAATCAGGACGTAAATTTTAGCAGAAAACTCACATTTGTATGTAACTGGTGTTCAAGCTAATTATTAATCAGTATCGATAAAAAAATATTTTAGTTTCTCATCTTAAATATTACGTCCATTATTTATCTACTTTCATTATACATTGATATTTATGCTCCTTGTATTATTACGAATATTTGAAAATACAGGTTTTATTTATGACGTCATTTTTGTCCAAGCCGAGGAGGATCCTTTTCATAGTTTCATGGTCCAAGCGAAATCTGTTTTTAATAATGTAATTATTGTTAATTCTTCTTTCTAATTATAACGCAGTTTTTGACATAAAAAGATCTTTCTAATGTAACCGATATTCATACTTCATGTATAATAACAAATACTCCATATTTTTGTTTCAAATATCACGGAAATTCATCTTCTTTTGAATTCTTTTTAATTTTCAGTTTTCACGTGAAAATCGTTCAATTGAAAATTAATTGTTGAGGAAAACATATTTTTCCGTGTTTTTATTTATTGGCAACGATTAAAGCCCTAGCAACGATAAATTTAAATGGTTAAATTGTATGGAAAAATGTCCATTCATTCTCTATGAAAATAATGAAATTTTTAATTATTAAAGAAAATATTTGAATAAAATGAACAAAACCCAGCCTATGTTCATTCGAGGGTTATAATCAACCTGTATGGAAAGAAACAGGATCATTAAATGCTCCATTTTGACGCTGGCTTCAGCCTAACATTTGCGCACAATCAGATTTATAATATTATTAGGATTAAGAAATACATATTTTTAAGATTTACTGAATCACTTATTTATTTACTTTTTCATGCATTATATTATTGAAGGTTGTTAGTTCTCTTATTCTCTTAAATATACCCTACTTATATAAAAATAGCGTGTGTTCTCTGTGGTGTTTCGCATAAACGTTGTAAAATTCAGGTTATTTTATCCAACTTTGCTGTCATAACTGCTGATTTAGCAGTCATTTTTGGCGATTTTTTTGTTACCTGTAAAATGTTTGTTTTTGGTATAGCCCGAACTAAGAAAAATTTGGGTACTTTTCCGTTATACGGACACCATTATCGCCAAGCATTCACATGTATGGCATGGTGTCGGTATAACGGAAAAGTACCAAAATTTGCGATCGATCAAATAATTGAATTTCGTTTAGCATTAAATTTTCTGGTACTTCTCTATTATCCGGTCGACCACTTTTCATAACAAAAAAACTCTCGCCAAACTGTAAAATTAAACGCCAAAAATGCAGTCCGATTTACTTGATGTCAGAAGCATTATACATGTTTGTTACATCACAAGTGGCTTTTAAATTCGACATTTGCGTATATTTTTCATTATGTTTTACTAATTTATTAGTTATTTCATAAATTAAAAAAAACAATCGTGTCCTTAAATGCTTATATTTTATTTATTTATTTATTTATTTTGATATTCCAATGGCAACGTTCTCCCGTTTATTTGGCGTTACAGTTTGGCGATAGTTTTTTGTTATGAAAAGTGGTCGACGGGATAATAGAGAAGTACCAATTTTCTTATTTTTAATCTGAGAAAGAAACAATAATCATGGATTTAATTAATTTTGCAATATGCGGTGCAATCAAAACAATTCTGATTAAATCGGTACAGATATCGCAGACGCACCGGGGTTAATTTTTGGCGCCTAAATGTCGATTTTTGCTTTGTATGGCAACCTAGTGTTTTATAATAAAATTGAATATGTGTGTAAATAAATAAAATAAAATAGGTACTTTTATGTTAGCTGGGCGTCAGGAATAACTCTCCAAATCTTGTTTCAATTGGAATAATTTAAATTGCAACATTTTACGTGAGATTTGTTATTCATATTGATATTGTGGTAGCGTGAGACGTTGTATATATAATTAATAAATTCCATTTATCGTTTGAAACGAAAAAACTTTATTTTAAATTAACACATTAAAAAAAGAAAACAAAAGTAAAAATGAAAAAATATGATTATTCATATTCATGCTGTGAAATTACAATTTCAGAAAATCCTAAGATTCTGAAGTCTGCTCAAAGACAAGCTCACTCTAGCTTGTTTCACAACCAACTGATTCAACATTCAACTCCTTCCACTTTCTACTGCCGTCAGCAATTTCACTTCCCAGGGGCTTTCCTTGCATTCCAGGAATTTCCCAGAAAACATTGCATGTCGTAGGGGCCCAGTTCTTTGTATCCACAAGAACAATACTTTACAATTCCTATCTACTCATTCAGATAACATACCATTCAATACAAAGCATGTATTGCAGCTTGGCTTATCTCAAAGTGAAAATGAAATTCACACTATTGATAGAATTTTCGTCAATAGAGATCAATCTGTCAGATTATTTTCATTCCAGAGAGATTATCCTTTTTCCACAAATAAGGGAGGAGTTGAAACATGTCAACTCATCACAACACCTCCCCCTAAGAAAAAATTTCTAGAAGAAATTTGGCATATATATTAATAGAATAAGCTCCTTCAATCAATTTCTAAAGAGGTCATCAAAGCACAAAGGAATTTTGAATAACACATGAAAAATCCCTATAGAAAACAAACACATTCCCATACTCAGTATTTGATAGACCACACTGTCAACAGGATTTACTATAATCCCATAACTACAATACCTAAGCATAATTCCAGGAATAATTTATACTATTGATGCCCTAAGAAACAATTTTGAAATATTTCACATACATATAATACCAAATACAGATTACACTTTACATGATTCTAACAAAAAAATAATAATAATGAGAAAAAAAGAATAAATCTATATATAACACAATGCCTAAAACAATTCTCTTAAAAACTTGCTTAAAAGCCTAAATTTAGACGCTTCTACAAACAAAAAGAACGCATACTAAATTATGCAATTATTGAATTAATGAAGTTTTACCATTGCAAAAATATTAAGCATTAAATTATAAATAAACCCAATATAGATATTACAATAATGAGTACGCCCAAATTTAGAATAAAACTTAATTTAGAGAATTCTCCCGAAAACCAATATCTATATTACTTCTATCAGAAAATCTTTTCGACAATAATTTTCGACTCACAACTTCATGATCACAATTTTTCTTTTCAAAATCTTGTTTGATTTTAATAAATCGTTCTTTATGATCCGTTTTAAAAGTAGAATGATTCATTCTTTTTAACTTTGCATTCCCATATTCACTTTCTTGGCATTTAGCCCCCCAATTTACTCTATTATTTACCTTCATCCAAGAGTTATTTTTTCTGGCCTTAGTCATAGGTGAACTCAATTTCTTCCTAATTCTATCTCTAACATGCTCAACTCCCATACTACCAACAAAATACCTGGGTATATTTACATCATGCTCAGAATGCTTTTCCCGAAATTGACCTATACCTGACCTTTTATCACTGTCCGTTCGAGACTCATCATCATTTAGATCGATCAATTTAGAGCCTTTTTCCAAATTCTTATCAGTCACGTCTCCCGGTGAATTTACCTCTATCTCATTAACAGACTTATTATCCCTTTCACAGATTTCATTCACAACCGTTTTTCTAACAACCCTTTGCTCATGATCGCTAGATAATCTGAGGGTTCCCTGCCCATTTAATTCTCTTTGATTCCCCACTTGTTTACACCCTGAATTTTGCTTATCTGTACTTCCAAATTTTAACAAGTTATAAACAGCGGGTGTTATCAGCGGAGGAGAATTCAGTTTTCTCACAACTGCAACCACCACATTCTTTTTAACATACTCTTTTTCATCTTCTATCAAAGCAATAGACACAGACATTAATTCCGCTTTTTGTTTATCTCCCAGGGCCGGAATAAGAAAAACCTTTCCCACCTTTTTTGCCCTCCAGGGAACATCGCATCTATCAAAAACAGCAATTTGCGCCCCTGTGTCCTTAATCGCTTTTAACTTCTTACCATTTACGCATAAATCAATCATAGGTAAATCAGTTTCCACACCTTCCGTATTATTTAAACTTTTCCCATAATTTGTAACAATCCAACCTAGATTTCTACTCTCATAATTAGATTTACCTTTTAACCATTCCGCACAATTTTGTTTCACGTGACCTGGTTTTAAACAAAAAAAACATGTAATTTGCCTTTGTTTTTCAAAAGCCTGGTCCTTCTTAAATTTATCATTTTTCACAATATCTTTTCTATTTACAAAGTCCAATTTAGATTTAATTTTATTCTTAATATTAGAATTAAAGTCATCCCCATGAGTTTCTTGAAAAGATTTCTTTTCCCAAAGTTTTCTTTCTAATCTCTCAAATTCCCTTCTAACACGTTCAAACCTATCTGATTTCTCCGCGAGTTTAGAAGCAATCTTCATTTCCTCCCAATCATCCATAAATTTTTCTTTTATCTCAAAAGGGACGCGTTTTTTCAGTTGTTCCGTGAGCATTAGTTCTTTTAAGGATTCAAAATCCCTCACTTCTAACGAATCTAACCAATTGTCAAGATAACCCCTTAACTCGTAAATCAGATCCACCCATAATTCATCAGATTTTCTTTGATGATTTTCAAATTTTTGCCTCAAGGCGCCTGTACTCAGCTTAAACCTATTTAACAAAACTTTCTTTATATACTGAAAATCATCCCACTTGTCTACAGGTTGCTTAACTATTATTTGAGCAATGTCCGAAGGTAATAAAGGAATTAATTGACTAACCCAATCCTCCTGAGAAATTTTAGCTTTCTTAGCTTGCCTTTCAAAAATCATAAAGAAAAGAGTGATATTGATTAATTTGGAATCAAAACGCGGAACTAAATCTTTTAAATTTACTCTAGAAGTTCTATGCAAATCAACATTCGACGAAACTCTAACAATATCCATAGAATTTTGAATACGCAATTTTTCTAATTCAAATTGTTGCTTAAGTTTATCTAATTCAAGTTGTTTATCAAGTTTATTTAATTCAAATTGTTTTTCTGATTCAAATTGTTTAAGTTTTACTTCTTGCGCTATCCGATCTAATTCAATTTGCCTCTCTCTTTCTTTACAATCTAATTCAATTTGTTTTTCCTGTACTTTCCGCTCCGCCTCCTGCTCAAGAATATACTGCAAGCGAATTTTAGCGAAACTCTCATCATAATCCACTGCCTCAACAATACCCTGGATTATAGCTCTAGTTTTACACGTATTCGACACACTGGTCTCAAATTAATCTGCTAATAACAGCAAGACGCTTTTATTATATTTTGCTAAATACTCTACCATATTTTCCCCCAAAATATAATAAATTTCAAAATATCAGATATATTCAATTTACAATAATACAATAAATACAGAAATAGAATTTTCTTCAATATACGTATAATAATGTATTCAAAAACGACACAATCTCAATATAGCAAATTCTCCTGCAACAGTGACGTCTTTCAAACTGAGTATATCCCCCAAAATAAATTTTATACCCAACAGTACAGTATAACATCAATTTATTTTGAAACATTAATCATAATCATCCACAGTATACCCATAAAATTAAGCTATAACTTTATTACTGTAATAAATAAAATGTATGCAAACAAAACTCTTAATTCCAAAAGTTTTATACAAAGTTATGATTAAAATACCCTGATTAATAATCTCAATTAATCAATAACAATTTACTATACCCCAAGTAAATTTTAACATATACATAAGTATATAATTTTCTTAACCCAATATTATACCAAACAGATACCAGAAAATCAACAAACATAAAAATTCTAACTAAAAATTTAAGTACCAAATTAATAGCTTCCCTAGAATTCTTAAAATTTTCATAGAGTTTTGTTCCCCAAAATTAAAATTTATACACAAAATTTAATTTAAAACAGACCTCTATAGAAGATTTCATAAAAGAACTTACCTCCAGATGCAGATATTTCCTCCACACTGATACCAGGTTTCCAAGCACTTTTAAAGATGACACACACAGATTTTTGAAGATTTGAAGACACTAGTTTCGCTGATGAGCCACTAATTGCACCTTAGATCCGTATGTAGACAACTTAGACGGTACACCGCATATCTTCATTCCACTGATATAATTTGAAGCACACACAAATAGCACCAAGTCTATAGTTGACTGTTCATACACCTCACAGCTTTAGTCGATAAAGTTCTTTTACCAGTTCTCTACTTGCTAGAACTCCAAGAAAAATCCACGACTCCAATTAGGCTTCAAGACTCCACAACTCTGCTCGTCCGTTTTTCACTGGCTCTTCATCTGTTTAATCAGGTTAACATAGATCCGTAATCTAATTTATTCTAGATTACATATCCCATTTGCTGCCACCAATTAATTATATATACTATTGCTGTGGTAGCGTGAGACGTTGTATATATAATTAATAAATTCCATTTATCGTTTGAAACGAAAAAACTTTATTTTAAATTAACACATTAAAAAAAGAAAACAAAAGTAAAAATGAAAAAATATGATTATTCATATTCATGCTGTGAAATTACAATTTCAGAAAATCCTAAGATTCTGAAGTCTGCTCAAAGACAAGCTCACTCTAGCTTGTTTCACAACCAACTGATTCAACATTCAACTCCTTCCACTTTCTACTGCCGTCAGCAATTTCACTTCCCAGGGGCTTTCCTTGCATTCCAGGAATTTCCCAGAAAACATTGCATGTCGTAGGGGCCCAGTTCTTTGTATCCACAAGAACAATACTTTACAATTCTTATCTACTCATTCAGATAACATACCATTCAATACAAAGCATGTATTGCAGCTTGGCTTATCTCAAAGTGAAAATGAAATTCACACTATTGATAGAATTTTCGTCAATAGAGATCAATCTGTCAGATTATTTTCATTCCAGAGAGATTATCCTTTTTCCACAAATAAGGGAGGAGTTGAAACATGTCAACTCATCACAATATGTTTATCTTTAAATATTTTATTATGATTATATTCTAGCTAATTTTAAGTAAGTTTTTTAAGATTTTATATTACAATGTTAAATAATAAATTTAATATTACCTAGTTCATATTAGCTAATGTCAAAAGATTGGCAAACCACAGAGTTCAGAAAATAAACGCTATGCCTGGCAAAAGTGGGAGTTGTCGACTTTATGACGTCATAAGCAGAAGTAAATGTTTAATTGAAAATTACGGCTAATTAATTAAATTTTCGAACAAACGAATGCACGATAACAAATCTGTATCCAAATATCTTTCATTTAAAAAAAGAATGGTGTAATTTGATGCAGTAGTTTGTTCTGACGGATTGTCGAAAGAAATCGCTTAGCGTTTTAAATATATAGATATCAGCAACTGCCACATCGAACAAAAGCACCTTTTATTATTTTGATCACAGCACACTTTTTGAAGAATATTCCATTTCCACTCACTTTTTATGCAACATTATTTATTAACCACAGGTTAATCGAAGAATCCTGTACGACTTTTTGTTATGTTCCGCTCTAGACCAACATGTTATTATGCTCACGACACGCCCATTCGGCGATTCTCTGCTTGCTGATTTTCAAAGCGAACGTTCGACGTCTCCTGGTCAGTACTAGAACAACAAACTGCACTTTATAGAAAGCGTGAATGAAGTGAATTTTTTTATGTTTGTTTTTATATTTTAACAAATATGAGGTGTTGCGTGCCTTTCTGCAATATTGACAGTCGAGAAGATTATTTTGATCCAGATGATAACAAAATATCCATGCATAATTTTCCTAAAGATGAAAAAATTAAGGTAGCAGGGATTTTTTTAATATATTTTTCTATTAATTTCTAAATATAGTAATAATTAAAAATGCTTCATAACAATTTTGCAGTTGCTTCAATTATTACAATCTTGTAGATTACGAACTTCAATGGTTTTAAAGAAAAACAAAATATTCCTGCTTTTCTAAAAAATAGCACACAGTGTCACAGTTATGTTAAAAATGAATTTTAGAAATTACAACTAATTTTTTTTTTATTTTACAGCTAAGTTTCTACATCTTCAAAAGGCACTTGTGCATTTATCACTCATACACCATGTTTGTTTGTTTTTTTCCAATCAGAATAATTAAGTACTAATAAAAAGTGAAACTATATCGCCCTCCCCCCCACCCTAAAAAAAAGTTGTAATTTGGTTTGTCATTTTACCTTCATGTATCTAAAGTTTTCCGAGAAAGGTGCGGAGTGGGGGGCAGGATGGCAGAGATCCGAATTATTTTGTGTGAATCTCTAAAATAATTATAAATGTTATGTGTATTATTTTCTGTAGCAAATGAGCTGTAGTTAGCTGTAATAAAATATTTCAATTTCGCTATGTTTGAAAAAGTTTCAACATCTTCAAAAAGCACTTGTAACATCCATCACTCAAACAGCTCTTTTTTTTTTTTTTTTTTTTTTTTTTTTTTTTTTTTTGTATGTGCTATAGAAATAATTAAATACTAATAAAAAATTATACCATCCCCCCCCCCCCAGAGTAAAAACAAGTTTTAATTCAGTTTGCCATTTCACCTGCATGTATCTAAAATTTGACTTTAATAAGAAGGTGGGGGAGAGGGGGAGGATGGCAGAGATCCAAATTATTTTGTTTGAATCTCTAAAATAATTATAAAGTATATGTGTATAATTTTCTGTAGGAAATAAGCTGTATTCAGCTGTAATAAAATATTTCAATTTCGCTGTGTTTGAAACATCCATCACTTAAATACCACAATTTGTGTGTGTGTGTGTGTGTGTGTGTGTGTGTGTGTGTGTGTGTGTGTGTGTGTGTGTGTGCTATTATAATAATTAAATACCAGTAAAAATTGGACTAACCCCCACCCACAAAAAAAAAACAAGTGTTAATTCGGTTCGCCATTTTACCTTCATGCATCTAAAATTTTCCTTAAAAGAAAGGTGCGGGGGGAGGCTGGATGACAGAGATCCAAATTATTTTGTGTGAATCTCTAAAATAATTATAAATGTTGTGTGTATGAATTTCTGTAGGATATCAGCTGAAATCAGCTGTAATAAAATATTTCAATTTCACTGTGTTTGAAAAAGCTTTAACATCTTCAAAATGCATAACATCCATCGCTCATACACAATAATGTTTTTTTTTTTTTTTTTGTGTTTGTGTGTGTGCTTTTAGGTTAATTGAACACTGATAAAAATAGAACCCTCCACCCCCATCCCCCCAAAAAACTTTTAGTTTAGAGCTTATTTTTACTAGATGGTGGGCCATAGGCACATCTGTTAAAAAATCTTGCCCCTCTATAGATTTTATTTTGCCGGTGCCCATATTTCTTAGTATTTGTCCCCAACAAAATTAACTCTCAATTCATTGTGTCTTGTTTCTTTTTCAGCAGTATATTTTAAATTATCATAATATTGTTATAAATTGCTGAGCATCAGTAAGAGTACATTTACATTTTATATGCACTAAAAAGTAATAAACATGTTGATTAAAATAACCCATTTTCAAATAATTCTAATAATTGTGTCACATTCATTGCCATTAGTATTTGGAGTAAATACGCAATTGCATATCATTTAAAAAAAGACTTAAGTAAGATGAATATATTGAAAAGCCTCAATAGGTGGGGGTGGGGGTGGAGTGAGTTGGTAAAAATAATATCTCATCAAAAACAACTCGTTGTAAATGAATCCGCCAAGCCACAAACCTAAAACTTCAGTCACAAAAATAAGTGATATCACATAAAAAGAAGCGCATACTCCGAGTCCCGTGTAAAAATCTATCACCACTCATAATGTTTCCAAAGGACTCGGAGTGAGGTACAGTATGTGAAAACTGCTTGGCGACCTGCAGGCTTTTATAATATATGTAGTATATCAATTTTGAAAATCGAAAAATAAATTTTATATTTTTGTTATACCACTTTTATAAATATTTTTGTATGCGAAAGAACTGACAGAACGGATTTTCCCCCAGATCTATGCCATTCCCTTACGCTAGAATTACTGCAATATATCTCAATTTAGTTAACGTTTATTATAAGGTTTATATATATATATATATATACTAGGGGGCCTACCCCCTGCGAGCTACGCTCGCCAACCCCCGCTCAAACTTCGAAGCCTCTAAAAACATGACAGCGTGCTTTGTTTTAAAAATATTGGTAAATCTGTAATTGGGTTGCCATGCTTTTAACGTTTTAATGGGGCATTTTTTGATTACCATGGCCTCATACACAGCTGTTGCGACAACTGACGACTGTTTTCGGGATTGATAAGTAAAATCAATTACGACTTGAAAACCAGCTTGTATAAAATGGTTAGGTTTAAATTGTGGCTACCTCTCGGACTTTTATAACAACGATCTGTATTATATTCTTCCTTTGCGTTTAAGGATGAGAAAAATTCCATCTGCTTGTGAGTAAGATTAAGAACCACGGTATTGAAAAGTACTATAGATATTTTCAGTAACAGGTTTTAATTTTCTCTATATTTTAGTGCCCCATCATGCATATTTTCATGTTATTTTAAATATGTAAATTATTTATTTTAATTAGTATGTATATACGAATTTTCTAATAATTATTTATCATACAAAATTAATTAAATATTTTGTGCATGCATGCCTGCATTTATGCGGCATCAATTGATGACATATTTAAACAAATTTGCAATCCGCGATAATTTTACACCTTGTTATGTCACTTGAATATTGTCCATAAGAAAATCGGGTACTTTTCCAGTATAGGATCCTTTGCTTGTAGATTTGGCGTAATTCGAGCTTCGAAAAGGGATAGATTCGTTAATATACATAGATTTGTTGCCAAAAGTTATGAAAACAAACCCAATGAGCTTTTGGTGCTTTTCTATTATAAGGGTCTTGACAACCATGGTCTTGACTTTTTTAAAAAGCTTGGCGCAATTCGGGCATCAGAAAGTGAGATTTGGTGCCAAATGACATAAACAGCCATGGAAACAAATTCGACGATTTTTTTTTAAATATATGCGTATTTTAATTATACGTATATTATTATTGTTTTTTCTATACAAATTGCTTCTGATTATATATAAAATAGGATAAAGGACATTTTACGCTAAACAAATTGTATAAATATTTTTTTGCTCCTTTCTTTTGCGTTTACATAAATGACGTCATTTGGACGAATTTATTAAAAATATTTTCAGTTTATAAATTAAATTAAATGCTGACAGACGATTGAATCCTGACGATAGAAATGTGATTTTTTTTTTTTTTTTAATTTTCCTGAAATACATAATTTAATCACAATCTTGTCTTCATTATCGATTGAAATAAAAGATAAATTGAATTTCAATTTGAAAATGACGAATAAAGATAAATCAATAATCCCTATCGGGATCCTTTTCAATTTTTTTCCCTTTTTTTGTCAAAAAAAAACTGAGTAATTAGTTGCCATCATTACAGAAATGTCATTAAAATTAGAAAAAAATTAATATCTCGAAAACTAATTCCAATTTCAAAATTCTATTACCAGTTTTGACATCCGCGGATTTTTATGGACAATTGGTATTAATTTCACCATCAAGCGTTTAATATTTTATTAAAAATAGCCTTGAAACATAATCAGTCGTTTAATCAGTCGTTTCATAAAATCGTTTCATAAATTCGTTTCATAAAATCGTTTCACAAATTTGTTTCATTAGGATTTTATATATATAGGGTAGATATATATATATATATATATATATATATATATATATATATATATATATATATATATATATATATATATATATTACAAACTCAAAATCTTTATACGTTTACTTAAAAAACCTCTTCGTAAGAGTGGTGTTTTCAGTTTAAATAATGGTAAATAAAATCAACAAATTGATTTTTCAAGCTCATAAATAAGAAAGGACATGCAAACACAGAAGCTTCAACTTTTACAATTTTATGGAAGAAAAATAAATAAGTAAATAAATAAATAAAAGAAAAGAAAAGAAAAGAAAAGAAAAGAAAAGAAAAGAAAAGAAAAGAAAAATAATATAGCCATATGTAATTGCAGGAAACGCAAACATTATAAAAGCCTGCAGGTCGCCAAGCAGTTTTCACATACTGTACCTCACTCCGAGTCCTTTGGAAACATTATGAGTGGTGATAGATTTTTACACGGGACTCGGAGTATGCCCTTCTATATCGCTTCTTTTTATGTAATATCACTTATTTTTGTGACTGACGTTTTAGGGTTGTGGCTTGGCGGGATCATTTACAACGAGTTGTTTTTGATGAGATATCACTCCTTTTTGTAAGGTATTTAATTTCAATTATACGGATTCCATTTTTATTCAGAAAAGAAAAGATGAAAGGAGCAAAAAAAATAATAGTGATGCTATAAACAGATTATACATCAGAATTATATAATTTATTGAGTGACTTATTCCAATGTACATGTCGCTACCATAACAACGGGGAAACTTTTATATTAATTTCCTTACATTGTATTCATCAGATTATTTATGACATATTTATTTTCCTTTTTCTTTTGTTTATATCACTCTCCCGTTTATATACATTCAAAAACAAAAAATTAGACAATTTTACAGTAGTTTACAAACTAATTAAAATACTACAGTTTCAGAAAAATGTGGAAAAATAAGAAGCACTTTTTTTCGGTCAACTACAACGATAAGTTTATGGAGCATACTTGACCGAGAATAATCAACATTATTTTTTTCTACGAACCTATTTCTATTAGTATAAAAATTTACAGGGATTTTTATACTAACATATTAAATATATTATTTTTGAAAATCACTGAGCACCTTAGAAGTTTTTATTTGTTTAAGTTTTTTAACTCAACGTTTCGAGAATTTGAAAAATATAAAATTCGCAACATTTACAAAAATATATAAACTATTAACCCTCTAAGCGTGTGGAACGTAATATTCCGTTCACTAAGCTCCAGGTTTCACTGCAATATATACAATGTTTAAGATAATATAATTCTATAGATTTAATGAATTTTCAAAACATTGAAGAATGATTAATACTCTCAAGGGTTGCATTCATATTTGTAATTAAGTTTTATTTATAATGCTGAAAGAATCATATTTTTTTAGCATTTAAAACAAAATGCAGCGAAAACAACATTACAATTTTACCCTTTTTCAAAACGCTCAGAGGGTTAAAGTGATTTCTGTTCATATAGTCTGTTCATTCCAATTCGGTTATCCTAAAATATAGGTCCCCAATCTCCGGCAGTCCCTGAATTAATTAGGACATATGTATGCAACTGTTAAAATGTTCTCAAAGTTGACAATAGAGGCAATAAGTATAGCTCGGCAAATATGAAACACGGCATTGCTTCATCATGGCTTTGTTTCGTGAGGTGTTCTTTCTCCGAACATAAAAATCTCACGCGAAAGTGTTCGTTAACCGCGATTTGTTCGTAAACCGAACAGTTCGTTACCGATCACCTATTGTATACGAAATTTAGCATTTTAAGTTCGTCATAGCCGGAGATTTGATGAACGGCAAATATTTAAACGCAAAACTTGTAATCTTGGGGTAGCAACATTTTTACATTCTATTACTCAGCGCATGAACGTAAAGTTGGAATTTTGTAATCGCTATTTCAATCAATTCCTGATACGCTAGAATTATATATTTATAAATAAACACAGTTTTTTTTAATCGATGAAAATACTATATTTTAATAGATTTAGAGCTTAACATTGACGAGATTTCAGACGGACAAAATGAACTCATATTAAATTTTAAAGCAAGATAATGAAACCTTACAGAGATTGAAACAGTGTAAAATCATTAAAATACATCTCACTCAGTAAATATACATCGGTTGTAATGTAATCAAGATCTTCTAAGAGACTCTGTTTCGAAACGTATATGCTTCAATGCCGCTTTACAATAGAGAGGATGTAGTAACATATTCGAATATCTTGTGTATATACCCAATTTGACAAAAGTTATTCAATTTACTATTGTTTTTCCTCTGTGTTAAGTACAGGAATCATGTACTTCAACGTAAAAATTCGCTAATTACACAACTTTTTAGTCTTATTAAAAAATCTTTTGAGTTGCCCTGTAAACGAACAGTAAATTCTACAATTCTGTTTTACAATAGGAAGCTAACTTAGGTCGTTCGTAGTAACATATTTTAACATCATGCGCATACGTTCTTTTTGAAAAGAGTTAGAGCATTTAATATTTTTTTTTGCTTCATCTTAAGTATAGGAATAAATCATTTTAAAGTGGTATACATAAAAAAACCAATTAATATTTTTACACGAAATATTAAACATTTGAACTACTCATAAAAACAATTCAAATGCTGCAAACCGCGTAACTTATTTTAATCGAGCTCTTACATTATATCTAGTAGTTTTACTAATCCTAAATTCTTTTTACACAATATGAAAATTTTATTAAATAAACGCTTGTTTGCGATGAGACTTTAATTCTCGACTTTAAATATGTTCTATTCACCATTTTTTTTTTTTTTTTTTTTTTACTTGAAGAAATTTGAAAGTTGTAAACGCAGAATAGTTTGACAGCTATGTCTTTGTTGATCAAGATTAACAGACCAGCGTGTACAACCAATTTTTAAATTAAATACAATTTAGAAAATTAAATTAAATTTTATAGATTTGGTTGATGAAAAGTCATTGAGTATTTTCTCAAAAAATGGGATAAAATAAACTATCCTTAATAATAACTGTGGAACTTTGCGTGAATAGAGTTCTTTCGACATGGCTGTGTTTTGTACGTACAAATTTTATTCTGTGCACTGGTAATAATATTATCTACTTATTTTATGAGGCCCGCGGCTTTACATGTAATGCTTAATTTGGCCCGCGGCGGTAAACGAGTTTGACATGCCTGCTTTATAAAAAGGTCTTAAAGAAGTTATTGCTTAGTTTGAATTTGAATAACTCATTTCATCTTTCGTTGCAAATTTTTCACAAAAATGACTTTTATTTTTCATAAAATGGGCCCCAAGTAAAAAAACATTTGCATCGACCCATGGTTATATTGCCTAGCATTTTCCAAAAATTATAAATCAATTGTATATCACATTCATAGGCAAAAGGCGTTGCATAGATTGTTTGTAATCAGAGTTAGAATATCGGATTTTTTTTTTGTATTGTAATATACCTTGTAATAATTGTACAAAACCATGTGTGATTGTCAAATAGTAGAGATGAAATGCATCAACTGACAAAATTGGGGACAAACATAAAAAAAAACGTAATTTGTTTTTTTACATAATTTTCTTCTGCAAGATGATGAAAACAGGCGGATTTCTCATATTTTTAATAACAAGCATTTTGCTTGCTGAAGGGGAAAAAAAAAATGTTAAGGCTGTTCTAAAAATACAAAATACTACTTTCTGACAATTTTTTGAAGTTATTTTTATTCTTAGACATGTGGAAATGGCAATATAAACTACGAAATCGAATAGCGTTTTCCATTTTTTGATCAAGGCAAAGCATCTTTAACATCAAAGCATCTTTAACATTCAAGTTTAACGTTTTCTGCAATTTAATGGGTAAGGTTACAAGATGTAATACCTTTGTACTCAAGATGTAATACATTTATCGAAAAAAGAAAAATACTATTCGATTTCAAATACCTTCAGTAGTCTTCCCTGAAGATTTCATGCTTTCACGTTTAAAAATGACTCCGTGAATGTGTCAGAAAGTTTTTCGCTTATGAGAGGAATATTTATTTATTTATTATTATTTATATATATTTTCTTATGTTTCAATGGTTAAATTTTACTTAAAGTTTTATATATATATTTAAAAGATTGCTAAAATCAATTAGCACCATTATTTATATATTTAAATATATATCTACGATACCATAATGTATAAGAAAAAAGATCAAGATGAATTGTTGAAATTAAAAATGAAAAGTTATCACAATATAAAGACATCATAAATGACTTATATTTGATTTCTACTTTGTAGATATCTGGTACCTCGTTATAGGAATTTCCAATAATTGATTCATTATTTTCATCACACGATTCATTATATGAATTTCACTAATCCCATTGTTTCTGAGTGTTACATTTATTTTCTACTGCTTTTGTATGATATTGTCCTATCTAATCTATAGTTTTAATTATATATTCAGTTCTTGCACTTCTGACATTTGTAAAGTTATTCTTTATTTAGTTACATTTTTGAAAAACTATTTAAAATAATGGAGATTTAATGTTAAACATGCTTTGGTAAATTGTTATGATCTGATCGCATAATTCTGAGAAGTCCATTTAGGCCAGTAAAAATAGGATTTTGCTAACCAAAAATTCGCGGAAAGCTGGAAATTGTTTTAATCACTTTGTTTTACATCCAAATGAAGGAATTTGAAGTTTGTCCCATTTTTCCTGGTGAGCTTTGGACGTAGCACCACAAAAACCTCAAAATTTTCGGACTTTTTTCAGTATTTCGCAAATAACTCAAAAACTGTTCAATCTACAAAAAACTTCCTTGCATACAAATTGTAGAGCATAAAATTCTGCGTAGATTGAGTACTACAGACTAAAAATTCCGACAATAATAAGCGAGATATAATAAATCAAAAAAGTACATTTTCCCAAAATTTTCTAAAAAAAACTCATAAAATTGGTGTTTTGAGTACCAATTGTAGGTTAAATGAATCATTCGCTTACAAAACAGTATAACTGCATAAATCGTTTAATGGTACTGTTTAAGTAACAACTTCAAAATTTAATTACATCAATATGAGATTTTCACCAACCTTTTCAACAGATGATTACACTTGAAATGCAACCTATTTACCCAAATTAATTTTAATTCTGTCGTTTGTAAACAAATTATTTTTTGAGGTGCATAAATGATTATAGTTTGAAAATCCAATGAAATGATGAATATAACGGATAGGTAATTGAAAAATGAAAGAATTATATGTGTACTTAAAATTATGTATTTTATAAAATGTTGGAAAAAATATAATAATAGAAAATCAAGAAAAATAATTTATTTAAAAAAATTAGTATAAAAGCAACGGTAATAAAATCAACTCAAGTTACGTGAGGGAAATACAGGAAAATCGAGCTTAGAGCGTTTTTTTGCTGGACCTTGAGTTGTCCATTCTTCTTCCTCTTCCTCTAGATGGAAGGCCTCCTCGTCCATATCTACTTTTTTGTCGTATCCGGTTTGTGGGTCTTCTTCCTCCGCGGTATTTGTGCACGACACACCTTTATAGTGGTAACATATAGTTGAGCATTTAACCCCGTTCTTTCTACAAGAACATAAACCACCTTTGCATCCCTTTGCACATTTGCATGACAGAGTATTTAGGAGCTCTGGTGGGGCAGGTACAACGTTCATGGTGACTGGAAGTATACCATGCCTGAATGACTTCCAATCCCAATCAGTGGAATTCATCAGTCTTCCATTCCAAATATTGATCTGAAGAAAAGCTCTGAATGAATGTTGTTTGGCTGCATCTTCAGTTGGCGGCAGAGAAGCGAGGTTAAATTGATTTTTCAATAGGTATTTTGCAAATATGTTGTAACGCAATTTGTGCAGTGTTGTTGCTTTGCCGTACTGGGGATTGTATAAGGTGGCAATAAATTTCTGCCCCGAAGCACTTACTTCCTGAGGCGTAGCATATTGGTTATTAAAGACTGTTGGAACATCCTGTAAGTGAGCATGTTTTTCCAGAAGCGTGGCAAATTTCAGTTTGCCCTGCCTGAAGAAGGCCGATGTAGAATCACAGCCACTAAAAGCATACAGGAATAGGATGTTATTCTTCACAATCGGCGAGTACTTGAAAGTTAATGGTGAATACAAAACATTGCTTGACTGTCCTTTGTTTCAAGAAGTATATCGTGGATGAGTTAGGGGAAAATGCAGTCAAAAGCACAAACAGATTAATATCTTCCCCAACTATGATGACACGTTCTGACTGCTGATCAAGTTGGATGGCTTCCATCACGATGGTAGTATCTGCATCCCCGGCAGCTTACTTCATAGTAAAATTGTCTTGCTCCAGTTTTTCAATGAGCATTTTTATTAAATGGAGTTTATTGCTTTCATTTGCAAGGAAGTCCTCTTTTTGCCATTCTTTCCTAAAACTAATCATTTTTTTTGTCACTGACTATCAGCCAGATTCAGATATTCGCTCTAGGATCTTAAAGTAAAGATCTCTAAACGGATGCGTTATAATTGGTTGATTGAATTTCTAGTCATGTGTCTGGCGGTGGCGCTTTGACTTTTGTGTTTTCCCAAGTGTCAATTTAAAACAATTCAAACAAAAAATTTTTAAACCAGAAAATTTATTTTGCAAATTATTTCTTAAATTTGTGTTTTTTATTTGATTACTTTTATAAAGCGTTTTTCAAATTGTTTTAGAATTCAGCGGAACTGAATTTCGCTGAATTCTCAAATTGCCCCCTAAAAAATTAAATTGCCCCCCTTCGGGAACCACTGTTCTATTTTCTTGCTAACGTAACATACATGCTCCAAAACATTTATAGTTCAAAATGAATATAGTGTACATTTAAATATGTATAATAATAATAGTTCTACTATTTTGTACTTGGTCTCTAAGGTTTCAAAATTGTAATCATAAACGCAAATATATGTGTGCGTAATTTTGGTTTGGTTACATGAGCACTTTTTGAGTTGTTCAGAGTCAAAAAATCGATTTTATGAGTTTTTTTTTTTTTTTTTTTTTTTTTTTTTTTTTTTTAATTTTGGAAAATTATTATATCTCGCTTATTATTGTTGGAATTTTTAGTGTCTGTAGTACTCAATCGACGCAGAATTTTATGCTCTACAATTTGTATACAAGGAAGTTTTTTGTAGATTGAACAGTTTTTTAATTATTTGCGAAATACTGAAAAAAGTCCGAAAATTTTGAGGTTTTTGTGGTGCTACGTCTAAAGCTCACCAGGAAAAATGGGACAAACTTCAAATTCCTTCATTTGGAGTTACTTTTGGATGAAAAACAAAGTGATTAAAACAATTTCCAGCTTTCCGCGAATTTTTGGTTAGCACAGCTCTTTTTTGAACTAATTTTATTGGCCTAATTGGGATAATGCTATGGGAGTATTTGTTTGGTTTTTGTAATTCATGGATATGGTATAATGACTTGGTTCATTTGACTTTTTTGACTAAAAAGTCCATTGGTTTTCTGATTTGGAGGTTTTGCAATGCGAGTTTACAACATTATGGTTATGATTTTATTATTGAGTTCTTTTTTTTAGCACTGCTTATTTGATTTGTACATTTTGTATGTAGTTTCATTTATTCAAGAATTTTTAATATTTCTAATTTATTAAATTAATCAAGATTTCTAAATTTCATATATTAATGATATTTATTTATATTTTCATTTTCTTTTTGAAATTGCGTTTTCATTGTATCAAAAATTTTTTAATGGCAGTTCTAAGTAAAATTCTCGTTCTTGGCAAGATACACCTTGCATCAATGCAGTGTAGTGCCCGGTACAGGGGCAACAAATGGGTTGTTCCTGGATCGTCATCCAATGACCATTTCTACTCTCTTCCTCCTCTATTATTATATCGAATGTGTAATGATGCTAGATGCAAGACTTGTCCATTTGCTTCTCAGAAACAAATTGTATCAGATAATAATTTATCAACTTTTTGTAAAGCCTTTAATGTTATTTATAGTATTAAATGTAACTTTATGTGGTTTGAAATATGTAGGTGAAACATCAGGTCCATTACATAAACGTATCAATCAACATCGTTCAGACTCTAACAATAACAAAGCAAAAAATATACAGTCTACAGCAGAAATACAGCATTTTCATAAACATAAATTTATCAATACTACAATTTAAATTATACAAATTATAAAAACTAAATCAGAATGTTTGTTTATGGAGTCTTCATATATGAAATATCATAACACTATTCATCCTTATGGACTTAATAGAGAAATATCTAACAGACCAGTTAAAGTTTTATATATTTTATATTATATTATGTTTTATATATAAAGTTTATATATTTCACTGGTGCCCGGCTAACCGAAAAGTACCCTAGTTTATTATTATTTCTATAAGTTTATATAATATATATATATATATATAAGTTGGTAATTACTACAGTTATTTCATTTTACACTGTTTCATCGGCTGGATAATTTTTAAGTGTATTCTGAAAATAAATGCCTGATTAAGAGCGCTAATAAGAGTCGTTATGAATTTCAACATTGAATAACTCGTTGTTTCCATGACAACAATACTGTTTTCTTGTCTCCTACACTAACAATATCGAAGCCAAAGTGACAGAGCTCGGAATAGAATCATAAATTTGAGCTTGAAACAATTTTAATCCATTTAAATTTTGTTCTAAACCGTGTAATACGAGGGTTAAATTTTATTATATATAATGCATATAAAAGTATATGAAAAATTCTGCAGTTATAAAAGTGTATTTATTTAAATTAAACTTACTTAAACTAGTTTAGTAGGAAGAGTAGAAAAATACTGTCCTTAACCATAAAAGCGTATTTTTTTTTTTATTTCATTGGGTCGCTAATTGACGACAAATCGCCAAAAAATGAAATTTTCATTATTTTTTTAAGGACGCTATATCGAGGTTCCGCAGAAATTTTTTTATAGATATATATATATAACCATGAGAAGAATATTCTGTAATTTTGTAAAATTTTTCTGAGTATGCGCTTATGGAAACCTTCTTTGTTAATGCGCGCAAGTGTGTTATGTATGTGACAAGGGTGCTCTAATTTTTTTTCTTTTATTTCAAAAGATTTTTGTTCAATCTGAAACAGTTTCCGAAGAAAGGAAAATAAACAGGATTCCCCCCCCCCCCCCCTAGAAAACAGCCTTACGCTCTCAAAATTCAAAGATTAAGTAACTTGATTATACATTAATGCAATGCGCATAATCAGAGTTGCCAAGTCTCCGGCTTTTTGCACACCAGTATTTTTTTAGAGAAAATGTTGTTCTTTTAAATTGCAAAATGCTCCGATTAAATAAAACAACGTTTTCTGTACTAAATTACTGGCATCCAAAAAGCCGGAGACTTGGCAGGTCTGCGCATAGAAGCAACTGATGTCACATGGCGCTACAGTACTACTATGCGGAGGTTGATGTAATGTAAATAATTAATGAAATATGTTGCCATTCAAAACCTAACATGCGAAATTTTTATGAAATAAAGAAAAGAATTTTTAACAACTCCAATATTTAAATTGCTTTTTACTCGAAATTGTACACCGATTTTTTCGAGAGTTAAAAAGAAAAGGCCAATTACGTTTGAACTCTCAAAGAAGTTAGAAGACTAAATGAAAAATAAAATCAATTTGTGAAGTTATTGGAGAGAGAAACATTTATAATGCTGATAAAACCGAACTGTTCATAAGATTTTTTTTTTTTTTTTTCGAATAAGATTTCTTGCTTTAAAAAAAGAAGTTGACTGTACACTGCAAAAAATAATTGTTGATTTTACAGTATAAAACTGGCACCCCAGCTGCCAGTATTATACCGTAAAATTAACAGTATTAAACAGTAAAATAAGCAGTAATACGCTGCTGTGCAAGCAGTAATACGCTACCGCGCATGCGCGTATTACTGCTTGCACGGCAGCGTATTACTGCTTATTTTACTGTTTAATACTGTTAATTTTACGGTATAATACTGGCAGCTGGGGTGCCAGTTTTATACTGTAAAATCAACAATTATTTTTTGCAGTGTATCGTCGGTAAAATATCAAAAGACTCACTGTTTTGTTATGTTACAATATGTTAAAGGAATTTGAAATCCTGCTTATAACTTGAAAATCTCTCCAACATGGCTACTTCGAGAAAACATTCAAATTAACAATATTGCTGTTATATAGAGAGGGAATTAGAAATCATGGATGACATGTCCTTTAATGACTGAATGTGTAACAATTTTTAATAATAGGATGAAGAAACAGCAGAGAAAATTTCTCTTATATTTGGAAAATGCAACCTTTTACGCACCAGAGATTTAAAGATTTTGAAACTATTAAATTTGTTTTTCTCATCTATACGGCAAGAAAAAAAAGAAAAAAAAAAAAAAAAGAAGTGTTAATTATACTGTAAAATCAGCAGTTTAATTTTTTTTTTTTTTTTTTTTTTTTTTTTTTTTTTTTTTTTCAGTGTAACACCACATCCGTATGTCAACTGCTTCATCAAAGTGTGATACCAACTCTAAAGTTTGGCCCAAAAAGCTTTTATTACGCCATATCATTTTACAATTAGATTAAGAAAACATACTTGAGCAATTTTCAAAAACATTTAATATCCGCCATGCTGATAGTCTGATATTTCTCGGTTATAAATAACGTAACAGCATAAAGCGTAAGATAGTGTTTCAGAAAGTCATTACTTTAATCTTACAATTAAATAAAATGAAACGTTCCTGCCTCAAATGCCGAATTAAGCGAAATCTCTCAATTAATAAAATGTATTAGAATAGTAAAGAAACTGTCGAGCATTTTATTCAGATTGATGATGAGTTATACATATGTATTTGATGTATGCAGACCACCACGACCGCTTTTTGAATACCACTTTTTTCGAAGAAAAAACTTATTTTTACACTTTCTTATAAACTCTGTGAAAACTTGCTCGGAAGGTAATTTTTGTTGCAAGCAATCTGGCGCAAAGAAATTTCTTTATCAATACTGGTATTCAAAAACAGACCAGTGGTACACCTGGGTATTTTTTATTTATTTATTTTTATTGCTGCTTGGAATCTTCAACAAAGCTGACTCTGTTATAAATATAAATCAGATACTGCAAGTGAAGATGTATCCGCAATAATATTGGAAATTTCCAGGAAGCAGCAAAATACAGTGATATGTAGCTCATTTTTTTAAAGGTCATTCAGAACGGTTTAAATTGCTGACAGATTTAAAACTTCACATTGAAAAACAAGTTATTTGTAATCGAAAACAAAACAGCAACAACAGCAAAAAAATTATGTCTGATTTTCCCCCCATTTAAATATCCTAACAAAACTGGGTAAGAATGTAATAAAAAGTGTAAAAATATAAATACATCTGCATATAATTTTTAAGACATTGAAAAAAAAAAAATAAAGTTTTGATTAGTCTTATAATAGATGTCTTCGAACGTATTAAAGCCAATGTTGAGAAAATATAAGACATAAAAGCAGATAACATGAAAATTAACTACTCAATTGCAACAAAGGTCCCATAGAAAGTATTAAATATTTGCCAAAGACTGGCATAAAAAACGCCTATTCGTTTGTATCATCATTTGACATTTAAAATTTCATCATAAACTGCATCATCTAAAGATCAGCCAAGAATTACTGTAAGATTAATTAAATTTTGATAATTTCTGTTAATCTTCTTTACTGAATTTTGTTCTTCCTACTGGATACCTGTAAGCAAAACTTTCCTTGAAAAAAAAAAAAAAAAAAAAAAAAAAAAAGCAAAATTTTTTGGTAGTTCGGCTGCCATCATTTTATTCTGTGAAATTATGCATGATTTACAGCCAGTTTTCCTATAAAAAGATTTCAACGGACATTTTGCTATATATTTGCAAAAACAACAAAAAAGCTGACATCAAAATTACTAACCGATTTTAATGTGCATCTCCCCCCCCTTTTTTTCTTACAGTGCATAGAGAAAAAATGTACACTGTAAAAAATTGCTGCAGTAAAATTAGTACCTAGTGATTTTGTGAATATTTCTAAGTTTTTCCTAATAACCGACAATTTCTGCGCTTCCGAGGTGTCCGTTATTTAGAGGTTTCACTGTAATTAAAAAATTAAATTTTAAACTTTCCCAAGTGGAAATAAACAATTTCGGAAAACCTCCCTCGAAAAAATTACCTTCCTCATCATTACCATCATATCCGCCCCACCCCCCCCAAAAAAAAGTCTTTCCGGCCTGTACCGGGAGGAAAAGGTAGCTTTCCTATATCTTCGTTTTAAAATTTTAGCTAATGTTACACGAAAACAGCAAGTTAAAATGCAAAGAAACCGTATACAAAAGATTCGTTAATACTGAATTTGAATAAGAAATTCGCCAAATTATTGAGCAATAGCCAAATTGGCTTAATTTATGAAGACTTATTTTGGTCGCCAAATTTGGCGATATTTCGCCAAATGTCGCCACATTTGGCGAGAATTTGGCGCAAACGGATATGAATATATAGTTTTATGCGTATGATTGGGAAAATTATTACAACAATGAAAGAAAAATATTTGCGAGTAATCGCGTTAATGTGCTGTTTTGTTTCAAAATGTCAGCCACCCTAGAATTTCAAACTGCTCTATCTCAGCCATTTTTTAAGATAGAGGTAAACCAAAAAATGCTCTAGAATCCTTGTATCAAGGCCTAACACGTAATTAAAAAATAAATTTGAATTTTTAACTTTTTTGTATATTTATTTTAGTTTTAAATTTTTAAATGGCCGCCACCTTGAAACAAAATGGCGGACCAAGCTGGCCAACGAACTCGGTCGAGACATTAGTGACCTTAATACACAGAATTAGTTTCATCAAAATCGATTTATAAATACGGGCGTTATCATATATATGGAGATATATATATATATATATGGAGATATATATATATATATATATATAAATCAACATTTGAACGGAGGGTGGTTTTGGGGTCTGGGGGTCATGATCGGTGAAAATATATCAAAATTTTCCGGAATTGCTTTCCTCCGAACGGCTGCAATAGGTAGCTTTATACTTTTTTGTATATTGAAAGCTACCTAAAAGGAGCACTAAAATAATGTTTTGAGACATAACCTTGTTTCCCGTAACATATTGTTGGGTGCTGAAGAACTCCAAAATAGTCATATACGTTAGTTTATTAGTAATTTTTATACAGTAGTTTATTTTACTCTTTTGATGTTATTTTTATTGAAGGAAATTTAATATTTTTTAGGTTGCCATTTTTATTTTTTTCAAGAGCTTGTTTGAAATTACACTCAAAAATTTTGAAAAAGATGCGCGCGTAAATCAGATATTCATACACGAAAATTAATAGTTTTCTAATTCAATAAATGCACCACAAAGTCTATTCACGCATGTTTTAGAAAAAACAAAATTGTGTATGAAAACTTTAAACCCAATAAAAAAAAAAAAAAAAATTCTGAAAAAAGAAAAAAGCCAGAAAATATAGCTCGTTTAAAACTTTTCAATTAGAAATATTTTAGTACAAAGCTAGTAATGCTTCTAATACATGTAATCAGAAATAAATAAAAAAAATATTCCGTGTTTTCAATGAGCATTTTTGCTATTTTTTAACCGACTTAAAAAAAGTCCTTCCGGCCTGTACCGGGAGGAAAAGGTAGCTTTCCTATATCTTCGTTTTAAAATTTTAGCTAATGTTACACGAAAACAGCAAGTTAAAATGCAAAGAAACGTTTACAAAAGATTCGTTAATACTGAATTTGAATAAGAAATTCGCCAAATTATTGAGCAATAGCCAAATTGGCTTCATTTATGAAAACTTATTTTGGTCGCCAAATTCAGCGATATTTCGCCAAATGTCGCCAAGTTTGGCGAGAATTTGGCGCTAACGGATATGAATATATAGTTTTATGCATGTATGATTGGGAAAATTATTACAACAATGAAAATTTTTGTAATGTGCTGTCTTGTTTCAAAATTTCAGCCACCCTAGAATTTCAAACTGCTCTATCTCAGCCATTTTTTAAGATAGAGGTAAACCAAAAAATGCTCTGGAATCCTCGTATCAAGGCCTAACATTTAATTAAAAAATAAATTTGAATTTTTAACTTTTTTGTATATTTATTTTAGTTTTAAATTTTTAAATGGCCGCCATCTTGAAACAAAATGGCGGACCAAGTTGGCCAACGAATTCGGTCGAGACATTGGTGAGCTTAATACACACAATTAGTTTCATCAAAATTGATTTATAAATACGAGCGTTATCGTATGACATAGGTCATATATATATATATATATATATATATGGATATATATATATATATATATATATATATATATATATATATATATATATATAAATCAACATTTGAACGGAGGGTGGTTTTGGGGTCTGGGGGTCATGATCGGTGAAAATATATCGAAATTTTCTGTAACTGCTTTCCTCCGAACGGCTGCAATAGGTAGCTTTATACTTTTTTGTATTGAAAGCTACCTAAAAGGAGGAGGTTATCAATTCGATACGTATGTATGTATTATGTTGTTCACGCATAACTCTCGTAAATGTGCATCGATTTTGATAATTTTTATTTTGTTTGAAAGAGTAAGGGTCCAAGGTGGTCCCATTTCAATTTCGTCAAAATCTGATCATTAGAACAAATTATTTTATTCAGATTTCCATTATTTTGATAATTTAATTTATATTTCAAAAAGTCCATTATTTGAATTGTTGCCAATTTGTAAAATAGCGCACATAATAATATTCCCTTTCAATTAAAAAACGTATTTACATGTGACTATCAAAAACAGAAATAAAACTTTAAAACAATAATTAAATGATCACGTGTTAAAAGCAGTAAATGCAGAAAAATACGTTATAAAAAATATACTTGCGCGTGAATATTAAACAAGAACGAAAAATCATGCGTCAAGCATAGATTATGTAACACTTTCCAACGCTTCCAAAATAATTTTACAAATCATTACCTTTTAATAAGCTAAAAGATAACATCTAAGTAATCCGAATACTTTTATTCAACCCTGTATAGGATCTATAGATTTGTATATATACTACATAGGATGCTAAATTTTAGTTCAGTTAGGAAACACGTAGCACAGTTTAAAATTCTCCGCCTGGAGTTAAATAATACGGAAATGTGTTCCCGAACTTTTGTGCTTCCCTGTATAGGATCTACAGAATTTATACACACCACGTAATATACAAAAAGCGATTTAAAATTAAAATCGCTTTCAGTAACTTAAAACGCACTTCCAGGAATTATTGTTAACATACAGTAGGGAATTCTTTTGTGTGTCCCTGTAAATGAACGATGACTGCTATACACACAATATTCTGTAGTAAGTCTCTTGTAATGAACCTTATATAAATTTCAATGCGTTTAAAATAGGGAAACATTATTTAAATAAACCGCAGACGATTTTTCTCCATAGACGTAATGTAACGGAATTCTTTTGACTGTCCCTGTAAAGTAAGTATAAGTGCTATGCACACCCTATTCCATATTAAGCTTCTTCTAGTGCACCTTAGTGATATATATAAATTTCAATGCGTTTAAAATAGTGAAACATTATTTAAATAAACCGCAAATGATTTTTCCCCATAGACCGCAACGTAACGGAATTCTTTTGAGTGTCCCTGTAAAAAAACTATAAGTGCTACACACTTCCGTTGAAATAGGGAACATGCTATAGATAACGATTATAACATATAAAAATTGCAGGGCAATCAGAGCATATTTACGGCAGTTAGAGCACGTACAGACGCCAGACGGCAGACGGCCAGACAAACCGAAGTCATAAACACTTTTCAACTAGGTTGGAAAGTGTTAAAAAATTAAATTATTACACGTTCAAAACATTAAATGGGAAAACATACGTCATATTTAAAATGCTCAAATAACATTACTTCCAAACAGTTTCAATTTAAAAACATATTTACACGAGAGATTAATTTATTTGTAGCTGATATATTATGTATACTGAACTACGAAAAGTCCTTCTGGTCTATACCGGCAGGAAAAGACAACCTACCTATTCCTTGGTTTTAAGATTTTAGCTAATTTTACTGCAAAACACCAAGCTATAAAAATGGATGGAACCCGATTACAGAAAATTCAGTCACAGTTCTCGTCAATATTCAATTTGAATCAGAATTTCGCCAAATATGCTAGCTATAGCCAAGTTGGCTTCATTTATGGCAACTTGTTTTTGTCGCCAAATTTGTTGATATTTCGCCAAATATTGCCTAGCTTGGAGAGAATTTAACGCTGGCGAACATGAATATATAGTGTTGAGAATGTGAGGGTTAGAACGATGGTTACAACAATGAAATAAAACTTGCGAGATAGCATGTTCACTAAAACTCTTAAATTAAAACCGTTTATGGAGGAATCCTTCTGTCTTGTTTCAAAATGTCAGCCACTCTAAAATTTCAAAATGCTATATCTCAGGCATTTTTTAAGGTAGAGGTAAAACAAAAATTGTTCCGGTATCCTTGGATCAAGGCTGAACATTCAATTGAAAAAAACCTTTAAGATTTCTAATATTTTTAACGACTTTGTACATCTTTTTGAATTTGAAATCTTTAAGTGTCTATCATAGCGCCTCCTTCTTGCCGAATATCCCCAAATTCAACTGGGACCTGCAGGCCATAGTAAAAAAACATACAAAAAAATTTGGTTCAGTACTGTGGATAACCTAATACACTTTTCGATGATACATTAATTTAAATGGAACAAAAATCGCTATCACAGCGCCGTCTTTCGGCAGAATATCCGCAAATTCAAGTGGGACCTGCTGGTCACAGCCAAAAACCTATAAATGAAATTTCGTTTAATTCTAGGTTGCTTCATAACTTGACACACTTTTCATTGATACAAAGAGGGCACACACGGACAAGATATTTTGTAAAAACATGTTTTTCGGAATCTTTGACTCCTAAAACATATAAATACGTCGAAAACCGGAAGTTGAAAAAATTTTGATCACAATACTTTCTTCTATTTAGATAGAAGAAGGTGAGAAAAGGAGGATGTTAATAATTTGACCCAATGTATGTATGTATGTATGTTTTAGTCCTGTTCACGCATAACTTTCGTAAATGTGCACCGATTTTGATATATATATTTTTTTGTTTAAAAGTGTAAGGTGGTCCCATTTAAATTTCGTCAAATTCTGATGATTAGAACAATTTTGTTGTTAAAAAATTTTCAAAATTAAAAAATGCGTGGAACCCGATTACAGAAGATTCATTCTTAATTCTCGTCAATCTGAATGAGAATTTCGTCAAATTAATAAACCTTAACCACGTTGGCTTCATTTATGGCAACATATTTTGATTGCCAAATTTGGCGATATTTCTCCAGTTGTCGTCCAGATTGACAAGAATTTGATTCTGTCAAAGATTTTATTAAAAAATATTTATTTAATGGATAATTTTGGTAAATTATAATTTCTATTACAAATTACTTAATTTATTCAGCAGATGTTGAAATCAAGATAATTGTCTATTACTGTATTAATAACTAAAAAGTAGGAAATAAAATAAACTTTTACAAAAAAAATATTAACCGACTTAAAAAAAAAGCACTAAAGAGTATTAAATAATTCTTTAAAATTCTCTAATGACAAAATGTTATCCATTAACCACAAATCTGATATCATGTGTCGGAATAAAAATGATAAATTTAATATGTACAGTTTAATACCCACCAAACATGGATTTTCGAAGTCGGTGCCAAACTACCTTAAGTTTAGTAAGAATTGTGAATATATTGTACCTAGTATTTACTAATTTATCGTTTGGGGTTGTTCGGCACCGACTTCAAAAAGTAATTGATTGCTTTTCATATGTATATATTCGTAAACTGAATCATTAAGTCTGTATATTCATCTTTTGTAAAATATATTCTCTCGAAAATCCATGTTTGGTGGGTATTAAACTGTACATATTAAATTTATCATTTTTATTCCGACACATGATATCAGATTTGTTGTTAATGGATAACATTTTGTCATTAGAGAATTTTAAAGAATTATTTAATACTCTTTAGTGCTTTTTTTTAAGTCGGTTAATATTTTTTTTGTAAAAGTTTATTTTATTATTATATTAAATTAAACAGGATATTTTAAAAGAAAAAAAAAACACAAACATTTAAATTCGTTTATCTTTCTTTTTCCTTAAAAAAATAAAATAAAATGTGTTTTGAGATACGGAATTGTTCACTGTAAAATATTTGATAATTAACCCCCTCATTTTTAATTATTACTTTATTTCCTTTTAATTTAAATTTCTCAAAAATATTTTAATGATGCAAATGCTTTCTATAATAATTAAAAATACATGCATATTCGCTCTGTGATTTTTGAAAATTTATTTCGTTGAATATTTTCGAGCACTAAAATTGTTACAACTTTCGTTCCGTTTAAAAAAAACAAATTACTGCATAATGATTTATGTCAATGATCGATGGAAGAATAGTTATACTCATCTCTTTTACTACCCACGCGCTTTTGTTGTGTTGTAGCATTTTAGGCGGGAATGCCGCTCACTTACGTTTACATCCTTCCATTCACGCAGATACATTACTTGCTGTTCACCCCCTTACTACGAGGTTAAAACGTAAGACATAAAAACTAAAAAGCCTCATTTAAAAGCAACTATTCATTTAAAAATATACTTTTCTTATATATTTATGTAACCAATTTCATTTGAAATCCTATTTAATACGAGCATGTTTATTTTAATTTCAGATCTATTTTGTATTAGTTGATCGCAATAGCTAGAACGGCATGCGCAAGCATACACTATAGTAAGGTGCGCGAGCTGGTCTCGTGTCATGTATTCTTGCTCACTGTGAACATCACACTCATGTTGAAAGTGGATAAAGTATTTCTATGGAGTTTCTCAGGAGCGTGGATTTATGGCGCCCAGAATATCATCGCTATTTTGTTTGATAATAATAGCGTCAGTGATCGATTGCCGAGCAGGTGAGTGTCTATTTGGTTGCTTTTTGCGCGTTCCACTTGCCGTGTGTAGACGTAAAACTGCTTTGCATCCTTCGCGAACGGAAATGTTTTTGGTCGGTCAACCTATCATGGCTGACCCCCCACCTCACCCCCCTCTACTCTTTCCACTGCGGGAATGGGGCCCATCACCCTTTATGATATGCCCGTTCCTATGTCTATATTCCTGTCATCCTGAGATTCCTACACATTCAATTTCTGATAGCAAACGCCGAATGGTTAAAAGCTTTGTAAAGTGGTTATTTTGACCAGAAACAAGAGTTTGCGCATGGCCTTATGACGTCGATTTCCCCTGCCCTGAACCAGTGCATCCGAGAGCGATTGCTATGTTTTGGATTTCTTTTTTTATTCTTTCACCGCTAAAAAAAATTGAGTTCTCCCGCTATCCTTGTTTATTTTAATTACGAAGAGCTCTTAACATCTCATTTTGTTTAAAGACACGCACTCTGCATGACAAATCGTAAATAAACATGGTTAAAGTTCTGAAGGTTTATGTTATTGTAGCTGCATCCACGGGAGTTTTCTTTTTGTTTTGATTCTTCTCTCCTTTCCTCTACCCCCTCTCCCTACCTTCCACCTTCTTTTTTTTTTATTTCTTAAACCATGCATGTGTATAACTATGTTTTTGTTTCAAATAGAAGAGATGAATACACCTCTAATTTCAACATTCGTTTCTCTAGAAATTTTTAGCAAGCTTTACCGCTTAAATTTGTTTAACTTTCATAGCTAGTTAGGAAGCATCATCACTCCCTCTCAAGATATGTATGTTTACAATGCGGAGGGGGAAATTTATCGAGCCTTTTTTTTTGCCCATGCAAAAGTAAAACATTTCTGTAGCTTAAATCGAAAAATTTATCTTTAACTCAGACGTAAATTTTCTGGCCATTTTCTTATTTTTCTGAAATTGTTGATATTTTTATTATTAATATTCTTTATTATTATTAATATCACATTTAATTATACACACACTCTGCATGACAAATCATAAACAAACATGGTTACTAACATAGTAAAATTCTTCGAAGGTTTATGTTATTGTAACTGCATCCGCGGGAGTGTTATTTTTGTTTTTTTGTTTTGACTCTCCCTCCACCCTTCCCTTAAAAATATGCTTGTGTTAGAGATGAGAGGGTCTCGGGCTCGATTTTTATACCAGTCTGCGGACTCTGGTTAGCTCGGGTTCAAAATAAAAATTTTATTTATTCACAAATTGAAGGGGGAAATTTTTTTTCTAGTATAGGAGAAAGTAGTCATTAAATATCTTAATAAGTATCTGTATAAATTTCCTAAAGTGTTTTACAATCCTTTCTTTAAAAATCAGTTTGAAAGGAAATTAAATTGTTATTGATGGGGTATAAGGAGAAATATTCTGACTCTGAAGTTATGCTAGTAAGTAGTAACATAAAGAAACCGCTCGCTTTCTCTTCGAAATCAATTTTGCAGAATTACTGAAAACAGAATTCATGTCGTACAAATATATTTTAAAAGAATAAAAGTTGTGGGAGCAGCTTGCGTAGAGTTCGGGCTCTGATGACTCAAAATGATTCGGGCTCTGATTTCAAATTGTCGGTCTCGGACTTCGAAAAAAAGAGCCGGAACTCATCTCTTTTGTGTAATATGTATTGTGCTGTCCTCTAAAGTCTAAACTACATTAAATATTTCACTAAAGTCTTTTTTTGTTTTGTTTTGTTCTGTTTTTATGCACCAATTAGAATAATAAAAATAGTTAAAAATACGTAAGAAGTGCTTATTTAATTAAAAAAATAATTTAAACTAACAATTGCAGAATTCTGGCAAACACGAGCTTCATCTTTACAGATTTTCTTGTTATAATAGAAATTAAGAATGATTTACATAAATCTTTATTTTATTTTTTTTATGTTAAACCATTAATATGTAATAAAATGCTTCATTGTCAGCTAATTATATCAGGTGTAGGTGTTTTTCAAGAAACATGGGTTATTTTATGGAAAAGTGTTTTTTTTTAAATTCTCGCTTAATTGGCTGTTATTTTGTAATAAAGTGATGAATAAAGAAAATGAAAATGAAACATGCTCAACATTAAAATCTTGGTCAGAACAAGCTGTGAAAATGTAGCCATGTTTAATTTTTTAAAATTCTTTATTTGACTTTATATAGAATAAATTTCAAAAAATGTTTTTTTTTTTTTTTTTTTTTTTTTTTTTTTTTTTTTTAAGAGGACAGCACAGTATGTTTTTGCTTCAAATAGTTGAGTTATGAATGCCTCCTTATTTTCGACGTCTTTTTCTTAAGAATTTTTCATGAAGATTTACTGCTTAAATTGGTTTAACTTTCATAGCTTGGTAAGAAGCATCACCTCTTTCTCTTGTCCCGGGAAAAATGTAAAGAGTCTTCCCCCCCCAGCCCATCCCCCCCCCTGTAAAACACATCTGAACTTGATTAAATAAAATTATGATTAGAAAGATATATAACACAGTTTAAAAAAAAAATTTAATTTTTTAAATTGTGTCTGAATTACATATTGACGAATATTTCTCCTTGAAATTTATCTATCAGTCATTATAGATATTATAAAATAGGCAAAGTATATTTATTCATTATTGAAAATTAAAATTAAAAAATATATTATTTGTAATTGTTAATATACTGTTTAATGTGTATCTGTATAACTAATTGTCAGTGCATAAATATTGTGTAATTTACAGATTTTCCATTAACTGCGAAATATAGTATTTTTTCAAAAACTGCTTTATCAATGACCTGCTAAACAGTATAAATCATATTCATCAAAAAGCCTTTTTACTTTATGAAAATAATGACCAAATTTTTTTTAATTCCATGTTAAATAAGAGATTTCCAAGTTTACTTAAAAGTAAAAGTAATCTAAATAATTCCATAAATAATAATAGTGTAAATAATAATTATATTGTAATAATATGAAATTAACATATAAACTACCATCAATAAGAATATTTTCAAGTGAAAGTAATATGTAAATTTTTTTTTCCATAATTAGATGTGCAATAGTAGTAATAATAATAGTGTAAATAAGAATTATATTGTAATAATATGAAATTAACATATAAACTAGCATCAATAATTATATTTTCAAAAGAAAGTAATAGGGTAGATGTGCCAGCAATGGACCCCCTTAAGGAATTTCTTTAAAAATTATTTTTTAATTAATAGTTATAATTGTTATATTCCACATTTTTTAATATTATATTAATCTACCAACAATTTTTAACCATGCTCATAGTCCCATTTCCCAATGTGAATCGAAATTTAATTGTAAATAACAGAAATAAATCAAAACACCCTAAATTCCAATAATGGACACCCCACAAAAAGTAATAGATAATTGATATTATGATTGTATTTAAAACTAGAATTTAAAGAAAGCATATTAATGTAATAAAAAAGGCTGAATTTTTATTGCTTATTTTTTTTATAAACCAAAAATGTTGAATGTGGCCCATTACTGAAAGGCGGTCCATTACTGGCACATCTACCCTATGTTCAAAATTATCTTTAACTTGACATAATTCGATAAATAATAATAGGGTAAAGAAAAATGTAATTATGTAAATTATTATTATGTATTAAATGTAATTTAATATTAATTAATTAAATTATTATGTATTAAATGTAATTAAAAATGTGAAATTAGCATATGAACTAGCATAAAAAAGAATATATTATTTTCAATTGAAAGTAATATGTTTAAAATCATCTTTAATTTGCCATAATTCAATAAATAATAATAATGTTAACAAGAATCATAATTATTATTAATATTGAAATAAATGTGAAATTAATGTAAACAAGAATCATATTGTAAAAATGCAAAATTAATATATGAACCAGCATCAGTAAGAATACTTTCAAATGAAAGTAATAATGATCTTTAATTTGTCATAATTCAATAAATAATAATAATGTTAACAAAAGGAATCATTATTATTAATATTGTAATAATGTGAAATTAATGTAAACAAGAATCATATTGTAAAAATGCAAAATTAATATATAGGAAACTAGCATCAGTAAGAATACTTTCAAATGAAAGTGATATGTTTAAAATAATCTTTAATTTGCCAAATTTTATCCATATATTTAAAAGTTTTTAATATAGCTTCACAGGGAAAAAAAAAAAAAATCTTTTTAAATTAAAATTTTTGTATCAGAAATCGCTTATTTCATTTTATTGTTTAACATAATTTTGATAAATTATTGACACTTCAGAGTTCTTTTCTTTTTTGTTAAGAAAATCATCAAAATTTGTCATGAAATGGAATGATTAATTAGACCAGTGATTTCCAACGTGGGACGTACGCTTCACAATAGGGCAATTTGATTTTTCAGTGTCACAATTCGAGGATAGTCATTATTAATCCATATTCTGCCAGATTTTTGTTTGCTTTTGGGAAATTACTTCATGAAAATAATGACATAATTTTTTTTTGTATTATTCCATGTTAAATAACAGATTTCTATGTTTATTTAAAAGTGAAAGTAGTCTAAATAATTCGATAAATAATAATAGTGTAAATAATAATTATATGTAATAATATGAAATTAACATATAAACTACCATCAATAAGAATATTTTCAAATAAAAGTAATATGTTAAAAAAAAAAAATCCTTAATTAGATATGCTATAATAGTAATAATAATAGTGTAAGTAAGAATTATATTGTAATAATATGAAATTAACATATAAATTATCATGAATAATTATATTTTCAAATGAAATAATGTGTTCAAAATTATCTTTAACTTGACGTAATTCGATAAATAATAATAGGGTAATGAAAAATGTAAATGTAAATTATTATTATGTATTAAATGTAATTTAATATTAATTAATTAAATTATTATGTACTAAATGTAATTAAAAATGTGAAATTAGCATATGAAGTAGCATCAAAAATAATATATTATTTTCAAGTGAAAGTAATATCTTTAATTTGCCATAATTCAATAAATGATAATAATGTTAACAAGAGTCATAATTATTATTAATATTGAAATAATGTGAAATTAATGTAAACAAGAATCATATTGTAAAAATGCAAAATTAATATATGAACCAGCATCAGTCAGAATACTTTCAAATGAAAGTAATATGTTTAAAATAATCTTTAATTTGCCAAATTTTATTAATATATATTTAAGAGTTTTTTAAATATAGCTTCCCCTCTTGCCCAGGAAAAAAAAATATATATTATTAAATTAAAATTTTTGTATCAGAAATCCCTTTTGTTTCATTTTATTGTCTAACATAATTTTGACAAATTATTGAGATTTCATCAGTTTATAAGTTTTTATTTTTTGTTAAGAAAATGATCAAAATTTGTCATGAAATGAAATAATTAATTAGGTCAGTGATTTCCAACGTGGGACGTACGCTTCACAATAGGGCGATTTGATTTTTCAGTTCACAATTCGAGGATAGTCATTATTAATCCATATTCTGCCAGATTTTTGTTTGCTTTTGGGAAATTACTTCATGAAAATAATGACACATATATATTTTTTATTCCATGTTAAATAACAGATTTCTATGTTTATTTAAAAGTGAAAGTAGTCTAAATAATTCGATAAATAATAATAGTGTAAATAATAATTATATTGTAATAATATGAAATTAACATATAAACTACCATCAATAAGAATATTTTCAAATAAAAGTAATATGTTTAAAAAAAAATAATAAGTTGCCATAATTATATATGCAATAATAGTAATAATAATAGTGTAAGTAAGAATTATATTATAATAATATAGTGTTGACTCTAGGAAAAAAAAGGCCGCCGGGCGGAAATTTTTCAAAAAGGGAACACTATTCTAAAAAAAGGGCACATTTTTTCAAAAACGGAACACTATTCTAAATAGAGGGCATGTTTTTTCAAAAAGAACACACTTGTACCTTGTTCACAAAAAATTTTTTGAACTGGTTTGTTTAGAGTCACCTAATAGAATTTTGCTATATTTTCCCGCGATCAATTGAATTTCCTGATCCCCTCTTCCCCCTCCATCAATTGACGAATATCATGATTTTTTTTCGGCAATAAATCGACGAATTTCGCATTTTTTTGCTCGTTAACATATCGCTAAGAGTGGGACTGGGCAGAAAAATATGCACTTGCTTTCGTGCAAATGCTGATAGAAGAAAAGAAAATGGCGGATTTTGATTATAAAAAAAAAAAGCAATTCGGCGCTATGAAACTCTCCGCCGGGCATATCGGAGGGGTTAAAAAGGGACGCCGGGCGTATCGGAGGGGTTAAAAAGGGACGCCGGGCGCATCCGAAGGGTTAAAGGGGCGCCAGGTGCATAAAAGAAATAAAAAGGGATACCGGGCGCTGCGCCCTGCTAAAACGGCTTAGAGTCAACACTAATAATATGAAATTAACATATAAACTAATATGAATAATTATATTTTCAAATGAAAGTTATGCGTTCAAAATTATCTTTAACTTGACATAATTCGATAAATAATAATAAGGTAAAGAAAAATGTAATTATGTAAATTATTATCATGTATTAAATGTAATTTAATATTAATTAATTAATTAAATTATTATGTATTAAATGTAATTAAAAATCTGAAATTAGCATATGAACTGGCATAAAAAAGAATATATTATTTTCAAATGAAAGTAATATGTTTAAAATCATCTTTAATTTGCCATAATTCAATAAATAATAATGTTAACAAGAATCATCATTATTATTAATATTGTAATAATGTGAAATTAATGTAACAAGAATCATATTGTAAAAATGCAAAACTAATATATATGAACCAACATCAGTCAGAATAATTTCAAATGAAAGTAAGATGTTTAAAATGATCTTTAATTTGTCATAATTCAATAAATAATAATAATGTTAACAAGAGGCATCATTATTATTAATATTGGAAACATGTGAAATTAATGTAAACAAGAATCATATTGTAAAAATGCAAAATTAATATATGAACCAGCATCAGTAAGAATACTTTCAAATGAAAGTAATATGTTTAAAATAATCTTTAATTTGCCAAATTTTATTCATATAGCTAAAAGTTTTTAATATAGCTTCCCCTCTTCCCCAGGAAAAAAAAAAAAAAATCTTTTTAAATTAAAATTTTTGTATCAGAAATCACTTTTGTTTCATTTTATTGTTTAACATAATTTTGATAAATTATTGAGACTTCATCAAAGTTCTTTTCTTTTTTGTTAAGAAAATCATCAAAATTTGTCATGAAATGAAATGATTAATTAGGTCAGTAATTTCCAACGTGGGACGTACGCTTCACAAGAGGGTAATTTGATTTTTCAGTGTGACAATTCGAGGATATGTCATTATTAATCCATATTCTGCCAAATTTTTGTTTGCTTTTGGGAAAATTTTAACGTTGTAGTAGTAAAATTTCCGAAAATTTTGAAGTGGTGAGAAAAGTTTTTTTTTTTCTTGAAAAATTGGGAAATAAACTTTTTTAAAGCTTTTCTTGTAATTATTTTTCTTAGAAAACATAGAATAAATATTTTTTTTTTGGCTTATGCACACTAAAAAAAAAATGTTTTCACTTAACATGAATATGTTACAAAATAAATGAATAAATAAAATAAATAATTTTTACTATTAAAAATTCTTTCAGTCTCAGAATTGCTATAGAAGTTTTTCTTACTTAATTTAACACCATTTTTTGTAATATATGATTCAATTATTCAATTGTTTTTTTAAAGCTACCCACATAATTTAAATTTTGAACTTGTACTTCTGAGTATAGTTGATCGTTGACCACTAAATAATAATAAATAAATAAATAAAGTAAAATAAATTATCCTTATAAGGCAGCCTTCAGTTCAAGAGTGATCGAATTGTTAATAATAGTTTACAATACTTTGTTCTGATAATCCTAATCGTAATTCCTAATAGGAAAAACTCCAGTATATGAAACTCGCTCTCTCTCTTTAAGGTGGTTCTCAAATAACTTGCTCAACAACGCGAAAAAACTTTGACCCATTTTTAAACGCAAAGTCATTAAATTGGCGCGGCGTCGGAAATTCGGTTCAAAACGCCGACTTTGACAGTTTTTTCTGAAAGATCTTCTGCATATACCAAAAAATGGAAAACGTCTTTCTATTATAAATGAAATTTCTGAATAAGAACACCTGCCAATTTCATGCGTTTCCGAACAAAAATGAAATGAAAATATGTCGTAAAGTAGACAGTTTGAATTTGAGAACAGCCTTAACACTTTCCATCATAGTTAAAAAGTATTTATAAATTCGGTTTGTCTGCCTAACCGTGCTCTAATTCGCGTAAATATATTCGGATTGCCATGTAATTGATATGTTATTGAGGTTTACCATGGCATGGTCAGTATTGAAAATGAAGCGTGTAGTTTCTCTTCAGGGGCACTCAAAAGAATTCCGTTACATTATGGTCTATGTGGAAAAATTGTTTACAGTGTATTTTAATGATGTTACACTATTTCAAACATATTGAAATTTCATTATTTCAAACATTGAAATTGTACTATTTCAAACATATTGAAATTGATATACACCAACGAGGTGCGCAACAAGGTGCTTACTATAGAATATTATGTGCTTAGCATTTATTATTCATTTATTATAAGGACTAGGGACACATAAAAGTAGCTGCAGTCTGTAGTCTATAAGCAATAATTGATAGAAATAAGTTTTCAATTGTGGTATGCGTTTTTAAATTAAAATATTTTTTTCCATATTACTTGGTATGGATAAATTATATAAATCAAAATGTTGATATATAAATGTTATATAAAACCAAAAAAAAATGTTGATTTTACAGTATAATACTGGCACCCCAGCTGCCAGTGTTACACTGCAAAAAATAATTGTTGATTTTACAGTATAAAACTGGCATCCCAGCTGCCAGTATTATACCGTAAAATTAACAGTATTAAACAGTAAAATAAGCAGTAATACGCTGCCGAGCAAGCAGTAATACGCTACCGCGGCAGCTGGGATGCCAGTTTTATACTGTAAAATCAACAATTATTTTTTGCAGTGTATGCCGTATAATCAGCAGTAATAAACAGTAAAATAAGCAGTAATACTTTGCCGCGCACCAGCTGCCAGTATGGGTGTGCCAGTATTATACTGTAAAATCAACACATTTATTTTTTTGTAGTGTATACGAGTTCCAATCTTGCAAAAACCCATCTAATTGTATAACAATTTAGAGAGAAATGAAGTATTCTGGAAAAGTGATCAAATGGCCATCATTCTATCTTAATTTAGATAGAACTGTGATAAAAAGTGAACTCTAAAAAAATAGTCACTCGCGATCTTCAAACTTATGTATGAACACGAATAATAATAATAATAATAATAATAATAATAATTAAATAAAACTTTTGTTATTGTCAAAAATTGGGTTCTCCTTTTAAAAAGAGGGAGAGGGGCTTCACAAAATTCCATTCAATAAAACAGTAACCCATTCACTAAATTCCCATTTAATAAAAGGGAACCTATGCTTCACACAATGCAATAAAGTAAGATACTCTTGATAAAATTCCATTTACTATAGATACCCTTCAAAAAATTCCAGTTTAGAATGAGTACCTTCACAACATTCTATTCCATAAAAGCAGATTCTTCATAAATTTTTATCCTTGTTAATATTTGAAATGACTAATTTGCAAACGAAGCAAACTTGTCAGAAAGGAAAACTGTAGCATACGGGCTTACTAAAGTTATTAATGGCTGTTTAGTTTGGATTTGATCTTTTGGTACAAAATTTTATTTTTCATATAATTGTAATAAATTTCATAAAAAGAACTTTTTTCCTCACAAAATGGGAACTTAAGAAGAAGAAGAAGAAAAAAAAAAAAAAAAAAAAAACCCTTGCATTTAAACCCTGATTAGAAGCATCTTAATACTCTTAATAAAGTGACAATGTGCATCCAAATTACACGTATTTTAAAACGACTCGTGCTTGTAAACTTTTTCTTTTTTCAGTTACTTTTATGGTGAAACAGAAACATTTGGTGTTAAAATATTAGTATAAAAACTCACGCATAAGCTGTTTATGTAGAACTATTATGTTATTAATTAAAAAATATTACCAAACAATTAGCATTTTTTTCTTTTTTGTTTAAGGTGTAGTATGTTATCTATCTACACTGATTTTTTTTTTTTTTTTTTTTTTTTTCTCAGTATAATACTAGCATCCCAGCTGCCAGTATTATACCGTAAAATTAACAGTCATAAACAGTAAAATAAGCAGGTATAATACTGGCAGCGCACTTTTTTTTTTTTTTTTTTTTTTGCAGTGTATCTGTATAATTAATATATTTCTTTTGTTATAATTAGTATTTTTGTCACTTCTTAGGAAATAATTTTTTTTCTAATGTTTTATATTTTCCCCGCTAACTTAAATCTTTCTAATATATTGGTAAATTGATGTTCATACTTACATGCATACAATTGTCAGATTTTATTATTCAGATGAAAAAGAATCAAAAAACTCTTTTTATTTTTGCGTATGTATCGCGCAAACCGGTAGGAAAGCAGAAAGCGGTGTGTATTGCGTCCTGTTCTAAATAAAATGGTACTTGATGACCACCATGTCCATGACTGATTCATGATTGCCATGTCCCGACAATCAGTTCAAATATCCACTTTGATCAAAATTTAAAATGAAATTTCCTCGGAATCGAAGTAAGGAAATATAAAAATTTGGTGCGTATACGGATGAAAACGATTTTCTGAATATTTCAGAAGGTTGCGGTGGTTTGAATTTGAGAACAACCTTTCCGAAATTCATATCCTATTGTTACCGGAAGCGTGTGATAAAAGAAACGCTCATGTTCCTCTTTCATTCATCGCGCAAACCTGTTCATCGTTTTGCCACTTCTACTAATTTCCATGTATTATAATTCTTTTCGTGAAAAGCAATCAGCGAGATCTTCGTTAGTTTTTGCAAGCCGATCGTTGAATTTGTATGCTCAATGGTACTGAAAACTATGCACAATCCCCAACTATTTACTAGAATTTTTGGTGTAAGATTGGCCGATTTAAACCAAAATATTACGTGGTTTTAAAAACTATTTTGTATTTCTCTTACTTAACCAAATATTCTTTACTTATAATTGAATCTGATGTAAACTGTTTACATGGTTTTAAAAACTATTTTATATTTATCTTAAGAGGCTACTTCACTGACAGCGTTCGAAATCCTTGGTGGTCCGCTGGTCCGAGACCACCAAAAATTCAATCGGACCACTAATTTGAAAAATTTAGTAGTCCGCAGGACCAGTAACTTTTTTCCCCCTCTCTGACAGGTAAACTTGAGAAAACTGCAACCCAACACAAATCACACAATCTTATTTTATATAAAAAAGATTTCATTAAACCTTAGTTGAAAAAAATATTCGGAAATAAAATATCTAATTGATAATTTTATAGTTTTTCTTTATGCACTGTTTATTTAATTTTTAGCGAATTATAATTTTACAGTATATTATGTTGAAAATTTTGGATAACTGCAAAAGAAGTTTGGTTTATATTCTAGGAGGGAGGAGGGAAGGGGGTCCACAAAGGTTTAAAGGGACTTAATAAAATTTTATGTAGCGGACCAGTGATGATGACTACAAACCAGTAAAATTCTCATGCTTACTAGTCCTTGGAACCAGTGACTTTTTTTATCAATTCTACCGCTGCTCAGGCGAAAACACCCGCTCGCTAATGTTAATCCTGGGAGAAATATTTTACGATATCTCCTTCGCATTTCAATATTTTTAAATGTTTTTTTGCATTGGATAGCTGAGGTCAATCTCTATGCAAGCCTTTTTTTTAATTTTTCGAGTTTGATTACAAGTTTTTTTTTATTAAGATACTTTCACTTTCGGAACCCGTTTCGATAGTGAAAGTATCTTAATAAAAAAAAAAAAAAACTTCTAATTAAAATAATCATTTAAAAATATTGAAATGCGAACGAGATGTCGCAAAATATTTCACCCATAGGATTAACATTAGCGAGAGCGAGCGGGTGTTTACCCTGAGTGAAAAAGCCTCTTAACCAAATATTCTTTACTTGTAATTGAATCTGATGAAAACTGTTAACTTTTAATATAATTAATCTTTTGAATTAAATCGCTCATATCATAGTCATGTCATTTTCAGCAATCGGTGTCATCACAATCATCGGGCAAACGGCCTGCACCAATTGGGGTCTTGTTAGGGGCCGCTAACCTCTATACAATTCAAAATAGTTCCCTCGTATAAAATAATAATATTTTTCTTTAGATTTGTTTTTAAATGTTTCTTCGTGAGAAAAAAAGTTAGTATTATTAACTTTATTTCTCACAGGCGAAATTGATATAACTGTCGGGGAATGTATAGATTTGATGATTATGTGAAAGTAACCGTGAACGCAAAAAATAAATAATCAAAATAGTGTAATGGTTAGAAGATTTGGCGAAATTAAAATTAACTATACGCATTAAATGTGAAATTAGTAGTAATTTTCTTATATTTTAAGTTCACTGAAATTCTAATAATAATCAAGGGTCTATCCTGATTTTTCTCACAGAGTTCTGTCGTTGAAAAATTCGGAATTTTTTTTTTAATTTATACTTGTAAAAATTAAATACTATTTTTTAAAATCTGAAATAAGGGTTATATTCTGATTATTGTTCAGCTATTCTGTTTATTCCTGTTTTAACGAACTTTATAAAAGCATTAAATTTACGCACATAATTTTATATCAATAATTAGATAATAGGCCCTTTTAGACATTTCAGCTGTTTAGTGAAACTTCGGATTTTTTTTTAAATGATTAAATTTGTGAAAAGTTTATTTTATAGATAGAAAAAACTGGTAAAAAATATAAAAATGTGAAAAGTCCTGTTTATTTTTTATTTATTTATTTATTTTTAAATGTGAAGGTTCCTGTTTTAAAAGAAAAAAAAATTGTGAAGTGTCCTGTTTTAAGATGGGGACGGAACAAAACAGAAAAAAATTCCTGTTTAAAAAAAAAAAAAAAAAATGTGAAGGACCCTGTTTAAAAATGATAAAAAAAAAAGTGTGAAGGGACCTGTTTAAAGATGAAAATATTTGTGAGGGGTCCTTTGAAGGACCCAATACTTAAATATTTCCCTGATAACAGTAAATGATTGCTATGTAAGTTCTCCGAACGTGTTTATGGAGAAAAAGCTATATTAATCCGTGGTGTTTATATACCTTAACAGTTACCGTGTGATATTGTTCCCTGTAATCTTTCTGTTCCCGTTTGATGTTATTCAAAATATGCAAAGTGTTAAAAAAAGAGAAAAAAAAAAAGGTTTCTCTACTCTATCCTCCTGTTCACTCAGCTGCAAGTTTATATAATGAGAAATTTCCCCCCTTTTCGCTCTGTGCACCTGCCCGGTAACTTGGTATGCATATTATTATTTTCCTTTTTTTTTTTTTTTTTTTCCTTCCTTCCGATTTTATAATTCTTTTTATTTTCTTTTTTGTTATTCACAAGTGAGTGTTAGTAGTAGATTATAAGCTTCCCCCATTTTTTCACCTGATTCGATCCGTTTCCAAATTGAAGTGTTGGTTGGATCCAAGGAACATGTGTGTGCTGTTGTTTCGTTTACTTTAACGTATTGGTGCTTCTCGTCGAAATGGTTTTTTGGAAGCACCGTCGACTATGGACATTAGTTTTTTACTCCTGTATTTTCCTTTTATATTTCAATCTGTAGTTTACCACTTATTTTTTAAATGAGTGTTTTATTTTATTGTGTAGCGTATTTGACAGCGCTGGAAGTCAAATGTGAACTTGAAATAAAAACTTGTTTTTTAATAGTACAAGGTAAAATGATAGTGATACAGTAAATACAAGAACCCAGCTGAGACAACCGATGTCATTACTCGATATATTTACTTTCCGAATATGGGCCAGCAGTCAGCCATGCTGTAAAGTACAGGTTCCCACCGGAACACCGAAGGAAAGCAGTAATGGAAGTCATAGTAGTTGGAAGCGTGACCGCCTAGGAACAATGCGTTGCTGTGGATGTCAGATATCTGCACGTAAAATCAGTGGTATGGTGATACCTCTTGTTGGGAGGTTAGTTAGTAGGTGAGAGAGAGGTATTGGTTGGGAGACGAGATTTCTTCCCATAAACGATCAAAACTGCGTGAAACTATGTGGTTAGAGTCAATCGTCTGTCGCCTTCGGGATCTGGTCTGACTTCTGGGTTGGGGAGAGGGATGAATTCGACCCACATCTACGCGACAGAAACAGTGCTTTTTTTCGGCTTTTTTGATGTAGGGATTCTTTTGTCACACTGCACGAGAATGCGACGATATCAGAGAGAGGTCCCTCACATGTTTACCACCTCCCTGCAGAGAATTTGTTTTGTTGATTTTGTGTGCTTTGCTTCCAAACATTTGAAGAGCCATAAAAAGGGCCACAACTAACCACAGAGCTTTTTTTGAAAAGCAAACCCAGAAAAATAATTTATGACTGTTGTCGCAGAAGTTGATCTGTACAGAGCCTGGGACAAAACTTTTAAGCTCAGTAGTGTCTGTTTCCACAGTGCGTCTTTGTTATGAGTAACCGCAAATATATCTTCGGAGAAGTTTGAAAGGAATTAACAAAAGTCCTTCCGGCCTGTACCGGTAAGAAAAGGTAATTTTCCGAAACCTTGTTTTTAAGAATTCAGCCAATTTTACTTATACACGCGAAGCTAAAATCCGTGGAACCCGATTATAGACGATTCCCAGTTTTCGTCAATATTGAATTTGAATGGAATTTCAAAAAATTGTTAGTTATCTCAAAGTCGGCTTCATTTATGGAGATGGAGATCTATCTATTTTTGTCGCCAAATTTGACGAGATTTCACCAAGTATCACAATGGTTACAACAATGAAAAAAAAAAAAAATTGCGAGAAACCACGTTCAATAAAACTCATAAATTAAACCCGTTTAGGGAGGAATCTTAAATCTGTTGTCCTGTTTTAAAATGTCAGTCACTCTAGAATTTCAAACTGCTATATCTCAGCTACTTTTTAGATATATAGGCGAAACAAAAAATGTCCCGGAGTTCTTGTACCAAGGCCGGAAACTTAAGCAAAAACACTTTTTGATTTTCTATTTTTTTTTTCTAAATTTTTTTTTCTATTTTTTTTTTCTATTTTTTTTTTTTTTTTTTTTTTTTTTTTTTTGTACATCTTAAGGAACTTGTTCGAGATCTTGGTAAGTCCTGTTCACATGCTCAGGCACATCCAAATCGGTTCATAAATACAAAGGCTATTGCATGACAATATATATATATATATAAATGGACTTAAGACCAGTAGATGGTAGAAGGTAGTAGTGGATATGGCCAGTTAGGTCTCAAAATCCCCTCACCAATGTTAAAGCTATGGGCGTGGAATGCATTATTTTTTTAAAAATATCTCATAAGGAAATTAATATTTTTAGCTTCATTTTTCTGTGTACACTGTTAAAAATTTCCGTTCAATGTTGAACCATCACATGGTTCAAAGTCAGCAAAAGTACCAAAAGATGGTTCGATCTCTATTTCAAAACCCCTCTTTTTGGTGAATCCTGGATTATGGTTCAACGTTTTACCATCCGATAGTAAATCGTTGCATCCAATCACAGATCGCCCGCCATTGAATGCGAATCTGCTTCTGCCGTCCCTCATCCGTCCGCCACGTCAGAGTTTAGAGTTCGCTTGCACTTCACGTGACTGCGTGCGTAAAACCTCGTGTAGCTGTATTCCGGAGAAAAATAAGCAAGCACAAGGTATTTATTATTATTATTATTTGTTTAATCTTCACAATATATATGTATTTATTTATATTTTTTAACTATAATTTGTGAATAAAGTATATTACTTTATTAATCCTTAACTATATTTCATTTTTTTTGCTAAGTTGATAAAATGTAATTTTATAATGTGCCTGTATTAGGCCTAATTGAGTAATGCGTGTTTGAATTTATTTATTTTCTTTTCGTATAGTTTGCGTATCAGATATAATTTATGTTCTGGATTAGGCACTGATATTGTGAATTATTTTTTGCTAACTAGCTGAGCGTAAAGTTATTACCAGGTTAGGAGTTTGATTCGTCAAGAACTTCAATAGTACTATTTACATTACGTGTATTTGAAATCTTAGAGACCTGTTGCTTGATTATATTTGATTTCTAGCGTAAACTAATATAAAGTGTTGAAATTTTTATATGACAGTAATATTCAATTGTTGAACATACAGGGTTTGATGATATGTATCAATGGATGTATATCATGATCAGGGGCCGATGCAGGTTTTTATTCTTGGGGCCCATTTTGTAAAAAATAAAGGTTATTTTTGTGAAATTAATTATATTTTTGTGAAATATAACATTTTGCAACAAAAGTTGAAATCCAGTTAATCAAATTCGAACCAAGCATTTTTTAAACAAAAATTTTTTAAAATCCTTTTTGCTGAAATTTTCCTCTATGGTGAACTTGTTTGTTTACAAATTACACATTGTAAAACATCACAAAATAATAAATAAATAATAAATAGTAAGTTTTTATGGAATAGAATTTTATGAAGGAAACCATTTTATCAAACTGATTTTTGTGAAGGGCCCCATTTTATCAAATTGATTTTTGTGAAGGGGCCCATTTTATTAAATAGATTTTTGTGAAGGGTCCCTAAATAGGCCCCAAATTTTTCCTGGATCGACCCCTGATGATATACTATATCAGATATTTATTTTTAAAATATCATGAAGTTTGATATTTTCACATATTTGATATTTATTTTCAAAATATTGCGTATAATATTTTTGATATTATACGCACGAAAGTACATTTTATCAACTTAGCAAAAAAATGAAATATAGTTAAGGATTAACAAAATAATATACTTTATTCACAAATTATAGTTAAAAAATATAAATAAATACATATATATTGTTAAGATTAAATAAATAATAATAATAATTTCAACTTATTACCAAAACATGGTTCAACCTATTACCAAAACATGGTTCAACCTATTACCAAATCATGGTTCAACCTATTACCAAAACATGGTTCAACCTATTACTAAACAGTGGTTCAACCTATTACCAAATCATGGTTCAATCTATTACCAAATCATGGTTCAACCTATCACCAAACAGTGGTTCAACCTATTACCAAATCGTGGTTCAAACAAAGCACCAAAGGATGGAGAAAGGTTTTACCATCCCATGGTGGCAGCTACACTTGTACCATCTTTTGGTGAAACGTTGAACCAAAATTTTTAACAGTGTATACTCTTCTTAAAGGATGTCTTTCTTTTTTAATCGACAAAATATTTCTAAAATATGTTTAATTTTATTTGAAGTGTTAAAATCTGGACTCGCAGCTCACCAGCTTCGCTAAGATTTTAACATATAAAATATTAAATTAAGTTCAGATTTTAGAAATATTTTGTCAAATAATAAAGAAAGAGACATCCTTTAAGGCAGCGGTCGCCTACCTTTCGGACCTCAACTGACCACTAAATTAATATTTTTGAATTCCGTGAACCACTAACATTATTATTATTTTTTTAAACATAAACACATCTGTACAATAATGACAGAGAACTTGCACTTTATTAATACGAAAAGCAAAAAAATGCATTTAGTATGCATATTTTTCTGCGAGCCTCCAAAATTTTCTTGCGGACGGACTACCGTTTAGCGACACCTGCTTTAACCCTTTATGTACTGAATTATGAATTCATGAAAATTTTATCTTCTAAAGCATTTTTCGTGAATTTTTGAAACTATATTAGAAGATTTCCATAATCATTTAATAAATTTTAGAGTGATTTTAGAAGGATTTAAAAGGATTAATTAAATTTTAATTTATAGGGATTTTGTGCAATATTTATAACCCCACTCAAATATTTTATTTTAAATATTTTTCTTAGTATTTTGTAGAATTAGGAAATGTACAAATATAATGTTCTTACAATAGAAATATAGAAATATTTCTGAATTGAAATCCCCCCCCCCCCCCCTCCCAACGCCAACTAAGTTGAAAAGATGCAAAGGCAAAGAAATCATCCTTTTAAAAATATTTTTGTTTTGTGTAACCAATAACGCTTTTGGAACAAGATAAATTAATGCATCTACAACTCATTCTAAACTGTATTAGTACTAATCGATGTATTAAATGAATTTTATAACAAGTTATTTTACTGGTTACTGTCAGTACCGTCAGTATAAGTACCGTCAGTAGATAAAGGGTTAAAGGAGTACATGGAAAAAATAAGTTTTAAATAATTTCCCTATGAGATATTTAAAAAATAAGAATGCATTCCACCCCCATAGGTCACATTAACGGGGAGAATTGGAGATCTCTCTGACCAACATCTTTAACCCTTTCAGGGGCAAGCAACTGTGTTCCTGTAACGTCGAATTTACACCGGTATTTACGAAAGAATTTAGTTCAAAATAAGGAAAAGCAATTTTTCAACTTTTTCTCGTCAAAGTTAAAAAAGTAAAATTTTATTAAAAGTTTCTGGTTTGAATCGGATTAAAATTAGGTGGTATATAATATATACCACTGCCCCTCAAAGGGTTAAGACAGCAAAAACAACACTTATTGGGTATTGAAGTTATTCTGCATTGGTGCGCAGAGATGAAGAATAAATATATAAACATAAACATAAAATAAACAGAAATTTGCGTCATTAGGCCATATAACAAACGGTTGATAAAGGGCTGATAATCCTTCCACAAATCATTGAAAATCCTCAACTGTAGAGAAAGTTTTTTTTAACTAAACATCGCGGAACTAAACTACTGGGACCAGCTTGTGAGTTTTACAATTTCTATTTTCTTTGTTGTCTGTATTTTCTATCGGTGGGACACGGATGTCTGGTTGGTACTTTAAGGATTAAAAAGATTTACTTCCGAGCTTTTTATTTTTATTTTGCCTGACTACACTCATTTTGTAGACTCGATAATGGATTACAAAATAATTAAAAGTCCTCTTCTTATTTCCGAAAAACCTCCTTCCTCCTCTAAAAGATTTCGAATTTTTCTGTTGTGAAATGGCCTAGAAGAGACAATTTCGGAGGGAAAATAATTTGTCCCCAAGAATATCACCTTCCCCAGAATATAAAAATCCTTTTCTGAGGAGAGAAAGTAAGATAACTTCAGCACTGAGTTTCCGGATAGCCCACCATCCACGGCCGATACTGGAGTAGGCCGTGCACCATCTCGTGTAGTGGTTAGTTTGCTGACTATTAGACATGTTAGAGCGCAGGATTCGAATCCTTGTTCAGCTGAAGATTCCGTTGTAATCAGCCCTCTTATTATGCACATACAATAACCGCAGTAAACCCAAGAACAACCAACCACCAATTGCTGAAAAAATCAAATTTAGCTGTATATACGGAATTCTTTTGCCTAACTGTGTATGGATTTATTATTATTACTTCTTTTGGTTTAAAAAAAAAATCTTTATTTGTTTTATCTTCTTATTTGTGCGAGCATCATCGACCGATGGAAGTTGTATGATGCGTGCATTTACATTTTTATCTCCAGAGAAAGTGACCTTGAAAAATCGGTCCAGGAATGACAAGCTGCACTTCCACATGAATAAGAGTTGTCAACTCTCATTATTGTCGCATCTGCGATGAATGAAAACTCATTTGTCTCTAGTCTCTACAGATGTCTCCGCAAACACCTGAATTCAGATTTACGGGCCTCCTCAAATCCTCGACCGCCGTACCCCTTATTTTCTTCTTTTTCTGAAAACAAAACAAAACAAAACAAAAACTAACAACAACAACAACAAAAAAAAAACGACTGTAAATGCTGTACGAAACCGATTTTTCTGCAGCAATGTAGTTGGATTTCATTCGTGTGTTTGGATTTGGATTGCTGGAATATATAATTTTTTGCGTTTGTTTTGTTACTTTAATATTTTGAGAGGATATGATTTTCAGTGCCAGCAGTTTTTGACTCGTTATTGGTATGTATTAGCTTTAAGAGGTCTTGTAACGTTTTAGTTTAAAAAAATTGAAAATCTTATGATACATGCAAAATTTGAATTGAAACGCAAATGTAGTGTAACCTTTATTAACTGGACCTATATTTCTTTCAACCAAAAGCAATACTTACCATTTACGAGAACAAAATATGTATATACGAAAATTACTGTAAGAAAATCAGGCCTCGAGCGTATAGTTGAGGACAGGACCTATGCAAATTCAAAATATCATAATTAGGGATGTAAATGTGACGAATAATGATTTGGCCGAACAGTAATTTTTTTTTTTTACTGTGTATTTTGATTATATGTATATGTACATATGTTAATTATAACATACATATTAATTTAAATATCTATATGTTAATTGCATATACATCTCAATTTAAAAATAGAAATACAATTATTAAATACAAATTAAAATTATTTTTTTGTTATTTGTATATTTAAAAATTTTAACATATTGATGTATTTTTGTAATGTTTCAAGCACTTTCATGCTAATTAATAATTAAACATATCTTTTATCAGTTCTAAATTACTAATTTCGTAATTTTATCTATAGATACATTCAATTTATATACATTTTATATAAGAATTCATTATCATTATTAAATGAGTTTTTAAGTTTATTATTATTATTTTTAATTTAGAAATCTTCAGTCTCAAAAAAATTAAGAATTTGCATTTTATTCTTTTATACTTAATCGTAACAAATTGACTTTCTGTAAGTCAGGATGGAAAATTAATTAATATTTCTATTTAAAAAAAAAAAAAAAAAAAAAAAAAAAAAAAATTCTTTACTTTTACTATTTAGTAATACTTTTATCCTTTCTTACATAAAAAATTAATGAGTCCCTTACAATGCTCACCCCCCCCCCCCCCCACCCCTATGATTCACAATGACACACCTCCTGAAATAAATTTGTAAAAAGTAGAAAATAGATATTTAACAAAACTTTAACAGTTGAACCAGCATATGCACAACACTAAGTTTTACAACTTACTGAACACATATTGAAAGTACATACATAAACTGAGATCAGCAGTATTAATAGTCTTGAATTTCTTGCAATATTTTGTATTAAATATATTTATTAGTGTCTGAATCAAAATATCGGAAAATTTTGTGCATTTAAGAATGAATGTGTCAGAAAATACCCAATTTGGATTCGAGAAAAATATTGCATTAAAAAAAAAAAAAAAGAAAGTAAAGAGATGTATATGTATTACGTATTTTATTATTCGGCTGATCCTGGATGTATTTTGCTAAATATCCAGCAATATTTTGTCGAAATATTCGGCTCACTACTGTTCAGTATTCAGCCAACCGAATATTCAGCAAAAGGGCACGTTATATTTGTTAGAGTATGGAGAATGTTGTTCGAAATATTACTATGTGATCAAGAGATCATGTAAGAATGGAATTTAAATTTCGTTTCGTAACTAATGGGAAAATAGCCATGTTGACATAAATGATTTTTATTATGACCGAGAACATTTAAAACGTTTTTGCAACCAGAAGTATAAATATATCTCTAAAATTAGCGGTTTAGGAATTGATTAATGGTCAGTGACATAAGAAGGTACACCCTGTTTAATGGATCAAGATTTGATATCTCGGTATGTAAAAAATAAAAATAAAAATAAAATAAAATAAAAATAAATAGATAAAACGCGCTGCAAAAAGAAGTGCATATGATTAAATACCAATTGAAGATAAACACTATACTTTCGGCGTAAAAATTATAAATCAGAAATTCCAATGAAAAAGAACGATTAAATGTAATCAATCTTAGGAGAAAAATAAAAAGAATGTTTTGCCATTTCCGTGAAAAGTGAATATGAAGTCGGGTTATTTTACCCTGGGAAATCACAAGCATATGACCCATACCTTAAGAATCTACGCTAGTCACGCGAAGAAACGCTCAAGCTAATGCTAAGTCTATGAGAAGGTTCTTAACAGATTTCTCGCTCGCATTTTAATATTTTTAAATGCTTTTTTTTTTTTACATAGGATAGCTGATGTCGATCTCTAACGTGTTAGTTTTTACTTTTTTGATTTTGGTTACAGTTTTTTATAAGCAGACATTTTCAATTTTGGAACCGGTTGTGGAAATACACTTATATATATATATATATATATATTCAAAAAAGAAAAAAAAAAAACTGGAACCAAAATTGAAAAGAAAAACTAATAACGTTAGAGATCGACCTCAGCTATCCTATGCAAAAAAAATCCGCATTTAAAATATTAAAATGCGAGCGAGAAATCTGCCAAGAACCTTCCCATAGACTTAACATTAGCTTGAGCGCTTCTTCGCGTGACTAGCGTAAGCTCTTAAATTGATTTTGGAAGCATGGGAAAATATGGTAATCATCTAGCAGTCAGCCATAATTCATAAAAGTGATACCTCGGTCCAGTTGGCGAAGATAATTCGTTTCGGAATCTCACTCGGCATCCGAAAATCTTCGTTAACGAAAACAAGATTTTCGATCCAATAAAAATGCATCAGGGATTCGTTATGGTTAGCGCCTTCATCCAATGAAGCATTTGTTAACAGAGTTCAAATAACAGCGAAAAAAAGGGCTTCATAAACCGATGTGTCACCGTATATCCCATTTATATGGGAAAAAAAATAAAAAAAATACACTGTTCGACTATTTGGGGCTTGAATAACAATGCCTAAAAATTACATGCATGTGCGAATGAAAATAATTTTGTAAATATGCCAGAGAGTTTCACGTACTTTAAAGGGGTGGGGGAGAGACATGTTTTTAAATACTCTTAGACTGATTTTAACAAAAAAGAAGATGTTTATTTCTTATTGTTGTTATTATTTACTTATCTCTGTTACTTCAAATGCAAAAGGTTGTTTTGATCTCCATTTTACTAAAATAATTTATCCAGAAAAGAGCGGCATAAGTATAGTCAAACAATTGCTTCGAGATCGAAGAGCAGAGCGGTAAGAGTAAGTTTGTAAAAGTTCCTTAAGTGATCTAACATATCTTTCGTACACTGTTAAAGGATATGAATGGCCATTCATTGAAAATGTAACACTTTGAACAACGAGCCTTTTTTATCTCCCCCACTCCTGTTGACTGATAGAAGTGTTTTTGTTTAGGAGGTCAAATAAATATGATAAAGTGGACGCATATCGTTGATGATGGCTGATAAACGGAAGCAAAGCGTTTTTTTTATATACAGTTAATTACATAGCTTCTAATTGGGTATTATTACTATTTCAAATCAGTGGAAACAGCTTATAACGAAGCTGAAGGAAGCGTGAAAATCATTCGTTGTACACACACTTCGTTATAACCGATCTTTGCAACATGCATAACATTGCTTATAATTATTTCTAACACAATCATCTGATTGGTAAATAATTCATACGAGTAGTAATTTTTCCCATCTGAGCGAAAATGTGTCCAGGCTGGGACTCGAACCCAGAACCTTTGGCTTTAATTGATAATGTTCTTCCATTTGAGCTATCTGGATCTGGACAGCATCCCAGCCAACACAATAATCGCCCAGAACAACCATTTGGTCATGACATCTGGACTGTTATATAAATCAGCACAGCAGAATAAACCGCAGGATAAGCCAACAAACTATGGATGAGTAATTATACTATAATTATTTCTAAATAATTCATTGGAGTTTCTTTACCTGCGGTTTATTGTGTAGTGCTGTTTCTAATAACAGTCCAGATGTCATGACCAAATGGTTCTTTTGAGGGAATATTGTGTTGGTTGGTATGTTGTCCAGATAGCTCAATTGGAGGAGCATTCATTGGCAATTAAAGCCAAAGCAGTGTTGAATTCAGGGGGTGGCCCGGGAAGGACATTACCCCCCCCCCAGAAGATTTGAGATTTTATGCTTTTAATGGTTAAAAAGTGTAATTTCCCTCCCAGAACTCTGTCCCCCGCAGAGCCACAGAAATCCCTCCCGGAGAAAAGTGTCTGAATTCAACACTGAGCCAAAGGTTCTGGATTAGAGTCCCAGCCTGGACACATTTTCGCTCAGATGGAAAAATTACGTATAAACTTTATTAAGAAATTCAGATAAATCTTTGTTACCGGACCCTATAAATAATAATAATAAGGGCGATGGGTTATAAAAAAAATTGCTTCATTAAAAAAAAAAAAAAGAATAAAGTTTAAAACCTTTTCTGCTGTTATCAGAACATTTAGTAATATTAAAAGATTTTTTTTTCTGATATTCGCTTTGTATATAAAAATAGTGGCATTTTCAAATGAGTGTCCCAAAATTGAACTCATTAATAGCTTTGGATTTCTCGTATTACGCCACGGAAAATATGGGAATTTGTACATATTTTTGAAATATTCATTTCAGCTGTCAATAAGAGACGAAATAAATATTCATGGATATTAAAAAAAATAATAATAATAATGCTATAAATGCTTAAAACGCCCGTCAGTGTTCATATAATCTATTGGCATGGAGAATTAATCCCATATGATGAAATATTTTTGGAGCAATTTAAGAAAATAATCCTGCGTTAATACACGCATTAAAGAAATAGTTTTTTTTTTTTTTAAAGAGTAATGCTTGTTTCTCCTTCACAGGTCAGTCTATTGATGGACTGGAAATCGAAATGAATGTCGTTTTAGTATGGCTAGAATTCTCAATAGTTCATCAACTTTATTTCGATATTAAAATTCTATGAAGTTCGCCCATCCCTCCCTTTTTTTAAAGTTAAAGATCACTTTAGTGTTTTCAATCGCCATAAAAGCGTCGTGTCGTTTATGATAAAAGCACCTCGATCATGAAAAGAAAACCAAGGTTGTATCGATTGTTGTATTGTCATTTGGGGATTAGATTGTAGATGATTTCTCATTATTTCTTCACTATTTCTTCACTCATCTCTTCACTATTATTTTTATTTGATAACGAAAAAGTTTATTTAAGGTGTCGCTAAAGATATCCAAAAGTAATTAAAATTAAAAACATTTTTAATATTAGTTTAAACTAACAAATATTTAAGGAAATAAAAGTATGTTTACTTTGCTTCCTGTTTGTTCTTAAAAAAAAAAAAAAAAAAAAAAAAACCTAAGTTATAGCAGATATTTTTTGCATTGTATAGTATTCACATATAAAGGGCCATTATCATTACGGAAAAATCTTTCATGTGTTTAGGCTGTTTCCCCCCTTTTTACTTTTACTTTAAGAGTATTGAGAACCAGTTTTAATAACTAATCTTTGATACGGAAAACAAGCATACCCACAGACATGTATACATATACACACAATGCGGGGGAAAAAAAAATCGGGAAGGGGGGGAAGGGTTATATCTGTCCTACCTATAGGTGTGCAATTGATAGCAGCTTCCTGCAAAAATGTCTAAGAAAGTGCATAGAACTTGAAAGTTTCGGAAAGATTTTATTGTAATTCAAAATCATTTTGTTGCAGAAATGGGGGGGGGGGGGGGGGGAAGTTCTTTCTATGCAAAAAAGAAATTTTTTATATTACGTTTTCTAAAGGGTTGTTTGGGACTTTTGGTATTTCAAAACTGAAACTCTTTGAACATGTAAGCATTTTGATCTGCGGTAAAAAAACACGGAATTATGGCTCAGGTGGTGTAGAACGGATTTGTGCAAAAGGCATTTTAGAAATAATCGTATTTCAGTTTCTTTGTTTTCTCTCCTTCAAGAAGAGGGGGGAAAAGGGGGGAGCTTTCCTTTTTTTCCGAAAAACTCTTTTGATTTTGTAAGTTTTCGAAGTATGTTTTTTTTAATTTTGGTATTTATCTGCGATTATCTTATACTAGTATATAACCCCGTCAAAAATGACAGATTGTTGATCTGAGTTTCTTTTTCATAAGACTTCATACAAACAAACAGCATGAAGACTTTATTATTGAAAGGTTTGTACTGTAAAAAAGTACATTTTAAAAATGACAAATGATTTCTACAAATAAAAATGATGAGTATATATATATATATATATATATATTACTCAGTATTAAATTTCGGAAGTAGTTCAACGATTGGACAAAACATTCAAATTAAATATTAACAAATAATCCATGTGCGAAAGTTTTTGTAAAAAAGTGTTATCAATGAGTTTCTAAGCCGATTGACTCACCACATAATTCATTGCTTGATTACATAAGCAAAATTAAATGGAAATTACGTTGTACTATGTATTTCTTATATTTTAATTACGTTTGATAAGAAAGAATCATTTTACAGTATATGACCCGTTATCCGGAAATCCAAAATTCGGAAAAACCCGAAGTCAGCAAAAAAATTTCGAAAATTTTCTAAATTTGTAAATTTTTACTAAAATTTTAGAATTTCTGAAATTTTTCGAAAATTTTACCGATTTCTAATTTTTTTTCAGTCCATTGTGTTTCAGTGTGTAATCACTAAAATATTGTTACTTCGGTAGCGGGTGAACACGCCCCCCCACCCCCTTTTCTTCCCGAAATTAGAAACAAATCATTTTTCTCTCAAATTTTAGTTTAAAATTAATTTATATTACGATTCGTTTGAAACAAAAAATAGTTATATATTTATATCATCAAGGGTGATTCTGTTCCGAATTTTCCTAAAAATTTAAGGCATTCGGTTTCGCAAATTTTAGTCTTCAGTCCAAAGATTCGAACATAACAAAATCTCGAATTTTGAGTGATCGTCGCCGAAAAAAACAATTATGTCTATGGTTCGAAGAAAAAGTAGACAATTTCTTCAAAGGATTGCGGAAACAACTTGAATTTTGTCAAAGGATTGAAAAAAAAAAAACACAAATTTCGTCGCAGAATTGCGAAAAAACGCTAATTTTGTTAACAAATCGCAGAAAATAAACGATTTCCGACAAAGGCTTGCGAAGAAAACGCAAATTTCTTCCAAGGACTCCGAAAAAAATGTCAAATTTCTTCAAGGGATAAAAAAAAAACAAAAAAAAAAAAACCACAAATTTGGTTAAAAGATCGGGAAAAAAATAAAAAAACATGAATTTCGTCAAATAATCGCGGAAAAACATGAATTTCTCCAAAGGATCGCGAAAACAAAACGCAAATTTCTTCAAAGCACTGCAAAAAAATTTCTAATTTCGTTAAGGGATCGCGAAAAAACTGGAATTTCGTCAAAGGATCGAAGGAAAAAAAAAACGGAAATTTTGTCAAAAGGTCACAGAAAAATGCGATTCCGTCAAAGGATCGCGAAAAAAAAAAACCCGCTAATTTCGTCAAAGAATATCAGAAAAAAACTCGAATTTTGTCAAAGGATCGTAAATAAAAGGTAAATTTCGTCAAAGAATAGCAAAAAACGTAAATTTCCTCAAATAATCGCAGAAAAATGCAAATTTCTTCAAAGGATCGCAAAAAGAAAACGCAAATTTCTTCAAAGGACCACGAAAAAATTATATTTCGTCAAAGGATCGTAGAAGAAAAACGCAAATTTTGTCAAAGAATCACGAAAAAAAAGCATGAATTTTGTCAAATAATCGTGAACTTCGGGAGGACCCAAATTCCGGAAAATTCCAAAACTCGGAAAGCCTTTGGTCCAGAGGATTTCGCATAATAGGTCCTGTACTGTATTTAAGATGGAAGCCAAATTTCAAAATACGCCAGTAAATGGCGCCAATCTACTGGATTGTTCACTCAAATCCTCCGTACGAGAGAATTCACCGCTATTTCTGAAAAGTAAACTGCTGACAGAAAAAAAATATATACAGAAATGTTGATATTCGTGTTTTATATGAAATAGTTTTTGAAGGTTTTAAACAAAATTAAAATATTTAAAAGCTCTAATATGCTTTTACAAATATTTTAACAGCAGAATCGGATGAAGCATAGTTTTTTCATTAAGCCTAACATAACGTTTAACTATGGTCGATTCGCAGATCAGAGTGGTCGAGCCCGGAGCCGTTACAGACACTTTCTTGCCTTCGGTTTTTATTATAAGTAAGATTCCTATAAAAGTAAATTGTTATTATTTTATTTATTTATAAAAAAAAAAGATAGTTATTATGTAGTTCTAAAAACATTATTAAACTGCTTTGTACTCTTTTAAAATTTACAGTAAAAAATGTGAAAACGTAACCTGTTCCTGTCTACAACGGAATCTTGCCTTCACCCTTTCCGGCGCGGAGTAATTCTGTTTTTAAAATGATGAAATAATGGACTGACACCAGAATTTACAAAAGAATTTATTACAAAATAAAAACTTGCTAAATTTGCAATTCTTTATAAAAGGAAAAAATTAATTAAATATTCTTGTTGCCCTTTGTCAGTTTTGGAATTAAAATTTTAGGTGTCCTTTTTTGTGACCACCGCCCGCTAAAGGGTTAAATGAAAAAAAATATATATATATGGTTTTGGCGAGAAGAATACAATGTATTAATAATATACAGTGTACCAGCAAAGATGAAATTCTGCCAGGAACAAAATGTTTGTTGGTTATTTGTGATTCCACCTTGATTTTACTGGATTACGAATATTTTTCTTTTAATAAGATAAAACGCCATATTTAAATAAAACGCCCAAATTCTCTTGAAATTCACATAGTTTTATTTAACGAATAATTCATCATCACGACGAGCTAATCGAAACTCGAACGAATGAAAATCATGCTGCAGAATACTTTTATTCACGAACTTAACTAAAATGGACTTGAACTCGCTGAGCCATATGTTATATGGTTAAATACTATTTGCGGAAACTTCGGTGATGCCACCTGATCCTATAAAAGGGGTACTCGATATCTTTTTTCCAAAATGAGCTGTGTTTTAAATCATTAGAAATTTTTTGGTGAAGTTTCAGTGAAAATTTGGTCCCCAAACCAAGCCAATGGTCATGCAGATCCTTTTATGTTACGGCGATTGAAAGGTTTGATTAAGATTTATAAATGACAATTATTACATTTTTAGCTTATGACATGCATTTTATTTTAAACACTAGATTGGCAAATAATAAGGAGCTAATATTCCATAATTGGGTCCAAAGCCTAAGTCCGCATCAGGAATAAGCAGAGAAATCATCATCTAAAATTTCATTATATTTTACCATTGGTTTGTGCACCAATTCCGCTGTCTGCCACATTTACATCCTACCAAATATCGTAATATTTTGAAAATAACGTAATAATTGAAATCGCACACTGGGCAATCTTTTCACAGAAATTTAAAGTGCCATTATTATAGGAGGGAGGAGACGTACGCACATGGCGTATACGCACACTCGACGTCGGGAGGAGACATACGCACACTCGCTCGCATGTCGCCATTCTTTTATAAAAAGGTACTCTTCTATAATAGCATCAAAATCACTTTATTTACGAAATGTAATTTTCGTAAATTTCAGTTAATCTACATTTTAAATATAATTTCTTTGTAAGAAAGAAATTGTTTAACAGTTTAGTATAGTTTAATAAGAAATTTAATAAAACTAATATTATAAATATATATATATTTTTTTAATGTAAAAGAAAATTTGATTATTTCCCTCCTCAAAAATCGAAACATGCCATAGAATGCAAATGCAACACATCGGGTTGCTGTAGCTAGTCTGAAATAAATGTGAAAGAAAATAGAGAAACTTATGTTTATATGGCAAAGAAAAATTGGGAGAGGGTTGATGAGTCAAAATCAGAAAAAGCGACACTTCTCTTTAGATTTTGATGTAAATATTTGCCTATTAAACGAGCTTTGCCAATGTCTCAGTTATTTCCAATCTTTTAGAATAAATTTAATGATGTAAGTTTATATTATCATATTCTATTATCGCTTTGACATTTTAAAGCCTTTTTAATATATTGTTTACAAATCATGAATTAATAAATTTTAAGCTTCCTTCATAGAAATTCTTATTTCGACAAAATAAAAATGAAAATTTCTTTTGGTCGTAAGAAATTTCCTCCCAGACATCTGATTTACATATGAATTCCCCACGTTCTCACCATTTCTTTCCTATTGACAGATTCATGAAATTTTAAAGTCCGACGCGACAAATTTCATATTTTAAAAGCAGCTTCTAGCGGTATTTCATCTTTTTTTTTTTTCTTCTCTACCTATTGTGGTTCGTGCTTTAATTTATTGATAGACCAGTGTTATAGTTGCTGAATTTTGATGACTCCTTAATGTGTACAAATGTTTTTAGTCAATCTTGGAAAGTATGCATGGTGTTTACTGTTATCTGATACGTAAAATGTTTCGTGTTTTTGGCCCATTCCCTCCGTTCCCACTATTGAATTTTATATCGATGCATCATTTTCGCCTGACATATTTGGCGAAGATACGTGATCGTAATTTCTACCATGCGTTTGCGTTTTTGAAGCAAACAAATATTTATTGCTTTTAACGAATAACTGGAAATTGTTTACTAATTATTTATGGGGAAATGTCTGTCAAAACATCTAACAGATTTCAGCTGGGGGTGGAGGTGGGGGGAAGAGGGAGTACTTCTCAGTTCGACCAATATGTAGTACATACTACATATGTATTTTTGTTTACGTATGTTCATGCCGAATTTCAGTATCTGTGGACTTGTTTATTTGATTTATTTTTCCAAAAAACAAGCATGCCTGTTAGTCAGTCTATGGTTACATGTGTGAAGTAGACACTTAGCCAGTCAATTTCCGAATTCCCTTCGCTAATGTTAAAACCTATGGCGTAGAATGCATTCCTATATTTAAAATATCTCCTCAGGAAATTAATATTTGTAACTTTTTTTTTCTTTGTATTCTTCTTAAAAGATGATTCTTTTTTATTCTTAGTTCTCAAAATATTTCTAAGATCTGTGCTTAATTTAATATTTTATGTGTTAAAAGCTGACTAACTGTGAGTAATATTTTAACACTTCACATAAAATGAAGTTTATATTTTAGAAATTTTTGACAACTAAGAAAAAAAAGAGACATCCTTTAAGAAGAGTGCACACACACACACACACAAAAAGAAGTTTAAAATATTAATTTCCTCGGGATATATTTTAAATATACAAATGCATTCTACTACGCCCATAGATTTAACATTAGCGAAGGGAATTTAGAAGTTGACTGACTAACAGCCTTTATAGAAAAGAACATGAAATCTGGCTTGCCAGTTGGAGAGAGAAAAAATGAGATAAGAAGAAGGGGGGGGGGGGGGAAGAAAGAAAGAAAAGAAAAGAAATCAATGGGTTCGGCAGACTCTCTATATGTGAATCTTAAAACACTAAAATACGAGTGTAATTCGTCATTACAGCAATCTTTACACAGATCTTCGGTGTTCAAAATTTTATTATGCTCCCAGTGTTTTAATTTTTGAATCATATCCGTTGTGCAACTCTTTACTGTCCAGACAAATAATAGAAAAACTTTACTCAATATCTCAAGTATTGCTTCTAGAGATCCTCACGAGAGTGGAGACTGTCTATCTAAGACACAGGAATGTATGACATATTTTTAAATGATTTGTAGTCGTACTAAACCGAAACTACACTTTGGGATAAGACAAATGTAAAGATACTGAATCTATGCGAATTAAGTAGTTCTCTCCATTTAAAAAAAAAAAAAAAAAAAAAAAAAAAAAAAATGGGAGTGAAGCTGTTTTTTGTAGAAATGAGCTAAGATATGTTTTCTATTAGTCCAAAAATTATGAAAAATATAGACAGCACCAGCGGAAAAAATGAAAAATTAAAATGAATTTCTTTGTTACATTTCTTTAAATAATTAATTTTATTGTTAAACCTTTACCACTCTATTTTCTTCTATTGTTTCTTCCTAAATAAAGGAAAACGCATTTTTAAAATTTTATTTCATGAAAGTTATTCAGAAATGTTACTTTGTTACTAAGTTTTTCTCATCTTTTTAATTCTTATTAAATTGAAAAAAGATTGAGAAAAACACAGCTTCATATGTAATGAAAATCTTGTGTATTTATTTTTTTGATAGTATTGTGTGATAAAAATCATCCATTAAAATTCTAATCACACGTCAAAGATTTTGTAACTAATTCACATTTTTCTAATGCATATATTTACATTTTATTACTGCGTCAAAAGTAGACTGCACGGAGTTCACAGAAATTCGGAAGAAGTTTGAAACTTACTGATATTTATTCTTAAATAACTGGACCATTATTTATTTTAAAGTCCTTGAAAGAATGTAACTGAAGACAATGGATTCGCTCAACGGAAGAAAAAAAAAATCTCATCTGCCGTGTGGTATACTGGATTTCCACAAGAAGTCTATGATAAATAACAAAAAACAGCAAAAGCTAAGAAAACAACTAACTTTTTTACTTTGAAAGGCAACAATGATCTTGTTGTCGGACATTCATTCAGTAATATAGCTCTGTTATGACAATCTTAGTATCAGTTTGAAAATTTCATTTTAGCGTACAATGCAAGGATGCAAATGATTTTGAAACAAAAAGAAAAAAAAAACTTGAGAAATTTGATGTAATAATGATTAAAATACAGAATGAAATGCTTTAGTGATAAAAGTAGAACACAAAAGGGTTATACAAACCCTTTAATATGATGATCGACATCTTTCGAACGAACAAACGGCGCCATTATCAAGATCTACACCAAAAACAAACTATTCTCGCAAACATTTATGTTTTCAAGTTTGTTTTAACTTGGAAACATAAATCACGAGATCATATGTGTAATAAAAGCAGGTGCTTAAAAATAGTGAACTGTAAACGTGAAAATTAATATTTCCTTATTGCTTTTTTAAAATTGAACAAGACCTCTTGCCAGATTTTAGGTAATTCAAAAGAGGCTGATTCATTGCATATGGTCTTGTTACTCATATACATAGGAATAGTTTGTTTATCGTGTAGACCTTCATAGTGGGCGCCGTTCGTGCGTTCGAAACACGTCGATCATTATATTAAAGGTTTTTATGACCCCTTTGTGTTCTACTTTTATCACTTAGGCATTTAAATCTGTATTTTAATGATAATTAGTGATCTTATTATATGATTATAATAATAATGATTGTTTGGCTCCTTTTCTGCATCTGAATAAAAAAAGTTCCCCATATCCTTAAAACTCATGTTTCATTTTTAAGGTCCTTATCCTTATGATTCTTATCTTCATCCAATATCCTTAATTTTCAAATGTCGTTTTTAAAGCTCTGTGTTTTTTACACGAAGGCAGAATCGGCCTAGTATATTATTTTTTATTCAGGACTATAAAATACGAAAAGGTATTTTTACAAAATGGCAAACATTGTTTATTTGCACCAGCACTTCTATCGTTTTTAAAGCAGTTTTACGGGATTTCCACTGTACAATGCCAGTGTAGTATGGGACTGTGGTCGGAATATGAGTCTTGGCAGCAGACGATCTATTTTGACGTTCAAACTTGACGATATATATACGTAACTGGACAATTTTGAAAGATTTATCCAAATTGTTAGAGTTGATCTGCTTTTGCCCACCGTTCTGTAGGACGGGCATTTACACTAGTTGGTTAAATAATTCAAACATGACCTGTAGCAAAATGTGAAAGTACTATTTTTCAAACATCAGTGATTTGCAAGTAAAATCCGATGCCAGATGGTCAAGAGCTCTGCTTTACATACTAATGATAAACATTGTGATACTTTTACTAAATATATCTGCAAGTGCAGATCGTAATATTCTAATTCACTGTTTGACGGACCGGTCCTTATTTTGTGCTCCCCGATTGAACTCTCGGAATTCGATTTTAAGGCGCTCAATCAACTAACTCCCCCGGAAGAAGAACGTTAATATCGTGTTTACCGGAGTAAATAATTGGCATTCATCGGGAAAAATCAATACCGTTTGGGGGCGTCTCCACAAATAAAAAGAGCGATTGCTAATTGAATCTCGTTTCGCGGTAGAGCTTTTTAGGCCTAATTCTGTTTACACTTTTGCCCGTTATAAAGAAGAAACTACATTAAGTTTGAAAATTGCGGTTTTTTCCCATATTAGCAAACAGGAAAATTATTCGATTGGAAAATAAAATATAAAGGAAAATAGCAGACTGACTCCTTTAAATGTTTGCACGATATGTCCAAAAAAGAAAAAAACGATTTACACATTATGAAAAATCGGAACATTAGGCCTATCGCGTAGTGGTTTCCGCGAAACGAGTTTTGAAACTATGTATGCACCGAATATTCGGTATGTATTCGGCCATATACTACCGAATATTCGGTTTAGCCGAATATTTTTAAAAAAAAAAACTTTTTTTCTAAAATTCTTACTTAACATATTTTTTTAACTGTCAGTATATTCAGGATAATTATATAGAATCATACTTAAATAAAAAAGATAGCTCTTACATTATTTATTTGCTGTTTGAAAAGTGACACTTAAGAAAATTAACTATTAATGGCGACATTAATAGGATTTAAATGCAAGTTAGGGGAAATTGTATGGTAATAATTTGTTTCTTGCTTTTCGCAAACAGGGTGTTTCTAAACAAAATGGAACAAACTTTCATGAGTGATAATAAGCATAAAGACAAACAGTTTTTGTATAGAAAACCAGGGTCACAATCCACTTATACAGTAAAAAATATAGTGTACCTTATTCAAGCCGAACTTTGATTTTCGTTTGTAACTTTAACAATAATAAAGATATTTTAATGATATTTTCAACCGATTTACTTTGCTTTTTGATATATGATGACATGATTAGAAGTGCTATAAATTGCCGCCATTGCCATCCAAATAACACTGAGCTAGACGTTCCATTTTTCAGAATGCGACTGATATTACGTATATACTGTGTCATCGACCTACATAACATTCAGTCATTTCCAATAATGTCATCACATTCCATACAAAGCAAAATTAATATGATGAAAATCTCGCTAAAAGATCTTGCATTTTTGTTAAAAGTGAACAAAAATTGGGGTTTAGCTAGTATTAAGACAACCTGTATATTTGATTGGATTGCGATGCTGGTTTACTGTAGAAAAAAAGCTTGTCTTGACTGCATTATCTCCCCTGAAAGTTTGTTCTGAAATTTTAGGGGCACCCTGTATGTTTCCAACCTCTGAAAATAATCGCTCATTTTGGCACTGCTCTCTGGTGCATTTAAAATCTTCCTTGCTAATTAAAAAAGAACGAAAAATCATGCGTCAAGCATAGATTATGTAACACTTTCCAACGCTTCCAAAATAATTTTACAAATCATTACCGTTTAATAAGCTGAAAGATAACATCTAAGTGAACAATTTGGAAAACGCATAACATATTTAAAAACGTAATTTCAGGAATTTCCAACATATACAATATTCGGAAAAATATCCGAATACTTTTATTCAGCCCTGTATATGATCTATAGATTTGTATATATACTACATAGAATGCTAAATTTTAGTTTAGTTAGGAAACGCGTAGCACAGTTTAAAATTCTCCTTCTGGAGTTTCTGTCAATAAACGGAAATGTTTTCGCGAACTTTTGTGCTGCCCTGTATATGATCTACAGAATTTATACACACCAAGTAATAGACAAAAAGTGAGTTAAATTTAATATCGCGTTCAGCAATTTAAAACGCACTTCCAGGAATTATTGTTAACAGACAGTAGAGAATTCTTTTGTCTGTCCCTGTAAATGAACGATGACTGCTATACACACAATATTCTGTAGTAAGGTTCTTGTAATGCACCTTAGTGATATATATAAATTTCAATGCGTTTAAAATATTGAAACATTATTTAAATAAACCGCAGACGATTTTTCTCCATAGACGTAATGTAACGGAATTCTCCTCACTGTCCCTGTAAAGTAACTATAAGTGCTATGCACACCCTATTCCATATTAATCTTCTTGTAATGCACCTTAGTGATAAATAATAATTACAATGTGTTTGAAATTGTGTAACATCATTAAAATAAACCGCAAATGATTTTTCCCCATAGACCGTATTGTAACGGAATTCTTTTGAGTGTCCCTGTAAAAAAAAACTATAAGTGCTACACACTTCAGTTGAAATAGGGAACATGTTATAGTTGACGACAATAACATATAAAAATTGCAGGGCAATCCGAGCATATTTACGGGAGTTAGAGCACGGCCAGACGGCCAGACGGCAGACGGCAGCCAAATCGAAGTCATAAACACTTTTCAACTAGGTTGGAAAGTGTTAAAAAAAGAGCAGGAAAGTTAATCTTGCTGAATTGTCACCATTTAAATAGATTTTATATATCATCATCAACAACAACAGTTTTCAAATATCATCATCAACAACAACAGTTTTCAAATATCATCATCAACAACAACAGTTTTCAATCCACTACTGACTGGATGTCGGTCTCCCCCAGATTTTTAAATTGTTTCCTGTTCCGCTTTGGTCATCCAATTAACTCCAGCCACTTTTTTTTTTTATTTCGTCGCACCTGATGTCGTTTCCTTATTTGTTTTAAATCTCTGGGATTACCATCGTAGTCCCATCTATTGTCTTGTTTTCTTGCAATATCCCCAGCTTATTTCCACTTTAACCGTTTAATTCTCTTGATGATGCCACAAACTTTCATCTGATTTCTTAACCAGGTTATTTTTTTTCTGATTCTTCTAGTTATGTTTAGCAAACATCTTTCCATACTTCGTTGTGTTTGTAATCTTTGTACCATCCGTTTTGTTAGCGTCCATGTTCCTGCTTCATAAGTTAGTGCAAGCAAAACATATTGGTTAAACACTTTTCTTTTCAAACAGAGGTGTGTCACTCTTCAGAATACTGTTCTTTCCAAAAATACTCCATCAATTTCTTATTCTTCTATTGATTTCATTCATGATGCTGTTGTCTCTTGTAATTTCCTATCCAAGGTACAAAATAACTGCACTTCTCGGTGTTGTTGTAGACGATTTTCTTTTTTAAAACAAATGTATTTAACATCATAGTTTTTTCAAAATTTATTTTTAATCTCACGTCAATGCTAGCTACTTCCAAATCTTTTAACTTATCTTCCAATTCTTCAGTGCTGTAGTGAAGATTTAAAATGTCGTCAGCAAACTGGAGATTTATTTCTTCCTAAAGGTGAAAATAAGGAATTTCGCTTAGTAGCCACTGGCCGGTAGGTTGATTTTTTGTAGTAGCCAGTTACTGGCTAATGAGAATAATTTCTTTAATAGCCAGTAAGTACATTTATGCCAGTGAATATTTTTTAAAAATACAATGACTTTACAGTAAAAAAGTAATTTATGTACTAAATAAAAATACTTAAATTTATATCGTTTTGAATAAACTTGAGATGCTAATTTCCAATCTATTTTAAAATAAGTTAACAGCAAAGCTATACACAACATGCTTATGTAGCTAACTACATGTCACAGTAAGCTTAGGTACTTGTGTAGCTAACTACATTTAAAAAAAAAAAAAATGTCTAGAATTAAGGTTTTACCATAATAAAATAGGTATGTTTATGCACTAAATAATAACCCACAACATGATATGCATTACACATGTACAACCTGTGGCCAGCAGGCCAAAATCTCCACAAATTCAGGCATTGTGTGTATTTCGCTAATTAGCTTCGGAAGAAATTGCAAATTTCGCCATTCTAAAGTGTAAAAATCATGAATTTCGTCGATCGAGCGCATAAAAATCATGAATTTTGTCAATCGGGCGCAAAAAATTACGAATTTCGTCGATTGGTTGCGGAAAAATCATGCATTTTGTCGATCAGGTGTGGAAAAATCATGAATTTTGTCGATCGGCTACGTAAAAATCAAATTTCGTCACTCAGGCGTACAAAAATCATGATTTTCGTCGACCGAACACGTAAAAATCATGAATTTCGTCGATCGAACGCGTAAAAATTATGAATTCCGCCGGTCGGGCCGGAAAAATCATGAATTTTATTGACCGAGTGCATAAAAATCATGAATTTTATCGATCGGCGCGTAAAAATCACTAATTTTGCCAATTATGCACGAAAAATCATAATTTTTTTCAAAAGGACGCGCAAAAGCCATGAATTTCTTCGAACGGGCACGTAAAAGCCATAAATTTCTTCGAACAGTTGCGTAAAAATTACGAATTTCGTCGAACGGACGTGGAAAAATCGCGAAATTTAGGGGAAAATGATAATTGGGAAATCCTGCATTTGGCCGGTTCTTTCCATATTTTTAATCGCCAGTTTTTAAAGTTTAATCGACGAATGGCGACTGGCGAGTGCTTATTTTCACCTTTATTTCTTCCCCATTTATTCTATTCCCTTTGTTTTAACCCAATCCAGCTTCTTGAAAATATTTTCTAAGACAGCAATAAAAATCTTAGGCGAAATGGTGTCTTTTCGCCTGACAACTTTTCCAATTTTGATCTTCGCTTTTCCTCTGTTATGGTTGTCTGGTCTCTCTATGGTTGCTATTACTTCCTTGTAAATCTTCATAATATTGATGTAAAGGTTTGTCTATACTCTATACCGATGTCCTCCAGATATTTTACTGCTGCTGATGTGTAGACGGAATCAAATGCTTTTTCATAATAAATAAAAGCTAAGCAGAGAGGTAAATAATATTCCTTATGTTTCTGTATGAGTTCCCGTACTATTTGAATATAATCCATTGGGCTAAATCCACTTCTGAATCCTATTTGTTCTCTGCGTTGAGCTGAATCTGGAACTGATTGTGAAAATTTTATAATTCACTAACAGTAAGCTGATTGAACGGTAGTTTTTAATGTTTTCCTTCTCCCTTTTTTGGTGAAGCAGCATCATTACAGCATTATTCCAGTCTTCTGGCACATCTAATTTATCCAGACATTTAGAAAACAGTATGGCTAGCATTTTTGCAAATTTTTCTCCTGCTTTTTTGATAAGGTCAATTATGAATCCGTCTTCTCCAATGCATTTACCTTTTCCCCCCACATTTAATAGCTTGTCTTCATCTGTCATACTGGGATTATCTTTTATTATCTTGATTATCTATCTTATTTTATTATCTATCTAGAATCTTTTCAGTTTCTGCTATGCCGTTTCTCTAATCACGTTCGGTTGCTCGCTGTTTGATCGTCACATTTATATAGATCGTTATACAAAAAGAAAAAAAAATATTTCATTACATTGTTGATTTAATAATCTGTCCAATGATATATAATTTTATGGTATTACTTAATCCATCAACCCCCCCAAAACACACCTTTTTTAAAAAGGTTTTCGCAATTTTGGCTGCTACTGTGTGTGTGTGTGTGCGCGGAGGGGGGGGGGGGGTATTTATTTTCCTGACAAATAAACTCTATATGACTGTAAAACTTTCCTTCAAAATTTCTTCTATTTTTAAATATTTGTTTTAGAATGTAAGAAAATTTTATTAATGTATAATTTTAATTCACTAAAGAAGCCATGAAGTTAAAATTTTTATTAATTTAAAAGATTTTAAAATTATTCTCTTCTTAAACAATAACTCAAAGCATAGCTTTTTTTTCTTTTAGTGTTAAGCTTACTTGTGAAAAATTCTTATTCATTATCATTGTAAATTATCATCAAAATTATCATCAAAACAAACCCGGATTTAACGAATCGTTCGGGATTAGCTACTTTGTCCGCTAAATCGGGATAATCAAAATAATTTTTTTATACAATATAACCAGTTTAAAAAAGGCTATTCATAAAGGAACAATGCTTATTTACCTTAATAATGATGTTAAACATTTATTGCTTTAAGAAAATACACTGCATAAATCATGATTCTTGTTGTATGCACTACTATAAATCACAAGCATTGTAATTAAGAAATAAATCTCATATATACAAATTCTCAACTGTGTTGTGCATTTCCTCACTGAACTAAATCTTAGCAATACTAAAATCTTAGAGAGTAGTATATTTATAAATTACAGATCATGTACAGGACACACAAAAGAATTCGGATACTTTTCTGACTATTGATGGTAATTCCTGAATTCGTGTTTTCAAATTTGTTATGCTTTTTCTAAATTGTTTACCATCTTCCACTTCATTAAATGGCAAAGTTTTGCTACAGTATTCTGGAAGTGTTGGAAAGTGTTTCATAATCTATGTTTGACGCATGATTTGTCGTTTGTGTTTAAATCGCTATCTTAGAAATGTATCTTAGAAACCTGTCGTGAAAAAAAGCTTGGTAAGAAATATTGAAAATTTTTGATAAATATTAGAAAATTTCTTTAAATTATAATTTTTTTTGTCATCGAAAGTAATTCGTTAAATCGGGATTATAAATTCATTAAATCGAAGTATTTTTGTTCCATTTTCGTCGAGACCATAAAAAAAATTGCTAAATGGAGAAATTCGTTAAATCGCGGCTCGACTGTATTTGTGTTATATATGATGTAAAATTGTTTTAAAAGTTAGCTTTTTAATATCTTTAAATTTCGACATACAAGAGTACTCGGTATTCGGTAAAAATCACTCTTTGATACATCCTTATTTGAAACCTCTGATAATCGAAATGTCTCCCGTAACACGGAGCATCTGACAGCACTAATAAGATTGCGGCATCTATTACCAAAACATATTTTTCCGAAATCTTGCTCCTGAAATTTTAATGGAAATTGAATAAGGGAAAACCGTTACGAAGGTGATGACAGAAGAGAATCACTTAAAAGCCTTTTTTCCCACATCTATTAGTCATTTCGTAAGTGGTGATCGCCAATTTATGTATTCCGAAACAGAATTGGCTGAGGTACCCTTCAAAGTGAAGATTCGCCAGTTTTGATATCGAGATTTTTACTTTTTCAGGAGTTCTGAGCTCCTGGCAGATTATGTCTGCTTGAAAAAGCTCACGAAATTATCTATTTGCTAGGTTTGATTTTTTTAAAAAAGGACATTTCTTCGCAGAAAAAAATTCCAAGGGGGAGGGGGGCGGGTGAGATATGGCAAATAGTGCTACTATTTTTAGTTTTCGCCTGCGTTTTTACTTTAGAATATCTTTATTAAGTATATTTTGCTTTTTTTGTATTTTTTACTGTAAGCTTCCGCTTCCTTTTAAGAATGTTCTCTCCCTCTCTTTATTAAATAAATAAATAATATATATATATATATATATGTTACGGTCAATATGATTAATCCGGTCATTATTAATAATGACCGTGGTTATTATTCATAATGACCGGATTCATCATATTGACCGTAACATATATATATACATCGCTCAACAACGCGAAACTTTTCTGATGCATTCGATTCATAGTCAGTTTTTTAAATGTAAAATCATGAAATTTGCAGGCAAAACTATTAAAGTGATTTGAAATCGTGCTGCGCTTTTCTTTTTTTGATAAATGTACAGTCCACAGAAAAGAAAAAAGGAAGGGCGGTAAATCAGTACTGTGTTTAAACTATTGACGTGATACACCGAATTTTGTTGAAATGTTGTCAATATCCTCAACACAGTAGAACCAGTACTGATTTAAAACTTTTTTTGTTTTGGGTCCAAGTAACCCCTCGCAGTGTCCAACTAAATTACGCGATTACATTTTGAGTTATAATTGATTGCTACTCGATGAGCAGTATTTCCAGCTAAGCGCATATTTTAAAATTCAAAATAGCTACCAGAATTTCTCAATAGTAATCTTTGCTTTATGCAGGAAAAAATTTAAATTCTTACACATCAGCATTATTGTTCATTAAAGAGAAATATTCCTCTTTAGTATTGCCCAGCACATTGAAGTCTGTTGCAAAATATGAAGAATATAACGAGTTTTAGTTCAAAACAAATATTTTCACAGAAATTAGTCACAAATTTCGCAGAAATTTTCAATGCTTCTTCAACATAAATTTTAAAAAGTCTTGGGGAGACACAACATCCCTGTCTGAGTCCTTTTATCTGTTGTAAAACCTTTTGACAGTCTTTGGCCTATTTTAATCTTTGTTTTTGATTGTCTGTGAAGTTCTTGAATTGCACCAATAATATTTTGATTTATATTCATTATCTTTTGGAAAATGGTGTCCAAGTTGGATATTTAAACTGACTTTAGAGACACAACTGCCTGGGAAATGTCTTCATGAAGGAATGATAGATTACAATCAAGATGTAAATAAATACTCTTATAGAGTAATCAAAAACACTGTTCGATTCTAAAATTTTTTAATATTCTATTAATGCCTGCAAATTTCAATAGGGACACAAACGCCTCCCAACCACAATAGAATTTATTTGACTAAAGGTTATTTCAGGAAATATTTCGCTTTGAATTATGAGAGAGCCTCAGTATTATCATTGATTTTGAATGTAAGAAAGGATAAAAGTATCAGTGGAAGTACATTCTTTATATTTTAATGGAAATGACTTGACACTGTTACCATCTTGACTTACAGAAAAAATCAATTTGATATATCTTAGTATAAAAGGAGGCAATTTCTTATTTCTTCTTATTATTTTTTTTTGGTGCTAAAATAATTTTTTTTAATTTAAAAATAAGTTAAAAATAAATTTAAAACGTTACGTACAATTAACAGTGATAATGACTAATGAGTTCCTTTTTTAGATAAAATGTTTGTGAATTACTTTCCTGTAGATAAAATTATACTATTATATTAGTTTAGATCTAGTAAGAGTTGTTTTATTATTAGCATCAAGGTGTTTGAAATATTACAAGAAATATCAAACTATTAAAAATTTTAAACACATAAATAATAAAACATCTATTTGTGTTTAATTTTTTTTCAATTTTAAAATTTTAAATATATTATAATCAAAAGTTATTTTCTTAAAAAAAAAAAAAAAAAAAAATGTTGATCTAAAATATGGCCGAATATTCGGCTATTCGGCCAAATCACTATTCGTCACATACCTAGTATATAATAAAAGTAATTATTCCAGATTTTTGGTTAGCTCCGTAAACTTGTTAATATTACGCGGTTTAATAGTTTTCTTGTTAACATTTCTGAAAATTTTCTATTGACTATCATAAATGTGAAACGATATACATTTAATTTCCCTATTGAACATCCAATAATGCGTGAATCTCTATCATTTTATAATGCGTTGTTCAAAGAAAAAAGAACGCTTTACCGTTATTTCACCCGTTGAGTAACGATGGTGCTTTTGCGATCACAAACTGTTATTACTGGCAAAAGGTTCGGGTATTTTTCTTATCACTTGTTATCTTTTTTGGTTGCGCTATGTGGCACAAAAAAAATATGCTACTGCAGATCGTTATCGCGCGATCCCTATCTAAAATATTATCACTGTAAAAATTATCTGCCTTATTCCTTGAAACCGGAACCTGGCGTAATTTAGTTGTTTAATTTCAGTTGTTGGCGAGTCTCACATAAGGAAATGTTTTTTTAAGTACTGTGGAATATTCCATTTCTCTCAAAACTTATTAAAAATTGTGTTCGAAACTAAGTAAGTGCCCAATTTAAAACGATTTTATGACGAGCTTTAAAGTGTAAACAAATAATGGATGTATATTAATATAATGATATGTAATGTTTTAGTACTTCTATCGTTGATGCCGACATAAATATAAAAAATTTCATAAAATCCATTTCACTTTAAAATTCTTACTTTCAATATATTTAACTTTGCGAAAATTTGTTCATAAAAAGTTCTCTGCCCCCCCCCCCCCCCCCCCCGCCTCTTAAAGTAATTAAATCATATTTTAGTTTCATGATCATTATTATTTTTAACTTTTTTTTTTTTTTAATTGTAGCGCTTGAGTGTTGTTTGTAACAATGTTTGACATTATATACGAATACGAAAAAATATAGTAAAATTATCAACAGAAAAGTATCATATTTATGCATGAAATAACCCAATTGAATTAAATTTTCTTGAATATTTGGATCAGTTACCAAATATCCCGAGTTTTTAGTTTAAAATAAATATCCCGCGAAAAACAGCTAATTTCACAATTTTGCAATAAAGCTTCCATATAAGTCCATACTAGTTTTACGCATGTAACTCTCCCCATACCTGACAAGTACAGACTGAAAATGAATGAAACACACATAACCAAAAGAAGCAAACTATAGCTACTCTACATCATCACGCTCTCAACTTTCATCACAGCAAACAACCAGGCATGTCAAACACGTGGCACGCGGGCCACAATTGGAGCGCCGACGACTAATCTGTGGCCCGCCAAGCTTTTGGCATTTTACCTGTGTTTAATTCAGTTGTTCGAACACCCATCTTGAACATATACTTTGCACGAACACATATACACACACATTTGCTTGGTCTTAGAGATGGCAAACATCGGAAAGATATGTTTATAAGTGTTGCAGTTAGGTGGGATTTTTTTTTTAAATTCAGAATGCTACCATTATTTTTGAATAGTAATATTTGCCTTTTTTATTCTGTCATTAAATAGGAGAAATACTTCTCTTCAGAATGTTTTAGCATACTAAATAAATAAATCCCGCTCATCTGGCAATACATAGATGCATATAGATAGGGATGCATATAGACAAATATAATTCAATTTTAAATTTTAATACCAAGAAATTACGGATACAAAGATAATAATCAATCGGAACGTAGCAAAGCGAAGACTCTTGAGTCTGAAAATTTAAAGATTCGTAAAAGTTTTACAGTATTTTACTTATAATTTTTATGTGTATTATGTCGGAACTATTTTATGTTAGTACGCTCTTCGATTTTACATCATATTATAAAATAATATGCTGTAGTTTTTAAATACTGAGAAATGTATTGAAAAATTAATAAAATGCTGTGCTAATTAAGAACAGTTAAAAAAAAATCGAATTATGAAATTAAATAACTTTTATATGAATTGCTTTGGAAGTGACACAAATTTTTACTTTTGCGCTACATGCGGAAACCCGAATATGTCATCAAGGTATTTCACTTAGACTTTAGTCGAACATGCGTATTTTGGATTTAAGCTTTGTAATATTTTTCATTACTTGGGTTAGTAAATGAATCCTGCATGATCTTTCTTTCATTCATTTATTGATATACACATATTTTATTGACATATTCACATACATAACAGGATTTATATAAAATAAAATTTGTTAAAACTCTTTACCAAGTATGAATAAATATGATGAACTCAAGATGGACACCACAGATTATTTAAAAGGTAATTTGCAATATCATTATATTCAAAGAAAACTGAAATTTTATGTTTGATATGTAGACAGTGTTGGAGTTTGGAAAGAATGTAACATTAAGGGGTGCTACAGGACAAAGTATAACGAAAATTCACAAAAATCTGGCCAAACATGGAAAACATAAACTGTCAGAATTAAAACTGATACTTCTTAAGAGAAATAAAGCGCTTACACCAAGCCACGGCCAAACTCAATCTTTCTCCCTTCCCTCATATAAGGGGAGAAGGGACCGAGTTTGGCCGTGACCAAGCCTATGAAAGAACATGCATTTGATTTATAAAACTAATTATTCTCTTTATTACATTAAATATCCCGAAAGTCGAAATCAGTTACTGTGAAATTGAAGAAATGATGTTTAGAGTAGGCCTGGGCAATATCTCATTTTCAATATCGTGATATATCGTCAGCTAAATATCGCGATATGATGATATACCGTGATATTAAAACTAAATATACAGGATAAATAAAAGAATATTTTGAGAAGAAAAAAAAAATCAGTTTTACTTGTATTTCCACAATAAGGGGCTGGCTTTAGACGAAAGCGAATTAGGGCGAGCGCTTGAGTCGCTAAAATCAAACTGGCGGGAAATAGACAAAATATTTGGTTAAAACTTAGATATATTTAAAAGGTATAATTCGTAGCAATGAATAAAAATTTCGCCTTCGAGGGACCAGGGCTAGTAAAACCGCATCTAGCACCAAAAATGGAAATTTTAAATACCACTAAATATTCCATTATTAAAACAATTACTACATATAACATCTTTTAGAGAGCCTTACTTGCATAAAAAATTCTATAAATAATATAAAAGTTTTACTAAATTATTCGCCAATTTGCGCTTCATGAAATTTTAGCTTCTTGCGAAATCTCTAACAAAGTATTGAGACTGATTATTACAACAATTCAAACGAAACTTTTGGGTTTGCTCGTTGTAATTATTGGTTCGCTTCACACCCTCCTCCACTCAATTTATAATATAATAAATTTAACAGCATATATTACATTAAAACAATCAGCAATTCCTTGTACTGATATATTCAAAATCCCAAATAACTGAAATAAACACTTCAGAGAAACATTATCTATCATGTCAAATATTTAAACAGAATTTGTTTTACTTTAGCATTACAGTCAGTGGCGAATTCAGGGGTGACACTGAGGCTCTAGAGTTTCCACATTTTCGGTTAATTAATGTCCCGAAAGTGCGAATATCCCCCCCCCCCACACCAGGGTTGCCGGCTTTTATTCAGGCCAAAAAAAGCCTGCCGGCTTTTTTTGGTTTTAACCACTTAAAAAAAGCCGGCTTTTATTAAAAAAAGTGGTTTGCAGCTAATTCACATTAAATTTGCACTAATTTATTTTTAATGCAATAAAAAATATTTTCTTCTAAAAAATTTATATACTCATTGAAAATAATATATTAAATTAGACTGCAAGGTGGTGTTTTGAAATTCTGTATTACATAGCTCGACATATACTATACATTTTAAAGATTATATTTAATTAAACAATAACAAAACATAACCATCAAAAATGAAAAATTCTTACATATACTGCTTTTTACTTTTAAAATTGTTGTGGATTAAAACTTAATAATTTATATATTTAATAAATAAAATTACAAATTAGCATATATAATACTTGAGAGCATCTATATTTAGTTAGTAATCAGTATTCTAATGTCTTATAAAAATATTTTTTAATAAGTTTTTTTTTTCTACTAAGTAATTACAAAACTCATGCCAGATAAGTCCATAGGATGAGATTAAATTATGGAATGATCAACGCTGAATGAGGAATTAGGAAGAATATATACTAATATTTGAGGAGAATTTAATAGAAGTAAGTGTATAAAAAAAGAGAGAACAGTTAAAAAAATAAATAAATAAAACTTGTTGAAATGAAAAACACATGTTATTCATATTACTGTTTTTAGCAGTATAAAATGGTGCTTTTATTAAATTGCTGTATGTATGATTTTAAAGATATGATAAATATTAAAACTTGCATATCAGTAGCCCCAGTAACTAATTTGTGTGTGTGTATCAATCTGCAGCAAAATTTTTTTTATCTATGACGCAACAATATCTACTACCAGAAGAAATAATAGTAACCCATTAAATAAACAAAATTTTCAATTATAAAGAAAATACAGTAAGAAGATTACAGTAATCCAGAGACAAAGTAAAATTTAGCTTTTTTTAAGTTATTAGATTAATCTTCTAAAATCTGCATTACCCACTGTCATGTTGCATTATTTCTACTAGTGGGTTAATAGCCTTTAAAATTAGTTGATTAATAAATATGTAATTAAACAACTGTTGTCCTGTTTAATTATTTAAAGAAGTAAAACTAAAAAAAAAGTGTAAATTAAATTAATAATAATAATAAAAAAGCTTTTATTTAAAAAATATAGCAATAGTTAAGCACTGAGTATGCCTTGTTAAAATTTAGGTAACATATTTACAATTCTGACTCAAATCACCAGTCTGCTATGTGTTATTCCAATATTAATGTCTTCATTATTGAGAAATTAAGTTATTTATTAAATTCTAACTCAATAAAATGTCTTTTAAATTAGTTAAAAAATACTTAAAAATCTACAGTTTATAAATAAATAGCTTCAATGTATAAAAGCCAATTTTGACCAAAAAAAGCCGGTTAAAACCAATAAAAGCCGCTGGCCTGGCTTTTATTAATTTTAGCCGGCTTTTTTGCAACCCTGCCCCCCACACACACCTCTAAATACCATAATGCCACGCCGACGAAACACAGGGAGGTGTAAGATATTGAAACAGTTGTGCTGCTAGTCCTCAACATGCAATACAGAAATTTAACAAATGAAAAATATCAATTTTTTTACATCTCTTTTTCGCGAGATAATTTTTCAACACATAAACTCAAAATTAAAAAAATAATAAAAACTTTGTTCCATTGGAGTTTCAGCGGGCAGATTCCCCAGTGACCAAAATTTCATAGTTCTTCTGTTAGTGCGTAAATAATCATGCTACTTGGGGATAAGTAAATTATATATTTTTTGTCAACATAAAAATGTACAGATTTAAATTTCAAAATTCAGGTAGGGGCAATTGTCCTCCTTTGCCGGCGCCCATGATAATGCCCCCACCTACCATCCCGACCCTCCGAAATACCTCCCAGAGAAAAATGTCTGAATTCAAGACTGATTAGACGATTAGAGTATTAAATAGTGATGAAGGACACTTTTCATGATAATGGAAAAAATCCCGAAGAAATTCTTAAAAATGGATGGAAGTATGAAAAATAATTAAAAAACAAATAATCTGCTTGTTCGATTAATTTTTATCCGATTTTACATTACTATTTTACAACTAACAATTGAAGAAATAAATATCTCTTTTTTTTTTTTCTTGTTTGCCGCGTCATCGCGTAAACTGTTTTTTAATATCTCATTTGTGAAAAGGGAGGGGGGGGGGGTAAATCGGATAAAAATAGGCAATAAACATTTCAAAATATTTTATTTTATTAAAATTGAACACTTCGTATTAACATTACATAATTATTTCCACCGTTACAAATAAAATATAGTAATGCTTAATGGTTTAAAAAATTTAAATGCAAAATTACCACCAAACGATTTTAGACAGTGACTAATGGCCATACATACAGAGACAGTCAAATACCAAATTCTCACATATATCACGTGAACGCGATTTTTAAAATAAATTCTGGGGAGACAAAAACTCACGGTATTGAAGAAAAAATATTTGCATTTTAAAAAATCCTTCTTTACCCTAGAATATGCATTATTAAATACTACTAAGGAATAATTAATTTTTTTTCATAAAATAATAATTATAAAGAATAAATGAAAACATGTCTGAATTATTCTTTGCTCATTTGTCCCATTAAATCCACTGTTACAAATAAAATACTTCCTTTCTTTATTGCCCTAATTCACACATTATTCAACAACAATGAGCAAATATTCACCCACACCGCCGAAATCTAAATATAATGAAATGAAAGAATATGTGAAATTCAACGTATGCACTCAGAGTTTAAGCTTACACCGTCAATACGATAAAAATAATATATCATCCACTGTCAGTGGTCGCTTCATACCGCTAGTATTCATGAATACGGCATATCATGGTTTAAGCTGGGGAATTCACACCGTTAGTATTCTTGAATACTCGAAGACGAGGATGAAGCGCTTTTAATACAGTGGTTTTAACGGTTTTCGTCAGATTTAAGATATTCGCGACATACCGTTGGTAGGATTTTTTTATATCGTTATCACGATTTGCATTTTATATCGGTTTTATGGATTTTATCGATATATCGCCCAGCCCTAGTCTAGAGCAGTTAAAAAATTTGAAAATACTATAAGCATAAGTACTGTTGCTAGAAATATAGCTGGATAGATTTATAAAAGCCGGTACTTAAAAACGTATGGTGCTTAGAACCTTATATTATATTCGTACACTGCAAAAAATAACTGTTGATTTTACAGTATCCGTAAAATTAACAGTATTAAACAGTAAAAAAAGCAGTAATACGGGTAGCGTATTACTGCTGCGCGGCAGCGTATTACTGCTTTTTTTACTGTTTAATACTGTTAATTTTACGGTATAATACTGGCAGCTGGGTGCCAGTTTTATACTGTAAAATCAACAGTTATTTTTTGCAGTGTAGGAACCTGCCTAATCACCCTCAATCTAGGAAATTTCTTGGATATATGAGTGGTGAGGAAAAACAACTTTTTATACAGAAATTTGAAGGCTTTTCACCATAAAATTTAAGTATTACTTTCTACCTATTAAACAAGATTACTACTTTCATTTTAAATCGACAAATTATGAATATGGACTTTTAAAAGACCACCAATAGACAAAGTACTTGGAGTTGTCATTTGAAATTACAAAGCACCCGAGTAAACTTTAAAATCCAGGCAAATTTCATAATGCTATCATTTGTTTGATAGTATTAGGGTTTACAAATATAATTTATTACGTTGACAAAATAATTTAAAAAAAGAAAATGTATTTCTATTTCATTTTAAATGTTGCCATGCATTAAGGAACAAAATCATCGAACATCATCGATAAAAATCATCGAATAAGTAGAAATTTTTAGAATATATGAAGAAAAAAAAAAAAAGAAAAAGAAAAAAGAATTCAAAAGAAGATTTTTGAATTTCAAGAAATGCGAAAATCAGTTTAATATATTTTCTTTACCTCTAATGATTGATATTGAAACTGTTGCTTAGAACTTTTTACTGTAGTTAATCAAAATTCAGTGCGATTTCCTGCTATAGTGGAAATATATGGATATGGGGTTTCCAAATTTCTATAATTATTTTGAATCGACCTATTATTTAAATTATAGTCTTCAATTAGGCATATTTTAGTTATGTCGATAGCGGATTTTCGTACGATATCTTTTCTTAATTTGATTCAGAAGATGTATTTAATAAATGAAATCAAATAAGTAGCAAACATGTTTTTACTTGAAAAAAATCCGGAAGATTTTTGTGCAAGATAAAGATTAACAGACCAGACCAGGATGTACAGTCAATTTTTAAAATAAATAAAATTTAGAAAATTCAGTTAAATTTTGTAGATTTGGTTGATAAAATATAGTGTCAAATATATTTTTTTGAAAAATAAGATAAAATAAACTATGGCTAATTACTTTGAAACTTTGCGGGAATATTTCTTTAACATGCCTGTGTTTTGTACGCACGAATTTTATTCTGTGGAATGATAATAACATGTATTTTCTTTATGTGGCCCGCGTCTTTGTATTAATGCTTAATTTGGCCCACGGCGGTAAACGAGTTTGACATGCCTGCACTATACCGACACTCTCATAATTATCACTTCGACAAAACATTTCTCGTATCGATCATTTCGATCACTTCGTCACTATAACATTTATTTTTTATAAATTTGTTTGTCAGATCGGTCAAAAACTGAAACGGATAACACTGTGTTATCGCCATACAATAATATATAATTTTAAAAATAGATATAATAAATCTTTTGTGAATGAAATTAGTTTCTTAATCACTTAAACAAAACAATATAGGTTAGCTTATTTCAGATGTATTTTTAAAAAATGTAGCAATCTGACTTTATAATATAAATAAATATTCATATGTTAACTTATTTCCAATCTGGTTGTCTGTTTTTGATGGACTTATCCCACCAATAACAATTTCCTTTAAAACGGATTTTTGAAGGATTGATGAACACATTAAGAAACTTGGACTACATTCTTATTTCTCAAATAGCAAGGTTTTTTTTTTTTTTTCAATTTGTGAATAAATAAAATGTTTACTTTGTTTGAGTCCGAGTCTATTAAAATAGAGCCCGAGCCCGTCTCATCTTTACTTCACATTAGTTGGTGAAAATGGAATTGCCTGTCCATTTCAATATGGAGTACTAGTATTTCTGTACTGAATTTTATCAATACATTAAGAGGCAGAACGAAATTGTCCAAAAAGTAAAATATTCAGCAAAATGCAAATAGATGTTTTTTTTTTAGCTATATTCATTTGTCACTTGTTTATTGTTATATTTAATAGTTAAATAGGTCCTAGTCTGTTTTACCAAAACAAGTTGATTATCACATTGGCATCATAAAAGTCTAAACATTTTGAAGTTACGTTCTCTCAATTTTTATTTCTAAATCACGATTTTCTTTATTTCACATGACATACTTCCCGATTTGATAAAATAATAATCTGGTCCTGATTTGGATACATTTATGTTTGTCTTTCATAATTTTCAGGAAAGTATTTTTAGTATTTGACTTTTTACTAGAAGTAATCAACGTCTAAATGTCTTGGCATTATGCTTTGCTCAAAACAAATGAAAAATAGCACAATGGAAAATGTGTTTAATTTAATAGGTCATCATAACTAAATAGATAAAAATGATAGTATATATTTTTACGTCCATCAAAGTCAGTCCAAACCCTAAACTTATGTTTGTTGAAAATATTCCAGATTTCTCAAATTGACTGGGTTATTAAAATCCGAGCGGGGAATTAATGTCATCCTTTTGATCGCTTTAAATTTCCATGTTAGTGTAAAATCGACAGGAGGCGGGAAAAGGCGAATGATCGTCTTCCGCTATCTTGGCTCGCTGCCAAGATGACACGGTTATTATTTCGGAATATCTTAATCGGCTCTTTTGAACTGTAATGGAATGGGGGAACCTCCAAATTATCATTTAAATCGCCATTCGATGTATGATTTCTTTGCTACTGGTAGTTTTAAAGTTATTAATAACTGGGTGTAACTGATCTGTGTATGAATGTATATGGAGTTGAATGTTTTTTTGAACATTTCGTAAAGGTTTCTTTTTAATGCATTATATTTAAAGACGTGTTTTCATAGTTCATATTTTTTAAGATACCGGAACATGTTGAAAAAGGCCAAATTTTAACCTAAAACTTCCTTTTTTTATTTATTGGATAGATTGTATAATAATAGAATAGAATGTTATATTTCCCTTTTAAAATTCATTGAATTAATTAGACGAAAAAATACATAATGTGAATGTCCGCTCCATTCCAAACCCTCTTTCTACCGAAAAAAACCTCTTAAAGCAAAACCTCTTATTAAAAATTTATTTAAATGAATAAGTAGATGGTAAGTGGGATTTCCTCAATTACTTTTAAAGAATTTCACCCTATTTATAAATTGAAAATTGAAAAATTTTAAGACAAATATCAAGTTGCCATTACTAATCTAATTTTACCCTGCTAATCTAGAAATCTATTAATCATATATATTAATAATTCAATCTTGTTATCACATTATAACAACTTCAGAACTAAAAAACTTCGTTCACTCCATGGAAAGGCTCGGTAAGGCTGTAATTAAGAGTAAAGGTTACCCAGCTAAGTATTAACCGACATTGTGGTAATTTTTGTATATCTTGTTTTTTCTATGTGTTTCACTTTTCTTTTTTATAACTGTTGTTCTAATAAACATTCCTTCATGTATTTGTTTTATTACATTCTTGATTAAATCATCTTTTCATTGGTATATAATTTTATGGTATTACTTAAAGAGAAAGTGGTGTTTGAACCACCAAACTCCAAAAAGACACTTTTTCAAAAAGGTTACCACAATTTTGGCCACTACTGTACTTTTCGAGGTTGATTTATATTCAAGACACTCAACTAAAGTGTGAAAAGTGTGTTAGCATTTGAAAAATGATTTTTTTTGTACGATTTCTAATATGTTAACGATGTTTGAAGCATAATTTATGAATAACATTTAACTGTAGACATTATTCCCAGTCGATCGGTACTATATCTTTTTCATACGATTATTTGCAGCAGAATTAGGGAATGATAACTTTTTTTTTTCTTTCCCAGGAGTGTTCATTAAAGTAACGATGCTTCTGTTCATAAAATCTTGGTAGAATTTTGACTGAAAATTTTCGCGGCACACTGGTTGAGAACACAACAACGTGACATAGTTTGTGATTCTATTTTGAAAATAAATTTCTATCGATTGACTTAAGTCGGTTCTACAAGGAAGGTCTCCCTAAGCGCATACTCAGAAAAATTTGAAAAAATTACAGAATATTTTTCTCATGAGGATATATTTGTTTATAAAAAACTTGCTTCGGAACCTCGATATAACGTCCATAAAAAATTCCGTGTTTTTGGCGATTTATCGCTAGTTGGCGACACAATGGAAAAAAAAAAGTTTTATTATAAATACTTTTTTAGAAAGAACTTTTTCTACTTTTCATACTGAACTAGTTTAAGTATGTTTGACTTAAAGAAATACAATTCTTTAATTACGGTTTTGCCATATACATCTATATGTATATATTAAGAAAATTAACGATCGTATTCTATGGTGTTTAGATGTTTAGAACAAAATTTAAATTGATTAACAATGCTTTACGCTAAAAAATTCAAGTCCGATTATGAGCATTATCAATTTGACTTCAATGTTGTTAGTGTAGGAGACAACCAGAAAAAAGTATTGTTGCCTTGGAAACAACGACTTATTCAACATCTAAATGTCTAATGAGAGAGTTTTTAATCGGGTAGTACTGTTAAAAATGCACTTAAAACTTATCCAGCTGGTGAAACCGTGTAAAATTACATAACTTCAGCAACTATACATATTATATAAGTTTAAGAAAAAAAATTATTTAATCATTTAAGTTTAAATTGATAAAGTACTTCGCTTTTTAAACATACATTTAAACATTTAACGAGGATTTTTCAAATGCATTAAAATCGCTTGCATTTGGCGAGGAAAATGTGTTGCTCGCCAAATCACGTCTTTTTGCGCCAAATACTCGAAAGTATTTTATTTCTTTGCACATTTTCTACTGGGATTCCACAATTAAATTTGACTGATCCTTCATAATACATAAGTAGTCTCATTAGCATTTTTTTTTTTTTCAAAATATTCTGAGTATGTGCTTTAAGGAGACCTTCCTTGTAAGTAGAAACTTAACAGGGTTAACTCTTTCTTACGTTTTTTCGGAAACATTCGTATATAGTAGCAGGGTCGCCAACGTTTTTGACTGTCCTTTTTGTCTGCAGGCACATTTGAATTTTTTACAAACCATCTTCGTGGACGCATCCTCTGTCTTGCATATTTATTTATACGGACGTATGTGGCATGTACTTTGCACAAACATATACAATTTCATGTATCTGGTGGCAATATATATATAGATAAGATATATATATATATATATATATATATATATATATATATATATATATATATATATATATGGCCAAACATGTATAATATTTACAAAAATTTTCATGTGCAAAGGAAAACAAAGCTTCTCCACAATAACCAAAGATACGAATAATGATTATGAAACCAATACTCCTGTCTAGTAGGACATTGTTTCTGCACACTACCATCTTTCTTGGCCTTATGGAAATCTTTCAATATTTTGTTCTGGGTAGATTTTATTTTGTACAGACTCAGAATCTTCTACTACTTTCCATCAAAATCAATATTTATTATCATGAATGGAAAATACCTAATGGAAATTTATATTCTTAAATTTATAGCAGATTCTTGGATGGAACAATAGTGGGCAGGGCGCGTGGTTGGCTATCCCTGGTATAAAGGAATGTGTAAGAATATTGTATAGGGCATGCTAGTCTTCCTTAGGGCCAGTTCGTCAGTATGGCAAGGCCAACAAACAGGCATTTTGTGCTCTCATAAAGTTTTTACCCGATTTAAAGCAGCGGTTTTCATTCATATATTTTTGTGATTTTCTTTTATGATAATGTAATGACTTTGCGCACACAAAAGGGGTAGAGAAGCAAGTGAAAAATCAGCCGTGCGGAAACATCCACGGCGTGCCTCTTTTTTTGCTTTCCATAATTTGAGCAGAATAAACTCATTATACATGTTACTAACTGCTTTATTGTGTATTCTGCGATGTTCCCCGCTTATCAGTATTGTTTATCTACCCGCGTGTTAATGGTAAATTTGTAGCAGAGGGCGAACAACTGGAGCGTACCGCATTTTCGCGTGTGTGCAGTAGATATATCCTCATATAGTTCGATTAATCGCTCTTAATCGATGCTGTTTCTGTTTTATTGTATATTTATTTCTTAATATTATTGTTTAATTATTTTATGTTTGAGTTTTTTTCAATAGTTCTTCTTAAGATGACTCGCTCAGAAATAAACAACATTAAAATAATTATATAAATCTGTTTTAAGAATAATTTTTTATCATAATTAAGAGCAGCAATAACATTAAAATAATTATAAAAATTTATTTTAAGAATAATTTTTTATCATGATTAAGGGCAGCCCTTCCAGTGGCTGAGAGGTTCTGCTCTCAAAGCTGGTGGATAGGAGGTACTGGGTTCGGATCTATCTCTCGAAGAAAAATTAATATTGAAAAATGCGCAGATAATTATATATATCTTAACGTATTTGAAGCTTCAGATAAAAGAACTCTGACAAATCTCTGATCGATGTTTTATTTTTTAGGTGCGTTCGTAATTATATAAATATGTAGCACCTGTAGTCGTCGTCTGGTCCGTCCGTCCGTCTGTCCGCATACAACAGCGCAAAAATTACCCAACCGAATAGTTTGAAATTTAATAATGTATAATTGTTGCAGAATTTTGTCGAGTCATTTCAAATTTTATGAAAATCGAATCAAAACTTAAATATTAATAAAAATATTTATTAAGTAATTTGAATTTTAAAAAAATCGGTACTTCCTCGTTATGGCAGCTTGCGAGAATTAATCGTCAAATGACCGAGATGTATCGCCAAGTTATCTGACATGTATGACGTTATAGTCATATATGACGTATATGACATTTTATAACCAAGTTATAGTCACATTCTGCATTCTATTTAATTCTATCATACGTAATTAATTCAATGATACCCCATGATAGGTTATGATTCTAGGTTGCCATGGTGATTGCGTCATATTTAAGATGAAATCGTATTATTTCTGCATTACTGAATTTAAAAACCGAATTTGTACACTAAAATTGTTTAATTATAGCAATCATATAATCTACTGACAGTTTTTTGGGTAGATGTTTCTGGAGAAATAGATATTAAATGGAAAAAGAGTCTAAATAGGGATTTCAAGTTCTGAAAATTTCAAAGCTAGGCTTAACCCATTCCCTGCTAATGGTGCGTTTTCGCACCATTCAAAATGAAAGTGTATGGAAAAAAAAAAAAAAAAAAAAAAAAAAACCCTGCAAGCTACCACTATTTTACTATGTTAAAATATACTTTATTTAAAGACAAAAACTTTGCTGTTAAAGATACTGAATATTATCTCTCAGAATTTTTTGTGGCAAACGAATTTCAGTAAAAAACATTGAAGACTCCGCCCATATAGTTTCGACAGTTAATGGGTTAAGTTTCCCAGTGGAATTTTCAGTAAATGTAAACAAAAGAAAAAATGTTGCTAAATTAAAATGTGCTTATTTTATTACGGAAATTAATCATATCATAATAACAGACGATATAATTAATTTTACTGAAATAATAACAGTACGAACGCACCTCATTTGTCAGGTTCGACGTACAATTTCCAACTTGTTTTTTTAATTTTTGCATTTTCAATAAAAAATGGACTGTCAAATTGAATGTATCAGTTTTTAACAAAAAATTTGATTTTGTTTTGTTTATAAAAACGAACGAATTAAAAATTTAGAAAAAAACATAGGTCAAGGATTAGAGAAATATATTAGGAATGTAACGAATAGTGATTTGGCTGAATACCGAATATTTGCCCAAATTTTAAGCCGAATATCAACTTCTTCTTCTTCTTCTATATATATTTTTTTAAGAAATTATTTTTTGATTATATATAATTATTTTGAAAGTTTAAATAGAAAAATAATTGAACACAAATTGATGTTTTATTATTTACGTGTTAAAAAAATTAATAGGTTGGTGTATTTCTTGTAATATTTCAAATACTTTGATGCTAATAATAAAACAACTTTTACTACATCTAAATTATAATAATTTTATCTAAATGATGGTAATTCATAAACAATGTATCGAAAATAGGAAACTGATTAAGTCACTACCACTGCCAAATGTACTTTGTAGATTTATTTTTTAATTTAGAAAATTCATTTTAGCGCAAAAAAGTATTATTCTTTTATTCTTACATATACCAAATTGATTTTCTGTAAGTCAAAATAGTAAGTTATTTCCATTAAAAAATGAAGAATGTACTTCACATCATTTACTATAGTAAATGATGTGAAGTACATTCTTCATAGCAGCCACTTATCATTTCTTACTTGCATTCAAAATCAATAATACTTTCTCTCTCGTAATTCATAGCGAGATATTTCCTGAAATAATCTTAGTCAAGTAAATTTTATCGTTTGGAGTTTGTGTCTCTAAGTGATCAACAAATTTGTAAGAATGAGTTTTTGTCCTGAAATCAGTCTCCAGACTTAAATTACAAATTAAATTAAAAGCAAGAGGTATGATTATAGTAGAATACAGACTTGCCAAATCTCCCGATTTTGGCAGGAGACTCCTGACTTTTGCTTGATTTTCCATACTCCTGATTTTTTATATATTTCTTCTGATTTTCTAACACAATTTTTCTCATTCTTATTTTATATTAAATATGCTAGAAAAATTTCATATGTTTATTTCTCTGTTTTTGATTAGTGCCATTTGATATTAGAAGTTTAGGTCAAATATATATGATGCCTCTTTAAAATTTTGACTCTTGCTGTGAGAAAATGTTCTATTTTTCATTCTTAAGTTCAAAATCTGACACCATTAATTTTATTTTCTATAATTAATGAAATATAACTTTACGTTGCAAATTGTAAATTGTTTTAAAATCTAATCGTCGTGTATCCTTTTATTTTTGTTAATAATATATTTATTAATAAAAGAATTATCATGCATAACTTTCCTAATTGTGTATTTTTATGAGAAGGCCCAATCCATTCCTGGTATTTATAATGAATTTTAAATTGTTTTAAAACATATTTTATGTTATTTGCTTAAGAGGCTGCTTCACTCAGACGAAAACACACGCTCGCTAATGTTAATCCTATGGAGGAAATATTTTAAGATATCTCGTTCGCATTTCAATATTTTTAAATGTTTTTTTTTTGCATTGGATAGTTGAGGTCAATCTCTATGCACGCTCCTTTTTACTTTTTCGATTTTTGTTGCAGTTTTTTTAATTGAGGATATTTTCACTTTCGAAACCGGTTCCGATACCGGTTGTACATATTAAAAAATATATATGTAATGATGATGGCATCTGAATAACTGTACATTTTGTAGAATTAAGAATAGAAATGATATATGTCAAAAAATTATGATGTGTCAAAAAATATCAAATGTGTCAAATGATGTGTCAAAAAATATCCTGTTTGGATTAGAGAAAAAAAAAGAGCAAAAAATGAAAAAAAAAAACTTTTATTTAATTCGCGAGAAATCTAGTAATATTCGGCGAGATATCAGCAATATTCTTCGAGCTATCAGCAATCTTCTTCGAGCTATCTCGCAATTTTCGGTCGAAGTATTCGGCCAACTAGCCTTTTATATTCGGCAAAAGGAAATCTGGTATCTATTGTTGTGATATTTGTTATTAATTTTTGTTATTAGTTTAGTGCCGCCTTAAAAAATTTGTTTTGAGAAAATCGTGTTTAAAATTTTGCAACAAGTATCGCTTGCTTGTGTACTCTGCAACAAGAATCTCTTTATCTTCTATATGGGTTTAAATTTTTAGAAAACTGTTTTGGAGAACAGTTGGGAAATGACAGTAATTAAGAAAAAAAAAAGGGGGGGGGGGCATTAGCTGCTAACTATTTCGGATTTTTGCCACCTCTTTTTTTCAGAAGTAAAAACTGCCTTAGTTAATCGTAGAAAAACTAAAATTAAACAAGGCAGATTTTACTATATCAAAATTCCGTAACAGTTGTTGACAGCTATGAAAATACAAGGAAAATAAATTCATTTTTTCCTCAGAATGTTTTTTTTTTTTAAGGGTTTCGTTCATCTCACGAAACCCTATTACTTCCGCTCCGTTGTCTGTCCGTCACAGAGCCATTCTCAAAAACTATATAACTTATAGGGTTGAAAGTTTGTTTACATAGATGGATACCAGCTGTAAAGAGCTCAAAATATTAAAATTTGAAAAATTCGTATTATTTTAATAAATAGAGATAACCAAAATTCTACCAGCCTTTTCCTATTGTGGTAGCGTGAATACATGTATATATAATTAATGAAATCCATTTATCGTTTGAAACGAAAAAAACTTTATTTTAAATTAACATTTAAAAAAATATAAGTAAAAAAATCCGATGAACATATCCACGTTGTATAAGCATCATTTCAGAAACAAACCTTTCTGACCTCCGCTCAAAGCGAACCTCTCTCTAACCCCTTCAACATCCAACTCCCGTCTGCAATTTCACTTCCTAGGGGCTTTCCTTGCATTCCAGGAATTTCTGCAGAAAGCATTCTTTCACTCCCACACCTGCACCAGTCTCTTATCTCCCGTGGACAATGAAAGACCCCAATCTCTAGTTCTATTTTTCATTCTTAGGAGATTATCCCATTTCTCCAAGTAAGTGTTTATCCGATTCACGTCCACCTGTCAACCTTCTGTATAGTACTCTTACTTGAATAGTGACAATTCACAAAAGGCCTTTCATTCGTAAGGGATTATCTTTATCTTCCAAGCATGTGAGCATGTGAAATTTTCAACATGTCACAACTCCTCCCCCCTAAGGAAAAATTTCTGCAGGAAATTTGGCATATACATGAATACAATAAGCTCCTTCAATCAACTTCTAAAGAGGTCAAAGTATAAAGGAATTTAAAATAATACACGAAATCCCTATAGAATACAAACACATTCCTATACTCAGTATTTGATAGACTACACTGTCAATAGGATTTACTATAATCCCTCACCTACAATACCTAAGTATAATTCCAGGACTAATTTATACAATTGATGACCTAAGAAACAATTTTGAAATACTTCACATACATATAATACCAAATACAGATTACACTTTACATGACTCTAACAAAAAAAAGTAATAATAAAAAAAAATCTATATACAACACAATGCCTAAAACAATTCTCTTAAAAACTTGCTTAAAAGCCTAAATTTAGACACTTCTACAAACAAAAAGAAAGCATACTAAATTATACAATTATTAAATTAATGAAGTTTTACTATTACGAAAATAATATTAAGCATTAAATGATAAATAAACACAATACAGATATTACAATAATGAGTACTCCCAAATTTAGAATAAACTTAATTTAGATAATTCTCCCAAAAACCAATATCTATATTACTTCTATCAGAAAATCTTTTTGACAATAATTTTCGCCTCACAACTTCATAATCATGATTTTTCCTTTCAAAATCTTGTTTGATTTCAATAAATCTTTCTTTGTGATCCGTTTTAAAAGAAGAATGCTCCATTCTTTTTAACTTTGATTTCTTATTCACATCTTCTTGACATTTAGCCCCCCAATTTACTCTATTATTTTCCTTCATCCTAGAGTTAAATTTACTGGCCACAGTCATAGATGAACTCAATTTCTTTCTAATTCTATTTCTAACATGTATAAATCCCATACTACCGACAAAATACCTGGGTATATTTACATCATGCTCAGAATTCTTTTCCCGAAATTGACCTCCAATACCTGACCTTTTATCACCATCCTTTTTAGACGCACCCTCTTTTGTATCGATCAATTTAGACCCTTTTTCCAAATACCTATCAGTCACGTCTTCCAGTGAATTTACCTCTATCTCATTAACAGACTTATTATCCCTTTCACAGATTTCATTCACAACCATTTTTCTAACAACCCTTTGCTCATGATCGCTAGATAATCTGAGGGTTCCCTGCCCATTTAATTCTCTTTGATTCCCCACTTGTTTATACACCGAATTTTGCTTTTCCATATTTCCTAACTTTAATAAGTCATAAACAGCTGGTGTTATAAGGGGCGGAGAATTTAGTTTTCTCACAACTGCAACCACCACATTTTTTTCAACATACTTCTTTTCATCTTCTATCAAAGCAATCGGCACGGTCACCAAATCCGCTTTTTGTCTATTTCCGAGGGCCGGTATAAGAAAAACATTTCCCACTTTCTTAGCACTCCACGGAATGTCTTTAGCATCAAAAACCGCAATTTGCGCACCTGTGTCCTTAATCACTTTTACTTTCTTACCATTCACGCATAAATCAACCATAGGTAATTCGGTTTCCACACCTTCCTTATTATTTACACTTTTCCCATCACTAGTAACAATCCAAGCTATGCTTTTATCCTCATAATTAGATTTACTTTTTAACAATTCAGGACAATTTGGTCTGATGTGGCCCACGGCCAAACAATTATAACATTGGACTTGTCTTTGCTTTTCAAAAGCATTGTCCTTCTTAAATTGATCAAATTTCCCACACTCTTTCGTATTCTCAAATTCCAATTTTGGTTTAATTTCCTTTCTACTTTTAGAATTAAAGCTGTCTTTTTGCTTATCCTGAAAAGATTTATTTTCCCACGGTTTTCTATCCGACCTGTTAAATTCTCTTCTTATACTCTCAAATTTATCCGATTTTTCCGCAAGTTTAGAAGCAATCTTTATTTCCTCCCAATCATCCATAAATTTTTCTTTTATCTCAAAAGGGACACGTTTTTTCAATTGTTCCGTGAGCATTAGTTCTTTTAAGGATTCAAAATCCCTCACTTCTAATGACTCTAACCAATTATCTAGATAACCTCTTAACTCATAAATCAGATCCACCCATAATTCACCAGATTTTCTTTGATGAGTTTCAAATTTTTGTTTTAAGGCGCCTGTACTTAGCCTAAACCTATCTAACAAAACTTTCTTTACATGTTGAAAATCATCACATTTATCTGCTGGTTGTTTTACAATAATTTCGGCAATATCAGAAGGTAACAAAGGAATTAATTGACTGACCAAATCTTCCTGAGAAATTTTAGCTTTCTCGGCTTGCCTTTCAAAAATCATAAAGAAAAGAGTTATATCAATTAATTTAGAATCAAAGCGCGGAACTAAATCCTTTAAATTTACCTTAGGAGTTCTATGAAAATCTACATTTGATTCATTAGATGAAACACTAACAATATCCGCAGAATTTTGAATACGCAATTTTTCTAATTCAAATTGCTGTTCTTTTTCAAGCTTTTGTAATTCAAGTTGTTGCTGTTTTTCGAGTTTATCTGCCTCAAGTTGTTTTTCAAGTTTTTGTAATTCAAGTTGTTGCTGTTTTTCGAGTTTATCTGCCTCAAGTTGTTTTTCAAGTTTATCTAACTCAAGTTGTTTTTCAAGTTTATCTAACTCAAATTTCCTAAGTTTATCTTTTTCCTCTTGCTCAATCCTATCTAATTCAATTTGCCTCTCTCTTTCTTTACGATCTTTTTCGATTTGTTTTTCCTGCTCTTTCCGCTCCGCCTCCTGTTCACTAAAATATTGCAATCGAATTTTAGCGAAACTTTCATCATAATCCTCTGCATCTACGATAGCCTGAATTATAGCTTTATTTCTACACGTTTTTGACACACTGGTCTCAAATTCCTCTGCTAATAACAGCAAGACACTTTTATTATATTTTCCTAAATATTCTGCCATATTTTCCTCCAAAATATAATAAATTTTAAAATATCAGATATATTCAATTTACAATAATACAATAAACACAGAAATAGAATTTTCTTCACTATACGTATAATAATGTATTCAAAAACGACACAATTTTAATATAGCAAATTCTCATGCAACAGTGACGTCTTTCAAACTGAGTATATCCCCCAAAATAAATTTTATACCCAACAGTACAGTATAACATGAATTTATTTTGTAACATTAATCATAATCATCCACAGTATACCCATAAAATTAAGCTATAACTTTATTACTGTAAGAAATAAAATGTATATAAACAAAACTCTTATTTCCAAAAGTTTTATACAAAACTATGATTAAAATACCCTGATTAATAATCTCAATTAATCAATAACAATTTACTATACCCCAAGTAAATTTTAACATATACATAAGTATATAATTTTCTTAACCCAATATTATACCAAACAGATACCAGAAAATCAACAAACATAAAAATTCTAACTAAAATTTAAATACCAAATTAATAACTTCCCTAGAATTCTTAAATTTCACATAGAGTTTTGTTCCCCAAAATTAAAATTTATACACAAAATTCAATTTAAAACAGACCTCTATAGAAGATTTCATAAAAGAGCTTACCTTCAGATGCAGATATTTCCTCCACACTGATACCAGGCTTCCAAGCACTTTTAAAGATGGCACACACAGATGTTTGAAGATTTGAAGACACTAAATTTTGCTGATGAGGCACTAATTGCACCTTAGATCCGTATGTAGACAACTTAGACGGTACGCCGCATATCTTCATTCCACTGGATATATTAAGAAGCACAAACACGTATCACCAAATCTATAGTTGACTGTCCATACACTACACAGCTTTTGTCGATAAAGTTTTTTTTTTTTTTTTTTTTTTTTTTACTCGTTCTCTGCTTGCTAGAACTCCGAGAAAAAACCACGACTCCAATTATACTTCAAAACTCCACAATTCTGCTTATCCGTTTTCCACTGGCTCATCATCTGTTTAATCAGGTTAACGCATAGATCCGTAATCTAATTTACTTTAGATCACATATCCCATTTGCTGCCACCAATTATTTATATATACTATACTATAGCTGTGGTAGCGTGAATACATGTATATATAATTAATGAAATCCATTTATCGTTTGAAACGAAAAAAACTTTATTTTAAATTAACATTTAAAAAAATATAAGTAAAAAAATCCGATGAACATATCCACGTTGTATAAGCATCATTTCAGAAACAAACCTTTCTGACCTCCGCTCAAAGCGAACCTCTCTCTAACCCCTTCAACATCCAACTCCCGTCTGCAATTTCACTTCCTAGGGGCTTTCCTTGCATTCCAGGAATTTCTGCAGAAAGCATTCTTTCACTCCCACACCTGCACCAGTCTCTTATCTCCCGTGGACAATGAAAGACCCCAATCTCTAGTTCTATTTTTCATTCTTAGGAGATTATCCCATTTCTCCAAGTAAGTGTTTATCCGATTCACGTCCACCTGTCAACCTTCTGTATAGTACTCTTACTTGAATAGTGACAATTCACAAAAGGCCTTTCATTCGTAAGGGATTATCTTTATCTTCCAAGCATGTGAGCATGTGAAATTTTCAACATGTCACACTATTAAATTTAAACATTTTTCGTTATAAAAGATGCCAAAAATTAAAAATCCACGATGAAATTCTTTAATTTTCTATCAGACGATTTCCACGTGAAAAATGAAAATGAAATAAAAAGTTTCACCGATTGAAAAAAAGATTAATATGAAATAAAAATGATTGACGTCATAGTGATAATAAAACGGAAAATGTCTAAGATTTCTCAATAATACAAGGAGTATGAGTATGTGTATATACAGAAAGCAGATTAATATCACGTCATTAGAGAATTAAAAAGAAAATCTGACGTCATATTGGAAGTTTAACGAATTTTTCAAATGCTTGAGAATAATACAAGGCGAGTATCAATATGAGTAATAGAGAATAGTAAATATATGAGTTTGAGAAACATATTGAATCGTGATAAAAATCCGATTATGGAAATATTTGCATATTTTAACATTTTGAAGGTGTACAATTTGTTTAATTTTGAAATTATTTTTTTAAATATTTTTAATCCGTATGACGGATATTATTATGTATCCGGCTGGTTTAGGTATTCGAAAAAACGAAAAAATAGACCGATAAATTTGTACTTTATAAAAAACATGACTTTATTTTTGTTGTTTTTGTTGCTAAATGATATTTATTTGAATTTATTAAAGAAAGGATAAAGTGTTTTGAAAGGAATATTAAACGAAACCCTTTGAGCGATCTTCGATCACACTCACTTACCCACTTGTTTTTTAATTCTCAGACTAAAATAAAAGGGTATTATACCTGCTAACTTTCAACTAAACTTCCGTACAATGCGAGTTAATTTGATCCAAGATAAAGACGTTTCTAACCAGAAAATATATCTGATAAAATAATATTTAGTTTCATGATTTTACGTAAGAACTATTTGAATGCATTTCTTAAAAAAATTTCTGGTTTGAAGCGTCTTTAACTTCGGTTAAATTAACCTACATTGTACGGAAGTTTAGTGCGATGTTGGCGGGTATGGGCGTATGAGGTATGCTTATAAAAATAACGAAGTGAAATTATTTCGGACAGACGTCGGTCGGTTCGTTTTCCCACTTCTCACCTAATTGAAACTAGTGATGGGCATAACGATTATTTTGATTATTCGAATGAATCATTCGGGCATGCGCAGAAGCATATCTTTCAAACTTCAAACTTTTTTTATTCAATTACTACCAGAAATTTTGAAAAAAAAAAAAAAAAAAAAAAGAAGTTTCTGCAGAAAGTTTTTTTTTTTCTTCAAAATTTCTGGTAGTAATTGGATAAAAAAAGTTTGGTTTGAAAGATATGCTTCTGCGCATGCCCGAATGATTCATTCGAATAATCAAAATAATCGTTATGCCCATCACTAATTGAAACTTGATCTCCACGGTTTTTTTCCCTTCCCCGAGCATTTTCGAAAATAATTGCTCTTCTCTTCAAGATATTTCGCGAGAGATCAGAAGTTAAAAGTTTTTTTTTGCTTCCCAAAAGTATATTTTGCTCTCGATGGAACTTAAAATCTCTTAATAAAATAGTTGCGATTTTATTTTTAAATCTAAAGTTTCATCAGATTGCCCAAGAGTTCGCATTAAAACGTTTAATCGGACAAACGGTGGCTATTTTAATAAGGCTATCATTTTTATTTGTGGGAAAACTGGAGTGTTTTTTTAATGTGAAAATTTGTTCCTTAAAAAAAAAAAAAATAATAATAAAGGTACGAGTACGATATAAAATATGGCAGAAATGTTGGAAGTAGCGGTATGATGTAATCTTTAAATTGTACTTAATTTTCGAAGAATATATACGCCCACCAATGTTTTAAAGTAGTTCTCAAATAACCTGCTTATACACGCGAAACTTTCTGACTCATTATTAAAAGGCATAAAATTGGTAAGCCTGACTATGGGAGCGATTCGGAATCGAAATGAATATTCCATTTTTCGATAAACAGATTACTTATCGAGTTATAAGCTATTCTGGTCACGTGACGACACGTTTTTCCTGTTTCTTGCTCTGATGTCTCGGAAATTCGGTTCAAAACGCCGACATTGACAGTATTTTTTGAAAGATCTTCTGCCTTTACCAAAAAATGGAAAACGTCTTTCGATTACACAGTTTCTGAATAAGAACACCTGCCAATTTCATGCGTTTCCGCACAAAAATGAATTAAAAAATATGTCATAAAGTAGCCTGTTTGGATTTGAGAACAACCTTAAGGCCGCTTTACTGAAACTCCGCGATCACGAAATCCCATGTTAACTTATGGGAAAAGTTAAAAGCGCTATTATTCATTACCTAATATAATTATTAAAATACGATTTTTACCATTAGAAAGTAGACATCAGATGCTGACGATGTGCGTTTTTAAAAATAATTATTTAAAAATGTTGCGTTTTTAAAAAAATAAAAAAAATGAAGTATTTAAAAAATCCCTATAAACTTAGAAATTTTTTCTTGATGCTGTTCTTAAAAATACTTAAAATTTACGGAGACAATTTTTACAGAAGCACATCGTTAGCATCTGACACCTACTTTCTAATGGTGTAAGCCGTATTTTAATATATTGGGTAATGAGAGTAATCGTGCTTTTAAATTTTCCTATAGGTTAACTATGGGATTTCGATATCGGGGAGTTTCAATAACCAGTGGTCCCGACCCGTCCGATGCTTTCGCACCGCAATTTTTGAGATTATTTGCTGATACGTTTATTTCCCATTAATTTTTAATTACTGCATTTTAATCAAGCAGCATGTTTTAACGAAATATTAGTGTACTATGTCAAAACCCTTATCGAAAACCTCTCGTATACCTTATTCGTCATTCTGCGTTTTGTACACTGGTGGAAATTGAATTATGAAAACACGGTTTTTTAATCAAAACATTTATAATATTAACTAAAAATGAATTAATTTTCATACATTATACATGCTATGTACAACAAATAATTTAGAAAAATAAACAAATTAATAAATTAAAACATAACATCAAAAATTAGATTTTAGTAACATAAAAATATGGAAATTGATTCATGAAATGTCACATTTAATTGAAATTAATAATTAGTAAAGCCGCCTTTATTCATTAAAGTTTCTTTTATTGTAGATGGCATTGATAAAACAAGATTTTGAATGTATTTCTGATCAATTAGTTTCCAGTTTTGACAGATTGAAGCTTTCAAATCTACAAGTGATGTGTACTGCATCCCATTTGCATAAACCATTCGAACAAGCTGTCCCTAAACGTTTTCGATGGGGTTCAGATCAGGACTAATAGGTGGATGATCTAAAAGAACAATATTCTGTTCGTCAAACCAATCTTTCATTGTATTTGAAATGTGAATACTTGCATTATCTTGCATGAAGATATAATCTAAACCATAATATTGCCATGCAAATGGAAGAAGTGAATTTTCTAAAACTAAACTATAATCAAAAGAGTTCTGGCGACCGTTTAAAAATACAATTTCACTTTTGCCATCATAAGCAATCGCTGCCCAAATCATCAAACTTCCGCCACCAAAATTTCTGCTTAATGTAGATTTCGGTTCTTTTCGGAGATCTCTCCAATAATACCTCAAACCATCTGGGCCATCCAAATTAAATCTTTTTTCGTCAGAGAAAATGACTTTCTTCCAACTGTCACTCATTGCCATGTACTTCTCGCAATACTGCAAACGCATCTGCTTGTGACGCAGAAGTAACTTTGGACACGGTTTCATTTTCGACCATTTCAAGCTCCGTGAAGAATGTAAAATTTGCCTAACTCTTCTAGAAGTAACAGGCAGGGATAGATCTGCACAAGTCTGCTTTGAAGTCTGACCAGCTTTCGATGCAAGTTGAAGAATTCCCCTTTTCTGTCTCTTGCTTAAACGTGGATTACCTTTTTTGTTAAAATTTTTGCCATAATTTGCTGGATCTTTGCAATAGTTATATATCACACCAACAGATCTTTTAATTAATTTACTAATTTCCGGGACAGACTTTCCACATTCTAAATATGCGTTGATTTTATCTCTTTCTTCCTCAGACAAAATCTTTCGTTTACCCATCGCGAAAATTGTAAATGTAACATATTGCTTTCACAGTACAACGCTTTTTATGTCTACTTTGCAGGTCACGTTACCTTGATTTATGCAAATTTTTGTCACATTGCTTCGGAATAACCAATGAAATGTGATATTTCATAAATCAATTTCCATGTTCGCATATTACGAAAATTTAATTTTTGACTTTTTGTTTATGTTTAATATTATGTGTGAAAATATATTTTTGTAACAGATTTGTCATACGTACTATGTATATCCCATGAAATTTCATTCATTTTTAATGAATATTATAGAAGTTTTTGTCAATAAACCGTGTTTTCATAAATCAATTTCCACCAGTGTATGTGCATAGAATAAGGAATATTGACATCAGAAATATTATGTAATGATTAGGGAAATACTTAGAGAAATACTTGTGTCTAAGTATTTTAATTTGACAGAAGAATAAGAGTTAATATAAATAAAAAACGGCTGAGGATTGCAATAATAGTAATGAAAAAAATTAACAGCGGGTGTTACATTGTTAGTTTTCTCTAATTTCTAAGTTTTACAAGAATTAAGAAAAAAAAAAAAACTTCTCAACATTATATTTATGAAGAATGAGCATTTCTAAGTCGAATAATGTCAGTGACTGAACAGCTTCGCACCAGCGAGCCAATTGTGATGACAGAATTTATGAGATTTAATAAGACTTTTTAAAGTTCAGTGGTCAAAGTGAAAATTTTAGTTAATCGCAAATTTAAAAAAGAAAAGCTTTTTAAAAAACAAAAGTGTTAGTCTAAGATTTTAAAGTGTTTTGCAACTCTTTTAAAAATTAATTTGAAAGAGAATTGAATTGTTATTGATGAGATATAAGGAGAAATATCCTATCTATTTCTGAAACCTTTCCACGGTTAGTGTTAGAAACATAAAGAAGCGTGGTATATCCCTTGTCTATCTTCACTTTCTGTTTGAAGCGCTTTTCCAGAATTACTGGAAACAGAACCCATGTCTTTCTGCCATATTTGTACAGTGATATTTGAAAAGAGAATAAGAATTGTGACTTTTGCAGATTTCTGCTAGTGGTTGGTTTTAAATAACAAATTTGCTATTTTAAACAGATTTCGAAACATTGTCATGAAGGAGTATTTAGGATTAATGCTTATTTCTTCTATGTAGGAAGAGATTTTTAAATGAGAAAATTCATCTTGAAACAATTTTAAAATGTAACTAGCTGATCCGTCCATCGTTGCCCGTAAATTAGTAACTTTCTTTTGCTGTTTCGATAAAAATAGTCATTTTCAGCTCGTTGTTCTAAACAAACCTCTTTCGTCCGGCAGGCGCGGTACGCACGCGCTGATATATTGTTTAGTTTCAATTTCCACCACTAGGGGGCGTCAAATCATCTTACTTAATTATATACATCTTAATTAGTTCATGTTAAGTTGAATGAACCAATTCTTGCTGAAGAAGATTCCAAACACCTTTTAGAAGACTTTGGTGAAATAGGAAAATGCCCTAAGTCTCGACCACTTTCAACAACCATATCTCCTACACCCACACAACTATTGATATGCAACCACCATAGTACACGATCGGAGACTCCAGGCTACTACCGCGCACTAACACCAGTGGTCTGCGCTGGGTAGTTTTGGCTGCAAAGTGAAATATAGGGACACACACGTCTATTTTTTTTTATATATACCGCTGACCAGGCCCCTACCTGCCAGGCTTTTGCCTAGCTTAACGAGTTGATATCTGGCAACGGGGCGAAGATTCGCTTGCTCTCCGCTTGGCGAAGATGTGTTTGTTAAATCTGTAGGCCGACGTGGCTTCAGTGCGTCTTGTTGCTTTAATTGCTTTTTCTTAGTTGGCCGGTTGCTAATTGATTTTGGATGAGACGGTTCAGCACTGAGCAGTGTAGCGAAGTCATGCCGGACTATGGTGGTGATTGATGTTGGGCTGAAATATTTTAATGCATAACGCATGAATTGAGATAGTTTTTGGGCCGTTCGTTCGTACCATTTGCGTTGTAAACAATTACCCAAAGGTTCTACATCCAGGAAGGCAGACATGAAATATCCAATGAACGAAGACATCTCAGCTGAAAGTTTTTTATTGATATATAGCAAGTATAAGATGGTAAGAATGGGGTGGTCTCGGATGTTAGAGGCTTAGAACAGTTGTTGACAGACCAAGAGCTAGGAGTGATCTGGCGTTTGGGCAGTAGATTGTCTCGCCACGATTCGATAATACATTGAGCCAACAAACCGCAGACGCGCAGAAGAATTTATGTACGTTAAGGATAATTAATATAAATGTTTTGGGAGGATGTAATGAAAAGGCTATCACATTTGGCGAAACCGTAACTTTTGTGAATTTTAGAGGCACATGCGGGCAACCCGGTGGGAAAGGAATTTTAGTCAAAGGAAAGAGTTACTTTGTATCTGGGAAATTACATTACTTGCACAATTTGTTTATGAACAGAAAAAGGTTGGGCGCCCAAGCAGCTGTCAATGAATGTCCAGAACACATAACATTACATCTATTATAACCGCATTGGAATTAAAATAGATTTATAACGTACATGCTGCATTTAGTAAAGATAGTCTTTCATATGAGAAAAGGAAGTAACATTTGAGGTTTTAGAATAAGAGATATTTTAGCGAAAAGAATATTAATTAATATATTGAAAATTAAGTTAGGAAGATAATAATTTAGAATAAAGATATGTATAAATGATTCTATATCATACGGACGGATGTGAGATGCTGGGATATTTACTATTTCCTCGCTGCATCGCTCATCCATACGTTATGCCATCGCTACTCGAGTTGGTCTCGTAATTTAGAACCTTGATCTGGTGACGAGACCTTCACCAGATTAGGCACCCCCAGAAGTATAATTCACAGGTAACGTGGAGGACTTTACACCCACGACGGATTTTACACACACGTCTATTTATATATATATGTAGTAACAATTTTGTACTGTGTGCTCGGGCGGGTTCAGATTTCATATCGTCGATCTAGGGCTCGGAAAAAACTCCCCAACTCATCTCTAGTGCGCAGCTGTTCCATCACTGATTTAATGTTAAAAACCAAAATAAAACGCAGTCATATTCTTGGGAAAAGATTTTATGCTTATTCCAAAATTCTACAGAATTTTAATATTTTTATTATTACAACTTATATGCTTAAAAAAAAAAAAAAAACTTTTTATTTGTAAATAAATTAGCACTTTCACATTCCTTTTCGTCATTATAATATTAGTGTTCCTCAGAAGTTTAACCATGGGTAAAAACCGTGAGGTAAATAAAGACCGAGAAACATTGCTGCATTGGATCTAAACTAAACAAAGCGTCACTAATGTTCCCTTTAACTTCTGAAATCTTTATTTTGGGGTAAGATGATAGAATTCGGGGAAAAGCTATTTTAGGGTCATCTACTTTAAAGGAGATTTCTCTGGGAGTGAATGCCGTTCTGAGTACTCCTGTTTTCAAAATACCGTGTTTACACGAGCATTGTTTCAGAAACATTTATAAGAAAAGAGAAGGAAAAAGACAAGAAAAAAAGACTTTTATTGTATTTCCGCGAAGACAAGTTGTGGGGAAAAAACGCGTTTGCTCGAAATAATCTGTTTTATATACTCCAGAAATGTTACTTTGTAGTTACAGTTTGTTCAAAAACTGGGTTAAAAAATATCTTTCTATTGAATGAGTAAAATTTCAGAAATCGGATTATTCGCTCCATTAGTTTTCACAGCCTTTCTTTATCTCCTTCGACACTAATTAGTAAGTATATGACTTTAGTTATGTAAACAATAGTGATTTGACCGAATAAACAAATACATAATATTCGGCCAAATTTTAGGCCGAATATTAATTTTTTGTTAAAAAATTAATTTTGATTGTAAATAAAGTAGTTCTTCAAACTTTAAATTAAAGATAAAATTAAAGAGCAATTACAACTGGGATTTTATTTTTGTTGGATTATAAAAAAAACTTTTTTTGATGTATTTTTTTGTAATATGTAAAACACTTTGATTCCAAAAGGAGAAAAAAAAATATGGCTTTCTCAAATATATAAAATTATTATTATTAACATTATTTTATACATGGATATTTGTAATCTGTATACATTTTAATAAATGTATTGCCATTGCTAAATGTACTTTTACCCGTTTTAATTTAATTAATTAATTTTTTTTTATTAGATTAATTATATAAAGAAATTTATAAAACAAACGTTTATTGTATAGAGCTCCACCTTCAATTCTAAAATGATTTAAACCAAGAAAAAACAAGAAAGTAGTACGTTTTGCAGAAGGTTATACTGTTTTTAAAAGACACAGTACAATAATTTTATTCAATTTATTAGTGTTATAAATCCTTATAAAATAGTATAGAAAATGTTACATTTTATGTTGCATATATCGTAGGGTTAACAACCTATACGTGACCCCCCACCCCCACCCCCACCCCCTTCACATACACACTATAGGTGCAGATTCCCAAAATCTGGAAGGAGCCAGTGGCTCCTAAACCCAAAAAATCCAGTGGCCACATTGTGAAACAAATACATAAAAACAATATTTTTTTCTCCATTAAATTTGGACGACGGGATTTTATAAAATCTTCCCACCATAATTGTGTTCAGTTTGTAGGAATAAATGTTTGTAATGTAAGGCCTGAATATTTTATCAATAATCGATTCTCTAAAGTTTATTGTTCTATATGTAAACTCGCCTCCACCCCCCCCCCCCAAAAAAAAAAAAGAAGAAAAGAAATTAAAGAAGTAATTTACATAACTGAAATTAAACGCTCAACATAGGAATTTGCATTAAAAAAAAATATGTCTATAAAAATCAAAATTAAAAATATATATGAAAAAAATATGGAGAAAATTTATTTTGTGTTTGGTTTTAGATTTTAATAAAATAAATTTAACTTTTTCTGACATTTTCAAGGATGAAGGAGAAGATCGAACTCTATAAGCGTCGTTGCAGCCTTTGTTGGCAAGGGGATATTTTTAAGGATTTATTAAAGATTTTTTTAAAAATCCCTATGGAAACAATAAATTAAAATTTTTGTGACCGATCGGCGATTTTCAAGTTATATTATCTTAAAAATCGCCGATGGTTACAAAATTTGTAATTTATTGTTTCCATAGGGATTTAAAAAAAAAAAAAACTTTAATAAATCCTTAATGACGAAATTCACGATTGTTCCACAAAAATCACTATTTTTCAGCGACTAATTAACGAAATTTGCGATTTTTTTCCGCGTCAGATTGGCAAAATTCCCAGAGCTAAAATTCCCAAAGCTACAAATTTAATGAGTGGACCCAAAATTATTCTCTTCTCGACACGGATTTTCCTGCGTTGCGGCTTAATTGTGGTATGCCCTGCCGTCGCCACATAGTACATTTGCAGTTCATATCAACATAATTTTCTACTTCTGATTCTGCGGATATCGCAGATTTCTTATTTTAAAGAAGAAAACGAGAAATTTGCAAATCAGTGGAAATGTGGCATGCATGTCCAATCATAATGTTTTAACCCTTTCAGGGGCAAGCAATTGTGTTCCTGTAACGTCGAACCGTCAAATGTTAAAAAAGTAAAATTTTATTAAAAGTTTCTGGTTTGAATCGGATTAAAATTAGGTGGTATATAATATATACCACCGCCCCTCAAAGGGTTAATTATGAACAATAAAAAGAAAAGAGAAATGCGCTAAATATCGCGGAACTATGGAGGACAATCCGTGGATTTGATTTTTAAAAAAATGGCGGGAGAGTGGCATCCCTGTAAAACATCCGGCGACTTAAGACAACGAAAGTTAGTGGCCAAAGAAAAAAATTTAGTCGCCACGTGGCGACTGGCGACCGTTAATCTGCACCTATAATACACACACACACACACACACACATATAGTATATATATATATATATATTGTGTGTGTATATGGCCTCCAAAAAGCCTTTTAAATACACCCCCCCCCCCCCAAAAAAAAAAAAAAAAAAAAAAAAAAAAAAAAAGAAAAAAAAATAAATAAAAAAAAAAATCCACATACAAGTTTGTCTGTTTTATTTTATTTTTAACATTATTGTTGTTTGGTCATACAAACCTGCCTGTCATTATTAAAAACACATTACTTTAAATCAATAATTGTCAAGCACTGCTCATTAAATGTTAAACTTTTTTATTTTTTATTTATTTATTTTTTTTTTAACCTATAATTTTGTTTTGCATGATCTCATTCTCTATCTAAATTCAAACTGACATAGAAGGTATACAAATATTAAGAACAAATAAAAAATTTTAACCATTTAACTGAGTTTTGGCAAGGACAGTTAAAACCAGTTTTCTCTATGGTTTAAACCACCCCTGGTTTGTACCACAACCCTGTGACATTATTCCAACTAATATACATAAAACACATACCACAACAAACAGAAAAATATTTGCTGTAAATATATTTAGTATAAAAATATGGTATGATGAGAATTTGAGGATGAACTTTAAAAAAACTACTTACTCTCCACTTAAACTTAAATAGTTTAGAATCATAACATAAAAAAAATGTGTGCAAATTAAAAAAACTAGATGAGTTATGAATGTAAGTAATCAACTTCAACCAATCATCAATTCCTTGAATAAGTTAATTAGCCAATGAACAGTCTTGGTAATGTCCTCCTTCCTGATCAAAACAGGTTTATTTCAATTAAAATAGTCAAACAGTTATTATTATTATAATTTTTTTTGTTACTAGAATTGGTTAAAACGGGTTTTTTGTTATTAGAACCGGTTAAAACAGGGTTATTCTTTCTTAATTTTTTGCAAGAATATGTGTGTTAACATTATGTAAATAATGGATTATTTACAATTATTTTAATATGAAAATAGTAAATTAATTTTTAAATATACTGTCAGTTTATTGTTTTTAAAATTTAAAAAAGGCTTAAAGAACCTGGTGTTTTTTTTAGTTTAAGAAAAAAGCAACATATAGTTAAAAATAGTTCCGAGATTTTTAAAACTTTGATATATTATTACATTGCATTCACTTATGATTTAAACATAAAAATTAATATTACTGAAACTAATACGGAACTAATCCGAAACTAATATCGTAATAAATAACTGCTTTAAGACAAAATATGTACATTCACCAATTAATAGAGAAACAGCCTTAAAATAAGTTAGTCTTGCATTCTATTTATATTAAATATAAAATCTATAATAATAAAATAAAGTTCCACCCTGTGTGTCTGTCGGCGATGGCTAGCAAAATCTAGTGGAAAATTTAGATTTAGATAGTCCAAGGCCTCTCCTGAAGCACCTGAGACTGAGAATTTTAATATTTTAATTATTTACTGAAATATTAATTAAAATCCACAAAGAACTCCCATAAAAAATACGCCTGTTTGAAACATTTTTCCAGGCACATTTTTCTTCATAATAATTAACTGGGTTTAAGTTTTTTTTTTTTTTTTTTTTACATGACATATATTATTATGATAGAGATTATTACTACAGAAAACTTTATTTAACAGATTATTTGTTATATTTGCGGGGATGGAGAGAGGTAAGGGTAAACAATTTTTTATTAAATATCGCATTTATTTTACTTGACTGCGCGCCACCTGGCGGCGGCTTTTTTCTTAATTGACCCCCCTCATTAATAAATCCAAATCTACTAATCTGATTTCAACAGAACCAATTACATTTAACAATTTTAATATTTTTAGCTGCACCCGTAGCGTTTTGTTATATTTGCGGGGATGGAGAGAGGTAAGGGTAAACAATTTTTTATTAAATATCGCATTTATTTTACTTGACTGCGCGCCACCTGGCGGCGGCTTTTTTCTTAATTGACCCCCCTCATTAATAAATCCAAATCTACTAATCTGATTTCAACAGAACCAATTACATTTAACAATTTTAATATTTTTAGCTGCACCCGTAGCGTTTTGTTATATTTGCGGGGATGGAGAGAGGTAAGGGTAAACAATTTTTTATTAAATATCGCATTTATTTTACTTGACTGCGCGCCACCTGGCGGCGGCTTTTTTCTTAATTGACCCCCCTCATTAATAAATCCAAATCTACTAATCTGATTTCAACAGAACCAATTACATTCTCAGCTAATAATGTTCCGAACTTCTCCAAACCAATTCCATTTTGCTAAATTGTCATAAAAAGAGATTGACTTCAGCTATCCAATGAAAAAAAAAAAAAAAAAAATATATATATATATATATTAAAAATATTGAAATGCGAACGAGATATCTTAAAATATTTCCTCCGTAGGATTAACATTAGCGAACGGGTGTTTTCGTCTGAGTGAAGTAGCCTCTTAACCAAACGAACCAATTTTTAAAGATATATAGTGGTCCTCCTAATTAGTCATTTTCTGAAGCACGCTTGAACATTTTTTTTTTCTTACAATTCGAATTTTCATTTCCCGTGTATTTAATTTTGGTGTAGTTTTCCAGTCTAAACCTAAATCAACCCTATATGTTTTGGTTTTAGTTTAAGTTTTAGATTCTTAATATCAAAGTAATATATATATACGTATGTATATTTCTTTAATGAAAGTTATAAAATAGGTGGATTTTTGAATACTTATAAAAATTGTTTTCAACTAAATTTTACATTTTCTATGCAAAGTTTTTTTGTATGCATTTATAATAAAAAAAAATATACAGTTAGACAAGTCTTTGAATCTATGTTTTAAATATAAGGAAGAGAAGAGAAAAAAGCTTGAAAAGACTAAATAATTTGAATTGCTTTTGTTGCTAATAATAGTTAAATATTTCTGGAGATTTATCATCTGATTACATGAAAAATCGCAGCTACGCCAATAAAAATAAATGCATGTTTCAAATTTTATATTCAATTTTCAACCTATTGGTATTATTGAAATAATTTTGCACTTTCAATTTTAAAAAGAGTAGTTGCATGGGTCTGTTTACTTTTTTTTTTTTCACGCGATCCTGTTTTTGTAAACCTTTGTATAAAAATATTGCCTTATAAAAAAAAAAAAAAAAAAAATCTGACAAAATTGTCATAAAAAATATAATCAAAATTTTGTGAATTAGAAGTTATCGTTATATTTAGATTCCTATTTAGATATTTTTAATAAGATCCTTCAAACATATATACAGCTAGATGATAGATTCATTGATAATTTCAGATGTTATGTGACAGGTTTTGTTATTCTAAAATCGTCACATTTCTAGAGGATTCAGAATGAAGATTAAAAAACTTTCGAATTTTGTGAAGGGTCCTATGTTTTAAGGTGAAAAAATTGTAACGGGTCCTTTAAAAGACTGAAGTTCTTCCTAAACTGCTTATAGATCATATTTTTCATGGTTAACATTTACATGCGAGACATTGAACATGAAAAATATCAGAATGCAGCCATAATAACATTTTGAATGTATTATTTTATAAATTAAATTTAAATTTTTCCAATTTGGGAAAATTGAAAAAAAAAACCACCTTCGGAAAAAAAAAACACATTAAAAACCCAGTTTTTTCCCCAAAGTTTCCGGTTTTTATCCGAGCATTCCCATCTCTACGCTTACTATACAGTGCCATAGGAAGCGGGGACCTGTCTGAGAGGTCCGTTTGGAAAGAGGTTTGTTTATAGTAGAATTTTCCCCTGGCGGTGGAATGGGGAAATAAAAAGTTTTTCCGGAGTGTATGAGCATGCCCGGTATACAGTGCCGAAGCCATCGGAGACCCTGGTGTTTTGTTTTTTAAGAGATTTAAGTTTATTACACGGTCTCGGGCAAAGCTGGGCGGGTTAGCAAGTTTACAATAAAGTCTTAAAATTACATATTGATAAATATATTTTAATAAATTAACAAAGCCGTACAATTTTACTATAACATCTAGATTAAATGAAAAGAAAGTTGTTTTTTTAGTATATTTTTTATTCTATTAATCATAATTTTATATAAAAAATTCTTTAGTTACTTATTTTTTTAATGTAATTATTGTGTAATATTATTTTTCGTTGATTAGTATATTTCTATTAATATTTATTTGGGAGAGTCATTAATGTAATGTTTATGGAATACAAAACTTCCCTATGTTTGTAGTTAATCTAAAATTATGTTACAACGTTTTAAATGCTGCTTAGTTAAGATTTTTTTTTTCTTTCGCATGAAAAATTATGTACTATTCCTATTCGTGTAACAGTAATATTTTTCTTTCCCACTTACAATTCCGACAAAGCATGATTTAAAATTACTTAAATTTGAATTATATGTATTATTTACCTTAAAAAAAGGTTTTTATCAAAAAAAAAAAAAAAAAAAAAAAAAAAAAAAAAACATTTTTGAAAATACTGTTTATTTTGTATATATATTTTTAATTGTTAAATATTTATTTACATTAACATTTTCCTTATCTTTTTCAGGTAAGTTTCTCGAATTAATTTTGGATTTTCAAGTATAGCAGACACAACTCCGCTATTCATGGTATCAAGTATAATTTATTTCTGTTTTTTATATTTATTTCATCTTTACTCATACAGAGTGTTAATAAATTATTGAATCGTTATAATGTTACTTATAAAAAAATTCCACAAAGATATGATAAAAAATATGATGCTTAAAATACAAAACCGTGAATTAATGATTTTTTAGGTTCCCCCCCCCCCCTTTGTTAGTTTGTGTATCACACAGGTGTTATTTTCTAATATTTCATGTGGTATAAATATAATAGCGGCAATATTACGAACATGAAGTTCGTACAAATCCAATGCAAGTGTATCATTAGTTTTATCGTTATACATACCATATTCATATTTCTCATAACGCCACAGAAAGTCCGGTGAAGTCTTGGGGTGATATCTGACGAATTTACGGGTTAGGGCGATGACGATGTTTTTATCGATATTTCTAATTATATGGACATCTCGATTATGTCAATTGTTTCTCGATTACTCCAGTAAACCAATTACTATTCTTATCTGATCCAATCTTATCAAGAATCGTCCGTACTCTAACTCGCGTAAATATACTCGGATCGCCCTGAAATTTTTGTATGTTATTGTCGTTTACTATAGCATGTTCCCTATTTCAACTGAAGTGTGTAGCACTTATAGTTTTTTTTTTTTTTTAATACATGGACAGTCAAAAGTATTCCGTTACATGATAGTCAATGGGATATAATTGTTTCAAGTGCATTTTGATGATGTTATGCCATTTGAAACATGATGGAATTGATGTATAATTATGAAGCGCATTAAAATACGCTTTTTGTAGAATATGGGGTGCAAAGCATTAATTATTCATTTACAGGGTCAAACAAAAGGATTCTGTTACATATTGTTCTATGGGGAAAAATCGTTTGCAGTGTAATTTAGTGATATTTCACTGTTTCAAACATAATGAAATTATATGCATTAATGAGGTGCACAATAAATTGCTCTCTTTAAAGTGTGGTGTGCATTGTGTCTATTTACAGATATACACAAAAAATATCGGTTACATGTGCGACATTTACAGTTTGTATGATAATGTCTGTATGATACAGTCTGAAGTTTGTACTTTATATTGACTGTTTATTATTTTATGAGCGTTGAAAAGTTTTCCTTCTCCTGGCTTAACAGATTAGAAATTTGAAATTGTTACAAATGAGATTTTCAGATAAAAAGTAAAATTTAACAGATTCAAACAAATTTCTCTATCATTCATTTTTTAAGCACTTTTGGTAAAATAATGAAAAATTTTCGACCGTTCACAGAATTTCATTTCATGTCAATTTTAATATGATTTCCTATCATGACTGTATATATATCATCTTCGTTAAGGATTACGAAACACATTTGTCTCTTGTGTGCATAGCAGTCAAGAGAATATTATAAAACTGATTTTATTATTTTTTTTTTCGAAAAAATTACACACGCACACACACAATCTGTTATACTTTATAATGCTACGGCAGAGATATTTTCTCCCGTGAATTTGGTCGTCGATTCAGAAAAGGGTCTTTAGATGCAGAAACATAAGGCTCTAAATAATCCTATTATTCATATTCTGGCGTTATATACACCTTTGGGATTGGAGTCCAGGTTTATGAGAGCTTTCTCATCATTACTCAAAAGTATATTCCGTTTCCATCCTCACTTTTATACACACATATATATATATAATATACATATCATCCCTGACTGCATCGAAAAAGCAACACCGTGAGAAAACAATTCGTTTAGATAAAAATCGATTTCATCTGTTTGTTATTTGTTAAACAACCCGTCCGTATCGCAGAGAATCTCTTAGATATGTTTCGGTTTTGTGCGCTAGGGATTATCAAGATATTCTTACCTTAGCTTTCCCTTATTTTTACGTCAATATAATAAACATTTCGCCCTCATCGTGATCGACGCAGGCACTGTAAAAAAAATCTGTAATTTTGATAGAAAAATATTGTATTTTTTACAGAAACAAATCTATATCTTTCACAGAAAAAAAAACTTTTAATAAAAATATACTGATATTTTCTGTAAATTAAACGGTTTTCTACTGGCGCCAAAATTGACAGTTTTTTTCTGTCAATTTCAGAGATCTTTTTATATTTTTTCATTTATTTATTTATTTATTTATTTATTTATTTTTTACGTTTTAACCTTTCTCAGCCTTGAAATTAAACCCAGAAATGACAGGTGAATTTTGATCAATTTAAGAGAAAAAGAGGAGAATCCATTCTTCGCAATAAGGTTTTGATGCTAAAAATTAACGAACTACACATTCAACAATTATTAATGTTTGAATGTGTAGTTTCATTAATCTTTAGCATAAAAATTTATTGCGAAGAATGAGTGTCCCAGATTTTGAACTGTCCGGACATTTCTCTTGTCTTGGCTTCCAAATGCCCGAGTTTTGGGGACAGCTTCATTGGTTTTCAAGCCTAGTTTAAAATCTTGCCTTAGGATGCATAAATTCTCAACATTTGTATCACTCTTTACGTAACCTAAAAATGAGTGAAAGAAGCCTGCGTGATTATAGAATGTAGCGGGACATGTATTCTCTTAAATAACATTTTAAGTTCAACAATAGGGGTGATAAAGTGCCAGCTACAGGATTTGGTATAAAAACATTCAAAAAACGAAAATACTTTTGATACAGCCTAATAAAATACACTGCAAACGATTTTTCCCCATAGACCATAATGTAAAGGAATTCTTTTGACTGTCCCTGTAAATGAACAATAAATGCTACACACTTAATTTTCAATAACGTCCCAATGACATATATGGCATGGCAATACGAGTATATATACGGAAGTTGGACCATGCGTACATACGTACACAGACAGACAGGCGGCCGAATTCATACACACTTTTTAATTACGTTAGAAAGTCTTTAAAATGATAAGTTACAATCTGTCTGACTAGAATATGGTCTATGAGTCTGATATAATTGATTACCTGGTATTGTGTATTGTAAATTCGGAAAGTGCATCATAAACAATTTGCGACTGATAAATTCTCCTTTCTTTTCGAAATGGTTTTCGGTTTCCCAGTTTGTGAACTTCTAGCTGTTGCCCTTTCTAAACGAGTAAACATCTCGAGTTTCTCAACTCAGCAGTGACAATCACACGTGGTAGCTGGAGGGATAAAAAATAAATAAAATTAAATAAATAATAATACGCTCTCTGTCCATAGTATAAATTCCAAGCATACGGTTCCATTGAAGCCGCACTGCATCCTCCGGGCTACAACCTCAGAACTCTTGACTCTGTGGAACCGGAGTTAATAACAAGCGTGTATCTTGGAAGAACCTTCCTTTTTGATTCATTCGTTCATTATTCATTTTTATGGGCCTGAATGAACACATACGGACACTGGAGAATTTGAATGCCCGTTTATAAACATTTATAATCCAAAGCAATTGTGTAAAAAATTTGCTACGTAGTGATAATGTATTTTAATACTATTTACAAATTATAGCAAGCACAATTAAATAAAAAAAAAATTTTTTTTTGTCATCCCACCATCCATTTTCTTATCACCACCTGTTTACTCGCTCACAGCTAATTTTCCCCCGTGTTTTTCCTCTTCTTACTATTGATAATCTTTTTTTTTTTTTTTTTTTTTTAAATGTAGGTTTTAGAATAGAAATAAATGAATCTATAAATTAAAATATTATTTTTTTTGTAATTTTCGAATGTGAAGCGTGCCTTTTGTAATAAGATTTTTGTTTTTTATTTAAAAGGTAAAATATGAAAGTGCTCGTAATTGATCAAATTTCATTACCGCAATGAACTCTGATAATGCATTAGTTAGCCTCTGTTTCTAAAAGTGGAATACACGAAGATGTTTTTGGGGGCCGTACATGACGAGTCTGTATCGGCATCGACAATCTACATACGGCGCGAACCAGCTAAAAGGGCAAGTGAAAAAGATTTTTCCATTATTAACTGTTTTAAAGGCTAAATGTAAAGACACGTTAAGAAGTTGAAGATGACTTACGACCGTGTGTCTCAGCAAATTAATTTTAAACATACAAGAAAGTTGAAAGAGTAAACAAGCGTACCCGTCACACTGAAAACAAAAATAAATTGTAAAAGATTGAGCGTGTGTGTGTCTGCTGCTGAATTGTGAGTAAACGGTTACAAGCAGAGTTACCATAAAAAAGTAAGGAAGATGAAACAAAAAGGGTACTCTAGGTTATGTAAGTGGTACGCAGAGCTTAAAAGGCTGAGAAACCCCTCAGACAATTCTCTTCATCTAAAGACAGTTATTTGTTTATTTAAAATTAACATAATATTTTTATGGTGATTCTGTTCGACTAATAGACATAGACATAGAAGTCTTCGTTTATATACCTCTGAAAGAAACTTTTTAAATACAACCACAAAAAGTGATATAAACGCAAAACACTTCGAACGATTTAACTTTCTTCTTCAGGCGTCAAGAGCCTACGCTACTCACGCGAAGAAACGCTCCAGCTAATGTTAAGTCTATGGGAAGGTTATCGCGCGATTTCTCGCTCGCATTTTAATATTTTTAAATGATTTTTTTTGCATAGGATAGCTGAGGTCGATATCTAACGTTGTTAGTTTTAACTTTTTCGATTTTGGTTACGGTTTTTTTTTATAAGCGGACATTTTCAATTTTGGAACCGGTTCTGAAAGTGAAATTACCCTTATATAAAAAAACTAGAACCAAAATCGAAAAAGTAAAAACTAACAACGTTAGAGATCGACCTCAGCTATCCTATGCAAAAAAAATCATTAAAAAGGTTACTTTCAAATGTGGCGAAACTTTCACGTAATGAGTCAAAATATAGTTTATATTTTCGCCAAGTGTTCTAACAGATTTTCTCTTTTATTTTTCCCTGTACTAAATAGAAAATTATACTTTAGAATTTTATACTGTAACTGAATGGTCCAAGAAAACACTCCAGAATTTTGGAAGCATCAGAAGAAGCATTTTGGGCGTGCTTTTAGAGATGTTGCAAATACTCTTGGATAAAACATTTTCTGTCAGTATGTTGCAGAAATATTAAATCTTGTTTAGTATTTAAAAAAATTTATCACAACAGAAATACAAATGTTTTTTCAAAATTGTTTTAAAATAGCTTTTTTTTTTTTTTTTTTTTTTTCATTTTTTGAAAAATGAAATCTTATAAGTTATAGGTACATATTGAGTTTTTTACTATGATGACATTTATCGGGCTGCCGCGAGCAGAAATTCTATTCAAAACTCCAACTTTTACAGATATTTCTAAAAGACCTCCTGCTTTTATCGAAAAATGAAAAAAAAAACTGTTCGATTTTATAGTTTCTTTCTTTCATATTTATCACACAGTATTATTACAAATTCTGAACACATTAAAGTTTATGTAAGGTGAGATAGGAGGGTAAAAAATTGGATTTTCAAGATTTAATCTATCATTTGGCCAACATGATTGCACAAAGCAAAATAATAATAATAATATAGATAATGCATTTTGGGACGTATGTAATCACATATTTAGGTTTGACCCACAAGCTATGCACTTGGACTTCCAAGAGACTAAAATTTGTTTTTCTTTGGGGAAGGGGAGGGTGGGGGGTGGGCGCTTTTCAGGTCCCAAAAATTTTCATTGCATATAAGGGTGGGGGGGGGGGGGCGTGCTTTTAGAGATGTTGCAAATACTCTTGGCTAAAACATTTTCTGTCAGTATGTTGCAGAAATATTAAATCTTGTTTAGTATTTAAAAAAAATTATTCTTGTTCAAAGCTCGTCATTGTCACATCTCTGCAAACGCCAACCAAACAGTTCGCGGTTTGCGCAAAAATGATGTAAGATATTTTTCATTTTTTGATTTCTTTTTTTTTTTTTTTACTTCACCATCTAAGGGCTTGCGTGTGCGCTACTTAACATCGCAGTTTCAATTTCACTTATTTGGCGTGATAGATCTTCACAAAAGAATTACTGCTGATGGAGCTATTATTGAACGCAAAGATGCTTTCATCAGCCTATTTCAACCCTGCTAAATGAATCGAATGTTTAATCCTCCAAGCACCGCCTCCTTATCGTTTTGCTTCTTCTCGGTATCCCACGAGAAGAGAAGAAAACACACGGATGATATTGTAAACATTCTTTTAATTGAAATCTCATTACGCAATTCGTGCATTGGCTTTATGTAATTACATATTTTGCCTAATCCAGCGCTTCCCTCTCTTGAGTGTCTGTTTTCGCTTCGCCCACATCTTTTCCTTACATTTAATAGATGGTAAAAGGGTTTTGTTTCCCTCGGCAATATTTTATTCTGTTCCGAAAAATATCCTATTTATTTAAAACACAAGGCTGGATTTTTTAGTCCCTGAGCTTTCTACTAAACCAATTTTCGTAATTATTATTATTTTTAAAAAAAATGAAAACTGTTCATTTGTAGATCTGCCCGCACTAGCTATATATATATTTAAATACTTAGGGGGCTTTGCCCCCTACGAGCTACGCTTGTCAAACCCCGTTCTGACACAGCTAACTTTAAAAACACTCTGATTTGATCAACTCTAAAACGATTACGAAAGATTGTATTATAATTAGACGACCAGTGGCGATCTGCTGTAACCGGGTTTCCATTCATTTTCCTTTGACCAAGATATTTTAAGGTCGAATCAACTGCTGTCGAAACAGCTAACAACTGTTTTCGCGATTGATTAAATAAAATCAATTAAACATTTAAAAATCAACTTACGTAAAATGGTTAAGTAAACAATGTCGCTGCATCGGAGAATTTTATAACGATGCTATAGAAAATTGGTTACTTCTCCATTATCCCGTCGACTACTTTCTATAAAAGAAAAGAACTGTCTCCAAAATATATTATTTAACGCCAAATGTGCATGATCGTGGCGTCGCGTCGCATTCAGTTTTAAATGCTCCATAATATACTAAAGTAACCGTTTTCTCTAAAAGCGGTGGAGTGTGTCTGCAACAATAGCTGAAGATTTTTAACAGTGTGCATCAGCTGCGTTACACGTATTAGTTATTTCATCGAGGGATTTTTAATTCAACGTTTATTTGTCTTTTTGGTACTTCTCCATTATTCCGTCGATCAATTTTCATTAAAAAAAAAAAAAAAAAAAAAAAAAAAGAAAAAACTGTAACGCCAAATAAACAAATAGAAGATAAAAATAAAAATAAAATATAAATAAATAAATAAAAATAATAAATAAATAAAATAATAAATAAACAAAATAAATAAATAAATAAAATACACGAAATTCGGAAAAACAAACTCACCAAAGTGTCTACTATCATTAAGTTTAAGCAATAAAATTTACAATATATTAATGAAAACAGAAAGAAGATAATCTTGGATATTTATTTACATCATTTTTCTTAATTATCCCTCTCGGCTGGTGAATAAATGTTTGTGACGTCAGTTGAAACTGAGACTGATCTATTATATGTAACTGTTCATCGTAACATTTTTTAATGCCTTTTCTTTCTTTTCTTTTTTTTTTTTTTTTAGGTAGCTTTCATTACAAAAAGCTACCTATTGCATTTTTAGGTAGCTTTCATTACAAAAAGCTACCTATTGCAGTCTTTCGTAGGAAAGCAATTCCAAAAAATGTTGGTATATTTTTACCGATCATGGCCCCCAGACCTCCAAACCGCCCTCCGTTCAAATGTTGATATATATATATATATATATATATATATATGACACATTAATTGTCTTATTTATGAACAGTTTCAGATGTGACTGAGTATGTGTATAGGACATACCAAGGTCTCTACCGAGTTCGTTGGCCAGCTTCATCCGCCATCTTGTTTCAAAATGGCGGCCAGTTAAAAAATTTAAAATTTTTGCAAATTCAGAAATTATAAATTTAAAAAAAAATTATGTTAAGTGTTAGAACGTGATACAAGGATTCTGGAACATTTTTTTTGTTTTGGCTATATCTTAAAAAATGGCTGAGATATGGCAGTTAGAAATTCTAGGGTGGCTGTGATTTTGAAACAATCTGATATTTGTTATAATGTAACTCTCGTATTTATTAACCGATATGAATGTGACTGATCATGTGTACAGAACATACCAAGGTCTCGACCGAGTTCGTTTGGCTAGCTTCATGCACTACCTTGTTTCAAAATGGCGGCAAGTTAAATTAATTTTTTTTTTCTTTTTTAATTAAAAAAGATGTTAAAAAAAATTATAAATGGAAAAATTTGTTTCCGTTAAGTGTTAGATCGTGATACAAGGATTCAGGAACATTTTTTGTTTTGGTTTTATCTTAAAAAATTGCTGAAGTATGGCAGTTTGAATTTCTAAGGTGGCTGACATTTTGAAACAATCAGAATTTTGTTATGCTGTAACTGTCATGTTCAAAATCGAATTCAAATTCAGTATTAACGAAACCCGGGATTGAATCTTCTATGATCATATATATATATGTGTGGGGGGGGGGGGGGGTAAAAGATAAACATATTCCTCGGCCCCTCTCTTGTTATTTAATTTTTGCTCATTAGAGAAAAGCAGATCATTTACTAAGGAATTAAAGCAGACGCGCAACTTATTATTACAGATAGATTTCTTATCATTTTCGCCTTGTAGCAAGCAGGCAGGCTTTTTTTCTTCTCACGCCATTCACTGCGTCGAAAAAAAGGAGATTACTCATAAAGTGATTCACTCTAATTGTTTCTTCTTTTATCAACGTATTTAAACTAACTTCTACGGTCGTTTGATGAAAAGTTATTTCCGGATTTTTTTTTTCTTTCCTGCCGTTAAATGCTTGAAATATTGAAGGAAATCCGTGTTATAGATTTCGTGCAAAAAATCTCTTTGAGTATCGTGCCGATGTTATAAAGCCTTACAAATGCGATTGATTAGATAAAACAAGTTTTTTTTGTTTTTTACTCCTATGCTACTGTCAATGGATTGAAATTTGAAGCATTTCAAAATGGAGAATTGTTCGGGAATGTATTTTAGTTTTCCCGTAATATTAACAACTGATTTCTTTCATTCTTTATTTATTTACTCTTAAAATATTTGGTAGTTATATTGTTCAGTCTTATTATTTTTGAATATTATTAAATGATCTCCCCCTTCCTTCTCCAAAAAAGTTTAAAATGCAACCTATATATATATATATATATATTTAAATTCTATTCTATTTAATTTCTATTTATTTTATTTTATTTTATTTTTTGCTTCAATTTCTTTTCTTTTCTTTCTTTCTTTTTTTTCTTTTTTTTTCTTTCTTTTTTTGTAAGTTGTGACTAGTGATAGTGAATATAATTAACAAAAGTCAGTGTCGCAGGAATTTTTTTTTATAAATATTTTATTTTCTTTAAAGATCTTTAAAACAAGTGGGTAAGTGAGATCGAATATCGCACAAAGGGTTTCGTTTAATATTCCTTTCAAAACACTTTAGCCTTTCTTTAATAAATCCAAATAAATTTTATTTAGCAAAAAAAAAAAAAAAAAAAAAAAAAAAAAATTGTCATAAAAAATCAAAGATTTAACAATTATATTAAATCAATGAAATTATTCGATCAGTCCGCTTCGTATATTATGGCAGTTATGAATGTGAAAATAATAAAATTTTTGACATATGAATGTTTCTGTGATCTATAATTCTTTTTTTATTTTTATTTGTAACATGTTTAGGTACTTTTCGGTTAGCCGGGCGCCAGTGATATATATACACACACACATATATACATATATCTACATATACATATATATACATACATATATATATACATATATGTATGTATATATACATATGTATTTATATATGCACATATATCACTGGCGCCCGGCTAACCGAAAAGTACCCATTTTTGTTTTTAAAAGAAAATTCAAACTAATAAAAATTCTGAAACAAAATCAATATTTTCCAAAATTTCAATTTTTCTGAGGAATTAAAGAACAAGTGGGTAAGTGTGATCGATGATCGCACAAAGTGTTTTGTTTAATATTCCTTTCAAAATACTTTATCCTTTCTTTAATAAATCCAAATAAATTTCATTTTCCAGGAAAAAAAAGTCCTGTTTTTTATAAAAAGTAAAAATTTACCAGTCTATTTTTTCGTTTTTTCGAATATCTAAACCGGCCCGGTAGCGCAGCTATCGGCCGGCCCGCTATTATACTCTGTCATAATAATATCTGTCATGTGGACTAAATGCGATATTAAAAAAAAAATAGTTTATATAAAATAGATATTTAAACCTATTGCGTAATCCTCTGTAATCCAGGTCCTACTGCCAAATTGCGTATTTTAGAAAGTGAGACTTTTTTGTAACAGTTCTTTAAAAGTATCTACATTGATTTTAAACTATATAGTTCCTAGCAAACGCCCATGTTTGAAGATAAACTTTGCCCACAGATTACGGAAGATTAGTTATTTTATATTTTACTAGCTGTTACCCGTGACGTTGTCCACGTAACATTAAAAGAAAAATAAATGCATTAATTAAGGAAAACGTTTCACCCCCGATACTTAAAAACATATGTAACTATCTTTATAACAAACTCCGTTTTTTCGGATATCTGAACAGGCAAGATAGCGAACGAAGCCCGCTATTATACTCTGTCATAATAATATCTGTCATGTCGACTAAATGCGATATTTAAAAAAAAAAAATCTCAAAATTAAACATGTTGTACACCTTTAAAATGCTAAAATATGCGAATATTTCCATAATCAGGTTTTTATCATGATTCAATACGTTCCTCAAATTCACATATTTACTATTCTCTATTACTCATTGTCAGGTCCCTGGCACCTATAGGCTTAAAAACTATTGTTATGGAACTATTATGATTATTATCTTATTATTATCTTATTGTGTGTGTATCTTTTGTGTACGGTGAGGCTTTTCAGTACTGGAATCTTAATCCGGAGGGTAGCAAGTTGAATACCATGGAAGAAGTATGTCCTTTGTGATGTGGTCTTCCATAGATAAGAAAGAGATTGCACCCATTATTTAGGAGGACAGACCCTTGGAAACAGACCAGGAGCCCTGTAGACAGGAAGGTGCTCTGGAGTATGACCAGAGAGGAAGTTAGTTCGAACGCAGGACTGGAGCGTGTAGGTTGGTTGTTCAGAGAGCAGCTCTGGGCACGTGTGTGGAACGAGATCTCTCGAAAGGAAGAGATATAGCGTGTGTGAGATTAATAGAAATCTCGGTGCTGAGTGAATTAACGTAGTCTAACGGTACACGTAAAGCGTTTCTGTAATTATTTTGATTTAATATTAAACCGGATACTTTACCTCCGAGTTTAAGTGTAAATATTGTTAATAAAGTGGTACTTTAAGAGTAATAGAAAGAGTTAGGTTTTTCTTGAATATACATCACGTATTGTGTCCGATATCACGTATTCATATCGGTGGTGGCAGCATATCAAAAGACCGGATTATATTTCGAAGTCGTGTTTGCATTATTCTCAAACATTTGAAAAATGCATTAAACTTCCAATATGACGTCAGATTAATTTTCTTTTAAAATCTCGAATGACGTGATATTAATCTGCTTTCTGTACATACACATACTCATACTCCTTGTATTATTGAAAAATCTTTGAAAATTTCCGTTTTATTACCAATATGACGTCATATTAATCTTTTTTTTTTTGAATTGGTGAAACTTTTTATTTCATTTTCATTTTTCACGTGGAAATCTTTCAATAGGAAATTAATTATTGTAGAAAGAATTTTATTGTGGATTTTTAATGGTTGGCAACTGCTCTAACGAAAAATGTTTAAATTTAATAGGAAAAGGCTGTTAGAATTTTGGTTTTTCATCTCTCTATATTAAAATAATACGATTTTTTCAAATTTTATGATTTTGAGCTTCATAGTAGGTATTTAGCTATAAGTACACAAATTTTCATGCCTGTAAGTTATATAGTTTCTGAGAACGGCTCTGTGAGAGACAGACAACGGAGCAGGAGTAATAGGGTTTCGTGAGATGAACGAAACCCTAAAAATGAAATCTCCTCCTTTCTTTTTATTAAATATATGAAATTGGTTTGGTCTTAGGTTTTAACTCTAAATTAAAAATAATTAAATTGAAATTTACAGACAATTGTTTAGCAATTTAATTACAGTTGCGTGCTTTGCATTGGTAAATGCTATTTTTGCTACTAAGTAAAAACAGGATTTAAATTTTTTTAAATTTTATTACAGTATTTTCGTGCAAGCACGCATACAGAAATTAATATACAGTAGTAAAATCCGTGTTTACGAATAATACGTTATTTGTTATTTTGTTATTACAGTAAAACCTCCATAACGGACACTCCCGAATAGCGGACACTTTTGTGATCCCCAAAACCTGTATATTTGTACATTTTTAACTCTCAATAGCGGACACCCCCAAATAACGGACAAATTCTGTGCTCCTGAGGTGTCCGTTATTCAGAGGTTTTACTGTATTCGGGATTTCAAATTATAAAGATTGTTTTTTTTTTCCTCTGTTTAATAAGTGTTATTTACTTTGTCATACGAAAAAACAAAATACTCTAATGAAATAATCTTTCTTCTCTATTTTAATTAAAAGAACCGCTCAGTTAAATTCCATTATAGAGACGACAAAACCGCTAAAGGGTTTGTGTTTTTGTTACGTTCCTCCTAATCACATCAGTTTAAATCAGCGCTGTGGCGTAACAGCTTAATCTTTAAAAAAAAAAAAAAAAGCACTGTGCTTGATTCTCACTGCTACTCTCCCCCTTCTTTTTAACATCGAGTAGTGCAGTGAAAACCACCTCGATCGCTACTTCTGTTCTGTTTTTATCATGTGTTCGTTCCCTTTCGCCATTTCTTTGCCCATACTTAATTTTCTGCGATTCGTGGGAGCAAAAAGGTAGTAGTACAAGTTTTTTTTCTCTTTCTTTTTACGCATTTGGCTCCGTGCCAAGTAGGAGGGATATTTATCTTTATCTTTTTTTTCCCCCTTATATGATCTACAATTTTTATTACTGAATTCTTGTATCTTATATCTGCTTTATAAAAACAGCACATAATCGAAAGAAGGGGAAAAAATGTTTGTGAGGGGGGTGGGGTGGATATCGCTTTCAAGATGTTTTTCCAGTGAGGAAATTATAATTCTTTTATTTTATTTTTTTAATTATTATTATTTCAGTTTTATCCGTGCTCATTTTCGATATAATCTAATCTTTGTAGGCCCTAATTAAAGACTCTCTTTTCACGTTTGAATGCTCCTTTTTTCCAAATTTTCGATTAATTTTGTTTTGACTAGCCATTATGGACATTATTATTTTAATTATCACCTTTTTTTTTTTCAATGAAAGAACTTTCTGTGTAGTATCTATCTAACGTAAGGTTAAAAAAATTGTTTTTTTCTTCATCATTACTAATTGCTGAATTTTATTAAGTTCAATAAAAATGTAAATAACAATGATATAATGCTTGTAAAGGTATTTTGCTAAAATATCTGCGTGTTCTTTTGCTGAAATATCTATGATAAAGAAAAAAAAGTTTTATATTTATCATTATTTTAAATAATAGCTGCTAACAATTTTAATTTAAAATACTATTAAATGCATAAACAAAACTCTTTTAAGTAGAAAATTATTTTCAAATAAAAGAACTATTTTGAAGTCGTAAAGAATCTATTTACTTTATTTGAAAAAATGCATCGATTGTTAATAGTTAGGAATTTAATTATAAAAAAGTTCTCAATATATATATAGGGCACTTTTTTTCCACATATTATTTTTCTCATTTTGATGCTTTATCTAGCAGCCTGTAAATGAATTTATTAATAAGTTTTTTGTATGAAAAATCAAATAAACTAAAGCAAGTGATATTTTAAAGTATTTATTTTTATTGGCATGCATTTATGGTATTATAATTCGAGTATTTTAAAGATTTTTAAAAAAAGTTTGAATAGAATTAAAGAGTAAATTGCGAATGGTATTAAAACTTTGTAACTTTTTTGGGGGGGGGGGGGGGTAAAAAAGTCTGCTTTCGCCAAAAAGGAATGGTGTGCGTGTGTCTGTTGGGGGAAAAACTTATTGAAAACGACTGAGTAAACAAATTCAATTCAGTGTTCGAATAGTGCGCTTTTTGAGAATAACTGCAACAATTAGTAGCATGAGCATGTTTCAATAAAAATAAGTTGTTACATAGAAAAAAATAAAACCCAATTTGGGTCGAAAGATTCTTTGCCTGTTTTCGTTATCACTGTGTATCCATTTTGGGCACTGTTAAATACCTCCCACCTCCCCCCATTTTTTTTTTGAAAATGGGTTTTAACAGTGCCCAAAATGGATACACAGTGGTAACCAAAACAGGCATGGCCCAATTTGGGCACATACCTAAGAATCTTTCGACCCAAATTGGGTTTAATTTTTTTCTGTGTAACACCTCAATATGCAAATTAAATGAAATTGGACATGTTAAGAGGTATTTTTTCTTTTTCTGTTGGAAAAGTTTAAGAAAAAGAAATATTACCTATACCTTACACTAAAGGTATTTAAATATCAAGGCAGACTACAAGCACTGCAAAATGATAAAAAAAAGGTTATTAAAAATACGATGTTCACTATCTTTACCAATCTAATAATTCTGCTTTAACATTTGAATTTAGTATCATATAACAAAATAGTAACTTAGAAACTTGTTCTAAATCTAACCAATTTCTTATTTTACAATAAATATTTGAAAAATTGGATTTAAAATAAAATAGGATGAAAATATGAAATTGGATAGAATAGGAGATAGTATAATTGTAGCTTAATCACTTCAACATCGTTATTAGTAGAAATACGGTATTGGAGTCTGATAATAAGAAGGAAATGTTTTATAATTAAAGACATTTTTATGTAAAAAATAATAATAAATTACTTTATTAATTATTAATTTTTTATTTTATTATATTGTAATCTCCAGATATCCATATATTTCCGCTCTAATATACAGAATCGCATTGAATTTTGATTAAACTCAGTAATAAATTCTGAAGAATAATTTCACCATCAAACATTAGAGGTGAAGTAAATAGATTAAACTGAACCTCATATTTCTTTAAATTCAAAAATCTTCTTTTGAATTCATTTTTTAATATATTTTTAATATATTCTAAAAATTTCCACTCCGATGATTTTTGTGATAATGTCGGGCCACATTTAAAATGAAATACATTTTCTTTTTGGAAATTGTTTTATCAAAATAATAAATTCTATTTGAAAACGCTAATACTATCAAATAACAAGATTAGCATTATGAAATTTGCCTTGAAGTTAATGTTTACTAATGTGCTTTGTAATTTCAAATGAAAACTCCAAGTACTTTGTCTACTGGTTAGTCCAGTAAAAAGGTTTTTAAAAAAGAGCTTGAAGTGGAAAATGCTAGTGTGATTGTTTTTAGTGGCTTATTTTATGTTTTTTTTTTTTTTTTTTTTTTTTTTTTGGGGGGGGGGGGGGGGGGTTGCTGAACACGAATCTGAAGTTGTCCAACAAAATTTCTTTCGACAAATATGAGAAATCATTAAAGAAAAACACACTAAAAGTCACAGATATTAAAATAAAGACGAGAAAATTACCTACAATTCAAGTTTTTTTTTTTTTTTTTTTTTTTTGTGTGTGTGTGTGTGTGTACGACATATGGTGTTCGTAAAGGCGTTAAAATATCGGCGAAAATCAGTAATTTTTTGAAAATAGCAAAAAACACATTTTTTTACAGCCTTTCCGTTCATAACACTGAAAGAAAGCATTTCAATGTAAAGTTTATCCTATACTTTGAAAAAGCAGACAATATTCTCTACAGTTTAAGTAATTTTTTCGGACCTTGAATAGTTATGAGAAAAGCAATGACGAATACACGAAGCAGTCAGCCGCCTCCTTATGGAAGGCATATAACTTATATTCATCATTATACGTGTGCGCAAATATGTAAAACATTAACGTTGGGCTATATAGTATACAACAAAATGAAAAACAGCGATTCATGGTTGATTAGCATGAAAACTGTTTAATGTTAAGCAATATAATAAAATATGTAGTTAGGTATTTTATAAAAGAGATTTTATTAAATGATTATTGACCATGAAGTGAAACTCATCACTCAAATCGAGCCCTCTTGGCCAAATATTCCACGATTTCTACAGGGATGCCTTCCAGTTCTTTTACACCTAAAAAACGAAATTAAATACCTTTTCAGATTTTTGTAATTATTCATCCATCGACGGATTTTTAAAATATAGTGTGAAATTAGGCACACTTTAGGTGTGTTTGGTAGTGCACTTTTATACGACATATTTGCATAGCTGCCAACATTTTGTTATTTTTCAAGTCAAATAAACATAATTTGAGCCAGAAAACGTACTTTAAAAAAAAAAAATCAAATAAATAGCGCATAGATACTAGTTTATTAAATAAGTTTTTTGATTCAAAATATGTTTATTTTTATTTTTTACTTGAAGAAAACACGAAAGATTAACAGCTATGCTTTGCTAGATGAAGATTAACAGAACAGCGAGTGCAATCAATTTTTAAATTAAATACAATTTAGAAAATTCAGTTAAATTTTATAGAATTGGTTGATAAAAAGTAATTTTGAGTATTTTTTTGAAAATTAAAGTAAAATAAACCATGTATAATAACTTTGGAACTTAGCGTTAATATGCCTTTAACATGGTTGTGTTTTATAAGTACAAATTTTATTCTGTGCAATGGTAATAATATTATCTACTTTTTTATGTGGCTCGCGGCTTTGTATATAATGCTTAATTTGGCCCGCATTGGTAAACGAGTTTGACATGTCTGGACTATGACAACAGAAGCGTTTAACCCGTTGGGGACGAGCGACACGTATACGTGCCGCATATGATGCCCAGAATCCTCGATTATTTCCACCAGTAACTTTTTATTGTAAGCTTTGCCTTATTTAATGATAACATTTCTGCGATTCAGTTAGGCGAAAATTTCTGTTTTGAAAAACCGGTGGTAAAAGATTAAAAATTTTGTAAAGGACGCTCGTCGTGAAGGGGTTAAGGAATTTTGTAAATTTTCTTTAATATATTTCTGAATTTATACAGAGTGCAATGATCTGTGAATTTGACTTTTTATTTTAGTGTAACTTTTTAAGATTGAACTTAGCTGACATGGAATAAATATGTCAGAAAGCATCGTAAACAACTGTTATGTGTGTTGTAAATTTTTTCTTTCACTCTTTGTATCGTTATGTCACATATTGGCGACTGTACACAGCCAACGGCTGTGGACTGTACGACAGCGATGTCATAGTTATCTTGGTAACAAACAACCTGTGATTGTTTACATATACTATAGGGTGAAATCATACACAAATAATTAAAACAGTACAAAAATAAATAAGAATTAATTAATACATTATTAAAATATGTTGCTGTACTCTTTTACGAGCGTTATTTTGAACCAGTTTGAAATTTGCCCGATATTTAAGTTCGTATTTTCTAAATTTAATCAGTTTTCTTTAATTTATTTTACCACTTAGCAGATGTATAGTTTTTTCTGTCTTTCTCGATTCATTCCGGGCATTTTTTAACACATTCTGAACGGATATTTTTCATCTTTTAAACAGGAAGTACCGCCTATGGGCGTTATACTTGCATATTACATTATTTAACAAAAATATTTTCTCTGTTCGTGTTCGTATAAATGAATGCATATAATAATTGGTATTGTTTCTAATCAAAATATTTATATGCATAGCACTCTAATTGTAATGATAAGAATTTTGAATTAAGTATGTTTTCTGAGAAAATGTAACACACGAAATGCAAAAGTACCGCCCGTGGGCGGAATTAATTACATATATTCAAAAGACGTGTTTTCACCTAATGCTACGTGGCCCGTCCTAGGAAGTCAGAATGGAAAAATGTAAATTTACGTAACAAGTCCGTTAAGTGTTAATGGACATCTTTGAAAGTGGTGGTATTCTGAAAAGCTTCCATCACTTGCACTTTTAGCAAATCTACAGTAAAAAAAAAAAAAAAAAAAAAAAAAGGAATTGCCATGGGTAAATTTCCAAAATTTTAAGTTGAGGAAAGATTTAGTTTTCTTTGCCATTTTCTCTCTCTTTTATGGGTAAGGTTTCTTTCCTTTTTAATATTGTTTTTATTTTTTTCACAGATTTTTTTCTCTTTTAAGGTGTGGTAGTCCCAAAATCATATTCTTTAGCAATGTTATGGCTAATATGATGATGAAACCACACATTTTATTTGTGGTATCTAGGCATTATTTGGGACCTGAAGATTCTGTCTAAATTCCACAAATTTCATTTTTTCAATTTTTAATTTAATTTCTTCATTTTTTAAATATGTATATGGAATCTATATTCAGTGTGTTGGGGAACCCTATTGTTGTCAATTAATTATTACATATTAATTCATAATTTCACAGTTTTTGTTGGTGTTTCGGTAATGTTTCATTAATGGTTATATATATATATATATTCAGCATGTCACATGTTTCTTCTATATGTGTAAGTGGCAATTTTCCGACTCCATTTTTTTTTTTTTTTTAAATTTGCATCAAATTACTTAAATCCTGATTACTTAATAAGTTTCTAAATGAACTTTAATTTTTTTTTTTTTTTTTTTTTTTTTTGGCTCCTGAATTTTATGCATGAAGAAATGAATAGGATTTTGTAATTGTGTCAGAATTTAGTTTTCCAGCAGGGTAAATGAAAAATTAGTGAGCACTCTTTATCATAAATCATACTTCATCTTTAAAATTACACTAGATGGAACCCGTCAAAATTTGACGGCAAACAACTTGATAGTACCATAAAAATAAAATTTATAGTTGCTTTAACTTGACAAATTTCATAGTGGGGAGCATAATATGATTAAGCGGTCACTGACCTTTCCATTGATATATAACATGAGGGTTGTGTGCAAAATTTAGAAAGTACCGTTTGGGGGGGGGAGGGGGGTAAAGTGGGGAGATGGACATCGGAGGTACATAATATGATTAAGTGGTCACAGACCTTTCCAATGATATATAACATGAGGGTTATGTGCAAAATTTAGAAAGTACCCTTTAGGGGGAGGGGGGCAAAGTGGGGAGATTGACATCGGAGATGCATAATATGATTAAGCAGTCACAGACCTTTCCAACAATATATGACATGAGGGTTGTCAACAAAATTTAGAAAAGTATCACTTGGGGGGTTGGCAAAGTGGGGAGATGGACATTGGAGATGCATAATATGATTAAGTGGTCACAGACCTTTCCAATGATATATAACATGAGGGTTGTGTGCAAAATTTAGAAAGTACCCCTTGGGGGGGGGCAAAGTGGGGAGATGTAAAATGTGATTAAGCGGTCACAGACCTTTCCAACAGTATATGACATGAGGGGTGTCAACAAAATTTAGAAAAGTATTCCTTGGGGGGTGGACAAAGTGGGAAGATGGACATTGGAGATGCATAATATGATTAAGTGGTCACAGACCTTTCCAATGATATATAACATGCGGGTTGTGTGCAAAATTTAGAAAGTACCCTTTGGGGGGGAGGGGGGCAAAGTGGGGAGATGGACATCGGAGATGCATAATATGATTAAGCAGTCACAGACCTTTCCAACAATATATGACATGAGGGGTGTCAACAAAATTTAGAAAAGTATCCCTTGGGGAGGGGTGGGGGGGCAAAGTGAGGAGATGGACATTGGAGATGCATAATATGATTAAGTGGTCACAGACCTTTCCAATGATATATAAAATGAGGGTTGTGTGCAAAATTTAGAAAGTACCCTTTAGGGGGGAGGGGGGCAAAGTGGGGAGATGGACATCGGAGATGCATAATATGATTAAGCAGTCACAGACCTTTCCAACAATATATGACATGAGGGGTGTCAACAAAATTTAGAAAAGTATCACTTGGGGGGTTGGGGGGGCAAAGTGGGGAGATGGACATTGGAGATGCATAATATGATTAAGTGGTCACAGACCTTTCCAATGATATATAACATGAGGGTTGTGTGCAAAATTTAGAAAGTACCCTTTGGGGGGGGAGGGGGGCAAGGTGGGGAGATGGACATCGGAGGTGCATAATATGATTAAGTGGTCACAGACCTTTCCAATGATATATAACATGAGGGTTGTTTGCAAAATTTAGAAAGTACCCTTTGGGGGGGAGGGGGGGCAAAGTGGGGAGATGGACATCGGAGGTGCATAATATGATTAAGTGGTCACAGACCTTTCCAATGATATATAACATGAGGGTTGTTTGCAAAATTTAGAAAGTACCCTTTGGGGGGAGGGGGGGCAAAGTGGGGAGATGGACATCGGAGATGCATAATATGACTAAGTGGTCACAGACCTTTCCAATGATATATAACATGAGGGTTGTGTGCAAAATTTAGAAAGTACCCTTTAGGGGGGAGGGGGGCAAAGTGGGGAGTTGGACATCGGAGATGCATAATATGATTAAGCAGTCACAGACCTTTCCAACAATATATGACATGAGGGGTGTCAACAAAATTTAGAAAAGTATCACTTGGGGGGTTGGGGGGGCAAAGTGGGGAGATGGACATTGGAGATGCATAATATGATTAAGTGGTCACAGACCTTTCCAATGATATATAACATGAGGGTTGTGTGCAAAATTTAGAAAGTACCCTTTGGGGGGGGGAGGGGGGCAAAGTGGGGAGATGGACATCGGAGGTGCATAATATGATTAAGTGGTCACAGACCTTTCCAATGATATATAACATGAGGGTTGTGTGCAAAATTTAGAAAGTACCCTTTAGGTGGGAGGGGGGCAAAGTGGGGAGATGGACATCGGAGATGCATAATATGATTAAGCAGTCACAGACCTTTCCAACAATATATGACATGAGGGGTGTCAACAAAATTTAGAAAAGTATCACTTGGGGGGTTGGGGGGGCAAAGTGGGGAGATGGACATTGGAGATGCATAATATGATTAAGTGGTCACAGACCTTTCCAATGATATATAACATGAGGGTTGTGTGCAAAATTTAGAAAGTACCCTTTTGGGGGGGGGAGGGGGGCAAAGTGGGAGATGGACATCGGAGGTGCATAATATGATTAAGTGGTCACAGACCTTTCCAATGATATATGACATGAGGGGTGTCAACAAAATTTAGAAAAGAGTCCCCTTTAGGGGGGGGGGGGAGTGGCGGGATGGATCCCGGAGATGCATAACATGAATAAGTGGTCAAAGACTTTTCCAGCGATATATCACATGAGGGGTGTGTGCAAAATTTTGAAAAGTGTCCCACTTGGGGGGGGGGGAGTGAGGGGATGGACCCCAGAGATGCATAACATGAAAAAGAGGTCACAGGCATTTCAACTTGCAACTCTTTTCTCGAAGGCATTTGACAATAAATTTTCTTTTACCCAAGACAATTTAACGATATTCTTATATTTTATTGTGTAATTTGTCAAACGTTCATGGAAAAAATCATGAAATTCGCTAATCAATAGTTGATAAATTATAAAATTCAACAATTGATAGTAGTAAAATTGGTCAATCGATAACGGAAAAATCACGAAATTCATCAAATGGTCTCCCGTAAAAAAAATTGTCCTGCACACTGATGTGATGATCAAAAGGGTTTTGAAGTATAGGACAAAATTAGCACTTGCCAAACAGCGAGTAATACTGAAAATTTGGCAATGGACTTTATTGCCACCACTGGTCAAGCATAATAGTCACACTCACCAATTGTGATGACTGAATGGAAAAAGATTTTTTTCTCTGCTGTCGCTCGACAAATTTCGAAACCATTTGGCGAATTTCACGATTTTTTCCCCGAAATTGACGGATTGTGATTTTTTTTCTCGAAGTCATTCGAAAACTTTTTCCTCCGAAACCAGTTGATGAACTTTGCAATTTTTCCACTGTCGATTAATGAATTTTGTTATTTTTCTGCTATCGATTGACAAATTTCGCATTTTATCGACTATCAATTAATGAATTTCACGATTTTTTCCATGAACGAACGAATTGCGCACTTTCTTTCCGCTAATGTTTGACACATTTCGCCCTTTACAATTCAGCCAATGAGTTGAACGTTGTTTCTTTCCAGAAATGTCAGGAATGAAACAATGCCCCATGGACGAATGTGTGCGATGCAGCAACGGGCGTCACAGACTTTTTAGGGCACCTGCCGACTAAAAACATCTAACCAATCTTCGTGGGGGGAAAAAATCACAGATTTCGTCAAATGATTGAGGAAAAAACACTAATTTCATCAAAGGATCATGGGAAAACATGACTTTCGTTAAAAGACCACAGAAAAAACGTGAATCATGCAAAACGATCGTGAAAGATAAGCAAATTTTGTCAAAGAATCGCAAAAAAGGAAATTTCACCAAAAAATCACGCTTTTTTACTAAATTTCGTCTAAAAATTGCGGAATAAAATGTATTTTATCAACGAATCGCTGGAAAATGTGAATTTCATTAAGGATCGCGAGAAAAATGCGAAATTCTTCAAAGGATCTCTGAAAAAACACGAATTTCGTCAAAGAATTGCTGAAAAAACATGAATCTCGCCCAATAACAGAAAAATCATGATTCATAATCATTATATCTAGTAGTATATGTAAATACAGTTTGTGATATAAGACAAAATTAACACTCACCAATCGGCAAGTAATACTGAAAATTGGTGATTGATGTTATTGCCAGTACTGGCTAAACTTAATAGTCACACTCGCCAATTGCGATGATTGAATGTAAGATGAAATTTTTTTTCCCGCTGTCACTCAAAGAAATTTGAAACCATTTGGTGAAGTTTTTCCCAAAACCATTTTGTGAATTTCCCGATTTTTTCTTCAAAATCATTTTTCAACAATATTCGACACAGTACGCATGCGTCAAAAAAATCTTCCGGTAGGACCGGCCAATGAGGTGAGGGTCTATTACTGTCTCTAGAAACGTGTTTGGATCATCTCCTGTTGTTTTTTTCTTGCACGTTGCGTTAAACCTAGGAAGGTATTAATATAGAACTCACTGTGGAGTGTTTAGAAGGCATTTATTTTATTTATTATAATTTGTATGAATACTTAGGTGTCCATTTTGGATTTACTGTTTAAAATTGAATTTAGGCTCATTTAACATTCGCGAAATCAATCCCGATGGAAATTGTCTTTTTAGATCTCTATCATTTTGTTTATATAGTACAGAAAATAATTAATGAAACGTACGTAAAAATATCGTAGAACACGTAATACAAAATTAGACCACTTATAGTCCGTTTATTATTGGGGATGAATCTTATGGTGTTTCGATTGCTAATGAAAATGATTATGTAAATATATGGTTCTTCATATAAGTATGTGCTTCTTCACACTTCAATAGAAGCATTGTTTAAATTAATATAATTCTACAAATATGATGCAGTTTTAAAATATCGAGTAATGATTAATACTGTCAAGGAATCTACTCATATATGTAAGTTTTGGTACTTCTCTATTATCTCATCGACCACTTTTCATAACAAAAAACTATCGCCAAACTGTAACGCCAAATAAACGGGAGAACTTTGTCATTAATACACGCAAATGTTGAATTAAAAACCACTTGATGACATAACAAACACGTATAATACTTCCGACATCAAGTAAATGGGACTGCATTTTTGGCATTTAATCATACAGTTTGGCAATAGTATTTTGTTATGAAAAGTGGACGATGGGATAATAGAGAAGTACCTAAGTTTTTTTGTCGCATTCTTGGGCAAAGATGTATATTATCAAGATACCATTTTGATTTGTAAGCACAAAGTCAATAAAATCACCATTTTGTGACAAATTATGAGTTTAATAAGTATCGCCCAGAACAGAGATGCAATCTGGTATAAAATGAAATCGTTATCGCCCAATAATGAAAGCAATAATAAATCAAAAGATTCAAGAATTGCTTATGAAGCAAAATTAATTCAATAACAAATCTTAATGAAAATATACATTTTACACTCTACTATAACTTTAAACTGAGTTTGATGTTTCAATTAAGAAATGAAAACATTCAATAAAGTGTAAAATATATGTTTTCATAGAGATTTCTTATGAAACTGATAGTATATGGGAAAGTGGCAAAGAAAAATTAACCGAACAACAACAACAAAAAAAAAACTAAATAACCTCTTTAAGTTTTCCTAAAATCAAAAATAGTTTTTTTTTTTTTTTTTTTTTTTTTGTCGCATTCTTGGGCAAAGATGTATATTATCAAGATACCATTTTGATTTGTAAGCACAAAGTCAATAAAATCACCATTTAGTGACAAATTATGAGTTTAATAAGTATCGCCCAGAACAGAGATGCAATCTGGTATAAAATGAAATCGTTATGGCCCATAATGAAAGCCATAATAAATCAAAAGATTCAAGAATTGTTTATGAAGCAAAATTAATTCAATAACAAATCTTAATGAAAATATACATTTTACACTCTACTATAACTTTAAACTGAGTTTGATGTTTCAATTAAGAAATGAAAACATTCAATAAAGTGTAAAATATATGTTTTCACAGAGATTTCTTATGAAACTGATGGTATATGGGGAAGTGGTAAAAAAGATTACAAAAAAAAAAAAAAAAAAAAACTAAATAACCTTTTTTACATTTCTTGAAGTCAAAAATATTTATTTTTTTTAGCTTGGATAACTATTATCAGGTATTTTTTCAGTTTGGTTTGTTGAGTTGATGAACATGTGTTCATGATTGAATCCTTTGGATGCTGTTTGTATCGTACAGAAAATCATTTACATTCTGCTGTATTTTAACTAATTCATATGGCCACTTACACACTGGCTCTGTAAATTATTTTGGAAATTAGCACATGATGTAAGCAAAAATCAATAAACAACAACAAAAACGTGGCAATCATTTTCAAACTGTTTTATATAATCAAAACTTTTCGATATTTTACTGCCGAATGAAAATATTAAAACATTCAGCTTTTCAAAGTAAAAATAAACTCCTTCAAAAAATAAATCCTAATAAAATCTCGACCATTACTTTTAGGTTTAAAAAATTTTAATTTTCAATATACATACGACATAAAAAGAAGAAAAAAATACACCAGAATGTATCTCTAATTTTGTGTTCACGAAAGCAAGGAACTCAATCATGATTATGTTTACTATGTTCATCAACTCAATAAACCAAAATAATAAAATGAAAAATTACCTGATAATAGTTATAAAAGATAAATCGTAAACCAAACTTGTCATATTTAAAGTAACTCAAGAGGAATGACCGATCTTAAAAAATCTCAAAATTAAAGTAACTCGAGAGGAATGACCCATCTTAAAAAATCTCAAATACACTTCTAATGCAAACTGCTTTAAATATATGGATTGGCGACACAGCAAGTTTCTAAATTTGTCCCTGCTGATGATTTTTTTTTTTTCGTGCAGCTGCTGGTTGATTTTTGCAATTTTTCTCCCCGCAGCAAACTGAAGAAATTCGTGTAATTTTTGTGCCACCAAATTACTGAAATTACAATCTCTCCCCCCCCCCCCCCCCTCCCGAGTGAGTGGTGTTTTGGAAATTTGGATTACAATAAATATTTGGTACTTTTTCATTTTATCATTATTTATTCTGGTTTGTTGAATTCTTTGGATTCACCATATAATTATACTGGATGGAAACTATTTATAGTACGATCAGTTCTTTTTTTCTGGAAATATATTTGCAGTCTGGCTTATTTAGGAACTCTTAGAATGAAACATAATAGAAATTTGTAATATGCTGAAACAGCCTTTTGTATACTTTAGTATTAGGTTATATTTAGCATTGGGTTATATTTAGTATTAGGCGAGTACATGCAGAGTATTTTATGCATTGATTCTCTAACATCGTCTATCAATAGACAACAACAAAAAGTGGCACCTCATTTTCAAACAGCCGAATGTTAACTATTAAAACATCTGAAATATTATATTCAAAAAATGAAATTTCTGTTTTTCCAAATGAAAATAAACCCCTTCAATAAAAAAAGAAAAAAAAATACTTATAAAAACTCATAAGCAAAATAGTACTCAGTAGCAAAAAATACACCAAGCATGCAACAATTACATTACTCGCACTAAATAATTTCGCGAACAAAAAGAATTAAGAGATATCCAAAGAATTCAATCATGTACACAGAAATAGATATATATTTCTATGTTCATGAACTAAATAAAAACAAAATAAATAAAGATAAAATGAAAAAATACCTCACAATTGTAATCTAAACTTCTTGCCGACGCCATACCCACAGAAGGGTCGTACACTCGTTTTGTAAACAGTTCCTAATCTAATGTGACTCTAGAGACAGGAAATATCCCTCACCTCATTGGCGGAAGATTTTTTTGACGCATGCGTATACGGTCCAATTTCGATGGAAATTTGACAAAATTACCAAACTGCTTTAAATAGATGGATTTTGAACAACTATAGTCTTTGTGGGAAATCTGTTAATAATTTACTTAAAGATTCTTACTGATATTTCTTAGATTTTATAGTTTTAAGACTTCTCCAAACGCAAATAACAAAGTGAAAAAAAAATATATATATTTGTCTGTTTTGAAATATATTTGGAATGTCGCGCAGAGGTTTTGCGGGACGGGTCCTTGAATCCTGAAAATCTTGCGCAAATCGGGACACCTGGCAACAGTAGAAAGAGAAGGCCTAGCGATGATGTCCACTTTCATTCTTCAGTGAAATTCTTGAGGGCTAGATTTCAGCTGGCTATATTGACAATAATTGAATTATTTGTTCTTGTCTACGCGGAATCTGAAAATGAATTTATATTTCACCATCATGTATCATTTGTGTGATGCAGTGATGCAACATTCAGCAATTCCTGAAAAAGTATAAGATTTGCAAAGTGTTATATTGCATTTAATTGCGTTTATTGTTATATGCAGGGCTTAACAAATGCGATCGCCAGGTCGCCATTGGCAACCAAGTTTTTTACCGGGCGACCACGTTATGTAATCTGGCATTTTTTTTTTTTTTTTTCAAAAATTGGCTTAAGAAATAAGCACAAACGGCATTTTTTTCTCCTCCCTCCAATATTAAGAAATAAACTTAGAAACTATATTCAAACAAAAAATAGTTGAAATAAAAAATAAATAACTTTTATTTTTTATTTGGCAAAATTAAGTTAATCAAATGCAAATTTTAAAATAATAAATTCAGAATTATTTGACTGACTTCGAAGGGAAAATAAGCAAAAGATTGTTTTCCCGCTTCTCTATTTCATCGATGCCCCTCATCAGATATAGATTTTTAGCACTCAACTATCCAGACGTTTGAAGCATTCGGCAATCATCATTTGCCGAACATGCCGGTTAATTCAGCCTTTACAGTATTTTGTTTGTTTGCTTGTTTGTTTAGATATACATAATATTTTACAAGTTTCATTAGAAAACTTAGTTTACATTATCTTTCTAAATTATGTACTATTCTAAACTATGTAACTAATAATTCAAAACAGTATGTTTCTTATAATTTTTTTTTTCAATTAATTCTTTAAAAAAATTTGTGCTTTTTGAAAATTAGTGACGGGGGAGGGTAAATATTTTTTACTGGCGACAAGAATTTTTCGATTGCAACCAGCTTTTATCAAATGTGTAAAGCCCTAGTTATATGCAAGTTTCATTAACTATATTTGCGTAACTGGTAGAAATATAGGACACATGAAATCGCATAATTTAATAGGAATTACCGCATACGGCCACACCTGCCTATGGCTTTAGATGCACTGGCAGAGTGTATGATTTTAAACATGTTCCGCGGCGATGACTCACTGTTTAAAGCGTTCGTTGTTTATAGATTCCGGGTGGATGACTCCTCATATATTATCCCGTGTGGATTACTCTATGTGTTTTATGGTAGCAGATCCCTTCTATTATGCGCCAAAAATACCAAAATAGTGATATTTAAAGTTGTATAACTAGAAAACGTGACATGCTAGAGCTTTCTGTTTCAAAATACTTTATAAAACGTGCATTGACTTATCTGTTCTGAAAACCATGCAGATTAGTTCAATTATTGTGTTTTGCTTTAATACATATGCTTGTAATTTAACCTTTATTCATTATCAGCTAAGTTATCCAGAACACGAATTAGAGTCCTGCATGGTCGGGTTATACCGAACCCAAAACCGAGAAAACAAATCATAGGCCCAAAACCCGACCGAACCGGACAAAATAATTTTGTCGACCAGAAATCCGAAAGGAAAGAAAATTAATCTATTTTTAACTCACTTTCCCGACATGCTAGAGTAGGGATGCACAACCTGTGGTCCACGGGCCAAAAGTGAACCGGGATGGGTTAACTGGTGGCCCGCAGAGTCCCTAAATGCCAACATCTCCAGAAATTGCAAATTTCGCCAATTAGTCGCGAAAAAAATTGCAAATTTTGTCCATAGGTCGCAGAAAAACATCATGAATTTCGACGATCAGGTAGGTGCATTAAAATCATGAATTTCGACGATCGGGCGCGTAAAAATCAGAAATTTCGCCGATCGGGAAGGCAAAAATCGTGAATTTCGACGCAGTCTTGCGCGTAAAAATAGTGAATTTCGCGGATCTGGCGCGTAAAAATCGTCAATTTTGCCGATCGGGAGCGTAAAATTGCGAATTTCGCCGTTTGGGACTGTAAAAATCGTGAATTTCACCGATCAGGCACTTAAAAATGTCGAATTTCGCCGATCGGGCGCGTAAAAATGTCGAATTTCGCCGATAATGTCGCGAATTCGGTCGAACGGGTCGGATGGTGGTCCTCGACCAGAGCCGTCCTTAGGGGTGTGCGACAGGTGCGGCCGCACAGGGCCTCGCGCCTAGGAAGGCCTCGCTCCCGAAAAACAAATGAATGGAAAAAGCTAAATAATTATTATTTATTTTGTTATGAGTTATCTATTTCATAATAAAATTCAGAGTACATGACACTCCGGTCTCGTCGACGCCATTTCGCCCCCCCCCCCCTATAGCTCGGATTCTAATTGTCGAAGGCTGCAAAGAAGGTAGAACCAAATGTTGTTTGGTTCAACATCATGAGGGCCATTATATCATTTTCTTATGAAACCCCTAAATTTTTATAAAAAACTGAATATATGAGCCCGACAAATTTTAAACTCTTATAACTCGTTATCAAACTGCCACAGCGGGCTCAAATTTTGTGTGCATGAACAAAGTGACATAATTTTTACAGGAGACATTGTCGGATTTTTAACAGAAACCCCTAAAATTTAGTATAGTGCAAATATAAAGGCTTCATAACACAAATACTTATAACTCGGATCCAAATTGCCGCAGTTAATGCAAATTTTGCATGGTAAACGTAAACGTAATCAATTTAAGGGGGGGAGTGAGGTTCAGTCGATTTTTTATCAAAACTACCGATATTTTAGTATATTATAAATATAAGGTGCTGACAACTTAAAACACTTATAACACGAGCTGTAATTATCGCAGAATATTCATATTTTGTATGGTAAACTTAATCTTTATAAAGTGGCGGGGTGGGGGGGGGACTTAGTCAGTTTTTTTAACCGAAACCCTAAATTTTATTATAGTGTGAATATAAGGGCACGATAAACATAAACACTTATAACTCGGATTGAAATTGTCACAGTCCACACAAATTTAGTACGAAAAACGTAATCGTTTTCAAAGAGGTGGGCTCTTTCAATTTTTTATATAAACCCCCTTATTTTAGTGTATCATAAGTATAATGGGCTAACAACTTAAAATACTTATAACTTGAGCTGTAATTATTGTCGAACACTCTTATTTTGTGTGGTAAACGCAACCTTCATAAAGGGGGGGGGGGTGCTTTGTCGCATTAATATGATAAATAAAAAAAATGACACACAAAATATGAGTTACTCCGACAACTACAGCTAGAGTTATAAGTGTTTAATATGTAACCACCTTATATTTATAATACATTAAAATGTGGCCAGTTTCGATAAAAAATCGGCAGAGTCCTTCCAACTAAAAGGTTTACCAAACAAAATTTGTTTGACCCGCGACAATTTGGATCTGATTTATAAGTGTTTTTAGTTAATGAGACCTTATATTCGTGCTATACTAAAATTTAGGGACTTCAGTTAAAAATACCTTCCTTATAAAGATTATATTTATCGTACAAAATATGAGACAATACGATAATTACAGATCGCGTTATAAGTATTTTAAATTGTGAGCCCCTTATATTTATGATACACTAAAATATAGGGGGGGGGGGACTTCGATAAAAAAAAAATAACAGAGCGAGGTAGGTGACGGTTGGCTAATGAAAAGATTTTTATTTTTAAGTCGATACAATTTTTAGTATGTATAGGATTTCTCTTTCAAAATTTGTATTCAAATTCGAAAAATTGACAAAATTTGCAGTCGAACAGTATACCTTTCGTATTACTCTGCAGCAATTTGACGATTAAAAAGTATGGGGAAAAATAAAGAAATAATCTTCTCTCTCTCTCTCTCTCTCTCTCTTTTATTAACGACTGTACAATATTATTAACTTACCCCTCCCCCACCCTCCCCCCCCCCCCGAAAAAAAAAGAAAAGAAAGAAAGAAAAAGCCTCTCCGATATGACACGGCCAGAATCAATTCTCCGCCCGTCGAAATCTGCTGAAAAAAGAATAGACCAAGCCCAGTTCGAGTATTATGAAACCAAATTGGTCAGAGTCTCTATAAAATATTAAAACATACTACCCCCAACACACACCCATAAAAAAGTGCAATCCTTGATGTACCACTGTGTATGTCATTCAAGCGCGTGCTTTTTCAAAAGCCTATTACGTTGTGAGAAGTAATGCTGCCAATTTAGAGGAATTTTGTTCAAAATATCTACCAGAATTTCCGAATAGTTGCCTTTACTTTATTTAATCACACAATATCTGACATTAAATAAAGGAAAATTACTATTAAAAATTTCTGGTAGATGAATAAAAAAAACCAGCTAAATTGGAAACATTGGTCAGAATGGAAGGGCCTCGCAAAAGTTCTTGCACCCGGCCTCGCTTTCGCTAAGGACGGCTCTGTCCTCGACAAGCCAGTTACTTTTGTAAGTGGCCCTCCTCTTATGCACCCTATGCTAGACTTATAAAAATTATGTACGAAGATGCATTTCCGATTGCAATACAGCATTTTAATATTTTTAGAACTTAAATATAAATTAATATTTTTAAGGCATTTTTCTGTTAGCCCTCCATAGTTGATAAATCGCCAAATATTTTTTATGGTTGCAATTGAAAACGAGTTATACAACAACAATGGATTTAATGATGCGCCCGACCACGCTCGCCAAAAAAAGGGAAGTGGTTGTGAATCTGCAACAACGAAATATTTTAAACACTAAAGGGTAGAAAATATAAATAAGAAATAAAGAGTGTAATATGTTTAAAAAATATATGCTTAATCAATTAATAGTTTCATATTATTTAAATTATGATTATACGTTGAGAAATAAATTTAGAAATCCTAAAAAAGATAGTTTAAATAATGTTTTTTTATTTCCTGTTGCCATATCTTAGAGCAAAAATTATATATTTTTTTAAATAACGTAATTTTTAATAATATAATTTAAATAAATTCACGCTTTCTACCAAGCGTTAAAAAAAGTGGTGAATTTTTCATAAACCAGTTTGGTGCCCACGCCAAATTAATGTATTGTAACGGACATTTTTTTGGAAAATTATGAATTGCAGTCATAAAATTAGCGCGATTTTTGAGATAAACATTGCATGCTTATAAAAGAGTGTATTTAAATGGGAAATAAAAAAGCTGTTTTTACTTTTTTTTTAAATTGAATTATGGAAAAAGCCTAAAATTTTACATCTAATGTTAAATTTATTTTTTATCTTGAAAAGGAAGATCTTGGAAACGCAACTAAAGGGAGATATAAATGGGGAAAATAAGGAAAAATACTTAAGATACGGTTTTCGGCATTGACTTTTCAAATCATTCGGAGGAATAGAGAGTGAATGGGGAAAAAATTGCGTTCTGATACATAAACCGAAGGATATATATACAGGGTGTCTCAAAAACATTGATCTCGGTTTGTATTCCTTAAATATTGACCATAGACATATATTATAAATTACAGAGTTACGTAAAAAATGTACAGAGTTTTATGAAAACGTTTAAAATTTTCAGGGGATTAAATTTGAAAAAAATACAACATTTAAATTTTTATACGGTCCGTGTACAAAAAAAAAAAAGTAGCTTAATTTATTGAATATTTATTAATTTATTATTTGTATTAAAGCATGTCAAAGCAATCTGTATTTAACTGTGACTGATGTGACAAAGAATTTCATCCTGATTTGACAAAATGGATAGAACCTGATGCTAAAAGTGTGTACTGCAAAATATTTAGCATGTAAAATGTTCAACACTATGTGAATTTTGCAAAAAATTATGTAACAAATCAGTAATTTCTGCCTCAGAATCAGTTGTGAAAGTTAAACTCTCAAATTCACATCTTATAAATTTTTTTGCGTGTAACATCACAAAATCTCGATACCTGGAATTTTTTTATTATTTGTATGGAAAAGTCAGGTAAATTCGTTGCTGATCTAGAATAGACACCCTGTTTATGTGCTTATGATGCATTTCTGTGTCGCGTCATCTGCACTCTAGCTGTAAACATTTATATTTTAATTTGTAATTAACCCCTCACTAACTTTGTTTAAACATTTCTCTACGACTTTTTATGATAAAATGCTGAAATTTCGTACATGACCTTAATAGTGTATGGGGCACATTTTACTCATTGGGGGGGGGGGGGGGATTTTTTTGTACGGACACCGTATAAAAAAAATTAAATTTTGTATTTCTTCAAATGTAATCCCCCTGAAAATTGTGCGTATATATAATATACGCAATTATATACGCACGCATGCGTATATAGGGTATAACAATTATATACGCACTTTGCTTTTCCCATCATCTTTCGCGGTTTTAGTCTACGTTGAGACATCAGATTCGTTGGTTGAAAATTACGGCAGCTAAAAAGGTGCTTTTCTTTTTTATTTCGCACACAAAGATTTAAGATTTCTTCTAACAGTAAGAGACTTGTAAATAATCTTGTAGATAATCTTTGTACATAATTATATGTGATGCCCGTGCTATAATGATTTTTAAAATAAACTATTTTTAACGAGAATCCCGGAGCGCTCTCTGAGACATCAAAAATGTGTTCTCGATTGATTTTAAAATAGTGGAAGCTAACTAAATAACTTCTATTATAGTATAAGATAGGGATTTGAAAATTGGTATATATACGCAAAATCATATTCTATTTAAGAAATTCGAAAAAAAAAAAAACCAACCAATAAATTTATATTTTATAAAAAAAAAACCCTGTTTTTTGTATGAAAAATGAAATTTATTTGGATTTATTAATTAAAGGATAAAATGTTTTGGAAGGAATATTAAACGAATTCCTTTGTGCGATCTTCGATCACACTTACCCACTTGATAATGTTCTTGATAATTGTAGCAGTATGTTAGTTCAAGCGCGAATTATTCTCTATTGAAAGAGTTTCACCAACGTCGCATATAGTGATTCTTCGCTTCGGAAAGTACACTAGCGGTCTAATCGACTTCAGGAATTGCACTTGGAAAAGGCCCCACCAGTGGCTGAGAGGTTCTGTTCTCAAAGCTGGTAGACGGGAGGTGCTGGGTTCAAACCCCTGTCGCGCTCGTCGACCTAACCGTTCGGAGTTTTCCGTGGTTTTTCTTCGAATCCTGCCATAAATACGGGTTAGGATCCCTTAAAAAGACAACCACGGAGGGCACTCTCCTTTGGGCTTAATTCCTTCGTGTAGATAATCGACCGTCATAAAATCAACCAACCAACCACCTGGAAAAGATCTTGTACTTACTGAAGTAATTCGAAAGGCATGATTTCAGCTTCGGACCTGCCCATCGGCCAAAAGACCAGTGCACCGTATGCTAGTGAAAACTTAGCTCCTGTAAACCGGTTCAGTATTTTTCCCTTGGCTGTGCACATACATTTCGATTCGTGTACTAAACTAGCTAACCGCCCGGCGATTACCCGGGTCCGCGATAATAACCTTACATATTTATATTAAAATCATTAAAATTACAGACATTACATTACAATTACATAAAACATTAAAAACATATTAAAATTGGACGTTTCGGATTTACATGAAAATCCTTCATCAGCAAAAATTCCTTAACGTAAGTCACAATAAGTTCTAAAACATCAACAATTAGAAAATATACCGCATCAAAATGTCGAGGCCAAAGTTACATAGAGTATTCATTCGGAATTGCACCTGCTTCGTTAAGAGGTAAATCTGTAATTTTCGTATACCATGCTTCTAAGAAAGTACGAGTTCTGTAGTCGCTGCACTTTGATCTGATTACAAACGATTTAGCAAAATCTGGAAAATGGTCAGTTTTTATTGCATGATCCACTATTTTGGAATTAATTTTTTTATTTTGAAATGCATATCTGTGCTCCTTTAGTCTTATCTCAAGTGTTCGACCTGTCTACCCTATATAGGTCGTATTGCATTGTTGGCATGGAATACCATAAACTACATCTTTAAACTGAGGCATAAACTACATCTTTAAATTCTGGCGTAGATAATGTAGACGATGTTTTTATCGTTGCTGAGCATAATAAGCTTCCTATTATTTCAAACCATGCAAACTCAATATGTTCGTCAATACAATTTACTATAGAATATGAAACAGATAACCGACTGCCGTTCCTCGATATCCTTATCGAGAGATGCGAAGGATCCGAGTCTCAAACCATTGTTACTTCAGTATACAGAAAAACAACCTTTTCTGGTCAATAATCTCAATTTTAATTCCGAATCTCCTAAATCCCATAAGTTCGCAATTATCAATACCTTACTCACTAGAGCTTTACGCTACTGTAGCACTGAGGAGCTTTTTAATATTGAAAAAAAAAGAGAGAATTTTATCGGATCTGGAATTGAATGGCTACCCTACAAGATTTTGTAAACGTGTAATCTCGGAACATCTACAAACACACATGTATACCCCTCCCCCTTTCCAACGTACTAAGATGAACCAGTTCGCAGCAATTCCATATTACAAATGTATTTCAGAAAAGATTTCGCATCTTTTGAAACCACTCGGTATCCATACAGCTTTCATCTCACAGAAACCTTTAAATAGTTTTTTTTAAGCAACTTCAAACATAAATATCCCAGCTCTCAGTTTAAAGATGTAGTTTATCGTATTCCACGCCAACAATGCAATGCGATCTATATAGGGGAGACAGGTCGAACACTTGAGATAAGACTAAAGGAGCACAAATATGCATTTCAAAATAAAAATTTAAATTCCAAAATAGTGGATCATGCATTAAAAACTGACCATTTTCCAGATTTCGCTAAATCTTTTGTAATCAGATCGAGGTGCAACAACTGCAGAACTCGTACTTTCTTAGGAGTATGGTATACGAAAATTACAGATCTGGAGGCACGGCAGTGCCTCCGCCAAGTCGAGAGAGGACAGCCGTAAGCATACTTTTCTGGAAGCAACTCAGGGCACTTTTGACCCCCCCATAGCTCCGCGCTGCAGTATCCCAAAAATTTAAAACTTCGTTTTTCTAGAGTATTTGGCACACAGGACCAAAATTTAAAATTACAACTTTCTGTCTTTTCTAGTTCAGACGATATATGAACTCAAACATTCGATTTTTTGTCACTCACTCACTCACTCGTTCACGCGTCATCAAAAAGATTAGGTAGATCCCGTAGCCCTAGAAACTTGACATTTGGAAAAAAGGTAGTGTTTAGGATACAAAGAAAGGAAAAATTATAAAATCCGGAAAATTCGAAATAAAAACATTCGAAAATTCAACAAATTCCATCAAAATTGAAAATTGAAAATAATACGATCTTGTAGTCTTAGAAACTTAAGATTCGGTGTGAAGGTAGTGTTTAGTATCCAGAAAAAGAAAACATCAAAAACAGCAAAAAAATCGAAAGCAAAATTGAAAAAAAATCAAAAAATCGAAAAAAATCGAAAATTTTCAAATAATCCAATTTTGTTGCGCTAGAAACTTGGAATTCGGAATAAAGGTAGTATTTAGGATGCAGAATAAGGAAAAATTAAAAAATCCAGAAAATTCGAAAAAAAAAAATCAAAAATTCGAAAAATTCGAAAAAAAATTGAAAAAAATTAAAATAATTTGATCGTTTGGCCTTAGAAACTTAAAATTCGCGGTAAAGATAGTGTTTAGGATTCAGAATAAGTTAAAATAAAAACGCAATAAAATTCGAAAATAAAATAAAAAAATCGAAAGAAATCGAAAAATAAGGAAATTTTGAAAATAATTCGATTTTATAGCGCTAGAAACTTGAAATTTGGAATAAAAGTAATATTTAAAATACTAAATAGGGAAACATTAAAAAATATGGATAATTTCAAAAAAATCGAAAATTTCAAAAAAAAAAAAAAAAAAAAAAAAAAAAAAAAAGAAAAGAAAAAGAAAGAAAGAAAGAAACAGAGAGAAATTGAAAATAATATGATCTCGTAGTCTTAGAAACTGAAAATTTGGTGTAAAGGTAGTGTTTAGGATTCAGAAAAAGAAAAAAATTAAAAACACAACAAAAATTGAAAATAAAATCAAAAAATCGAAAAAAACCCGAAAATTTGAAAATAATTCGATTTTGTAAAGCTAGAAACTTAAAATTTGGAATAAAGGTAGTATTTAGGATATAAAAAAAGAAATAAATAAAAAATCTGTAAAATTAAAAAAAAAAAAAAAAAAAAAAAAAAAAAAAAAAAAAAAAAAAAAAAAAATCGGAAATTTGAAACATTGAAAAAAATTCGATTTTGTAGCTTTATAACTTAAAATTCGGCGTAAACTTATTGTTTAGGATACAGAAAAAGGAAAAATTAAAACACAATTGAATCGAAAATAGAATAAAAAACTCGAAAAAGATCGGAAATTTCAAAATAATTCGATTTCGTAGCGCTAGAAACTTGAAATTTGTAATAAAGGATACAAAATAAGAAAAAATTATAAAAAAAAAAAAAAAAAAAAAAAAAAAAAATCGAAAAAATAAAAAAAATCCAGAAAATTATAAAAAAAATCGAAAAAATCAAAAATTGAACACAATTTTATCTTGTAGTCTTAGAAACTTAAAACTTAGTGTAAAGGTAGTATTTACTATAAGAGGAACAATAAAAATATTCGTTAAATTCGAAAATAAAATCGAAAAATCGAAATATCTTTAAGAAATCGAAAATTCGAAAACAATTTGATTTTGTACTGCTAAAAACATTAGTTTTAAGATAATTGTCCTATTAGCTAGTACAACGCCCCTAATTGTTTTATGTTATTTCCCCCGGATTATGGTTTTCTTTTCTTTCGTTTACGAATTTTGTTATAGAAAAGTTCCGCTATAGACTGGCTACGATATAGGCGATTTCTTTATAGACAGGTTTGTTTTCTTTCGCAGGTTGTACTCTATTTACTTCACGTATGAAATATGGATTGTTAAATGATGTTAGCCCCACAAAAATTTTCACAGCTCCCCCTACCCTCCTGACATTACTGGCTGGTTATGGCTTTCTAAATAAAATCATGGTGACTCTAAGATTCACTTTATTTATCTCTAAATTGAACCTAAATGATTCTAAGAAGACGGATCAAATAATTACTATATTGGCATGACAATCAGGTAACTTAGAATTAAAATCGAAAAATCAATAAATTTATAAAAAGTCGAAAATTTGAAAATAATTCGATTTTGTAGTCCTAGAAGCTTGACATTTGGCAGAAAGGCAGGGTTTAGTACACAAAGTAAGGAAAAATTAAAAAATCCGTAAATAATAAAAAAAGACTAAAAAAAACGAAAAAAAAAAAACATCGAAAAAGGAATATAGTTTGATTTATTGGAAATTTCCGGAAATTTAAATTTTGGCTTTCTTTTTATACTAAAAAGTTCTTTTTTTTTTAAATATCAAGTATCTAGGGCTGCGAGTAATATCTCAGATGGATAGCACCTATATCCTGGAAGCAATTGAGAGTACTTTTGACACTCCCCCTCCCATAATTTAGTGCTTGCCTAGGAACCTGAAATCTCTTTTTATCTGCAGTACTTCCCAAACGAAACTAAAGTTTCAAATTTTTGATACCTGTAAATAATAGGGACGGAGTGTGGGCTTAGCGAAAATCAGTGGATGATCTCCAAAAAGAACGCAAAATCAAGAAAAGGAGGATTGCTTACAAAAAGAAGTGAAATCTCATCAAAAAGTCACCTGTAAAAAATGCAGCCAAGTTTCGTAACTCATTTACCGTAAAAAGTACTGAGATTATTATTATCTTATTAACTCTGAAATTTTCATTCACAAATCACTCCTAGTCTCTACATCTTTAGTTAATTATTATTTTATGACTTGGCAATTATGCAGCACAGGGAAGTTATTACACCTTACTATGTTATGAGATGGGATGGGATAATTTAATTAAGGCAAATTATATATGCACAGGGAAGTTATTACACTTTAATATGTTATAGTATTATTTCATTAAGACTAACTATATACATCACATTCTCGTGCTACATAATTGCCAAGTCACAAAATAATAATTAACTAAAGATGTAGAGACTAGGAGGGATTTGTGAATGAAAATTTCAGAGTTAATAAGATAGTTAAACTTGGCTTTATACGATCTCAGTACTTTTTACGGTAAATGAGTTACGAGACTTGGCTGCATTTTTTACAGGTGACTTTTTGATGAGATTTACTCTTAACGAAGCAAGTGCAATCCCGAATGAATGACGACTCCGTGTTAATATAACTGTAACTTTGGCCTCGACATTTTGATGCGGTATATTTTCTAATTGTTGGTGTTTTAGAACTTATTGTGACTTACGTTAAGGAATTTTTGCTGATTAGGGATTTTCATGTAAATCCGAAACGTCCAATTTTAATATGTTTTTAATGTTTTATGTAATTGTAATGTAATGTCTGTAATTTTAATGATTTTAATATAGATTTAAATATGTTCAGACGTAATATTTTTTAGGTAGATTTCGTAAGAAATACTACCTATTACATTCTCACCTAAGTTGGAATTTTTGAAAAATTTTTGCAGATTTACGCCAATCATGACTCCCAGAACCCAAAACCACCACCAGTTCAAAACTTTATCTATCTATTTATCTATCTATCTATCTATCTATGTCACTTTTTTATGAACACGATAACTGCAATAATTCTGCACAGATCTCTTCGAAACTGATACATAAAATCAAGGGGCATAAAATCTCGGTCAAGTTCGTTAATGGGCAAAATCGAACCAAGGGGGGGAGGGTGGGGGGGCTTTTTGTGAAAACAGAAAAAAACCCATAATTTCTTAATTATGATGCGTATCGAATTCGTTTAAAGTTATTATTACTTCTAGGAGAAGGGCCGAAAATGTATGTATGACAGATTTTTGATATAATTAAAAATGGCCCCAAGGGGAGGGAAAAGGGGGTGTTTTAGAAGAAAAAAATTCATAACGTCGTCAATTCACAAGATATCAAATCCACTTAAATTTATTATAAATCCTCTTAATATTATCTAAAACTTTTATATTGATAAGTTTTTTATAAAACCAACTGTTACATATAAAAAAAAAAAAAAAAAAAAAAAAAAATCCCTGCTGGCTCCGCCTGCAAACAAGTTAGGTTTCGAAGTAGGCGGTTCCAACTGCCGCATCATGGCAAAAAGGTCATTTCTTCCGCAATTCCCAACAAATAGGGGCCCCACGATCTGTGTCTTCGAAATCTACCTGTGCCTGTAGGCCGAGCCGTCAGGGATTTTTTTTAACTTCAAACCTTAAATATTCCTCAAATTTGTATGATTTTATATCTTAACCCGATATTGTAAAAATTTATATTTTTAAATGAAAAATATTGATGGGTCATTCTAAAAATAAACGTCCCTTTTGAAAAAAAAAAAATTCAAATTTTTTTTCACAAAAAATGAAGTAAAAAAATCTTTGAGAGGATTGTATACACCTTCAAAAATAGAAATTGAATATCAGCAGCACACTTTTTTTAAAAATATTATTTACTACACTTAGAAATGTAGGCACATTGAATGAAAAGTGTCTCCTGTGTTACCATATTTTAAATAATCTCCCCATTTTGTCTTATGAAAGTAAAAAAGTATTTTTACAATTTTAACATTTTGATATGAATGTTCTTTCTCACTGCCACATAATTTTTTGTTTATGAATATATTTTCTCACAAAATGGACATATTATGTCCCCTGTGTTACCTTTTTAGTATTCTCACAATATAAAACTTTACATAATTAGGTAAAAAGCATAGCAATATAATAAAATTTCAGTCAAACTTATTTATACATATTAGTCATTGCATATTTAATCCTCTGAATCTTACGAAAGTTTTTTCTTTTTGTTAAAACAAAAAAAATGTCAGTAACACAGGGGACATACGGTAACACAGGGGACACCAAAGTAACAAAGTGCACACATGTTCAGTACTAAGAATGCAAAAATCATAGAAATGTGCTTATATATTAATTAGAAATTTATTTCTCATATTTTCGAATGTGAACTGAGAGAGCAGCTACAACACAAAATTGGTTGTTTGCAGTAAAAGAAGCATGATGATATTTTCCACCTTCTTAGAAAAAACTAACTTTAATAATAATACAATATGCATATTTTTTGAGTTAAAATAACACACAAAACTTTATATGTAAGTTTTAGCCACACAATTGCCTAAGAAAATAAATTAATCCCCTGTTTTACCTCATTGTCTCTTGCGTTACCAACATCATGGTAACACAGGGGACTAGTAACACGGGGGACAAAATGAAATAAAATATTATCTTTATAATTATATTTTTATAGAAACAATGCCAAAGTCATATGAATGTTTTCTTTTAACTGAGATGTACAATTTATACCGAAATTAATTAAAAAAATATATATATTATTAATGTAAATTGATGGTAACACAGGGGACACATAAAAAACACACCTACCTTCAAAAATAACTTTAGTTCAGATAATATTTTTCAAAATTTAACATATGAAATAATGAATACTTAAGATAAATGATAGCTCTAAAAGAGCATGACTGACTGTTGTTAACAACATTTAGGTTACAAATTCTTGTTATAATATTAAGAACAAAGTAGAAGTAACACAGGGGACAAATATTAGGGGACACAAGAATTTTCCTTATAAAATGAAAACATATCTAAAAATATATATTTAAAGTATGTAGATATAATAATAAGACTACAGAGACTTCAAAAATATAATCAGACATACCTTTTAAAATACATATGGTGAAAAATGATGGTTTGAAAATAAAAAATTGCTCATGGGACAAGGCTTTTTATAGGATACAATTTTAAGTAAAGCTATTTAAAAAGTAATAAATGCAATTTATCTAAAATTTCAGAATTGCATTAAAGAAAAATATTTCTGAAATATCTTTTCAAGTATTTGAATTTAATTTTGGAACAAAATTGTGGGAAATATAACCTTACAAAGTGTCGGACCCCAAAAGGGTGCTTTATTTTTGGAATGACCCTGATATTTAGTGGTAAAAGCGGCGTTGCAACTTTGCCACCTCCTTTCGAAGCGCGCTTGGCACAATGCTAAAGCTAAGTTTAAGCTTTGTACAAGGTTTTTGTTTTAGGTAAGACGAATCATAGTGATAAATAGTCAACGTTTTTGATTCCAATTGAATTCAATTATTGAAAAATAATTCATAGAATAATTCCAAGTTTTATACAAAGTCTTATTGTTCTTTTAGCAACGATTTTTTGCATTATTGCCGTTAGTAATTAATAAATTCCTAGGGAACCCTTTGTGCGCGAGTAAAACTCGCACTTGACCGATTATTTAATTACTTTATTAAACTTTTTAACACATATATTTTTTCATTTTTCTTTGGGGGTTCGTGCTTATGTGCGCCAATAGAGGAGCCGCTGTTGAGTTGGCTAAAATATTTGCGTCCTTTCAAATTCAAAGTTTGCGCCATTTTCTCTGGCCCGGTGAGTGTGGAATAATGCAGTGTCGGACTGCGTACCAGTCCAATACATCTTGCATGATTTCGTTTACCGCACATTTCTTTTTCGTTTCGATATTATTGAAATTTTCGCGTGGTAGATTAGATTAACAGTAGAGGCGGATTTATTCATAACGGCATTATGCATATGCCATACTCTTGTCGAAAGCATTTCGTATGTATGATCATTTATTTAATTAATATTGTTTCCGATTCTCTGCTAGATGTTTTATTACGTTTTCGGGTTTTGGCATCAATTGAGTTCTGCTGTGCCGTATATTCTTCTGGGACGCGAAAGGGGAAAAGCTTTGATCTATCTATGAGAGAGCGAATGGATTGCATCATACACTGCAAAAAATAATTGTTGATTTTACAGTATAAAACTGGCACCCCAGCTGCCAGTAATACGCTACCGCGCATGCGCGGTAGCGTATTACTGCTTGCGCGGCAGCGTATTACTGCTTTTTTTACTGTTTAATACTGTTAATTTTACGGTATAATACTGGCAGCTGGGATGACAGTTTTATACTATAAAATCAACAATTATTTTTTGCAGTGTATCTTGCTGTTCGTGTGCACCCACATGAAGTAAAATAGGACGGTTTTATACGGCATTATGCGATACTATAGAACTCTGTTACAGTTGAAGAATGCTTTCATCTCCATCCGGCATATTATTTTAATGATACTTAATTGAAATGTAACGACTGGATGATGAAGCTACATTGTTTAAATAACTTGTCCTAATTTCAATAATTGCGTTTACTCTCCACTATTCTTAATTTCATAATTACGTTAAAAATTCTTCTAATTTTATTAGAATAACAGTTAAAGTGTGTAATAAATATAGTTATGTTTTCACTTGCCAACTAACTCAATTTTAGTAATTCCTTTTTTTTCTTTATTTTAATAAAAACTCATTTGTAGTTCTACCATCTTTTCTGTTTAATTTTTAATTTTGATGTAAAATTTCTATGAAAAAGAAAATCAAGTCATGGCTGTTAGTTTAAGTTGTGAAGGAAAATGGATATCAGGATTTTATAATAAATTTTTATACCACATATGTTTATGATAATTTTTGTAAAGAAAATAGTAGAGGAATGGAAGCTTTAAATAATAAGTATACTATTAAAGTAGTATACGATTGCTCGAGAATATCAGAGTTTTAATATTTATTGCCGCATAAAAACTTGTGTAAAATAAGGGAAGAAAGGGTACATTAGGACATAGAGTACATAGGTCAGAGGCTGTAATTTCTTAATTAAAGCAAAAAAAAAAAAAAAAAAAAAAAAAAAAAAAAACTAAAAAAAAAAAAAAAAAAATTACAGTAGATAATGCTTATGGTACCTGTTTGCATCTATGCTTTCAATTCATTCTTTGAAACACTGTTTTTGAGAAAATTATGTTGATTTTGTGATATAAAGCTTAGCACTTATTTCCAAATGTTATACTACTTTCGTCATTTCCCTGCATACTTTTATAAAAAAAAATGTAATAAACTTTTTAAAAATGCAACTTTATGATACCAAACCTTATTACAAAGAATATTCTAATATATATAATAGACGAGGTTGTTATGCGTTAAAGTAGTGATATTTCTCGTAATTTCTAAAAACTTGATAGAACTTGTCTGAAAATGTTTGCGGCATACCTAAATTTCTCTTACTGTTCACCGCTTGAGAACCACTGGAATAGACTGTAGGCAGGAAAAGTAGGGGGTTATATTTTCTTCTCCCTTTCCAGCGGCATAGGGTGGGTTTTGAGCGCCCGGGGCGATTCAAAATATTGCGTCTCTCTTATAGTGGCTACTTCATTTTCTTATGCTACAGTTTTTCACACAAGAATTTTTTGACACCCCTAAAAATTGTGCGTCCAGAGCAATGGCCTATCACCTTCCTGGACCTCTTCACGGTACGTCACTGCCCTTTCGCAAGTTAATTGTGCATGTTCCACTTAATTTCACTTAGGATCTCCCTGAAAAAAAGTATCGATTCAGTGGAAGAAGGATTGTATTGATCTTCAGAAATGTTTACACACATCGTAGCACTTGGGAATCACGTGCCGGTCGGTTGGTTTCGTTGAAAACATCCTGAACCGCGTCTTTCGTTTGATCTGAAGACCGTTAAAAATCTCGGGAGATGTGCCGATGGCTGCTTATTCAGCTGAAGATTAATATCTCCATGGTTTCTCTGTTTAGTATGCACTGCGTTACGCAGCTTGGAATGCTTCTGTTGATATTCGCACAGATACCTGCCACATCGAATTAGAGCCACCTTTACCAGCTTTATTCTATTTTCGCGGTCGTGCTTGTTGCTTTGATTCTCATCAATGCGAAAGGATTTGCGTTACAGTTAATTTTACTTTTATTTTGTATTGCGTTAGTTGAATGCTCCGGATCTTGTTCGCTCTCGGAATTTTCCGACAAATTCCGATCTAAAAAGTTTTTAGTTGTGGTATTGGCAGAGGCAGGTGTAGTAGCCAGTACCAGTAGGAGGTATACGCGAGTTTCCGTAGCGAAACTGTCGCCCCCATCTTCCTACGTCGTATTCTTGACATATACATCTTGTATATAAAATTTAAAAAAATATTTGTATTAATTTTTGTATTAATTTCTCCTTTCTTCTCCCCTTTTCTTTCTCTTTAACTTTCTCCCTGTCTGCCTGTATTTCTTTCCGCCTTCCTTTCTCGCATTTTCTTTTCTGATTCTCTTTTTATTTCTATCCTTCATTATTTTCTTCTTTCTTTTATTTTTTTTATTAGATGTGTATGTGTGTTCCATGAGAATCATCTCAAAACTTTTTTTTTTTTTTCTGTATTGTGTTTCAAGTTATCGATATCTTTTAATGCAAATCATGGAGAAAATAATAAATAAAAATAGGGAAATACATGTACCTTGGTGATGGCAGATTTTAACAACTAAAAGTTACTCTTAAACGTATTGTTACAGTGTTGCATGTTTTTACTAATTTTGACACGATCAATGATATCTTACGACGAGATTGTTTTAGGTAGCTTTCAATACTAAAAAGTATATAAAGCTACCTATTGCAGCCGTTCGGAGGAAAGCAGTTCCGGAAAATTTCGATATATTTTCACCGATCATGACCCCCAGACCTCAAAACCACCCTCCGCTCAAATGTTGATTTATATATATAGATATATCCATATATGTACTATTTCAATATATGTACGATATATATATACGAATATATATATATATCGGAGGTCGATTCGCGTTCGTTTTCATCTTTTCAATTTTGTCTCCCGTTTTAAAATGCCATCTCTTTTTTGCGGACGAAAATACAAAAGGAAAATAATGCCCATTTATTCCCGGTACTTTTCCGGTTTTAGTGATATCTTTTGGTTTAAAAAATATTAATATTTACTACTTAAAAAAAATATATTCGTGAAGTTCTTTCACTTATTCGCCAAAGATTATTTTTATCTCTCAATGTGTTTGAAGATATCGTGTTCAGTTTTAAGAGAATTGTGCTTATTTATTATAATACATACTAGCTGACCCGCCCAGCGTTGCCTGGGGCCGTGATAAAACCTTAAATAAACCCCAAATTTGTATTTTCTATATTTTACCCGATTTTGTATGAATTTATACCTTTAATGACAAAATCTTTTCCCAGTAGGATCGTTATATAGTTAAATAAATGTTTGTTTTTTTGCGTCGGGTACATTAAGATTTAAAAAAAAAAAAAAATAGTATTCGTCGTCCGATCTCTCTGAAATTTTAGTCGTTTATAAATATAACTGTTTCTAAGTCCCCTATAATATTATGTGAAAATATACACATTTTAAATAGTGAAAACGTTATCCGAAGCCGAGCGTGACCGCGGCAAACATTCCGCTATTATGTTTTCGCGCCGAGAATACCTCAGATTTTTTTTTTTTTAAATACTTGTTCTCGTCCAAACGCTTCGAAATTGTTGTAAGTTATGTAAATCGGGTCTACCAAGATGTTCTAAAAAGATTATGCCGAAATACGAACGTTTAGTAACTTTTAGCGTAAGAAAAAAAATCTTCTCGTGAGGCGCGAAATGACCTGCGTTCGCCAGTGTTTTTCAAAGGGTTAAAATCCGTATTAAAAAAAAAATAATTTTACCGTCTATTAGAAGAAGGTTTCAGCTCTAAGAGCATATGTTTGGTTTGCCTGTATCTCTAAAATTGTACTATTGAGGGGCGTTGGTGTAAGGGAGAAAACATAAGCTCGGGAAAACGACCCTTTTTCAAAAATGTTTTTGAAAGGGTTAACATAATTTTTTTTTTTTCGAATTGATTACGGTATTGGAGACGTAAGAGTGCGATCTTTCAGAATGTGCTTTTCGTTTTTAAATAAACAAAACGGTTCAGCCGATAGAATTTAAAACATAATTGCGAAATAAACTCATTCTTCATGTAAAGGGTTCTTCATTCTCGTGCGCTGCGGTGAATCGGGTTCTGGGCATGCGCGAGTTCTGAAAGCCAGTTGGCAAAAAAAAGAAGAAAAAGATGAGTTATTAATCAGTTTTTAATTAATATATTTGTTAATTTTCAAAGTATTAAAATGTTACGGTTGGTTTCAACCAAATTTTTTTTTAATCTACATTAATTATTTAAATCACTTTCTCAACATTTATTTAAAAGCACTCTTTTTTTTCTGTTTCTAATAAAAATTTAAATAAATAAAAGTAATTGTAATAATAATAATAAAATCAGTTTTTATTTTTCACTTCTCTTCTTTTTCGGCTTATTTTTTTTTTTCAAAATTCAATTTATGTATTATTTACAGTTCTGTTACCAGAAATTTCAGGTAGGATGCAGTTATGCGTAGGAATGACAGTAGTAGGGAAGTGAGGTTTCACAGTCAGGTGGAACATGTGTCTTTTACAGGTGCAGAAAATATCTTGGTCATTTTAGTGGTAAAATCAGCCTTGTGGTCCCTCCTCTGGTAGTACTCTTTTATGGTCATGTTTCAGGTAATAATTTAGGTAATGGTTTCTACGGATGTGCGAGCTCTGGTTGTATATATCCGGAATATATTGTCAGGGTGGTATTTCAGCGGTGAACTCTCTGGATCCCGTCCCGGATCGATGTATGATTTGTGTTTGTGGGTCAGTTTTTTCAGTGTTGAGGTCCCAGCATGCCATGTGGTACCCAGTTACCTTTCAAAAAAATAATTTGTTTTCTCAAAAAAAAAATTTTTTATTAGCCGGGGGGAGCAATCTTGTTACGGTTGGTTTCAACCAAATTTTTTTTTTAAATCTACATTAATTATTTAAATCACTTTCTCAACATTTATTTAAAAGCACTCTTTTTTTTCTGTTTCTAATAAAAATTTAAATAAATAAAAGTAATTGTAATAATAATAATAAAATCAGTTTTTATTTTTTCTTCTTTCTTTTTCTTTTTGCAAAGTAAATTCAACGTTTATAGTCTAGCGTAGCTTCCTGTTTTCAAATACGAGATATATAGCAGGGAGGGAGGTTTCTCAGTAAAGACCACACATATTGTATTGGGCAGTCGTGTTCGTATTCTCCCATACCCTTGAATCATGTGTTTGTAGTCACGTAGTCTGGCTTTGGTTAAAAGAAAGACCGTCCGCCCTGTATAAGAATTACGTTATCTTATGAGTGTACTATATACGTAATTAGGCTTTGTAAGTTTACGACAGACTTCAATTGGCTCTGCTATCAGGCGGATAGCTGGCGCCCATGTAAACAGAGGCTCACAGGACCCCCTTCAGCACACGCCATGGGGGTGAAGCATGGCTGCCTTCCCCCATGAAGCGGCCGGCAGAGTGGAGCGGCAAGCTGTAGTCTTCAGGAAGAGTCCATTTTTCCTTTTGTTTCCATTCCCGTACCCCTGGCAGAGTGGATCGGTCCCGTTTTTTTTTCAAGCAGCGCGGGAGAATGAATGTTTACGACACTTTCTGCTTGGCTGAAATACCTGTCGTTTGGTTCGAAAAATTAGTGGACGTTGCGTAGCGGCACTTGTGATAATGAGCTTTTTAAGTTTAAGTAAGTTATTTTAAAAAGAACCACCAACCCACAACAAAAATTCTGAGACTCGGGTGCACCAGGCCAGGCCTTGGACTATCCACAGCTAAATTTTCAGACTTCTAGGTGGGCTAGATTTTGCTAGCCATCGCAGACAAACAAACAAGCAAACACACACACAGAGCGAAACTTTCTTTTATCAGTATAGATTTAGGTAATGGAAGTTTACCTTGAAATAATGTTATTGCAATCGACCGCCATTTTATCGACTACCGAAGATAATTTTTTACGCCATTGTTTACATCCTTGAATCCTTTTAAAAGGTAATCTGATCCATTTACGCAATATGAAAGCTTTGAAAGAGTCCAAACTTCTGCAATGTGAAATTGTTTAAAGGATTTAGATCCGGTGAAGAAGGTGGCCTATCTTGCTGAAAATATCCAATTCTTTTTGGGATAAAATCTGCCATGTGGCAATAAATGTAAAGCCAATATGTCCCGATTGATGAAAAATTATTTTTCTCAAACATAATCAAGGGATTGGAGATGGGGAGATGAGAAAAAAAAAGTGTTTATTGAAATGTAACAAAGCTTCTCTTTCTTATGCAATAGTTAATTCCGAAATCAATAGTTTTAGAGATGTGTTTCCAAGTACGAAGATTTTTTTAAATGTTGTTCTTCATTATATCAAAAGCCATGTCATTTACGTCAAAATAGTTATTGTTTATAGAAAAGTTAAGAAATTTAAATTTTTATACGGTTTCTTATAAGTTTTATTTAGAAAAATTCCATTCTCTTCGACCAAAGTTTACCGAATTATGATACTTTGGATTTTATAACTTTTTAGCGTTTTCTGGCACTAAAAACGGAATAACGTATCTTTAGTGCTAGAAAACATTGATAATTTTTAAAATTCCCGATCCGGGTGTATTGTATTGCAGTCTCCTTATAGTTGGTCCTTTTCACGGCACAATCTGATCCGCGAATTTGATTCGAACAGTACAACTGAACTAAAACCAGACGTGACGCGGATGAATATTAATTAACCTTATATATAATAACCCATATTGAAATTAGAAGATGACGTCATCTAATGTTATCCCCAATTTGCAGAAAAGTTGATTTCTTGCACTTTCAAAACAAGAGTTTGACGCGTTTAAGCTTACTTGCCAAAGTAATAAATAAATAAAAAAAATTGACCGTATAACTTGCTTGACCAATACTCAACTTTAGCCACGTCTATACCGAATATACTTTTCACGCCCTCTAAATCATTGCTTCGCCCACTATTAGAACATTTTGGTTGCACAAACTTTACCGCCCGAAAGGGACTGCTCAGACTAGGAAATCAAGGCTGTAGATCATAGATGTCCCTCCCGGTTCCTTGTATTAAAGTTTTAAAAAAATAATTTCAGCCAAAGCTGACCCACCGGTAAGCGCGACAGAAGGCGAAGCAGAAGATAAATATATTATTGATCTAGAAGAACTGTACTTTACAGGCTGTGGTTGTGGTACACAAACCAGTCTACCGAATGCCGAAAAATCCGACATAGGACAGCAGTAATAAGATGAAAATAATGGATGCGATGGTGAAAATTTCTAAAAGTTCAAAAGTTTCTTCTAATTCATTAAAAGTCCACTAGTTCAGATAGCCTACTGGGCAGTTATATACTTGACGATTTGATATAATTAGACATTGAATTATAATGTAATATGATGTAATTTAAAATTCGAGAGCAGTAAGCTGGAAACAAAGATGAGCAATTGAAGTATGAAAGAGACTTGCTTACTAAAAGAACAAAGTGCATCATTGATAATATGGCTAATAACTGCAAACGTCAGTAATGTGTAAAGAAGCTTGATTAGAGCAAACTCGGGGGCCCTGTGCCAGCATTTCACAAGCTGGCCAAAAGTAACGTTGTCGTACAAACTTACAAAATCTATTACATTATGACACCAGGCGCATTAATATCAGTATTATTCAATTATTAAAAACAACTCTTATTACATTTGATTGTCTGCCCTGAAAATGTAAAAAGTTGTTCGAAATATTTGAAAAATTCTATATAAACTCTTTTGGAAGTTCAGTAACATTAACCTGGAAGTAACTTGGAAGCGAGGAAAAGAAAGAAAAAAGTAAATTTCAAAATTCAGACTCCGATCCATGTGCCATATTTGGAGGTTGAGGTAGGGGGGGGGGGGGGGGGGGGGCTGAATTTTGAAATTTAATTAACTAAATTTTCTTTTTCTATATTGTTAAAAAAATATGGGAAATTTTATTTTTTTTTAAAGTAATTTAAAATAATTAAACTCTAAGAGAGAAAAAAAGAACAAACTATTTTTCGTCAAGGGCCCGCTGAATCTCCGATAAAAGAGTCCTGTTTTTCTTTTATGTTTATATGTTTAAAAATTATCTTAATTATCTGAAATAGATTGTCTAAGAAAAAAAAAAGTTTCCCTCACAGGAAAAAAAAAAAAAAAAATTCTATTTTGAAAAAAAAAATTGGTAGAAGCTTCCTTTTATTTTTTAGTTATTTCCTTTTTGTTGCATTTTTGAACATTATGAACATGCTTTTTATTTAGTTTCGATATATTTTTAAAAATTGCCTTGCATGGGTGTTTTAATAAGTAATTTCTTAGTTTAACTTATTTCAAGTTTATCTTCTTCTTTTTTTTTTTTTTAAATCGCGGCCTGGTTTGCCGATCTAAGGCGATTCCGTTCGAAAATCTTGTTCCTCCTTGGATTTCTTTCTGACAGCGAACAGATAATAATTTGAACATCACAAAGATGTCTAATTTGGCACCAAAGCATCTGCCTATTTGAATGAAGAATCGCCATCGGAACGAAACCGTTTGCATATAAAGAAATGGTTTTTATGCTTTCGATACAGCTTATTGTCTATAGCGGATGGCTTTTGATAGGGATCCAAAAACCCCAAGATGTTCACCACAATGAAAATGAGGTGGCCTGTGACAAACGACGGACATTAATTTCCGACATGGTCTTAGAAGCAGAGCTTATTGCTGTTATCATATCCGTATGTTTTATGGGATGAAATTCAGTCCAATTGGACGCACATATTTTCACCAGAAAATAATAACGATTATGAGAGCTATGAAGATATATTTTGTTTTATGGCATTGGTGTCATTAATTATTAAGAGTTTTTTGTCAGAATATATTAAACTAATTCATAGTTTAGAATCTTGATGTATTTTTTACATATTAATTATTTTATCATGTTGGGTTCGTACACATGTCGCGCTCGTCGGTCTAACCATTCGGATTTTTACGTGGTTTTCTTTGAACCTGCGTAAATATGGCATAGATTTCCTCAGAAAAACCTCACGAAAGACAAACCTCCCCCTCTTCCCCTCGGCCTATATCCCTCACATAGATAATCGGCTGTAACAAACATCACCGCGACCATTTTCATTGTATTTTTTTGCATAGATTTTCTAACTATTTTTCAAGTTTTCTTTATATTTCCAGTGCTTACTTTTCAATCATTATAATAAAACCCCAGATATGTTAGATGGTGTTTATTACGGGCCGACTAATCAGTAAAACCAGCCGAGAGTCGGTCATTTAGGGTTAATTTCAGAAATTTCGTTACTTTAAATAAAGCTGCATAAAATTGTTATTATTTTTTTAAAGTTATAAAAAAAAAATTCCTGAGAGATGTGCATACATCGAAATATGCATATATTTCGAGTTGAAATTAGATTGTTTCATTTGTTCCTCGATAAATGATGTAAAGAAAATTGATTTAATAGAATAAGGACCATGGAGGAAATAATTATGCTAATTTACGCAAGCAAAGCAATCAACTGCCTTTGCATGTCATACGTTATTAACCAATCGTATTTCAGAACATGCTGCAATGATAAAAATTGAAGTCACGTGCAACCAAAAAGAATTCACTCTCTATACAAATCACTGAAAACTATACATAACATACTTAATCATCTACTTCTACAGTTAATATTTTACTATATACAGAATATAATAAATTGCTAGAGAACATAAGGGAAAAAAACTATTACTAACAGATTATGCATAAGTATGAACTTTGAAATACAATTCAAAACCCTACACTGCAAACAATAATTGTTGATTTTACAGTATAAAACTGGCATCCCAGCTGCCAGTATTATACCGTAAAATTAACAGTATTAAACAGTAAAAAAAGCAGTAATACGCTGCCGCGCAAGCAGTAATACGCTACCGCGCATATACCGTAAAATTAACAGTATTAAACAGTAAAAAAAGCAGTAATACGCTGCCGCGCAAGCAGTAATACGCTACCGCGCATGCGCGGTAGCGTATTACTGCTTGCGCGGCAGCGTATTACTGCTTTTTTTACTGTTTAATACTGTTAATTTTACGGTATAATACTGGCAGCTGGGATGCCAGTTTTATACTGTAAAATCAACAATTATTTTTTGCAGTGTGACTTTTATTGTGACAGGGTTCGTACGTTTTGGAAAAAAAATATAAAAAGTGCTTGAAAAAAAAAAAAGTATTTTAAAGTGCTTTTGAAAATTTGAAAAATGGAATAATTGTCCTTGAATTTTCAAAAGAAATTTGGCCATCGAATTTAATTTGATTGCCTTATTGGTATTCCATGCCGCTAAATGAAAGGAAAAAGTGTTGAAGGAAATTGTTTGACTTTTATTTTCTTTTTAGTGTTATCTTAAACTGTTTGTAATACAAAACATATTATGATAAATGGTAAATAGTAGTAATGTTTAACAAGGAGAAGCTTATGGTATTCACTAGAAAATCTTTAAGTACTAATAAAAATCCAATATCATAAAAAAAAAGAAGAAAAAAAAGCATATGAGACATTAGTTCTACTCTTATAGTGATGTCGCGTCTTTTTTTTTTCTCCGAAAGAAAAAAGATCAAGCCGTGTTTTCTTAACTTTTTATGATATATGAAATTTCTTTCCATGGTATAGATGTACCTTACTAAGCTAAAATACTTTATTTATTAAAAACTCTTTAATATGTTGTTTGGAAAACATCTATTACTAATTTTTTAAGATCTAATAAAAATTCTTTAAAATAGACTAACAATATGGCGATTCTTTCCTTTATGTATTATACCTATTCTAAAGCCATTTGAATGCATATTATGTTCTGTATATCTAAACAGTTCTTGAAAATATTTAAATAAGTCCTGGAAAATATGGGTGGGATGGGGTGTCTTTATATTCTTCTGATCACTGCACGCACCACTTTCCGGGTTGTACTACTACTCCATGAAAAACACATAATCCACGGTAAAAATAGTAGGCTATATATAGTAGCTCTAACACTGGACGACGGCTATATACTGCCGGTCACAGGATTTCTTCTTTACAGGGGGACCCACAATTCAGGAATACCAAATTCCCAAAGGTTTAAAAAAGGGCAGAGGGCTGCTCATGAGAACAGGTCACTTTTTTTATTCTTAAGGCCACTTTTTTAATTTTTAAAGGCTTTAAAAAAATTCTTTTTTGAAGCACCTTTTATATTATAAAGTCAGGACACTCTTTTCAAGACAACATTGAGTCAGCTTTTACTATGCAAGCAAATTTTTTAATGCAAAAAGGAGAAAGGGCACTTTTTATTTATTTTTTATACCGAGGAGCAAGAACGTGCTATTTTTTTTTGGATGCGGGGCAAGAAAGGTGTTAATTTGTTAACCAATGAGCAGGCCAGTGTGAAGAATAACTATGCTTTCAAATAAGTAGCAATATACAAATAAAAACTTACATTTTAATTTTACAAAGATTAAATGTTTTCAAGGCTGAAATTTATTCACGTGTATTCAAATATAAAACATTTTTTTTTCCTTCTAAAATTACGACGTAATTTTCAATAAATTTTATTCCACCGTTCTGAGATTGCCTGTAAATCAAAATAAATATTGAAACTGATTTTACATAGCCATTATTGGAAGCTTTAAGTTGTTTTAAATGTAGATATTTCACCATTTTTTCTCTACAAAATGCAATATTTAAATTTCCATAAGCTTTTTAGTGACTAATAAAACTCGCTTTACATTATTGTTTTCTTTGTTCTTTATGGGGGGAAAACAAAATCATTGGTGACAATTAATTGGTGAAACATCTTTGGAGTATCACATAAGATTAGCGTGAATAATAAAAAATATTTCATTGTGCAATAGAGTTAAAAAAGAAAACACTTATCGGTTTTCTCTGGTCACAAAAACTCTGATTTAAAAATAGTTTCGATACCAGGATTGGTATTTTTGCCAGGACAGTGGCAAAAACTGCAAAAAACCAGGGCAAAAATGGAAAAAAACATCAAAAATGGCAAATTCACATTCGCCTTTAATGTGTAGTAAGATTTATAAATTAATAATGATCATATTGGTATAAACAATTAGATTTAATAACATATATCATTTTATATTTTAAGCTTAATTGCTAATTAATATATATAATTAAAATTATTTTAAATGTTTATAAAATAGGAGGGATTCAGTCTAATACTGAGGAACTAAAGTACCAAATTAAAAATTGGATATCTAATTTTTTTTAAAATAAAGTATTTTGTTGTATGTTTTATTTATATATATTAATTTTATAAAGTATTTTGTCAGCCATTAATATTTTTTTAATTGTGTCAAAAGGTTTTATATAACTCTTTTGTTTTATGTAACGAGTCTTAGAAATATGCAGATACTTAAAGTCTTTGGTACTAATTTATAATTGTTTATCTTATAAATCCAGTTTGTTACAAAAAATAAAAAGTAATTAAATTAAATTGAAAATTATGTATTGAAAATACCTCTCTGTTATGTCTTGTTAGGAATCTAGAATTTTTTTTTTATCCATCTTACACTCCAATAAAGAGAAAAAAAGTTACATTATTTACTTTCAGTAAATAGCCTGTAGCCATTTTATAGTGTTCTGCTTTAAATATAAATTTATATTAAAAATTTGAATTTAGAATATAAACGTTTATTTGAATTTCTTACGCATATAAACGTAAACGCTTTACCCATTTACAATCTGCACATTTCTATTGTGTAAATAATCCTTAATTATTATTGTATAAACATAAATAAATAATTAAGTTTCTATTTCTACCCTATATATATAAAATCCTAATGAAACGAATTTGTGAAACGATTTTATGAAACGATTTTATGAAACAACTGATTAAACGACTGATTATGTTTCAGGGCTATTTCTAATAAAATATTAAACGCTTGATGGTGAAATTAATACCAATTGTCCATAAAAATCCGCGGATGTCAAAACTGGTAATAGAATTTTGAAATTTAAATTAGTTTTTGAGATATTAATTTTTTTCTAATTTTAATGACATTTCTGTAATGATGGCAACTAATTACTCATTTTTTTTGTGACAAAAAAGGGAAAAAAAATTGAAACAGATCCTGATAGGGATTATTGATTTCTTTTTATTCGTCATTTTCAAATTGAAATTGAATTTATCTTTTATTTCAATCGATAATGAAGACAAGATTGTGATTAAATTATGTTTTTCAGGAAAATTTGAAAAAAAAAATCACATTTCTATCGTCAGGATTCAATCGTCTGTCAGCATTTAATTTAATTTATAAACTGAAAATATTTTGAATAAATTCGTCCAAATGACGTCATTTATGTAAACGCAAAAGAAAGGGGGGAAAAGGAATTAATAGTAATTATTATTTATTGATATAATTTTGTTATTTTTTTTGTAAAATTTAATTAAACGAATTTATAAAATCACTAATTCGGATATTTGAAACGAATATATAAAATAATAATTGCCCAACTGAACGGAAGGAGAATAAAATATCCTGCTTGGTTTTTTTCCGCCAAGCTTTTTAAAAAAGCGTCAAGACCCCTATAATAGAAAAGCACCAAAAGTTCATTGGGTTTGTTTTCATAACTTTTGGCAACAAATCTATGTATATTAACGAATCTATCCCTTTTTGAAGCTCGAATTACGCCAAACCTAAAAGCAAAGAATCCTATGCTGGAAAAGTACCTGATTTTCTTATGGACCACATTCAAGTGACATAACAGGGTGTAAAATTATCGCGGATAGCAAATTTGTTTAAATATCTCATCAATTGATGCCGAATAAATGCAGGCATGCATGCACAAAATATTTAATTAATTTTGTATGATAAATAATTATTATAAAATTCGCATATACATATTAATTAAAATAAATAATTTACATATTTAAAATAACATGAAAATAGGCATGATGGTGCACTAAAATAGAGAGAAAATTAAAACCTGTTACTGAAAATGTCTATAACATAGTACTTTTCAATACCGTGGTTTTTAATGTTATTCAGAAGCAGATGGAATTTTTCTCATCCTTAAACGCAAAGGAAGAATATAATACAGATCGTTGTTATAAAAGTCCGAGAGGTAGCCACAATTTAAACCTAACCATTTTATACAAGCTGGTTTTCAAGTTGTAATTGATTTTACTTATGAATCCCGAAAACAGTCGTCAGTTGTCGCAACAGCTGTGTATGAGGCCATGATAATCAAAAAATGACCCATTAAAACGTTAAAAGCATGGCGACCCAATTACAGATTTACCAATATTTTAAAAATAAAGCACGCTGTTATGTTTTTAGAGGCTTCGAAGTCTGGGCGGGGGTTGGCGAGCGTAGCTCGCAGGGGGTAGGCCCCCTAGTATTTATATAAAATTAGTATTTTTTTTTCATTTAGTTATAAAAGTGAGTATTTTTTTCATAAAATGCATAATTATACTTACTTTTCTTAAGAGTTAAAAAATAAATTTAGAATATTGATTGTTTAACTAAATATTATAAGTATTAAGTTTATATTATATATATATATATATATATATATATATATATATATATATTTAAATGGGAAAAAAATTAAATGGACATAGCTTATTTTTGCCACCACTTTGGCAAAAACCTATTTTTGCTGGGGCCGGTTTTTTCCACCTGTGGCCAAAAACTTGCCAACCCTGTTACATACCAAACAACAGTAGCAACAACAAGTACAAAATTAATAGCAGCAGTATAATATAACTTTGAGTCAACTCAAACAGATCCCTAATTTGCCCATTCAACATAGCCCTTCGTGCGCTTTTAACTTGAGCGTCTTTTAAGTGATATTAAAATTTCAAATGAAAATCAATATTATTTTGTCGTCAATAAAGTATCTCCTATTAAAAGTGCCAAGCGTGTAAATGCGAAAATTATTTTTGAGCGAACACTTAATTAAAAACATTAATAATCTGATTTGAATAATTAGGTATCTGTAACTCTGTAAAATGAATTATGAAAACTGTAAATTATCTTATTATATATCATTTTATGTGTTAAATAAAATATATTTTTATTTTCTAGGTAAGTGGCTTGTTCCCGATATGTGTATTTTTTGTGGTTGCAATGCAGAGCTATTTTGGTAATGTAAGACAATTATTCTTATTATTTCTTCAGGGTTGCTAGTGGCGATTATTTATTTTATTATTTTGTCACCACTATTTCCTATGATTGACATGGTTTAAATCAACTCCCCCCTTCCCTCCTCCCCCCCCTTCTCACACACACACACTTTAAAAAAACTTTAAAAAAATAACAACGCTCGAGTGTAATATTTTCTCTTTTTTTAAATTTAAGTGTTTCAAATTATTATAAATAATTTATACTTTCAACTTATTGCACTGGGCTCCGGAGCGCAGTGTGTATGAGCTCCGGTGAATTCTGGCCAATATTTAAATATTTACTAAAAACAGAGAAGTACAGGAGCTGAGCTCCGGTGGGCTTCGGCGCAAATTAAGCCCTGGTTCTGACACCGCAAACTCTTAAAAACACGCCAATTTGATCAACTCTGAAACGATTACGGAATATTGGATTATAATTAAACGACCAGTGGCGAACTGCTGTAATCGGGGTTCCATTCATTTTCCTTTCACTGAGGAATTTTAAGACCGAATCAACTGCTGTTGAAAAAGCTAACAACAGTTTTCGTGATTGATTAATTAAGATCAATTAAACATTTGAAAATCAACTTGTTGAAAATGGTTAAGTAAACAATGTCGCTGCATCGGAAAATTTTATAACGTTTCTATAGAAATTTGGGTATTTCTCCATTATCCCATCGACTACTTTTTATAAAAGAAAAGAACAGTCGCCAAAATATAGGATTTAACGCCAAAAGTGCGCTACCGTGGCGCCACATTCAATTGATATCAGGTGCGTTACACGTGTTTGTTATGTCATCGAAAGATTTTTATTCGACATTTATCTGTATTTTTAATGATATTTCACCAATTTATTAGTTATTTCGTTTATTTAAATAATAATTACGACTTTAAACGGCGCCGTCAAGAAAAAGCGTTGAAAAACTGTTGCTGTGCCTTGTAAAGTTACGCACCACAGATCAGTTTCAACTGACGTCATAAACACTTATCCACCAACCGAGGGGGATAATTAAGAAAAATATTGTAAATAAATAAATATTTAAGATTACTTTTTTTTTCTTTGCATTAATGTATTGTATTATACATCTTATTGTTTAAACTTACTGATAGTTGACATTTTAGTGAGTGGGGCTTTAGATTCCAATTGCAACATTCTTCCATTTGTTTTTTGAGCATTAGAGTTTGGCGATAGTTTTTTTTTTTTTACTGGAAAGTTGTCAACGGTATAATGGAGAAGTACCGAAAATTGTTTTCAGTAAGACGTTTTAAATGTATCGTTTCCAATATGACGTAATTTCCAAACTTTTCTTCCTATTATTAAACGCAAAAATTATAGGTTTTAATTAAAAGGAAATATTATTATTTACGCCGTTTTAAAATTTGCAATAATAGGTAAAATATTTTGTCGAAATAAATTAATCTCTCGTGCAAATATATTTTTAAATTGAAACTGTTTGGAAATATTGTTATTTGAGCATTTTAAATATGACGTAAGCTTCCCCTTTTAATGCTTTGATCGCGTAATAATTTAATTATTACTTTTTTTAATATTCACGCGCAAGTATATTTTTTATTACGCAAATTTCTACATTTACTACTTTTAACACGTGATCATTTAATTATTTTTTTTAAAAGTTTTATTTCTGTTTTTAATGGTCACATGTAAATATATTTTTTAATTGAAAGGGAATATTATTATGTGCGCTATTTTACAAATTGGCAACAATTCAAATAATGGACTTTTTGAAATATAATTGCACCCTGCACACCACACCGCAAGCTTGTCAACTATAGCCTTTTAAATTATGCTTAAATTCCTATGCATTGTTTTCGTTTCTATAAAACTTTTTTAAGAGAACTATTTTGACCAACTTTAATATTAAGTATCTCATAAAATAATTCTTCGATTTAAAATCTGTCTTCTTCAGCGTGTTTATCGAACATTTCTCTATAAAACTACCAATTTTTATATTTTTATATGTAATAGTTTTCTGAATATTAGTCCAGAAAGACCTCAAGGCACAAAATCTTCATTAACTGCGGCGGCGGTGGTTACTTTTTATTTTTATTTTTATTCATATATAATACAGAGAAACCTTTTCCTGCATTCGCACCGCTAGTATAACCATGAATATCTAATTAGAAGCGGAACTGGTTTAATATCGCAGGATCATATTCGTGATAAATATCGGAATGACGGTATTCGCGATATACCATTATGTAGGATTTCTTGATATCGTTATCACGATTTGCATTTCATATCAATTTCAACGATTTTATCGATATATCGCCCAACCCAATTGTGTGATATCAGATAAGTACCAATAGACAAAGAGATACATAAATGACTTTCACCAACTACATGTTAGTAATAGCATTTTTATTAGCAAACGATTCTTTGCAGAATTTGTGAGAAAATGATTTAACTAGTAAAAACATTGAAAATTGCCTTTGTCACCAATAAAAAGGGATTTTCTTTTTTTTAAAAAATAGATAGATTTGTAACATTTTTAGTAATAGACATGGTGTGAAAACTGCAAAGTTTTGTTTTATTATATAATATTAAGAGAATACAAATACATAGATTGTCATCTGTATGTAACCCAATATTTATTTAAAACATTTACATTTTGTGAATTCTCGCAATTTTTTTCCACATTTTGCTCTAAATTTAATTATTATAAGTTGAATTAAAGAAAATTGCGTATTTTAATTTGCGAATGTACTTTCCAAGATTTTTAGCAATATTGTTTGTTTAATTGAATTAAATGTTATATGAAAAGGGGAGAAAAAAAAAAGCAGAGCACTTCTTTGATTAGGATTTTTACTATCAGAATATTTTTATTTTCTTCTATCTTTACAAGAAAAAAGTATTGGATTCATGAAACTCCACTTCCGGTTTTCGACGGATATATATATGTGTTTTAGAAGGTCCTGAACACTGTTTGACTCTTTTTAGAAAATGTCTGTCTATGAGTCGGTTTGCCTGTTTGTGTATGTGTCTGTGTAGGACAAAAAATTTGTGGGTGCTCTATCTAAAGAACTAACGCACGAAATTTAATAAAACTTTAGAATCAATTAGAGCTTGATATAAATTGGTGCTGATTAGTTTAGTGTAAATCTTCCAACAGATGGCGCTGCTATGTTACATTTTTCACGATTTTGCGATAGCTGTATCTCAAAAAACTAATGCACGGAATTTAATCAAACTTCATATTCTGTTACACTTTTACATAAATAGATCCTTTTATTAGGCTTGGGCGTATACTGCCCAACAGGTGTCGCGTTTATTAACTTTGGGTTGAGAATTTTGATTGCAGAGATGTAAGAGTGTGGGTGCCGAAATTCAATGATTTGTTTGAAAAATACGATGCTTATATCTCCTTTTTAAATGCACACAATTCAACGAACCTATACCTTGAGAATCCTCATGATTGACATAGATTGTCGTTTAATTTTGGCACTGTGATAGCGAATTTGGAAGTATTAACATGTAGGAGATAGAAGAAAGTTTTGGGATTGGCACATCCGACTACACTAGAGGGCAAAATTAGCACTAGCCACCAGCCACTAAATGAAGAACAGTGGCTACTACAAAATTGTCTGTCAACGGTTACCTTATGGCCACTTTTCTACAAGGAAAGAGTAAAATTTTTTTGTATTTCATCAATGGTTCTACTTTTGCTGGTTGAAATATGTTTCTATTAACAAATATATTTGGACTATTTAATTTTAGATGAATACTAAATGTAATTTTAACAAAAGTTTACTGTTTAAAACTTTTAAATAAAAAAGTAGCCACTAATTAAAAGAAAGTGGCCACTTATAAAACTGCTAATACTGGCCACTGACCACTAATGAAATTTCCCAGTTTTGTCCTTTAGACTACACTATCAGAAAAAAACTGTAAATTTATGAGCGTTTGCCCTCCAATTTTCACAGACAACAGCCTTATTTGATGAAAAATGATCTGATCCACTAAATAAGCCGCCTTATCCCTTAGATACTTAGAAAATTAAGGACAATCCACATATTTTTACAGTTCTAGCCTATCTGTTTGTAAACATACGGTACGACCCCATACATCCTTCATTTTAGTCGTGTTTCGAAAAATAATGTCACTTAACCGCGACCGTAACATATTTTTTAACCCGCCAGAAAAGCGATTCTGTGATGATCATCTAACGTGCTACGGAACAGTAAGTAATTTAAAGTGCATTATATCCTGTGCATTATAATGCTGTATTACTTTGCCCCGTAAAATTACAAGCTACACAAAATGATGGACATGGATTTTTTTTTTTTTTTTTTTTTTTTTTTTTTTTTTTTTGTATGACTGGAAGACTGGAATCTCTTCTGCCGGCCTCTGCCCGTAATGTTACAGGGATATTTTTAACAGTGTAGTTTTGTTTTTTAATGACAATTTATTAATGATAATTTTTCTGTTAATTATGATAAATGTGTACTTATTGTTATTTTATTATTGCCACTTTATATTTCATCAATACAACAACTTGAAACAATAACTTTCACAAAATTATTAGAATGTTAGCCCATTAAACTGAGCATATGTACTTTAACATGCTATTAAGAATAATTATAACTTTTGAGTTCATTTGTACAATACTGTTTAATAAACTATGTATTTTTGGGTGAAAAATGAAAAAATAATGCATGCATTTTTATAGAAATGGAAAAAGTATAGAAAAAAAACTACTGTTTTTCAAAAGATGGTAAAAACATTTTTCCAAAGACGGTAAAAACCCTCATGCGGTAAATATCTGCCAACCCTGCCATTATTATACTCCTAAGCTATGAAGCATTTTGTCTGCCTTCTCTACCTACAGATTATTTTCGTTAAAAGGAGAAAAAATATTTTAATAAATTTTTAGAGAAAAGAGAAAATGTATTTTTGATTTATATACCGCTTCAAATTAATTATAGTTTAATTGCATGTTGTAAAACTAAACTACATGTAATTAATGATCTTTTAATGACTCCTCCATTGAAATCGACAGCGATTGTCGTCTGCAAAATGAATATGTATTCAGCGATTTATAAAAGTTAATATTAAGGTTGAACGAGAGTTGATTACATAATAATGATATGCCTCAGGATAGATAATTTAAGAGGATATGCCCAGAAATCTCCTTGTGGGTGGTGTATTTCGACAAATTTCCATTCGGTCCCCGCTAAATTTTTAGGGACACCAGAATATTGCCTCATGAAAAACTAAAGCCTCTGCAATAACTAAAGTGGGGACACAATATTTTGGTTGCCCTATGTGCTCAAATCCCTTGCTATGCAACTGAACTTCACCTCTCTCCGGCTATCTGTCTGGAACTGCCCTTAGGTATACTAAACCCCAAACCAAAACAACAAAAAATAAAATTAGAATAAACATGAACCGTAGCAAAATCTATATTTATAAAAGAAAAACATATTAATGAGTAAAGCTAACGTCATATTGACGTTGTCAACACTTAACCAATGAATTTCGTTTCTACTGCATTTTTTTTTTTTTTTTTAACTTTTAAACATCGTACAATTTTAATTTTTACACCGTAGAATAGAAAAATAAAAATGTTCTCTCATATGCGATTTGTTTATAAACTGTACCTCAATTTACTGATTTTTTATGGTTTTTAAAATAATTTTCAAAATGATTTTTTTTTTTTTTTTTTAATATTTTTATCGCGTCCAGCCCTATTTCCTGACATTAGCCCGTTTGCGCTTAGAACAATATAAATAAAAACGAACAATATAAATTAAATAGTTCAGCAATTGTTTCTGGGTAATATTTCGTAACGAAATTAAAACTTCACTAACAATCAAACAAGGTAATATAAATGAAACACAAATTTAACAATGTAATCTAATTATGCTCTTAAACCACTGAAATTATCAGAATCAAAAAGGCTACTGTAATTAGCGAAATCATTGGCGATTTCTTCGGCTATTAACGGGTTATATGAACGTATTGCTTTTAATAAATTTCAAAACTTTATTCGAATATATTATTGATATTTTTTATATATAAATGCTTTTTGGTTTTGATAGTTAGCAATCTAAAAATAAAAAAATCTGAGTTTTCAATTAAAAGTTATCTTTGACCTTTATTCTGTAATTCGACAAGCCTGGGTTGGATCTCTAGTAATAATAACAAGTTGGAAATTGTACGTCAAACGTGACAAATGAGGTGCGTTCGTACTATAGCTGGTTATATAAATATTCATATCTTGATGATTTTTAATTATGTGAAATGAATTCTATCTGCAGATTAATTTCTGTACTAAAATAAGTATCTCGGTCGCTTGACGATTCAACCTCGGAAGCTCGTATTGTAAGAAAGCACCGATTTTTTTTTTTTTTTTTTTTTTTTTTTTTTTTTAATTCAAATTTCTTAGTAAATATTTTTATTAATATTTTCTTAAGTTTTGATTCGATTTTCATAAAATTTGAAATGTCTCGAGAAAATTCTGCAAAGATAATATATCTTAAATTTCAAACCATTCGTTTGGGTAGTTTTTGCGTTGTTATATGCGGACAGATACGGACGGACGGACGGACGGACGGACCAGACGACGACAGTAGGTGCTAGGTATTTATATAGTTACGAACGCACCTAATAATAATAGTGAATTTTAAAGAAAGGCAACTCGACCCGATGCAAAACTCTCTTAGTATCTCTGTGTGTGTCTTGTATATTCCGTTTCCTCTGTAAAATTGGTTGACCGAGAGGCTTCGTTGAAGAGAGACGAATTCTTACGCTAGCAATTGAATTAAGCCCGTTGTAATAATAAGTCCTAATTAAATAAGTGGTTCCGGAAATGTGCGAATTTCCGTGTAATAAAAACTCCGGGCAATCGAGGGGGAAGAGTGGATTGTACGGAGAACTTTTCGACCAGCCTAACGAGAGTGATTAAAGCCAGTTTAATCTTTCGTATAATTCAACTTTTTTTTTTTTTTTTTTCTGGTTTGTCAAATCAATGCGTTTGCTTCTAACTTCTAACTTATTTTATATTGTTAAGTCTTCTATATAATTAAACTAGTGGTTTTCCCATTCTAATATTTAAAGATCTCTGGATTTTTATGAAAGTCCAATATATATATTTTTTCTTTTCAGTATTAAGAAACAACGGTAATACATTTTTTCATTAATTAAAAAGAAGAAAAAACAAGTTTAATAAAAAAAGATAGAAAATATTGGTATTTTAAATGCATGCTTTTATAACCTTTCATTTCTAGTTATTTAATATTTTCCTTTCATAATTATTACTGCAAACAAAAATTGTTTAACTATAACAACTCCTACAAATAGTAATACAATCTCTAAAGAGACCATTATTTGTTCTATATCATTAAATGTTTTTGCTTATGAAAAACTATACTTATTTATAAAATAATATTTTTGGCTTTTATCAAGTCTGTTTTTAAACTCGGAAAGAAAAGATATCCCGCTGGGTTTTAAATTCCGAATAAAAGATGTTGGAAAAACAAATATATATTATAAGAAAAAAAATGAAAACCCTTTGCTATGTATTTTAAAGTTTGAAAATCAAATAAATATCTCATTAACTTTAGTTTAAATAAAATAAACAAAATTATAATGTCTGCGACTGTAATTTGATATTCATGAAATACTTGTCTACCTGTAAATTTTTATTTACATTTTCAAAATTAAATAAGTTTATTTTAATTTGAGCGATTTTTAAGTGGGAGTTGATTTGTTTAATTTATCCCCTGCATTTTAGATGAAAAATTAAATTGTATTAATTCAAAAAATAAATTGTATTAAATTGTAATTTGTAATATCTTGGAATTATCTCAGCGTTCCCTATTGATTTAAATTTTTTATCTTCCTCGTATTTGCTTGTATTATGATTTCAGTTTACTGTCATGTTTAATTGAAATGCACTTTTCGTTTCCATAATTTCTTATTCGGGTAAATTACTCTTAATTATTCAAAATGTTAACCTGTTTTTTTTTTTTTTTTTTTTTTCCAAAATAGTTGTTTTGTTAATCTGTATGCGAAATTTCAAAGGTAAAATATTCAGTTTCTTCAAATACTTTTCGCTCTCAGGATCATTGTCTATATATTTTTAATATTTTCCCTTCCTTTATTATTTATTTACTTATTTATTATTATTATTATTATTATTATTATTATTATTATTATTATTTTGTGAGAAGAAAGGGAAGCTTTTAATTAATTTTAATGAAAAGGGGTCATTCCGTACCAACTAGCCTATTGGCCCCTACTCGACCCTCATCAATTTTGATGTAATCGCTACAGGACATACATAGGTCTAAGATAGACATCTGCTAACTATCACAGTCAGAAGTAGCATAGCTGGGACACCAAAAGTGCTTTTGTAAAGTTCACTATTTCAGTGTCGCAGGAAAAACGATCAAATCACCAAGCTTGTCATCTTACTGTTCATGATACAAGAAACATTACATATTGCAAATACGTGATCTAGCACAGCTTTTTGTGCTGAAAAATATATTTGTAGTATTAAAGATCAGAAATCAACACATTCATCATCACTTGGAATCAAACTAAGCTACACAGCCTTTCGCGGTGAATTTAACCCCTATTTTAACAAGCTATAACTACTAAACAAATAATTTTAAAAGTTTGTCACTTTACCAATAAATTACCCATGTACATGTAATATAGCTGCTGAAGTCGTTTTCCGCCTGCTTAAATATTTATTGATTTTTTCATTTTTGAAATCCCGTCAATAATTAAATTCATAATCCCGTTTTCAGAAGCCTATATCTCAAAAGGGACACTTCTGATTTGATTACCCTTAGTACAACTGGAAAGAACACACCTTAATTGACAAGAAATGTTTTCTTTCATTTTGGGCCTCTTTCTTATATAAAAAAAGCAAGGTTCAAAACACATAGTTTGAATGACATTCCTCACTATATATGGGTGCAAACTAGAGTCCTGCATCGGGTATGGGGTCGGCGCTATATTTTTTCGTCGCGGTTCGGGTTCGAGTCGGGTTGACTAATACTTTTTTGCTGCGCGTCGGGTTCGGGTTGGGTTGGATTGACTTTCATTATTTCGGGTTCGGGTTGGGTTTTGACTCTGGCGGGTCGGGTTCGGGTTGACCCCCTCTTCCAAAAAAATGTGCAAAATATGTTTTCAGGTTTAAAAAAAAAAAAAAAAAAAAAAATATATATATATATATATATATATATATAATTATAATATCTATGAATTTCAAAAAACATATCAAGTTCTATTCTACTTAAATCTCCAAAGAGATAATCAATGATACTGTGTATACAGAATACCACATAGCTAATAATTAACATGTGCAAACATAATATTACCATAGCTGATGCTTCAATGGTAATTGGCCAAATTTTACTCATACCAAAAGAATATTAAAAAAAGAAAAGTAAACACAAATGGATTAACAAATTAAATATGAACCATACACAATGGAAAATTGGACCACATGAGAATTAAATATGAATTGGACATGGAAAAACACATGCACATGTACTCATCAGCCTGGATGCACCCACATGTGTTTTAAATAATAATTCAGTGTTTCATAATTCTACTGGCATAATGCTAAGATCAGTAGAATCATCCAGTTACACTGAATTATTACCAGACAACAATTGGAAATATTAAAATTTGGAAATATTTAAATAGGAAATAAAAAACCATTAAGAAAATACAATATATTTCACTCACATCGATTATCCAAAAAACTGTAATTAACACCTCACTAAATTACCACGAGATAACAGTTTTGAAATAATAAAATTGGAAATATGAACGCGTAAAGTGTAGATAAAATATTTTACTCACAATAATTATACAGAATCCTTAAAATGTCACAACGTCTACATAATATTCACATCCACATGGCAATGCATCATACATGTTAACTAAGTCGAGTTGAGAGAAATGATTTGTAAGACAAGTTGAGAGTACACTTTTTTTAAATCACAACCCCATAAATGACACCCAATCACAAAATGATTCAAAAACACTCAAAATAATTCTGGTTTTAATACACTTATAACAAATATATATCCGTGAATATATATTACTCCATCCAATTTTAATTCCTGAAAGTAAAATTAATATACAATCAATAGCTCCCTCTATAGTTAAATTAAATATAATATTAACAATATTATCTACAACTACCTGAAAGGTAAAGTGTCGCCATCTATTGGTATTATAATAGTTCATAATTAATATTTAGTTAAATATCCACTTTATTAGTTACATACTCACTTCATTAGATTTATTTATATAAATAAACTTTAAAAAACAATACTAACTTGTAGTTTTACTTAAAATTCAAATAAAATATAATACTACTATATGAATAAATCTACACAGAATTAATTCAACTTGCACAGCATTTCAGATATTCTTAACAAGAATATATTATGTAAAAGAGATATTATTTTAATTCAAATTATTTTTGCTGCCAGCTGTGTTAATCCACTGATATTATAGACATTTATTAAATAATTAATGTTTTATTTTTACTACTACTTAAATATATATTAGACTTGTTTTTAAATATTTAATGTTTAATTTATACTACATTGTAAATATATTTTATATTTATAGATTAATTTAAATATCTAATTAAATAATTCATAAACAATTCAAAATATCTCAAAATTTATAATGTTGATAATTAATAGTATTACTACTGTTTTTCAATCAAATTAATGCAATGCAGTAATTAAAATACTTGTTAATTTTAATTATTCATAGACAAAAATAAAAACTATATATATTTATTTTTATATATATTGCAAATAGATATATATATATGAGTTATAATCACCAATGTTATCATTGTATAATTTAATTTGTTATTGTATAAGTTAATTTATAAATGTATGAAAACTGCACATCATTAATACCTTAAACAGAGGTGATCGGCAACGCACAATCACAACTATACAAAGTATAAATAATGTTCAATCAAATATTAAATTTCCTAATATGTTATAATTGTAATTATGTATGTTATATTTGTAATTTTCTACATAAAGTGTATATAATGTTCAAACAAATATTAAATATTAAATTTCCTAATATGTTATAATTGTAATAATGTATGTTATAATTATTATTTTCTATATCTTTTGTTATATGTTATCGCACACTAAAACAATAATTTATTACATACCATGTTTATATTTAAATTATATAATAAATGTTATTTAAAATATATATATATATATATATATAGGGTAAATGTGCCAGCAATGGACATCCTTAAGGAATTTCTTTAAAAATTATTTTTTAATTAATAGTTATAACTATATTCCACTTTTTTAAATATTATATTAATCTATCATTATTATATAATCAATCTCATAGTCTTATTACCCAATATGAATCAAAATTTAATTGTAAATAACAGAAATGTATCAAAACACCCAAAATTCCAATAATGGACACCCTCTATTCCAGTAATGGACACTCTCTGTTCCAGTAATGGACACCCTACAAAAAATAATTAGATAATAATTTTATGATAGTATTTAGGTTCAGAACTTAATGAAAGCATATTGATAAAAGAAAATATTGAAATTTAAGATAGAAATTTATTACATTAAAGGATTTATAATATAAAGATTTAGTTTACAATAATTAAGTTTGGTGACATTTTATTGCCTCATTTTATCTAATCTTCACTCATATCAACGTCCAAATGATGCGCTGTACAATTATGGCATTCAAATGCCAAATCTTCAGATTCCTCATCATTTTCTGATAATCCAAAGCATTCAATATGCGATTTTGGAATGCATTTAAAATTATAAGCGTTCTTGCACTTGTCACATTCTACCCACTCCTTTGCTTTTCATCAATGAAACTAAGTTTGCATTTATGACAAATAAAAGCTGAAGATTACCATACAAATAATAATCTAACTCTAGCTTAATTTGTTGTTTATTTATTATTTGCATGATAATCTTCAGCTTTTATTTCATAACTCCTGATCCTATTGAGATCTCACTCTAAAAATTTAAAGATTTCAAGCTTATAATATTACAAAAACACATAAATTTTTTTCAAAAAATGTAAAAAACACAATTTAAAAATTTTTAAAATGTTATTTAAAAAAAAAAATCAAACATAGTCAACTTGCATATCAAATGAAACTTCTCTGTAAAATGAGTGGTCAAACAACTCCCTACCATGGGCGTAATCTGGCGGGGGCAAGGGGGGGCACATGCCCCCCTAGTTTTTCAGAAGCAGGGGCAAGACTTACCTTTTGCCCCTCCAGTTTTTTTAATTGTTTTGTGGTTAAAGCATAGTTTTGTATTTTAATTTTTTTTTTTTTAATTTAACCATTTATTTGCTCTCTTGGGTCTGAACTAGAATAAATAGTGGTAATTCCAAATACCCATAATTAATATTTTTACGTTCATATAGGAGTAATGTTTGTCTTTCTTCCGAACAAAATGTTTAATGCCGTAGTCAAAGTTCAAGTTACAATATTTCCCTTGCTCTTTTTTTTTTCTCAGAAAAGTGGAACTTTTTTCATTATAGAGCAGTTTATATGCACGTGTGAGATTTATCTCTTGATTACTGTCTCTGACCATTGTCATTTTCTTTGGAATAAAGTATAACCTTGGGACCGGCTATAACTAAGACTCCTAGAAGTGTCTTAATAAAAAAAAAAATAAAAGTCACATTAACACCTCTTTCGGCATCCTTTCCATAGAAGCTCTATAAGTATATTATAGAAGATTGTAAGTAGATTATAGTTATATCATCGCCTATTTCAAGGTGCCAGTCACAGATTAGTTATTCACGATGCCCATAAACTTCACAGGATTTCACTGGGGAGATTCATCGTAACAGAAATATAAAGAACACGTTCTGTTTATAGAACAAATCCTTGTTTAATAAGTTTCTTATGTACTGAGCAGAAAAATTGCAATGAGGTAACTCATCGAGCAATTAGATTCAAAGGAATGGAAAAATCTGCGGTCTTATTCAGTTTTTTAGTATTCACTTGTTTTTGTGACATTTTGAAATTTATAAACGTAAAAACATATTTATAAATATATTTCGCATTTTAACTTAAGTACAATTGAAGAATACGAGAAAAAAGGAAATATTCTTTAGAGATATCGAGACAGAAGTACTGGAAACTTGACATTTTTTCTTCATTCTTTTATCAAAATACTATAAATTTTTATGAAAGTTTCTATTTAATATTTTAAAAATAAAAACAATATTTAAAAAAAAATGAATATTTTCATTTGGGTCTTTAAGGTTTAATCCACTATGAAAATGTTTAATGGAATACAAATTAAAAACATTTCAATTAAAATAAACAAACTAAGATCAGTGTGATTTAAATTTTTGCATTGACAGATTATCTAGATTTATCTAAAATCAGTACGAATAAGATTTAAATCCTATAAAATTATCAACTAATTGTTACGAATTTTACAAAGTCCTGAAATCTCACTAATGATTAAAGTATCCTATACAAATTATTTTACTTTCAATTTAATTTAAATTTCTGATGTATGTTAATTTTTCTTTCTTTTCTCATATAAGTGGGTATCCATATTAAAAACAACGAATAAATTATCAAAGTGATAATTATCAAATGCAAAATTAAAAGAAACTATTAAACAAAAAAAACTCGCCCAATTTTCGTAAAATATATTTATAATTTTAAGTAATAGTTTATATACATTAAAACGGATACATAAGTGGTACTTTTAGGAGCATGATTTTTATTAAAACTGTTCTCAAATCAATACTGGCTCTTTTCGAACGGATTTTTTTTCATTTATTTTTGTTCAGAAACGTATCCCATTAGCAGGTGACCTTATTAAAAAAACTATGTAATCTAACTGTGTTTAAAATTTTCTGAAAAAAGCAAAATATTTTTGAAAATGCTGTCAAAGTGGACGTTTTGAACTGAATTTCAGTTGCAACAGCGTAGGAAAGGAAAAAAAAACTGCCGTACTGGGACAATAATCGCTTATAACTCAAGATGTAATTTATATATCGGGAAAAAAAATTAAATAAAAACCACTTTAATAATCGTGCTTGCAAATATGATTTTATATTAAAAAATGAGTCAAAAAACGTGTCAAAAAGTTTTGCGTTGTTGAGTGGGAAAAGTACTTTTTGAGAACCACACTTTTTTGTGGGAGATGTGTCAACGAAGTGTGGTTCACACTTTCCAACATAGTTGAAAAGTATTTACGACTTCTGTTTGTCCGGCCGTCATTTTGGCCATTTGTCCGCTCTCTAACTCTTGTAAATATACTTGGATTTCCACTATATAGATTAGAGGTCTGCACGGCCGAAATTTCCGGTCCCGGGCCTGGCCCGACCCGTACAAAAATATTTTTTGGCCCGGCCCAGCATCGGATTTAATAGTTTGACCCGAGCCCGGCCTGGTCTGGTATAAAAGCTAAAATCTCGGCTGGAGCCTGGCCTGGTATAAAAGTTAAAAATTCGGCCCGGGCCCGAACCGTACAAAAACTTAACTGTCCGTCCCGGATCAAACTACAAAACATGCCGATATTTTTGAAGCAACATTATCCTAGAATTAAAATTATTCAAAAAGCACTCTTATTCATGCCAAGATTTTATAATTTTCAGATTATGCTCGAAATACATGGAATACAAAGTATCAACAATATTAATTACCACTTAGACAATTACGTACATAAACACTGATTTAAAAAAATTGACATAGACAATTGCATTCAAATGAAGAATCAGTAAGATAAATAAACGTAGTTTAGAATAAAACAGAAAGATTATAAAATAAAATCATAATTTTAAAGCTCTACAAAGGAAAATAAAAAATAGATTTTAAGAATATCTCTCTAATTTATTAAAACAAATTAAATTTGTAAAGATTTCACTAAACAAATGCACAACATCACTATAATTTTTACAAAAATAAATAAAATGTGAGCGCAACATGGGCTCGGGGGAAGAATTTAGAGGTCTGCAAGGGACCTGGCCTCGCCTGAAACCCGTGATTTATTTCATTGGACATGAGTCGAGCCAGGCCTAGACTGTATTGTTTCCGCACCAGGTTGGATCCTAGTTTTATTTTTCTCCGGATACGTTGACCGAATCTAGACTTTATTGTTCCTGGGCCTTGTAAGATATCAGTCAGTAGCTATACCGTAAAAATAGAAGTTACAAATTTATGATATGCTATATTTCTTTATCAAAACATTTTGATAACAGTATTCTGCTATATTTACATTTATAATTCGGTTTAATAAATTACAGGGGCAATTTTTTATTTACTTTATTTTTGTAGAGTTTAAGGTTATAATATTTTGAAATCATCTTTAAAAAAAAAAAAAAAAAAGAAAGAAAAAGAAAAAAAACTGTAAATTACTATATGCGCCGGCGGAAAGGGTTGGGGGAGTAAGATAATTAAATTTCCTTTACCTCTGATGATTTGAAAAAAAAAAAAAAGTGAAATTTATTCTTAATTTATTCTTAATAATTAAACACTGAAATAAGAATCTTTCGGCATGGGGCTCTGCTTCTGGAACCCCAGTGGAAGATATTTTTTTAATTATGTTTTTGTTTTTATGTTTCAAATTTATCTTAAACAGTGGCTTCAGGGGGTCAAGCCCGCTGGAACCCCCTGTGGCTCCTAAAGGGGCTAAGCCTTCCTGATAGTTCTGTATAAGTTTTTTAGGCTGATATGTATAAAAATTGTTTTGTACGAGAAGTTCTGGCAAAAATACTTATTTTAGATTTTTTTTTTTTTCATGCTTATTATCTTCATTTAAAAAAAAGTGCCCTGATCTGCGAAGTATAGGCACATCTGTAACAAAATACTGACCCTCCCTAGATTTCTTTTTGCTTGTCTGTATGTAAATATTGACTCTTTTACTGAATCTCTATTTATATGTAAATATCTGAGTTAGCATTAATATTGTTAATACACATTCCATGGCTTGAGGCAGAATCGCATAAGAGAGAAGAAAAATCCATTATAGAAAGGTTCCATTCTTAACAGGTACATCGCCTGTTGTAAATGTATTATATTATTTTCGCACGAATTAGTATATTCACTTTGCATGGATCAAGACAATATTCCATCTTAGACATTTTCCTTTTCAGAGTTTTTACTGTACTTTATTATTATTATTTTGTTTAACCTAGAAATGTATGAACTATTCGGTAAAAATAATTTTAACTGTAGCATATGTGCAATTTAAAAATATATACATTTTTGCAAAAAAATGTTCGACCGGGCCTCATTTTACTGAATTTTGCAAGATCCAGGTCGGGCAGGTTCAAAGCTTTTCATACAGGCTGGGTCGGGACAAATTTCGGCCCGTGCAGACTTCTAGGAAGAATGAATTTCAGACCCAGATCAGCCCGGAAAAATCTGTCTCGGATCGGCTCCAGTTTGAAAAAGAGAGCAACGCTCGGGCCCGGCCAAAAAAGTGAAGATCAGGCTCGGCCCAGACCGGGTCTCGTGAATGGGAACTAGCCCGTGTCCGTACAGGCCGTACCTCTAATATAGATATATGCTATTGAGATATACTACAACATATTCCCTGATGAAGATGTTGTACATATAGCTGTAATAGCTCGTTTACAGGGATACAAAAAAGTTTTACATTACATTATGCTATATAGGGAAACATCGTTTGCACTTTGGGAAAAATCATTTCACTTGAAACATGATGAAATTTATATCGTCACTTAGGTGGGCTACAGCTCACTTTCTATACAGCATGAAGTAACTAGCATGTATATACTTCATTTACAGGACCGACTTCGACTATGAACCATAATTGCTGGAAGTGCGTTTTCAGCTGTGGTGTACATTGTTAAAATTAACTACATTTTAGTGCATTGTGTCGTAAGTATAAATTCTACAGTCCATATACAGAGCTACACGAAAAAAATGAATTTCAGTTTATGGACGTGAATTCCTGATGTATGTTTTAACTGTGTTAGGCATTTTCCAGTTGAATTATATTTTATTATTCAACGGTGCTTATAGAATATAAATAAATTCATATGGCAACGCAAAAGAAATTAAATATATTGCTGCCTGTGTATGTGTGTTAAAATTTATCAAGTCAAATTTTAATGTATTATTCATATAATATATGGCAGCACATAACGATATTGATACATTGTCACAAATAGCGATAACGATGCACCGAAAAATTCGCATACCATTATCTGCTATATACATTAATTCTCGGAAATGGATTTTTAACTGCGTTCTGTGTTTTTAAAATTGTTTATTTAAATATCTCATTTCATTGTATGAAAGAATGAACTTTCTTAACAGGATTCTAATAATGTTGGAAAATATCTGGTAATCTATAACTGACACACGTGTTTTTGTTCTTGTTTTTCTTCACTTGAAACTTTATGAAAAGGTAAAGTTCGAAATTTTTGAAATTTCAAAACCATATTAATTTTTTACTTACCCATCATACGTAGTATAGGGTAAGTCTTGTAATCGGTTTGAAAATCGAAAAATTTTTTTTGACGGATTTACACGTTTCAGACACTGGAGATTCCGAAAAACATATTTTTAGAAAAAAATTTTTGCCGTCCGTCTGTGTGTCTGTGTGTGTGTCTGTAAACGCTCTATCTCCCGAACAAATTGAGATAGAGACTTGCAATTTGGTATGTACTTAGTATGTAATAATGGGAAGAAGCCTATTTCATTTCAATAACCTCGATTAACCGGAACATTTTTTTTCGGACTCTCGAAATATTCGTTCTGATGAAAGGTATATAAAAATTTTCGAAATTGTTTATTTTAAGGAGTAAATATAAAAGACAATAAAAAAACAAATTTTGCATAAAACATGAAGTCGATCGAATAATGAGTTGCCGAGATATTTGTAATCCTATTTTCCACACTCTTCAATTTTTTATGACCCTGTATTTTATCCAAATTTCACTTCAAATAAATTTTTTAATTGGAAATTTGATGCTTAATCAGATGCAATAAACCGCTAGTTAATAGGAGTATTATTTTTGGAGTTATAAGGAAAAACCTCTTTCAAGCAATTCAGTAATCGAGCCTTTTTATGACGTCATCAAGCCACGATTTTATTTGAATTGCAATGCATTTTATAAGTAGTTTACACATTTTTATTTTAATATTTTACATTATACATATACATGATGGGTAAGTATTACGGTGGCCCCCAACGACTAGTTAATTCTTAAACTAAAATTATTCCACGTACCCTAATGTATCACAGCAAAATTTCTGAGTCATTCCAATCAGAACGAGAGGTTTATCAAGAGCTTTTTTTTTTTTAATATAAACTTAACTCAATTGTTGCCACTCTGAATAAAGGGTTTAAACATTTATCCACCACTTTCCTCACCATCACACCCACCATTTAAAAAAATCTTCTAAAACCCAAGGCATTGACGATTTTTTATTAAATTTGTTTGAATTATTTTCTAATTGAACATTGCATCAGACATAAGGGATATGACGGTCGAGCTTTCAATATTTTTCAATATTACTTTAAAAACATATAATGTGTAACTTAGGATTTTCCCTATTTTTGCGTATATGGTTAAACATTTAAAATTTTGTTTAAATATTAAAATTTTTAAGTATTTAATTTAAGTGTGCGTCTGTGTTTACGCGATGATGGGATGGAGGGGGCGGGGTATTATTTTTTACAAAAGGTCTTCGAGATTTTTGCCCCCCCCCCCCCCCCCCCCCCCAGTCTTGGAGCCCAAGTTACGCCTATGTTCCCTACGCCTGATAGAACCTGAGAAAATCAAAATTGAAAACAGTTATGCAAGCCAAAAAATGATTTTTCGAAAAAAAAAAAAATAATTGTATGAAAATCTAATGAAATAATAATAATAAAAAGATATATTCTGATTTATATCATCAGGGAGAATGATTCCTGACAGTATCATTAAAATCCGAAATGGTCAGGTTGAATATTGAAATTTTTTGGTTGATTTGGCATGGAATGACACTATTTATTAAAAAAGAGTGCTTATTACATTCTACTAAGTAAAATTTAAAAATTAAATTTGATTAATTAGCTTTTCAGTTAAATGAAAAGATTTTATGCACTACTGAAATTACTCTTTTAATATTGGTCACATGGGGTGTCCATTACAGGAAAGAGACTAATTAAGCATTCCAGTAATGGACACCGGTCCTAAAATTTTAACAATAAATGAAATTTTGTAAATTGCCATTGGTATATGAAATTCAAAGTTTTGTATTACTGTCCAAACAAAAACATGCAATTTTTGCAAGAAAATAAGAAAAATATAAATTAATTAATTGAAGTCAGTTCTTAGGATGTTCATTAAGATTTTCGCAGGAAAACAGTGAAACTGTGAAACATTATTTTCTGCTTCCTATAATTGGTTTGATTAAGAGTGTCAACAATAACCCAGATTATAAAACATGCGAGGGGGAGTTATGAAAAAGAAAATAAAAGCAAAATTTTTATTGGTTATTTTTTTATAAATCAAAAACATTGGGGGATGGTGTCCATTACTGGCACATCTACCCTATATACACAACAAGACCTCCATAATGGACACTTCCGAAAAACGGACACCTCTATTTAGCAAACATTTTTTCAATTCATCCTAACACATATATTTGTACGTTTATACCTTTGAACAATGGGCACCTCCAGATTTGCAGTCTATACACACGTAACATGCGTATAAGATGCATAAAGTATGACAAATAAGGTACATGTGTTTTTGTCACGTGACCAATCATAAACGAAATGTTGGTAATATTGTACATATTCCGTGAAAATAAAAAATGGTTCTTAACTGCACCGTAAAGAAAGAATAATATTATTACATTTATTATATACATTTTATTTTTTCTCATGCAGTAAATTGAATATATACTTATTCAAATTCGTATTTATTTTCATCTAAAACATAGTTCTGCTCAAACTTTTAGTGAAAATCCCAACTAACCGACGTGCAAAAAACCTAAATATGACCTGAAAAAATTATCCTAGGGTGAACTCGATCGCAGAAAGAAAATTAGTCATCTCGACCCCCCAAAAAATAGAAACAACCCGACCCGATGCAGAACTCTATTCAACGATCCCGAGGTGTCCGCTATTCAGAGGTTTTACTATATTTGAATATTAAAGAATATAGATTTGTCCATTTTCTATATAAAATATAAAATTTGTATTAGAGAGATAATTGTAAATTACTTTTCATAGAGCATTAAAACATGATTTACTGTCCTTTCTTTGCGGGTTCGGGTCGGGTTGATTTCAAATGGAATTTTCTGGTTTGGATCTGGTACAACCCGACCCGTTTAGGACTCTAGTGCAAACTAAAGTCTGGTTAGATTCAAATATATCTCTTTAATTGAAAAAAACTAGAATTGTGTAACAAGAGCCTGCCTATAGTAAAACGATTATTCGCTATAATATGAGAGTGTCTGCAATACCCCTAGTGAGAAAATTTAGAAACTATCGACCTTATCTGAAAAAGTATGAGAGATAGCGAAAAAATGTCAACTACAAAAGTGTACAGAAGCGATTCTTAAACTCTTGTTTACACCGACCCCTTTACATATTACCGTGTCTTCGTGGACTCCCGCGATTTATAACTACCGATATTCTTTTGTTTATACTGGTGCGTATGGATCTTACTTTTGAGCACCACTATCTCTGAATAGTAATCTTCGCCTTACTTAATCACAGAATTTGTAACAAGTTTCAGAGGTAAAATAAGACAAAAAAGTTTGGAAATAGAGGTTCTCAAAAGTAAAGAGTTTATGCAGCCTGAATACCAAATATATGATATATAAACTAATATGAAATAATATAATAATGTAAAAATAATTAATCAGTACCAGTACTGTTAAACAGCATTCCTAGTTTTTACTTTTATTTTATTTGCGAGATTTCTCAAATTTTATATAAGGGGGAAAAAATTATATTGAGGACGAGTCCTTCGAGGACCCCGCGGACCACAGTTTTAGAACCGCGGATGTACAGTATTCTCGATTTTAGTATGAAATAAAAATGACACAGGGATCGCACTCCTGCGCCAATTGCGCCAAAATGGCCATTTCCACCGATTTTGCGGCAAATCGCCATTTTTCCACCACAAGGAAACATAATGCCGGTATGGGTATCTAATGAGAGATAAGATTAAAAAAACTCCTCCCCATGCCAAGGTGGAAGGGGGTGCAAACGCTCGAAATATGTCTTGTCGCATTCATCAATATCTTTGACGTAATTTATTGTTTATTTTTGACAATGGATAAATATTTATATAATCTTAAAAAAGATCCCGTAGAATTTTTTTTGGCCCGGCCTGAGCCTGCCCAGCTCGACTGAATTTCTACAAAACATGGAATTTTACTGCGATATGTTTAAAAATTGTCTTGTACGAGGAAATTAATTACTTATTTTAGCTCTTTTTTTTATGTTTATATTCTTCATTTTAAAAAAGCGCCCTGTTTTCGAAATATAGGCACATCCGTTCGAAAATCTGTTCCCCTCTCTAGATGTAATTCTGCCTGTGCCCATATAAACTATATTTTTTAAATCAATCTCTTTTTGTATGTAAATATCTGAGTTATCATTAATATCGTTAATCCATATTCTTCCATAGCTTGATGATTTAAAAAATCTAAAAAATGCTATACAGTAAAATCTTCTAAGACGGAATCGCATAAGGGAGAAGAAAAATACGTTATACAGAGTCCCTTCGTAGCCGGTACATGTCTGTTGTAAGTGTATTATATTATTTTCGCACGTATTGTTATATTTATTTTGCATCCATCAACACATTTTTACGTTTAAGACAGTATTCCGCCATAGGCAGGTTCATTTTCACAGGTTTTACTATAATTAATTTTACTGCCTAGAAATATATGTACTATTCTTTAAAAATAATAAAATAAAAATTTTAATTATAGAATAATGGCGATTTAAATCTATGCATTTTTTGCAAAAATTGTTGGAACTTGCAAAAATTTTACTGATTTTTACACGGGCCAGGACGGGTAAGGCCAATGATTTTCATACGGGCAAGGTTGGGACCGGGCCTGAAAAGGAAGAATGAAGTCCAGGCCCTGCTCGACCCGGAAAAAAGTCTGACCCGGCCCGAAAAGAGTGATAAACAAGCCCCGCTTGAGACACGTGAATGGTAATTGGCCTGAGTCCGGCCCGGTCCCGTACAGACCTCTAGTTTGCAGGTATAGTGAGAATTTCTTTAAAATATTAACCTCCCCCCCACACACACACACTCACCTCCTCCCAATTATTATGAGGATAAAAGTTATGATCGTGAGAAAAAATTCGCGAATTTCCCCAATCGTTCGCGAATTTCTTGAAACGGCCATCGAAAATTCCGCGAATTTCATCTCATCAATTGGTGGCGACAAAAAAAAAAAAAAAAAAAAAAAAAAAAAAAAAAAAAAACGTGCAGTCCGTAAATCGTCGCGGAAAAAGTCGCGTGTTTTGTCAAGATGCTGCGTAAAAATATTGTGAAGTTTAGTAGTCTCGAATCTCCTCAATCAGTCATTGCTTTTTCTTCTTATAGATTAAAGAAAAATCGTTAATGATTTTCTGCCAACAAAAGTGGCACAGAGGCTTGGCTTTCTGTGCTCCATATTTCTCCATCCACAATATGAATGTCCGAATTTATTTTAAATTTATTTTATTCAACTCTAAAACTTCCCCACATTTGTTGCATATATATTTCTTATTTTGGTTTATATGCTCTTTTTGTTCATGCTATTAATTAGTAAAATTCATCACTGAGCTCATTGAATCTGTTGTTAAGTTACCTCAAATGTTTCAAAATGCTGTGAATTAATAAAAAAATGAAATTTATTTACTAAAATGTTTTTATTCATGATACATTAACGACATTAGAAGTGCGGATTATAACAAGTATGATGTCATTTTCGACATGGATAATTTTGTGGTGCATAGTATTGACATTTGCTATCCATTTTCTTTTCAAACTTTTTAAAAAATTTAATTAAAAATACTGTATATTTATGTTAGCTGCGCGCAGACAATAAACCTTGCCATCATTCGTATTGGATTCATTTCATTTAAATTACAGAGCTTTAATTTAAAACTCATACATTTAACATACATATAATACATACTATTTGAAATTAATCATTTCGAGTGAAATACAAAAGAAAAAAAAAGAAAGAAAGAAAAGAAAAAAGAAAGATAATAATAAATAATTTGATAACCCAAGATCAATTTATTTCAACATCAAAGCATATTCGTTTTATTTTTTACTAGCTAACCCGCCCGGCGTTGCCCGGGCCCGAGATAATTACAATCTCAGAGAAAGGCGTTAACCCCTCCCTCCCCATACCCGCAGATGTAATGAATAATTTGTTCAAGAGAACCACCGTCACCTACATTAACGCGATCATTAAAAAAGAATTACATTTCTCTGATAATTAGAACATAACGAAGACGCTATGCTAAAATAGCCGCAGATGACACCCCTTCCCTACCTCAATTTCAAATCTATATCTTAATTAATTACCTAAATTTTTGTTCAATAGTAAATATTGGCAATTGTTTCCTTTAATTTTCGCAAACTAAATGGAGGGATCGGCCAGAAAAACAGATATCTTTGTAGTTCAGTTTCTAATGAAAGCAGATCCCTGTCTGAAACTTCCTCGGATTGTTTTCACTGGCGCCGGCAGATTTTTGGCAGTTTTTTGCATAAATAAAAAAAAATACCAACCGAATTTTTCAAAAATTACGTAGTCCGATGCAGAATATTTTTTTTACATATGCTCAGAAATTTTCGAAATGATATCTCAATTAGTTTTCTTAAAATTCGCTAATTAGTAAAATAATTTCGAATTCGTTCATTTCCGCTTTCAAATCCAATACGCCAGTCCGTTTCTTTCGCCATTTTAATTGAAAATATGTTATTTTAGAAGCGATGGTTAATGAGAATCTAATTAATATCTAGGCTAATTATCAAAATATTAAAATTCTGAGGGTAAGGTGCACCAAGAGAGGGTTTGGACTACCTAAATCTAAATTTACAGACTTCTAGGTGCGCTAAATTTTCCTAGCCATCGCCCACACACACACACACACACACAGACAGACACACACACACACACAGAGCGAAACTTTATTTTATTAAGTATAGATAAGATATATATATATGACGCCATATTTATGACGTCATATTCGCCTGCTTTCCGTTTTCGTAGTTACTCGTATTCATGCATCTTGTATTACTATCAAATGCTTGAAATTGTACGTTTTATTTCTAAGAATGTTATTTCATCTTCTTTTTAATTCTTATTTTAATTAATTTAATTTTCATTAGTTTTGAAATAGTTTTGATTTGTTTGAAAAATTGTATACTACGGGACTGTACTTAAGGTTTAAAAGAGAGTGTTTTTGAAATTGTTTTGATTCGTATAAAAAATTGTGTACGGCGGGACTGTACTTATATGGTTTAAAACAGGCGTGTCAAACACGTGGCCCGCTGACAGCTTATCTGTGGCCCGCGAAGCCTTTGACATTCTACCTGTGTTTCAATTCATTTTTTAGAGTTTTAATTGTTAGTTAATTCAGAATGCTACCATTATTTTTGAATAATAACATTTGTTTCATTTGTTCTGTCATTAAATGAGGAAAATATTTCTCTCCCAAATGTGGCAGCATTCTCAAAAAAAAATCTCGTTCATCTGGAAACAGTAATGTATATAAACAGATGTAACTCAATCTTATACTCTTACAATTTTAGAACAAAAGAAATTGTGGATACAAAGATAACCACTCGGAACGTATCAAAGCGCGGGATCTTGAATCTAAAAATTTAAAGATTCGTAAATTGTGTACAGTATTTTACTTATAATTTATATATATTTTTATGCCCAAACTAATACTTTATTTTACTATTGTCTTCGGTTTTACTCAACTTAAAAAAATAATATGCTGTATTTATTAAATACGAAGAAATGTGTTGTAAAATTAATAAAATTCGGTGCTAATTAAGAACAGTTAAAAAAATCAAAATATAAAATTAAAGAGCTTTATAAATGATTATCTTTGAAAGTGACACAAATTATCACTTTTGTGCTTGACACAAAACCCCGAATATGTCATCCAGGTTCTTCATTTGGACTTTTGTTGAACATATGGATTTAAGATTTTAAATTATTTACATTACTTAGGTTAGTAATTCTTTCATTGTTAATCAATCCTGCGTGATCTTTCTTTCTTTTTATTTATTTTTTATTGATATACACACATTTTATTGATATGCTCTCATCTATCAAAGGATTTATACCAAAAGAAAAAAAAAATCCCTGACGGCTCGGCCTACAGGCACAGGTAGATTTCGAAGACGCAGACCGTGGGGCGCCTGTTTGTCGGGAATTGCGGAAGAAATGACCTTTTTACGATGATGCTGCAGTTGGAACCGCCTACTTCGAAACCTAACTTGTTTGCAGGCGGAATCGGCAGGGATTTTTTTGTTTTAAATTTTTTTTTTTGCTATAACGGTTGGTACTATAAAAAATTTGTCAATATAAAAGTTTTAAATAATATTAAGAGGATTAATAATAAATTTAAGCGGATTTGAAATCTTGAGAATTAGCGAAGTTATGAATTTTTTTCTTCTAAACCCCCCTTTCCCCCCCCCCCCCTTAAGGCAATTTTTAATTATATCAAAAATCAGTCATACATAAATTTTCGGCCCTTTTCCTAGAAGTAATAATAACTTCAAACGGATTCGATACGTATCATAAGTAAGAAATTATGAGTTTTTTTCTGTTTTCACAAAAAGCCCCCCCCCCCCCCCCTTGGTTCGATTTTGTCCATTAACGAACTTGACCGAGACTGTATGCCCCTTGATTTTATGTATCAGTTTCGAAAATATGCGGGAGTTGGAACCGCCTACTTCGAAAAATAACTTGTTTGCAGGCGGAGCCGGCAGGGATTTTTTTTGTTTTTAATTTTTTTTTGCTATAACGGTTGGTCCTATAAAAAACTTGTCAATATAAAAGTTTTAGATAATATTAAGAGGATTAATAATAAATTTACGCGAATTTGATATCGTGAATTGACGAAGCTATGATTTTTTTTCTTCTAAAATCCCCTTTCCCCCCCCCCCCCCCTTGGGGCCATTTTTAATTATATCAAAAATCTGTCATACATACATTTTCGGCCCTTCTCCTAGAAGTAATAATAACTTTAAACTGATTCGATCTGTATCATAATTAAGAAATTATGGGTTTTTTTCTGTTTTCACAAAATGCCCCCCCCCCCACCCTCCCCCCCTTGGTTCGATTTTGCCCATTAACGAACTTGACCGAGATTTTATGCCCCTTGATTTTATGTATCAGTTTGTAAAAGATTAATGCAGAATTTTTCCAGTTATCGTGGTCAGAAAAAAGTGACAGATAGATAGATAGATAGATAGATAGATAGATAGATATATAAAGTTTTGAACTGGGGGTGGTTTTGGGTTCTGGGAGTCATGATCGGCGTAGATCTGCAAAAATTTTTCAAAATTTCCAACTTAGGTGAGAATGTAATAGGTAGTATTTCTTACGAAATCTACCTAAAAGTTAAAGCTCTTTACCATTATGAATGAAAATGATAAAATGAAAATGAACATCGCAGATTTTTTTAAAGGTGATTTACAATACTATAATATACTATATTCAAACAAAAACTGAAATTTTATACTTGATATGTAGATAATCTCGGAGTTTGAAAAGAATGTAACATTAAGAGGTGCTACAGCACAGAGTATGAAGAAAACACAAAAATCTGTCTAAGCATCGAAAAGATAAAGTGCCAGAATTGAAACTGATGCTCTTAAAAGAAAAGCAATACTTTCACCAAGCCTATTTAAGAAAATACATTTGCTTTAAAAGACTAATTATGGTTTTTATTACATTTAATATCTCCCCAGTAGAAATCATTCTCTACGAAATTGAAGAAATGAGGTCTAGAGCAGTTAAAGAAATTTAAAAATACTATAAGCATAAGTAACCATTTCTAGAAAGATTTATATATAACGGATAGATTTATGAAAGTCGGATATGTACTTAAGAACTTATAATACTTATAAACTTATATTATATTCGTGCGCACATTCATCGTCATTCTAGAAAATATCTTGGAAATATGGGTATTGAAGATAAACTTATCAACTTTCTTATACAGATATTTAACGGCTTTCCATCATAAAGTTTTAACTATTAAAAAAGGTTACAATTTTCATTTTAAATCCACAAATTATGAATGTGCATTATTAAAAGACCACCAATAGACAATTTACTTGGAGTTTTCATTTGAAATTATATAGCATAAATACCAACTTCTAGGCAAATTTCATAATGCTATCCTTTTATTTGATAGTGTTAGCGTTTTCAAATATAATTTATTACTTTGGTAAGACAATTTCCAAAAAAATATATAAATAAATAAATAAATGTATTTCATTTTATATATAGCCATCGAAGTGAAATTTTTAGAATATACTAAAAATATATTTAAAAATGTATTCAAAAGGAGATTTTTGAATTGCAAGAAATATGAAAATCAGTTTTATTAACTTCACCTACTAATGTTTGATGTTAAAATTAGTCTTCAGAATTGATTACTGCGGTTTATCAAAATTTTGTACGATTCCATATTAGAGCGAAAATACATGGGTGTGGAGTTTCAAATTTCTTTAATTATTCATCAATGGATTTTTTAAAGTATAGTGTGGAAATAGGCATTTTTTAGCTATGTTCCGTAGCGAACTTTTATATGAAATCTTTGCGCAACTGCCAACCTTTTCTTATTTTTCAACTCTAATCAACATAATTTGGACGAGAAAATGTATTTAATTAATGAAATCAAATAAGTACCACATAGATACAAGATATATTTTATTGAATAAATTTTTTGATTCAAAATATGTTTGTTTTATTTTATTTTATTTTATTATTTTTTTTTTATACTTGGGGGAAAAAAAAAAAAAAAATCGCGGAATATTGACAGCTATCCCTTTGCTAGATCAAGATTAACAACCCAGCGTGTACAATCGATTTTTTAAAATAAATATAATTTAGAAAATGCAATTAAATTTTATAGATTTGGTTGATAAAAATTAATTTTGAGCATTTCCTCGAAAAATAAAACAAAATAAAATATGTATGCTAATAACTTTAGAATTTTGCGTGAAAAATTCTTTAACATAACTTTGTATATACAAATTTTATTCTGTGCAATGGTAATAATATTATATCTACTTTTTGCATGTGGCCCGCGGCTTCATATATACAGGGTTCGTACGGATCAGGGAATTTTCCAGGAGTGTTACAATATTTTTTTTTTATAGAAAACGAAATCTAGGTTAAACTCGCGAAACTTCACCTTCGTTTAAGGAGAGATTTTTTATAAGAAACTACTGGTACCAAAGAATTTCCTGGTCGCAAAATTCCAGGAGCAGTACTACGAACCCTGTATAAAATGCTTAGTTTGGCCTGCGGAGGTAAACGAGTTTGACATGCCTGGTTTAAAAGAAGGGCTTTTTGAAATTGTTTGAATTTGTATGAAAAAATAAACATGGGAATGATTCTATTGTTCGGAAATCCTCAAGATTAATAATGTGTATTCAATTAGCCAATTATTGCTATATACTTCGGCAGCACCGCAATATCAAATCACTTATCTGCGGTTACCAAGAGGATTCTAAAATCAGATACGAATTGCGGACAAACGTGCTCTTATTGCATTGCATATAAGATGCGTTCTGTACAGATTGATGCGACCGAGATGCCAGATAGATCACGTAATGAAGCGAATGCGCCAGATAAATATGTAAATATGTGTAATTGTAATCGCTCACACACTGCTCGCATCCGCTTAGGAAACAGTTAGACAATACTTCATTAGGGCTGATGAATAATCTATCCGCAAAAGTAATAAGGGTTGAAGCATTCGGCTGCCCATACGCTTTGACGGTTCTATATATCAGCTGACTGAAGTAAGGTTTGCCCAAATTTCTAAATACACCATGCATTATTCAACGCGAACAGCATTATTTCGCATTATATGTTGAAATGTTCCGAAAATTTTTAAATATAAATGGGCACAAATATCTTTCCGTTTAATAATTATTATCAAACATTGATTATTATTTCTCTTAGTAATTATTAGATATATCTGCAACTTATAGGTGAAAACTGGGAAATTTAGTTAGTAGCCAGTGGCCGGTAGACGCAGTTTCATTAGTAGCCACTTTTTAAAGTTAGTGGCCACTATTATGTTTAAAATTTTCTTGACATCTAGATAAATTATAATCGTTGTACATAAACATATTTTTCTATAAGAGTTTTATACCTATTGTATGTGAGTATGTGTGTATTTCGCATGATTAAACAGTATCTCTTGAAGAAAAATAATCCAACCGGTGAGCATGTGGCAGGAGTCGAAATATTGAAGATACTGAAATGTCCTTAAAATCTGCTTGTATCCGGTGGGAAAAAAGGAATAAATTACTGGAAGTGCATGTGAATCAAAGCTGATGAATATATTTTGCAGAATAAAACTATTTCTTGAAAAAATAATCCAACTAAAGTGAGAAAAAGCCGAAATGGGTCGAATCAACCAGTGACTCAACCTGACCATTTTAGATTTTGATGAAACTTACAGTAATCCTTCTCCTTGATGATATAAATGAGAATATACTTTTATTATTTTTTTTTCTCAGTAATTTTTCATACAATTAATTTTTTTAATTTCCTCATTTTTGGCTTGTTTAAATGTTTTTAATTTTTAATTTCTCAAGTTCTATCATGCTTAGAGAGTTGTTTGACCCCTCATTTTAAAGAGAATTTCATAATGTTTAATTTGATATGCAAGTTGACCATGCTTCGTTAAAAAAAGTAAATTTAATTAAAAAAATTTAAAAATAGTGTTTTTTAAAATTTTTTTAAAAATATATGTTTTTTGCAATTATAAACTTAAAATTCTGAAAGTTTTAGAGTGAGATCTCAATGGGATCAACAGTTATGTTAAAAAAACTAATGTTAAACACCAATTGTGGCTGGTATATGAAGTTGGAACCTCGCCAACTTTATGATTGTGCTAAAGATAATATTTTTTTATTCATTTTAAACATAATTTTTTTTATAACTGCTGATCCCATTGAGATCCACTCTAAAACTTTCAGAATTTAAAGATTATAATAATACAAAAAACATGTATTTTTTTCAAAATTTTTAAAAAACACTATTTTAATTTTTTTAAATTAAATTAACTTTTTTTAAAACCAAGCATAGTCAACTTGCATATCAAATTAAACCTTATGAAATCCTCTTTAAAATGAGGGGTCAAACAACTCTCTACGCCTGATAGAACTTGAGAAATTCAAAATTAAAAACATTAATATAAGCCAAAAAATGGTGATTTTTCGAAATTAAAAAAATTAATTGTATAAAAATTTACTGAAATAAAAAAAAAATTATAAAAGTATATTCTCATTTGTATCATCAGGGAGAATGATTCCTGAAGGTTTCATTAAAATCTGAAATGGTCAGGTTGAATATTGAAAATTTTTGGTTGATTTGACATGGAATGACCCAAATATTGAAAATACAGCTAAATCGTTGAAATCTGTTTGCATCTGGTAGGAAAAAGAATTAACCAGTTCTCTAATTAGATGTAATCAATGTAGAGATGCATATTTCCAGTAAAAATGGTGTATTTCACTTGGCGATCGATAACAGATTTTTTAATCGCCACTTGGCGAGTGGCGACTAGGGTGGCGATCGATGGCTGATTTTTTAATCGCCACTTTTTAAACTTTAATCGCCACGTGGCGAGTGGCGACCGCTAATTTTCACCTATACTGCAACTCACTTCATATACAATTCAATTAAAGTAAATCATGAGAATCTCAAAACACTAAAACACAAAGTAACGACAAAAACAAAATAAACAGGTTTATATATATATATTCTAATTTAAATCTCTTGTTATCCAATTTTCCATTATATTTAGTTCATATTTCATTTCAAAATCCATTTGTATTCACTTGATATCAACTTCAAATTATTAACATTTTATGGTTTATTATATAATTTTTTTTCTCTCTCCCTTTTTAAATATTCTTCATATTTTCAGTATTTTTGGCCAATTACCATTGAAGCGAATGCTATGGTAAAATTATGATTGCACTTGTTAATTTATTAACTATGTGGTATTCTGTCTACACTTTATTACTAATTATCTCTTAGGAGATTAAATTAGAATGTTCCAAGAACTTGATATGTTTTTTGAAATTCAAAGATATTATAATTATATATATATATATATAATTAAAGTTCTGTAAAGACCAGTACTAACCTAAGAATATCATCATAAAGTCGAAAAGCAAATTAAACTATTCCTATACTTTATTGTTGAAATGAGTTTTAATAATAATAATTAATAAACGCAATCCTATACGCAACCGAAAACACCCCCCCCCCCCCCCACCCCTCCAAAAAATAATAAAATAAAATAAAATATCGGTATGAATAAATAATAAAATTAAATTAAGTAAATAAAAAACAAAATAATAAATAAGTAAAGTAGAGCACCATATATTCTGCAATCCAATTATGATATGAAATAAAGATAAAAAATAATTCGAGACAGGCTTGTACAACTTTAAAACATCTTGAGCCGGTGACACTCTTCTTTCAAGCCTATCCAATCTGTGGACATCCAAAATATCCAAGAAAAGAAATTAAACCCAATATAACACGCAGAAATCGCGCTGGAAAAATAAATAAAGTGGTAGTATTTTTTCCACTCTTACTAAAATTTTACGTGGGATTTTTAAATTTAAAGTGAGAACTGCCATTTGATTTTAACCATGCAGACAAAAAAAAAATATGCTAATTCAGTAGCAGGTGTGGAATCACTGGAACCAGAGTTCCCTGATACCCCTCCCCTTAATTTTTTTTTTTTTTTTAATGAAAAACATCGTCGTATATATCATCGTCATCATCATCCGTTTTCAATCCACTGCTGGATGTAGGTCTCCCTCAGATTTTTCCATTGTTGCCCGTCTAGTGCTTTAGTCATCCAACTAACACCGGGTACTTTTCTGATTTTGTCACTCCATCTTACTTGAGGTAGTCTTCTTAGTCGTTTTACATCTCTGGGATACCACTGTAGTGTGTTTGTGCTCCATCTATTGTCTTGTCTTCTTGCAATGTGCCCAGCCCATTTCCATTTTAGCCGTTTAATTCTCTCAATGATGTCAAAAACTTTTGTCTGACTTCTTATCCAAGTTGTTCTCTTTCTGTATCTTCTGATTATGCCTAGCATACATCTCTCCATACTTCGCTGTGTTGTTTGTAATCATTATACCATCCATTTTGTTAGCGTGCATGTTTCTGCTCCATAAGTTAGTGCAGGCAAAACACATTGGTTAAACACCTTTCTTTACAAACAAAGAGGCATGTTACTCTCCAGAATAATATGGTTCTTCCCAAAAGCACTCCATTCATTTCTTATTCTTCTATTAATTTCATTCATGATACTGTTGTCGGATGATATTTCTTGTCCAAGGTACACATAACTTTGCACTTCTTTAATCTCAGTATTGTTATAGACGATTTTCTTTTTTGATGCAAATGAATTGAACATCACATTAGTCTTTTCCAAATTTATTTTTGACGGAGAAACCTTTTTTATGCAGTGAATAATCTCCACGTGCAGCGAATGATCGAAATAAGAACATGTTAAAAACCAGAACCCAATTAACTATAAGTACTTTAAGTGACAACCGCAGATGCAAAACAGTGAACAAAACCAGAGACTGTCGAAACTAACTAATTGGAGAAACTCTGCAGACCTCCCTACTTCAAAACTACAGCTGTTATCACGCGCGTGTGCACAGAACTCAAAAAACATTCCCTTCAGTTTCCAAAATGTTCCCGAGCAGTTAAGACGCTCTTGTACATATATGATGTAAATATATTTAATATAATGTAAAATTGGAGCACTTATACGCAGCCTCCAAACGCGACTTAAAACATGTACATCTAGCCAAGAATTATATTATATTCAAAGGAAAATGAATCTTCTGTTTATTTTACACAATTGTCACTTTCTACTAATACTATTTATTATTCTTCCAATATAAGTGAATCAATGGATCAGATAAATATCGCTACAACACTTTGGATTACTACTGTGGGTATATTCAGCGCAAAAAGGAAAATCTCAGGTAAGCTGAACAAACTTCTTTAACATATCAAAAGATGAAAATGTATATTAAATTTGAAGACTGATTTAACTATTTATAAAAATAAGAAAATTTTTTACGCTACCGACGGTTCCCCTAACAAAGATTATGAAAGACTGATTCTGAAAAAAAAATATTATCCCAGTATCAAAAACGATAATTTAACAAATTTCTAAAAATATAATAATAAATAAAAGAACACTAAAAAAAAAGAAAAAAATGAATGCGATAAAAGAAAATACTCAATTTATTGAAAAACTCAATTCTACAAATTATAGTACATGGAAGTTCAAGATGCAGATGTTCCTGATTAAAGAGGAACTCGACGATATTATAGTACAAGATCCACCAGCTCCACCCGATCCCGCATGGCACAAAAAAGATCGCAAGACTAGAGCTTTAATTAACCTAAGCATCGATGATTCTCAAATCGTAAATGTAAAAAACTTAGATACTGCCAAATTAACATGGGAAGCTCTGAAAAATATACATGAGAGAAGCAATTTATCTAGTAAGCTTTACCTGTTACGGAAACTATACAGTACTAAATTAGCTGAGGGTGCAAACATGATTTCACATATCACTAATATCTTGCAAATTATAGATAAACTTAATGCCATTGGAGAAAATATTAGCGATTCACATATTTCCGCGCTATTTCTGTGTTCTCTTCCCCCCAGTTACAATACTTTGATAACTGCGTTGGAGGCGAGACCAGAAAATGAGCTCACCCCTGATTTTATCAAAAACAAATTAACTGATGAATATAATCGTAGACATGAAATGTCAGAACAATCACATAGCGGATATAACAACAATGAGAGAGCATTTAAAACAAATAGGAGATATACACACACTGAAAATAGAAGAGAACAAAAATATTGTAACAACTGCAAAATGAAAAATCATTCGACTTACGAATGCTGGCACTACAAGAGCAGAAACACGGTACAATCCGGAAATCCTCGTAACAATCAATTCAAAAATAAAAAGAATTTCTCATCTTCATTATGTTATGAAAAAAACGAAACTCATAGGGAAAACAAAGTTCCAAACGAAAGAAAATACGCAAATGATCAGACGCAAAATAAAGCATTAATCACTCAAAAAGTAGGAAAAAATAACTGGATTCTCGATTCAGGATCTACCTCGCACATTTGTAATGATAAAAGCCTATTTAGTAAATTTATTGATTATAATAAAACTTCAGTAACGATCGCGAATGGTAATAAACTGACAGCGTTAGGTTCAGGAGAAGTTTTTATAAAAACATTAACCCCCGAAGGAAAAGAAAAACTAACGAAATTACGCGAAGTGCTTTATGTCCCAGACTTAGAGTCGAACCTAATTTCGGTTAGTAAAGCCGCTAAAAACGGGTGTAAACTAATCTTCGACGATAATAAATGCGATTTGATCTTTGATGAAGAAATATATATTAGGGCGAAAAATGAGAAAAACTTATACATTATTGAGGAAATAGACGATGTGGAAGAACCACAAAATTATGTAAACATAACGTATAACTGTGACAGCAAACAATGCATAGATCTCTGGCATCGCAGACTAGGTCACAGAGATTATGACGCGATTAAATCAATGATAACAAATCAAATTGCGGACGGAATAAAGATAGGAAAATGTAAACATCAAAATAAAATATGCGTAACTTGTATCGAAACTAAATTAACTAACATGCCGTATCCTAAATCAGCAACAAATCGAGCTACTAATATTGCGGATTTGATCCACAGTGACGTGTGTGGACCTCTAGATACACCGACTTTAGGCGGAAAAATTTATTTTATGACTCTTATTGATGACTATTCCCGATATACTACGATATATTTATTATCTAAAAAGAGCGAAGTTGCTGAAAAGATAAAAGAGTACGTAACGATGATATACAATCAGTTCGGTAAAAAACCTAAGGAAATTAGATCGGATAACGGTCGTGAGTATGTAAATCAAGAGATCGATGAATACCTAAAACAGAACGGAATTTTACACCAATTGACTGTCCCGCATAATCCGAGCCAGAATGGAGTTGCGGAGAGAAAAAATAAAAGTTTATTAGATATGACTAGAAGTATGCTATCACAAGCAAAATTAAGCAAACATTTTTGGGGTGAAGCCATAAACACCGCAACATACTTACAAAACCGACTCCCAACTAAAGCAAACAACAACAGAACACCTTACGAATTATGGAAAGGAATTAAACCGAATTTAAAACATTTAAGAACATTCGGTTGTAAAGCGCTATTTTACGTCGATAAAGTAAATAGAGGAAAACTCGATAACAGGGCTCAAACCGGAACGTTTGTAGGTTATGATACACGATCGACTGGTTATAGAATTCACACACAAGGAAAACAAATTATAATAGCGAGAACGGTGAAATTTCTTGAGAATGAAAATGTACACTCAGATAACATTGAGGAGATACAAATCACCACAAAAACATCCGATGACAATACACAATTACCGGATAGACATGAAAATCACTTAGAAATAAAACTTGACAGTGAAGAGACACCATCCGTGCCCAAACAGCAACCAATTGAACCAAGAAGGTCTAATAGGACAAATAGAGGCGTTCCTCCTGACAGATATGTTTGTCTCATAAATAGTTCATCTGAAAACATTCCCGAAAATTGGGAAGATATCGAAAAAATGAAAAATCCTAATGATAAACAAAATTGGATAAAAGCAACACAAAATGAAATCCAATGCCTAAGAAAAAATAACACTTGGACTTTAACAGATCCACCACCCGGAACAAAAATTATCGGCTCAAAATGGACTTTTAAACTAAAAAAGGACAATTTAGGAAATATTCAAAGCTATAAAGCGCGTCTAGTAGCACAAGGATATAGTCAAAGATTCGGGATTGACTATGATGAAACCTTCGCACCTGTAGTTTCGCACGCTACAATACGTGCATTTCTCATCTCTGCATTGCACAAAAGTTTGAACGTGAAACATATTGACGTTACCACAGCATTCTTGCACGGTGAATTAACTGAAACTGTTTATATGAGTCAACCAGACGGGTATATTAAACCCGGCGATGAAAGAAAAGTTTGTAAACTTCAAAAAGCCATCTACGGTCTTAAGCAAGCCGCAAAGGCCTGGTACACCAAAATATCGGAAACACTCACAAACAATAATTTCATACAGAGCAAAAATGATCCATGTCTGTACTTTAAATCAAATCAAGAAAATCCGATATACATCATCATTTATGTAGATGATATCCTGATAGCAGGAAAGGACAGTGACATCGAAGAAACAATAAACCAACTTAAGAAAGAATATGAACTAAAAAACTTAGGAGAAGTGAATAATTACCTAGGAATAAACATTAATAAAATCAATGATACATATTACCTAAATCAAAACAATAAAATACAGGAACTAGTGAAAAAACTGAATTTAAACGACATGAAACCTCATTACACACCAATGATTGCAGGATTCAACAGACTTGAGGACGATGATAATCTTTTACCTAATAACACGAAATATCGACAAGCCACAGGCACATTACTTTACATATCAACAATCACGCGTCCTGACATATCCGCAGCAGTCAACATATTATGTCGTAGAAATGAAACACCACGCCAAAAGGACTGGACAGCAGTGAAAAGAATCATTTCATACCTTAAAACTACAGAAAATTTGAACTTAACTCTTAACGCAAACAGCAAGCCCATCCTAACAGCATACGCCGATGCAGACTGGGCAGGTGACTTGAAAACACGTAAATCAACATCAGGAAATCTATTCATGCTAGGAAAATCGCCGATTTACTGGATTACAAAAAGGCAAAATTGCATTGCACTTTCGTCAGCCGAAGCTGAATACGTTTCAGCTAGCAACGCAGCACAAGAATTAACTTGGATAACAAACTTGCTTAACGATCTCAACATTCCACAAAAATTACCCATCACGATTTTTGAGGATAATATGTCCTGTATAAAAATGACTGAAAACGATAAAGATACTAAGCGATCCAAACACATCGACATACGTTTCCACAACATCAAACTTATGAAAGAAGAAGGAAAAATTGATTTACAGTACTGCCCCACTGAAGAAATGACAGCCGACACTCTCACGAAACCCACTCCCAAACCTGTGTACGAGAAACACCGTAAGAAACTGAATCTTCAACCATTCCCCACACAGGAGATTACGGGGGAGTGACGGAGAAACCTTTTTTATGCAGTGAATAATCTCCACGTGCAGCGAATGATCGAAATAAGAACATGTTAAAAACCAGAACCCAATTAACTATAAGTACTTTAAGTGACAACCGCAGATGCAAAACAGTGAACAAAACCAGAGACTGTCGAAACTAACTAATTGGAGAAACTCTGCAGGCCTCCCTACTTCAAAACTACAGCTGTTATCACGCGCGTGTGCACAGAACTCAAAAAACATTCCCTTCAGTTTCCAAAATGTTTCCGAGCAGTTAAGACGCTCTTGTACATATATGATGTAAATATATTTAATATAATGTAAAATTGGAGCACTTATACGCAGCCTCCAAACGCGACTTAAAACATGTACATCTAGCCAAGAATTATATTATATTCAAAGGAAAATGAATCTTCTGTTTATTTTACACAATTGTCACTTTCTACTAATACTATTTATTATTCTTCCAATATAAGTGAATCAATGGATCAGATAAATATCGCTACAACACTTTGGATTACTACTGTGGGTATATTCAGCGCAAAAAGGAAAATCTCAGGTAAGCTGAACAAACTTCTTTAACATATCAAAAGATGAAAATGTATATTAAATTTGAAGACTGATTTAACTATTTATAAAAATAAGAAAATTTTTTACGCTACCGACGGTTCCCCTAACAATTTTTAATCCCACATTAATGCTAGTTTCTGCCAAATCTTTTAGCATATTTTCCAATTCTTCAGGGCTATTACTGAAAATTAAAATGTCATCAGCAAACCGGAGATGGCTTAAATATTCCCCATTTATTCTAATTCCTTTGTTTTCCCAATCCACTTTATTGAAAATATTTTCTAAGACAGCAGTAAAGAGCTTAGGCGAAATAGTATCTCCTTGTCTTACTCCTCTTCCAAGCTTGATCTTTGCTTTTCCTTTGTCCAAACGGATGGTGGCTGGTTGCGTTCTTGTAAATCTTCTTTATGATATTGATGCAAGGTTTGTCTATGTCTATACCAATGTCCTCCAGAGAATCAACTACTGCAGATGTGTAGACCGAATCAAATGCCTTTTCATAATCAATAAAGGCAAGGCAGAGAGGTAAATTATATATATTCTTTATGTTTTTCTAAAAGTTCGCTTACTGTTTGAATATGATCCATTGTGCTAAATCCACTTCGGAATCCTGCATGTTCTCTAGGTTGAGCTGAGTCCAGAGCTGATTCAAGTCATGACGTTAAAACTTTGGTGAAAATTTTATGAATCACTGACAGTAAGCTAATTAGACGGTAGTTTTTAATGTTTTCCTTTTCTCCTTTCTTGAAAAGTAGCAAGGATAGTTTTTCTTCATTTTAAAATCTCTGTGTTTCTTCATCATTAAACTTGTTTCTTCTGTTATTTTCTTTGTCTGCTTTACTGGGCTTCACCAGCTATTGTCCTTGCAATTTCTTGTAGAGTACTTGTTATTTTCTTGTTCACTACTGTAATATCTTGCTCTTCTTCTAAAATTGATACTTGGAAATGATTTTTAAGTTCTAAATTAAATTCTTCTTTATGTTTCTGGAGATTTATAATGTCGACTGATTTCTTTGAGTGTTGCAAGAGCTTCATTCTTTCCAATTTAGTATTTAAAAGCAGTTTGCATCTAACCAACCAGTGATCGCTTCCTGTATTGAAGTTATTGAGAATGCTGCAATCCTGAATAAGATGCTTTTTTGTTTGTCAAGATGTACTCGATTTCACTTTTTGAGCCATTTGCACTACGCCATGTCCAGTTTCTTTGTGGCTTTTGCTTGAAAAATGAATTTATGATATACATCTGCTCAATCAATCAATCTGTTTCCTCTTTCATTACGCATCCCATATCCATGATTTCCTACTGAGAACTCACCTTTCTTTTTTTCCCCCAATTCTAGCATTCCAGTCTCTCATTATTAATTTAATGTAGTATTTTCCCTTTAGAAGATGCATTGAAGCTACTTTTTCATAGAAATAATCAGTATAGCTAATTGTTGCTGGTGCATAAACTTGGGTCATTTGCAGCTTGTATCTTCTTGACACTTGTATAACTAACATTGCTATATATATATATACACGGTGTCCCAGGATTATTGGGACAAACTTTAAGGGGAGGTAGGAGACATCACAAGGATTCAGATTTGCATAGCAACCCATGGTCGGAAACATGATTTGAAAGTAGTATGACAGGTACAAGAAACGAAGAGACACGAGACTGAGATCATCTGAAATAATTTATTGGTCAAAGATATTACATGTGCTGTGGTAGATGATATGTGAAAATGTCACAAAAGATATTCAAAGTTTCCACCATTGCTAGCGCTGCATGTATTACACCGTCGGATCCTGGATTGACGGACTCGCTCAAATACACCTGGATTTTGTTGGATATCCGCAGCAGCACAGAAGAGTCTTGCAACCATATCCATATCGGAATAGAGTTTTTTTTTAGAGCACAGCAGTTTTCAGTGCACTCCAAAGAAAGAAATCTATGCTGCTTAAATCAGGAGAGCTTGGTGGGCAGGGAACCGATCCACCACGGCCAATCCATCGGGGACCAAACACTTGATTCAAATGTTTACGAACACATCTGCCATAATGGGGAGGTGCCCCATCATCTTGAAACCACATATGGTGTCTGACATGTTGTGGCATAGTGTCAAGTAAGCTTGGTAGCACCTTTTGCAAAAATATGCGGTAATCTGCAGATGTTAGAGGTGCTGGCAACAAGTAAGGCTCGACTAAGAGGTCGCCGACCACACGAGCCCAAACATTCACTGAAAAGCGATGTTGGACAGCATGTGGTCTCACGCCATTTGCATTCTCGCCAGCCCATAAATGCACATTGTGGTGGTTGAACACCCCTTCTCGTTTAAAGTACGCCTCATTCGTAAATAAAACGTACGATGGCAAATGCGCATCTTAGTGACGTTGGTCGAGATACCACCGTGCAAAACGCACCCGCGCAGGATGATCTGTAGGGAGCAGTGACTGTACTCTTTGCAAATGGTATGGGTGTAAGCCTTCACGTTGCAAAACACGATTAACACTACTCCGAGATCCTCCTACGGCAGCAGCGACGGCTAGTACGTACTCGGATGATCGGTACGTTGGTACTCGGATTTTTTCGAATAGTATCCAACACATTTTGCTCTATACTGGGAGTTTGACTCACTCGTGTCCCGCCCTCACTATGCGTATTACCTCGTAATGATCCGTATTCACACAAATTGTGATGCAAATTCATAAACATCCGGCGTTTCGGTGCATCTCTCTGTGGGTACCTTTCGCGATACAATATTTCTGCTGCTCGTGCATTTCCGTATATGCCAATCCGTAAATTAGGTGCATATCTGCCAGCTCGGGGTTCGTAAAACGTTGCATACTCCTCTGCGGGCGATGACAGCTCAAATGACTGCGGCAATGCAGGTGTTTTTCCTCCAACGTTTCGAGTTAAAATCTGGAAATATCTTTAATTTCATTAATCAAACATGCTATGTACAGTTTCTTGTATGAATGCCGAATTAAAAAATTCCCTAATCTAAAAACGCTGGTTTCCTCCAATGCTCTTGTGAACAACACCACCTAACGGTAAACGAAGCAGTTTCCTGACATGGGTTGCTATGCAAATCTGAATCCTTGTGATGTCCCCTACCTCTCCTTAAATTTTGTCCCAATAATCCCGGGATATATATACACCCCCTGTATATATATATATATATATATATACACCCTGTCTATATATATATATGTAGGGGGGGGGGTCGGATCTGCTGCCACAAGATGGCGCAAAGGGGTGGTATTTTTTACACGAAAAAAAAATATCCATGCAAAGAGCGGTATTTTTTGCTCGAAAACGAAAAAATATTTATGTGAGCAGTAGTTTTTCCAACTTAAAAGGTAAAGTTTTTTTTTTTTTTTTTTTTTTTTTTTTTTTTTTTTTAAATTAGCAATATCTCTAACTTGAACCCTTGAAATTTATCAATTGTAATGGAAATTATTTTCTTGGGCAAGTAATATTCTCACTTTTCCAAAATATAGTGATTCGTGGAATTTGAACAAAACCATACAAATTGAATGGGAATATTTTCAAAACGAACTGTATTACTGGTGGCATCTGATCAGGCGGACTATGTTTTTGTTCATAAATAATATCTTGGACGTGATTACTGGGTGAACTTTAGTAATTGTTCTTCAACGAAAGATATATAATTTATTTATTTTTAAACATCCGATAAGGAAATATGATATTTTATTCAATTTTGACAGCAAATTTACAACATGCTTCGCAATATCAGTCTCTACTCCGATATGTAAATCGAACCAACAATGATATCAAACATTACAGAGTTTTATGTTTAAAATTTCTGAACATTTTCGGGAAAACGGACATCATCACGATGGGAAAATTGTTCATTGTATCGATGTTCTCTTTATCGATGTCTTGTTACTCGCATTCTCGCATTAATGAACATCTACGCCCCCATTCTCTACGACTAGTAAGTGTACGTTTTCGTGGCATTTTACATTTACGTTACATTAATAAACTTTTTTTTTTTTTTTTTTTTTTTTTCAAAATTATGGCGGCCTATATTGAGAGCTTGACCATACTCGATTCGACAAATCCACTTAAATTTAAACCTTCGTTAACTTGGCGATAATGACAGACGCGCCAAATCTGTTTTTAGCTAGAATCTTATCAACCAATTAAATTTATTGCCGTATATCACCACTATCTTAAGTTTAAGCTAAGCACTCTGAAAAACACGTTTCAGTGATATATATAATTGGATATTCATATTATACATCATGATATATATCCGATATTTATTTTCAAAATATCAAAATGTTTGATATTTGCATATATTTGATATTTATTTTGAAAATATCATTGTGTATGAAAGGGAATTTTTCAACTATTATTGACCGTGTCGTTCTGTAGATTTTTTTTTTTGTTCTGACACTGGCAATGACTTTTTACGATCACGTAAGTTTTTACGATACTTTAAAGATCACGTGATAAGCGTCTTATAAGTTTAATCATATATGCATTGCTTGCTTTATAATTTACACTCGCATCATGAATCAGTCAATGACGGATAATGATAAACAGGTAAATATGCTTGCGTGCAAGCAAGCATATTTGTATGGCTTAAACTTTTGAATCAGTTTTTAATCTTTTAAATTTGGCACTGATCATGGAGCTTTAGGGGCTCCGAATTTGCCATTTTATGTATTTTTATTTGTGCTATTTTACGTTGATCATTTATTTTAATAAAACGGCACAAAGTTCAACCCACCTACTTTAATAATATTCATCAAATAACACCTCTCTCCCCTCAAAAGAAGAAAAAAAAGTTTTATTTTATTAATGCTGTAGAACTGTGGAAGTTATTTGCTTAAATTATAATAGGAAAAGTGAAAAATGTGATTAAAAAATAACAATATATTCTTTAAAAAACACGAGTTACTATACCATTTTCTCTTGGAAGCTGTGACGCGTGTGCGTGCTTCTCGTATCGCTTTTGGAGAGTTATTGCCAGTTTATTTTGATGAACAACCGACTGATTAAAATTCTGTGCTTCATTTTTTAATTTTCTTGTGTGCAAATGTTTACTTTAAAAATAAAAAAAACTGTTGGAAAGAACCACAGTATGTTTTCCTCTTCGTTAGTAAATAAACATAAGTAATTAAAAAAAGAGTAGTGGAAAAAAGGGGTGTGTGCTTCATTTAAAAGAAAGGTGAGCAAATGAAACAATCCAGATTTTTTTTTTTCTAAGTTCGTGTGGAACCAGTGTGCAAAATTCTTTTTTCCCTCTCCTCCTTTTTTTAAAGTTACTTTTCTAATTAAATTATAATAAACTGTAAATATTAAGCTTATTAAGAAAATAAAAACTGTTTGTTTATGTAAGGTTTTTTACAGATTTATTTTTATAATTTTACATTTTTCCATGTTTCTTGTTCATTTCTATTATAATCTGCGTATTTCGCGATTTCCCCAACCCCCTCTCTCGTCTGAATAAAACAGTCTTTTATAATATTCTTTTGTAAAGCAAATTTTGAAGTTTCTGAAATTTTTTTAGAAGTCCGTGTATGTATTACTTATAAGTTTTTTTTTTTTTTTTTTACTGTATTCTGCTTTTTAAGTATTTATTTTAAAGATTTGGAATATGGACTAATCTGCTTATATTTTATTCTTGAAGTTTCCTTTTTCCTAAGATTTAAAAAAAGTAGAGGGCAAATACTGAAATGCAGCATGTGAGTTTTTATGAAGCATTGTTCAATTTTTATAATGCCACATTTACTATTGTGAAAAACGTAGTCCTTTTTTATATGCAGGGAAAAGGATTAGAAATATACATATGATATTTAATTTTACATAACAGATCGAGTTTACTAAGCCAAATGATAAGACCTAAAAGAAATATATATGTTTGTCTAGGTTTTAGCTTTGCGCCAATCTAAATTTACCTTAGTGTACTGTAGGTAATCCAGAAGTCCCACCACTTTTCAAAACGTAGTAATTAGTAAACTAAGTACAAAAGAAAGATGCGTTTAAAAAAAAATGCTTAGAAACATGTTCTACTTTTGTTTGTAATGCAAAAAAAAAAGAAAAAAAATAGTTACATTTGCGACTAACAGGTGGCATTTATTGAACAATGCCTCTTAGAGATATCCCACACACGAGATGCCTCTTTCCTGGAATTTTGAAGTGTGAATATAAAATAAATGTTCCTCATTTAAAATGATTTGATTTTTTCTTTTCTCTTTTTAAGAAAAAAAAAAATATTTTTAAAAGGGCGTTAAAAAATATTTTGAATTATTTTCAAGCTATAAGAACTCTTATTCGTTTCATAAACAAAAAGTTTTTCATTAAAGCCAGATATTTTGGTCTGTACTTGCTGGTCCGTATATTTGTGGCCTCCACTTTACATAGCCAATCACAAAAGGAAGGCTGTAGTGTATGTAAAGTGATTTTTTCTCTCAAATGCTCTTCGCATGCAATCAAAATCGTTATACTATTTATACACACACAGGATGATCCCTTAAGTCAGTCCGTTTCGCCTCAAATAATTGGTGAACCGAGCTAGCTACAGCCATGAATATTATCCCTTAAATCGTTACTGGCTTATCAGAGCCGTCTGTCACTCTCGAATAAATTGTTACTGTATTGCCCTTCATCAGATCAACCATGACCTACGGGTCAGTTATCTGGGGGTCGGTCTGTGAAACTCGGATGCAGAAAATTCAAATTTTTCAAAACTCTTTATTACGTAGGATTTGCAAGGCGACAACGTTTGTCCGGAATGACGTCATCCATGCCGATCTCAATATTAGACCTATCTCGCAAGTTATTAAAAAACTTGCACAAAATTTCCACAGAGATCGACTTTTAATACCCAACGAAGCGTTGCGGTCCATTCAACCTTACATTGTAAATAGCAGTAGATGGAACAAGAGACCGCTTGCCATCTTGAGTAGAGATGACGGCGTTGCTCCGCCTTCCAAAAGAAGGAGAAGGGAGTCACCCTAAACACTTCGTTGTGCAATTCCAAATTAAAAAAATTTCGGTACCTGCATTGTTATTCCCATTTGACATTCCTACACTAAAATTTTCCTTTTGACGTCTTCCCGTCTTGCTTTTGGCATCGTGTTCTGCTAACTTTTCTTCTTAGCTCTCTTGCATTGTAAAGGAACAAAAAAAATATTTATATTATTTTTTGCATCTTAAATGTATTTATACTTAATTATCTTTGCATCTTCATAATGTAATTCTATGAATCTTATATAAACTAATTGTTTGCATCCTATTTAAAATAAATTGTTTGCATACGATTTTAGATTAAAAAATAATAATTATAAAAATTTAAAAATTGTTTGGCTCTGATGGGGCCACCCCCCTCCCCCCTATGCTCACCATTCCGACACCAATCAAAGCATCAAAGCGCACATCCAGATTGCTCCTACATCAGCATCATTCCACCGCAGCCTGCTGCGAGAGAACTTTTATATTTTTGAATACATATTCTGATGCCATCTCCATAGACTGTTCTCATCTAGATGTGAAGTAAACGTGGGCATCACGTCCCACGTAGGTATTCTTCAGTCATCGTCTTTTATCTTTGATGTTTAGAAGATGTAGTAAATATAATATGTGCTATACGATGGTGTACCTGACAGCGCCCCTTAGTGGTATAAATTCCAGAAATAGAGATCGTGTTTCGAAAACTATAAGAGATACGATAAAAAGTTTAATGTCAAAAGTTGTAGAGCCTCATCGATTTAGTAAGAAAAGACACTGTGCACGCTGATATGATACATATTCGCCTCTACAGTCAATAAATTCATTTTACTTTCATTCACTTCACAAACTTTACATTCATTCCCTTCATAAACAAAACGTTTTACATTAGTATAAGATATTTTGGTTTGTACATGCAATTATTTGTGGCCTCCATGTGCACAATATGCCTTTCTGACTAAATCAATGATGCTCTACAACTTTGTCATCGAATTTTTCGTTGTATCGCCTATAGTTTTCGAAAATACGGTTCTTTAATTTCTGAACTTGCTGGTAAGAGGCGAAGCGAGGTATCTACCTCATCGTATAGCGCATACCTGTTTTATGCTTATACACCACACACATGATTGTAGCTAACTTATTTCACCAGTTACTTTGAGGCGAAACGGACCCACATGTCCTTTTTGTCGGCTTCCATTGAAAATTGTTTGATGTGGTTTTATTACCTTTAGGCTATGTTATGTTAGAGAAAAGCATAGTCTCTCCGAACAGAGCAGGTCATATGGATACTTCTCCGAAGTCGTGTATACGATTTTAAATAACAACAAGAACGAAAAATTTATGTAACATTTTCCAACACTTCCAATATACTTTTACAAATCTTTAACGTTTAATACTAAATATGATATCTAACTAAACAATTTGGAAAAAAAAATTAACACATTTGAAAACCCGATTTCAGGAATTACCAACAATATTCGGAAAAATATCCGAATTCTTTTGTGCAGCTCTGTAAATAATAAATGGATTTGTATAATATACTACATAGAGTGCTAAAATTTAGTTCAGTTAGGAAATGCGTAGCACAGTTGAAAATCCCCTTCAGCCATCTGTCAATAAACGGAAATGTGCTCGAGGTTTTTTTTTTTTTTTGTGTGTGTGTGCTGCCCTGGATATGATCTATAAAATTTATACACACCAAGTAATATGTGAAAAATTAGTTAAATGTAAAAACGCGTACCGCAACTGAAAACGCACTTCTAGCAATTATTGTTAACAGACAAAACTTTAAATGAATTATTTTGTGTGTCCTTGTAAATGAACGATGCATTCTAGGCACACAGTATTACATAGTAAGCCCCATGTTATGCAACTCTTATCATTATATATATATCAATTTCAATATGTTTGAAATAATGAAACATTATTAAAATCAACTGCAAACGATTTTCCCCCACAGACCGAAATGTAGCGGAATTCTTTTGAATGTCCGTGTACAGAAACTGCAAGTGCGCACCATATTCTGTAGTAAGCCTCTTGTTGTGCACCTCAATGGTATATATCAATTTCAATATGTCTGAAATAGTATAACATCATTAAAATAATCCGCAAATGATTTTTCCCCATAGACCGTAATGTAACGGAATTCTTTTGAGTGCCCCTGTAAAGTAACTATAAGCGCAACACACTTCATTTTCAATACCGAACATGCCACATAGTGAACATCAATAACATATATCAATTGCGTAACAATTCTGGTATATTTACGCGAGTATGAGCACGGACAGACAGACAGACAAACCGAATTCATAAACACTTTTCAACTATGTTAGAAAGTGTTAAAAACGTGCTATAAGTACGCAGTGAATACGAATTTTTGAGGAATCGCCTGCATTATTATATGTCGATGCACCCAACTAAAAGACACAACTGCTTTTATTTTTTTTGCTGTTGATTGATTGATGTAAATACCTTTGTTTAATGCCAGTCATTGATGCAAATCACCTGATGCAATTCTTCTTATCAATTATTAAAAAAAAAAGAAGAGCCTTATAGTCAAATGATTTTCTAAAGTAACGTCACTTAGGAGTTACTTATTACGAAGAAGATTGATGAACAGATTTTTCTTCGCCGACCGTACTAGCTCCTTAGTTGAGTTGAATGTTACCAGTCTTATGTAATTTTTTTTATATTATTTAAATTTTATTAGTCAGTAACATATATAGTGATGAATTCAGGGGGGGGGGACAAAAGGAGAGAATCCCCTTATATTGCAATGACTCCTCCTGGAGATTTCTGACTTTAACTTATGAGTGTTACATATTCATATTGCTGGGCTGCGGGGTCAAATCCGCTTTACACAAAAACAAAATCTCTTCCCCCCCTCCAGTCACAATTATGATGATGATAATTGTTGGGCTGAAATATTTGAATGCATAACGCATGAATTGAGATAGTTTTTGGGCCGTTCGTACGTACAGTTTGCGTTGTAACAATTTCCCAAAGGTTCTACATCCAGGAAGGCAGACATGAAATATCCAATGAACGAAGACATCTCAGCTGAAAGTTTTTTATTGATATATAGCAAGTATAAGATGGTAAGAACGGGGTGGTCTCGGGTATTAGAGGCTTAGAACAGTTGTTGACAGAGCAAGAGCTAGGAGTGATCTGCCCTTTGGGCAGTAGATTGTCTCCCACGATTCGATAATACATTGAGCCAAGAAACCGCAGACGCGCAGAAGAATTTATGGACGTTAAGGATAATTAATATAAATGTTTTGGGAGGATGTAATGAAAAGGCTACCACATTTGGCGAAACCGTAACTTTTGTGAATTTTAGAGGACACAGGCGGGCAACCCGGTGGGAAAGGAATTTTAGTCAAAGGAAAGAGTTACTTTGTATCTGGGAAATTACATTACTTGCACAATTTGTTTATGAACAGAAAAAGGTTGGGCGCCCAAGCAGCTGTCAATGAATGTCCGGAACACATATAATTACATCTGTTATAACCGCATTGGAATTAAAATAGATCTCTAACGTACATGCTGCATTTAATAAAGATATTCTTTCATATGAGAAAAGGAAGTAACACTTGAGGTTTTAGAATAAGAGATATTTGAGCGAAGAGAATATTAATTAATATATTAAAAATTAAGTTAGGAAGATAATAATTTAGAAAAAAGATATGTATAAATGATTCTATATCATATACATATTCTCCCCTTCGACAAAATGAGAAAAAAATGACGCTGGCTCAATGTACATCGGTACAAACTGTTATACGTCCCTGCAAAAATTCAGTACTCAATTACACTTGGAGACCACCCAAAAGTACACAATAAAACAAAAATACAAACAAACATATAGAAATAAAAATATATACAAGTACTTGTTTTCAAAATGTTGCACTTTCAGTATATGTGCAAAGGTACCTAAAATGATTTCTTTTTAAATCATACAAATGTTCTGTTTCATTTCTTTTTTTCAAACAGCTGCAGCATTTAAAAATACAGAACAATATAATAATTATCATTTCAATAATACTCGTCATAATTGACGGAGGCCTATATATTTTTCATACATATGTATATACATGTATGTGTGCACAATTATCAAAATTTTCAATGCTAGCAATTCTCATAATGATGGTAACATACATATCTGCAGATTTCTTTGATTTTAGCTAGCTTTACTTAAAATTTTTTTTTTTTTTTATCATAATAAACATCAATAGCAATATAATATGACAACAAAAACTAGTTTAAATTGGAAAGTAAATATAAACAAATACAAATGTATATATATAAACAATAATTATGCATATATAGATAAAAGTTGAATATAAGCAAGTGTTTTCCTTTATTCAAGTGAAAATAACAATCTATTAGGCAAAAATATTTTAAAAATAGAGTGACATTGTGCAAAGTATGAATACTGACAATGGGAAATAAAATTACGTGCAAAATTATGAATCTACTGCATAAAAGTATTATAAAAATTGTAATCAACATGGCAAAAAAAACTGGTGCATATGAGCAAAAATTGGATTAAAAAATTTTTATAACATTTTTATTCATTAAACTGTAGTGTCCACAAATATGATTTTTTTTTTTATTAAGTGTAAAAGGTGTGGGATTTATAAATAATAAAAAATATAGGAAAAATAATTATATAAACTGAAAAGTAAACACCGTAGGTATTATGCGCTATCAGAAAGTACGTGTGTAAAATGTTGAGAAAGCAGTCCTAACGTCTACCATATGACTCATAGACATGTCATATGACAGGAATGCAAAAAGAAAATTTTATCTATCTAGTATATCTATATTTTGTATGTGTGTAGTGTAGAGTACTTCTGAAAAAAAAACATTTACCAGAATGACATTTACAAGTCATGTTTATAAAAATTAAATCCTATAAATGAAAGAAAAATGTTTTGTAAATGTGTACACATTGAACGTTGATAAGAGAACATGAAATAAATGTGTGAAAGAAGTATTAAAATTTTCCTATACCATTATTAAAATTCAATCCAAAAACATTGAACTGATGAATTACATGATGTGAAGTTAAATTGTTATGTAAGTAGTTTTTTTTTTTTTTTAAATACATGAAGTATATCATAATCATGGAAAGAGATACGATGAAAAAGTGTGAAAGAGAAAAAAATAAACATTGTGATAGAGAAAATAAATTTTTTGAATAAATGTCATGTCAACTATCTATTAAAATGATTGAAATGGAACCAATTTGTGAAGAGTCACAGTTCAAAAATGAATGTAAACTATTAAATTAACCGACGAGAGAGAGAGAACCATTGGAATTTTTGCATAAAATGAAAAAGAATGTGTCTAAAAATAGTTTAAAAAGGAAGAGTATATTGTAAAATACAGAGAAAATAAATATTGCAAACAGTTTAGAGAACCAATGTAAACAATTGCATGTGTAACTGTGAATGAAAGACTACAGTTTTATATCCAAAGCATTCTGCGAAAAATCATTGTAAAACTTTGTAGAAAAATATGCTATGTAATACCCCTTTGTATTGCAAAAATGCTCTGAAAAATTGTAGAAGGGAGTATCATCTACGAAAAGTCTATCAGCACTCAAAAGAAAGAACTTTGTAAGAAAATAAGACATTGTACGTTGGGCGCTAATAGATGACTTTCATGGAAGACACTGCGTGTAATATGGAGATACCAGAAAAATGAGAATATTCTGGGAAAATGCAATCGTAAACAAATAGAACTTGAGGAAATAGCAGAATATTTTTAATTTTTTTTTAACCTTGTATCAAGTAAGATACCTGTAAAATGTAAACGTTGACAAGAGAAGATAAACCATATTTGTATTACCTACCAAGAAAACTGTTAAACACTAAACATGAGCATATATTGAAATTTTAAATATTACCTGAATATGTGTCCTGACAAAATAATAAAAAAATGCGTCTTGTTACACATCGAAAACATGTAGGTGAATGTCAAGATTTCCGTGTACAATAGATAATAGAGCCAATTTTTTTAAAAATACAATAAAATGCAAAAATTTTAAATATGAAACAGCAATAAAATAGTGTGTGTGTGTGTATGTATACCCGACAAACTATTTGTGCCTAGGATGACGAGTACTTAAGAATGTAGAATGTACGATGAAAGAAAATACTAGTTACTATACTAGTTTCGATGAACAACGTGAAATATGTAAATTACTTGAATACGATGACTTTTAGAACACTTTGAACCGAACATAATATAAATCGATGAGAGAGACGAAAAAGAAAGCGTACAAATTGAGTACATGAAAGTACAAAATATCACGACCAAAATGAAATTAAGGCGTGTGCAAAAATTTTAACAGCATAAAAATATATTGTGCGAAGTGAGTGACACTATGAAAAATGGAGAACCTTTTCAGAATTGCAAAAAAAAAAAATAGAACAAAAATTTTACGCCAGAAATTAAAATGACAAAATATGACATCAAAAATTTTGAAAAGTGTAAGAAATATCTCACACATAACCACAATGCTTGCGCGGGTCACCATGATTGAATGTGAAATAAACAAATTATCGTTCACTAACCCTGCAGAAATCAATCAACGAAAAGATGTACTTACACTTAAAGTGACTGTTAAAATTAAAAGTGAAATTTTAAATTATTCCATGAAACATATATATAAGCTCCTTGAATCGAGAATTATACAACTGCATAAAAAGTAAAGAAAAATTATAAATCTTGAACCTACATTTTAAAAACTAATTTGTGTAAAAATGTAACAAGACGTTGAAAAAAAAATCATATTCCAAGTATGTAAGTATGCCGAAAGATTTAATCTACCTAAAAGTTAATATTGCCTATGGAAATGATTAAAACATGAATGTCTTTCAGTCAAATAAATTATAATATCAGAACTGTACGAAGATGAGCATAAATGAGAAGAATGCTTAGAAAACTGATATAAATATTATAAAGTACCTAATATTTTAAAAGTTAAGTAGATAGCACTATGACATGACCAGCAAATATATCTAAAAATTGTAATTAATATCTGTGGGAAAAAGAATAATCGTGTGTGCAGATAAAAAACATCCCTAAAAGTGACCAAAATATATAAAACTAAAATATACATGGCAACACTGATGTAATTCTTTTTACTTATTATTATTATTATTATTATTTTAACCATGCCTGTATTCTTTTACACATATATATCTAAACTCTTTAAAATATAAAGAAGTATTATAATTTCTCAGTTACTAGCTTGAAAAAAATATCATAATTTAAAATACTTTTGAAATACCAATTTACCTTTTCTTTTCCATCACCATAGATATCTCGACAGTGAAAAAAGTAAGTGGGGAGAATCGAGATATTGACAAATCTGGAAAGTACATTACATACAAGAAGAGTGACAAATCCTAGCAAATCACTATGAAAGAAATTATATAAATATTTATCCCATCACAGACTTTATAGAAATAATGGGCCAAAAATATAAACACAAAAATTTTAAAATAATTAAAGTTTTTATTTTTATTTATTTTTATTTTTTATTATTATTTTTAAATATGAGAATGAGCATTACCACAAATTATAATATTTGTCAATTTCTCCTGAAACCTATAAAAACTACCTGTAGTGCCCTAGTATAGATCAAAAACATTACATACACCAAAAATGAAAATGTTACTTGCATAAGCGAATGTTTCATGGATATATCCGGGATATTCACATTCGATCAAAACTTTGGGGCCAGCCCATCATATATGGCAAAATGTAAATATATATACACGAGACAGAGCTTATAGCAATCACACATAACATAAAAAATGACCTACACAAAAACAAACAACATATAATGTAATGCAGATTACCTTTTAAGGAATTCCAGGTTATTAAATTTCTTTAATGGTATAAAATGGATGGTGTTAAAGCAAACAAATATTCATTACAGTTAACTAAAAATGCTCAAAAGAGTAAAACTATAAATTTTTATGATATAGAGCTTCTAAACCGAAAAATTCTTGATGCAATGTTATTAACCAATTAGTTGATACTTACTTACATAATCTATCAATATCAGCTTTCAAAAACAATAAGTAGTTCAAAAATATATGCAACACTCCCATATACATTCATTATATGTGAAAATTCTCCCCATCTCTATTAATTTGAAAAAAAAATCTGATAAACATGTTGAATTTTTTTTTTTTTTTTTTAAATAGAATTTTATCATCTAGGAAAACAACTTTTAATATGCATAAAAATCTAGAATATAATATTTAAAATATAAAATGCTGACGAAAAATGTATTACTAAATTTTTTTCATTTGAGGAAAAAATCATACCCTGGTTGTACACAATTATTAAAATATATATATATATATATATATAATATCATATAAAATGTAACAGGCATATAGAAAAAATTGTGAATGTTTGCATGACTAATTGACATACTGATTAATGAAAATTTCAAAAGACATTAATTTAACGAGATAAGTTTCCAAGGAAACTTGCAAAAATATTTTAACAAATTAAATTTTAAACTATTTATCTACCTTTATTCAAACGAAAGTAAAGGATATGTCATGCACTCATCGAAAATTTAAATAATATACTAATGAAATTATTTATAATCTTCATCGTTTTATACAATTAACAACAAAAACAGTAGGATTTATTTATTCAGTTTATAATATATGCATGAGTATAAATTAAGTTGAATATTCTTCCGATAAAAACATCATGTAAAAGAATTTTTGAGAGAAAATTACTGTAGGCTGAAGGAAATAATTAAAACATGCATATATTAAATAATTTTTAAAATATGTACTTACGTCTTTGAAGAATAAAACATATATCCCACAGTAAATTAAAAAAAAAATCACACACTTAAAAATTCAATAAGTCCGAAAAATGTATCAGCACTTATACGCACAACCTTGGTCCGAAAAACAAATTTCTTTGGGTTTTTTTTTTTTTACATTATGTCAATGTATTTTAACTTTGTGAAATTTTGATGGAGCGCGGTAAGGAAAAAGTTGGTCTTAAGAGGTTTCGCGCAAAAGTTCCGTTTTAACGGATGGAAGAAATCGGCGCATTGAACAGCTGGGATCAAAGAAAGCTTTATCGTCCGGCCAAGCAAAATAAAAACCGCCGACATTGCATGTTTTGATAGCGAAATTCTTGGACCGCAGGAGAAATTTACTATGATCGAAGAAGAAAAAAAAAACATATCTTCCCAGCGAAAATTTTTATCGCAAGTCAGTAAAATCCCATCAGTAATGAAGAATAAATTTGCAAACATGTGTTTTCATTTTCTCGTTGGCGTACAATTCGTTATATATTTCTTTTATTGTAGTGTACTGGAATCCGACGTTCACACTTGCATTAAAATGTTCATGCACCGCATAACAACAATAATACTTCATATAATTCGAAAACATCGGGATACTTTTTCTTTTTCTTTTTATACACTTTTGTAGAATGAAGCAATTGAATGAAAATTCGGAACAGAAAGGGAGAATCAGGAAAACTTGTATAGCTTGAAAAATGCGATCCGGAAATCCGGAAGAAAAATTCACATAATCCTGAGAAATCCAGAACAGTGCCGCTTGAAAAAAAATCTTTTATATAATCCAGAGACCATCTGAGACTATGGGATATGACTGGCAGATGAACGGGAGATGACTGGAGATGTCCGGAAAGGAACTGGATACCATCTGGATAGGAGACAGGATATCAGAATAGACGATGGGAGACAGGAGAAGACCGGAGACCGTACACATGAGGCCAGCAACCGGAGCTCACAGGATGCAGGATACAGGAGGAGAGCAGAAACGGAGATCACAGGATACATGATACAGGAGGAGACAGAAGACGGGAGACCACCCCGACTGTACTATAATCCATTATTGCCTTCCGAAGTCACACCAACTGTGTATGATGATGATAATTGTTGGGCTGAAATATTTGAATGCATAACGCATGAATTGAGATAGTTTTTGGGCCGTTCGTACGTACAGTTTGCGTTGTAACAATTTCCCAAAGGTTCTACATCCAGGAAGGCAGACATGAAATATCCAATGAACGAAGACATCTCAGCTGAAAGTTTTTTATTGATATATAGCAAGTATAAGATGGTAAGAACGGGGTGGTCTCGGGTATTAGAGGCTTAGAACAGTTGTTGACAGAGCAAGAGCTAGGAGTGATCTGCCCTTTGGGCAGTAGATTGTCTCCCACGATTCGATAATACATTGAGCCAAGAAACCGCAGACGCGCAGAAGAATTTATGGACGTTAAGGATAATTAATATAAATGTTTTGGGAGGATGTAATAAAAAGGCTACCACATTTGGCGAAACCGTAACTTTTGTGAATTTTAGAGGACACAGGCGGGCAACCCGGTGGGAAAGGAATTTTAGTCAAAGGAAAGAGTTACTTTGTATCTGGGAAATTACATTACTTGCACAATTTGTTTATGAACAGAAAAAGGTTGGGCGCCCAAGCAGCTGTCAATGAATGTCCGGAACACATATAATTACATCTGTTATAACCGCATTGGAATTAAAATAGATCTCTAACGTACATGCTGCATTTAATAAAGATATTCTTTCATATGAGAAAAGGAAGTAACACTTGAGGTTTTAGAATAAGAGATATTTGAGCGAAGAGAATATTAATTAATATATTAAAAATTAAGTTAGGAAGATAATAATTTAGAAAAAAGATATGTATAAATGATTCTATATCATAACAATGAGAGACGAAATATCCGAATTCAACACCGAGTGTATGCATGCTACACTGTACCCCTTCTGTTATATTGCTATCAAATAAGATTGTATTAAAATTAAAATTTAAAGTTGTTCGTTTGCTATTAACCGCCAAGTCCTTCGACCCTACCATTATTGAGGAAGCGGATAATCAAGGTTTGACGCAGCATAAATATAAGTAAATTATTGCATTAAATAAAGTGTCAATTGTTGGCACTTCTTACAATTCTAGTTCCTTGAAGATATTAACTGTCCTCTCTGGACTTTGGAGGCACTCTTCTAAGACAATGAAAAAAGTTGATGCCTAAGACTAATAATGTCTGTTTGTTAAACCTATCTTAACATTTTGAAATATATTCTTCCATGAATATCTTCAGAAAAATCACAAAATTCACTTATTAATCTTTATTTTAAAAAATAATCATCACTAAGATATGTTAGTAATGTGTAGGCAGAAAGGCAGTAAGAGAACTATTGAAATTTAATAAGGAGTAATCGAGTATTTTAAATCCGGTCACGTAAGATAAGCTAAGCTGTATTCGAACAAACATTCTGAAACTGGGTAGTTGGCAATAGAGATGAGTTCGGGCTCTCTTTTCGGAGCCCGGGCCTGCACGAGCCCGATACCGAAAAAAATTGCATAATTTTTAAAAATTGTTTTAAAAGTAATGTCTCATTTTTAAAAAACTTCGTACATGAAAATAACTATTAATCCCGTGTACATAAGTAATTTTATGGAAATTTACATTCAATCTTATCAAAAGAGAAGTTTGGTATCAAATAACAATATACTACCTTAAAAGGATTTTCATATTTTTCTCTCCCAACAAGCAAATCTGATGGACACGTTAGCATAGTGCTTTTTATGAGTAAATGCATGAAATTTGTAGAAATCACTATTTCAATCCGAAGAATTGGACAACGTTTTCTATTTCGTATAAAAGGTGTATATCGTAAATTATAATGGATTCCTTAATTAAAACAATATTCCGTGTTCCTAAAAATCAGCTTAAATAAAAAATTCTCTTCTATTGGTGCCGTATCACCCAGTCGTCAGTCGCGTCGCAAATATCGTAAATTTTCTTTTAAAGTAGCATTCTAATGCTAGAAAATAAAATAAGATTTATGTTTACTATCCTTTCTGATCAAAATAACTTTAAAATGACTTGAAATGGAATGTGTAATTTTTTAGGGAAAAAGAAGTTATTTTTATTTTTTCTATATCAGAATAAATATAAAATTGTCAGTTTCAGAAAGAATGAGCCCGAGCCCGCCTGGGCCCGAAGGCTGGTATAAAAATCGAGCCCGTGTCGGGCTCAGGCTCAGGCTTTCGGACACGGGCTGAGCCCGTCTCATCTCTAGTTGGCAACCTTATGCTTAGGGTCCGGGCTATGGGGAGTATACGCTGTATACCTTCTAGATTTTTTTAAGAAACTCTGTATACCCTCAGTTTCAAAAGTGAAGCTATAGCGTATGCTCTCTAGCCTATAACCTTTGCCTAGCTTATAAGCTTTGTTTATTATTATTATTAGGTGCGTTCGTAATTATATAAATACGTAGCACCTATAGTCGTCGTTTGGTCCGACCGCCTGTCCGCATATAGCAGTGCAAAAGCTACCCAGCCGAATGATTTGAAATTTAATGTATATAATCGTTGCAGAATTTTGTCGAGTCATTTCAAATTTTATGAAAATTGAATAAAAACTTAATTAAAAAGATATTATTAAAAGTTTTCTTCATTCTATTAAATCTTATCATACGTAATCTATATAATTATGAAAACGCAAATCATGTGACTGAGGAAACCCATTTCTTTTTTCATATGCTAGGAGGCCATTTTTATTTTTATTTTTTAAATTTCGAATAAAATTGCATAAAAGTTACATTTTTAGAAGATCATTCAAAAAAATTGTTTGTTTGAGAGATGAGTTACATTCAAATATGTATAGATTCTGAGATAATTTCAGTTGAAATTAGGTTGAAAACCGAATACCTCAATCGATTAAAGAAAATAAACACAAAAAATTCGTTCATTGTGAGTCATAAAAATATTAAACCATGGAGGTAGTCATTCGCAAAGCAAGATCTCCATGGTGAATTTTGCAGCGCTGTCTAGGGTCGAAAAAAAAAATCGCATCTGTAAACCTGGCATACCTTAAAAAAAAAAAGAAAAAGACATGCTCATAGCAGACTATATAATTCATTTCACTGAAATAATAACTATCGTTTTTTTACACTGTAAAACGAGTTATACTACGAACGCACCTCATTTGACACGTTTAACGTACAATTTCCAGCTTGTTATTATTTATTTTTATTTTTTACGACCACAGCAATTACCGATCAGCAGGATGCTTGAAAGTGGAAGAATAATTTGATTTAGAGTATTTTAAATTATTATAGTAGGCCTTTGAAAGTTCCTACATACGGACCATATTTTTACCACCCGTTGGATCTGGCTGTAGCAATGCTAGATGACTACCGAGGCTCTAAATACCAAGGAGCAGAGTTTGTATAAAATATTTGGTTAATACCTAAAAAGGTCTCTCTAGAAGCGATCATTCGTGGGGGGCGGGAGGGGGACAGAAAAAATCTGGCCTATGATGTCAAGATTATTAAAGCCACCTCTCCCGTTCGTCGTTAGAAGTTGACAGTAAATGGATTAGTTATTTGTTCTTTTCATCCAGATTTCAGATTCAACCCTCCGTAAAATGTTATAAATAAAGCAGTAAATAACCGGCATATATTGGAGATTGTTTATAATGAGAATTTTCCAGTTTATCCCCCCCCCCCCCCCCCCCCCCGTTCATTCCATTTTTTGCAATACTACATTCCACACCAGCTTCTCAGTTATTGAGTTCTGTCCACATTTTCGCGGAAATTTTATTAAAAATCCAAGCATCACAGTGCCTGTGAAAGAACGTGTCCGTAGGTAGAAGTTGACAGTAAATGGATTAGTTGTTTGTTCTTTTCATCCAGATTTCAGATTCAACCCTCCGTAAAATGTTATAAATAAAGCAGTAAATAACGCGCATTATATTGGAGATTGTTTATAATGAGAATTTCCAGTTTATTTTTTTTCCCCGTTCATTCCACTTTTTGCAATACTACATTCCACACCAGCTTCTCGGTTATTGAGTTCTGTCCGCATTTTCGCGGAAATTTTTATTAAAAATCCAAGCATCACAGTGCCTGTGAAAGAACGTGTCCGTAGGTAGAAGTTGACTTTAAATGTATTAGTTGTTTGTTCTTTTCATCCAGATTTCAGATTCAAACCTCCGTAAAATGTTATAAATAAAGCAGTAAATAACGCACATATATTGAAGATTGTTTATAATGAGAATTTCCAGTTCCCCCCCCCCCCCCCCCCCCCTTCATTCCATTTTTTGCAATACTACATTCCACACCAGCTTCTCGGTTTTTGAGTTCTGTCCACATTTTCGCGGAAATTTTATTAAAAATCCAAGCATCACAGCACAGTGCGTGCGAAAGAACGTGTCCTTTTTTTTTCGGTCTTTGATATCCCCGCTCTTATTTGTTTCTTTTTATTGCGAACAGGTCTTGGCTAATGACCTACTCAGCGAGAACACGTGCAGGAAACACAAACGCCTCTGCTTATTTCAATCTTCATTCGCGTGCAGATTCAGTGTAGTAGTCTTGTGAGTGAAAGTAATTTTATTTTTTCTTTAAACCGAAATTTAGGGTGGTGCGCAAACATTGTTTAGTACTTAACTGTTAACTTGTAATTTGCTAAAACAAATTAGGGTATCACACAGAAAAAAAATAAAACCCAATTTGGGTCAAAAGATTCTTAGGTATGTGCCCAAATTGGGCCATGCCTGTTTTGGTTACCACTGTGTATCCATTTTGGGCACTGTTAAATACCCATTTTCAAAAAATTGTTTTTTATTGTATATAAATTTTTCATCTGAAAACATATATTTGACAAAAAGTCGGATCAAACCGACCCATAAAGACTGCCTTCGCAGAGGAGTCAAGAATATTGTAGAATCGTTTTTCTTGATGGCGATTTTTCATATTTTTCCCACGAAATCAATCATGTACGCCAACTTTCTTCTGACATATTTTCTTTAAGAAATATACTCTGTGGCAGTTTTTTTTATGGATCATTACTTCCTAGCAATTTGCTTGATTATTATTATTACCCTGTTGATGATGTGTTCTTGCATCTTGCACTATTTTAAATTCGAAACTTACTTAACCAAACAATACTTATATAGCAAATTTGTGTGGTAGCAATTCAGTGCTGAAGTTGTTTATATCCGCTGATCTTGAAATATTTACTCTGTCAACGAACTTCAGACGAACTTTTCACTTTTTTCTCTCCCTATGCGTTTTTTTTTTTAACTTATTTGCATTGACAACTAATTTCTAATTATGTATTGCTTTGCGTCTACGTAAGATAGAAATTAAATTATTAATTTCAAATGTTTCAAAAAAGTTTATAAATATTTAATTTTATTATTTCGGTAAAGCTGAAAAAAAAAATATATATATATATACGGACGAAAAATGAGTGGAGATTTCTGTTAAAAAAAAAGAAAGAAAGCAAGCAATATCAAGCGTCGTGCAATAGATTATGAAACTCTTTCAAACACTTCCAGAATACAGTAACGAAACTACACTATTTATGAAGGTACACTGCAAAAAATAATTGTTGATTTTACAGTATAAAACTGGCAGTGCGCGGTAGCGTATTACTGCTTGCGCGGCAGCGTATTACTGCTTTTTTTACTGTTTAATACTGTTAATTTTACGGTATAATACTGGCAGCTGGGGTGCCAGTTTTATACTGTAAAATCAACAATTATTTTTTGCAGTGTAAAAGAAGATATCCAAATAAACAATTTAGAAAACGTACAGATTTTTTTTAAGCACACCGTATAATAAGCTAAAATTTAATTCAGCTAGGAAACGCATAACACAATTAAAACAGCACTTCCATCAATTGCCATCCATTAGATGACAATTTATTCAGTTTTTTGCATAACCCTGTAATATGAATTTATTTATATTCTACAAACATATCTTAGTTTACTAAATATGATTAAGCTAGAAAATCATAACACAATTAAAGAACACCTCTAAGCAGTTCATACTCGTAGATAGTAAAGCTTACAATTTTTTGCTCAGCTCTGTATATGAATGTACACCACGTAATGTACTAAAATTTGGTTAAACTTAAAAACGCTGACCGCATCTAAAAAAGCACTTCCTGATAGTATCGCTCAAAGACAGTACTATAACCGAATTCTTTTTTTTTTGTGTCCCTGTAAATGGAAAAATAAATACTATGCACTCCATATTCTACAGCAGCGTTTCCCAAACAGTGCTCCGCAGCGGTCAAGGAAGATAAATAAAATTTGAATGATATCAATACATTGGAAGCCGGGTATTTTTCTAAAAGCGTGTACGAGTTTTATTGTTATAAAAATCACTATATATCGTAAAAACTTTGTTCCGCTAAGGAGTTTGTTACCTTTAATATCGGAAACGGAAGTTTCCCAAGTATTATTGCATCTATGACATAAATTTTCGGAAATGGAACAGAGTAGGTAAAAGGTACATAAGAGAAAAGTACACATAGAGTTATTTTATCATAAAAGCTTTATTAAAAATATTTTTAATACACATACAGTACTTAAAAAAATCATTGTAATCGCCTTGGCATGTAAATCATTTATCAAAAGACATTTCAGTAGTTTACTGTATCTTGTTGTAATAATCGCTAATCTTCGATTATTTCTTTTCGGCAGAGCCAACATTGAACATCAAACTTTGCATTTCTGTTAGTAATGTGCAATGTTACTGCTTTTACTACTGACGAACCGCTTTACTACGTCAAAAGCCCTCAGAGCAGCTCCGAAATTTGAGTGGAATCTTTCAAATCGGACTCATCCGACGCGTCGTCTGTGTTTCCGGTTACAAAATGCATAAACGAGACAATTTTTTTTTTCCGGGGACGAAAAAACGTAACGTATAACTGAGGGAAATGTGTGACTCAAAACCATATAACCTAGCTAATTTTTAATGGCAAGCGGCAGGGACCGCTGAGTTAAAACGTATAACTGAGGGAAACGTACAACTCGGGTAACGTATATCTGGAGTTCAACTGTATTTAAAAAATGGTTCCGGTAGACCATTAATTGAGTTGTAAGTTTTACTGAATTATACGTTTTGTTGTCCGGTACGGAGCTAAACGTATAACTGTTCCACTGTATTTCGGAAAGATATTCGGAAATCTTTCTGTGTATATATCGGAAATGTTTCTGTGTGTTTCTGCATCATAATTTCTTTTATTTAGGAGAACGATACATTTTTTAAAAAAAGAGTTAGTATTATTCGATTCAATTTTAGTGCATATAACAATATTAAATTTGCAGTTAATCTTTTGTTGCACATACAAAGTTAAATAATTCGTTCGATTAGTTTCTTTACACTCTAGTTCCACGAATCTATAATAAATCTTAGATATTTGATTGATGAATAATAAGGTAGTACTAGTATTAATGAAATACAGATAACACCATTTGTACGTCTTTATCATCTTTTAATTTTGAGATTGTGTTCCGATTCATAACTTTTCTTATGATGGAATGTATCTTTATGTGACAGAAGAAATTCATAATTTCAATTATACTATATGTTTTTCCTTATTTTTTATTAATCGGATATCTATACTAATAAAAGAAAGTTTCGCTCTGTGTGTGTCTGTCTGTCTGCGATCGCTAGGAAAATCTAGCGCACCTAGAAGTCTGAAAATTTAGATGAGGATAGTCCAATGCCTCTCTTGGTGCACCTGAGTCTCAGAATTTTAATATTTTGAAAATTAGAGTAGTTATTAAAAACTGATCAAAGATCACAAACAAAAAAGCACTCTTCCGTAATCCGCGCGCGCATGCTCAGAAACTCTTTTCGGCACCTTCCGTGAATAGAAGAAACAAAGCACGAGTCAGCCCGTTTCTTTTTCTGTTTTTCTAAATTCGCTACGGCCGGAAATACGAAAAAACCGTCTACATATTCTCGAAGAACGTACTTTTATGTCTCGAACGACCCGGTCGGTTCGAAAAAAATTCACATTTAACCTTCAAAAGAAAAAAAGAAATAATAATAATAATAATAATAATAATCAAGAAGCGCCGAATTCATGTTTTTTATTTTCTCCCGTTTTCTGAGCCTCGCATCTACCGAACTACAAGAGATACGCTAAAACCGAGTTCACCAAATTAAACATCTGACTTTGTCCCTTTCAAAGCCACCTTCGGTTTTAAAAAATACGAAAGTTAAATCTTTGAAAGAGTATATTTTCTGTACGTCGTTTCGCGATTTTCGGGATTTTGCCGATTTTTAAAAATTTGCATCGGTTGTTCCGAGCGAGTTACGAAAAACTAAAAATACCAGGCATTATCTACATTCGTTCCCTTTTCGACATCTGCAATCGGTTTCGAAAAATACGAATATTAACCCTTCGAAAAAATTCACGCGCAGGACTCACTTTTGCGAATTCCGATTTCCTGTGATATATAATAAAACCGCGCATCGGCTCTCTAAAATAACCAAACAAAAAACACACACCTAAGGACATCAGCATTCTATCAAGTTCAGGCAAAATCCTTTAGTTAAAAAAATAATAATAATGTTAACCCTTTCAAAAACGTTTTTTACCGTAAGTCACTTTTCCATTTTTAACGGTTTCTCCTATCTTTAAAAATTCGAATCTGCGTTTATAAACAAAATACGAAAAATTAAAAATATTGCGCCTAATCTACGTTCCTTAGCTTTTTAAAATGGTATTCATTTCGAAAAACTTGTATTTTAACCCTCCGAGAAAAAAAAAAAAAAAAAAAAAAAATCGTTTCTAAAACTCACTCACGCGATTTTAGTTTTTCGGTTCAGGTTTAGAAATAGGCATCGACTCGGGAAATGCGAATACGGAGAAACAGAAGACACCAGATCATAGGCACGTTCGTTTTCTTCCAAACGCACCGTTGGGTTTTAAAAAATATCTACATTAACCCTTTCGAAACCGGTCATTTACGTAACCCACTTTCGCGATTTCCGCTATTTTGGCAAAACCCGTGGTTAAATTTCAATTCTAGGAAATTTTGTTGGGTCGAGTGTTCTGAAAAGGCCTCTTCCAGAACAGATTGCGGCCCCCGGCGGTGGAACTATCGGAGTGTCTCCGATTTTATGGGCCCGATTCCGACGAAGTTTGGGCTCATCCCACTTGATATTTCTAGCCTTAAATATTTTAGTTGTACTTTCTACCGCCAGGGTTCGCTTTCCGATCTCGGGTTCTATGGCCGGCGGGTCAGCTAGTTTGTAAATAAATATCATTGGAAATTTGATTTATAGATCTATGAATTCATTTTTGAAATGCGGTCTCGTGAATTCCATCCTGTAAATAGATACATATACATTATGAAAATGCTTAATTTGCCCCAATGGATTTGTTTAATACCTTTAAATAAATGTTTTATTTTATCCTGTAAGTAGATATACTATTTCAAAATATTTCACATCTGTGAATACTTATTTTACTCCATGAACTGTATACTTATAAAATATATATATATATATATATTTTTTCTCAGGTTCAGCACTTTTTAAGTTATACAAATAAAATAATATTTACAAATAGACAAAACATTTAAAAAATATATCTATTTATACGTATACAATTCATGAAAATAAAATAATTATCACAGATATGAAATATTTTGGAATAGTATATCTACTTAAAAGATAAAACTAGTCGGATGTGTCGATCCCAAAACTTTCTTCTATCTCACTCAGGTTCGCATATACTAAAAACGAACCTCTCAGCATCAATTTATATCAAAGTCTAACTGAATAAAGTTTTAAATTCCGTGCATTAGATCTTGAGATATGACTATTGCTAAAATCTTGTAAATCCTGAAAAATGCAGCATAGCAGCGCCAACTGTTGAGAGATTTATACCAAGACCTAATCAACAACAACCTATGTCAACGTCTAACTGAATCTGAAGTTTGATGAATATCCGTGCATATTAGTTCTTGAGATGAGATATTAGTTATCGTGAAAATCAAGAATAAAGTAGTATAGCCGCGCCACCTGTTACGCTATGTACACCAAAACGTAATCAGCATCTATTTATGGGAAGGTCTAACAGAATCTGAAGTTTGATGAAAATCCGTGCATTAGATCTTGAGGTATAGCTATCGTGAAAATCATGAAAAAGGTAGAATAGCAGCGCCACCTGTTGAGCTATTTACACCAAAACGTAATCAGCATCTATTTATGGCAAGGTCTAACAGAATCTGAAGTTTAATAAAATTCTGTGGATTAGTTCTTGAGATTTTGCCACTAACTTTCGACGTCTAAGTAGAGATGGGAATGCTCGGGAAAAAAAACGGATACTTTGGGAAAAAAACCGGTTTTGTTTTTTTTTCGTTTTTTTTTTTTTTTTTTTTTTTCGAAGAACGTAATCAGCATCTATTTATGGCAAGGTCTAACATAATCTGAAGTTTAATGAAATTCTGTGGATTAGTTCTTGAGATTTTGCCACTAATTTTCGACGTCTAAGTAGAGATGGGAATGCCCGGAAAAAAAACGGAAACTTTGGGAAAAAAACTGGCTTTTTCCGTTTTTTTTTTCTAAGGGGTATTTTTCCATTTTTCCCTTAAAAAATTTCGGAATTTTTTTCAATCTCCTTTCTGAATCCTCCAGAAATGTGGTGATTTTAGAATAACAAAACATATCACATAACAGCTGAAATCGCTAATGAATCTCTTATCTAGCTGTATATACAGTAGTGACCAAAATTGTGGAAACCTTTTGGGAAAAATGTTTTTTTGAAGTTTGATAGCTTCAAAAATTTATGACTTGATGGCTTTATAAATCAAATAAAGGTTGAAAATATTAAACTGAGCTAAAAGGCATGTTTACTAGACAGAGCAATAGTAGGGTCATGTTATTTTCAACCTTTATTTGATTTATAATTTTTTTTTTTTCGTGGAATTCTAGAATTTAGACCAAAATACTGCACTCTGCTCGGAACTGTACTTTGTTTCAGCTCCCCATTACAGTGCATTATTTCATGTTGCACATACCGAGATGATTCTTTTCTGTGACCTATACACCGAGACCTTACTCTTCAACCGCCAATTGCTCTCCTGCACCTTTTCCTGCCTTTACCAGTCTTGTTTCTTCTAATTTTACTTCAAATTTCTTCATAACCATAGCTTTTTACACTTAATAAATAGTTACACATTGATTTCTGGGTAACTAATCAACCCTTTATGATGCTTTGTTAATTTTAATATGCTTTACTAGCTCAAAAATTGAAAGTTGGCAAATAACTTTAATAATTTGATAGCAATAATAAAAAATAGTGATAAAAGTCCTCCTATAAATACCAAAATATAGCATACTTTTTTTTTTTTTAATCCTACCCTAGCTTTGGTTGACAAATGGAATCTGTCTGGACCCTCCAAACATTCACATGCATTGGCTACATTCAAGAAAAAGAAAATCCGCCCACCTAACCAGGTTTTACTGCCTTTTTCTGATTATTTGGCTATAACAGTTCATAAAATAATTATAATTGATCCAACTGTATTGCATGATATTCTTGAGTAAATTATCTTTCCAGTGGTATTTAGCTTTTATTGCATTACTAAGAAATATTGGGTGTTATGATAAAGGTGAAAATAAGCACTCGCCAGTCGCCACTCGTCGATTAAACTTGAAAAACTGGCGATTAAAAATATGGGAAGAACCGGCCAAATGCAAAATTTCCCGATTACATTTTTTCCCTAAAGTTCGCGATTTTTCCGCGCCCGTTCGACGAATTTCATGATTTTCCCGCACCCGTTCGACGATATTCATGATTTTTACGCTCCCGATCGACGAAAATCATGATTTTCCAGCGCCCATTCGACACCCGTTCGACGAAATTCATGAATTTTACGTGCCAGTTCAACGAAATTCATAATTTTTACGCGTCCGTTTGACGAAATTCATGATTTTTACGCGCATAATCGACGAAATTCATGATTTTTCCGCTCCCGATCAACGAAATTCCTGATTTTCATGCGCGCGATCGACAATATTCGTGATTTTTATGCGGCCTTTCAAAGAAATTTGCGTTTTTTACGCACCCGTTCGAAGAAATTCATGGTTTTCCTGTGCATAATCGACGAAATTGGTGATTTTTACTCGCCCGATTGATAAAATTCATGATTTTTATGCGCTCGATTGATGAAATTCATAATTTTTACGCTCCTGATCGACGAAAATTCATCATTTTTGTGCGTACGATCGACGAAATTCCTGATTTTTACGCGTGCGATCGACGAAATTCATGATTTTTACACTCCCGAATGACGAAATTTGCAATTTTTTCCGAAACTAATTGCCGAAATACACACAATTCCTGAATTTCTGGAGATTTTGGCCTGTTGGCCACAGGTTGTGCATGTGTAATGCATATCATGTTGTGGGTTGTTAGTTAGTGCATAAACATATCTATTTTATTATTGTCAGACCTTAATTCTAGACAATATTTTAAGGTATTAGTTTGGCTACACAAGTATACCTAAGCTTCGTGGGACTTATGTAATTAGCTACATAAGCATGTTGTGTTTAACTTTGCTGTTAACTTATTTTAAAATTTAAAATAGATTGAAAATTAATATCTCAAGTTTATTCAAAACAATATAAATTATAAAATATTTTTATTTAGTACATAAATTATTTTGTTACTGTAAAGTCATTATACTTTTTTAAAATGAAATATTCAGTGACATAAATGTACTTACTGGCTACTAAAGAAATTATTCTCACTAGCCAGTAATTGACTACTAAAAAAAATCAACCTGCTGGCTAGTGGCTACTAAGCGAAATTCCTTATTTTCACCTTTATGTTATGAGCCATCAAACTTCAAAAAAGCATTTTTTCCGAAAGGTTTCCACAATTTTGGCCACTACTGTATGTATGAAGGATCTTATTAAAAATATCAAGAACCTAAATAAGAACCTAAATATAACGACAATTTTTAATTCACAAAATTTTTATTATATTTTTTATGACAATTTTATATGATTTTTTTTAAATAAGGCAATATTTTTTTTTACAAAATGTTCACAAAAACAGAGTTGCCTGAAAAAAAAAAAAAAAATGTCAGCAGATCCATGCAACTTTTCTTGTTAAAAATGAAAATTCATGGGCAAAATTATTTCAATAGTATACCATAAATTTAATATAAAATTTGAAACATGCATTTATTTTTATTGGCATATCTGCGATTTTTCATGTAATCAGATAGTAATCGGCAGAAATATTTAACTAATATTAGAAGCAAGTTATTTTTTAATAGCATGCAATTGCAATTATTTAGTCTTTTCACGTTTTTTTTCTCTTCTCTCCCTTTTCCTTAAATGTAGATTTTAAGACTTGTCTAACTGTATTTTTTTTTTTTATAAATATAAATGCATACAAATAAACTTTGCAAAGAAAATGTAAATTTTCTGATAAAAATTGTTTTAAACTAAATATTTCGTAGTATTAAAAAATCCACCTGTTTTATAAATTTCATTAAAGAAATATACGTGCATATTACTTTCATATTAAGAATCCAAAACTTAAACTAAAATCAAAACATAAGGTTGGTTTAGGTTTAGGCTGGAAAGCTATACTAAAACTAAATACACAAGAAATGAAAATTTAATTGTACGAAAAAAAATTGTAATATTGTAAATTATTATAAATTTTTAAGCAATAGAAAGAAGATATAAAAATGATAATATTTATAATGTCACAACTACAATAATTTGTTTTTTTAAATGGCGCCATTTATATTCAAAGCAATACTATGTCGCGGGGATTTAAATTTGCTTTCAAACTGTAGTGATGTTGGTTGAAACTCAGATTTTTTTTTTTTTTTTTTTTTTAATTATTTCTACTGGTAATTGAACAAATGCAGCTGAAAAATCATTTCAACAGACACATAATAATTACAAACAATGGTGTTAAATTAAGCAAGAAAAGCTACTGTGAAAATTCTGAGACTGAAAAAGGCTAACTTTTAAAAGCTTTTTTTTCTTTTTTGTAACATATTCATGTAAAGTGAAAAAAAAAATTCTTTAGTATGCAGAAATTAAAAAAATGTTTATTATTTTATATTTTTTAAGAAAATGTAACTTATTTTTGAGAAACATTTGTAAAAAATCAATTTTTCCAGAAAAAACGCGGAAAAACTGTTTTTTTTCCGCGACTTCAAAATTTCCTGAAATTTTACATTTCTACGTCTAAGTTGTCATGTGTTTTTCAAGGATGCTCCTTTTCCGCCCAGCGGCAGATTTCTGCTTTTTAGGTAGATTTCGTAAGAAATACTACCTATTACATTTTCCCCTAAGTTGGAATTTTTGAAAAATTTTTGCAGATCTACGCCGATTATGACTCCCAGAACCCAAAACCACCCCCAGTTCAAAACTTTATATATATATATCTATCTATCTATGTCACTTTTTTATGGACACGATAACTGCAATAATTCTGCATAAATCTCTTCCAAAACTGATACATAAAATCAAGAGGCATAAAATCTCGGTCAAGTTCGTTAATGAGCAAATTCGAACCAACGGGGGGAAATGGGGGGGGGGCTTTTTGTGAAAACAGAAAACCCCCCATAATTTCTTAGTTATGATACGTATCGAATCCGTTTAAGTTATTATTATACTTCTAGGAAAAGGACCGAAAATGTATGTATGACGGATTTTTTATATCATTAAAAATTGCCTAAAGGGGGGGGGGGTTTCGAAGAAAAAAATCATAACTTCGTCAATTCAGAAGATGTCAAATCCGCTTAAATTTATTATAAATCCTCTTAATATTATCTAAAACTTTTATATTGACAAGTTTTTTATAGGACCAACCCTTATAGCGCAGAAGAAAAAAAATCCCTGCCGGCTTTGCCTGCAAACAAGTTAGGTTTCGAAGTGGGCGTTTCCAAATGCCGCATCATGGCAAAAAGGTCATTTCTTTCGCAATTACCAACAAACAGGCGCCCCACGGTCTGCGTCTTCGAAATCTACCGGTGCCTGTAGGCCGAGCCGTCAGGGATTTTTTTTCTTTTAATCAAACCTTAATTCCGCGATGGTTGGCGCTTTTTTTTTATTATTGTCCGCCGTAATTAAAAAATGTGATTAAACATGGATGCAACATTTCCGTGGATCCGCAAATTTCGTCGATCGATCGCCAAATAAACCACGAATTTCATCCATCGCTCACCAAATTTCATCAATCGATCTTGGGAAAAAAAAAAAAAAAAAAAAAAAAAAAACGCGAATTTTATAGATCGATTGCAGAAAAAAATTATGAATTTCGTCAATTGGTCGCGGGAAAAAAAGTGCGAGTTTCGTCAAACGATCACAAAATAAAATCGTGAATTTCGTCCATTCCACGTGGATTAAAAACCAATCGATAGCAGGAAAAAATTGCAAATTTCGTTAATTAGCCGCAGAAAAAAAACATGATTTTTTTCAATAATTAGGAGAAAAAATCGGAAATTTCGTCAATTATACTCTTAAAAAAAAAAAAAAAAAAAAAAATCGTATATTTCGCGAATTTCTTCAAGAAGTCGCAATAATAAAACGTGAAAAACTGTGATTGGTCACGAAAATGGCAATTAATTGTCTTCATTAATAAATCCTTAAAAAAAATCTCCTTTCCAACAAAAGTTGCAACGAGCTTTATCAATCTTTCAATCTTTCTCAATCATCCAACACTCAAAATCATCCTTGAATGTAAGAAATTGTTAAATTTATTTTATTAAAATCTAATACCTAAAAGAAAATAAATCTTCTCCATATTATTTTCATATATATTTTAGGTAGATTTCGTAAGAAATACTACCTATTCCATTCTCACCTAAGTTGGAAATGTTGAAAAATTTTTGCAGATCTACGCCGATCATCACTCCCAGAACCCAAAACCACCCCCAGTTCAAAACTTTATCTATCTATCTATCTATCTATCTATCTATCTATCTATCTATCTATGTCACTTTTTTCTGACCACGATAACTGGAAAAATTCTGCATTAATCTTTTACAAACTGATACATAAAATCAAGGGGCATAAAATCTCGGTCAAGTTCGTTAATGGGCAAAATCGAACCAAGGGGGGGGGGGAGGGTGGGGGGGCTTTTTGTGAAAACAGAAAAAAACCCATAATTTCTTAATTATGATACGTATCGAATCCGTTTAAAGTTATTATTACTTCTAGGAGAAGTGTCGAAAATGTATGTATGACAGATTTTTGATATAATTAAAAATGGCCCCAAGGGGGGGAAAAAAGGGGGGTTTTAAGAGAAAAAAAATCATAGCTTCGTCAATTCACAAGATATCAAATTCGCGTAAATTTATTATTAATCCTCTTAATATTATCTAAAACTTTTATATTGACAAGTTTTTTATAGGACCAACCGTTATAGCAAAAAAAAAAAAAAAAAATTAAAAACAAAAAAAATCCCTGCCGATTCCGCCTGCAAACAAGTTAGGTTTCGAAGTAGGCGGTTCCAACTGCCGCATCATCGTAAAAAGGTCATTTCTTCTGCAATTCCCGACAAACAGGCGCCCCACGGTCTGCGTCTTCGAAATGTACCTGTGCCTGTAGGCCGAGCCGTCAGGGATTTTTATTTTTATAGAGATACTTTTTTATGCTAATGTCCATGTTGAGCGTTTGTTTCCAGCTATAAAAAATACTTTTTTTTTTTTTTTTTTTTGGGGGGGGGGGGTATGAGAGGTTATCTATAGAACAAAAAACGTTAGAGAATTGTTTATTCATAAAATTTACATTACAAAGATTTATTCCTACAAACTGTATACAATTACGGTGGGAAGATTCTATAAAATTCCATCGCCCATACTTAATGGAGAATAATTAAGTTATTAATTTGTTTAAGTTTTGTGTAAATTTTAATTTAAAATTTACTGTTTGTTACTTTTAAGCTTTAATAGCAGACAATATTACTGATAAATGATAACATTTTAATGGATAGAAATTTTAATTCAACGTAATTTTGCATAATAGTTATTTTTCTGCAGAAAAGTCTTGTTTAACTGTATACAAAACCAATATCTATACTTTTTTAAACATACTCAGGAAAAAATATTAAGATCAAAACGCATACTTTAGTACAAACTTTATCATTATATATTTTTTAATAACATTTCGGAATGATCTGTTTAACAACAGGAAAACTGTTGCTTTAAATATTTTCGTGTAACAGTGTTTTTTCTTCAGGACGTTTTGAGTCTGATAATTTTACATACTCTGTGATAAGATTTTTTTAAAGATAATTTTTCTTATACAAAAATAAATGTTTGAAGTGCGTTTTGATTTTTATAGTGCAAAATAATCTCACACATTCACATTTTTTTGTGTGTTTTATGACAAAATCAAAATAAATATTATTTTCCTAATATTCTCCGCTACCATGATTGCCTAGCTTATACATATTTTTAAAACTATATCTTGCCCAACTTCATTTTTTGAATGCACATAGTTTAAGATTTATATTATACTTAATATTCAAACTTAAAGAATTTTATGATTAAATTAAATATACATATGTGATGCAATTAGTCTGTGTTTTGTTGTACATATGTATATATTAATAAATTATTTTTCCCTTTGAATTTACTGAGTTTTTTTTCCATGTAAACGCTTATTTTTTTATGTGTTTGTTTCACAATGTGGCCACCGGATATTTTGGGTTAGGAGCCACTGCACTGCAAAAAATAATTGTTGATTTTACAGTATAAAACTGGCACGCGCGGTAGCGTATTACTGCTTGCGAGGCAGCGTATTACTGCTTATTTTACTGTTTAATACTGTTAATTTTACGGTATAATACTGGCAGTTGAGGTGCCAGTTTTATACTGTAAAATCAACAATTATTTTTTGCAGTGTGGTTCCTTCCGGATTTTGGGAATCTGCGTCCATAACATACATGCAAGACAAACGAAACTCATTAACACTTTTCAACTTATGTAGGAAAGTTGTAATAAAAAAGTAAACAAACGTACTTAATGGCTTTTTAAATATTATTCGTGAAATGGCTTAAAGTAGATTTCTGACAATAATGTAAAAATGACTGTCTTTGCAGGATATTTGTTAATCAGGATTTCAATTATGATTATTATCGTCCTATTTTTGTGTTTACTTCATTTATTCATTAGCCTTCGTTTATTTTTTCTTTCCTAAAAATGGAAATTTAGCGTTGAACTCTAAAATTGCATGTATGTATAGCTCTCTTGCAGCATTTCAGATTGAAGTCTTTTTGGTTCATACATCCGTTTCTACCTCTGTATGTATCTCAAACGTTCATCAAATGCATCAAAACAGCGTTTTTTTTTAAACCTTTATAGCTACTGTCGGAGAAATTGTCACTTATAGAGCTACTGTGAGCGATCTCTGAGATCGCTTGATCGAAAAATGAATAAAAGGCTCGATTAACTCATAGGGTAGTGTTTCTGTACTAATATTTCTGTACATTATACAGTAAAACCCCGATTATCCGAAAATCGGCGTAACCGAAACACCTTAATTATTATTATTTTTTTTTTTTTTAAGAGAAATTTTATTTTTATACAACCATGTTCTTTATAAAATAATTAAAGAGTCAACTTACTTATATGGACATTGCGTATACGCACGGGCATTTTATTGTATAGACACATACAACACTTCATTTTTTTGCAAAATAAGTTGTGTTTTGTTTTTCAACTTTGCATTTCTTCAATGCTGCCTTATCCCGCTAACTTTTAAACAACAACACATCTGATGGTGTTGTTGCATTTTCCTGCACTTCAATATATTGAAGTGCCATTATATGAACTCTTTTCAATGCGTTTAGATCTTCATGCTTATAAAAACCCGTTTGCGCTTTAACCTTTGGATTACGGGCTTGGACGGACTGGCGAATATTTTTCTATTCACTCGTACCACAATTTACAAAAAAAAAAAAAAAAAAAAAAAAAAAACTCTTATTTGTGGTAGATTTCTCTTGAAATTATCTTGGTATAAGTGTATGGCAGGTATTGGTATTGAAAATATGGGGAGAATAGAATACAGAAAAAGTCTCTGGGAGGACATATGTCCCAACCCTGTAATCAAAAGATTAAAGTATTACTCATCGTCATCATAAATAAAGTTTGGAAGAAATTAAAACATGCGTAAATAGGAAGGGGAAATCGCAGAGAATACGGACTCTTGCTGTTACAGCATCTAAGACTCCTATAAGTCTATTATAGGAGCTCTAGCTGCATCTACAGGCACGAACGCGTTACCTGACTGTGCGGTAGAGTCCTGCACGGGTCGGGTACAACCCGACCCGAACCCGCAAATTCTATTTGAAGTCGACCCGAACCCGATAAAAAAATTTCCTCGACCCGAACCCGCAATGAAGGGACAATAAATCATGTTTTAATGCTATTATGAAAATTATGTAGAATTATATCTCTAATACCAACTTTAAATTTTATGTAGATAAATAGACAACCTTTACAAACCTTCTTTAATATTCAAATATAGTGAAACCGCTGAATAGTGGGCACCTCGACATCGTTGAATAGAGTCCTGCATCGGGTCGGATTATTATTATTTTTTTATTTTTTATTTTTTTTCGGGTCGGGATGACTAATTTTATTTCTGCGTATCGGGTTCATATTTAGAGTTTTTTGCATGTGGTATTGTTGGAATTTTCACAAAAAGTTTGAAAAGGACTATGTTTCAGATGAAAATAAATGCGTATTTGAATATGAATAAGTATATATTCAATTTACTGCATGAGAAAAAATAAAATGTATATAGGAAATGTAATCATAGATTATACTTTCTTTACGGTGCAGTTAAAAAACAGTTTTTCTTTTCTCAGAATCTGAGAAACATTACCAACTTTTCGTTGGTGATACGCACAGAAACACACGTATCGCATTTGTGATAGTTTATGCACGCATACACATGCTACATATGCGTAGATTTGGAGGTGCCTACTATTCCAAGGTATAAGCGTACAAATATATAAGTTTCGGGAATTTAAAAAGTGTTTTCTAAACATATGTGTCCGCTTTTCGGGAGTGTCCATTATTTAGGTCTTTTTGCATGTATATTTTTAACCTGCAAAAATATTGTGGATATTCTTTTGAAAACCGGGTCAACTTGAACCCGACCCGCAAAAGTCAAAACCCGACCCGAGCCCGAAACAATGAAAGTCAATCCGACCCAAACCCGAACCGCAACGAAAAAATATAGCTCCGACCCGACCCGAACCGCGGGTCGGATCGGGTGCGGGTAAAAGCGGGTAACCCGACCCGATGCAGGACTCTAGTGTGCGGGAGTGAGAAGCGTGAGTAGTGCCGTGCCATCTGGTAGAATAAATATAGGAAGCCTTCCGATTGTCCGAAAATTCCTATGGAATCCCGGTTAACCGAAAATCCTTTTGTCCCATGCTTTTCGGATAACCGGGGTTTTACTGTATTTTAAATTAAAATTCACCTATTCAGAAGTCTCTAGCGATAGTATAAGGGCTCCAAACGAACAAAATTTCACTAATATCTATTGTTAAACTGAAAATTACAAGTTAAAATGTGATAACTCAAAAGCTGCGGCTTGTGAGACCGTTAACCGCAGTTAAGGATTAATAAAAACATAATATTTCTTTAGCAATTTTCTTTTAATTTGAACAATTTTCTTCGGCATTTTAATTAAAATGCTTAAAAAGTATTTTAGCTTTCACAAATGTGTTCTATTTTTTTCTTGTGTATGTGTGGGGGTGGTGGTGTGTGTGTGTGTGTGTGGGGGGGGGATTATGACAATACAACATTTGTTACTCTTAAGTACTTTGAGAAAACGTAAATGTAAAATTACAAATGGATATTGATTTTACTTTGACGAATGATATTTTTTAATATAACATTACAATTGTTAGAAACTAAGTGTTATTGTTATAAAATTCTCCTTCTTTGCTGAACACCAGATTTTGTCCCCCCCCCCCCCCCCCCTCATGGAATATATCATTAGAAAACTATGTTTAAAATTTTATTATAACAACTTAGTATTCCATTGTTTTCAAGATAAATTCATTCTTGATGTTTTTCTTGTAACGAAGCAAGTTAAAGCCATTAATGATGACCAATGGGGGCATTTTTCTTTTAAACACCTTATGATATACGTAGATAAGCAAAGGGAAAGTTTGCAAAACAAATATTCCTGTCAACCAATTCATCATTTTTTCTACTATTTTCCTATAGTATTTTATTTATTTATAGCTGTGACCACCTTTCTTTATATACCCTATATGCAGATGTGAATGTACCTGGTATGAAGTTTATGTATACATGCAATAAGAATGAAGTTTATGTATACATACAATAAGAATGAAGTTTAGTACTATTCACTTCAGCATAATTTCCGAACAACTTCTATGGATAGTTAGAAGAGGACCCCCCAGAATGATACTTACCCCCAAGGCCTTAGATAGGCTATGTCGGGCCCTGTATATAAAGTTTAGTTAAGAAACAATATCCTTTGAGTTAATCGGGCCTTTTATTCATTTTTCGATCAAGCAGTCTCTGAGACCACTCACAGTAGTTACATTTAAGAAAACAATTATAAATTTTCAGAATTGTCTGGCATACAGATGCAGTAGAATTTTGTAAATACCGGGCCGTAACCTTTCTGCATAGTCAGAGAGGGCTTTGAAAAGTTTTGGTAGATATAATTCACTGCTTGTATTTTTCCTTCTACTTCAATGATACATAAATATAGATAATAGTAAAGATTAAGACAGGGTGTCATAAAACTTTTAATTACAAAGTTTTAAATTTTTCCAATGTAATATAGATAGTATTAGTATTGAAAGATTAGGAGGACTAGAAGCGGCTCAAGAAGTTGCTCGTTGGGTTTCACCCCGTCCCCTTCTGGCTACGGCCCTGCGTCAATATATGTATATTTAATCATACATGTCTTGTTTGGACGTTTAATATTAAAAAGAATGAATAGTTATTGTTATTACTGAACGTTTTACTGTTCAAATAATCGAACAATAATGCTTAAAAAAGGGCCCTTAGAGCCCCAATAAAAATATGATGGTGGTGGCCCGGGAAGAGGAGTCAACTTTAAATTTATGCATTGAGAAGGCGGATACAATTAGAGGGTGCAAAATTCATGGCGCACAAAAAGTTCAAGGGGCCCAGGACCAAGTCCCAGTGGGCCAAGGTCTTAACTGCAGTGTAGAAATGGAGGAATAACTAAATGAAGACAAGGCACCAAACATGAAGAAGATCGGATTAAAAGGGGGCAAGTTATTAACAGTTTAGGGCACAAAAACTTAAAGGGGCCCAGGCTACCCGGGTCTTAAAAAATTAAAAATCTGAGCCTCAGATGCATCAGGACTTGCGGTAGATTTCGCTAGCCATCACACACAGACAAACAACTTTCTTTTATTAGTATAGATATAGATACATATACAAGTTATTTTTTATTTTTATTTTTTAAATACATATATTCTAGTTTGTCTATAACAAAAAATGTTTGCCACATGATTTTATTAGAAATACTTTCTAAAAACGTATTGCAAATAAACATCTTCGAATTTTACATGCAGGTTAAAAACATACCATTTACCCAATAATAAGAAGCATCTCTCCTTTTCCTTAAACAGAAATGAAATTACAAAATAGTTACTGAAAACATGGGAAATCCATTAAAAAAGAAATTATATTTTCCTCTATACGTATCTTCAGTATTATTATAATTTAACTTTTAGTAATCACGACGCCCTGGGCGAGATTTTTTTTTCTGCACTCCAACGAATTAAATACTCTAAAGAAACTATTTTGAGTTTTATCCACGTATTTTGTGTATTTTTCCGTCCCTTAGTTTAGTTTTCAGCTATCACCCGACTTCGCCTCCATCTAAACTCGGCCGTAGATACAAACAGGAAAAAATTCAGCTCTTTACCTTTAATATATTTTGTAAAAAATGGACCTAATTATATAAAAAATGCATTCTGAGAAAAACTGTGTAAAAAGAGAGAGAGAGATAGAGAAAGTTACATATATCCGTTGCATTGTTTATTTACGAACTTAAAGACTTTATTTTGAAGTTCATGTATTGTAAAATTATAGTAAATTGTAAATTTTTTGAATTTTCAGAGTGTGCTTTATTTTTTAAGCACAAAGCTGAAAATTTTAAGCAATTTATGTCATCTCTGAGAACTTTTAAATTATTTTCTAATGTTTAAAAATAAAGTATTTTAATCTCATTGGGGGGGGGGGGGCTGTAAAAGTGGAGATCAAATGTAAGTCTTGGGTGAAAGGGTAAAAACGATTGTAAGTGGACTAATTTTCTCAAAGGTAAATAATAATTTAAAAGATGGGATTTTTTGTATCTTTGCGGCTTCCATAAGCGCAGGGTCTGCATGCATTGTCCCCACTGAATCTTGGTTATATGGTCGACATTGCCTCGGATTCCAATTATTTATTGCCCCGTCTGCTATCTAAAGACGCTTTTAGGAAAGCTCGGTATGCAAAATGTCTGATTTTCCTTTCTTATCTATTTCTTTTTCTTTTAGAACTTTTTCCAATATCCATTGTTTTATCAAGAGTACATATTTGAAATAGCTTTCTCTGCATTAATATTTAATTACGAACACTACTTCCCTTGAAAATGGTCCGATTGTTATGATGTACGCGAAAGCTCCCAGAGTTATTAAAAGACATGTTGTAGTTTCTTTTTCTTGTTATCTTTCGCGAGATCGAGTAATTAGCTTAAAGAGGTTGTCTTTAATTTCATTCCTCATTTTTATCTATCTTTGTGCTGGCGCTTTGTAAGCATTTTTCGACTAAATAGTAATCCTCCATTTTTATTTGTTATTTCGTTGTAATCAAGTGTTGAAACGTCATTTGGTGGAACGCGAGGAGATAGGAAGCCGAGCAGATGATTTACTGCGTGGATGACTCGGGATTTTTCTTTTTATCAGTATCTAGAAACTGTTGTATAAAGAAACTGTTTTCTTTCTCTTTTTAAAATCATCAACGAAATACTATTTTGTTTATCTTTTGATTTTTTAAAAAAAAGATAAAATTTATTCTCATGAAAGGAAACTAATAAATCAAATAAACATTGTAGTGCATCCTTCTTATCACTACTGATTGTTTAAAATAATTTAAACATATCGTTCTATTATACTATATATACATATATATATAATTGTCATCACTCGAAAAATTTTATTTTGTATGATAGCGTAATACAGATGATTGATAACTTTCAGTTTTTATCGTCAAAAGAATCATTCTACTGGATCAGTATTTCTCGACCTTTCTTATCGCGCTTGTCGCGGCGCATCTGAATATATAGTTTATCGCTATGTAGGATACTTGATTTTATAATTAAAATAATTTATTAATTTATTTTAATAGTTTATAAGTTTATTAATTCGTTCGACGAAATTCGCGCTTTTTCCCCGCGAGTAATTGACGAAAATGGCTTTTTTTCGCGATCGTTCGACAAAATTCGCGATTTTTTACCGCGACTAAATGACGAAATTCACGCTTTTTTCTGCGACTGACGAAACGTTATTTTTTTTTGCGACGGATTAATAAATTTCGCATTTTTTTCCGCGACTGATTGACGAAATTCACAATTTTTTCTGTAATCGATTGGTGAAATTCGCGTTTTTTTCCGCAACCATTTGGTGAGATTCGCGGTTTTAATCCACAAGCAATTGTTGAAATTCGTGGTTTTATTTAGTAATCGTCTGACGAAACTCGCGATATTTTTCGGTGACCAATTGACGAAATTCTGGATTTTTTTTTTTTCTCCAATCGATTGATGAGATTCACGTTTTTATCGCTTCTGATTGACAAAATTCGTGGGGTTCCCCCCTCCCCCCAAACCGATTGTGGAAATTCGCGGGGTTCCCCCCCCCCCCCCCCCAATTGAGGAAATTCGCGGTGTTAATTCGTAACCGATCGGTGAAATTTGCAGTTTTTTAGTTCGTGAAAGATTGATGAAATTAGTGGTTTTATTTGCCGATACATCGATGAAATTTGCCGCATTTTTCCGTGGCCGTAGTCACGAAGTTGGTGACCGATTTAAGAAATTCTCGATTTCTTTTCATATAACTGGTTGATGAATTGATTTTACGGAAATTTGCTAAATAATAATAATAATTCATGGAATTCCGCTATTTCGTGGAAGAATCGCATGCCGATATCTAGTGTCTACCTATAATCGGATCCTACCTATCGGATGTCTACCGGATCTGCGGAAATGTGGTATCCATATTTTTTAAATTATGGACAATAGAAAAAAGAAGAAAAGCGGTAAATATCGCGGAATTATGCCGGAGAATCCGCAAATTTGATATTTTTTTTTTTTTTTTTAAAGAAGCAGAAATCTGCCGTTCGGCTGAAAAGAGGCATCCCTGTAAAACACATGGCGACTTAAACATCGAAAGTTAGTGGCCAAAGCAAAAAATTTAGTCGCCATGTGGCGACTGGCGACCATAAATCTGCACCTACAGTGCTGCCCTGTATATGATCTATTGAATTTATACATACCAAGTAATGGGAAAAAAATTAGTTAAATTTAAAACCGCTGGCCACAACTGAAAACGCATTTCAGCAATTATTATTAACGTTACAGTACTTTAACTGAATTATTTTGTGTGACCAACAATGAACAATGAATGCTATACGCACAATATTCTATAATAAGCCTCTTGTAATGCACCTCAGTAGTATATATCAATTTCAATATGTTTGAAATAGCGAAACATTATTAAAATAAACCACAAGCGATTTTTCTCCTTAGACAGTAATGTAACGGAATTCTTTTGAGTGTCCCTGTAAAGGAACTATAAGTGCTATGCACGCCATATTCTATCACAAGCCTTTTGTAGTGCACCTCAGTAACATATATCAATTTCAATATGTTTGAAATAGTGCAACATCATTAAAATAAACCGCAAATGATTTTCCCTATAGACCGTAATGTAACGGAATTCTTTTGGGTGTAAACTATAAGTACTACACACTTCATTTTCAATACCGAACATGCCATAGTAAACTTCAATAACATATATCAATTGCATGACAATCCGAGTATATTTACTTGAGTTGGAGCACAGACAGGCAAACCGATTTCATAAACACTTTTCAACTATGTTGGAAAGTGTTAAAAAATGAATTAGTGCAATGGGTGAACTTTTTTATGCAAATGACAAACAATATTCATACATTACATAGATCTTGAATAAGCTATTTACAGAAACTAGGCAGCTGTACCCACATTATAATTAACAAAACTTCTTGGAAGCATTTCTAATTGTATGGCTGAATGGTGCCCAAAATAAAGGTGATTATGTTTCTTATTACAATTGTATCTATACGACGTTATGAGCAGTGTCCTTATAATGATGAAAATTTTAAAATTGTAATAATAATTATTATTTCATACTTAATTATTATTTTAAATAAAAATGAGCAAAACAGTTCTATTGGATTATAAATACGTATACAACATTTATCAATGCTTAGAATTGTATAAAATTTATGTAAATCTTAAGTTAAGGTCATATTAGAAATTTATTCTAAGCATTTAATAAATCTGACAGTCAACTATGTGGAATAAGTGTTCATCGAAAAAATATTGGAAGTGTTTTAAGTTTATAGGAATTGTAACATTTAGCTCGATACTGCATATGTTACACCTCCAAGTTTTACTGTTATAGGAAAGTTTTCTCAGTTTTTACTCCCTTCTTTTGTGCATTTTTATCCTTCTGTACGAACCAAGAGTGTTGCATTTTACTAGTGCAGTATTTGAAATACTTTTTTTCTATAAATTTTATAAAAGAAAGCCTCAAATACTTTCTGATTTTTTTACTAAAGCAACCCCAACCCACGCCCAATAAATAAATAAATAAATAAAACGCTTATACAAGTAAAAGGGAATATTTCTGTATATTAACCAGTGATTTTTTATAATACCTATTGTAGTACTAATAATAGCTTTTATTACAGGTGAATTTTTGAATTATTATTGTAGTTCTAATCAGTGGCGTATCCAGGGGGTGGGCTGATGGGGCTACAGCCCGCCCCGCCCCGAAATTGTCAAGAGTAAAATGAGAAAAGTGCTTTTTTCTTTCTTTTTTTGATAAATTTCTAATTCTTTTTCTGTTATACAGCGGATTAGCCATTCTCGTTAGTCCATATTAGTCCGCATTGACATCACAGCATAAACATGGTAAGGGGGCTGATGGGGTTATGCCTCGCACGTCCCCGCCCGAAATAGTCGAAAATCTCATGAAATAAGCGCTGTTTTCTTCTTTTTTCAGATAAATTTGTAATTTTTTTTTTGGTTATACAACAGACTACCCACTCTCTTCTTTTTAGCCCCATATTAGTTCACATTGCATCAGAGCATATCTAAAAAGAGGAAGGGGGCTGATGGGTTTACGCCCCCCCCTTTCCGAAATAGTCGAATATCTTATGAAAAAAAGTGCTGTTTTTCTTTCTTTGAGATAAATTTGTATGTATATATATATATATATATATATTTGTCATACAATAGACTACCTACTCTCTTCTTTTTAAACCCATATTAGTCCACATTGACACCAGAGCATACCTAAAAAGAAGAAGGGGGCGGATGGGGTTACAGCCGTCCTCTTCCCGAAATAGTCGAACATCTCATGAAAATAGTGCTGTTTTTTTCTTGATGGGGTTACAGCACCTCCTTTTCCCGAAATAGTGGAACATCTCATGAAAATAGGGCTGTTTTTTTCTTGATGGGGTTACAGCCCCCCTCTCTTCCCGAAATAGTCGAACATCTCATGAAAATAGTGCTGCTTTTTTCTTCTTTGAGATAAATTTGTATTTTTTTTTTTGTTATACAACAGACTATCCACTCTCTTCTTTATAGTTCCAAATTAGTCCACATTGACATCAGAGCATACCTAAAAAGGAAAAGGTGGCTGATGGGGTTACAGCCAACCCTCCCCAAATAGTTGAACATCTCATGAAAATAGTGCTGTTTTTTTCTTCTTTGAGATAAATTTGTATTATTTTTTTTTGTCATACAATAGTCTACCCATTCTCTTCTTTTTAACCCCATATTAGTCCACAATGACATCACAGCATACCTAAAAGGGAGAATGGGGGTGATGGGTTACAGCGCCTCCCCTTCCCGAAATAGTCGAAAATCTCATCAGGGTTCCTACAGGTCAGGGAAAACCTGGAAAACAGGGAAAAGTCAGGGAATTTGAAAATTGAGGCAAAAAGTCAGGGAAATGTCAGGGAATTTTTGAAATATTTGAAGAGGTCAGGGAAAAGTCAGGGAATTTTTTATGTATTACTTTTCAATAGGATCTCAGTTATCATTGTAAATGCAGAAATTTTGAATTGATTATTCCTTTGATCTATAATTTTTATATAAAATTTATGCAAATTATGCAACAATAGCATAATTTGAAAAATAATAAAAATTTGGAAATACATGCAGCGCATATTTTTTTTAAGCATTTATCTATACTAATATTATAAAGGAGTAAAGATTGTTTGTTTGTTTGTTTGTAGGGGGTAATCTCTGGAACTACCGAACCGATTTCAAAATTGATGGTGGCAAATTGATGGTGACAACCCCTGCTCCAACATAGGCTATATTTTATGTCGGTGCCACTAACCCCAGGGGGTGCAAGAGTAAAAAACGTTCAAAAATTGCGATTTTTTAGCAATCAAACTGGCTATCAAGCCCTGACAGCTTGCCAGCCGGTTCTGTATGTATGTATGTACGTACGTAATGCGATAACTCTTCATAGAAATATCCGTTTTCCTTCAAATTTTCTTTATAGGTTCACTGTGTTAAGGTGCTTCCCTGATTAGTTTTCGGGATTGATTGGTTAAGTATAAAGGGGGGGGAACGGGGGGATAATCCCACCCCCTTAATTTATATAAATGGGTTTTTCATGCAGAATTATTCCGTTTTCCTTCAAATTTTGTTCATAGGTTCACTGTGTTAAGGCGCTTCCCTGATTAGTTTTCGGGATTGATTGGTTAAGTATAAAGGGGGGGGGGAATGGGGGGGATAATCCCCCCTTATTTTATATAAATGGGTTTTTCATGCAGAATTATTCCGTTTTCCTTCAAATTTTGTTTATAGGTTCACTGTGTTAAGGCGCTTCCCTGATTAGTTTTCGGGATTGATTGGTTAAGCATAAAGGGGGAACGGGGGGATAATCCCCCCCCCCCTTAATTTATATAAATGGGTTTTTCATGCAGAATTATTCCGTTTTCCTTCAAATTTTGTTCATAGGTTCACTGTGTTAAGGCGCTTCCCTGATTAGTTTTCGGGATTGATTGGTTAAGTATAAAGGGGGGGGGAAAGGGGGGGATAATCCCCCCTTAATTTATATAAATGGGTTTTTCATGCAGAATTATCCCTTTTCCTTCAAATTTTATTTATAGGTTCTTTGTGTTAAGGCGCATGTCTGATTAGTTTTCGGGATTGATTGGTTAAGTATAAAGGGGGGAATGGAGGGCTAATACCCCCTTATTTTATATAAATGGGTTTTTCATGCAGAATTATTCCGTTTTCCTTCAAATTTTGTTTATAGGTTCACTGTGTTAAGGCGCTTGCCTGATTAGTTTTTCGGGATTGATTGGTTAAGTATAAAGGGGGGGGGAACGGGGGGATAATCCCCCCTTAATTTATATAAATGGGTTTTTCATGCAGAATTATCCAATTTGCTTCAAAATTTGTTTATAGGTTCATTGGGTTAAGACGCTTCCCTGATTAGTTTTCGGGCTTGATTGGTTAAGTATAAAGGGGGGGAACGGAGGGGGCTAATCCCGCCTTAATTTATATAAATGGGTTTTTCATGCAGAATTATCCGATTTTCTTCAAATTTTGTATATATATTCATTGTAATTAGAGATTTACCTGATTAGTTTAAGGGGTTCATTATTTAACTATGGGGGGGGGGGGGGGGTATGGGTGAAATGAGCGAAAAGCGTTCTGAAGTCATTCTAAATTATAATTTCTATGGAATCTCTAGAACCACGGTACTGATTTCAAAAGTGATGGTGGCAATTTGGTGGTGACAATCCCTGCTCCAACAGCCTCTTTAATAAAAAACTATGCGTTGCTGACGACTGGGTTTTTCGCTAATTGTTGCACCAGATTAATCTCGGAAAATGAAACATTTGAAGTTACTGAATAAAATGATAGCTCAAAAAGTATTTGTCAGAAAATTGTTAGACAAACTGCGTTTGAAAGGTAAAAAATTCTATTTTTCTTGATATAAATTTCAAATCTAATGATTATGCCGTTTTTTAAATATTGAATTTCAAAAATTACCAAATTTTCCAATGGAGTACCATAGCGAAACCTTCATGCATAAAAAGATAATGATAAGGGCGACGTGTCCTGACGTGTATATTGGCTACAGCACGAGTCACAAATTATAGTAGCCTTATTATTCTGTTAAAATATAAAAGTTATTTATGAAATGTCAATATTTTGTTTGATTAAAGGTTCGTTAAAAGAAATTGACCAGCGTAGCGGGCGTAGCTTGCTAGTCTAGAATACAAGTAGAGGACACAGCATACACGAAAATGGCACCATTCTTTTGGAAATTAGTTCTCGTCATGTTAACAAAGATTAATCTGACAATGTTGCAAGTTACAGTTTGAAATAGAATTTGTCCAATGTTATACCACTTGGATGAAAACTTTCTTGGATTTTGTCCTCTTGAATATGTGATTACAAATCTTATCATTTCAGTGTTTTGCATTTTTTTGTTTAGCTGCAGGCAACACAGTCTCCTTATATTAGAGATTTCTTCCAGTATTAGGCACTATAAAATAAGTGTCCATGTAAGAGTTTTTGCAAAAGAAAGGGGATATCCAATGGTTGGAGTATCCCAGTTGAGATTTTTTTCAACAGAGCAAAAATATGCCGGGATCAGGACTCGAACCTGGATACTTTGGTTTGCCGTATTAATGCTCTCCCTACTGAGTTATCCCGACGATATCCTGGTTGGTATATATCTCACTCTTATTTGTTGGGCAAGGCTGCAAACTGCAGCGCTCATTTCATTCATCTGAGCTGTAACTATAGCATTTTACATGATGAATCTGAAATAACACGGAAACTCCTGTATACCATGTAATTAGGTCATAATGAACAGGGGAAATTATATTCCTATTAGAATAATGCATTTTTATGGAAATTAGCAACTATCTGTAACTAGGTGTCCATTGTGGAGCGTTTCACAGCAATATATAAACCAATTTTTTATTAAGAAAGGTCAGGGAAATTTTTGTAAAAAGTCAGGGAAAACCTGGAAAAGTCAGGGAATTTTTTTACCAAAATTGTGTAGGAACCTTGCTCATGAAAAAAATGCTGTTTTCTTCTTCTTTGAGATGAATTTGTAATTATTTTTTGGTTATGCAACAGCTACCCACTCTCTTCTTTTTAGCTCCATATTAGTTCACATTGACATCAGAGCGTATCTTAAAAGGGGAAGGGGCTGATGGGGTTACAGAGGGTCCCCTCTTCCCGAAATAGTCGAAAATCTCATGAAAAAAATGCTGTTTTCTTCTTCTTTGAGATGAATTTGTAATTATTTTTTGGTTATGCAACAGCTACCCACTCTCTTCTTTTTAGCCCCATATTAGTTCACATTGACATCAGAGCGTATCTTAAAAGGGGAAGGGGCTGATGGGGTTACAGAGAGGGTCCCCTCTTCCCGAAATAGTCGAACATCTCATGAAAAGAATGCTGTTTTTCTCTTCTTTGAGATAAATTTGTATTTTTTTTTTATACAACATACTACCCACTTTCTTCCCTTTACTCCCATATTAGTACAGAGCAACTCCACAGCATATCCAAAGAGGGGGAAGGGGCTGATGGGGCACAGACTCCCCCCCCCCCACCTTCCAAAATGGTCAAAAATGGAATGAAAAAACTGCCGATTTTTCTCTTTATGTTTGAGATAAAATTAGAATTATTTTTTCTGTCATACAATGTACAACCCAATCTATTTTCTTTAGTCCCATATTAGTACACAAGGGGTGGAGGTTATGGGGTAACAGCTCCATTCCCCTTCCGAAGTGGTCGCAGTGGAATTAAAAAAACTGACTTTGTTTCTTTCTTTTTGAGATAAATTTGTTTTATTTTCTGGCGCGCAACGAATTTGTTTTCTCGTTAGCCCCATATGCCTCTCAGTGCTGCAATCAAAATTACTTGAGATCACAAAATCTATTTTCAAATGACTGAAAAACAGTTCCACACATGTTTTAGTGGATACTTGAATACGTATAATATGCTCAATTGGCAAGATGTAGAAGTAGTGTAATTCATTTAAAGAATATTTAGCTCTCTTCCACAAATGATGCCAAGACTAAGGAGATATATGGGTGCGCAGTGACATTAAACATTATCGCCAAATCAGCAAATGTACGAACTGAAATTTTGTTTGTGAATGGCAATGTCAAGCAAGATTATTGATTTTCAGTTTTGGAAGGGTCTTTTAAAGATGCCCAGTAATACTAAAAAAATAATCTCCTGTTGATTTGTTTGTTCTTGGTCTTTTTACTAGCGAACTAGTTTTATTTACGTTACGTGCTTTTCCAGATTTAAGGCTGTTCTCAAATACAAACTGGCTACTTTATGACATATTTTTTAATTCATTTTTGCTCGGAAACGCATGAAATTCACAGGTCTTTTTATTCAGAAACTTTGCAATCGAAACACGTTTTCCCTTTTTTTTTTTGTAAAGGTAGAAAATCTTTCAGAAAGCACTGTCCAAGTTGGCGTTTTGAATCGGATTCCCGACGCGGCTGCCTGAGAAACGCGAAAAATGAGTCGTTAATACGTTACCAGAATCACTTATAACTCGATAAGTAATCTATTTACCAAAAAATGGAAAACTCATTTCGATTCCAAATCTCTTCCGTAGTCAGGCCTGCCAGTCTAATGCCTTTGCGTCTAATAATGTGTCAGAAAGTTTTCCGTTGATGAGCAAGGAGGAAGATGCCTTTTCAATATTTCAGTGTACGAGTGATCCAGCAAAAGATAAAAATTCTTATATTACTCTTCTATAAAAGTACAATATTACGAATAGTGTTCTTTTCTAATCGCTCTTATTTTGATACGACACACTTTAGTATCGTCATTTTTAACATTTGGAATATTTAACAAAAGAAGCAAAGCATTAAATAAATTCACAGGTTAAAAATAAATTTTCTTAAAATTTTACTTACCGTTTTTTTTTTTTTGTCCAGTAATATTGTTAGCCATAATTCAATAACTTTAACTCTTTTTTAAAAAAGGGAAATCTGATGTTTAGTTTCCAATTAATTCTTAACTTGTAACCTTCCTTCACAAATTTGATGAGTTTTTTTAACATATATTTCTTGAAGGTTAATTGCCATACGTTTGATCAAAATCCCGGGAGCATGTATACGAAGGGAAGGGGGAGATCTAGAAGGAATGCTTGCTACCTCTAAGATTTTGAATTAAATTTTTGTTGGCATTAAAAAAGGAGATTTTACAAAGAAAGTTTGTTTATCCTGAACAGACCCTGACCATCAAAATTTTGGGCCATGGCAACAGAAAATATTTTTGGCCCTAATCGTAGATTATCACATTTTTACAAATACTGTGAATGAGAAATGTATGAATATAACTATGTAATGCACTCATTTAAATGAAAGACTGAGAATAAATGTGAACTGAAGTTGGATTATTATTATTATTATTGAAATTTCTTCGTAAAATTTAACTTGACAGACTCAAATATCATGTTAAATAAACATGAACTAATGCTGCACGTACTTTAAAAACATACGCAACCCAAAGAAAATGATATTTTATAAATAAGATAGTCACAAAATTAAAACATTTTTAAACAAGTTTAAAACACATATGAAGAAACTGAAATAAATTGGGCGCACTATGAAAAACTTAAATCTTCAAATGAGAGGAAAAATTATAAATATACTTATGATATCACTGACAATTTTAGTTTACATACTTGTGTAATGAACCTAGAAATTTTAATTTTTAACACTTTCCAACCTAGTTGAAAAGTGTTTATGACTTCGGTTTGTCTGGCCGTATGGCCGTCTGCCGTCTGGCCGTCTGTCCGTGCTCTAACTCCCGTAAATATGCTCGGATTGCTCTGCAATTTTTATATGTTATAGTCGTTATCTATAGCATGTTCCCTATTTCAACGGAAGTGTGTAGCACTGATAGTTTTTTTACAGGGACACTCAAAAGAATTCCGTTACATTGCGGTCTATGGGGAAAAATCATTGACGGTTTATTTAAATAATGTTTCACTATTTTAAACGCATTGAAATTTATATATATCACTAAGGTGCATTAGAAGAAGCTTAATATGGAATAGGGTGTGCATAGCACTCATAGTTACTTTACAGGGACAGTCAAAAGAATTCTGTTACATTACGTCTATGGAGAAAAATCGTCTGCGGTTTATTTAAATAATGTTTCCCTATTTTAAACGCATTGAAATTTATATATATATCACTAAGGTGTATTTCAAGAGGCTTACTACAGAATAGTGTGTGTACAGCAGTCATCGTTCATTTACAGGGACGCACAAAAGTTCGCGAACACATTTCTGTATTATTTAACTCCAGACGGAGAATTTTAAACTGTGCTACGCGTTTCCTAACTGAACTAAAATTTAACATCCTATGTAGTATATATACAAATCTATAGATCCTTTACAGGGCTGAATAAAAGTATTCGGATTACTTAGATGTTATCTTTTAGCTTATTAAACGGTATGATTTGTAAAATTATTTTGGAATCGTTGGAAAGTGTTACATAATCTATGCTTGACGCATGCTTTTTCGTTCTTGTTTAATCTATTAAGATTGTTTACAATAAAATTGATTTGAAACACCATAAATTTTTGGGCCCGTTAAATATGTGGGTTCTGGGAAAGTGCCCCGCATGCCTTGGCAGTAATAGGGAATTGATCCTAAAATTGAAAAAAAAAATTGTTAAGACTGTCCCAAACAAAATTAATTTGTTGTCAAACAAGAATCGTAGTCAGAATTTAGGGGAGAAGGAGATAACTTTATAGATTATAAGCTACAACGACTTTCTTTTAAATAAAAGTATATGAAACAAATCCATTATCACTTTTCAACTTATTTCGGCGAGGGGGGGTGCTCGAGTTCAGCCCAGTACCCCCCCCCCCCCCCCGCCGTTTTTATCTGCCTACGGCCTTATTGTCAAATATGATTTCTGTTTATAACGCAGTTCAACATATTTCGTAAGACTCAGAAGATTATCGAAATTTAAGTCAGCCCCCCACCCCCCGAAATTAAATCCTGGATACGCCACTGGTTCTAATCTTGGTTATACTGTATCACCTTGCTAGTGGTGTCATGTGTTTCACAATTCCCGTCAAATCTCCAAATACATAATTTTACTTCATTTATAGTGTTATCCATGTATAAGGTTACTTTTGTATTGTTTCATTGAGTGATCCTGAAGTGATCATGAGTGTGGTTTGACTGTGTAATAGTGTTTTTAAAGTTTGACAAAGATTTGATTTACTTGAGTTATACTTATTTGAGTTTATTTTTTCAGGTGGTTCCTTGAAATTTAGCTTAGGCTTTACTGCTCTTTCCCCGCCTGAGGTGATCGCCCTGAGAAACCATCCATTATTGCTCAATTGTTCTGGATATTCTGAAGAGGGGCCATTACAAATATCCTGGAGATTTCAGGTAAGAGGAAACAAAATTTTCATGGTTAGTTAAGAAATGTAAGTTTTTGGAATAACGAGTCTGGGAAAAATCTACGCCAGGATCACGATGTATGTAATTCAAAGACAAAAATCAGTTTCATGATGGGAGAGCAATTATAATAAAATAAATGTTCAGGAGCCAGTGCTGAAGCGATTAAATTGGTCTATTAAACACAATTCAACTCAGTAACAGTAATAACAGCCACAATAAACGGAAATATTTTCTTAAATCATGATACATAATGATTTAAGAGTCAGTATTCAAACAACAACAACAACAACAAGTTGGAAATTGTACGTCAAACGTTACAAACGAGGTGCGTTCGTACGCACGTTTTAGAATTAAATTCATGATATCCCGTGCGTAGAACGGGTTAAACAGCTAGTTAAGTATATATTTTATGACACTGTTCATACAAATATCTTAACTAGTTATATAAATATTTAGATATATATGTATCAGCTAGTTATATAAATATTCAGATCTTGATGATTTTTAATTCTGTGAAATGAATTATATCGTCTGCAGATTAATTTCTGTCATAAAATAAGTATCTCGGTCGCTTGACGATTAAACTTCGGAAGCTCCTATAACAAAAAAGCACCGATTTAAAAAAAAAAAAAATCAAATTTCTTAATAAATATTTTTATTAATATCTCCTAAAGTTTTGATTCGATTTTAATAAAATTTGAAATGTCTCGACAAAATTCTGCAAAGATAATATATTTTAAATTGCAAACCATTTGGTTCGGTAGTTTTTGCGTTGTTATATGCGGACAGACAGACAGACGGACGGACAGACAGACAGACGGACGGACCAAACGACGACTATAGGTGCTACGTATTTATATAATTACGAACGCACCTAAAAACTCATGGTGCCACAGTCTCCAACGACAAACCTGCGTCTAGAGCTCGCATTACACCAAAACGTCCTCCGCCTCCATGAATAGAGAGTCATCAAACATTAAAAACTGAAATAAAACTTACAGAAATTTAAGCATTTGTACTTTAAACTTACAAATTTAATCAAATTTTAAATTATGAAATTAAAATAGAATTAATTAAATTACACTTCTGCAGTCTAATAATGCTATTTAGTTCTGCATGTATAATTGGAAATAGAAAAAAAAAACATTAATATACATAATTCAAGAATTTACAATTCTCAATTGACAGAAAACACGTGCAAATAAATAAATAAATAAAATAAAAGTAAACAAACAAAGTAAAACACAAATAAATGAGTTATGAATTGAAAGGCAGGCAAGGGAGAAAGTTTAGTAATGGTACATTTTAGCTCCTCATGAGCAGTTTTTAATTTCACCACTGAAACAAAATCATCTTCACCAGAAAACAGGTAAACTATTCTGTCTAATTTCCACTCTAATGGGAGCTGATTTTTTTTTCTTTATCAGCACCAAGCCATTGATCTTTAAGTTCGGCTTACTTTTCAACCACTTTTTTATTTTTGGAGTTGAGAGAGATAGTCAGAAAACCATCTTTTTCAAAAATTTTGAAAAATCTTTTGCAGCAATTTCCATTGTTCTAAAGGAGTTACATAAGTAGAGGACATATCAGGCTCTGACAAGGAAGTCATTGTAGCTCCTATGATAAAATGCCCTGGTATCAGAGCAGTCAAGTCATTTGGATCAGTGGACTCTGCCACAAGGGGTCTTGAATTCAAGCATGACTCAGTTTGGGCAATTAAAGTTAGAAATTCTTCATAAGTTAAAATCGGTTGAAGTTGAATTGAACTTCAGTACTATCATTTCGTCGGTGAAGTATTTGTGTATTCTTTCATAAAAAGCAATTTGAGACATCATTTTTTAAATTTCTCTATCTGCTCCTACAAAATTTGTACCTCTGTCTGAAAATATTTCTTGGGGTTTTCCATGTTGAGCCACAAATCTCTTCAATGAAGCAGGAAAAGTTTCGTTTGTAAGGTCAGTAACTATCTCTCTAGGTGAATAGCTTTTATTAACCCCTTCGGGACCGGCAGCTTTTCACAAATTTTATTCGGTTGGCACCACTTTTTTTTAAAAAGCTACCTTTACTTAAACTATCACAAAAATGCTCTAATTAGAGAAAGCAAATATTACTTTTATTTTTTACTGGTGCCAAAAACAACTTCTGTATGCTCTTTTAGAGGGTGCATATATGATACCATGGTCCCGAATGGGTTAAGAAACAATTATATAAACAAACTTAATGCTTAAAAAGATTTCACACTCGTCTTTTACGAGGTTAGACCAAAAAGGGGCCAACCAAGTCCATGCCTACCTTTGAAAATACTTGAGCTTGTATTACATGTATGCTGATGGCAGATCTCCCATCAACTGAGATGACAAGTTAGACACATTTCATGCATCTCCTTATGTTTCTTTTCACAGCTTCTTTAGCATTGATTATACAAAATGTTTGTTGAATAGCTCAAAGTAATTGTTGATTGAGTTCCACTGTAAAAATGATTTTCATGAAAATATTTTATTATTAGATCTGTAACATGATGCTGTTTAGACAGAATGATTTGATGTTTTTGGTATTCGGACAGTATGGCATTTCTTAACGTACCTTCAACACAAAGACTATCATTTCTGTCAACAAAAGGATGTAAAGGAAGAAGTTTACTGTTAGAATTCAAGTTCTTACTAGACATTAACTTCCTTTCTGATTTCATGTTTGTAAATTAATTTCATGATAGCATTCGTTTCTTTTCAAGTTCTAAAACAGTCAAGAAACCAGTGATTCACCCAGATGGATATCTGATATTTTTGATAAATCTGAGACACCAAGCCATAATTTGTCTTAATTTAGTCCACAATAAAGATTTCAACAAAAGTTCAAATTCTAGAATATATTGAGAAACAGAATAAAGTGTTTTTACGTTGCGCTTGCAAAAAAGACCTCTTCTTCAGCTAGATTTGCTGGAGTTTCAGGGGAAATCACTGGTAAAGATTCTTCTTTCAACCAGATGGGTCCATGTGACCATACATCATTATTTATCAATTCAGATGCAGAACAACCATGAGAAAGAACATCTGCAGGATATTCCTTAGCTTTACGAGATTTTGATTTTCATGAACACGATTTGCCACAAAGGGTTTCCAGTTAACTAACACTGTCCTTAATCCAGTGCAAGACAATTTGAAAATCACTTAAGCAAAAATATTTTCATTCACGATTCTAAATAGTATCTTTAAATAATTAGCTAATCTTGCAGCTGTGAATGTTCCAAGAAGTTCAAGTCTAGGTCTTGGCAAGATAATTTCTTGAAAAGTGTTACTCGGGTTTTTGACATCATAACAAATTAAGTTTCACAACAGAAGGGATCACGAATATAAGCAACTGAACCATATCCCTTTAAATTAGCATCAGAATATACGAAATGTTGAACGGTTTCAGGATTTAATTTTTCAATATTTAACAGAATACTTTCTGGGAATTTCAAAATTTGCCAAGTCCTTGATTTTATACCAGTTCATCAATCTTCCAGTTTCCATCTGGTAATGCAGAATCCCAATCAATTCCATGTTCCCACACTTCTTGCATTAAAAACTTTATTCTTATTAGAAAAGGAGAGATCAGTACAATCGGAACATAAATTTTAATCACAATTTGTAAAACAAGATGCTTGGTGATAATCTTATTATCCAGTCCTACCAAAAGCGGCTGTATGTCTATTTTCACGGTGTCACTCTCTGTTACCCATATTATACCTAATACCTTTTGAAAGATTTTGTTTCTGAGTGTCTTTCTCAATGTTTTTCCCATGTTCCTTCTATGATTTTTTTTAAATCTGTAGAATTACTCTTAAATTTTTTGCGTTTCATGTTGGCTTCACCCAATATCTTCTCCACACCACACGATAAAAAACGAAAGCTTCATAAACTGGAGTTCAATATCTTTAAATAATTATTTTTGCATGGGGTATCTGAGGTCTAATGTTAGTATGATAGTTCGTGCTTTTTTAAAATTTCTATTGCAGTTACATTTTTGAGGATTTTCAATTGCAGAACCGGTGAAAGTCGAAGTATTGTTTCCCTATATAGTCTTGCAAAATTAGAAACTCTTTCGTAACCTGCAACAAAAGTCTTCGATCTCAGATATTCTATGGAGGGGAGGGAGGGGGGATAATTTAAAAATATTAAAATGCAAGTGAAAAATTTTCAAAGAATGCTTCCATTGGTTTAACATTAGTTTGTTAATGTCATATGCTCACTAGCGTTCTTAAACAAAATATTTATCTCAATATCGACGCTCAAAGTGCATGTTATAAACATTGTAGTGTAAGAAATTCTCCTTCAGAGATGACAATATGCAATTTAATAACACACGTTCGACAGCTTGATTCTTTAGTTGTCTTTACCGCATTGGTAAATTGAGTTCTGATGTTACACCACAAAATAAACAATTGATCGATAGTTTTAAAAATAAAATGCTACCTTTTTTACCCCACCCCTCCCTCTCAAATCTTGTATATCTCCATAATGAAACTCCAAAGTGTCCAGATTAGGGCCTCGATATCCTGGTCTGTTGAGCATCAAACTCCTACTCTGTTGTGGTGAATTTCATTCCAGGTCCGATTAAAGACCGCCATATTCCCTGATGGAGCCTGATGCAAGTAAGAGTGCACATTTTATTGTTGGTTCAAAATCCTCCATAACTGTTGATAGTATCTTGTCAGGTGATGGCCTCTTTACCTGACACAGAGGTTCAAAATTATGAGTCCAATTATGTCAAAATCTTTACACCAGAGGTATTCAACCTTTTGACCTTTTATGGGAAAAGATCTGTCTCAAGCCACACATACACTGTACTACACAGAGTGCTGTACTAATATTATCAATAGTTGTTAAGCAAGAAGCCCAGTAGCGTAGTAGTCGTCAACGTATCACACTACCACACTACAAGTCCTCTTTTCGATTCTGGACTGTCAATTGGGCAAGGTTCACTCAACCTTTCATCTCTTTGGGGTCGATAAAATGAGTATAAAGCTTGCTTGGGAACTAAACACTGAGGGTCCCGCGTTAGGATAACTGACCATCTGATTGGGACATATGATGTACAACGCATTAAGGTTTCGGGTCAAGAAAAGAGGGTGGGCAAATTAGAATGCAAAATGAAGAGAAGAGAATTCAATAAGGCTGTAGTCCTTACTTGATTGTAATGCCGCAGGTTTAGTTTAGTTTAGATGTTAAGCGAAAACATCTTGTAATCTTTGACTTATTTTCTAATTTCTAATAAAAATGCTTGTAAAATTATTGAGCTGATGATCGATAATATCTTGACTAGATATTGTGTTGATCCAGGCATGCAAAACATTCACATTTCTTCTTGGAATGGAAACCAAAACTCTTAAGTCTTTGTAACCCAATTTTCAACTATAGGTTACTCAATTTTAGTACTTTACTAGGAGGTAGTTTGTGAGTTCTCAGTTTTAACAGGTTTACATAATTTAAGCTGGCGGACAGCTACAACCTAGTCTTTAATCGAAAACATTAGAGTTCCAAGTCTTCCTCATTATATACGATTAGTAGCCAAAATTGTACAAAAGGTGTGTTTTTGGCGTTTGATGGCTCATAACACTTTCTGTTTAAGTAATACCATAAAATTATATATCAGTAGAACGATAATTTAATAAAGAATGTCACTGAATAAATTTTGTTCAATTAGTATTTAATCAAAAGTTATAAACAAATAAATAACAACAACTTGCTTAGGTTTGACATTTGAAGGAGTGATGTGATGCTTTGAGACCTATAGCTACAAAGGCTGTTGTCTCGAATAATCCATATATATTTTATTCACAGAAACACATACATGACTTCGACAATTACATAAATCTTGACGAGATAGCACAAGGAAATTTACAACACCAGAGAGTTACAACCGCAAGCTCCAGAAAGTGCGTGCAATGAAGCTGGCGGGAGTTGAACCCGCGGAACAATGGGACAGTGTCATTTGGTCTGACGAGACCAAAATCTCCTTGTTTGTTAGTGATGGCATAAAATACGTAAGGAGAAGAATCTGAGAAAATTTGTATCATAATTGCATTACACACACCGTGAAGTATTCAGTCAGTTTTATGATATGGGGCTGTATGACATCAAAAGGTGTGAGCAGAATTTGTGTGAATAATTGGAATATGAATGCCCAAAAACACATAAATGAAATGTTTCAATACCGACTGAAGCTTTCCCCACGTGATCTTTTCCAAGATAATGAAGCATTTATATTTTAACAGAATTCAGCTCTATTGCATGTTGCTAAAGTGTGCAAAAAGTTCTTTCAAGATGATAATATCCCAATGTTGGAATGGCCTGGGAATAGCCCAGACTTTAATCCAATCGAAAATCTAGGGAGCCGACTAAAAAAACTTGTTGCACAGAAGCAACCCAGCAATAGAATCCAGTTAATAGAAGCAACAAATCAAACAGCTTCAGAATCAGAACTAAAAGACTTAGTTCACTCCATAAGAAGGCGTTCTATGACCGTAATTAAGAATAATGATTAACCTATTAAAGTATTAACCATTATCTGCTGTTAGCGGTCTCACACACCGCTGCTTTTTTCAATTTTTGAAGTTTAAATTGTAATTTTCAGTTTAACTATAGATACTAGTGAAATTTTGTTTCGTTTGGAGCCCTAGAACTATCGCTATATTTCTCAATAGGTGACTTTAATTATAATACTCATACTCCTGTTACATAAAGTTTAGTACAGAAACAGTGTCTTTTGAGTTAGTCGAGCCATTTATTCATTTTTCGATCAAGTGGCTTCAGAGGCCGCTCACTGTAACTATGCGACAATTTTTTTCACTGTAGTTAAGGGTGATTAACTGACATTGTGATAATTTTTGTATGTCTCATTTTTTCGATATGTTTCATTTTTCTTCTTTATAACCACTGTTCTAAAAACATCTCTTCATGAAATTTGTTGCATTACATTCGTGATTAAATTATCTTACTATTGGTATATAATTTTATGGTTTTACTTAAAGAGAAACTTGTGTTATGAATCAACAAAATTTAAAAATACACCTTTAGAAAAAGGTTTCCACAATTTTGACCAGTACTGTAGGCCTATACGGATTCGACAAAAGGACAGTTATAGCTTTATATCCCAGACATCTTTCACATGCTTTCCACCTTCTCACTCAGTTTATGTTTCACGCATTTGGACACATACGAGTTATAACTTTTTAAGTTTAATACAGGAAATGCATTGAACGCACTCTTTCACTAATAAATTTACACTCGCCTCATCTAGAAGCAACATTTTCAATAGATGTATCATGAAACACACAAATTAAAAAATTACATTAAAATCTCTAGTATTTTAAGGAAATTTTCGTTTTTGTGCCAGACCGGAATTCAATACGGATGGCACGCGGACTGCCGGCTAGATAGCTCAGCTCTACTCTACACCAATCTTTTGGGATGTGCCTATTTTCCAGCTAAGAAAGTACTGTAGATCTTTATAACGCAATTCTATATAATGCAGTTCTCTATATAACGCATAACTTCTCAGATATAAACAATGACTTTTGCAGCTAAGAAACGTCTGCAATCCACAAGGTAGAGATATAGCTAACCTCTAAAGGACTAAGTTTCAGACATTATTTCATCTTATCTAAAAAGAAATGGAAAAAAAAAATCTTCAGTCAAATTTATATATATATATATATATATATATATATACTTATTTTTTCCTTTCAGGATGGAGACATTAAAGATAAGCACCTTGTGACGTTCTCGAACGGCTCCCTGTATATAGATCGTCTCGTTTCACAGAAGAAACGAGAGCGACGCTGGGATGGCAATTACACTTGTGTGCTGCGCAACAACGTAGGGTTGCTCATCAGCAGGCCCATACATGTCATCATAGCTCGTGAGTAATCAATTTAAATCATCTTATCTGAATTTGTTTAACTGTTTTTAACTTCATAGAGCAGTGTATGTGTAAGTGGATTTTTATGTCTTCCAGGAGCCGATTAGATTAATCCCCCCCCCCCCCCCCAATGACACATTTGTTGCTGCAATTTGTACTCATTTTAAGAAAATGTAATTTGGTCATTGGGGGGGGGGGGGAGGAGCCACTTAACAGTGGAGGTCTCGTACAACTGCCCCGTTTACCTTTGTGATAATTCAGTCTTGCTCCTATCCTAACATATGTAAAAAGTGTTTATTTAAAAAATTCAGGATCCTAAGCACTGACATTAGATGGGGGGGAGGGGGGATTCCTACACACATTTTGTCTTTTGCAGTGCGTTTACTGGCTGATATGTTGTCTTCGAATAGCACATAGTATATATTAGAGAGGAGTTCGGACTCTTTTTTTTTTAACACTTTCCAACCTAGTTGAAAAGTGTTTATGACTTCGGTTTGTCTGGCCGTCTGCCGTCTGGCCGTCTGGCCGTCTGCCGTCTGGCCGTCTGGCCGTCTGCCGTCTGCCGTCTGCCGTCTGTCCGTGCTCTAACTCCCGTAAATATGCTCGGATTGCCCTGCAAATTTTATATGTTATAATCGTTATCTATAGCACGTTCCCTATTTCAACGGAAGTGTGTAGCACTTATAGTTTTTTTACAGGGACACTCAAAAGAATTCCGTTACATTGCGGTCTATGGGGAAAAATCATTTGCGGTTTATTTAAATAATGTTTCAATACTTTAAACGCATTGAAATTTATATATATCACTAAGGTTCATTAGAAGAAGCTTAATATGGAATAGGGTGTGCATAGCACTTATACTTACTTTACAGGGACAGTCAAAAGAATTCCGTTACATTACGTCTATGGAGAAAAATCGTCTGCGGTTTATTTAAATAATGTTTCACTATTTTAAACGCATTGAAATTTATATAAGGTTCATTACAAGAGACTTACTACAGAATATTGTGTGTATAGCAGTCATCGTTCATTTACAGGGACACACAAAAGAATTCTCTACTGTATGTTAACAATAATTCCTGGAAGTGCGTTTTAAGTTACTGAATGCGATTTTAATTTTAAATCGCTTTTTGTATATTACGTGGTGTGTATAAATTCTGTAGATCCTATACAGGGAAGTACAAAAGTTCGGGAACACATTTCCGTATTATTTAACTCCAGACGGAGAATTTTAAACTGTGCTACGTGTTTCCTAACTGAACTAAAATTTAGCATCCTATGTAGTATATATACAAATCTATAGATCCTATACAGGGCTGAATAAAGTATTCGGATTACTTAGATGTTATCTTTTAGCTTATAAAAGAGTATGATTCGTAAAATTATTTTGGAAGCGTTGGAAAGTGTTACATAATCTATGCTTGACGCATGATTTTTCGTTCTTGTTTTTTTCGGAGTTCGCTCCCGATACTGAAAGTACTGAGTAAAAAATCGTTAATAGGATTTTTTTTAATTGTTTCAAGATTAATTTTCTCATTTAAAAATCTTTTCTTACATAGAAATAGGTATTAATCCTAAATACTCCCTCTTGACAACGTTTTGTGATTTGCATATTCTCGAAAGTCTGGTTTAAATAGCAAATTTGTTATTTATACCCAACAGCTGGCAGAAATCTGCAAAAGTCATTCTTTTAAAATATATTTGTACAACTATTGCTAGAAAGACACGAGTTCTGTTTTCCAGCAATTCTGAAAAAGGACTTCAAACAGAAAATGAGGATAGACAAGAGATACATCCCACGGCTTCTTTGTTATTAACACTGACCGTAAAAATAATCCCAAACTCATCTCTTAATTTGTACCAGGCACATTTTTATACGATGCAGCAAAGTTCCCTTTATTTTTCACTACTGTACACTTGTTAACGGATTCTTTAGTTGTTTTCTTTTTTTTTAATAATCAAGTTTTCCTTTTTAAAGCTTTCAAATTATGATTTTTTTTTAGTATTTTTATTAATTTATTTATTTATTTTTTAGTTTGAATGTGATCGTTAAAATTAATGGTTTGTTTCAGAAAAATGCTGTACCTCAAAATGTTTGCATAAATATGTATCCAATATTTATTTAAAATAATTTCAAAATTCTAGACAATGTTGGTTAATAAAGATGCATTTTTTTTTTTTTTTTTTGATATTGAGAAGTATCGGGCGTAATTTTATTGATTTTTTCTCTAGACTGTGATAATGTAAATGAGTCGAACTGTTAGTTTTAACACTGAATCAAAGGAAAGATCGTCTAGCTCGGGTCGGTCCAGGGTCTGAAAATTTCGGCCCGTGCAGACTAGTATATTTCCGTTTACAGCCGTTAGCAAACATTGTCAATTAAAATTAGGCAAAATCCAGCTATTTTTTAAATATTTTGGAAGAAAATTATCATAAAAAATCAAAGATTTAACAATTATTATATTAAATCAATGAAATTATTTGATCAGTCCGCTTCGCATATTATGGCAGTTATGAATGTGAAAGTAATAAAATTTTTGACATATGAATGTTTCTGTGATATATAATTCTTTCTTCATTTGTGACATTTTTATTTTAAAAAGAAAATTCAAACTAATAAAAATTCTGAAACAAAATCAATATTTTCCAAAATTTCAATTTTTCTGAGGAATTAAAGAAAAATTAGCGTTTTGTAATTTTAGGAAACTTTAAATCGTTAGTCTAGTCTCTGGGTCTGGGAGGGGCTTCGGCCCCCTTAACCTCCCCCCCCCCCCGTGGGTGCGCCACTGCACGTAGAGGTTTAATCTACAACAATACCTTTTCCCCTTTTCCCTCCTTAATTTATGGTTGGAATTACTAAATAAATATTTTAAAGAAAACTTGAACAGGTGGAGCCACGGGAGTAAAAAATTTTTAAATCGCTGTCTTTATTTTCTTGTCATGATAATAGAGGGCGTTTATGTGTTTTGTATGTTCTATATATTTCGTTGACCAGTGTCATTCGTCTTGATCGATGTTGTATTCCTGTGATAATGGTTTTTATCTCGAAGGAAACCGAAACATGTCAGTGGTTTATTTGTTTTATATGTATATTTTATATGACACCTTACTTAAGTAAAAGAACAGCTTTTATGTGTTTATATGTTTATGAAAAGGTGAAGATCTCTTTTAAATTTTAGGATTTAAAAAAAAAAACATTTTTAGTATTAAAGATTTTATTTCGACCTTTCATCGCCAAGGGGCGATCTTTTTTCTATGGTTCTATCGGCCCGATTTCGACGGGAATTGGTTCATTCAACAGATACCCGTATCCGATGTTCGTATGGAACAGATTGCACCTCTGGCGATGGAAGGTGAAACAAAGATTTTGCAGCGCATGCACAGTACGCCTGCTATAAGGTGCCACATCGGGGACACATGTCAAAGGTTCATTTAGATAAGAATGCGTCCCCTGTTGGCGGAAGGTGGAAATAATGAATTTTCCTGCGCATGCGCAACACTAAAAATAATTGCATACAAAATCGGGTTACATGTATAAAATCATACAAACTTGGGGTTTGTTTAATTTATTATCAAGGCCCGGGAAAAACCGGGCGGGTCAGCAAGTCTATACTAATAAAAGAAAGTTGTTTGTCTGTGTGTGATGGCCGGCTAGCGAAATCTACCGCACGTAGCAGTATGAAAATTTTGGTACCGATGATAGTCCAAGACAGGTCCTGATGCACCTGAGGCTCAGATTTTTAATTTTTTGAGACCCCTGCTCCCTGGGCACCTTTAAGTTTTTGTGCCCTAAATTGTAAATAACTTGCCTAATTTTTATCCGATCTTCTTCGTTTTGGGACCCTTTCTTCATTTAGTAATTCCCCCATTTCTCCTTTCTCCATTTAGTTATTCCCTCATTTCTACGTTTCAGTTAATACCCTGGGGCCCGTTCAAGTTTTTGTTCCATAAATTGTTAATAACTTGTTCCCTTTTAATCCGATTTTCTTCGTTTTTGGGGCCTTTTCTCTATTTAGTTATTCCCCCATTTCTATATACCAGTTAAGACCCAGCCCCTGGGGCCCGGTGCGGACCCCTTGAACTTTTGATGCATCATGCATTTTCAAACCCCTCTAATTGTGTCATCCTCTCAATGTATTCTTTTAAAGTTGAGCCTGGGACTCCTTTCCCCGGGCCACCATTCTCCTATTTTTATTGGGGCCTTTTTTAAGCATTTCTTTAAAATTTTATTATAATGATTAATTTATACCCTATGCTTAATTTCGACTAATTGAAGATCTAAAGCGTTAAGTACTAGGACCTTTTAAGATGTTTTCATCTTATGTCCCTGCACAAAACTATGAGTTGGCCCCTTTTGGGCCCCCTACTATAGCTTCCTTAAAAGTTATCCAATTCGCTAGCTTTTTTATTCTAACAACTTCTTAGGTCCTCCAGCTACTACATGAATGACAAAAAAAAAAAAAAAAAAAAAAAAAAAAAAAAAAAAAAAATTCTCGGACTTCAGCTACCTCTAATTTTGAATATTAATCTCCTTCTTGAAGTCCTTGGAGCAGCTTCTTTAAAAATTATCTGATTCTCTTGTAATTTTCTTTAACATAGTTCTAGGGTTCTCCAGCTACTTTATACACTACTTAAAATTTCCAGGGGTGAGGGGCACCTGTCACCGCCTGGGGGCGCATTTTTTTCTCGGGTTCTATGTGGCCGATTTCAATGGGAATTGGTTAATTCAACTTAGTTTACGATTGTTTTACAGATGTTAGTTCCATCTTCCACCGTCAAGTGGCGCATTCTTATCTCGAGTTCTATGTGGCCGATTTCAACTGGAATTGGTTCATTCAACGTAGTTTACGATTGTTTTACAGATTTTAGTTCCATCTTCCGCCGTCAAGTGGCGCATTCTTATCTCCGGTTCTACGTGTCTGATTATTACAAGGTTTAGCTCATTCAACTTGGCTTTCGATTGTCTCCGGTGCGTGCGGAGCACTCCCGATATATGTTGCCGTAGGCATTGGACGCTGCCGAATGTATGGAATCCCGAAAACTAAGTTAATTTCAATCACTCTACACTGCCGGAGTAAATGAATTGAATGAATGTAATTTCCCCGAAGTTATATTCATTTGAAATATTTTCCTAAGATATAAAATCATACAAACTTGAATCTTGTTTAACGTTATTATCACGCCGGGCAAGTCAGCTTGTTTTATTTTAAAACTTTTCATACGAAGTCAAGGGTTTTCATTTATTTATTTTTCACGTAAATGTTATGCACTATACTTCGGCAGTATATTAGGCTGTGAGTGTGTGAGGGGGAGATTTCATGGCAATTGCTTTAAATTGCCAAAAATGTATATATATATATATATATATATATTTTTTTTTTAAATAGTATTTTTGTTATTTGAAAAAAAAAGAAGTTCAAAAATTCTCTCTTTCCTGCATTTTTATTTTCTTTAATTTCAACCAATAATTTTATCACTGTTTAATTCATCTTCCCATTCATAGTTATTTTTCTGTATTGTTAACACTTTCCAGCATAGTTGAAAAGTAGTATTTATGGATTCGGTCTGTCTGTCGTCTGTCTGCCTGTCTGTCCGTGCTCTAACTTGCGTAAATATATTCGGATTGCCATGCAATTGATATATATTATTAAGGTTTACTATAGTATGTTCGGTATTGATAATGAAGTGTGTAACACTGATAGTTTTTTTACAGGTACACTCAAAATAATTCCCTTACATTACGGGTCTATGGAGAAAAATAATTTGCGGTTTATTTTAATGATGTTACACGATTTCAAACATATTTAAATTGATATGTATCACTGAGGTGCACTACAAGAGGCTTACTATAGAATGTGGTGTGCATAACATTTATAGTTCCTTTACAGGGACATTCAAAAGAATTTCGTTACATTACGAACTATGGAGAAAAATCGTTTGCGGTTTATTTTAATAACGTTTCTCTATTTCAAACATATTGAAATCGACATATATCACTGAGGTGCATGACAATATGATTACTATATATTATTGTGTGTATAGCATTCATCGTTCATTTACAGGGACACACAAAGGATTAGAATATTCGGTACAGTCTGTTAACAATAATTGCTGGAAGTGCGTTTTCAATTGCTGAATGCGTTTTAGGTAGATTTCGTAAGAAATACTACCTATTACATTCTCACCTAAGTTGGAAATTTTGAAAAATTTTTACAGATCTACGCCGATCATGACTTCCAGAACCCTAAACCACCCCCAGTTCAAAAGTTTATATCTATCTATCTATCTATCTATCTATGTCACTTTTTTCTGACCACGATAACTGGAAAAATTCTGCATAAATCTCTTCCAAACTGATACATAAAATCAAGGGGCATAAAATCTCGGTCAAGTTCGTTAATGGGCAAAATCGTACCAAGGAGGGGGGGGGGGAATGGGGGGCTTTTTGTGAAAACAGAAAAACCCTCATCATTTCTTTATTATTATACGTATCGAATCCGTTTAAAGTTGTTATTACTTCTAGGAAAAGGGCCGAAAATTTATGTATGACAGATTTTTGATATAATTAAAAATGGCTCCAAGGGGGGGGGGGGGGAAAGGGGGGGTTTTAGAAGAAAAAAAATCATAGCTTCGTCAATTCACAAGATATCAAATCCGCGTAAATTTATTATTAATCCTCTTAGTATTATCTAAAATTTTTATATTGACAAGTTTTTTATAGGACCAACCGTTATAGCAAAAAAAAAAAAAAATTAAAAACAAAAACAATTCCTGCCGGCTCCACCTGCAAACAAGTTATTTTTCGAAGTAGGCGGTTCCAACTCCCGCATCTTTTCGAAACTGATACATAAAATCAAGGGGCATAAAATCTCGGTCAAGTTCGTTAATGGGCAAAATCGAACCAAGGATGGGGGGGGGGAATGGGGGGGCTTTTTGTGAAAACAGAAAAAACCCCATAATTTCTTAATTATGATACGTATCGAATCCGTTTAAAGTTATTATTACTTCTAGGAACAGGGCCAAAAACTTATGTATGACAGATTTTTGATATAATTAAAAATTGCCTTCAGGGGGGAGGGAAGGGGGTTTTTAGAAGAAAAAATTCATAACTTCGTCAATTCCCAAGATTTCAAATCCGCTTAAACTTATTATTAATCCTCTTAATATTATCTAAAACTTTTATATTGACAATTTTTTTATAGGACCAACCGTTACAGCAAAAAAAATTAAAAACCAAAAAATCCCTGCCTGCTCCGCTTGCAAACAAGTTATTTTTCGAAGTAGGCGATTCCAACTCCCGCATCTTTTCGAAACTGATACATAAAATCTCGGTCAAGTTCGTTAATGGGCAAAATCGAACCAGGGGGGGGGGGGGGGGGGAATGGGGGGGGGAGTTTTTTTAAAACAGAAAAAAAAACCATAATTTCTTAATTATGATACGTATCGAATCCGTTTGAAGTTATTATTACTTCTAGGAGAAGGGCCGAAAATTTATGTATGACAGGTTTTTGATATAATTAAAAATTGCCTTAAGGGGGGGGAGGGGGGTTTTAGAAGAAAAATATTCGTTACTTCGTCAATTCCCAAGATTTCAAATACGCTTAAATTTATTATAAATCCTCTTAATATTATCTAAAACTTTTATATTGACATGTTTTTTATAGGACCAACTCTTATAGCAAAAAAAAAAAAAAAAAAAAAAAAAAAAAAAAAAAAAAAAAAAAAAAATCCTTGCTGGCTCCGCCTGCAAACAAGTTTGGCAAATTTCGAAGTAGGCGGTTCCAACTGCAGCATCATCGCAAAAAGGTCATTTCTTCCGCAATTCCCGACAAACAGGCGCCCCACGGCCTACGTCTTCGAAATCTACCTGTGCCTGTAGGCCGAGCCGTCAGGGATTTTTTAAATTTAACTCATTTTTTTGTTTATGACTTGTTGTGTATAAATTCTATAGATCATATACAGAGCAGCACAAAAGTTCTCACGTACACTTCCGTTTATTGACGGAAATTCCAGAAGGGGAATTCAAACTGTGATACGCGTTTCCTAACTGAACTAAAATTTAGCATTCTGTGTAATATATATACAAATCTATAGGGGCTGCACAAAAGAAATCTGATATTTTTTTCCGAATATTGTTCGTGATTCCTGAAATTGTGTTTTTAAAATTTTTATGCTTTTTCCAAATTGCTTACTTAGATATCATCATTCACCTTATTAACCCCTTCAGGGGCAAAGTACTCTTGTAGCTAAAATAATGAAATAATTGATTGACACCAGGATTCATGAACGAATTTATTTTAAAATAAGTAAAAGCTTTTCCTCATGTAATTTATAAATTCAAAATTTGATTATAAAATTCTGGTGTCATTGTGGCATTTTAGGATTAAAATTAAGTGGCATATATTATATACCACTTCAAGGGGTTAAACGGTAAAGATTTGTAAAATTATTGGGAAGTGTTGGAGAGTGTTACATAATCTATGCTTGATGCATGACTATTCCGCCAAGTCGAACTGTATATTTATTAAGCTTTAATTGAATCGAGGTTATGGAAGATTCTTCGTTAGTGATAGTTTGGTTGTTATTACTTCCATTTATTTAAAAGATGTTGTAAGTATGCAGTACAAGGGCGTACCTAGATGGAGACAAACGCTCCTCTCCTCTACTCATTCCCCAAAAAATCAGCCTAAATCGGGATTTTTTTTTTACCTAGTTATGAACACAATTTAGCCCATTTCCATTTCTTCATGTAAGATTAGACCTGCTCATCCTTCCTAACAGGAAATAAAGTCATGGATACTATACTGATAGAATACTACATATGAAGATAAAGAAGTGGTACAGTACACAGATAATTTTAAAAATAATGTTTAAACGTAATGTGTATTTCGGTGAATAAATAAAATCTACCTAAATGTCGTTTTTTTTCCGGTGTTTTCTTATTGTTGGGGTTATTTTGTTTGTCGCAACAATTGAAACCGTATTGACACCTGCCCCACCAGTGGCTGAGAGGTTCTGCTCTCAAAGCTGGTAGACCGGAGGTGCTGGGTTCAAACCCCTGTCGCGCTAGTCGACCTAACCGTTCGGAGTTTTCCGTGGTTTTCTTCGAACCTTGCCGTAAATACGGGTTAGGATCCCTTAGAAAGACCCCCCATGGAAGGTACTCCCCCATAGAGTCTATATCCCAAGAGCAGATAATCCGCCGTCATAAATCAACCAACCAACCGTATTGACACCTAACCAAAACTTTTCCTTATTAAATAATTTGTGTTTTGTTTTAATTTTCTCCGGAAAATATATGGTCAGTATTTACGCAATGCCCCCTTGTTTTTTTTTCTGATCCCTGATTGATCTTGTTTCCCCCTTCTGTTTTCCTGGCATTTAACACACATATCGGACCGGTGGAGGTGAGCGACCTCTCTGGCACGCTAGCTCCGCATTCCAATTCAACTTCTCAAGGCTACCTCCGATGTGTACTACTGCATTATTCGGCGTTCGCTCTTTTTCTCCGCTACTAAGTAACTATTCCTTCCATTGAATTACGTTCCCTCTTTTTTTCTTACCCTTTTATATCATTCAAATCCACATTACCGCTGGCAGTAGTACTTCTCGGTTTTTTCCCTTTTGTTATTTAGTATTTTTTTAATTCTTTATTTCAGGTTAAATGTCAATTTTGTTACGTATAAGATAAAAAGGCGTAGAATGTTGTCAAGTGTTTTTTTTTTTCCCCTCTCTCTCGCTCTCTGCTTTTACCCTCTTCTATCTTTCTCATTAATTCTTTTCCCGCTGAAAACTGTGTTATTTGTAGAGTGTTAACTTTTTATTTTTCGACCATTTTAGTTACAATGTAACTATTTTGATTCTGTTGGAGGAAGCAGTTCTGTCAATGAGGATTCTTTTATTTTATTTTAATTCTGTTCCTTTTTCACCTTTCACTAGTATTCAATCTGCAAATTGCATAGGTTTTTTTTTTTTTTTTTCCCCTTCCTCTTTCTGTTTTTCTTTTCTTGAGCACGGAAGTTTCGAAATTAACTAAAATTCTACACGTGTTCTGTTGTCGATAATTTCTTAGTAAAAATTAGTATTTTTAACGGGAAAGAGAAAATTCTTAAATTTAACTCTATTTAACTACAGTTCGGTTTTTGAAAGATGTGGCCGATTGCAGAGAGGCTTGTCAGATTTTTTCTGTTTTACCATAATATGAAAAATGTCAACTTAATTTTGGAAAATAGGGGGGGAGGGGGGGAGAGAGAAGACTAAAAAAAACGGGTACGCCCAATACAGGACATTACTGCCCTGTGTGCAGAACATTGGTGAAAGAGTTTTTAATCGAAATCTCTAGTTTTAGGTATATTTCTTAAGAAATACTACCTATTACATTCTGCCCTAAGTTGGAATTTTTGAAATTTTTTTGCAGATCTACGTCGATCGATCATGACTCCCAGAACCCAAAACCACCCCCAGTTCAAAACTTTATCTATCTATCTATCTATCTATCTATCTATCTATTTATATCACTTTTTATGGACACGATAACTGCAACAATTCTGCACAAATCTCTTTGAAACTGATACATAAAATCAAGGGGCATAAAATCTGGGTCAAGTTCGTTAATTGGCAAAATCGAACCAGGGGGGGGGGGGCAAATGGGGGTTGCTTTTTGTGAAAACAGAAAAAAAACCATAATTTCTTAATTATGATACGTATCGAATCCGTTTAAAGTTATTATTACTTCTAGGGAAAGGGCCGAAAATTTATATATGACAGATTTTTGATATCATTAAAAATGGCCCCAAGAGGGGGGGGGGAAGGGGGGTTTTAGAAGAAGAAAAATTCATAACTTCGTCAATTCCCAAGATATCAAATCCGCTTAAATTTGTTGTAAATCTCCTTAAAATTATCTACAACTTTTATATTGACAAATTTTTTATAGGACCAACTCTTACGGCAAAAAAAATATTAAAAACAAAAAAATCTCTGCTGACTCCGCCTTCAAGCAGACGTGAAAACAGAAAAAACCCATAACTTCTTAATTTTTGTACATATCGAATCCGTTTAAAGTTATTATTACTTCTAGGAAAAGGGCCAAAAATTTATGTATGTCCGATTTTTGATTTCATTAAAAATGCCCCCAGGGGGGGGGGGAAATAGGGGTTTCAGAAGAAAAAAATTCATAACTTCGTCAATTCCCAAGATATCAAATCCGCTTAAATTTGTTGTAAATCTCCTTAAAATTATCTACAACTTTTATATTGACAAGTTTTTTATAGGACCAACTCTTACGGCAAAAAAATAAAATAAAATAAAATAAAATAAATAAATAAAAACAAAAAAATTTCTGCTGGCTCAAGTTATTATTACTTCTAGGAAAAGGGCCAAAAATTTATGTATGACAGATTTTTGATTTCATTAAAAATGCCCCCAAGGAAGATTGGGGGGGGGGGGGGGTGGAATAGCGGTTTCAGAAGAAGAAAATTCATAACTTCGTCAATTCCCACGATATCAAATCCGCTTAAATTTATTATAAATCTTCTTAATATTATCTACAATTTTTATACTGACAAGTTTTTCATAGAACCAACTCTTACGGTAAAAAAAAATATAAACAAAAAAAATCCCTGCTGGCTCCGCCTACAGGCAGAGGTATATTTCGAAGTGGGTAGTCCCAACTGCCACATCATGGCAAATAGGTCTTTCTTCTGCAATTCCCAATAAACAGGTGCCCTACGGTCTGCGTCTTCGAAATCTACCTGTGCCTGTAGGCTGAGCCGTCAGGGATTTTTTTCATTTATTGTAGTCTTCCAGATTACATCAAAAAGAATGTCTAAATGAAAGATATAAATTGTGCCTGCGTCCAAATCTCGTTTATGATGTAACCTATACAAAGTTTCAGAAGAATTAGTTTAGCCATTCTTCCATTTTACGAAAGAAAAAAAACATTTTTTTTAAGGTTATGTAATAAAGGTTGGAGAACTCGCCAAGCTATTGTGCCAATTACGCTAACGCTGTCTGCCCCTTTCTCTTTGGTTTTGCGTATTTATTTATATGCAAATGTTACTTTACATAATTGTAACAAACAAACGCTCATTGTTGAGATAGATTTTTAAATTAGGCTCAAAAACTATTTAAAAGATCAGTAAATTGAGTTACAGTTTTCAAACATTTTTTAAGTACCTTTTTGTATTATTATTATTATTATTTATCGATTCGATAATGTAAAAAGTGAAATAATGCGATATGTAGTAGCGAATATATGTGCGATAAAAGCGAAAGCAATAGTGCAGGTCGTTAGCACCATCTTTATGATGTCAGCGTTAGTGAGACACATGTTTTTGTTTCATAGTATAGATTTCGTAAACAAGCTAACAATATTGTATTGCAGTATTCACACGCACCCTGGGCTCAAAGACATATACAGTGAAACTTACATTTAACCCCTTGGGGACGAGCGACACGTATACGTGACGCGTAAGGTGCTCAGAATCCTCGATTATTCCCACCAGTAAGTTTTTATAGTAAACTTTGCCTTATTTAATGACAGCATTTCTGAGATTCAATTAGGCGAAAATTTCTGTTTTGAAAAACCGGTGGCAAAAGATTTAAAATTTTGTAAAGGACTCTCGTTGCGAAGGGGTTAACGAAGTCTCATCGTTACACTTAAAAACTTCGTTATGAAGAAAATTCATTAAATAGAAATCAACTTAAATTCATGAAATGTTTCCTTCAGATATGACAAACAGGTATTGGATTCAGAAGCATTTGATTCAGTTTCAATTATGAAACCGTATTTTACAAAACAGTTGTGTACGGTACGGTCGATGAAATCACGTCACATTCCCAAGCTTTGGCTCAAGCTTTCATTAGTTCTGACTGATACACAGGTTCTCAAACTAATGCTTTCACTATATTCTCTTTTTTCTGTCTTTTTTGATAATATACTTCAAGATTTTTTATTATTCCTTAGACTAATGGCTGCGGTTTTGAAGTTGTATTAGCAGGAACAAAAATAACTTTGATGTTCGATTTGCATTTTGAAGCACATTCGTGTGGATGCACAAAGCAATTGTCTATGAGCAGTGGAAGGTCAGAATAGTAACTGTCTGACTCTAATTGATATTTTTTGCTTCAGTGCATCTGTCGCCATTACGTCACTGCATCTTCTATATCATTGTTTGTAAAAAAGGGATTTTGACTTCCCCCAACTGTGTGGAATAAAATTCGCCATGAATATATTTTTCGTAATATGGAGATTTATTTACATGCTAATGGTGTTCAAAGTCAAAGTTCTGCAGAAAATTTTGTTAAGTAGAAAACTTCGTTAAATAGGGACTTCGTTAAAGGGAAGTTCTACTGTATATGCTCATACCTGCCAGCCTTCCCATTTAAAAAAAAATAAATAATCATCCTTTGAAACAGGAAATTTATTTAATTGTGCATTGTTTCTTTTGTGGTAGTTACTTGATTTCAATTTGTTTTTATTTATCAAATAAAATGTGTGCTGCTGACCCGCCCAGCGTTGCCCGGGCCCGTGATAACCTTAAATATACCTAAAATCAGTGTTGAATGATTTTATATTTTTTAACGAAAATCTTTCCAAACGAACATAATGTTCAGGCCTCAGTGCCTTCGACAGCGTATACCCTAAAATTTGTATGAATTTGTATTTTTAAATGAAAAACTATCCAAACGAACTAAAGAGACCTCGTTATGGTGATTGCCGATATAATTTCTGACGTTTAGATATATTAAACTTTCAATTCTGGCTGAAAGTTCCTGAGAAAACCCAAATAATATAAAAAGTCGCTTTTTTAGAAAGCCCTCGCTTTTTTAGAACTCGAAATTATGTAATTTTAACTGTTGAAAATGTAGAGGTTTTCCAGCACATGCGCAGGAACGAAAACCCCTACAAAATTTTTCTAAAGCAGAATTAAAAGGAAAAACTATCTGCAAAGGTACTGATACAGAGAGAAAGTTTGGTGAATTCGGGAAAGGACTTCCAGAAAATAATTTCTTTGAAATAGTAAATATTATCTTTTTAAATCCTAGATATCGAAATTCAGAGAAGACTTTCAGTGACATGTTTTTTTACTAATTATTTTAACTAAAGCATTAATTTTTACGAAGAGACAGCGAGAACTTATTCAACCTCCCCCTCCCAATATTATCTTTCTAAATTACGTACTATTCTAAACTATGCTTGTTATTATTCTGTCTCAATTAATTCATACAAACTTTTGGGCTTTTTGAAAATCAATGATTAAATTTAAATTACGGGAACTTACAATGGGGTGAGAGGGGAGGGGGATAAACTGCCGACTAGAAATTTTTGCTAACTACCAGATTTTTTTTTTTTTAATTTGTAGAGTTTTGGTTAGACCTATTGTAAGATATTGAGTGCAAATTATGGAAAAGGGACACAACTTTTACTGGACGGATTTGATAGGCACCTGCTGCAATATTAGAAAGGTAATTTTGCGAAAAAAATTAAACGCTTTTATTTAGTGCTTGGCTATAGAGTTATAGCGCTATCTGTAAAGCAAATCATAGAAAAACCATATATGTTCATATGTAATCATCAACAACTGACAACCACAAACATATTAACACTCAGCCTCAACTAATGGTCTTACTAATCATGAAATTTATATGATAGGGATAGGTATCTTTTATAAGAAACAGACAAAGGAAAGACTAATATTCTGTCAATATTCTATATTCGGCTAGTTGGCCGAATGCTTCGGCTGAATACCTGCTGCCGAATATTGCTAGATATTTCGCCATATAAATTCAGGATATGTATTTTGTTTTTTGGATTATTGCAAATTATTTTCTGTATTCCAAACTGGCTATTTTCTGACTCATTCATAAAGTCATTACCATTCTTAATTACTCAAAATGTACAGTTATTCAGATATTAAAAAATCATATAGCATTTCTCTATTTCCTATAAAAGTTAAGGATCTTTTAGAAAATGGCATCTAAACTGAAGATTTAAACTGACTTTAGAGACGCAACTGCCAGGGAAATGTCTTCATTCATTAGGGAATGTTAGATTACAACTCAAGATGTAAATACTCTTATAGAAAATGAAAAAACACTGTTTGATTCTGAAACACTTGAATATTCATTAATTATGAAAAGGGTATCATTGAATTTGAATACAAGAAAGGATAAAACTTCATCGTTGGATAGTAAAAAGGAAGTACATTCTTTATATTTTAAATGGAAACAAATTTGTGTTACCTTCTCGTCTGGTTCGACCTCAACTAACTATTATGTTATTCATTAGTCCGTTTTGAGTTCGTAGATTTAATTCAAAATTATCAAATTTGTTTAATATTATATAAAGACCAGGTAACCATAGCAGAGCTTGATTTTTAATTGGGCAACACTCACCTACATTCAAGAGGCGTTGCTAATATAAGGGGGCGTCGACTTAGGGTCATAATTTTGTATACTATCTTGAATTTTGTTATGTACTTCGTGCAGTACGAAATAAAGTTCAAATTTTAATAAACTAACAAAATATGCTACGTATTTTATGTAATTTTTTTTTTCTGTTTTCAAGACTTTTTTAATTTTAATGGTTTATGTAATATAACAGTTGATGTTTTAACGAGAATAATTTTATGTTTCGTGTTTGTTTTTAAATATGCATTTTTTTAAAAATAGAGTTCTTGCCGCCATTTTTAGACAGGCATTTGGAACATTGTGAAGTCTTTAGTGGGGTAAATTAGTTTTTTTTTTAAAGTTTAAATATTAAGACAATTTTACATATGACGTCGGAAAAAAAAAAAGCGATATTGACGGATTGTGAAAAAAAGTTTATATTCTTGAATGGGGAAAAAAAAAGATATTTTTCGTTTAAATCAATAGTAAAAAATATGTATAGCTATTCTTAACTCCCCCCCCCCCTCTCCCACTTAACAACGCGAAATTGTCTTGACTAGGCGCTAATATATTAGGCGCTATATAAAATTTGAAACAGGCATTTATTTTTATTGCCATAGCTGTGATTTCTCATGTAATCAGATAATAATTGCCAGAAATATTTAACTATTTTTAGAAACAAGTTATTTTTTAATAACATGCAATTGAAATTATTTAGTCTTTTCAAGCTTTTTTTCTCTTTTCCTTTTCCTTAAATATAGATTTTAAGACTTGTCTAACTGTATTTTTTATATATATATAAATGCATACAAATAAACTTTGCAAAAAAAATGTAAATTTTCTGATAAAAATTGTTTTCAACTAAATATTTTGAAGTATTAAACAATCTGCCTGTTTTATAAATTTCATTAAAGAAATATACACACATATATGTATTACTTTCATATTAAGGATCTAAAACTTATACTAAAACCAAAACGTAGAGTTGGTTTAGGTTTAGACTGGAAAGCTATACCAAAACTAAATACACAATAAATGAAAATTCTTTTATGGCATTTATTTTTACATTATTCATACGTACATAATTACATTTGTACGAAAATAAAATTGTAATAAATTTTTAAGCAATAGAAGATATAAAAATGATAATATTTATAATGTCACAACTACAATAATTTGTTTCTTTAAAATGGCGTCATTTATATATGTCGTAGGCTAATTGGGAAATCCGCCTCTTTGCAAACAGCCTAGGCTCTTTGCAAAGAGCCGGTCTAATTGGAGATTCATTTCCTTTTTCTCAATCAGCCTGATGATTTTCAGGCTTATTGCAAAGAGCCTAGACAGCGTTAGGCTAATTGGAATATGGTCATTTATTTTTCAATCAGCCTGACATTTTTTAGACTCATTGCAAAGAGCCTAGATAACGTTAGGCTATTGAAAAATAACCATGCCTATTTAGAAAATGACCAGTTCTTTGTCAAAATATGGTGTTGTACCCAACACGAACCTGAAAATTCCATTCGAAGTCGACCCGAATCCGACAGAAAATTTCAATCGGACCGTAACTCGATCCTAAAAGGACAAAATAAATTCTTTCGAGTCGCAACCCGACCCGAACCAGAAAACTCAAGTTAACCCGAAATCCGACACGAACCCGACAAAAAAACCCCCATCGAACCGTAACCCGATCCGAACCCGACAAAATAAATTCCTTCATGTCGCAAAGCGACCCGAACCTAAAAATTCGATGTTAACCAGTAACCCAACCCGAACAAGACATAAAAATTCCATCGAACCGTAACCAGATGCAAACCCGATAAAATAAATTCCTTCGTGTCACAAACCGACCCAAACCCGAAATTAATAGTTAACCCGAAAACCAACCCGAACCAGAAAAAAAATTCCATTGAACCGTAACCCAATCCGAACCCGAAAAATAAATTTCGTCGTCACGCAATCTGAACCGAAACTGAAAATTTAAGTCAACTCAAAACCGACCCGAACCTAAAAATTTAATTTAACCCGAAACCTAACCCAAATCTGAAAATAGAAGTTAACTCCAAACCCAAAGTCGACACGTAACCCGACCCGAAACTGAAAATTGAAGTTAACCCGAATCCCAAACCCGTCAAAAATTCCATCGAACCGTAACCCGACAAAATAAATTCCTTCATGTCGCAAAGCAACCCGAACCTAAAAATTCGATGTTAACCAGTAACCCAAACCGAACAAGACATAAAAAATTCCATCGAACCGTAACCAGATCCGATCCCGATAAAATAAATTCCTTCGTGTCGCAAACCGACCCGAACCCGAAACCCAACCCGAACTACGAAAAAAATTCCATCGAACCGTAACCCGATCCGAACCCGAAAAATAAATTTCGTCGTCACGCAACCCGACCCGAAACTGAAAATTTAAATTAACCCAAAACCGACCCGAACCTAAAAATTTAATTTAACCCGAAACATAACCCAAACCTAAAAATTGAAGTTATCTCGAAACCCAAAGTCGACACGCAAACCGACCCGAAATTGAAAATTGAAGTTAACCCAAAAACCGACCCGAACCTGAAAATTTAATTTAACCCGAAACCTAACCCAAACATGAAATTTTAAGTTAATGCGAAACCCAAAGTCGACGCGCAACCCAACCCGAAACTGAAAATTTAAGTTAAACCGTAACCCGATCCGAAATCGACGAAACAAATTTCTTCGTATCGCAACCCGATCCAAACTTTGAAATGGAAGTTAACCCGAAACTCAACCCGAACCCGACAAAAAAATTCCATCGAACCGCAGCACAAACCGAAAACATTAAAATAATTTCCATTGTCATGCATCCTGATCTGAACCTGAAAATTTGAGTTAACCCCGAAACCCGACCCGAACCCGACAAAAAAATCCATCGAGCCGTAACGAATCCGAACCCGAAAAAATAAATTCCTTCGTCTCGCAACCCGACCCGAAACTGAAAATTGAAGTTAACCCGACAAAATGAATCCATCAAACGTAACTCGATCCGAACTCTAAAAAAATGGATGTTAGCCCGATCCGAAACAGGAACATAAGCGCCAACCGCGGGTCGGGTCAGTTTAGCGGAAAACGGCTTACCGGACCCGATGAAGGATTCTAATCATGGGTTATTGCAGAACGTCCAAGGTATTAAATGATTATGCATAATTTTAGTATAACAAATAGGAGTAGGAACTTCGAATTTTATAAAAAATGTATAAGAAAACTGTCTTTTTGACAGATTTCATTAATGCGGCTGAGAATTTAAGATTAGTGAATACTTCATTTTTGTTTTAAGGGTATAGTTTTCACAACAATCCCGTGTAGAAATATTAATAAAATCTGTAGATGAGACAGATTGTTAATGTTTTCTCAGAATTATGTAGAAAAGATAGGTTGTTATAAAAATAAAAATATATATGATATTATTATAAAAATATATATGAAAATTTCTATATTAATGAAATCTGCAGATGAGGTTCATTTTTAAAGTTTTCTCATCTTTAATGAGGGAAGATGGGTTGCCAATGAAAACAATTATAAAAAAATATATATGGAAATTTCTGTAATAATTATTTCTACAGATGAGGTAGATTTTTTATGTTTCCCAGTTGTACTCAGATAACATCGGTATCTAAAGAACATTATTATAATATATATGTAAGAAAATTTTTGCAATAATGACACTTACAGATCAGGCAGACTTTTGTTGATTTTCAACGTTACGTAGAAGATGGGTTACTGAATGAAAATATTATAAAAATAAATAAGAAAAGTTCTTTGTCTATGAAAACTGCAGATGTGACAGATTTTTAATATTTTTCCATCATTATGTAGAGAAGATGTGTTGCTGAATGAATTTGATATAAAAAGAAAACTGCTTTATTGATAGATTTCATTTATGCGCCTTGTTGATAATCAAGGTTGATAAACACATTCTTTTGTATAGATAAAATTTGCCCTCTGCCACAAAAATATACTAAACACAGTTTGCAGTCAAGACGCAAACGGTTAACTTAAATTTTCAGTTTCGGTTCGGGTTGCGTGACGACGAAATTTATTTTGTCGGGTTCGGATCGGGTTACGATTCGATGGATTTTTTATCGGGTTCGGGTCGGGTTTCGGGTTAACTTGAATTTTTTGGCTTGGATCGTGTTGTGACACGAAGTAATTTATTTTGTCGGGTTCGGATCGGGTTACGGTTCGATAGAATTTTTATGTCTTGTTCGGGTTGGGTTACTGCTTAACATCGAATTTTTAGGTTCGAGTTGCGTTGCGACATGAAGGAATTTATTTTGTCGGTTTCGGATCGGGTTACGGCTCGATGGGGTTTTTTGTCGGGTTCGTGTCGGATTTCGGGTTAACTTGAGTTTTCTGATTCGGGTCGGGTTGCGACTCGAAGGAATTTATTTTGTGCTCTGAGGATCGGGTTACGGTTCGATGGAATTTTTCTGTCGGGTTCGGGTCGACTTCGAATGGAATTTTCAGGTTCGAGTTGGGTACAACACCATATTTTGACAAAGAACTGGCCATTTTCTAAATAGACATGGTCATTTTTCAATTAGCCTAACGCTATCTAGGCTCTTTGCAATGAGTCTAAAAAATGCAGGCTGATTGAGAAATAAATGACCATATTCCAATTAGCCTAACGCTGTCTAGGCTCTTTGCAATAGGCCTGAAAAACATCAGGCTGGTTGAAAAAAAGGAAACGATTCTCCAATTAGACCGGCTCTTTGCAAAGAGCCTAGGCTGTTTGCAAAGAGGCGGATTTCCCAATTAGCCTACGACATATACAAAGCAATACTATGCAGAGGGGATTTGAATTTGCTTTCAAACTGCAGTGATACTGGTTGAAACTCATAAGATTTATTTATTTATTGTTTTTTTTAACACTTTCCAACCTAGTTGAAAAGTGTTTATGACTTCGGTTTGTCTGGCCGTCTGCCGTCTGGCCGTCTGTCCGTGCTCTAACTCCCGCAAATATGCTCGGATTGCTCTGCAATTTTTATATGTTATAGTCGTTATCTATAGCATGTTCCCTATTTCAACGGAAGTGTGTAGCACTTATACTTTTTTTACAGAGACACTCAAACGAATTCCATTACATTGCGGTCTATGGGGAAAAATCACTTGAGGTTTATTTAAATAATGTTTCACTATTTTAAACGCATTGAAATTTATATATATCACTAAGGTGCATTAGAAGAAGCTTAATATGGAATAGTGTGTACCTAGCACTTATAGTTACTTTACAGGGACAGTAAAAAGAATTCCGTTACATTACGTCTATGGAGAAAAATCGTCTGCGGTTTATTTAAATAATGTTTCCCTATTTTAAACGCATTGAAATTTATATAAGGTGCATTACAAGAGGCTTACTACAGAATATTGTGTGTATAGCAGTCATCGTTCATTTACAGGGACACACAAAAGAATTCTCTACTGTCTGTTAACAATAATTCCTGGAAGTGCGTTTTAAGTTACTGAACGCGATTTTAATTTTAACTCGCTTTTTGTCTATTACGTGGTGTGTATAAATTCTGTAGATCCTATACAGGGAAGCATAAAAGTTCGCGAACACATTTCCGTATTATTTAACTCCAGACGGAGAATTTTAAACTGTGCTACGCGTTTCCTAACTGAACTAAAATTTAGCATCCTATGTAGTATATATACAAATCTATAGATCATATACAGGGCTGATGAAAAGTATTCGAATTACTTAGATGTTATCGTTTCGCTTATTAAACGGTATGATTTGTAAAATTATTTTGGAAGCGTTGGAAAGTGTTACATAATCTATGCTTGACGCATGATTTGTCGTTCTTGTTTTCAATTATTTCTACTGGTAATTGAACAAATGCAAATGAAAAATCATTTCAACAGAGAATGATATAGTACAAACAATGGTGTTAAATTAAGCAAGAAAAGCTACTGTGAAAATTCTGAGACTGAAAGGCTAACTTTTTTTTTTTTTTTTTTTTTTTTTTTTTTTTTTTTTTTTGTAATATGTAAAGTGAAAAAAAAAATATTTTCTTTAGTATGCAAAAAATGTAAAAAATGTTTATTATTTTATATCTTTTAAGAAAATATAACGTATTTTTGAGAAACATTTGTAAGAAATCAATTTTTCCAGAAAAAAACTGGTTTTTTCCGCCACTTCAAAATTTCCGGAAATTTTACATCTCTAGTCTTGACAAATTTATGGGCATATTTATTAGCATAAAAGCATGACATTTACAGGCATGATTATGATTATTGAAGTGATTTGTAATCAAACAAATTTTTCAAATATCGATAAATGAATTACGCAGTATTTTCTCATTTCCCGTGCTGTCGCACAGGGGCGCCATTTGGCAGAGGCTAAGGGTAAGGGGTCAGTTGGACACCCCCCCCCCCCCACGCCAAGGAATTTGATATTTCAGAAAATTTATCAGTCATCACAGGTCAGACTCAGAATTTTTTAATTTTTTTTTTCAAAAATTTCTCAAAAGCTAAGCTAGATTTGATTACAATAAAAACATGAGCTCAAAATAAACACTTTAACCCTTTAGCGGGCGGTGTCCACAAAAAAGGACACCTAATTCCAAAACTGACAAACGGCACCAAGAATATTTAATTAAATTTTTCTTTTTCTAAACTACGGGAAAATAAGCAAGTTTTTATTTTCTAATAAATTCTTTTGTAAATTCTGGTGTCAGTCGATAATTTCATAATTTTAAAAACAGACTTACTCCGCGCCGGAAAGGGTTAAGCACAGAAACTAATAATTATCAAAAATGTTTTCTAATGCATTGCTATTCAAACGTTTTCTCAAATTGAGACATTTATCATTAATGAGTATTTTGGCTAATTTAAAAAATATATGGTGAGGAAAACTAGCAATTGCTCCTCAGCTATGTACAGCATGATCAAAAGAAAACTTTGTCCCCTCAGGATTAGAATTTTAGAGGTGAGTTTCCTTTTTGAGCCCAAAATTTAGGGAGGATTTTTTTTTTGGAGGGGGGGGGGGGCAGCTGGTTAATCCAAGGTCTTAATTATTTGATTTTTCAATTTCGCATTGTTAGGGGGTTCATATTTTCTGCAATCATTGCAATACTATGAAATCATTTTATTTATTAAATCCTATTATATACAGTACGCTCTTAATAATCTCCACATCCCGACACTAGTGTCTTGCGCGAATCGGGTTGTACCAACACTTATTTTGGTTGTACCCGACCCGAACCCGACACTTTTAGCGGGTTCAGGTAAAATCAGGTTGCCCGTCCCAATGTAGGACTCTACCTGAAACCAAGGGTTTTTGCAGATTTCTGAATTGTGTGGAATTTAGATCATAGTCTGAAGAGCTGAAGGCAGAAAATGATTAAGGAAAATTTTTACTGAGAGAAAATCTTTAAAGAAAATTTTCTTATCCCTATGGATAATAAAATTTGTAAATTTCATGATGTTCGTGTTGAATTTTACGATTTTTTTTTTTTCCGCCACCATTTAATGAAATATGCGATTTTTTCCGTGATAATTTTACGGGATTCACAATATTGCCCCGTGATTATTTTCCGAAATTCGCGATTTTTTCTGCAACCGACTCAGGTAATTGATTTTATCCCGCGACCATTTGACAAAGTTCACGATATTTTTTTGCGACAGATTGACGAAATTCGCTATTTGTTGTCGCGATCTGTAGAGAAAATTCGCATTTTTTTTTTTTTTAAATTCGGGATTTCTTTTCCGCAACCGACTGACAAAATTTGCAATTTTTTTGTGCAATAGTCTGACGAAATTCGTGATTTTTCCCTCAATCTTTTGACGAAATTTTTCGATATTTTTCCGTGACCGATAAACAAATTTGATTTTTTCTCTGCGACCGAATGTTGAAATAAGGAATTTTTTTTTTTTTTTTTTTTTTTTTTTTTTTTTTTTTTTAAGACTGATTGACAATAATCGCTATTTGTTTTCGCGATTTTTGGCGAAATTCACAATATTTTTCCATGATCGTTTGAGCAGTAGATAGCGATAGCTCCGCAATCAATTTGCCAAATTAGCTATTTTTTCAAAGTGCTATTGTCAAAATTCGTTATTTTTTTTTTTCTGTGATCGATTGACGAATTAATTTTCCGCAATTCTGCAAAATAAATAAATAAATAAATAAAATAAATAACTAAAACAGCGCGGATTTCAATGAAAATTAAAACATTTCGGGAAAGAAGTTAAGCGGAAAAAGTTGAGGGCAAAAAAACCGCACAGCATTTTATATTGTGCGGGATTTTCCAATTTTCTGTATGTTTTGCGCAATTTCAAACCCTGTCACTAAAAGACCCCCCCCCCCCCCCCCCTCCAAAGAAACTGTTGAAATGTTGCCTCTGCAGTAAAACCTGCAAAGAAAAAGGTCTAAAGGGAGTAGAAAAAGCTCCATTTTAGACAGGTCTTCTTAGCAAGTATGTATTATGTTTTTTTTTTTTTTTTTTTTTTTCGTCGAAACTTGATGGGTTTTTTTTTTTTCGTTTGAGAAAGAATTCTGTTATAGACAGGTTTCGTTTTTACTAGTATTACTGTATGCTCTTCAGAGGTGTACTACAGAAAGGATGTTTTAACCTTTTAACAGTCTTAGAGGATACCTGTAAAAACGGAACTTTGCTGTAACAGAATCCTGTCTTAAACGGAAAACTTTCGTAGTCAATATCTTAAAATTATACCTGCTAAGACGAAAACTTTGTCTAGAACGGAATTTTCAATCGATCTCTTACGATTTCATATTCGAAATTTTTACAACGTTTCTCATTCAGATAGTGGGGGTGGGTACTGCCCCCTGAACCCCACCCTCGGCTATGCCACTGCCCTCAAACAAAACTTTGCTCCCATCCCAAGAAAGATCAGAAATGACGTTCTTGCGTGGCATCTGGAAATTCAGTTCAAAATGCCAAATTTCACTGCATTTTCTGAAAGATCTTTTACTTTTACCAAAAAATGGGGGAAAAAAAGCATTGCAACAAACAATTGATAGAAAATATTGATAACTTTTTTGTAAACATTTTGTTAATTTGTAAATATATTAAGAAAACTTTGAACTCTTTTTGTTAAATATATATATATATATATACTAGGGGGCCTGCCCCATGCGAGCTACGCTCGCCAACCCCCGCTCAGACTTCCAGGCCTCTAAAAACATGACAGCGTGCTTTGTTTTAAAAATATTGGTAAATCATCTGTAATTGAGTTGCCATGCTTTTAACATTTTAATATGTCATTTTTTGATTATCATGGCCTGATACACAGCTGTTGCGATAACTGACGACTGTTTTCGGGACTGACGACTGTTTTTTCAATTACATCTTGAAAACCAGCTTGTATAAAATGGTTAGGTTTAAATTGTGGCTACCTCTCGGACTTTTATAACAACGATCTGTATTCTATTCTTCCTTTGCATTTAACGATAAGAAAAATTCCATCTGCTTATAAAAAGCTTAGGAACCACGGTATTGAAAAGTACTATGTTATAGACATTTTCAGTAACAGGTTTTAATTTTTTCTCTATTTTAGTGCACCATCATGCATATTTTCATGTTATTTTAAATATGTAAATTATTTATTTAAATTAATATGTATATAAGAATTTTCTAATAATTATTTATCATACAAAATTAATTAAATATTTCGTGCATGCATGCCTGCATTTATTCAGCATCAATTGATGAAATATTTAAAAAGGAGCGTCAGATATTATGAAAATCACCTTTACTCAATAGATGGTGCTGACTTTCGCATGGGCGAAAAACTTCTTTTTCTGGTAGCCCTATTTTCTAGGAAACGTCACTTCCCGTTTGAAGCCGATTCTGAGTAAACACAGAGTGCCAAGTAAATGTAAGTTAGAAGATTAGAGATTAGCTTTTGGTTATAGATCTGTATAGAGGATGGGTTTTGGTTTTGGACTTTACTTTCTGGGGACTCCGGAACAAGATGGCTTCATTCGGGCCGGGCCCAGTTGTGAATATTTCAGCCCATGCAGACCTCCAGCGCGGTTTAAGCCAGTTTTTTTTTTTATATAATTTAATAGATATCGACTGGTCAATTGTAATCTCATGTTATTGAGAGAAACACATGGTTCAGCTATAATTAAAAAGGGATTTTGTAATGTAACAGGAGGAAAATAGCTGCGCTAAATAACGCTTTTAAATTAAAGGATCGAGATTCAGAATTTCTGAAATATTGATATGTTTTAATTATATTTCCTCAAATTTGGAGTTAAATTGCTAATGTATTTAGCTATCCAAATTAATGGTTCATTTTTTTTTTTTTGGGGGGGGGAAGCATTGTACATCAATATTTCTGCTTACCCATATCAATAGAAACCCAGTAATCCGAACCGAAATTGAAAAAAAAAGTAATCAAGATTAAGCGGAGCTTTGTAAATATAAATTTAATTAAACACAAAAAATATTTAGAATTTTAAATATATGATAATTATCAGTAAATATATTTTATTAAATATTATTACATAATGCATTTGTTTTATTTTCTGACTTAATTTTTTTGCATATACATTTTATTTACTTAAAGCTGTTCTGAAATCCAAACTGTGCACTTTCTGACACATTTTTTAATTGATTTTTTTAAATTCCTACTATTAGCTCACACTCTCTCTATATATATATCTTGTTCAAATTTTCAGTCGTTAATAAAATATTTTCAATTCATCCACTCAAGTTCAAATAATTTTTTTAAAACTTGTAGTGGATGACAGTTATGTTAATACAGTTTTTTCAAATATTAATTCATTCATTAAATTAAATTAATTAATTTTAGTTTTAAATGGGAGAAAAAAATTCCTCCCATTGTTTTCATAAATGAAATGAAAGATTTATCTCAAATTAGTGATGCCACAGAAATAAAATAACGCAACGATGATTATAAAATAATGTTCAATAAAGATAACGTGGGACATTAATGCTGCACTGGTTTATTTTATATATTTATGATTAAAAAGTAGGAATTGACTTTAAAAAAAAATATTATATTACTTGTTATTCACAAACTTATTAAGAAACTATGTAATATATATTTTTTTTTTCATTTTCCTGTAAAGACAAAAGATTTTCAAATAATGCTGTCAAAGTTGTCATTTTTAACTGAATTTTAGGACGTGACAGCGCAGGAAAGGAAAAAATTGCCGTCCTTAGACAATAATAGCCTATAGCTTAAGATGTAATTCCTTTATTTGAAAATAAAGAACTGTTTAATCATTTCAATAATCATGCTTGCAAGTATTATGCTTCTATGCTTAAAAATGAATCAGAAAATCACTAGCAGCAATACATTTACTAACAATACCATTTGATACACGTGAAAGCTATTCTACGATGTTTGCATAGCTGCCAACTTTTACGCTGTTTTCCTTCTACTATTTTTTAACATCAAAATCACCTTAAAGTGATAAAAATTTTGAAACACAGTTTGATTTATTACACGAATTATATAAACTAAAAATAAATTACAAAATAACTGTGATAAGAGACCGATTTACTTTTTGGGTAGATTTCGTAAGAAATACTACCTATTACATTCTCACCTAAGTTGGAATTTTTGAAAAAATTTTGCAGATCTATGCCGATTATGACTCCCAGAACCCAAAACCACCCCCAGTTCAAAACTTTATATACCTATCTATCTATCTATGTCACTTTTTTATGGACACGATAACTGCAATAATTCTACACAAATCTCTTCCAAATTGATACATAAAATCAAGGGGCATAAAATCTTGGTCAAGTTCGTTAATGGGCAAAATCGAACCAAGGGGGGAGGGTGGGGGGGGGGCTTTTTGTGAAAACAGAAAAAACCCATAATTTCTTAATTATGATACGTATCGAATCCGTTTAAAGTTATTATTACTTCTAGGAGAAGGGCCGAAAATGTATGTATGACAGATTTTTGATATAATTAAAAATGGCCCCGAGGGGGGGAAAAAGGGGGGTTTTAGAAGAAAAAAATCATAACTGGGTCAATTCACAAGATATCAAATCCGCTTAAATGTATTATTAATCCTCTTAATATTATCTAAAACTTTTATATTGACAAGTTTTTTTATAGGACCAACCCTTATAGCAAAAATAAATAAATAAATAAATAAATAAATAAAAATCCCTGCCGGCTCCGCCTGCAAACAAGTTATTTTTCGAAGTAGACGGTTCCAACTCCCGCATCTTTTCGAAACTGATACATAAAATCTCGGTCAAGTTCGTTAATGGGCAAAATCGAACCAGGGGGGGGGGGGGGGGCGGCTTTTTTTAAAACAGAAAAAAAACCCATGATTTCTTAATTATGATACGTATCGAATCCGTTTGAAGTTATTATTACTTCTAGGAGAAGGGCCGAAAATTTATGTATGACAGATTTTTTATATAATTAAAAATGGTCCAAAGGGAAAGGGGGGTTTTAGAAGAAAAAAAACATAACTTCGTCAATTCCCAAGATTTCAAATCCGCTTAAATTTATTATAAATCCTCTTAATATTATCTAAAACTTTTATATTGACAAGTTTTTTATAGGACCAACTCTTATAGCAGAAAAAAAAAAATCCCTGTTGGCTCCACGTGCAAACAAGTTAGGTTTTGAAGTAGGCGGTTCCAACTGCCACATCATGGCAAAAAGTTCATTCCTTCTTCTATCTTCCCAACAAACATCCGCCCCACGATCTGCGTCTTCGAAATCTACCTGTGCCTGTAGGCCGAGCCGTCAGGGATTTTTCATATATAAATTACTTGAGTTGCAATTATACCTAATTGTATGTATTTTAATATTTTATATAGGCTTTCATTTTAAGAATAAAAATTTATGTAATTTTTCATATTAGAAGTTTTAGATTTATCATACAATAAGTTATCATTTCTGACTTCCTTGTACTTACATATGCTTTTAAAATTTTACATGAGTTAATCATATGTATTATTTCTGTTGCCAACATCCCTTTTTCTATGCATTTACAAAATGCACAAAAATGAATGAGCTATCATTCGAAAGGTTTTTGAAAGGCTTCTGACATAGTATACTCACATTTCTTTAAAACACGTTTTTTGATTAAAAATTACAGTTAATTAAAAATTAAATCAGCATTTTTTTTTCAATGAAATGAGTTTTTTTCTCAAATCATTGTTGCCATAAAAAAAACATATATACTACATTATATTGTGCTCAACAATAATTAGAAGTAAATAAATAAATAGCACAATAAAAAATAAAGCGGGACGCACGGGTTTATTTTATATTTATGATTAAAAAGCAAAATTCAAATTCAAATGTTTGGAGAAAAAGACACCATCGATCGATCGAAGCAGTGGTATTTTACGTGTAGTCTAAAATGTATGTTATGTTATATTAAATTCTATTTTATATGTGCTCAATTTATTTTTTTTGTCCCGTGTTTTTCCCGAAGTGGAGGACATCATCTTCCAATGAAGTTAAATTACGATTGTTATTTTTTTTTTTCCCGTGCGTGCCTCTTGCTATCTTTGATTAGTTTTTACTTCAATTTTGATAAGATGAATGACATGATATTCTGGCTTGACTAATGTTGTTTGCAGATATTGTTAATCCTTCATTTTTTTGTTTTTAAATTTAAACTTGCATCTAAAAAATATTAGACTGCAGTGCGAAATCATTGCACAGGTGTACTGGTAAATTTATAATTACCTTATCTGTAGAATTTATATTTTCTTTTGTACACGTACATTTTAGGATTGTGTGGCATCAATTCATGTGTAATATCATATTTAAATCTGCCAAATTAATTTTTTTTATAAAGAAATCTTAATGTTACTAAGAACATAACTGATGTGCCCAGTGATTCTTAGTTTTTCATTTACATTTTTACTTTTCGATCACATCTAGTGCTGGGAAAATGGTTGTAATCATTATAAAAACCTTATTATGGAAATATTTATGTATCTTTACATTTTGAGGATGTCTTTAAATGTTGAAGGTTTGATATTTTTTACAATTATTCCGTAATGTATACATGAATGTTGGTATTTTTTCGTTTTCAGACCATGTGTGTCTTTTTATGGTACTTTTATGATGATGCCTATATATGTATTTGTATATATGTGAGTGAACACAATAGCGTCTAAACGTTTCTTTTGATTGAGCTCCCATTTGGCGCATATGATATATCAGCTGTCGTAAGAACTGTACTCATTTTTATCAGACAACGTGTTTAGTGTTTGATCATTTTTTTTTAAAGATTTCTTAAGAAATACTACCTATTACATTCTCCACTCTGCTGGAATTTCTGGAAAATTTTTGCAGATCTACACCGATCATGACTCCCAGAACCCAAAACCACCCCCAGTTCAAAACTTTATCTATCTATCTATCTATGCAACTTTTTTATGGACACGATAACTTGAAAAATTCTACATAAATCTCTTCCAAACTGATACATAGAATCAAGGGGCATAAAAATCTCTGTCAAGTTTGTTAATGAGCAAAATCGAACCGGGGGGGGGGGGGGGCTTTTTGTGAAAACAGAAAATCCCCATAAATCTTAATTATGATATACGTATCGAATCCGTTTAAAATTATTATTACTTCTAGGAAAACGGCCAAAAATTTATGTATGACAGATTTTTTATATCATTAAAAATGGCCCCGAGAAGGGGAAAAAGAGGGGTTTCAGAAGAAAAAAATTCATAACTTTGTCAATTCACAAGATATCAAATCCGCTTAAATGTATTATTAATCCTCTTAATATTATCTACAACATTTATACTGACAAGTTTTTTATAGGACCAACCCTTACAGCAAAATAATAATTATAATAATAATAGAGCTGCTTATAAATAAATAAGACATAATACATTTTACACATTTCACGCAATTGAATAATCTATACAAAGAATTCCTAATGTAGGTTATACTTTACAGTTTCATTCGAAATACATATCCGTTTCCTTCAGAAAAAAAAAAAAAAAAAAAAAAGTGTTCGAGGATTCAAGAGTGCAGCCGATTATAAATAAATAAGACGTGATACAGTTTACACATTTTACGCAATTGAAAAATCTACAAAGAATTTATAATACAGGTTTTACTTTACAGTTTCATTCAGACAGTTTTTGTATAGGAAACCAGGTTCTAATCCATTTATTCAAATACAGAGTATTTCACTTCAAGCCGAACTTGAATTTTTTTCCCAACTTTAATTATAGTAAAGATATTGTTACGATATTTTTATCAGACTTACACTGCTTTATCTGAAATATGATATTACGAAAAGTGGTAGAAACGAAATTTGTATTAATTTATTTTAATTCACATAGAAAGCCAAAGTTAAAAGCGTTATTTACAAGTATTAAAATTATAATCTTATTTAATAATTCGAAACAGATTTTTTTCCCTTCTCTTTTTAGTGTGAAGTTTACTTGTGAGAAAGTAATGTTCATAGAAATAGGAATAAAGCTAAAAGTTAGAGAAAAATTTAAAATTGAGGCAGCATTTGTATTAAATATGAGATAAAGCTATTTTAATATTTAACCTTTTAATATTTTAATCCTGGAACATTGGAGTATTCAGCCGACCGAATATTCGGTATTCGGCTTACTTGTGTGTGTCGAATTTACATTGGGCGCAATTTACATTGTTTAGACGTTAAATTCTCTTTCACACAAAAATGTACATTAATTTCTTTCAATTAAAAATTGTGTACATCTAATGCAATGTCAACTAAAGGTAACAAGGAATGAAAACCATTTTTTTAAAGGGAAAAGTTATACAACGAATGTATTTGAAGGGAAAAAACAAAGAAACAAAAATCGCCTGCTTCACTTTATTTTTAGAAAGTAAAACTTTCGCTAACAGAAAGTTACCCATTTTGAAGATATCCCTTCGCAAACCTAGTGATTCTGAAAATCTGAAACCTTCGGAACATAGAGAGTGGGTCAGGGGGTCAGGGGTCAACCAACAGTTCGCTTTCCCAGATTCAATAAATGCTTTCTACAAAGCAGACAAATTTCCTTTTACAGAGAGAAAAGCAAATGACCACAAATGTAACCCTCCCCCCTCCTCCCGTTTCCTTCCCTTTCAAAGGCAAGCATAGAGAAAAAGGTGATATCGGAAATCTCATCTCAACCCCCCTGTTGTTTTGCCTCAACGGAAGTGTTTTAGGGTTGCTGAAAATTGGGAAAAATTTGTCTTTCTGACATGGCAGCTGGGAATAAAATTACTGCAGCAAAGGCAAAAATTCTTGTTGAACGATATTTTTTATATAATATCGTGTAAAAAATACCCCTTATTAAATTTATAACAAGATAATGACAACAATTAACAAGAAAATATATAAAAACTGCCTGAAACAATCGTTTTGTAACTTATGCCGAAAATCTGCAGTACCCGTAGTGCCCTCTGGTGAAATCTATTGGAAACAAATTAAAAAATTTAAAATTTAAATTACATCTCACTTATGAAATTTGCGTCGTTTCAAAGAAATAAGTCATATTTATCACCAAAATTTTTTTTAAATAAATCGGTTCAATAGTAAATGTGCAATTCTGATGTTAAAAATTTAGCATTAGCAGTATAAGGAAAATATAAGTGATGATCACCCTTAAACAAATTTGCTATCCGCAATACTTTTACACCATGTTATGTCACTTGAATATTGTCCATAAGAAAATCGGGTACTTTTCCAGTATAGGATCCTTTGCTTTTAGGTTTGGCGTAATTCGAACTTCAGATTTGTTGCCAAAAGTTATGAAAACAAATCCAATGAACTTTTGGTGCTTTTCTATTATAGGGGTCTTGACGCTTTTTTAAAAAGATTGGCGCAATTCCGGCATCAGAAAGTGAGATTTGGTGCCAAATGACATAAACAGCCATGGAAACAAATTCGACGATTTTTTTGATTACATGCGTATTTTAATTATACGTATATTATTATTATTATTTCTATACAAATTACTTCTGTTAATATATAAATAGGAAAAATGCCATTTTACGCTAACCAAATTGTATAAATATTGAAAAAATGCTTCTGTATACGAAATGACAAAGTGAATAGGTTGACAAAAGTATGTTGCCAAATTTCCTTTTCTGCCAAGGCTATTTTCTCTGTTTCGTTAAGGCTCCATATACTGGAAAACCACCGAACTTTTATGCTTGTTTATACATGTATGTATATGTATATAAATAATTTATTTATAATTTTCTTTCAATTTACCTCTTTTTGTAAATAAAAATAGATAAATGGCTTCTTTATATGAAATAAATTGTATAAATATCGAAATAATTGCCCGTGTATATCAAAAAGCGAATAGATTGTTAGAAAACATATTGCCTAATTTTAATTCATCGCCAAGGTCACTTTCTTTATCTCGCGAAGGTCCCTAAATTGGAAAAGTAACGAAAAACATTTTAATATATAACGCAATTTACACCTTAAGGGTGTTTCGAGTATAGTAATTTAATTATTTGTAGTTTCTTCTTCTCTTTGTTATTTATGTGTAAACATATAATTCATTATTAAAAAAGTAATGCTACTGAAATATTCATTTGTTTTAAACTTTAATAGTATTTCTCTAATATATAGGAAGCATTTTTTTCCTTGCTGCCAATGAAAGAGAGAAAATAGTAAATGTCATTTTAGCATACTTGATGTCATATTCTCATTAAAATTGGAAAGAAAACCAAGCAGGATATTTTATTCTCCTTGAGTTCAGTTGGGCAATTATTATTTTATATATTCGTTTCAAATTTCCGAATTAGTGATTTTATAAATTCGTTTAATTAAATTTAAAAAAAAATAACAAAATGATATCAATAAATGATAATTACTATTAATTCCTACCCTCCCTTTTTTTTGCGTTTACATAAATGACGTCATTTGGACGAATTTATTCAAAATATTTTCAGTTTATAAATTAAATTAAATGCTGACAGACGATTAAATCCTGACGATAGAAATGTGATTCAAGTTTTTTTTTTCAAATTTTCCTGAAAAACATAATTTAATCACAATCTTTTCTTCATTATCGATTGAAATAAAAGATAAATTCAATTTCAATTTGAAAATGACGAATAAAAAGAAATCAATAATCCCTATCGGGATCCTTTTCAATTTTTGTCACAAAAACTGAGTAATTAGTTGCCATCATTACAGAAATGTCATTAAAATTAGAAAAAAATTAATATCTCGAAAACTAATTCCAATTTCAAAATTCTATTACCAGTTTCGACATCCGCGGATTTTTATGGACAATTGGTATTAATTTCACCATCAAGCGTTTAATATTTTATTAAAAATAGTCCTGAAACATAATCAGTCGTTTAATCAGTCGTTTCATAAAATCGTTTCATAAATTCGTTTCATAAAATCGTTTCACAAATTCCTTTCATTAGGATTTTATATATATAGGGTAGATATATTTGCATATATTTT